>OX454526.1:185061163-186311163 GCA_949715645.1 Portevinia maculata
TTTTTTTTTCCAAAGTCCCCACGTTGGGCGCCAATTTGTTGCACTATTTTTTTCGCGATCGAAGAAATCTAAAAGAAAAAAAAAACCCTGAAATACAACGCCCAAACGTCAAGGCGCGATCAGGTGCAACAATATAGTCAACCACAGACGGCTATTTCCCGGTAGTTCAGCCTGGGGTGGGTTCGTTCGAGAAAACTAGAAATGGACTTACGCTGATGAACGTTGGTTCTGAAAAAAAGGGCGCCACACAATTTTGCGGATAAATTGTGAAACCGTAAGGTGCTCCGTATAACACCGGTACACTATGTAAGAGGAAGTAAATGAAACGAGACCTTTTTTTTTCTTCCACGTTATAACGGATCCGTTGGAGCGCAGTCACTTTTATTAAGGAATTGAAGAACGAAAATCGAAGGTATTAAATAAGGTAGTGACTTGACCCGCTATTACGTCGTCCTGAATTAAAATTATGTTTAAGAGGTCGCGTGTCCCGCAATGTTCGGGAAAATTTCGAAACGAAATCCTACCAGATTTATCCTACACAAAACTCCTACAACGATCGAACTAATACACTTTATATACACCATACAATTTAACACTCTACTTAGCTTTGTCTTGTGTCCTGATTATTCTCCTGACAGTCCTTTGTCCTCCTATTTCCTTGTCGCCTTTCATCTTCCTTTGTACTTTCTTTCACCTCTAAGTTAAAGATCAATCCCTTTTCGTTTACTTTATACGTTTTTGTTTTTTTTTTTTTCTTTTTGTGACGAACTTCTCGAATATTAAACTGGTTAGAACGCTGGTCGACCAAGAAGTGCTCGCCCAGGTTTTCCATTGTTCCTGTTCAGTCGACATAAAACTCTCTTTCACACTCTCATACATTGGCAGTGGAATTTTACTGGTAGCGTGCAATGGCCACCCACCTCTGTATTGGTGGTTGTCCGCCACATTCCACTCATGCGAGCCAACGGGAGACACCATTCAGCTAAACCGGAGCGGTTTCGCCACTGTGTGCGTACGTCTACCCGTTACCCTCTCGCTCTAAATTTCTCCGCCACTCATTCCATCCACTCTTATATTGTCAATCCACCACTGGAAAGTCAGTTAAGTGAATTATTGCCTACCTGACCTGGAACAACCTTTCGATCTATTGGTAGATATCTATGTCTGTGTTTGACATTTGACCATTTGCGAATTTGTAAAAGTAAAGGAAAAGGTAAACAACCTCAATAAAAATCCTCAAATCGGATATCTACTAGCAATAATTTTACTTTAAATTAACTCCCCTTCAATCGGGCCGACTACTCCTGCAATTTAAACGAAGGGTGCAAAGCGACGGTGAGCAGGATGACGAAGGACGGCCTATTAACAAAGCTAAGTGAGTAGCAATTAGCGCGACTTAACTTTTTTTTCTGGTGGAATTTCGTGCAGATTGGGGGATGTAAGGATCTTGCCAATAACGGGTCAGTCCTTACATTTGATTCTGCTGGACAGGCATTTTTTCTTTTATTGACCAGTGTGTTGTGACCGTCCGCCACCATTCGTCAATTAAGTAATTTGTTGTCGCCGGTAACTTCATATGCTTCGCGCCTCAATCCAGTGTTTGGTGTCGTTTTCAGTGTTGTAACGTCTCCTCGGGAGTGTCTTTCGTCTTGGCCGTCCGCCCACACTCTCTGTTGCTCCTCCGGTGCTCCCACGACGGAGTTGAAGGATAGAGCCCCCCCCCCCCATCGAACCTAACGCCCCACCATGGCAGTGGTGGTTCTTTGGTAGATTTCTATTGGTAGACCGTCCGCCCACACTGATCTGCTGCTTCTTCGTGGAGCGTTTATGGGGTCTTCGTAGTATAGACCGTCCGCCTACAACCCCGCGATGTGGCTAGTTTGTTGGTCTCGCCCCTTTCTTTGGGTGTGACCTCGTTGGGCCCATTTTGCACGGCTAGTGTGGTACAATGGAGTGGGCACTTTTAAACGGCTGACGTTATGCCGTTGCGTTGGGGTTTTCGTCCTTATCTACCCATTTCTGCTTTCTCTTGGGACCTTCTCTCTCACACTCTGGTTGCTCTATCACATCGGGATTGGGTACCTGTGGGGGTGGTACCTTCGTGGTGCGGGGAAAGTGTCCCAAAGGATGGGACCTTGGTTGCCCTCCACAAGAAGGGTACGGTGAGGGAAGAGAAGGAAAGAAGGTGACATTTGTTGCGCGCAAATATTCCGCAACACACTAAAGGCTTATGATCCGAATGTATCGCAAACCGATGTCCATAGACAAATTGATTGAATTTCTCACAAGCGTAAACCACTGCCAATAACTCCTATTCAATCTGTGCGTATCTGGTCTCGGTATCTAAAAGGCTCTTAGATGCATATGCCACCGGCTTATTATCTTGTAACATACAACAACCGAGACCATACTGAGATGCATCAGTTTGAAGAGTTATGTTTTTAGTGGGGTCAAAAGTGTGATGAATTTAGTGTTTTGCTAGTGCCTCTTTTATTTTATTTAAAATTTCAGTGTGAGTTTTTCTCGAAGCGGGCATTAATTTCCGAGAACTTCGGTATAAATGCACGGAGATAATTAAACATACCCATTATCCGTTCTAGTTGTTTTCTATCGTGTGGATCTTTAATATTCAAAATTGCTTCAACCCGGCTCGGGTCAGGACTAATGGTCTCTTTAGTAAAAATATGACCCAACTATCTTACTTTATTAACACAAAACTGTACTTTCGCTTTATTAAACTTGACATTTATCTCATGTGCCTTATCAATGACTCTTAAGGTTTTCATCATGTTCTTTTTTGTTTTTCCCTCCTACTATCAAATCGTCTATGTACACAAAAACCCCAGGCAAACTACCAAAATATTTCATATTTAATTGTTGAAACTTTTCAGCTGCTGGTTTTAGACCGAAAGGCAGCACATTATAAACGTATGTACCGAGCATTGTAGTGAAAACTGTTAACTGTTTATCTGAAGCACATAAACCTAGCTGCCAAAATCCCTCCTTCAGATCAAGGACTGTAAATAAAGAGTATTCCCTCATCGAATCAGAAAAATCATCTAGTGTTGGAACTATGCAATGTTCATCTTTTAGGTGTTTATTAAGTGCAATAGAACATTGGTTGCGGATGCGGATTGTGGCCGCTATGTTATGGCGGCGGTAAACAGAGGCTGCCCGCAAGGCGGCGTCCTGTCTCCATTGCTGAGGTGTATGCTGGTCGACTCTCTGTTGAACTCACTCAACAGTTCTAATATTTACGCTCAGGCGTACGCGGATGATGTTGCCGTGCTTTCTGTTGGATCATGCCTAGCGACAGTATGCGCCAAGGCGCAGGCGGCCCTTGACGTGATCGACGAATGGTGCACTAGGAATGGGCTCTCGGTCAATCCTCTTAAAACTGAGGTTGTTCTCTTTACGAGAAGGAGGAAGCTGGTCGGGTTGACTCAGCCAGTGCTAAAAGGCATCACAATCCAACTCTCCAATGAAGCAAAGTATCTGGGAGTCATCCTGGATAGCAAACTTCTTTGGTCCAAACATGTTGAGCTGAAGACTGCCAAGGCGCTGTCTGTTTGCTGGCAGTGCAAAGGCATTTTCGGCAAGACATGGGGCTTATCACCGAAAAGAGTCCTATGGTTTTATACGGCTATGATAAGACCATTTATAGCATACGCATCGGTTGTTTGGTGGAATAAGCTTTCACGTAATTACGTCACTGCTGCTTTAGTCAAACTCCAAAGGCAGGTATGTCTCGGCTGCGCGGGGGCCTTCCCCAGCACGCCTGGCTCCGGTCTAGATGCACTATTGAACCTTCCGCCCCTTGATGTTTACATCATGGGCTGTACAATCAAGGCTATCTCACGTCTTACAAGAGGTGGCTTTTGGTATAACTCGCACTGGAGTTTTGTGAACTTGCGCAACGGTTGTCCTTCGACTCCTGTCTTATGGATATGCCGTCTGATGCGATGACACCGGAACTTCGGCTAAAGCGCAAATACGAGGTCCACTTTCCTCGCGTCCAGGACTGGCTCTGGCCGGACTCTGAACCTGGAAGGGAATGCAGTCGAATCTTCACGGATGGCTCCAAAACCGATCAAGGATCTGGTGCTGGTGTCTTCGTGGAGAGCGATAACGTTAGAAAGCGACGACACTGCGGAACATTTCCTCTGTGATTGTCCTGCTTTTGCTCGTATCAGGTGGCAGGTATTTGGTGCGAATATGGTGAGTGCTGTAAACCTAAGCTCCTTATCATTGAAGCGCCTTCTCGTTTTTCTTAGAAAAACGAGTAAATTCCCACAGTAAAATGTGGTGTGTCTGCCTGGTAGTACAATGGACCAGTATTGAGTCTGAGTGCTCCAGTGCAGAAAGTCTCACACACCCCGACAAAAAAAAAAAAGTGCATTAGGATCGAGGCATAACCTCAATGAACCATTTGCCTTTTCAACCACTACTAATTAATGTGGTCATGATGTTGACCCTTCCCACTTACTTATAATTCCACGTCGCTCCATGTCAGCAAGAGCTTCCTTAACCCTACTCCTAATACCGATCGGTATCCTACGCGGGGCTTACTAACTGGTATAGTATCTGGTTTCAGTTCTAGTGTACATTTTTCCGGAAACCGTCCATCATCAGAAAAAACATCACTATTTTCTGTTAGTAATTGAGCACTAGTAACAATTTCAAAAACTCTACGGATCAAATCGAACTCCACGCATGTTTTCAGACCTAGCAATGGCTGAAATCTACTTTTTATATTGTGTGCAAAGACGCACAGAACCCACAGTCGCAATGGCAGAACCTCCATATGCCTCCAACCTAGCTGTGCATGGTTTAATTTTATTTTCACTACCAAACTTCCGTACAGTCTCACGTGTGATTATATTTACGTCTGCACCACTGTCAAGATTGAACTCAATGAGCTTGTTCTCAATAGTTAAAATTTCAAACCAACTATTACTACTACTATTACTACTTTGTCGCACCTGATCAATCGCACCAACATAAGCCACTGACTCACCACTATCGCTATCAGCATAGTAGGTTGACTCATTTACATGAATACTGTTAATTCGAGTTGAATTGCAGACCGATGCAAAGTGATTAAACTTCCCGCAAGCTAAACACTTTCTTCCAAATGCCGGGCATTTCCCTGGCTGGTGATTTCTATTGCACTTGTTACACACCTTGCCTTTATATCTCCCAAAAGTTTGTCCCTGTTCAACACTAGAATTTTTCCGCTAGTTTGACGACATCTGACAAAAATTGTTCAAACGGCTCTGCTTCTTTCTGGTTACGGGAAAAAAAATACATATCGCTCGTAAACAACGTTACTTCGTGGAACACAGTACGATTGAAATGCGCCGATCACTTATTGAATTTTTTCTTTATCTGCATCCTCCAATGGTAGCGTTTGATAGATTTCGATTGCTTGTTCACCCGCACACGACAGAAACCTAGCGGTCTGTATTTTCTCTGACTCAGCATTCGTTTTCGTTGCAATGGAGTATATTTTCCACATGTTGTGAAATTTTCTCCAATTTTCTTTAACATTACCATCTAATAGTATGGTTTTTGAAAATCACCGCTTGCTGCCATTCTAAATGATTTTGTTTTAGTTAAAGTTTATTCTTTAAGCTCAGAATTACAACTGACTTTAGTAGAAAGACAATCAAAGAGTGAGACCAGCAGGCATGTGTAGTTGTATCATATTCTTGTGTTATGTTCTATATGTTACGTATGTTGTTATGCTATGTAGGTGTGGTTACAAGAGTAATAGTGATCTCAATTATACATCAGCAACATACTGTTGTTCTCTTTGAAATTCGTGGTTAAATGCATCGCGCATAATGACGATTGGGTGCTGTCATGCCCAAACACGACAATACTTTATTTGCCATCAATAAACACATGTCTTCTATCATGATCAATGTCGCATTGTAAATTTCATCATTTGTAGTTTAGGATTTAAAGTTTGACAGCGCACACGATGCAAAACATCCTCAGACATGTCCTCCCTATATTTCACCTACAAATCTTTTGGGTTCGAAGGCAAACATGTCGACAAACAATGTACGAATTTGATGCGGCGATGAAGATATGACGGAATCCTTGAGCGTATTATGCCAATGTGAATCGTTCTCGAGTAACTGTAATAGTTGACACGCCTCACGGTAAGTCGCACACCGATGTCCATTAATTGTTCTCAGTTGTTGAAACGATGTCGGACATTGAACATTCACCAACAACAATCGAAGATAATAACATTCGTCATTATTTGGATGTACTGTATAGATGCGACCTAGAGCGTCTGAAGCAAATACATTTGGATGTCCTTCAACTGATGTTCCTTGTTTTCGACGCTGAAACGTATTCGATGATGCGTTCCATGTGTAATAGCGTGGCATATCAGAATACAGCAAAGTGCGGGCGAAAACATCTGTTTGACAAACTGAGAAGAAACTTTTTAATGTGGTTGAAGGTGGACGTGCCGCTCTGTCCGCCGCGTTTCCTTGATTGAAATACACTCGTTGTAAATTTTCTAGATGAACTGCCAAATGGACTACTGTAGGGTGTCTTCCGTGGATCGCAAGTAGTATTGTACGAAGATCAATATATAGTCAGCTGGCCAGTGCGGTGATAGCGTAAGAAGTGAGTCTCCTCTATATTATTTGAACATTTATTACAGCGTTGCTAGACAACACATTTGTTATATATTTAATACAACATTGCCTAGATACTACATAATATATTCTCTTCTTTTAACAAAATTAAATGAAAACTATTTATTTTAAAATAAAGTTAAATCCCAAGTATACAACTAATGTTCCATCGACAAATCGTACCTTTTGAGAGGTTCTGACATATTTCTCTTTCTGTGCCTGTATTTTCGACAGTCACCTGCGATCCTTTCAGTTCCATGACTTTGTAAGCTCTGGGCTGGGTGGCGACGGTGTAGAGGTTAGTGTGTTGGCTTGTGACCCGTGCGGTGCAGGTTCAATCCCCATGGGGAACAACAACATACGCCACCCAATCACATGCCTCTACACCAAAAGGAGGATTTCTGCCTGGTAGTACAATGGAACGTTACCGAGTCTGAGTGCTCTGGGATTTGGATTTCCTTTTTCAAAAAAAAAAAAAAAAAAAACTCTGGGCTCGAACCTGGTACCTAATTTATTTGTTAAGGCTAAACTACATTCGGCAAAAAGTAAAGTGTTTTTTCTCTTTTCACACCATTTGGGATCTGTAGTTTTCTCTCAACTTTTCAAAAAGTTAGAGGTACACCTAACTTTCAAGTAACACACTTTTTCAAAGCTCAGAACAAACTAATACAATAACACAGAATAGCTTGCGGTAGTTCATGATTTCATGGTTAGATCTGATGCAAGAAATATTGAAACCAACAACCCATTAACATCCCATAAAACGTCACAAACTTCGGACCTTCCTTCCACCTTTCAATAATCTCCGTCTCAACATATTCTTTGTAATGTTGATAATTTTAAGGATCTTGGGGTTTATTTCGACCCCAAACTGGTTTTTGCTAAGAAAATTAATTCTATTATTAATAAGTCTAATTCTATGCTGGGCTTCGTAAAAAGGTGGGCCAAAGAATTTAATGACCCTTACGTTTCTATGTCATTGTACAATTTTTTTGTCCGTCCGATTCAAGAGTATGCCTCTCAAGTTTTAGACACCGTTTTACAACATTCATTCAAATCGAATAGAGGCCATTCAACGTAAATTTATTCGATTTGCACTTAGAAGACTTCCATTGGATGATCCATTTAACCTTCCTCCCCTCAGTCAACGTATCAAGCTTCTTCAAATGTTACCCCTTTCTCAACGAAGGCTTAATAGCGATATCATTTTTTTACAGCAGCTTACATCCGGTCAAATAGATGCACCTGACTTGATGTCGTCTATTGGCTTTCATTTTCGTGGTGGTGCCCATAATTTACGCAGTGTTGAATTATTGTTTAGCCCCCATCATAGAACAAATTATGGTAGGCATGAGCCTATTAGTAGCATGAGTAGAATCATGTGATTGACTTGCATGTTAGTAAAATTAAGTTGAAAAATATTTTGCGTAATAATGCTTTAATGTCTTAATGTGTTTGCATTACTTTGTGTCTGTGTTAGTTTTTTATAGGTACATAATTATTGTATTTTTAATTGTTTTGTCTTTACTAACACCTGCACTAAATGATGAGCCTGAGAGAGCACTTTAGTGCTTTAAGCACTCTACGACACAGAGCTGATAGTGTATAAAAGAAATATAATTTTTTTATGGTTGATTTGCCTACCTGAAAAGCAAATGCCAGAGAATTGTATCCGTCTCCTGTAGCTAGATGCCTGAAATGTGTTTTGAAAAACTAATTTGATATGCTTGCATTTTTATTTGATTTTGGTACCTCAATGTGATAAACAATCGCAATGCTTTTGGTCCGATTACTACATTTCGTAAGGTGCGGTTTGACAAAATTTAACAAGTAAATAACTTGTTTGATTTTCATTCCTGTGTAGCAGAAGAAGTTTTCTTCGTCGCACCGCATTATTCCAATAAATTCTGCTAATCATCCTGAGCTTCTATATTTTCGTTTATTGGGTGAACTCACCATCGGCGATTTATTTTTGCCCGCTCATCGACTTCCTGGACAATTTGAACGATGTTCATGACATCGTTGGCCAGTTTTTCCAATGCTTGAAGTTAAAGAAAACATTTATGGGAATTGTTGATGATAAGTTTTACCTGAGTTCATTACTTACTTGATTTGAAGTTGAATACATTTTGTTCCACTTGAAACAGTTTTTGTTTACTTCCTCTTATAAATAGTAAGTACAATTGTTTGCTTTATTTATGTTTTTGCAGAGCTTTCGGATGTCAAAAAATAGCTTTTTGGGTTAGTTTTTGACTACCAGGAGCAGATGCGTTTGTGTGTGAGCCTTCACTTTTCTATTTTCTTGCACACACTTTACTTTTTGCCGAATGTAGTTTAGCCTTTATTATCTGATTCTTATCCACAACTTCATCTAGTTTCTAAGGGAAGGCGAAATTGTTTTTTTCCCCGGACTTGCACAAATAATTCAAAAGCAAAATTAGCCAAATCAGTCCAGCCGTTCTCGAGTTTTAGCGAGACTAACGAACAGCATTTGATTTTTATATATAAGATTTTTCTATTGTGCTAGATAGGGAAAAATCCAAAAACTTAATGGTTGTAGGTGATTTTAATGCTGATTGTGTTAGCTTTAAATGGCTTGACAAACTTCATCAATGTGCCTACGAGGCCTGCATCAAGTACTTGTTTAGACTACGGACGTTTTCGAAATGTTGCTTCCATAGAGTGTGAATATTGTGTTTTTGATTTTTTTATTACTGACCATTCTATGACCGGCGTTGTATTTAAGGTAAAATCTAAAAACAATAGCCCAACTCAGAAACATGTCCAAAGCAGGCCAAAAATAAACTAAATCAGGCTTCGAAATAAGTTGTGTTTTGAGTCCTGGAACAATGTTTTACTGTATCGAATGCATGTTTTAATTTCTTAACCACTCTTAAAAGCCATATTGCTAGTTGCAGTTCTCTGACCACAAGAAAATCTATACATAAACTTAAACCTTGGTTATCTAATTATTTAATAAATAAAGTAACAACTAAAAATAAACTTAGAGTAAATTGCAAGAAGAACCCTAGCAATGTATTTCTCAAAATGAAATATAAGAAGATAATGTGCTGATTTGATAAAAGGAAATACTAATTTGCCGTGACTCTTATTACCGAGCTCAATTTTATTCGGCTAGAAAGAGTGGAAAGTTGTAAATACTATTCTCAACAAAAAATTGTCCATTCAAAAAACTATTGTTCAACGTTTGTAGTAATATAATGGAAATAAAAAATACACATGAAATCGCTGACGCTTTTAATAGACATTTTTCAAGTATCGGACTTATTACATAGTGGACTAACCCAAAATCTATGTTATTAATGTTCTGCTATTGGTTATGTAAACTCTGTGCACTGTAGAAGTTTTATTTTTGACCATATTTGAGATTTTAAGTACGATTGACAATTTGAATAACTCAAATTTATGTGGTGTCGATGGTATTTCTAATGTTGTCCTTAAAAATATTGCATGTTTCATTGTGGATATATTAGCTGTTGTTTTCAATCGTAGTGTTTTTTCTGGTATTTTTCCCGACGGACTAAAATGTGCAGATGTTATTCCTTTTTTTAAAAAAAAGCTCTCCAACTGGAATAGGAAATTATAGGCCGATTTCTCTTCTGCCAAGCATAAGTAAAGTTTTCGAAAAACTTATAAAATTTAGGTTAGTAAACTTTTTAGACAAGACGATGTTCTTTCACCCTACTCAATTTGAATTTCAAAAGGGCAAATCAACATATGATATTCTGGCAAGCAACCAATTTGGTTTTAGGCCAAATAAAAGTATGAATCGACTACTCGGAGACTTCTCAAATGGAGTAAACACAAATCAGGAAAAAAAACATTATACAATTGTACTTTTCATTGATTTTAAAAAAGCTTTTGATACATTATGCCATGAAAACATTTTAAATCAGCTGGAAAAGGTAGGCGTAAGAGGATCGTTACTTGCATTACTCAAAAGTTATTTAAAAGATAGAAGAATCCGAGTTGAAATCTAAAATAGTGTGAGCGTAGAAAAGTTGTCAAGCCATGGCGTGCCGCAAGGGTCAAAGCTGGGTCCTCTACTTGTCATCATTTATATGAACGACTTGTTACTAGCTCTCAGACAAGCGCTGTGTATGCTTATGCAGATGATATGGCAATTGTGGTTAATCACAAACACTTTGAAGTTGCGGAAAGAATTATGCAAAAGGAATTCAATGCAGTATCGTCATGGTGTCATGACAATGGACTCATCATTAACGCCAAAAAAACAAAGTCATGCATATCCGTCCACCGCATATTCTTAAGCAGAAAATAGAAATCAAAATACATAATTCGGAATGCCTGCACAAGGTCCGTGACCACGTACTACTTCAAGACGATGACGAATGCTCGACCGTACTTGAAAACGTATCAACGTACAGATACTTGGGAATCATGGTTGACTATAACTTTAAATGGAGCTATCACATAACCAAGCTGAAGAAAAACCTTAAGCAATCCGCATACGCTCTATTTCATCTAAGCAGTAGATGCCCACCCGAAGTTCTTCGGCACTGCTACTTCGGCTTGGTGGAGTCGCATTTGAGATATGGCATTATGGCTTGGGGAAATGCGCCGCAGCTCCAAAAACTCAATATGCTGCACAGGAGCATTCAGGAGATGATGATGAGAACGCAGCGACAACAAGGTGGTAACATTAAATCATATCTTTGCGTCAACCAACTGTATAAACTGGAGATACTCTCAACATTCAAAAACGTATAAAACACCAACCCAACAAACAGTAAATACAAGAAGTCGACAACAAAACAAATATATGGTCCCGATATTCTGGAACGAGTATGGACGTAGCCGCTACGCAGTAACTGTGCAAGCTACATTCAATGAAGTGCCAACACATTTTCTGGATCTACCTAAATCAGTATTTTTGAAAAAAATCAAAAAAATGTATCTTAATGTCAATGTTTAACAATTTATATAAATTTTTCAACATTTTATTCTTTTTACTTTTATTTTAATATTCCTTCTTTAATTTAATGAAGTAAACTAAATTAATGAATTCATGCAAATAGAACTCAAAGATAAACAAATTATTCAATCTTCTGCAGACAAGCCACTTAGGCTTTGCAGGAAAAACATTGTAAAGTATAAAACAATTTGAGCAAAATAAAAATTCAAATTCAAATTAAAAAAAAAAAAAAAAAAAAAAAAACTTAAGACGCACTTTTAGATTTTTGTTCTCAGATAATACGCACCCTTGACAAAAGAAAATGTACAGCTGCGTTATTCATTGATACAACCAAAGCCTTCGACATGGTTGACCATAAAATCCTGTTGAGTAAACTGGAAAATGCAGGTGTGCGTGGTTTCATGCTTGAATGGCTTAATTCATATCTGAATAATCGATCACAGAGAGTAAAGTTGGATCAGACGAGAAGTGATGTGCAATTAATCATACTTGGGGTAACATAAGGTACAGTCTTGGGTCCCATTCTATTTTTAATATATATCAATTCACTCTTCCACCTCAATCTAAAAGGCTTACCTACTGCTTTTGCTGACGATGTTGGGTTATCGTATGTCGTAAACAGTCCCTTAGATCTAATCTCTGACATAAATTGTGATGTATGTTCCATACTCCGATAGTATAAACATAAATGAAACTGAGTTTAAGTTTCAGTTCATTGATGAAGAAGCGTTAGAAGGTACTGTTAAAACAATGACCGAAAATGTGATTGTGTCGGCCTAAATTGTAAAATAATCTTGGACTGTAAGGATGAAATCATACCCCCATTACTTAAAATCATAAATTTTTCACTTGCCAATGGTGTGTTCCCTGAGAGCTGGAAAACCTCTGATATTGTTCCTGTGGAAAAGGTAAGGAATTCTACGAGCCCAGACCAGTGGAGACCCATAAACATGTTGCCGGTTTATGAAAAGATATTGGAGGTCATTGATTGTAAACAACTTACCATCTTTTTCGAGGAAAAGCGACTTCTTTGCGTTGAACAATCAGGATTCAGGCGTGGACACTCTTGTGAAACGTCTTTGAGTTGGGTAATAAATGAATGGGAAAAGGAGATGGAAAAAGGCAACATCGTTTTGGCGATTTTTCTGGATTTACAAAGATCATTTGAAACCATAGATAGAAACATATTAACACGAAAACTTTACAAATATGGCGTCAGAGGAAAAGAACTAGACTGGTTTAATAGCTATTTGTCGATGCGAACACAGAGGGTTGAAATAAATGAAGCGTTTTCAAGTCCACAGGAAATACCTATTGGAGTTCCCCAAGGATCGGTATTGGGTGTATTGCTTTTCCTATAAATAAGGAAAATGATTGTGGTGAAGCTCTATCGATTTGCAAGATTTGCCTTTTTGCAGATCATACCCTCATATACATCAGTGGCAAGGACATTAGCGTCTTAGAGACTCAATTACAAAGTGAAATGGAAGGAATATACAATTGGCTATGTAAAAATAGAATGAAACTAAATCTTACAAAAACTAAGTGCATGTCTGTTAGCCGTAATGATTTAAGTTTAAATGTTACAATAAATGGAGTAAATATTGAATGTGTAAAAGAAATTAAATATTTGGGTGTTTATATTGAAAATAAATTAAAATTCGGATTTCATGTAACGAAATTATGTGCTAAAATATCAAAAAAGCTAGGGTTTCTTAGACGAATTCGAAAGTGCATCTCAATGAACTGTGCAATAACTATCTATAATACAATTATACTCTCTCATTTTAATTACTGCTCATCTATAATATACATGTGTACCGCTGAGAACCGAAGAAAGATACAAATCCTCCAAAACAGAGCGATGAGAACTATTTTGAGATGCAACCGGTATGCTCCAATAAATGATATGCTACGTATATTAGGATGGTTAAGTGGTATCCAAACACTAAAATTGAATGTGCTTGTAATGATTTTTAAAATTAAACAAAATTTGTACCCGGAATATTTACAGAAAAATGTGGAGTATATAACCAATGAGAGGTATCAACTAAAGAATGCTGGTGACTTCCGTTTACCCCTATATAGAAGGGCACATACACGAAACAACATTTTCTATAAAGGTCTTCAACTTTTTAATAAGCTTCCAAGCGATATTAAGAACTTGTCTAACTTAAATATTTTTAAATCAAGATTAAACTTCTTTGTCGCCAACCCGGGCTTCGTCGCCTGAATAAAACGAAATCTTTTGCTTCATTCAAGCTAAGAATTACGCATATTTGCGTGAGCGTTTATTCTCTATAAATTAAAGGATATTTTAATTCATTGACATGGATAACTTATATGTACTATATATGGTACTTACTTTTCGGCGACTTATGTGGCTGCGTCCGGGCTCGACGACTGTTGAATTCAATTTAATATATTTCGCCTTCGAATCGGCCGTGGCTGTCAAACGTCAGATTTGTATTTATCTAAGGGCGCGTTCGTAATACTTCGGAAACGGCCACATAAGTCATCGATTACATTTTCTTACTACACTTTTTAACATCCCACCCCCCGTGAGGCGCCCGCATCTCGATCGGAAACCTCACCAATCTCTAAAACTGCCAGTTTCACCGCAGGTCTTCGCAAGGTCCCGGAAGTCGTATGAACCTCAGCCGAACGAACCTGTCCATCGGGTCCTGGGAACACGTTCGTTATTTTACCTCTTACCCATTTGCATTGCGGCACATTGACATCACATATAAGGACTAAATCCCCAATCTGCAAAGGTCTAGCTTTGTCGAACCACTTGCACCTCTTGGTCAGGACGGGCAAGTACTCCGCTATCCATCTTCTCCAGAAGCGGTCTTTGATTTGCTGGGACACTCTCCATTGCTTTCTTAGACAAAGCGCCCTTTCATCAAGCGGTCCCGGCGTCTGCGTTGAATTTGGTCCGCCTATGATGAAGTGATTTGGCGTAAGCGGTTCTTCGTCCTCGGTTGTCACGGGCAGGTGTGTCAGTGGTCGGCTGTTGACGATATTTTCGGCTTCCACAAGCGCGCTCTGCAGCGTTTCGATTCTTGGCGCTATTTCAGAAAGCGTTCGAGAAAGGACGCGCTTGATAGACTGCACTAAGCGCTCCCAACAACCTCCTGCATGTGGGTTCGCAGGGCAGTTAAACGTCCACTCAATCCCCTTTAGCGCCAGCTCTGCTTTTACGACCTCATTATCGAAAATTCTGTTGGTTACGAGCTCCTTATTTGCGCCTATGAAGTTGGTTCCATTATCGCTTCGAATACGGAGCGGAACTCCCCTCCTGTTGACAAAGTTCCGTATACAGAGAATGCAAGCATCCGACGACAGATCCGCTGCTATCTCAAGGTGTACTGCCCTGATGGTCAGGCAGGTAAAAAGAGCGATCCACCTCTTCTCCTTTCGGCGGCCTACGGTGATCATAACAGGACCAAAATAATCCAGTCCGGAGTATGTGAAAGCCCTGACGTTTGGCGTAAGACGATCAGCCGGAAGTTGGCCCATCAACGGCGGTGACGGTTTGGCATTACGTATGCGGCATAGCTGCCATTGGCCTCTTACTCTTTTTACAGCATTTCGAAGTCCCAGTACCCAAAATCGCTGGCGGATCTCGTTCACTACTGTATCGTCGTTTTGGTGGCCATAAAGTCGGTGAAAATAGGCGATGATTAGGTCCGTCACACGATGATCCTTAGGCAGTATAACTGGACGTCTGGTTTCAAAAGGTATCGTCGTGGCAGCGTCGATTCGACCTGAAACCCGAATAAGTCCATCGTGATCCAGGTACGGCGAAAGATTATAGATCTTGCTATCTCTCCTGACTTTCGACTCCTTGCGTAGCACGGCGATATCAACGCTGAAGACATCGCTTTGAACTTGACTGCATATTAAGAGTTCTGACCTATGAAGTTCGGCTGCAGTCAACTCGCCTCGTTCATCTCTCTTTCCCCGACAGAGGGCAACAAAACGTAGCAGCCATGCGATGGTCCTTTTTAGCCTTAGATACTTGGAAAACCTCGTTGCGTCGAATAGGGATCCCTTGGCGGTGTCGACGTGCAGTAAGTATTTCGGTCGTAATTCATCCCGGCACTCGCCCATGGAGATGTCATCCGGAAGCTTTGGCCACTCCGCTTCAGCTGATTCCAGAAAAGAAGGTCCTTTTATCCACTTGTTGTCCGCCTGGAATTGAGGCGGATATTTTGCCCTCGTAGCCTCATCCGCTGGGTTTTGTTTTGACGGTACCCATCTACATTGGTTGACTCTACAGCTTTCAAGTATCTCCGCAATTCTAAAGCCCACGAATTCCTTATGTCGGCGAGGGTCTGACCGAAGCCAGTGGAGTACGGTTTTGGAGTCACTCCAAAACACCCGGTTGGCAAAGGACAACTTATGGCTGTCGGCGATAGAATTGCACAGCCGCACACCAAGAATAGCAGCAGATAGCTCAAGGCGAGGTATAGATAAGAGTTTTCTCGGGCTTCCTCTCGTTTTTCCGCAGACGAAAGAGACGCAAACTCGTCCGTCGTGCTCCATCCTAATGTACGTGACTGCGCTGAAGGCTTCCTCACTCGCATCGACGAAGGTATGCAAGTCTATCCGGTTGGCACGTGATAGATACTCATCATGACATCTAGGAATCCGTAGTTGAGTCAACCCTGGCAGCTCCTCCTTCCATTGTTTCCACTTCTCAAGTGATTCGTTGGGAATTGGCTCATCCCACCCGATTCCGAAGCTCCAGATCGATCGAAGCAGCAGTTTTAAATAAAGCGTGAAGTTAGCAATCATCCCAAAGGGGTCAAATATTGACATCATGATACTAAGGAATTCTCTCTTCGTTGGGCATCTATCTTCCTCAATGATAGCCTGACTGATACGGGGAAACTTAAGTTGGAAGAGGAACACATCATCCGAACTGTCCCAACACATGCCGAGAACCTTCTCTGCTGCGGAAGACGCTTCAAAGTTCATGCTTCTCCTCGCAGCCACGAAAACTGGCGTTGACTTCCTCAGAATTCGTTATCAGATTCCTCAGCTCAAACCCACCACCTCGATGAATTGCCACAACAGCCTTCGTGACTTTGATGGCTTCTGAGACGCTGTCAAAGCTATCGACAAGATCATCTACGTAGTGGTTGTAAATAATGGCTTCGACTGCTCGTGGTTCTTCGAGCGAGAATCTTGAGGCGTTATGGTTCTTAACAAAATTAGCGATACAAGGTGAACAGGTGGCCCCGAAGGTCATGGCTTCCATCACATACTTCTCGATTGGCTTGTTGATGCTATCCCGCCAAAGAAACCGTTGTGAGCGCTGGTCTTCCTGTCGAATTAATATCTGGTGGAACATCTCTTTCACGTCACCTATGACTGCTATAGGCCGCAGTCTGAAGTTAAAGAGGACCGCTACCAAGGGCCTGTAGTCATCGGGCCCCTTCAAGAGGAACGAATTCAATGAGAAGCCACCTACCTCTGCAGCCGCGTCGAAAACCAGGCAAGTCTTGCCCGGTTTATTTGGGTTCCTAACCCCGAAGTGTGGCAGGTACCAAGTTCTTGAGTCGTCTTCCAGAGACTCCGCACAGTTCAGCTTCCTTGCGTACCCTTTCTCGACGTAGTCGGCAATCGTCTTCTTGTAAGTAGCAGCAAACTCGGGATCCTTTTGCATCTTCGTTTCAAGGCTGAGGAGTCTTCTTTTGGCTAACTGGAAACTTCTTGGAAGCACGGGTTATCAACCTTCCATAACAGACCCGTACTATATCGTTCCCCCACTCGAGCAATTGTGGCAGTCAAAATTTGTAGCGCCCGCTTGTTTTCTTCGGACACTAGTTTCTGTGTCGGCTTTTTTACACCGAAGCTTTCAATCTTAAAGAAGTTATCGACAATGGCATCTATTCGACGGTCTTTTTCAACTGACTGATGGCCAAAAAGAACGACACCTTCATCAAGGCCACCACTCGGTCTGAGTCTGCCATAAACTACCCAACCAAGCTTGGTTCTCGTTACGATCGGTCCATCTCCATCCGAACTGAAAGTGTCCAAGGCTGCTCCAAGATGAGTATTGTCGAGTCCGATAAGAATCTCTGGTTTCGCGTTCCTGTAGTCGGCAAGAGGAATTCCATAATCAGCGAGTGTTTTGACCTCTGAGGCAGAAAAGGTCTGAGTAGGCAAACACAAGTCCGCTACTGTCTGCACATTACGCATCTGATATTTTTCGGCATCATTTCGGTCGGCACTTATGAGAAAGTCAACTGAAAACGACTTCTTTGCAATCGTTTCACTCCCCAGCCATCGCAGGTTCAGATCCTTTGTTTTTCCTTGGAGTCGTAAACGTTTGGCCAAATTCTCGCTCATGATGCTGACGGATGAGCCTTCGTCATACAAGGCATACGTCCGCAGTTCCGTTTTGCCGTTGAACACCCTGACCGGCAAGACACGGAAGAGAATCTTCGTTGCTCCGTCGTCGTTGCAATTTAGAATTGGTCTTTGGACCTCAGTTCGCTGGTTGTTGACGTTGGCTGATGTTGACTGCTGTGCTACATCCGCTTCATGAAGTGACCGATGGTGCATCTTGCTGCAGTTCTCCAGTCCGCACGGCTTCCGCATCCTGCACGCTCTTATGTTGTGACCACGCTTCAAACAGCAAAAACACAGTCGGTTCCGCTTCACAAACGACCATTTAGCTGGAAGTTCCAACGCCTTAAAATTATTGCACTCGACGACTGGATGCTGTTCTCCTTTACAGTATCGACACTTATTAGGGAATGCCCTGGTCGGAGGCGAACTGTCATTTGTATGTAGGATACTTCTTGACTTTGGTTTATGATCCAATGTATCCGGATTTGTCGACGAGAGTGAAGTGGTAGTAACGATGCAGATAAGACGGGCAATTCGATTCAGCCAGTCATTAAAATGTTTAACTGTCGCATATGGCAGAATGCACACACAAGTCTGGGCCCACTCCAATCTCTTGCTCATCGGTAGTTTCCCAACAAGCTCATCTAAGAGGGCAGGGTTTGCCAAATGCTGATGCATACCGCTTGCCTCCAAGAACACGGTTAGATTCTGCACCTTCGTAGCAAATGGTATGATGAGCTCCAGCTTGTTCTCAGGAATCTGGGCAGCTTCTCTCACCTTCTTCAGCTGACTCCGTACAAGGCATTCGGAACGTCCGTAGTGAAATTCTAATGTCGACATAACTTGGTCGACGTTGTCGGGATGTATCAGTAGAGATTCAACGACATCCCTTGCTCCACCTTTGATGCTCATCTGCAGTCGAAACATGTTCTCCACCCGACTGTAGCCAAACATTCGTGAAGATTCTAAGAAAGCCATGCAAAACATCGGCCACTCCTCGGGTCTTCCTCTGAACTCCGGAAGATCATGCAGCTTGCGATGGCTTCCATATCCAAATGAGAATGAAGATGGCTGTTGAGTTGATGGGGCTTGCCCAATGGCTGGCTGACGGTTGAAGCGCTGCTGGTCGGAAGATTGCATGCTGTTCAGCGGAGGAAGAAACGTTGGAACAGAGTTTATCGTGGAAACGCTGGGCAGGGACTGGCTATAGATCGATGAAGCGGTGATTGGTGGCCAGGAATACTGTGAATAAGGAGTGGTTGCCATATATTGTGATGTTGTTGTTGGCTCTGTCGGAAATCCGTACAATGTTGACATCGCTGCAATAGAAGCAGCGGACGTAGTAATGGTGGCGGTGGAAGAGGGCACAGGGACGGTAAAGCTGGTTGCTACAGGAGTTGCAGTAGTGCTTGGCGACGGCACGTACATATGGGCGGCGTTAATGTTGGATGTACCTGTCATAACTGCTTCCGTACCAATCGACGGAGTAACGATGGACGAGACTGTTACTGTTTGCTGCTCTTTAATTAGCATTTCAAGACGATGGCGTTCTTTTCTCTCCACCGCAGCAGACGAGGTGATGGTTTCTAGTTGCGCGCGCAACTCATGTAGCTGCTGGCGCAGTGTGGCTATCTCACCGTCACCTGTGTCCATAATGGTTTGCTCAGTTTCCTCGTTTGAACTGGCGTCCGAGCAATCCGCTAGTTCCACGCCTGGAAATTTGTTCACAGTACTCCTGGTGACTCTTTGTGGAGCTGTATTAGGCGATCTCTGAAGATTCGGCATTAACTCATATAAACAGAAACCTTTTATGAAATGACTGCTAATGGCGGCAAATGAGTTTGGGGTCGAAGAAATATTTGACTTCTCCTGATGGCTGCTAATGCATTCAGTTTTCAGTATAATGGCGGCTGAATATTCCTCGGAATACAATACTGAATGCAAAAATACTGACTTCTCCCGATTGCGGCAAATTGGAATTAATTGACCAATGGGATTTGTCAAGGCTTTTCAGTTCCTCACTTCTCCCGATGGCGGCGAATATGGAAAGTCAACCAATGGGCTTTCTCCCTTCGAGCAAAGGTACTGACTTCTCCCGATGGCGGCGAATATAAAAGTCAACCAATGAGGACTTTATGGCTCGAGGAAAAATACTGACTTCTCCCGACAACTCTGTTCAATGAACGATATGTGAATAACTTTATTGGTGGCAATTCGTAAACCTCCTGCGCATAGGAATATATTTTTCTGGGTGAACGACTTCTTAGACGCAATGGCAAGGTATTTCCAGAAGGAGAGTTCTGTTCGCTGGCTGCGATGACTGGATACCTTTCTGGCTGGCTTATGACAATAAATGTGACTCGACTGGCGGCAACTTATGAGTCTGCTTAATAATGCAGTTATTCTTCTCGCTGGCTGCGATGCACTATTAATTACTCGTGGGCAATGACGAGGCACGATTCCCAAAGGCAAATTCTTTTCGCTGGCTGCGAAAGGCGGCTACTTCTTCCAAAAGGAATTTTCTTAAAATGGCTGTCTAATGTTCCTTCAGACAAGGGCCTTCTTCTGGCGGAATGGTGACGAAAAAGAATAAAATTTGTCGCCAACCCGGGCTTCGTCGCCTGAATAAAACGAAATCTTTTGCTTCATTCAAGCTAAGAATTACGCATATTTGCGTGAGCGTTTATTCTCTATAAATTAAAGGATATTTTAATTCATTGACATGGATAACTTATATGTACTATAATTGGTACTTACTTTTCGGCGACTTATGTGGCTGCGTCCGGGCTCGACGACTGTTGAATTCAATTTAATATATTTCGCCTTCGAATCGGCCGTGGCTGTCAAACGTCAGATTTGTATTTATCTAAGGGCGCGTTCGTGATACTTCGGAAACGGCCACATAAGTCATCGATTACATTTTCTTACTACACTTTTTAACATTCTTAAAGAGAAGTCGTCGGAAAAGTCATTCATGGATCAACACGGACATTCTAGAGAGTTGTAAGGAACGAGATCGATTGTACCGAAGATGGAAAAATAACCGTAGCAACTTATCCTATGAAATTGAGTACAAACAGTTTCGCAACCAAGTAAACAAAAAAATATCTCAGACCAGGAATCTACATTATAAAGAAAGATTTGAACAAACAAGAGGTGATCCAAAAAAACATGGGCGATAATATATGAAGTGTTAGGACTATGAAAACTTTCCTTGGATGACACAATAAGTAGACATTTTCCATCCGACAAGAACATGACTGCGTTGGCATAGTGTTATCTTAATTCGCGGACAAAAAAAAAATGACTCGAAATAATTCGATTCCAACTAATTAATCTAAATACCGAAATGCAAAAAAACTAAGACCACAACAAGAAATAAACTCGAACCGCGATTAGAGATAACAAGAGTAACCACAAAGAGGCTATTTCCCGGTAACTCAATCTGGGGTGGGTTCGTTTAGAAAATACCAAAAAAAAATCTGAAACGTTAGCTTACGCTGCTGAACGATGAAATCGCAAAAAGATGGGCGCCACACAATTTTACGGAAAATTGTGAAACCTTCTGGCCGAACCACTGAAAAAAAATAGAAAATCCAAAAAAGAGAAAACACAAAGAATTTGCACCACGTTATAAAGCTCCGTTGGAGCTTGGTCACTTTATTCCTTTGACGTTAATAAAAAAAAATAATGACTCAATGACAAAAGGTCAGACGAAGTATTACGGCCTGAAGGGCAAATGAAGGGTAAGTGACCGGCGTGACCCGCTATGGCGTCGCCCGGCGTACCAAAAATTATTGAAAGGGTCGCGTGTCCCGGACTTTTCACGGGAAAAATCGTTTCAGGACCCTACCAGACTATGACACGACAAATTCCTAACACAATCGACTATGAACTATCCACTACTTGCTATTCACTCTACTTATCTTTGTTTCGGCGTCCTACTCCTTAGTCCTTTTGTCTCTACTCAACTGTCCTCCGATTTATCCTCCTCCTGATGTTCCTCGCTATTATCCCCAGGTAATTCCTCCACTTTAACTCACGTTCCAAACCCTAAAATTTTCCTTTAGCCCTTTTTTCCACTTTTCAACTTTAACTATATTTTTTTTCGCTTTTATTTCGCACTTCTACAAAACTTCTGTCAACTAAACCTGACTACCGCGTTAGCTGGTCAACCAAGAAGTGATCTTCCAGAACTTTCATTGTTCCAGTTCGGCCAACTCTCATTTCTCACACCCTCATTCACACATTAGTAGTAGAATCCCACTCATGGCGTGCAATGGACGTTCACCTATGTGTTGGTGGTTGTCCGCCATATTCCACTACCTTCAGTCGCTCAGCGAGCCAACGGCAGACCACATTCAGCAGCACCAGAGCGTGTTCGCCAAGGTGTGCGTGAGTCTGAACGTTACCCCCTCGCTATTATTCCATCCACTCAATCCATTCGCTCTTATACCCACGATCCACCACTGGAAAGTCGGGTTATTGAGCTGTTTAACCGACCTGGAACAATCTTCTCATCACATCAGAATATAATCTACGCTTGACATTTCTCGTCTGAGTTCTGCCCAAGTGCGAAATAAAAACAACAATAAGAACAATAATAAATTACAACGCGGATTAAAATACCCTTAAATCGGTGAAAATGAAAAGGAAAAAGGACGTGACTGGGTCCCAACAACCCTGACCCACCTCAGGAGGAGAAGAAATTTGAAGACAGTGTTGCAATTTCACCCCCCCAGCGCGTGGAGTAAAATAAGAAAATCCCCTTAGACTCCAAAACAAAGTCAAGTGAGTTATTATTAGTTTAGAAAATTGCGGATTTTAAACTTGTCTGGTGGAATCCTGTTCAGAAAAGGTGTAAGGGTCTTGCCAATCGCGGGTCATTCCTTACAATATGTTTTGTTGGACAGGATTTCTCCTTTTTATTGATTATGTTGTTGTAGTATATCGTGTCAACCAGGATCTGTGTCTCGTGTTTCTTCGTGTTCTTCAGTGTTTGCGTCGGTATTATTGTTGTGATGTCTTCTACGGGAGTGTCTTTTTATCGTGGCCGTCCGCCTACACTCCTCTGTTGCTCCTCCGGTGCTCCTACGACGGAGTAGAAAGGAAGAGCGTCTTCTTCCCCCTCATCGAACCTAACACCCCACCGTGTCAGTGGTGGTTCTGGTGCAGATGTAAATGTGTGGGCCGTCCACCCACACTTATCTGCTGCTTCTCCATGTCATTGGAGGGCACTCAGGCTAAGGCCCTTCACCTCTCCGCCTTGCTTTCTGCCTCGCACGGTTACTTGTGTGCAGACAACGTTGGGCCCATTCTGCCGAGTTGGTGTGTGGCAAGAAGGTTGGGCACTTTACCCCGGCTCTCGATCTGCCGGTCGGCGGTCCGCCTCTGCTACTCATTTCCACCTCTCACTTTCTCGGATTGTCTCCACTCACGGGGTTGGGTACCTGTGGGGGTGATACCCTCGAGGTTCGGGGAAAGTGGCCCAAAGGCTGATGGGACCTTGGTTGCCCTCCACTTGCCGATGACCTCGCAGATGCCACCCAATAGAAGAAGGGTACGGGGAGGGAAGAGAAGGACAGAAGGTGAAATTGGTTGCGCGAAAATATTCCGCAACAAACCCCACCCTCACCTCCGAGGAAATGGTCTTGGTTTCCGAAGGAACCCAACCCATTTTCCCAGACTAAGGGTAACGCCACAACAGGGGAAACACATTTCCATCACTGGCCATATTGCCCGTCTAGCAGGATCAAAATTGAACGAAATTACTTTACTCTTTATGTTAGAAGTATATGGTTGGGCCTTCAAAGCAAAAGCTAGACTAATCGTCGCTGGCATCGTGAAAGGGCTTAAGGTCCTTCACGTGCCAGGTACCGCGTTCTTTCCCGTCTTCGTCTATAAGTAAATAGGTCCATGGCGAGAGGCGCTTCCGGATCCGAAAAGGTCCGACATATTTCGGAGCTAATTTGGCGGCGTAGTAATTCGCGGCATCGGATAGGATGAAATTTCGTCGCCATACAACCTCATTCGGCAGGTATTGAACATCCCGCCGACGGAGGTTGTAGGTTTTCGCGGACTTCTTGGTCGCCTCCGCTAACTTTCTACCTATATCCTTTCTTAGCTCCTTAAAACGCCTGCCTAGCTCCGACATTCCTATTTCCTCCTGCTCTAATCCCATATTCCCATCTGCTAATTCTCTGTCACTACCCGCAGAATCTTTTTCGGTATCGGGCCTATCGCCCCTCCTCCTTGACGGCATCCTTTCGAAGGAAGAGTCACGACCATATGTGACCATATCCCTTCCAAAGTTTGCGTAATATGGGGAAACTCCTAGGACCTCATGTTGCGATGTTCGTATGCAACAGGCCACCTTTGCCAGGTGCATATCCCACGTCCTATGGTTCTCCGACACATAGGCACGTAGCGTTGTTTTTATTATCTGGTTAATCCTCTCCGCCGGATTAGCCTGCGGATGGTAATGTGCAGTAAATTTTAGGTGTGACCCGTACGCTTCGCATAGCGTTTTCAATTCCTTGCTTCGGAATTGGGGACCGTTGTCACAGACGATCCACTTTGGTACGCCGAACAGCGTGAAGACATTGTCTTCAAGATCCTTACACACCGCCTTTGCGGTTGCGGATCTCAGGGGAAACAAAAGGGGAAATTTTGTAAAATAGTCAACCACAGTTAAAATATAAATAAAACCCCTACTCGATTTAGGAAGAGGGCCTACCAAGTCCACGCAAATCATCTCCCATGGGTTCGAAGTCCCTATCCTTTCGACCATTAAAGCAGCTGGCTTGTCATTTACAGGTTTCACACTTTGGCATATTTTGCAATTACGGACGTATTTTGTAACGTCTGACCTTAATTTCGGCCAATAATATTTCGAGGCAATCTTCGCGAACGTTTTCCTAACCCCCATATGTCCGGCCAAGGGATGGTCGTGACATTGGTTCAAAATCCTAAGTCTATCTACTTTCGGAACTACTTCCTTCCATTCCTGACCATTTTCGTGAACTACGATGTGATTTGCTTTTACGAATTTAAATAAAACCCCCCTATCGACCCTCCAGGCGGGGTAAACTAGAGGATTGGATTCCACTTCCGTGATCATCTTGGCGATCCAAGGATCCGAACTTATCTCGTCGATTCCTGCCGCGAAAGCGACATTCCTCGAGAGCATATCCGGAACCACATGGTCTTTTCCTTTCCGATGCACGATAGTAAAATCAAATTGCTGAAGCCGAACCGCCCAGCGCGCTAATCTACCACACGGATCTTTGAGATTACTCAACCACACAAGGGAATAGTGATCTGTCACGACCGTAAACCGAACGCCTTCGATGTATGGCCGCAACTTCTCTACTGCCCATAGTACGGCCAACCACTCCTTCTCCGTGGTTGAATAGTTCCTCTCGTTCCTATTCAACGACCTACTCAAGTAGCAAATCACTTTTTCTCCGTCATCAAAAGTCTGACTAAGCACTGCTCCAACCCCATAGTCCGATGCGTCTGTTTGTACTACAAAGGGACGCTCAAAATCCGGACAGGTCAGAATCGGGGCCGTTATCAAGCATTCCTTAGCTTTCCGGAAACTCCCCTCGCACTCTTCAGACCAGACGAACCTACTCTTCTTCTTTAATAAGTCGGTTAACGGCTTGACCAGAACTGCAAAGTTCGGTATAAATCTCCTGTACCAGGATACCGTTCCGACGAAACTTCTAACTTCCTTAACGTTTTTGGGTGCAGGGATCTGGAGCATACTTTCGACCTTCTCTGGGTCGACATGCAACCCATTGCGATCCACCACGTATCCTAGGAATTTCAGCGATGGCCTACAGAAGTTACACTTCTCCCTGCTAACCTTGAGACCAGCCGCACACAACCGCTTAAAGACTTCTTCCAAAATTTCCAGATGTTGTTGGAATGAGTTCGTAACGATGACAATGTCATCGAGGTACACGAATACGTGTGGTTCCAGATCGGCCCCAAGCACAGTATCGATGAATCGTTGCCAAGTTGCCGGTGCATTGTGCAGCCCGAATGGCATTCTCTTGAATTGGAAGAGTCCACGATTAGGTACGGTGAAGGCGGTATACTGTCGCGACGCTTCCTCCACGGGGATCTGCCAATACGCTGACTTGATGTCCAGCGAAGACAGATACTTGGCATCCCGGAGCTTGTCAAGGGTAGCAGAGATATAGGGAAGGGGATACGCATCCCGTTCCGAAACTTTATTTAACTTCCTGTAGTCCACGCAGAATCTGAACGACCCATCCTTTTTTTTGATTATAACTATGGGCGAAGCCTACGAACTATTCGATTTCTCGATGATGTTTTCCCTCAACATTTCTTCTAATTCCTTATCTATGTGACGTTGAACCGCAGGCGAGACCGGATAGTACCGCTGCTTAATTGGTTCAGACGTCGTCCTAATCTTATGTTCTACAAGATGGGTGCATCCAAAGAATTTCGGCATGGACTGAAAAACTCGCCCTATTAGTGTTTCGAGTTGTCCGTTTTGGGTCTCATCCAACTCGGATCGTTCCATGATCGTGGAAATCGAAGCCACCGCGGCTTGATTTGAAAAACTCCACTCGCCTGATCTCAAATCCGGGACGATTCCCGTTCGGGTCCAGAAGTCGGCACCCAGGATCAGTACATGTGGGAGAGTGGGAATGACCAGACAATCGATCAACACTGTTTTTTCCTGCACTATGAAAGGCAATAAAATACTACCAGCTACTTCTACCCCCGCCCCATCTGCTAAAGCTACCTTCCTAACTTTGCCTTTCCCTAAAACTAATCCTAAATCTTTTAAAATGTCCCATCCGTCCCTACCGACGATCGTTCGCGACGCCCCGGAATCCAAAAGACCGATAAAATCTAACCCATAAACGCTAACCCTCAAATATGGGCGCGTATCATTTGTGTGTGCCTCAAGTGTAAAACCTACGTGAACGACCTCCTCTTGTCGACCAGCCAACTGGTTGCCAGCAGGCAACCTATCCAGACTTAACGGCGCTCCCGTCCTGCTGGCCCAGGAGTCCGTTGCCCATTTCCCGAACATGTCCTACAGTCCCTACGCCTTACCCCTGCCCTTCCACAACCTACACAACGCCTAGGAGCGGAACAAGTGTTTGAGAAGTGCCCCTCTTGGTTGCAGTTGAAACACCTCAACCGACGAGTTGGTTGGGGGTTCTGACTGACAACCGTAACTGCTGGTTACTCGGCCGCTATGTAAGCTAAGTCGGGTTCCAGCAAGTTTCGCGAGCGAGATGTAGGAGGTGGCGCGAATGTTTCCACATTCGCTCGAACCACCTCCAGTCTCCTTCCCAATACCACCAGATCATGAATGGACTGGGGCTCTGCCAAACCGAGTTGGGTTTCGTAGAATGGGGCTAAATTCCGCTGAACGATGCTAAGTTTGCGTCGTTCGGAAAGTGGCTCAGAGAGCCGGCCAAACATGTTCCCCATGATGGCGACATAGACTCCAATGGATTCTTCCTTCCCCTGTGTCCTACGTCTAATTTCTTCCAATAGCAGATCGTCGTAGTTGGGGGGGAGGAATTCCAATTTCAGCTCCCGGACCAACTCCTGCCATGAACTGACATTTCTCCTAACCGCCCTAAACCAAAGGAGAGCCTTCCCACTGAATAGATCGACCGATGATTTGAATAATTGGGTTTCGCTGATTCCCCTAGCTTCCCTTAATTCTTGCACGCGCTCTAAAAAGGAGTTTATTGAGGTACCGCAGCGTTCCCCTGAAAACAAAAGATTCCATTTGGAGAGATTCTCCACCTTCTCCGTGTGGATATAGACCCGTTCTTCTGTATTCGAGTTGGATGTTGATAATCTTCTTTGGCGTTGCTGCCCTGACTGTGTCCCGGATTCCCTTCCGCCATCGTCCTGGCTTTCCTCATACTGGCTTTCGTCATCATCGCTGTCGTCCAGATCTCCGAGTAAACTCATAAGCTCGGTTTTTAACTTCTTTTTTTCCGCCGTTTCGACTTCGGTGTTCGCGCGCGACCTGCTTATCCTGGCCGTCGCCCAGTCAATCTTTGTGATGACCTTTTTGTGATCCGAAGATCCCCGCTCAGGGTGGCTCGCAATGAGCGCTCTGATCTCCACTAATTTTTTTGAAACCGCATCCCTATCTTGTTCGTAGGTGAATGGGTACTCGTCCACACTCATCACCTGAGATCCCCGTCGCTCGAGGGCTCTGGCAGCTCGTAGCGATTTGCGCATGGGGTCCACTTCCCCGGCAGACAATCCCCTCCATTCAACTTCGTATGTCAACTCCTCCTTAGACAGTCTATTAATATCCATGACTAACGAGAGAATAGTGGTATAAGTCAAATAACCACTGAACAACCAACAAAATTGAACCAACTAAACAAAGATAACAAGAAATGGAATAGTATCCGCAGCGTACTATGTTTCAAAAGGGACTACTTCCGCCCAAATTAATAATTTGGGAATGTGCTTACGAAACCACTTGGGTTTTTTTCTAATTTGACGATCGAGAGAGACAGAAGTCCTATTAACACGGATGGATTTTAGCCACAACCCAAACAACAATAATAACAAAAGATTCGCTTAAGTTACCAGGTAGAGAAATAGCAACTCTGAATTTGAAAGGAATTATGACACTCCAAAAAAAGGAAAAGATTCCCAGGATGATCACCAAATCTCAATAAAATCCAACAATAGCAACTGTTGTCGCTATTCAAAAACGAAATAAGATTTCAGAAAAGCAACAATAATAAATTTCAAGAATAAAACTCCAATGAAATAAAATCCCAAGGTTATCGCTCCCAAACAAAAGCCGATGGTAACTCTAATCTAATTAAATAAAATACCAGAACCAGAAAAATAGGTACATATGTGTGTTTGTTAATGTAGGTCAGATTTCAGGGTACGAAACGAGGCGGAAATCATATGTATGTATGTACGCGATAGACAGCGGGAGAAATTAAATGCTATTAAGGTATTCCAAACAACCGCGGCCAGAAAACTATTCTACGCTGAGGTATAGGCAATGTAAAGTCTAAAAGATAAAGACCAAAATTATTTTGATTGTCTCTAAATGTACCGAAAAGCCGACGCAAAATATGTAGGTAAATCACAAGCAAGGAACAAATATATTTAGGTATATGGTAAGTATGTAAATAATCAAAAGCCCCGAGAAAACAGATAGGTAAATGTATATTTAAGTATAAAAAATATTAGACGATCCCAAAAAAAAAATTATAAAATATATAGGTCAATATGGTTTTATAATATATTTTGTATGTTTATGTAGTTTATATGTAGTACGTATAAATGAAGAGAAAGGAAAAAAATCAAAAAGCAAAGATTCCACCTACTTGTTGATAACCAGGCGAGTTACCTCTGGTTATCTCCCTCACTCCTACTAAATGCAACCGCTGATCAAAAAAAATCCGTACCACTGCACCAAATACCGCACCCGAAAATCCACGGTCAACTAGCGGTGGTTGTATATAGATTCCTCTAATTTCCTATGCAGCCACTCGAAACTGTGAAAAATAAAAATTAAAAAAAGTAAAAAGAACTTGCAATGAAAACCACAAAACTTCCCTAAACAACACAAAACACTATGAATATTATGTCGGCACAATGGACCCCCCACGCTTGTACCGACAATTTTCCTACAATATGTATATATTTTTTCCTTTTTTTTTTGATACGCGCGAACACGATTTATCACAAAAAAAAAAGCCCCACGTTGGCCGTCAATTTGTTATCTTAATTCGCGGACAAAAAAAAAAATGACTCGAAATAATTCGATTCCAACTAATTAATCTAAATACCGAAATGCAAAAAAACTAAGACCACAACAAGAAATAAACTCGAACCGCGATTAGAGATAACAAGAATAACCACAAAGAGGCTATTTCCCGGTAACTCAATCTGGGGTGGGTTCGTTTAGAAAATACCAAAAAAAAAATCTGAAACGTTAGCTTACGCTGCTGAACGATGAAATCGCAAAAAGATGGGCGCCACACAATTTTACGGAAAATTGTGAAACCTTCTGGCCGAACCACTGAAAAAAAATAGAAAATCCAAAAAAGAGAAAACACAAAGAATTTGCACCACGTTATAAAGCTCCGTTGGAGCTTGGTCACTTTATTCCTTTGACGTTAATAAAAAAAATAATGACTCAATGACAAAAGGTCAGACGAAGTATTACGGCCTGAAGGGCAAATGAAGGGTAAGTGACCGGCGTGACCCGCTATGGCGTCGCCTGGCGTACCAAAAATGGTTGAAAGGGTCGCGTGTCCCGGACTTTTCACGGGAAAAATCGTTTCAGGACCCTACCAGACTATGACACGACAAATTCCTAACACAATCGACTATGAACTATTCACTACTTGCTATTCACTCTACTTATCTTTGTTTCGGCGTCCTACTCCTTAGTCCTTTTGTCTCTACTCAACTGTCCTCCGATTTATCCTCCTCCTGATGTTCCTCGCTATTATCCCCAGGTAATTCCTCCACTTTAACTCACGTTCCAAACCCTAAAATTTTCCTTTAGCCCTTTTTTCCACTTTTCAACTTTAACAAAAATTTTTTTCGCTTTTATTTCGCACTTCTACAAAACTTCTGTCAACTAAACCTGACTACCGCGTTAGCTGGTCAACCAAGAAGTGATCTTCCAGAACTTTCATTGTTCCAGTTCGGCCAACTCTCATTTCTCACACCCTCATTCACACATTAGTAGTAGAATCCCACTCATGGCGTGCAATGGACGTTCACCTATGTGTTGGTGGTTGTCCGCCATATTCCACTACCTTCAGTCGCTCAGCGAGCCAACGGCAGACCACATTCAGCGGCACCAGAGCGTGTTCGCCAAGGTGTGCGTGAGTCTGAACGTTACCCCCTCGCTATTATTCCATCCACTCAATCCATTCACTCTTATACCCACGATCCACCACTGGAAAGTCGGGTTATTGAGCTGTTTAACCGACCTGGAACAATCTTCTCATCACATCAGAATATAATCTACGTTTGACATTTCTCGTCTGAGTTCTGCCCAAGTGCGAAATAAAAACAACAATAAGAACAATAATAAATTACAACGCGGATTAAAATACCCTTAAATCGCTGAAAATGAAAAGGAAAAAGGACGTGACTGGGTCCCAACAACCCTGACCCACCTCAGGAGGAGAAGAAATTTGAAGACAGTGTTGCAATTTCACCCCCCCAGCGCGTGGAGTAAAATAAGAAAATCCCCTTAGACTCCAAAACAAAGTCAAGTGAGTTATTATTAGTTTAGAAAATCACGGATTTTAAACTTGTCTGGTGGAATCCTGTTCAGAAAAGGTGTAAGGGTCTTGCCAATCGCGGGTCATTCCTTACAATATGTTTTGTTGGACAGGATTTCTCCTTTTTATTGATTATGTTGTTGTAGTATATCGTGTCAACCAGGATCTGTGTCTCGTGTTTCTTCGTGTCCTTCAGTGTTTGCGTCGGTATTATTGTTGTGATGTCTTCTACGGGAGTGTCTTTTTATCGTGGCCGTCCGCCTACACTCCTCTGTTGCTCCTCCGGTGCTCCTACGACGGAGTAGAAAGGAAGAGCGTCTTCTTCCCCCTCATCGAACCTAACACCCCACCGTGTCAGTGGTGGTTCTGGTGCAGATGTAAATGTGTGGGCCGTCCACCCACACTTATCTGCTGCTTCTCCATGTCATTGGAGGGCACTCAGGCTAAGGCCCTTCACCTCTCCGCCTTGCTTTCTGCCTCGCACGGTTACTTGCGTGCAGACAACGTTGGGCCCATTCTGCCGAGTTGGTGTGTGGCAAGAAGGTTGGGCACTTTACCCCGGCTCTCGATCTGCCGGTCGGCGGTCCGCCTCTGCTACTCATTTCCACCTCTCACTTTCTCGGATTGTCTCCACTCACGGGGTTGGGTACCTGTGGGGGTGATACCCTCGAGGTTCGGGGAAAGTGGCCCAAAGGCTGATGGGACCTTGGTTGCCCTCCACTTGCCGATGACCTCGCAGATGCCACCCAATAGAAGAAGGGTACGGGGAGGGAAGAGAAGGACAGAAGGTGAAATTGGTTGCGCGAAAATATTCCGCAACAATAGGAATTTGGAACGCTTTTCGGAAAACAGGCAGAGTCTATAATACACAAGTGCAATGTAGAAACATCCAGTCATCAAAACACGAGATTATGTCACTCTATATATTGTGGGGAAACAGATTATGCAGAGGTAGAAGGTTTGGTACACCGTCTAAACATACAGAAAGCACCCGGGGTAGACGGTATTAGAGTATCTGATATTAAACTTAATACCAATATCTTTGTCCCCATTTTAACCAAACTAATTAACCTAAGCTTTAATACGCGAAAAATTCCTAAAAAACTTAAAGAGGCAGTGGTACGACCAATATATAAAAGAAGGATTAAAAAGCAACTCACAAACTATAGGCCAATTACAATCTTACCGGCCATCGAAAAAGTCATGGAGCAAATCGTTTCGGATCGTATATGGGACTTTGTAAAAAAAAGCATAATTTGATCTGCAAAAGCCAATACGGATTCCAAAAGGGAAAAAGCACAAACAAACTGCTTGGTGACTTCGCGAATGTAGTCAATACGGCCCTTAGCATGAGACAACATGTCCTCGTGCTGTTTTTGGATTTCAGTAAGGCATTTGATACGCTCGACCACACTAAACTCATCAACGCTTTATACAGAGTAGGAACTAGAGGAAGGCTGGCGGATTGGTTAACTAACTACCTTGCAGACAGAACCTTCAGAGTCAAAATAAAGAATTTCTGAGTGTTGTACATAAAGCTAAATATTACTATTCATTTTGTACACAAACGAAATGCTTAAATGCTTAAAAAAAGTGTCCCTTTCGCTTATGCTGATGATACGGCTATCGTTGTGTGTCGTAAGTCATTGAAAGGCGCTACAACGGTGATGCAGGAGGAGTTCGACGAAGTTTCGAAATGGTGTCACGATAACGGGCTTGTAGAGATTGTCTTTTTTCTTTAAAGACTTTCCACGACAGATTAGCGAAATTTCGAAAACGAGTCAAGCGAACGACAAGAAATAAAAAGAGCAGCGTTTCCCCTAAGGGTTTCAACAATACAAAAACTTAAAAGCTTTATTTCCTGAGGGTTTTTATACAATTTTCAAATAACAGGGTTTTTCGCTTTGCGAGAGAGAATACGTTAATTCAAAAGTTATTTATTGTATGGCGAATTCATAAATATGGTGAATGGTATAAATTAGGCGGTAAATTCAAATATACAATTTCATATTATAAAACTTAGAACTATGATGACGATTACGCCTAATGAAAGCGCATTTGAAAGCGTTGCCTTTCAAGAGGGTATTATTGCCAACTTGCGAATCGGACGTCTTAATGTTCCTTTGGACGTTCTTACTTCAGCTACTCTGACTCGTCCGTCAGAACCTGGCATGACGGTTATTATTCTCCCCAATAACCATTTTTGGGGTGGAACGTGGTCTTCGTGGATGATGACTAAGTCGCCGATGTTGATGTTTGGGCCAGGGGATGCCCATTTGCCTCTATTTTGCAGTTCCTGAATATATTCCGTGGACCACCTTTGCCAAAAGTGCGTTTTGACAGCGTTGATTCGTCGCCACCTCTGGATGAAGCTAATTTCAGCTACCTCGTCTGCGGGTTCGGGTATTGCCTTGAGGGAACAACCTATGAGGAAATGGGCTGGTGTAAGTGTTTCCATGTCATTTGGGTCCGACGACATCGGGGTGATTGGCCTGGAGTTCATCACCGCCTCTATTTCCACTAGCGCCGTTGACAGCTCTTCAAAGTTGAGTTTGGCACCTGCAAGGCTACGGTGCAAATGACCCTTTGCGACCTTGACGCCCGCTTCCCAAAGTCCTCCAAAGTGGGGTGCCCTGGGGGTATAAATTTGAAATTGATACATGCATTAGTATAAAAATTTTGAATAATGTCCTGCGATGATTTTTTAAATAACAAATTGTGCAATTCAATTATTCTGGACTTAGCTCCGACGAAATTGGTTGCGTTGTCGCAGTAAATGTCCCTAGGGAGACCTCTTCGCCCTATCATTCTCTTCAGGGCAGCAAGAATTGCGTCGGTAGAAAGGTCGGATACGGCCTCTAAATGAACCGCTTTGGACGAAAAGCACACGAAGACAGCAATATATGTTTTGTATGGTACCTTTCCTCTAATTTTGTAGTAGGTTAGTATCGGTCCGCAAAAGTCCACCCCGCAGCACAAAAATGGACGCGAGGAAGTGAGTCTTTCTTGAGGTAAATCTCCCATCACCTGCTCTAGTAGCTTTGGTCGATATCTAATACAGTGGACACATTGCCTAACGGACTGCCGAGCGATTTCCCTAGCGTTAACAATCCAGAACTTGTTCCTAATAAGTGAAACTAGAGCCTTTGGGCCAGCGTGGTAGTTAGCCAATGATTGCGCCAATTTCCGCCGAAAAAGAATCGATTTGAATTAGGTTGACGATTCTCAAAAGGGCTTCCCCAACTCCGAAACCATCAATGGGGTTTGTGGATTGGCTTGTCTTCGACAGAATCTAATGACGTATGCAACTATGCGAACAATTTTTGGATAAGAACTGATACGCTCGACTATCCTCAGTAAACAATTTGGTTCTGATTTTGCACAGATCAGCACTGTTTTTCGCTTTTTCATTAAAAGTTCTTCTTGCGAAAGCGAGACGAAAATTTATGGGCCAGTTTTCCATTGGGCGTAGCAAAAATTGAGGGCCTTTGAACCATATTGAGGTCGATAATTCCACAACCGTACAGCCTCTGGAAACGATGTCCGCTGGATTTTTGTCCGTGGGTACGTGTCTCCACACAACGCCTTTTGTCTTCTCTTGGATCTCTGCTACTCGATTTCCTACGAAAGTTGTTAATTTCGACGAGTGTGTCGCTATCCAGTGCAAAACAATTGCCGCGTCTGTCCAAAAATAGACTTCTGAGAAGTTTCCTTTGAAAATTGGGTTAATTTTTTTTCACAATTTCGCTAGTAAGTGTGCTGCGCAAAGTTCTAACCGTGGAAGTTGTTTCCTACTTGCAGGCGCGACTCTAGATTTGGCGACTAGAAGTGTAACTTGTACCGATCCTGACACATCAATAGCTCGTAGATAAATGCAGCAACCATATGCGTGCATAGATGCATCCGCGAAGCCATGTATCTGATAGCTCTGCCTATTCGCTATCAGAGCAAATCTAGGGACTGATAGATTCTGCAAGGAATGCAGGTCAGTCATGAACTGACGCCATTCGGTCTCAGATCTTTGGGGAATAGATGCATCCCAGTCTATTTTCTCAATCCAAAGATTCTGCAGAATGACCTTGGTTCTAATAATTATTGGGCTTAGCAACCCCATCGGATCGAAGAGCGAAGATGACAGAGAAAAAATCGACCTTTTTGTGTATTTCGAGTAATCTCGACTTGGTTTATATGAAAAGCTGAATTCATCCTCGAGTGGATTCCAGGTTATACCCAGCGTGCTAGTAAGACCAGGTTCATTAAGTTTGATCTCCTTCTGAAATAAACTTGCGGCTTCGATTATATTGGTGTGATTGCTCATCCATTTGGATAGCTCTATACCTGCCGGATTTAATATAGCGACAACTTCTCTTTGTATCCTCATCAACGAATCCAGGTCATCGTGTCCGGTAATAAGATCATCAACATAAGAATCTTCCTCTATTACTCGAGGACCAAGTTCAAATTTGTTCTTGTTAGTTTCTGCCAAGTACTTAAGGCAACGAACAGCAACGAAAGGGGCCGACGATGCATACGTAATGGTATTTAATTGGTACGTCTGTACCGGAGTAGTTTCGTCCTTTCTCCAAAGGATGTATTGGAACTTACGATGAGACGGGTGAACCAGGAACTGACGAAACATCTTGACGACGTCTGCTGTGAGAACAAACCTATGCAGTCGAAAGCGAAGAAGAATAATAAACAATTCATTTTGAATTGTTGGACCACCCATAAGCGTATCGTTTAACGAAAGATGAGACGACGTACAGCAGGAAGCATTGAATACAACCCTAAGTTTTGTGGACGTGCTTACTGGCCTAATAACACAGTGATGAGGTAGGTAGCAATGGGGTTCATCCATCTTTGGATCCTTGATTAGCGACATATGTCCTAACACCTCATACTCTTCTAAAAAAGCTGTATATTGAGCCTTCAAAGATGCATTATTTGTGAGCCTTCGTTCCAATGCTAAAAAGCGCCTGAAGGCTATATTATACGAAGCTCCTAAGCAGCTGGGATCACGTTTGAATGGTAGGCACACCATAAGACGGCCACTCGGTAAAACCTCAACGGTTTCCTTAAACTGCGCCTCGCATGCCTTTTGTTCTTCTGACCACTTTGATCCTTGGTCTTGGATTTGTTCCAATTCCCAGAACTTCTTCACATATTGCTCAAGCGAATCGCCGTTGGAGTTCACGAAGCAGAACGTTTTCTTTGAGTTGGCAGGTTTTTTGTACCTTCCCGACACGATCCATCCCAATGATGTTTTTTGTAGAGATGGCAATCCTTCACCTAGCTTTATTTGGCCTATTTGAAGAAGAACGACTCGGCACCTAACAATAGATCAATTTGTGATGGCTTATTAAAATACTCATCAGCGAGTTCTAAGTTCTGAGGCAGATTCCAATTTGATGTGTTGAGTGCTGCCTCCGGTTGATAGCCAGTGATGGCTGGTGCAACTAAAAATTCCAACGTCGTTTCAAAGTTATTGTAACGCGATCGAATTGTCGTTTGCGTCTGAAAGTTAGTTTTTGTTTCTTTTATTCCTATCCCGACTATATCCACATTCTTTCTTTGCCTTTTAAGATGCAGAGAATTAGCAAACTTTTCATGGATAAAATTGACTTGAGAACCTGAATCGAGCAACATTCGACCAATTTGAAAACTCCCACTTGAATCCTTAACTAGGACCAATGCCGTAGCTAAGATAACCTGAGCAACCGACAGCTGCTCCCTTTCCAAGGCAGTGTGACTTGTCGCTACTGGTGGCGATTGTGTAACCTGTTCCGCATCTCTTTTGATGTTTTCTGTTTGATGAGGTCGATGCAAAAGGCTGTGGTGCGGTTGCTTGCAAAGCTTGCACCTATACGAGCCTTTGCCCAAGCAATTTAAGCAGAGTTCTAGCTTTTTAATATTTGTAAACCGTTCCATCACAGACAACCTCTTAAAAGATGAGCAACCTGTAATTATTATCTCGGCAAAACAGACATCCCCTTTGTGAAACAGCGAGCGATGACTGAGGGCGATAACTACAATGCGATGGTCCTGGTTTGCTAGACATCCGTTGATCGTTACGTGATTTCAGTTGCTTGCTTTCCCTTGCTTCAAGGTACTGGCATCACCTACTAAGAACCATTGAACATTCGCTCCAATTAGGCAGCTTTTTATAATCTAAATGTTCGTCCCATTTCGATTGGGTTTCCGAATCTACTTTAGACATCGCGATGTGTATTATAATGGCGTTGCAAATATTTTCGAACGAACCTATAGACTGAAGGGAATTAAAAACAGCTGATGTATTGTCCACGAGGCCTCTCAGTTCAGCTGCAGAGGATTTGGGAACCTTGGGTTGTTCGAAAAGTTCAGAAATATATTGCAAAAATATAAGGCAATCATTATCGTAGCGATCCTTAAGGCGAGCTAGTGCTTTTGGGTAGTTATCCTCCGTAACTTGGAATGCTTTGACCGTACTTAGAGCCTGGTCACTCAAGCAGGTCACTCAAGCAGGTCGCGTAGGCATTTCTATTGCCTTCGTAATATATGTTCAACTAAGCTCCTAACCCCTAGCTTATTTCCCCTATGATTCGGTAGTGCCTCCACCACCAAGGGCAATGGCTGAACTCATAGACTATTGCGACACCAGGAAGATTGGCCTAGTTATATGCTGTGATGCCAACGCTCAAAACACTGTTTGGGGCAGTAGCAAATGCAACATGCGAGGAAACCATATCCTGGATTTCATTCTATCATCTGATCTTACTATCAACAATGTTGGCTCGCAACCAACTTTTGAGACATCAAGAAGAAAGGAGGTGATCGACCTGACTTTATGAAATAGATATTTTAAGGCGATTACCAACTGGGGGTCTCTTCGGAGGCATCCCTCTCAGATCATAGATATATCGAATTCCAAATCGAATGCGAAGCCATAACTTTGCAGGAGAGGAGGAATCCAAGAAAAACCAACTGGATACGCTTCAGGGAGGAAATGGGAAAAACTCTCAAAACTCCAACCAAACTCAGGACGAGACAAAAGGTAGAGGATGCTGTTCAAAACTTGAATAGTGCCATTACTAGCTGTTTCGAACTGACGTGCCCAGTAAGTAAACCCCCTGGCAGAACGTGGAGCTCGGAACTGAAAGGAATCCGAAGAGAAGCTAGAAAGCTTCTAAATAGGTCACTCAAGACTGATTTGGAGACAGACTGGAATCTCTACCGATCGAAGCAGAAGGAATATAAGAGGCTAATTCGGGTATCGAAAAGTGCTTCTTATAGGAATTTCTGCGAAAAGATTGAAACACTGGGTGAAACTAGTAGGTTGGTTAAAGTTCTGAAAAAGGGCAAACCAGCCAAACTGGACTCACTTAGAAAACTTGATGGCCCCTTGACTGAGACGAAAGCGGAAACTCTTAGTTATCTGCTGGAGTCTCACTTTCCGGGTAACCAGATTACAATTGGCTCACAACCAGCCCCGATTACCGAGACTATGAGTGAGCCAAGACAAACAACTCGGCTTAGCTGGTATATTGCGAAGGCCGTGGTGACGGACGAGGCCATTAAATACGCCTTTGCGTCTTTTGACGGCTTCAAGTCGCCTGGTACGGACGGAATATACCCAGCCATGCTGCAACAGTGTACAAACCAGTTGCTACCGACTATGAAGAAAATCTTCACCGCTGTCCTAGCACTGGCATACATTCCAACACCCTGGTGTACAGTTAGAGTGGCATTTATACCAAAAATTTGGCAGAAGTGCCTACTCGCTCGCCAAGAGCTTCAGACCAATCAGTCTGACTTCCTTCTTGCTGAAAAGCATGGAAAGGCTGGCCGAGCTTCACGTGCGCAAAACTGCTTTGCGATTGCACCCACTATCTCAGATGCAACATGCCTATCAACGCGGAAAATCCTGCGAGACGGCGCTCCAAAATCTAGTTGGTAGAATTGAGGGCGCGCTTGACAGAAAAGGATACGCGATGGGCATTTTCATCGATATTGAGGGTGCTTTTGACAATGCGACTTTTGATAGCATGTGCAGCTCCGCCAGACAACACGGCGTAGACGAACCATTGGTGTTGTGGATTAAAGCAATGCTAATGAATAGAACGTTGGTTGCGGATGCGGATTTTGGCCGCTATGTTATGGCGGGGTAAACAGAGGCTGCCCGCAAGGCGGCGTCCTGTCTCCACTGCTGTGGTGTATGCTGGTCGACTCTCTGTTGAACGCACTCAACAGTTCTAATATTTACGCTCAGGCGTACGCGGATGATGTTGCCGTGCTTTCTGTTGGATCATGCCCAGCGACTGTATGCGCCAAGGCGCAGGCGGCCCTTGACGTGATCGACGAATTGTGCACTAGCAATGGCCTCTCAGTCAATCCTCTTGAAACTGAGGTTGTTCTCTTTACGAGAAGGAGGAAGCTGGTCGGGTTGACTCAGCCAGTGCTAAAAGGCGTCACAATCCAACTCTCCAATAAAGCAAACTATCTGGGAGTCATCCTGGATAGCAAACTTCTTTGGTCCAAACATGTTGAGCTGAAGACTGCCAAGGCGCTGTCTGTTTTCTGGCAGTGCAAAGGCATTTTCGGCAAGACATGGGGCTTATCACCGAAAAGAGTCCTATGGATTTATACGGCTATGATAAGACCATTTATAGCATACGCATCGGTTGTTTGGTGGAATAAGCTTTCACGTAAATACGTCACTGCTGCTTTTGCCGAACTCCAAAGGCAGGTATGTCTCGGCTGCACGGGGGCCTTCCCCAGCATGCCTGGCTCCGGCCTAGATGCACTATTGAAGCTTCCGCCCCTTGATGTTTACATCTTGGTCTGTACAATCAAGGCTATCTCACGTCTTAGAAGCTTTTGGTATAGCTCGCACTGGAGTTTTGATGAACTTGCGCAACGGTTGTCCTTCGACTCCTGTCTTATGGATATGCCGTCTGATGCGATGACACCGGAACTTCGGCTAAAGCGCAACTACGAGGTCGACTTTCCTCGCGTCCAGGACTGGCACTGGCCGGTCTCTGAACCTAGAAGGGAATGCAGTCGAATCTTCACGGATGGCTCCAAAACCGATCAAGGATCTGGTGCTGGTGTCTTCGTGGAGAGCGATAACGTTAGACTTTTCTAAGGTGCTAGGCCTAAGCGACACCACCAACTGCGAAGCCTGTGGAGAAAGCGACGACACTGCAGAACATTTCCTCTGTGATTGTCCTGCTTTTGCTCGTATCAGGTGGCAGGTATTTGGTGCGGATATGGTGAGTGCTGTAAACCTAAGCTCCTTATCATTGAAGCGCCTTCTCATTTTTCTTAGAAAAACGAGTAAATTGCCACAGTAAAATGTGGTGTGTCTGTCTGGTAGTACAATGGACCAGTATTGAGTCTGAGTGCTCCAGTGCAGAAAGTCTCACACACCCCGACAAAAAAAAAGCTCCTAACCATTTATTATGGGCTTTTTATTAATTCTAAGCTTCAATACGGTATAAATTGCTGGGGGTGGCTATCAAAACAAAGTTCAGCCATTGCTAGTCTTGCAAAAGAATGGTGTCCGGAATATTTGTCGTAAACCTGGTAGGCATCCCAGTTTTCCTTTGCTTTGTCAATTAGGGATTCTTCCTGTTTGTCACTTATACTGTTTTAAGGTTCAAAAAGCGTTCTTTATGAAATATGGTGACCGAAACTTCCGTATAATCCCAAACTACAACCTACGTAATAACTCACCCAATACTTTTATAGATTACCTTAATTTTGCATCCTTTATGAAGTGATAACTTATTGATACCATGTCAAAGGAATTAAATCCCCTCAAAATTGCTTTTTCTGTATTTTTTGTTCAACGTCCTACCCCATCTGATTGTATTGTTCCTTTTGAAGTGGCATTCAACACTATTTGAACTCATTCTGTATAAAATATCTAAAGCCACCAGATTTTTTTGTTACTTTACTTTGTAATTCCTAACATATTAAATTTTTATATGAATTTGTATTTATTATTATATTTATAAGTAATTTAAGAGAAATAAATATCATTCATACATTCATACAAGGAAAACATTGGCGAATTTGTATGGCGGGATACTAGTTTTGCGCGAATATTTCGTAAAAAGTTTATAATAATGCAAACTTTAACAAAAAAATAGTTCCAGAATTAAGATGGAGTATCCAGACACTATTTCTGAATACTAAAAAGTTAACAATATGGAAGGATTGTAGAAAAAAATAAAAGTCAAACCGTGAGAATCGCAAAAAAAATATTGCTGTTTAGAAATAAATTAAGTTGAACAATTTTCTATACATAGAAGAGCTCACAAGCGTTCAAAAGGGGAACGTATCGGAATCCCGCTTTTTAAAATCCCGCTTTTCAAAAATCCCGAAAAAATGATAAATGTTGAAATAAACTGCATTTCAAAAAAACACTCATTGCTTAATTTATTTTAATTTTCTTATTATCCCGCTTTTACAATCAAAAGTAGTTGCTTTATTTTAAAAAATCGCGCGATTTTTAAAATAAAGCAACTACTTTTAATTGTAAAAGCGGGATAATAAAAAACGGGATTCTAAAAAACCGGATATAAGAGGCGGGATTTTAAAAGACGGGATTTTAAAAAAGCGGGATTTTAAGAATCGAGATTATAAAAAGCGGGATATCGAACCCAACCCGTTCAAAAGCTTCTATTTTCACCTAAATATACACTTTATAAACTATCATAATGACTTTTCATACAGTTTGTGCAAATAACTAAAATAGTTTCAATCAATCTGTTTTTTACATTTAAGAAAGAGATACGGCATTTCAGAAAGAGATAGCTTCGCGAAGTGTTCTATTGCATATGGGAAAGTCAGTTTAAATCCAACCATCTCTATTGTACAAATATGGTATTTGATTTAAAATGCATGGCCTAGATACATTAGAAAATGTTTCAATTAAAATAATTGTTCGGATTTTTTTTAATTCTAAAAAGCATATATTAAAATAAGTTCGATGAAAAACGTCGTAAATGGAGTTAGCTTCCTGAATTGGTTTTGCCATCGTAAATCGTATTATTACTGTATACATGAAGTTCAACAATATTTATTGAATAATTAAAAAATATGTAGGGCCTTGTGTTAACCCTTCTAACTTTACTTACTACTTTCAACGGCTCAGGTTTAAATTATGTGCATTAAGCAATGTTTATTTTTCTATTTTTTTTAATTTAATATGGATTATTCTAAGATGTTCGATAAAAGAATTTTACTGATGAAACTTTTCTTTCTATTTTTTTTATTTTTAAAGTTTTTAGTTTTCACTAGAAAAGTCCATACATTTCTAAGTAGAACATTTTTTTTTATTTAATATGGATTATTTTCAAATGTTCTGTAAAAGAATTTTTATGAGGAAACTTTTCTTTCTATTTTTTTAATTTTCACTAGAAAAGTCCATAAATTTCTAAGTAGAAAATATTACGAGTATACTGCTAAATATCCCCGAGTAAATATAATTAAACTTTAGCTCCAGGCGCCTGCCTGACAGTTATTGACATATCTGTGGCAACAAGGAATAACTACATCAGTCAGTTTTTGCAACTTTTCAGGAGAGCGATTTAAATGTTTGGCTTCCGATTACAAATCAAGGACAAAACTTATGGACAAAAATAAGTAATATTACTAAAGGATTTTATTTTTAATTAATAATAATAACTTTTTTGTCAATTCATAGTTGATTTTGATAAAAATATGACTTATGTCGTTTTTACTTTTTTAAACATTTAGTCAAATCTCGGTTAAGTCGACTTATACCTTTTTTCCTAAATGAGTATGTTGAAATTATTTTTTTTAAGTTGAGTTATGTTGTTTTTCTAAATAAAAATTAAAATAGTGGACTGTCATAGATTGACTAATGTCCTTTTTCCAAAGCAAATTCTCGAAATTTTCAAAAATAAGTCAAAATCGTTGAAAATATAAAAATAATACTTACTTTCAATGAATTCACTGAATGACACAATCTACTTTCTTTTTCATCATAATTACTAAAAAGCAACAATAAATAAAACAAATGTGATCAATTATAATTAAAAAAACAACCAACATTTTTATTTTATTACAAAAATTCACAGACATTGTTGTATTAAAGATAAGATAAAATTAACAAAAAAATAATTTTTTAATCATAAGCATTATGTATCTACATCGCTATCACTTACATTTGGATGAACGTTTTCGCAGTTAGTAATGGTATCAACAACCAAGCTTCTATAAAATGCATGAAATTGGGGATCTACAAAGTCCATCAAAAAAAGAAGATCTTGACCTTTTTCTTTTGAAATAGGAGGGACATGTTGAATCTTTTTAATGTCAGATTTGTTGATAGTATTTCCACCACGTTTTCTTAAATTAAGTGTCTTGAATGGTTCATCCGCGTCTAAGGTGTTTTTGTACAATAATGAACCAAATTCATTTTTTTAATATCTGAGCCATCTAAATTCTCGCCATGAACACTTCTCTCCATCAATATTAACCTTTCGTCATGTGAATCTGTCCTTGGAGGTTGCAGCAAAGTCAAAGAAATCTGGCTGCTGCATTTCCTAAACTTTAAAGGGATTTCTGTCCCTTATTCCGGAAATTAAGTTCCTTCCTCTTTTGTTAAGCATAGTAGTGGAAGGTGAACTTAATTTCTTACTTATTACGGATCTTACAAATTCATTTGATTCGCCAAAACAACCCAAAAAGCAAAATTTACATACTTTGATATTTTTACCTGCAAGTTGAATTATGTATTCCGGAGAAAATTGTCGATCCCTGCGCTTAATTCCACACTTTTTGATTTTTGAGAAAGTCTTTGGTTTAATACAAATCAGTGAGGAAATATAAAGGACTCTTTTATTCTAACTTCCTAAGACCCAATAATTTGCAAATAATAGTTGTTGATTTTGAAGAGATATTTTGTTACAGCAATTATTTCGGCATGACGATAAGGGTTTTAATTTTTTGGCCAGAATGCTTTCTTATTTAAGAGTGTTGTAAGGTAAACCTCTGTTTCTGTGCTCCTGTCGGTATTTTTTAGCCCCTTTTATTTTGTTATTTAAAGTGTTAGCAATATTTTCATTTTCTTCAGTAGAAACTGTTCCATCAATATCAAAATGATTTACATATTCTGGTGAAACCTGCACCGAATCCTGACAAATTTTCTCAACAGAATTTTCAAGGACCTTACCCCAATGCTCTATACTTTCTTCATTACTAGAACTTAATTCATAATCCGGATCCTTAACTGAATCATCTGAGTCTTCGAAAATTTTAATTTCTGAACTTTCTGACATAAAAGGATAGTCAACATTGGCAATACCAGCTAGAAATTAATGTTGTTTGAACTTAGCAGCTACTTACTTTAATGTACATATATATAAAATTATTGCCAATGAAATTCAATTTACTGTTAATAAACAACTTATAACAATAATAATATTCCTATGATTATTAAGCTTAAGAACTTACCTTCTAAAGGGTGATTTTTTTAAGGTTAGGATTTTCATGCATTAGTATTTGACAGATCACGCGGGATTTCAGACATGGTGTCAAAGAGAAAGATGCTCAGTATGCTTTGACATTTCATCATGAATAGACTTACTAACGAGCAACGCTTGCAAATCATAGAATTTTATTACCAAAATCAGTGTTCGGTTCGAAATGTGTTTCGCGCTTTACGTCCGATTTATGGTCTACATAATCGACCAAGTGAGCAAACAATTAATGCGATTGTGACCAAGTTTCGCACTCAGTTTACTTTATTGGACATTAAACCAACCACACGAATGCGTACAGTGCGTACAGAAGAGAATATTGCGTCTGTTTCTGAGAGTGTTGCTGAAGACCGTGAAATGTCGATTCGTCGCCGTTCGCAGCAATTGGGTTTGTGTTATTCGACCACATGGAAGATTTTACGCAAAGATCTTGGTGTAAAACCGTATAAAATACAGCTCGTGCAAGAACTGAAGCCGAACGATCTGCCACAACGTCGAATTTTCAGTGAATGGGCCCTAGAAAAGTTGGCAGAAAATCCGCTTTTTTATCGACAAATTTTGTTCAGCGATGAGGCTCATTTCTGGTTGAATGGCTACGTAAATAAGCACAATTGCCGCATTTGGAGTGAAGAGCAACCAGAAGCCGTTCAAGAACTGCCCATGCATCCCAAAAAATGCACTGTTTGGTGTGGTTTGTACGCTGGTGGAATCATTGGACCGTATTTTTTCAAAGATGCTGTTGGACGCAACGTTACGGTGAATGGCGATCGCTATCGTTCAATGCTAACAAACTTTTTGTTGCCAAAAATGGAAGAACTGAACTTGGTTGACATGTGGTTTCAACAAGATGGCGCTACATGCCACACAGCTCGCGATTCTATGGCCATTTTGAGGGAAAACTTCGGAGAACAATTCATCTCAAGGAATGGACCGGTAAGTTGGCCACCAAGATCATGCGATTTGACGCCTTTAGACTATTTTTTGTGGGGCTACGTCAAGTCTAAAGTCTACACAAATAAGCCAGCAACTATTCCAGCTTTGGAAGACAACATTTCCGAAGAAATTCGGGCTATTCCGGCCGAAATGCTCGAAAAAGTTACCCAAAATTGGACTTTCCGAATGGACCACCTAAGACGCAGCCGCGGTCAACATTTAAATGAAATTATCTTCAAAAAGTAAATGTCATGGACCAATCTAACGTTTCAAATAAAGAATCGATGAGATTTTGCAAATTTTATGCGTTTTTTTTTTTAAAAAAGTTCTCAAGCTCTTAAAAAATCACCCTTTATATTTTCACAAATGTTATCTCGCTGACTCGCTTTTTTATGGATCTTAGAGCGGCAGCTCTTTCCAAGACCAAAGATAACATTCTGCTACCGCGTGACACCATTTTTATTAATTTAAAGGATTTTTACACTTTTTTTAAGTTTGTTAAAACAATGAACTTTATTTAACACAAATAACACTTTCGAAGACAATTCACAAATTAGGTGTATAGACAAAAATCGGAAAAAACTGCTACACGACAACCTACCAGAACAGAACGTTTATAATAAGAAAACAGGATAAGTCCCAACTGAGTATGGGTTTGCTCTCAGAATAACGGCACATGTATACTTATTTCCAGGGATAAACAGTAATGGTTTTTGGAATAACAGCACAAGTTAACTTATGTTCGGTCTTTTTACAAAAAAGAGTAAGGAAAAACTACACAAGTTAACTTATCTTCTTATAACTAACAAATTTATTTTAGTAAAAGGACACAAGTAAACTTATGATCGCGAAATAAAATTTTATAGTTTTGGAAAAAGAGCATAGATGAACTTATATGTGTGTTAATTTGGTTTTTTTTTGGCATAAGAGCATAAGTAAAAAAATACAAATTAGAGGATTGTACTTATGCTGTTTTTCCTTGTGCAAGCTGTGTAGAAATGGACTTATGTCATTTTTCTTTTGTGTGTAGTTCATAAACCGTAAGAGATAAAAATACAAAAAAAATATGACAGATAAAATCGCTTATTGCCGATCAGATTGTGTAAAAATCTCAATTTCGACATAAGTCGACTTATGATGTTATTCCTTGTTGCCACAGATATCCTTAGCGGAGCGACAGAGTCACGTAAGCACTAAATCCTGCGGAAAAAATGGTTAAAATCGTTTTAGCGAGCGAAGCGAGCCACCCATCCCATAATTTAAATACACCAGACCCTTTTACTACAAATGTTTCATTTCCTCAAGGAACAAATATTATATATACATATATGTTTTTAGGCCATTGAAACCCAGAAAACAAATTTTGCTTAGTGCGCATAGTCGAAACCCGCCCCTTTATTTTTAAGCATAAACATGTTGAAATTGATAAAACAAAATAATGAAAATTTCATTATTCACCATTGAAACACAAAGGGGCGTAAGTACCAAAAACCCCATTTTGAGATTATTACATAAAACAACTTGTTAAAGCAAGTTCTTTGGCATCACAAAAGGTCGTAAATGAATTCGAACCCATTGCTGAGATTTTGTCTTTATGTTTTGGGGTGTAAGTCATATTTTGTAATTGTTTCGTAGCACGAATAGGCGTATGTGAGTTTACGCCTCTTTGATTTTCTTATTATTCTCGAAAACAGAAACGGGCGTAAGTGATGTGACTGATGATTCGCAATAAATAAAATAATTTTAGGCCTCTATTTTTAGAAGAAATAATAGCCTTTGTAATTGCATTTAAATAAATTTTATATCTTAACTGAGTCTTAAGATATATTAATTTTTACATGCAGATCTAAACGTTAGTAAAATGTACCGGATGTACTTGGAAGAAAATTCTGGAAATCAAACGGCAAGCCTCCGTACTTACCTCAACGTATTCAAATCAAAGAATCTAAGCTTTCACCGACCAAAAAAGGATCAGTGCAGTTTGTGTATGACATACATGCAAGGAGATAGTCAAGTTAAAGATAAACTAGAGAAACTATTCAATGCTCATACCTCTGAGAAAAACAAAGTGAGGCAAATTAAGGAAACTCTTAAAAATGTTGCAATGCAAAACAAAAAACCAGTCGTTGCAGTCTTTGACCTACAGCAAGTTATTTATCTACCTAAGTCTAATGAAGGTGCCATATTTTACAAAAGAAGATTTGCAAACTTCAATTTCACCATATACAATTTGGCTACAAAAGATTGCTACTGCTACTTCTGGCACGAGGCCATCTGTAAAAGAGGAGCACGCGAAATATCATCCTGTGTTTTTCAGTTTTTGACACTATACGCTCAAAATGGAGTCACTCACTTTGATTTCTTCAGTGACGGCTGTGCCGGCCAAAACAAAAACACAATTGTGGTGGCCATGCTACTTTGGGCAGTGATGAAGCTTCCTGTTCAAGAAATCAGTTTGCGATATTTCGAAACCAATCATGGTCAAAATGAAGGTGACTCTGCTCACAGTGCGATTTCATATGCCATCGATCATGCAGGAGATCTCTTCCTACCATCACAAATTGTGCCTATAATCCGGTTGGCAAAAAGCAGCAAGCCCTATATTGTCAAACAACTTGAGACAAGCGACTTCTATGACTTCAAGGAGGTCTCAAAAAACCTACGAATCCTAAACGAAAGAAAAGATAATGAAACAGGCAGTCCGATCAATTGGACAGAAATTAAAGAAGTGAGAGTAAAGAAAGACTGTCCTGGAATGAGAGAATTTAAAACATCACACAACAGATTTAAAAAATCTAAACAAAGAACCGCCTAAAGTTCCCGTTGCAAAATACAAAGATTTGATATCATTAACTGAAGGACGAAATCCCGTCATTTTCGTTTTCTTTTTGCTCTCCGGTAAAATTGGTAAATATCACCTACGCCCCTTTGTGTTTCAATGGTCGATTAAATGTACGGCTTATGCCGTATATAACGGTTCATATGAATTCTAATCAATGCATTCGGTTAATGCGGCCTTAACTATATTAATTTCATGCTACGATACAGGTTAATAATCGAAACTCACTTCCCAGTCTGTCGGATTTCGGAACCCACCCTTGCTATCGTTATCAAAATTTTGGATTCCGAAAACCGACAATTGCGAAGTGGGTTCCGATATCCGACTGCCGCCGCTACAACACTTACCTTCCATTAGAATTAAAATGTTACACTCAAGGTAAAAGAAGTATAACTTTAAACAATATATAAGATGCGGGCAAATCCGGGTACTATCCGCTATTAATATTTTAAAGGTATATAAACATATAAGGCAAAATCCAAATTTTACAATCTTTAATAAGGGACCCTAAACAGCACACCCCTATCCCTTTCAACCAGTGCCAGGTATTTAGGAGTTATCCTAGATCCTTAACTCAACTGGAAAATAAACATAGAACAACGGGCAAAGGAGGCATATATAGCCTTCTATGCCTGCAGCAGAACCTTCGGCAAAAAGTGGGACCTGCAACCAAAATTGACCCTGTGGATGTACACAGCCGTGGTACGACCAATCCTCACGCATGGGTCTATAGTATGGTGGCCGGCTCTAAAGAAAAAGTACAATAAAATCAATCTTAATAAGGTACAAAGAACGGCATGTATAGGATCAATGGGATCTCTACGGTCAACACCGTCAGATGGACTCACAGTCTTACTGCATCTGTTACCTCTTGATCTACACATAACAAACATCACAGCACACAGCGCGAACAGGCTCAGAGAGTCCGGATGCTATACTACGAAACCCTACGGCCACAGTAGTATTCTAGATTCTGTACCGAGAAAACTAGTTCCGCCTTCAACAGACTATATCATTCCCAGAATGTATTTCACAAAACATTTCGTCGTTCAAATCCCCACTGGATCAGAATGGAAAAATGGACAAGTGGCAAGGGAATCTACACCGACGGTTCAAAAATGGATTGCGGCGTGGGTGCGGGAGTTTTTTTGGAATCCCTAAACATCACAAAATCGTACAGACTTCCGGATACTGCAAGCGTCTTCCAGGCGGAGCTACTGGCTATCCGTAAAGCCTGTCGCCAGATCAAACTTCACTCAAATATAACACCGAGGCAAAAGATCGCCATACTTATTGACAGCCAGGCTGCCATTAAAGCGATCGCTTCGGTCACTATATCCTCTAAGTTAGTACTAGAATGCCGTAATGTGCTGGCCCTGATTGATAAGTTCAAGATTACCCTGATCTGGGCTCCAGGGCACAGTAACGTTTATGGAAACGAACATGCCGACGAACGGGCCAGGCAAGGCTCAGCTCTTCACTGCTCATTGGCGGAACTAGTCCACATTCCGCTCGGAGCAGTTAAGGCAAATATCACCGCAGAATACCTTAAGAAAGACAACCTCAGATGGAGCAGGCTGACTACATGAGTCATATCCAGAAATATGTTTTCCAAACTACAACAAGGCAAAAACAACCGACCTTCCATGTAGAACCCGAAAAGATATTGCAAGAACAGCAACGATCATCACGGGACACTGTCCTATAGGTGACCATCCGGCCAAGATGGACATCCCATACAATACCCACTGCCGCAGTTGCAAAGTGACAACTGGAAAAGAAACCCTAATTCACTTTTTATGCACCTGTCCGGCTTTACCTACCTACCGTTAATAAGGGAACATTGTGTTCTGTATGCTCTGCATAACAGAACATTATATATATAATACTAGCGGACCCGACAGACGTTGTCCTGCATCTTATTTCAAGCGATTAGGATATTAAACAAAGTAAGAAATGAAAGATAAATACGAGTAGTAAAATAATTTTATTATGTTTGTTTAATTTTATCTTAATGCAAGTTGATGAACAATATTTTTAGTCAATTCCTGAGGAACATAAATGAATAAACTTGACGGTTTTCCAACGCGAGAACACGCCACATATAATTGGCCATGTGAAAAGACCGGATTTTCTAGATCCAACCCACAAATCGACATTGTTTGACCTTGTGACTTATTAATAGTAATGGCAAATGCCAAGCGAATCGGAAATTGCAGACGCCTGAATCGAATGGGTTCGTCTGAAGGGATCATTGGGATTCGTGGCAGGAGAACAACTTCTCCTTCAAATTTGCTGTTTAAAATTGTAGCTTCAAGAACATTTCCCATAATTTTTTTTATGACTAATCTTGTTCCGTTGCATAGCTTAGTTGCATTTAAATTCCGAAGCAAAATGATAGGTGAGCCAATTTTTAATCGCAAGTTATGTGGTGGCATTCCTGGTAAATCCAGCGAATTCAAAAATTCAACAGGATAGTTGACTTCTTCGTCAGGATCAGTGACAGTGTCGATCGATTTGAACAATATCTCATTGCCGGGCAATGACTGTTGTATTTTGAAGTTAATAGCGTCAACATCGATATTTTTTGCAGCTAAAATAGCTCGTTCACGAAACCTAGCATGATTAATATAATTAGTTTGTAAATCTGGAAATATGCTTTCAATCAAAGCATCTTTCGTATTTACCAAGTTGCAGAAATTGTCTTGCAATTTGATGCATTGTGTGTCTCCATGCAATGATATTGTTCCATTTCCAATGTTGAGCAATTGCTCAGAGAATGATAGTGCCAATGGATCGTTTTGCAGTTGAACACGTATATTTGTGTTAAGACGTAATGTACTGACATTTCGCCATAGATATGATTGTTTTATACATGCGTTAATTTCGTCCGCATATGTAGCGCGTGGAATGACCGGCAATGTCTGTCTAAAATCACCGGACAGCAGCAGTAAATCACCACCGAAAAGCCTGGTGTTATTATTTAGATCTTTCATCATTCTATCGAGAGCTTCAAGTGAATGCTTGTGGGCCATAGTGCATTCATCCCAGATAATAATTTTGCATTTTTGCAAAACTTTAGCCATACCGGAATGCTTTTTTATGTTACACACTGCATCTGGATTTGTGTGAATGTTCAACGGCAACTTGAGTGCTGAATGTGCAGTCCGTCCGCCATCAAGCAAAGTGGCTGCAATACCTGATGAAGCAATTGCTAACGCAATATGATTTTGTGATCGAATGCGCGCAAGTATTAGTGAGATGAGAAACGTTTTTCCAGTGCCACCTGGTGCGTCCAAAAAAAAGAATCCACCTTGTTCTGCTGCAATTGACAAATTAATTCGATCGTATACATTCCTTTGTTCATCAGTGAGTAGTTGCTCATTATTTTCAACGAAAGTAGTTAGAGAAGCCGTATCGAACTGTTGTTCGCGCTGAATCTCGCTGTTAATGATGTCTGTTGCTGGGCGGTTAAGCGAGGGCATACCAAAATGAATGAGTGGCATATTCGAAATCAGAATGCAAAGATCTTCAATCTTTATTAGCGCCTCGTTATATATTTCCGTCGAAAAATCGATATTGGGATCTTGATCAGCGATCCGAATGCGATGAAGAATGTCGTCGCTCATTGAATATTTATATTCGTCCCAGAGGACAGAAGCTTGAGATGGAAAACATGTCGTCAATAATATGGCGAATAATTGGCGAATTCGATGAGGAGAGAAACTCAATGCTGCATCTGCAAGTGTAATATCCCAATGGTTGTCATCTTCCAGTAAATGTAATTCGCGACACGCATCATGATATGTGTCGTACAAAATGCCATTGACTGTTCGCAAGTATTGGAAGGACGTCGGTCCAGGTACATTAACCAATAATAAACGTAAGAAGAAACATTCCCGTTGCTTTGGATGGACTGTGTATAATCGGCCTAATGTATTTCCCATAAATATACCGTTGTATCCTTCAACTGGAACACCTCGCTTTCGTGGTTCCCAGTTTTTTGACTGTTTGTTCCATGTGAAATATCGTGGCATATCAGTATACATTAATGTCTTTGCGAATTGACCGGGATTACCTGGTCGGTTGCATAGTTCGAAAAACTCAGTTAATGTGGTTTTTGTGGCAATTGATGCACGTTGTAGAGCAGTCTCTTCCGTGAAATAAACACGCTGTCCATTTTCAAGGTGCACGGCCAAATGTATAACAGCAGGGTCTCTTTCGAGTATCGGAAAACTCAAAATACGCCAAACTGCTTCATTACTGCTGATGTATCGGCCCATTTGATACCGTGTTATTTCATCGTTTTCGTTAACATTTTGAACAGCAAATACAGCCATATCACTGCCCTTATGGACATATTTGCATATATATTTTATGGACTTCACCGAACTACAGAGCTCAATGTTTATGTGTGCTTTGTTGATTTTACACAGCAATGGTGAATACGAAACCACCCAGTGGTTGTCAATGTCAACTGTTGTACCGTTTGACATGCGTAATTTATGTAATTAACCACCATGGTCAGTGTCTCCACGACGATACAATGGATAACCGTCGATATTAGTGATTGTATCATTTATACACTTTTTTGGAAAACTTTTCGTACATTTTCCATTGTCCATGCATGGCGCCGTCATATTTATAGCACCGCATGGACCATGTTAGTGGTAATAATCTCATACAATTCTTGATCGATATTCCGATCCGGAATCTCTGCTGAGATAATTTTATCAATTTCTTCAGACTGTATTTTGTCGACCAACCAAATCAAAATATGTGCGCGTGGCAAACCTCGTTTTTGCCATTCAACAGAATACAGCCAGCAACGTGTTTTGCCAAATACAGAGGAATGTATAATCAAGTTCATCAACGATTTTAACTTTTGTCTGAAGACACGTGCAGTGATATCGTGCCGATCTATTGCAGTTTGACCTGGCAATAACGCAATTTTAATTTCATCCCATTTTGGATTACACGTAAATGTAATGAACAAATCTGGTCGTCCGTACGCGCGCACAAAAGTCATTGCGCCTTGAATATATTCTTGCATATGACGTGGGCTACCAATATATGATGATGGAAGAATATATGAAGTACCGATGTCGTTTATATTAGTTATTCCATCTACGTTACCAACAATAGCATCACGCAAATTAATGTATTCCTCAGCTCTAAGTTTCGCTTGATTATACCTGATGTATCGTAGTCGCTCGCTTTCAATTTTCGCATAGATGTCAACGATATATTGATGAAACAGCTGGCGGCATCGGAGAATATTATTGTCTTCATTGGCACGAACCATCAACCGATATGCGTAGAAGTTCATCGCGCTCACTTTCTTGCTGGTTTCTGCACCTGCAAAGTAAAAATATAATTAAGACAAAATGAAATTAATCGTGCTTATGCAATAATAAAATATTAGGTAATGACATGTGTAGATTGTACCTGTTGCTGGATTTCTTTGTTTGATATTTAAATGATATCCATCTTCTCCTTCCCAAAATATCAAAGGATATTGCAAAGCGTCGTAAGAGCGATGACTGTCTTCAATCGTATGTACTATGTTATCTCTGCGTTTGATTCGTATATCTCGACGTTCAAATGCGTTGCCAACCATAACAACTGCAACTTCATTAATGGTCGGTGCATTATATCGGCCCGCGTGCTGCCCAGATGGTACTTTATCTGCTTTGATGACAATCGTATAGTTGTCGTTTTGCAGTCTGTTTGAAACGGTATTGAACAACTGGACCAACTGGTTGTGATTCTGTAAAAACGGTTCTAAAATACCCACAATTTCTCGCTCCTCCATCTGCTCGATATGGTTGTACTGGCAGCGTGCGTTTATTTGCTGCTCCTCATCACCCATGAAGTAGATTTGCAGAAATTTTGAATCGGTATCAGGCATCGGCATTAAAGAACCAATTTGATGATACACTTGTCCCTGAATCCTAAACTTTGATTGAAAATGGCGACCATCCTCATTCTGAACGATTTTTGTTGCTCCAAATGATGTCATTTGAAAGCACGAATTGAATTTGCGAATTTTACGCAAAAACAATTTAGATTGAGATGTAGCTCCAGCCAATAGTGCTTTCAATGGTTCTGGCGGCGAATTCAATGGTGGCAATACAACTTTTCCAGACGCGCAGCAGAAACCGGCCGATTCAATTTTGTATTTGAGTGCATGACAGTGTTGGCATTGTTTGTTCATAGCACCGATTACAATTTGTGAATGTGACGAATAGTCGATGTCCGGCTCATATTCAAACGCAAGGCGAATAAGTGATGCACGTATCAATGCGCGATACACTTGCAAACGCTGTTGTTCACCTGTTCTCAATCTGTCGGTGACTCGTTGACGGGCCAGTCTTTGTCTCAATACATGAGCTCGAAGGCGTTCGTTGCGCTGCTCTTGACTTTCATTAGCACGTGTGATTGTAGTCTGGTTTCTTACATTTTCATTGTCCGTCAATTGATCTTCTGCCGATCTATTTAACCGACGGCTCTGAACTAATTGCGAATTCCGACTCCGTCGACCAATATTTCCACCTCGTCCACGAAGACGTGGCATTGTTTTATATACGTAACTTATATGTGAATATAATACGTACACTTAGTATTAACTGAAATGCGACACTTAAAATATCAAAAGATATTAAACTTTAAAAACGTTTAAACTTTATATATTTAATTTTTACCTTAAATCAACTTTTAAAACGCGATTAAACTGTTGAATCGATGCACAAAATCATAAACCAGCACTGTTGACAAACTTATTACATTACCCTCAAATTCTCGATTCACTCAATTCACGTTTGTAATAAAAATCAACGCCACCTTAATTCTCGATTCAGTCAATTCACTTTGTAATAAAAAATCAAGTGTGTAAAATGCGAAAAAGTTCTTCCGGTGTCGCTGTAAAGTTGCAAAAATTTTGTGGAAACTCAATCAGGCCGGTGTTTCAGTCTGCTGGAATCTCGCCATTGCCCATCGCCAACAATTGTCTGGAGAACTCTGCAGCGGACTGGTCATTTTTTAAAGCAACTCGCATGTTCGTTTTCAAATGCAATTTCTTTACGTATTGTCATAAAGCAGACGCCTTCAAGCAAGCATTCAATTCATCTGCCGGAGTTGATCTCGGAATGACAGGCAGCGTTTGACGAAAATCGACTGATAGCAAGATCATTGCGCCACCGAAATGTCGGTTATCATTACGTAAATCTTTCAAACTACGATTCAGGGCCTTCAATGCGCGTTTGTGAGCCATTGTGCATTCGTAGTAGTAGTAGTAGTTTTTTTTAGTAAAAAAGTTACTATTACAATATACTTATTAAAGTTACATATTTGCATTTTTATGTTTACAAGACAAAGAAAAGTAAAAACGTATTCATAATAGGCTTCAAATTAAGAAACTGAATCTCTTATGTGTACTATCAATAAATTTTTAAATCTTACAAAAAGAGTTTCGTTTTTTATTTCAAGTGGCAATTCATTGAAAAGTTGTAATCCTTTATAAAAAAACATATTTTGAGTTCGAACATCTCTATACAGTTGTAATCTAAAGTCAGAATTAGATCTTAAACTATAGGGCTGTACATCTTGCGTATATATTATATTGATGACAAATATTTAGGAACCTTGTTATGCTTCATTTTGAAGACAAACGTTATAAAATTAAAGATGATGCGCTGTTTAATATTTAACCACTGCAAACACGACAGAATCAATTCAATAGGTGTATATATACTACATTTCAGGATGGTGCGCATTGCTTTATTTTGTCATATTTGAAGCTTATTAATACTTTCGTTATTTCCCATGAATAACACTGTTGCACAAAATTCAAAATGTGGTTTTATAATTGTGTTATGAATATTTACCGCGCACATTGTTGAGATGTTTTTTCTTATTCTTCTAAGAAAGGCTACTTTTTTTGAGATTTTGTTGGTAATATATATCATATGGTTGTTAAATGTTAATTTATTGTCTAGAACTACACCAAGGTATTTTATTTCGTATAATTGTTCGATTGGTATTCCATTAATTCTCAAGTCCACAAAAGTATCATTATTTATTACCATGCATTTCGTTTTGCTTATATTAATTTTAAGTTTATTCATTTGAAGCCATTGAAACAGATTGTCGAGATCACACTGAATATCACGTTTTACAACATTTATGTCATTACCACTTACAAATAAAAGAGCATCGTCGGCGAACAAGGAGACTTTACTTTTATGTACAACACCACAAATATCGTTTATATACAGTAGGAACAGAAGGGGGCCGATGATAGTACCTTGGGGTACTCCAAACTTTGTACATTTAACATCTGATATTGCACTATTTACATTAGTTCGTTGAGTTCGGTTATTTAAGTAGGATTCAAACCATTTAAGTTCCGTTCCCTTAACACCGTATTTGAACAATTTTTTTAATAATATACTTCTGTCTATAGTTTCAAAAGCTCTTTGGAAATCTAGAAAAGCTGCTATTATTATGCGCTTATCGTGTCGCAATTGTTTTAACGCCATTATAAGCCAGTTAAGCGACGTTTCACAGGAGTGATTATGACGGAAACCGGACTGATTTTCAATTAAAAGTTCATTGTCACACACGAATTTATAAAATTGTTCATACGCACATTTTTCGACTATTTTTTCTAAAATTGGCAACATATTAATTGGTCTAAATTTATCACAGATTTTAGTATTGCTTTCCTTTGGTATTGGTACTACAGTAGATTCCTTTAAATTATTTGGAAATTCACCCCGTTCAAACGATTTATTTATTATTCTTACAATAATTGGACCGACGATTTCGAAACACTCAATAAATATATTTATATTTAGACGAAATGCAATTTTCTTATTCATCTTTTTACATATGGACATTAATTGGGAACAGGTTATTGCACTAAATGAGAAAGTCGATTGACATTCAGAGATATTATCACAAACGGCTGCATTATTACAAGACAAAATATAATTACTTATGGCATTGACACTTTCAATAAAATATGTATTAAATTTATTAGCAATAGTCAAACTATCGTTCTCCAATGTATTTCCAAACTGTACTTAACTAATATCTTTTTTCTTTTCATTTAAAACGAGACATTTTAACGTTCTCCACATTTCTTATTTGGCTATCGCACGAATTTATTTTATCACACACGTAGTTCTTTTTGGCCAGCTGTAGTTTATTTTTATAATTATTGCGAGCCAATCTATAAACATTCCACTCTACTGGACTATTTAACAAACTCGCTCTTTTGAAACACTGTATTTTTATTTGTTTTAGACTATTTAATTCTTGAGTGAACCACTTATTATTCGACTTATAAACTTTTTTCGTTACGGTCATTTGTTCAACACAAAATTTTAAACTTTCCTCTAAATCATTTGAAAGACCATGTAAATCATAGATGTTGTTCATCAGCGAGCATCTGTTAGATATTAATGCTCTAAAATGATTTGTTTTATATTTAAACACCTTAATAAATGTTTGATTCGTGTCCACTTTTTTCTTAAGCACTTGAACTTTTACCACGATTGACTCGTGATCACTAATTTTAAAGTCTGGATTTGTATCCGCCCAAACAATTTTTTCAACAGGAGATATAACGAAATCCACTAATGTTCGAGAAGATTCAGTTATTCTCGTATGTTTGGATATAATTTGCTTGCAGTTATTGAATCTAAGTATATCATTGAATGCTTTTGTATATGTGTGATCACTATTTAGAAGATTAATGTTGAAGTCACCCAAAATGGTGACATTAAAGCTTGTTTGCAAAACCACTTCTATCCAGTGCGAACATAACGTACAAAATTCGCGTTCTGAACTGCTCGGAAATCTATAACACACTGCAATTGTTTCATTTAAATCTTCCGTGAAAAATTCGACACATAAAAACCATGCTCGCATTTCTATCTGGTATTTACAGATTATTCTGTACTTGAACATATTTTTTATATACAGGACTACACCACCCGTGTGACTACTAGTGCTATCACACCGAATCTCACAGTAATTTTCGAGCCTTATTTCAGAGTCTTTAATGTCGTTTGTCAGATGGGTTTCCGAAAAAGCAAGAACATCAAATTCACTACTGTTGACCAAACACTCGATTTCATTAAAGTTATTAAGCAGACCTTGTACATTTAAACACAGATATGAAACTTGATTTAATTGCTAATATTGAATTTTTTCTGTTTGTATTTTAAGTTTGCGCAGATATACCGGGCAGCGCTTATCGTTGGTTTCGTGACAACAGTCAAGTTTAATCCAAGTGATACATTCATTTTTTCACAATTGGCACAAATAGTTTCATCACTTTTACAGTCTTTTATGGAGTGTTCACCACCGCACTTTCTACATGCAATTTTATTTTTACACACATTTGCTTTATGATTATAGCCCTGACAATTGAAACATCTCTTAACGTAAATATACTCTTTTGCAAAACACTTTACCCAACCAATTTTTATATTTTCAAGGCTCATTATTTTCTCAAAACTATTACTGTTCACTTCCAAAATAACACTTAAGTTTCTCCATTTGCTGTTGGTTCTAAATGAATTCACTAGCTTTAAATCACATGTTGCAAGTTCAGGATTTTGTTTTATAATTTTATTGACCACCTCATCAATCGATTCATCATTTTCTAATTTCATTATACATACTTTAGGTTTTATCGTAGAAGGAATTATTACTTCGTAATCATCTTTCAACTTTTTCTCAATTTCACTTTTTAATTTTTCTGAGGACGCCTTATCGCCGCATTTAAAGGCCACTCCGCCCCTGTTCTTATTAACAACATTGTTTATATTCATGTTGGTAGGATCTATATTCATTTTAATTTGCTTACGTGTTTCATCTACTTCTTGCTTCTTTTCTGGGTAGACAATTACTGATGTCTCGTTCCTTTTGAGCACATCAGAGTAGAGTCTATCTCCTTTGCTCTTTCCCGCATGTTCAAATCCACTATTATTGTTATTGTTTTTTTTTACTTCATGTGCTAGTTCATTTAACGATTTTGATATATGTTTCACACTTTCTTTTAAATAAGTGTCTTTCTCTTTCTCCCCCACGTTTTTGGCTATTTGATTTTTGAGTTCGTTTACGGTGGCAAAAACAGATTTAACTCCCTCTTTCACTTCATCACCATCATTTTTTTCACATATTTTTGTTATTTTACTGTTTATATTTATTTGCATTTCTTCAAACATTTTTTGATTCTTGTTTAACATTTCTATTATAAGTTCATATTTCGATTGACTTGATCTGAATATTGACTCATATTGATTCAGGATTCGCTTTGATATTTCAACGCATTCTCTACATTGATAACTGAGGTTACGGTTCTTCCTAAGAAGAGACACATCGTATTCCGTCAATTGACCCTCACAACAAGCTCTGTGAAAATTTTTTCTACAAAAACCACTGCAAGGGACCTGTTGCGCATCGCCACGACTGAAACCTCGATCACATTTCCCGCAAAAATCATCCATCGTACACTAATTATCTCTTTACAGAGAAAAACCGGACAGATTTGGCTGTTTTACTTTTCTTATTCGCTTTGAAAATGTACACGTCCGTTACGATTGAATATCACACACTCTCCGTCCCATATGATAATCTTACATTGCTGCAGTACTTTCGCCATCGCAGTGTTCTTTGAAATGTTGCATGTAGGCTCTTCATCCACTTGCAGATTCAGTGGCAATTTCAATGCAGAATGAGCTGTTCGACCGCCTTCTAATAAAGTAGCCGCTATCCCTGAAGAGGCGAGTGCCAAGGCAATCGCAGATCTCGAACGAATAGTATAGCTAAATTCGGTGAAATCAGGAATGTTTTTCCAATTCCACCGGGCGCATCAAGGAAGAATATTCCGCCATTTTCGTTATCGACTGCTTGCATTAATTCATCGTACACTTTCTTTTGTTCTTGATTCAACATTGGCACATTTGTTCGAACAGCTTGACTCAATGCGATTCGATCGAAATCCATTTCTCGCCCCAATTCTGGATTAAATGCGTCTTGCATTGCGCGATTTGGCTGTTGCATCCCTAATTTGCACAACAAATTGACACTCATGAGCAGACACATATCCACACAATCAAAGCTTTGTTGCGCATTTCATCTGACATAGTGGCATAGGCCAGCGTCATCATTGTATATGAACTTCATATTCTTTTTCATATATTTTATTATATTCATATTTATATATTTTGTTACGTTTTTATAAATTTTAATATATTTATATATACCTATATCTACCTATGTATATACATTTATTTTAGAGATTATATATTATTTATTTAAGGGGGGGGGGGGGGGAGGGGAAACTTCGACATAAAAAGATCTTTTGTACCGTATGGGCCAGACAAATTTAAACTAGTAGAATTTCCACTTTCCGTGTAAAGCGGACAATTTTACAAGTAGAAGAATTCTTTATGTCCTCGGTGCTCATTTGTTCCCTGACAAATATCTTCTTTCTAATTCCATTAAGGGCTGGACATTCACAAAAAATGTATTCAGCTGACTCGTCCTCTTCAAGACAGAGTCGGCACTCAGGAGAGTCTACTATTTTCATTTTGTGTAGATGATATCTTAAACCATGGTGGCCAGTAAGGTAACCCACTAAGCTTTTGATATCATGCCTGCTTAGGTTTAAGCATTTGCTGGCATTTTGATTGAAGGGCCGAATGACTCGGTTGGCCTTAGACCTGGCATGCTTTCCCAAAGATAGATACATTTTCTATGTTCCCAGCTTTATATAGCTGCCGTTGCTGCTGATCTAGGATTGCAGCAGAAAGGTTCGGGACCTATGAATGGTGGTTCTGGACCTTTTCTGGCCAGTTCGTCAGCCTTTTTGTTACCTTCTACCCCGACATGACCCGGAACCCACCATAATTTTGTCTTGTTTCTTGATCCGAGTGTTTGAAGGGTATTGAAGCAGTACATGACTGATTTGGTGTCAATGGTATGCGAGCTAAGGGCGTTTATAGCTGCTTGACTATCCGTGAATATATGGATGATTGCGCCTTTTATGCCAGATGAATAAATCTGGCTGGCGCATTCTTGAATGGCCTGGAGCTCTGCTTGAAATACGCTGGGACTTTTTCCCATTTGTATAGTAAAGCGTTTAAGTGGTCCGTATACTCCCGCTCCTACCCCCGTTTCCATTTTATAACCATCCGTATACCACTTTCTGCCGTTGTGGCTATTTGGTGGGTTATTGCTAACCCATGCTTCTCTCTTGGGATCTCCGTGCAGAAACGTTTGTTGAAGCATAGTTTTTTTTGAATGCGGTCTGTGATCGCGCAGTTCATGTTAAGTTCTGGCAGTTCATCGAGAAGGGTCTTAAGTTCCAGATGGTCCTTAAGTCCCTTTTGGTACGCATATTGGTGAGGGTGCAGAAGCATGCTTTTTGATATGCATTCTCTAATGTGGATGTCAATAATCCTTTCCATTGTTTTCAGAAAAAACGATGTCAAGCTTATCGGACGATATGATTTAGGTAATTCGCTCGGCTTGTTTCCCGGTTTAGGTATGAATACTACGTTTACCTCCTTTCAGGTAACTGGTATATACCCCCAGTTGAAGCTGAACCTAAATAAGGCAATCATGGATTGTAATAAAACTTCTATTCCATTTTGAATGAGGGCTGGGAAAATACCGTCTGTTTATACGTAATACGACGTGCATCAATGACTGATCAACGGCTCTCTTATATAGCATTTGAAAAAAAACGTTTGAATTCGTTACAAAAAAATGATATTTTACATAAATTCGCCGAAAACACCCGAGGAATACAACTTTTTTAATTCTAATTAGATATTCATACTACTTTTGTGTGTATAAAAAACATATTATACCTACCCATTTCTTGATCTATAGCATATACGTTTAATTCATAGTTTAAAAACAAGAATGTGATATTGCTTACACCTACCGTTTTAATAAAAATTAAATTTTTCTAGACTAGGTATACATTTTAACTTTCTTTTAAAAAAAATGTCAGCTCACCCAAAAAAAAATGGAACTCACCCATATATTTGTCCTAACATTTATTATTTCGGGCACGTAGAGTATTTATGGTTAAAATTTCAGCTTTCTAGCTTGAGTTTGAGATATTAGATACACGTTACTATCGATGCTGATCACGAATATTTTACAAAAAAAACTGTTAAATTACAAGTGACCTGCCTCATCATTATTGTAGGTGATCGATTCCCTAATAGATAAATATACCTATCCAACAACTATTTCTTTGAATAACGGCTGATACAAACAAATTGAATATTTCCGAATCAAATACTGAAGAAATGATAGAAATCGGTGCATTTTTGGACGAGATACAGCGAAAATAGCAAAACCCTAAAAAATCATAAACTCATAATTCCTTGTTTGATGGAAAATACCAAAATACCGAAATCAGCTTTTATTCAATATCCTGTAGAAAAATGTTTCCTTTCCCCTTACACCATCTGCCTCTCATCATACATTCCATTTACCAAAAAGTATTCGGCTGTTACGCTGTTACACAGAAAAATAAATACTTACACGTCCATGCGAATGAAAATCATATGGCGCGACCAGAGGCAGACAGTTGAAAATGCGAGATATCCATATGTAGGTACAAGATAACAAAATTCCATGGTTGGTTGGTTGGTTTAAGTGGCTGTAATTCCCGTCATCTGACGAGGGAAAACACAAGTAGCGCAATGAGCGCCGTTTTGATACCACAACTAACGGAACCTAAAATTAAAGGGCGAGATGGATATTATTAAGGGGGCTCAAAACCATCCTGTGGAGTTGAGGAATTTGATGATGTTGTTGAAGTGGATGGTATAAATGGCCGAGAGGTCATTGTAAAACGGATGACCTAGTGCGCTGCGTCTGGTTTTGGCTAAAGCCGGACACTCACAGAGAATATGGAACACTGTTTCACTCTTTTCTGTGTCAGAGCAGCTGCGGCAGTGGGTGTTGTGAGGGATGCCAAGCTTGGCTGCGTGAGTGCCTAAAGGCCAATGGCCCGTACTGATTGCCGTTAGTCTGGCGACATCAACACGCATTCTGGCTAAGAGGTTGTTTGTTCTGGCATCATCGTAGGTTGGCCAAATCTTTCTTGAAATGACACAGTCCGAACGATTCGTCCATCTAGTCTCGGCCCCTGAGATGAAGTGCAGGAGGATTTCTCTCTTTACATATCCCAGCGGAGGGAAGACTTCCTCCGCATGTGATACGCACAGAGCAGAGCCACGTCTGGCGAGTTCATCGGCTCTCTCATTTCCATCAATGTTCCTATGGCCGGGAACCCAGACGAGAGAGATATCTAGCCGATGACAAGCCTTATTCAGCGTATCCCTGCATTCCACCACAAGCTTGGACGTAGACTTAGTTGAACTAACAGCATTAATCGCGGCCTGACTGTCGACGAAGATGCCTATTTTTTTTCTGTGTGCCAATATGTTGAGAAGCAGTCTACACGCCTCCTTAATTGCAAATACTTCTGCTTGAAAGACGCTGGCTGCGTTGGGAAGGCGAAGGGTTTTAGAAATATCTAGCTCTGTAGAGAAAATGCCAGCTCCTACTCCACAGTTCATCTTGGAACCATCTGTGAAGATAGGTATGTCGAGTTCATTTACGACCGCATTTTCTTTCTATTCTGATCTAGAGGGGAATCTCACAGAGAAGCTTTTATGGAAGTTGAGTTCGGGTGTAATGTAGTCTGTACCTATTAGACCTATGCCTTCGGGAAGTGAAAGAAGGATGCTGGTATGGCCATATGGCCTTTCCGACCAACATTTAGATTCCTTCAATCTAACAGCACTACACGCTGCAATGTTTTTGATATACAGATCCACTGGCAGAAAGTTGAGAATCACATTGAGCGCCTCGGTCGGGCTTGATCGAAGGGCTCCAGTGATTCCAATTCCAGCTGTTCTTTGGATTCTGCTTAATTTAGTGACGTTGTAGGCTTTACTTAAAGCGGGCCACCATACCAGGGATCCGTAGGTGAGGATGGGACGTACCACCGCTGTGTACATCCAACGAACCATCTTTGGTTGAAGCCCCCACTTCTTGCCGAAAGTTTTGCTACAGGCGTAGAAAGCAACGTTTGCCTTCCGCACTCGGTGTTCGATGTTGGACTTCCAGTTGAGTTTGGGGTCAAGCGTGACTCCAAGGTATTTTGCGCTGGTGGATAAAGGAAGATTTTGGTTATTTAAGCGGGGAAGTGAGAAGGTTGGTATTTTGGTTTTGGTGGTGAAAAGCATCAGTTCAGTTTTGCTTGGGTTAACGCTTAGGCCACAACTTGTAGCCCACCCGCTAACATTACCAAGTGCTCTTTCCATGATTTCACTTATCACGGTCGGAAACATTCCTGATACTAGAACAACCACGTCATCCGCATACGCAACGACTTTGATACCCTCCCTGTCGAGACTTGACAGGATTTTGTTGAGAACTATAATCCATAAGAGAGGCGAGATCACCCCACCTTGAGGTGTTCCTCTACTTACTGATTTGGTTAGAAGGGTATTGCCTAGTTTTGCTTGAATGATCCTCGTTTTGAGCATGGAAATGATCCAAGAAGTGACAAAGTCCTCCACGCCTAGTTCTAGGAGAGATTCCTGGATCGATTCAGTGTGGACGTTGTTAAACGCGCCCTCTATATCTAAGAAGGTGGCTAAGGTGTATTAGTGATGGAAGAGTGACCTTTCGACTGTACGCACTACTTCATGAAGAGCGGTCTCCGTCGACCTGCCCTTGAGGTATGCGTGCTGTGAGTTGCATAAGGGAGATCTTTCAAGGCCTGTTCTTATGTGAAGGTCAAGTACGCGTTCTAGAGTTTTGAGTATGAAAGAGGTTAGGCTAATAGGACGGAAGTCCTTCGCGGATCCGTGACCTCTTTTACCAACTTTCGGTATGAAAACTACTCGGACATACTTCCACGACTGAGGTATGTGATTTAGTAGGATACTGCTTCTGTAAATTTCAACTAGTAGGGGCACAACTATCTCGTCATGTTTTTGAAGCATGATGGGGAGAATGCCATCCTGCCCTGGTGATTTATACGGAGCAAAGCTGTGAATGGCCCAGAGAATCTTTTACTTGGTTATAATGCGCTCAATCTCCTCCTGTTGAGAGGGGAGCTCTCCCCTCATTTGGGGCGGAAGTGCGCAGTAGTCAGTGCAACCAGGAAAGTGTGTGTTAAGTAGAAGCTCCAAGGATTCGTCAGTGGATTCCGTCCAGGTTCCGTCCGTTCTCTTGATAAAAGATGGACTGGAGTGTCCTTTGGATAGAATCTTACTGAGTCTTGCAGATTCCTTAAGAGAATCGATGGATTGGCAGTATTCAGACCATGCTTGTGTCTTAGCTGATCTGATAGATTTTTTATAGAACTTTAGGCAATCCTTGTAGGGTTGCCATAACTGATGCCTATAGCAGATGTTGAAAATGTCCCTAGTCAGCCTTCTGAGGATGGTTAGGTCGTCATTCCACCACGGCGGTAAGGTTTTTTTGCTATATTTAACGGGACACGATGCCTTAAAAGCTGTGTTCATAGCTTTGCCTAGTGCAAACGCAATTGAGTCCAGTTCTGCACCTGATTCAATTTTCAGGTGTGGTAGATTAGGGAGTTTAGAATTCAATATTTGACCGAATTTCTTCCAGTCAATTCTTTTTGGATTTCTGTACGGAGTAGGAGTATCTATCTTGATACTCAGATTGAAGAGTATCCACTCGTGGTTCGATAAGGACTTTAGGTTGGAGACTCTCCAATTCTCAACCCTGAAGATGTCATTGTTTGTTTCGAGTGTAATGTCTAACACTTCTTCCCAGCCGTTATGAGTTTCCGTACTTGGAAATATAAAGGTAGGGGTGTTACCTATATTACATACACATAGATCTGTAGTTAAAAGAAAATCAAATAAAGACTCACCTCGTTCATTTATTTCTTTGCTGCCCCAAAGATGATGTCGAGCGTTAGCGTCACAGCCTATGAGCAGACTGCCTTGTCTCGCTTGTATCTCTGCTGTGAGTTGCTGCACTTCTTCTGGCGGGGATGATTTATCGTGCGCCATATAAGCGGATGATATGAATGTGGTTTGGCCCTGGGTGAGTTCAAGCTTAACGACGGTTAGATCACCCGAGCTGAAGTTGGGACATAAGAAAGCGTTAATGTATTTTTTAGCTAAAATGCATGTTCTTGGCTTTTTGTAAAAAAGGTTGTAGTTGCTGTCTGAGAGGCCCAGTATGGTAGTCTTCCTGACCCAGGGCTCTTGAATGATGCCGATGTCAATGTCTTCCTCTCTGAGGAAGACTAGAAGATTCTCCGATGCACATTTCGAGTGCTGGAGATTCGACTGGATGACTTTCAACATGTTAAGATTGGGTGTTGAAAGCGATCGCCAGTTCCTCCACCACCATATTGGCAGCGGCGACATCGTCTATGTCATCCTCGGGTACTGTCGATCGGAAGATCTTGAGTTTGGCGAGCCGTATGCCAAAACTCAGCTTGTAATCAGCGGCTTCTAGTGCCCCTAGGAACTCCTCGTTGATTAGCAGCAGGTAGGATAAGCTGTTTTTCTTGGGTTGTTCTGCCTTTATGACAGCCCAATCGTCCATAGGAATGGTCGGATTTTGAAGCTTGAGGCACTTAAGCAGACTCTCAGAGTCTATCTTCATAACCGGTAGCCAAATACGGGCCCTAGGTCTCGTGGGGATATCCTTGGCAGGGATGAGCTTAAGCTTTAAGCCCTCCCAAGCTTCGGCGATCTTGTCGATGCATGAGCCAAGAAAATCTTTAGAGTACTGGTCCACGCATTTAATCACCCGATATCCTCGTACCATTTCCGCGCAGTCGAAACTGGGTAATTGGTTGTCAACTCCGGAGAGCACGTGTTCCACAACCATCTCTGATAGTTTGGCTTCGATGCTACACCAACGGTCCGACACTGTTTTGCCGTTTTTTGACAACTCGTCTATAATGGCGACCTGAAGATGGTCCCTCACCACCTCGGTGAAGGTTCTGGTAGCCTGTGAAGTGGATGGCCCCTGGAAGTTATTTAATCTAGGGGCGATCTTGGATCTTTTAGAGGTGTGAGAGGTCTCATCTTGGGACCTGTTTCTCTTCACACTCTCTTTCTTTTGTCGATTTTGCCTAGGGTTATTTTGGTAGTTGACGTACTCGTCCACCACCTTTTGGTACTTTATTTTGTCCTCTATATCCCTCTCTAGAGTCGCGCCAGTCTCTTCATTCTTCGCAATCTTTGCAAGAATGTAGACAGCCCTGTTGTAACGTGACTTCAAGAGAGAGCCAGAGGACTTCTTGGGTTTGGGTGCACTATGGCTGGTGCTCCCAGTTGTGGGTTTTTCAGTTATATTGAGTGGCTTTTGAATACTATGGCTGGTATCCTCGGCCATAACTGTAGAGTTGGAAGTGGTAGGTTGATCGCCTGAAGGAATACTATGGCTGGTGCTCCTTAGGCTTGAGGGGTCAACTACTGTCTCCTGGCTGGAGGCTAATAGCTCCTCCTCGGAAGAGGTCCCTAAGAGGGATTCTTCCTTTTTTGTTTTTTTTTTGTATTTTTTTTTATTATTTTTTTATATTTTCTGTTTCTGTTTCTTTTATGTTTTGGTTTTTGTTCATTTTGTTAAGGGTCCCACGAGTACGTCCGGAAAAGAGAGTCCATCCCGGCAGAGCCGACTTACCGAGATAAGGCACTTAATACAACCGACCTTGCCTGGGCGTCGGAGGGAGCTCGTGCGCGACTGGTTTTACCCCCAGCCTTTCATCCTTGGGTACGGTTTGCTATATGCTCGCTCCACCACTGGAATTAGGTTGGATTTAAAGGTTTACTCCTACCTCACACTAATGGATCACGACAAACGATTGAGACGATTAGCGTAAATCCTTGGCTGACACTAACCGTTTGACCGGTTAGCCATTTTCAGGCGGGCGCCCACGTGAAGGACTAAAGTGTGAGGATTTTGCCCAGCCAAAATTCCATACAATGATAGAATCCTTATTTTTATCAGAAATCCTTACGAAATACTTTATCGAAGAAAAGAGGATCAAATAAACTCTTCGCTCTGTTTCCTAACCAACAGTTTATTTGATTCTCTTTTCTTAATTCAAAGCTCATACAAATATTTTATGCTTAAATTGAGAAGCAATCACTCCATCCTTTTGGTCTCCAAATTCGTGGAGGTTGAGCTTTTTGAAATCGTGTTGATGATTTTGCTATACAGTTTATATACAATGATGTAGCACACAACACATCGTCAACAGTCCGCAGCGCTTCGAACGAAGTAGGGCCACAAACATTGACCAAAAGCATTCTCAAATAGAAGCATTCGTCGTTTTTCGGGTGAACTGTGTATATTCTACCAAGTGCATCACTTGCATAAACACCACGGAATCCGGGAACTACGTCCCCTTGTTTCCGCCGCTGGAACTTCTTCGATGACGCATTCCATGAAGGATTCAAACACCATCCAACAAATCAAAGTATCGACTCCGTTTCAAAAAGTTACTTTGTGTAACATAATAAACATAAACAAACTTATTAGATATATTTAAAAAAAAAATTTCAAAATTGTTGACAACAACAATTTGCTTGAAAAATAATTAAATTAAATAATTTCTACCCAGTTTATTTCTTTTTCAAAGTGCGAAAAATGCGAATAAATCGATTTTCCGGAATTTTCTTAAACTGCAGCGCCATCTGCCGGACTGTTTTCTCTTTTTGTATCTAATATTATAATAATACTAGCTGACCCGGCAAACGTTATTTTGCCATATAAATTATTTCTAGTGAATATTTTCGTAGGGAAATGAAAAATAACTAAGTTATTGTAAGTGTATGGGGTCCTGTCTCCACTGCTGTGGTGTATGCTGGTCGACTCTCTGTTGAACGCACTCAACAGTTCTAATATTTACGCTCAGGCGTACGCGGATGATGTTGCCGTGCTTTCTGTTGGATCATGCCTAGCGACTGTATGCGCCAAGGCACAGGCGGCCCTTGACGTGATCGACGAATGGTGCACTAGGAATGGGCTCTCGGTCAATCCTCTTAAAACTGAGGTTGTTCTCTTTACGAGAAGGAGGAAGCTGGTCGGGTTGACTCAGCCAGTGCTAAAAGGCGTCACAAGCCAACTCTCCAATGAAGCAAAGTATCTGGGAGTCATCCTGGATAGCAAACTTCTTTGGTCCAAACATGTTGAGCTGAAGACTGCCAAGGCGCTGTCTGTTTTCTGGCAGTGCAAAGGCATTTTAGGCAAGACATGGGGCTTATCACCGAAAAGAGTCCTACGGATTTATACGGCTATGATAAGACCATTTATAGCATACGCATCGGTTGTTTGGTGGAATAAGCTTTCACGTAAATACGTCACTGCTGTTTTTGCCAAACTCCAAAGGCAGGTATGTCTCGGCTGCACGGGGGCCTTCCCCAGCACGCCTGGCTCCGCCCTAGATGCACTATTGAACCTTCCGCCCCTTGATGTTTACATCATGGGCTGTACAATCAAGGCTATCTCACGTCTTACAAGAGGTGGCTTTTGGTATAACTCGCACTGGAATTTTGATGAACTTGCGCAACGGTTGTCCTTCGACTCCTGTCTTATGGATATGCCGTCTGATGCGATGACACCGGAACTTCGGCTAAAGCGCAAATACGAGGTCGACTTTCCTCGCGTCCAGGACTGGCTCTGGTCGGACTCTGAACCTGGAAGGGAATGCAGTCGAATCTTCACGGATGGCTCCAAAACCGATCAAGGATCTGGTGCTGGTGTCTTCAAGGAGAGCGATAACGTTAGACTTTTCTTTCCGTTAGGCAAATATGTGTCAGTCTTCCAAACAGAGACTTATGCTATCCTAATGGCCATGGACTATGTTACGAGGAACAGGTGGAGGGGGCGAAGTATCTGCGTCTGTAGCGACAGTCAGGCTGCGCTTAAGGCCTTACTCAAACCCTTAACTACCTCCAAAATAGTACGTGAATGCAAGATATCTCTGAATTCGGTCGGAAGGCTGAATTCACTTAAACTTGTCTGGGTCCCGGGTCATAACGGGATCACGGGAAATGAGATGAACTTGCTAGACAAGGCTCAGAGGGGGACCTCTCAGGACCTGAACCAGCGATCTGTCTGCCTGCGTCCTCGGTCAGGGCTTCCATTGATGGTTGGGTTTCCTATTAACACAATCGCCGTTGGCATGACTCTCCAGGGTGCAGACAGACTAAGCAAATGCTCCCCGACGTCTGTGGGAAATCCGCGGCATTCTTGTTGTCTCTCAACAGAAAAGACTGCAGACAGACTACTGGCGTTCTTACGGGACACTACGCTTTTGCCAAACACCTTAAGGTGCTAGGCCTAAGCGACACCACCAACTGCGAAGCCAGTGGAGAAAGCGACGACACTGCGGAATATTTCCTCTGTGATTGTCCTGCTTTTGCTCGTATCAGGTGGCAGGTATTTGGTGCGGATATGGTGAGTGCTGTAAACCTAAGCTCCTTATCATTGAAGCGACTTCTCGTTTTTCTTAGAAAAACGAGTAAATTCCCACAGTAAAATGTGGTGTGTCTGCCTGGTAGTACAATGGACCAGTATTGAGTCTGAGTGCTCCAGTGCAGAAAGTCTCACACACCCCGACAAAAAAAAAAAAAAGTGTGTGGGGATGTGGTCTATGACTGAAAGAGGAATTGAACGCTGTGGACGTTTTGTCCCTTTCAGAACATTAGCGGATATTGGAGAGCGTCGTATGAACGGTGTGTATCAGCAATGAACTCAAGATTATTCATGCTGATTTTGGCATTCGAATTCGAACGATAGTTTGTCGAATTAGAAGAATTTGTATTTTGAGATTCGATCGAATAGAAAATTTATTTGAGGAAAACCGGTATAATTCGAACGAAAATAGACATTCGAACGAGTTGACTATTCATTCGAATCTCAAAATAAGCATAATTATTTTTTCTTCAAATCACGATTTGTCGCATCGCTGTACGGTCACCAACCATGATTCCAGCAAAGTCGTCAATAACAGGTGCATGAAATCCACGAATGTGCTTTCCAGCTGGTGTTTTATCAGGATTGATGCCAATAGCGTGAATGTCAGTTTGTAATTTGTGCATGCGTGATTTGAATAATTTGAACAATTCATTGTGCTCATTCAATAGAGTACCTCACGACAACGTCAGTGGCCATTGAATACAAAAACAAAACCAACAGCTGAATGAAATGAAGGAAAACAATGGCGAATTCGCATGGCGGGAAATACGCAGTCTTGCAGTCTCTCTCTGAGTGAACAGTCGTGTTTTTTTTCTTTTTTGCAATTTCTTTATAAACTAAAAGATATACTGTGGCAGGCAGGGTTATGTTGGATTCTACCCCTGTGACAACTGGTGGCACGCTGGCTATGCACGGCAGTAGCTCGTCGGATGGGGGGGATCTTGTTGTCACTAACCTGCTACCAAAATAAATATCGTGCCTGAAGGAAGAGCCACACACACAATCGCAAACAACTCTGCACTGTCGGGTGTTTTGACAGGCGAAGATCGAGACTTCGAAACAGGTCTTTCCCGCCCTTTAATGTACCGGTGAAAGTACACCATGGTTACTTTGCCTGTGTATACTGTAAGCAACCCCCTTTATTTCTCGCGCCTCAACCCAATACTACACCTTATAACCACGTCACACCATAGTAAGATTTATTTAAAGACACATTATTTTTAGAAGCGATTGCATCAAGAAACTGTTTTATTCATTGTCGAATTTCAAAAGATTTAAAATCCATAACATGCAATGACATCTTCAACTGCATGAAATAAGGAAAACAACATTCTCGAAAAAAAAGGATTTGCTTAGAATTTAGAAATAAAAAAAAAAGGTAGTTAGATATTTTTATGCTTTAGATAAGTTATAATTAGGTTTAAGTAAGTAACTAATTTTCAGTATGTAAGTAAGTATATTTGTTTTGTTTTATAATTTAAAATATATAGGCTTAATCTTATTTCGGTATGTATCGATATACATACACAGTTCCAATCGTAAAAGTTAAGATAGTTATGATCACTAAATTGGTATTCACCAAAGAACTGTGCCAAGGTATGTAAAATGATTAATGGCTTACCTTAATCAACCGCAAATCTGGAGTGCACTCTGGATCGCTGATGAGATGTTCTGCTACACCTATTATTATTATATTTTTTTCTTTTTTTTATATATATATTTTGAAGTATATTGAGCCTTATATATTTTTCTTTTGTATTACTTCTAACACTTGGTACTTTTCACTGGTTCAGGAAGAGCAAGTCAGAGCAAAAAAAACACGCTTACCAACTCCAGTGGAGACATGATTGTTTCTCAGGGGAACTGTGGCGCTTATGGGATGTGACGTAAGCTTAACTTTGCTTACGTTATTATTTAAAAAAAAAGATGGGCATGCATTTTCATATTAACATTATTTTTTTATTTACAAGGGATTGCTACAAAATCGGGGGTTTGGATCTGACGAGTGTCTTGGTCCAAAGTCACGAAAACCAGGACCTTGATATCAATATGAATAAATGTACTTCCAATCGACCCACGACCTTGTACTTCAAATCCTTGGCGTGATATACACCAACTTTCTACCTAGCTGTATCCTCGACTTCGTAAAGAGATCTTCCTAATTGCTTGCGTATTCTGCACTTTACAAATTTCGGGCATAATTTAGCGCTGGAAAGCTTTGAAGAATCACTCAAAACAAAGTTTCTGCGGAATACTTCATCGCCAATCTTAAATCTTCTCATAGAGCATCTCAGATTGTAAGATTTTTCTTGTCTCTGGGTAGCTAAGCGGATATTTTCTTGGAGCTTTTCTCTGATCAAAGAGAGTCGACTTGGTGTCGGTAAAAAGTCAATGTCGCTATCACTCAGGGCCTTTAGATTTTTCGCAACCTTGTATGCGCATGCGAAATTATATTGAATCCAAAGAGAGCATAGTGCGGTGTCATTCCAATCGATTGATGAACTGAGGAATTCAAAGCATGTTGAATTTCGGATAGGTGTTCATCCCAGTCTCGATGATCCTTTTTAATATAAGTTCTTATCGCAGATAGGATAGACCTGTTGATACGCTCCGAAGCGTTGGCTTGTGGAGAATAAAGAGCGTTTTTTATCTGCACCACCCCAAACCGAGATAAGAACCTTTCGAACTCATTCGAGATAAATTGTTTCCCATTGTCGCTATGCAAAAACTCTGGTACTCCGAATTTTAGAAAAATTTCTTTCTCAAGGAACGCAACCACAACTTGTGATGTTGCTTTACGTAAGGGCTTTAAAAATACGGCTTTGGAAAACTGATCCAGAACAACGAAAATGAAACTGTTTCCTTTTTTTGTTCTGACATAAGGACCCATGAAGTCAATAAAAATTTTCTGAAATGGACGATCCATTTGCGGAGATTTCCCCATCGGTGGTCTCAAGATGATGTTAGCGGACTTATTTTTCTTGCAATCTTCGCAAGAATTTACAAAATGTTTAACCTGGATGGTTATATTAGGCCAGTAGTACATCTGTCGGATTCTTTCAAGAGTCTTTTTTATTCCGCCATGTGCACAATTAGGTGGATTATGCGCGTCTCGAATAACAGATTCGGTGAGTCCGGACGGAATCCAAAGTTTCCATTGGAACTCACAATCAATTGAAAACTCATGTAATGGTAACATGCGTTTATAAACAAGCTGGTTCACAACTCTTAAATCAGGTAAATTTGCTTGATTTTCCATAATCACCTTAATAAGATCTAAATATTCCTCCGATTTGAATTCCGGAGAATTTACATCAACTGTTGCAACACTCTCTGCTGTTTTGGCGATACTTTCCATATACATCCTGGACAGAGTATCTGGAACAACGTTCTGAGAACCTTTCCGATGTTCTATTTTGAAATAAAAAGACTGTAATTTTAAAGACCAGCGCGCAAGACGTCCACTTAAATCTTTTAAGCCCATAAGCCATTTCAGGCTCGCATAGTCTGTAATTATCGTGAATTCTGTTCCTTCAATATACGGACGGAACTTATGGACAGCTCGCACCGCCGCAAAACATTCCAGTTCCGTAACGCTGTAGTTACGTTGACAGCTGTTGAGTTTTTGCGAGTAGTAAGCCACGGGTTTTTCGTTACCTTCCTCGTCATGTTGGAACAAAACTCCTCCGATTCCATTGCAAGAAGCATCACATTGTACAAAGAATGGTTCAGCATACTCCGGGTTGCTGAGCAAAGGGGCCGATACTAAAGCTGTCTTAAGTGCTTCGAAAGACGTAATGGCCTCCGTGGTCATTGAAAATGGTACTTTCTTTTTGAGGGTATCCGTAAGCTTAGTCGCAACGGCTGCAAAATTGCGGAGGAATCTCCGGTACCATCCACACAGTCCTAGGAATCGCCTCACCTGTTTCTGAGAACTAGGAATCGGAAATTCTTGAATTGCCGACACTTTTCTAGGGTCAGGTTTAATGTGGCCCTGGCCAACGATATAGCCCAAGTACCTTAGTTCTCTGAAACAAAAATGGGACTTAGAAACATTGATGGTCAGCTGTGCGTTCCTTAAGCAACTGGCAACCTTACTCAAGATCTCGAGATGCTGGTCAAAATCCGCTGATATGATCAAGAGATCATCAAGATATACAAACACGCGTTCCCTGAGTGCACTGGGGATCACTTTATCCATTAGCCGGCACATCCTTTGAGCTGCATTACACAGTCCAAAAGGCATGCGGGCGAATTGATAAAGTGGTCGTCCTGGCACAGTGAAAGCGGTTTTTTCTCTTGATTTTTCTTCCAACGGAATTTGCCAGAAAGCATCCTTTAGATCGACGCTGCTAATAAAGTGAGTTTCGCTGAGTCGGCTCAACAACCCCTCGATGTGAGGAAGAGGATACGCGTCCCTCTTTGTGAGCGAGTTCAACTTTCTCGAGTCCAAACATAGTCTGCTCTTTCCGTTTCGACGGACCAGAACAATAGGTGAACTCCAGGAACTCTCACTTTCCTCAATAACTCCCAAAGAGATCATGCGATCCAATTCCTCATCAATCAACCGCTGTATCGCAGGTGATACAGGGTAGTGACGCTGTTTCACCGGCTCGGCATCACCTGTGTCGATTATGTGTTTCTCTACCGTGGTTTTACCTAAACTAAGCTCGGAGTATGCCGGAAATTCAGAAATAACAGATTGGAGCTTGCTTTGCTGCTCACTAGAAAGTTTGTGCATAGGTGGATTTTGCTCTGAAACTTCATCATCATCAGACACGTCTTTGTCGTCTGGAACAGGATTTATTTCACTAACGAGATGGGGAGCAACTCGAAATTTTACCCAGAAATCAATTCCCAGATATAAGGGTTGAAGGAGAGTTGGAACCAGATACAAATTTATCTTTTCCGTTATGCCGTTATATTCCACCATCGCGTTTATCCGACCAACTATGTTGTGATTTCCACCCCCAGCTGTTTGAACAGATGATTTAAAATTAAGGATTGGAATACCTAATTGCTCAACAATCTCAATGCAGTTTTCCCCCAGACATGATATTGAAGCGCCACTATCTAATAATCCTTTAATCTCTCGGCCTTGTAAGCTAATGGTGGCATAGGGTCTCTGGTCAAGTCTTGTATACAAATAAGTTTCGCTTATTACCTTTCTGTAAGCTTTTCTCAATCTCTGCCTTTTCCTAGCCTTTAAGATCTTTTGACCTACATTTGGTGAACTTAAAGTAGAAATATCAAAAATTCGTTTTCTAACTTGTTCGTAGTTCTGCAACCTTTGCTCGTAAGTTCTTTTATAAATGGGTGTTTTTATTGGAATACTGCCTACTTCAGGCGGAGCAATGCTAGAATGATTGAGCAAGATAGATTGGTTCTCAGAAGATGTTATTTGAGTATTGGACGTCTGTGTTTTAGGGCACTCGTCGTGAAGACAAGTGCTGGTTGATGCATCTACTTTGTTTAGTCTGTTCCGGTCTGTGTCGAACGAGACTTCCCGGAAGTGGTCTCGTTCGTCTTCCCGTTTCCCTTCCCGCAGTTAGGGCAATTCAAAACAGTGACATTATCTTCCCCGCAACGATAACAGAAAAGGTTTCGTATCGGTGTATTGCAGTCTGTAAAAATGTGCCCAGTCTTCTTGCAGTTAAAGCAAACTGGTAAATTGGGATTGCGTTTATCATGTGCGATAAATTCTCGGTTTTTATCCCGAAGTTGAAAAGCTGAGATGTTGTCATTCAACTCAGAATTGGATTCATTTGCCATTGCTTCAGCGGAAAAATCTAGTTCATGCACATTTCTAACATTGAACCTACTTTGCATTGGATATCGCGTCTGCAGCATCTTTTCTGTTCGACGACACTCATCGCGAAAATCTTCCAATGTGTCAATCCTCATTGGATAAATAAAATTCATCATCCGCGTATTTATGTTACCTCGCACTATTTTAATCAAATCCAAATCATTAATAGGATTTCTTAACTGACGTTTAAGATGATCAATAGTATTGAAAAAATCATCAAAGCTTTCATTGGACAGCTGTCTTCGGTCCATAATTTGTTTTAATATTTCGAAATCGTTTTCATACGAACGAAATTGTTTTAGAATAGCAGACTTCAATGCATTCCAATCCCCTCTTGGATTGTGTCTAAGAAATTCCCAATACCAATCTTGGGCAGATCCGGCAAGTAGCTGATGAAAGTTCTTCAAGATCTCAGGCCATGGACAGTTGTAATTCCGTTTGAGAACTTCGACCCGGAAAATAAAGTCCTCAATCGAAATTCCTTTATTTGAATCGTCAAACCGAATCCCCCAACGATCTAATTCAAATCGTCGGTTGATATGTCTAGTATCAGATGACGTACCTGACCTCCAGTTCTCTTCTTCGACAGGTTCTCTTTCCCTATTCCTGTTAAATCGAGAACTTGTAGAAAGATTGTCGGAATTCATTGAAACATTATCTAACGCAATTCTGTTGTGATTTTGTGGTTGATTTTGGGCATAAGCATAATTAAGTGGCTGCTGTCTTTGCTGAGTAAATATACCTCTCATGCAGTTGTCCACATTTTGTTTGATAAGAGTAGGTAACTCTTTAAATAAAGACTTCTGCAAGTCGCCTAAGCTAGAGCTTACTACACTCTGTATATGTGTATGTAGTGGGCTAATTGTGTTATCAGAGTTATAATTGCGTTGGCTCTCTGTAGTGAACAAAAGATCATTACTGTTAGCGTTCATATTTTGGTTTTGCTGAACAGCTGATTCTCTTTCCAACGATGACATTATTGGAAGAGATGCAGTGTATGTAGTCGTGGTGACTAAATTGGTAACGGTGGTTGTAGTAAAAGCAACCTGCTTCGATGACTGAACACTTGTTGTCATCGCAACTACAGTTTGATTGATGTTTTCTTTTACAGACCAGTTATCCGGATCTGTTGTGCGTATAGTACTATGAGTGGGTGTGTGCCGTACCGGTTCATTTCTGTCATACGTTAATGATTTTCTCATACCAGCTGATCTAGTATTATGCTCACTTTGGTAAACCGCTGTTTTGGTTTGTTTACCTTTTGGTACTGCACCAGTATTCCGGCTGTCGTTAAGACTCATTTTAGAAATGAATAATTATGAATGGATAAGAAGTAATTTTGAACGAAAATTGAAGTAAGGTTTGTATAAGTTGTTTATTTGTTAATTTCATATATTTTATGGTGATCGGTGATATATAATAGTGGTTGTAAGGAGGCGTGAATCTATTGAGTTATCATAGTTCATGTGTGTTTCTCTAAGCAACAACACAACAAGCATCTGTTCATCGCGATTTGCCATGCAACTGAATTTTACAATAAATTTAGCAAAGACTTATGAACGAACCCCTTGATTGCGTTTAATTATGTTGCGGTTGGTTAACAAGTCGACTCTTTGCGCAATTAGAAACTAGTGCGACAGCAATATTCAAATAAAACCTGAAATATGTGGACTCCTAGTAATGTATACACGCTTTGGTTCTGACCTGTCTGTTATAAAATAATTGAAAATATTTTGAAGCATCAGATGGAAGGTCCTAAATTTGATTTTTGTGAGAGTTGATGAATGTCGACTTTCACCAGGTCTCAAACAAATTCGTTTAATGTGCTTCATTGAGGGCTTATTTTGTCGAGGCCCTACGTTGTTGAGCGCCAATTTTGTGGCAGGCAGGGTTATGTTGGATGCTACCCCTGTGACAACTGGTGGCACGCTGGCTATGCACGGCAGTAGCTCGTCGGATGGGGGGGGATCTTGTTGTCACTAACCTGCTACCAAAATAAATATCGTGCCTGAAGGAAGAGCCACACACACAATCGCAAACAACTCTGCACTGTCGGGTGTTTTGACAGACGAAGATCGAGACTTCGAAACAGGTCTTTCCCGCCCTTTAATGTACCGGTGAAAGTACACCATGGTTACTTTGCCTGTGTATACTGTAAGCAACCCCCTTTATTTCTCGCGCCTCAACCCAATACTACACCTTATAACCACGTCACACCATAGTAAGATTTATTTAAAGACACATTATTTTTAGAAGCGATTGCATCAAGAAACTGTTTTATTCATTGTCGAATTTCAAAAGATTTAAAATCCATAACATGCAATGACATCTTCAACTGCATGAAATAAGGAAAACAACATTCTCGAAAAAAAAGGATTTGCTTAGAATTTAGAAATAAAAAAAAGGTAGTTAGATATTTTTATGCTTTAGATAAGTTATAATTAGGTTTAAGTAAGTAACTAATTTTCAGTATGTAAGTAAGTATATTTGTTTTGTTTTATAATTTAAAATACGATAGGCTTAATCTTATTTCGGTATGTATCGATATACATACACAGTTCCAATCGGAAAAGTTAAGATAGTTATGATCACTAAATTGGTATTCACCAAAGAACTGTGCCAAGGTATGTAAAATGATTAATGGCTTACCTTAATCAACCGCAAATCTGGAGTGCACTCTGGATCGCTGATGAGATGTTCTGCTACACCTATTATTATTATATTTTTTTCTTTTTTTTTAAATATATATTTTGAAGTATATTGAGCCTTATATATTTTTCTTTTGTATTACTTCTAACACTTGGCACTTTTCACTGGTTCAGCTAAGACTAGGAAATTGTATGCCAAAATTGAACCTATATATTTTAGCACACGTTTTTTTTTCGTTTTTTTTTTATATTAGATTTAAGGCAAGTAATTTTCTGAGTTAGGTACTTTTAAACTATAAAAAAGTTATTTTTTTTCTGTTGTTTAATCTGGGTTTTAATTGGGATTGAATCCGCCGGAATTTTGTATTGCTTGGACCGAGCTTTTTGGTTAATGGAGCGATCTACTTGGCAACTCGTGGCGACTGCCGTTGCTACACTAGCTATCTGCTGCCGATTGTCTCTCAAAGGCGCCGTGTTCTGGACACGCCGGGCAAGCTTCTAACCACAATTTCCACAAAATACCTCCGTGGAATTGTTTTTTTTGTGGTTCCGAGAAGAATTCCCAGACTCCACTTAATAAGACTGGAGCTTATTCTTGTGGATGTCTCCGGATTGAAGTCTTGACGTGCCTGAGATGAAAAAGTCAAATTGCACTTTTTGGCTTGAATTTATCCTTCGCAGTTATTTGTATGGTTAATAACTCCAATTTAATTCCCCAGGGGATTGAGATAACTTTTTGGTTAATTCACCTGCTCTTCAGTCACACTCTGCGGTTATTGTCAAAAAGAGAGTGGGAGTAAAATGCCGGAAGAGCAAGTCAGAGCAAAAAAAACACGCTTACCAACTCCAGTGGAGACATAATTTTTTCTCAGGGGAACTGTGGCGCTTATGGGATGTGACGTAAGCTTAACTTTGCTTACGTTATTATTTAAAAAAAAAGATGGGCATGCATTTTCATATTAACATTATTTTTTTATTTACAAGGGATTGCTACATAACTAGTGAATCCAAATATTAAAGTTTCTTTATTAGAGTCCACATAATCTTCTGAAAACTGCTTTATTGAAACTGAAAGTTTTCTACTTTTTAAATACATAGTTTTTTCAAGTATATAATGAATAATTCCACGAGATGTGAGGATCCGTTACCCAATGACGGTGACTTTGTTGTATGTGGATAATGCAAAGGAGGTCTGCATTTTGAATGTTCCCCTCTCGCGAGGACTTCCTACAGGAAGATGTCTGCGCAAGCCAAAAACAATTGGGAATGTCCATCCTGTCGAGGCAAAGAAAAAAATCCTCCAGAAAATAACGCACAAACTGCAAAAAGATACCGAACGGCAGACTCTCCAAAGGCATCAGCATCAACAGCACTTCAAGAAGATACAACAATAACCATAGAAACAGCTTTAGGAAATTATGAAATAAACAAAGAACTGAAAGAAATAAAAACTTTGCTAAAACACTATACCAAGGCTCAAGGCAGTCGAATTTACAACATCAAAATACGATGAATTGAGCCTTGTGGTAAACAAAAACAATATCTTAATGGAAAGTCTAACGAAAGAAATATTAGAATTGAAAAAACAAATTGAAATAAAAGATACGTTAGTCACAAATCTGCAAACACAAATTAATATACTAGAACAAAAACAAATCGATAGAAATGTAGAACTAAAAAATATTCCAGTGAACAATGATAATAATGCAAACGAAATTGTGCGCGCAGTGTGTGCAACTTTAAACACCAACTGCGAACTGGAATGCTTTTAAGTTGTTTATAGATGAATATGTGTCTGAACTCGACATTATTGTAATCTGCGAAACAAACATTAAAAAAGAGGAAAAATTTGATTTTTACAAAATAAAGGGTTTTAACAGCAGGTATCATAATCGAATCGGCAAAAAAGGAGGAGGTATAGCTATATTTCTAAAAGATAACATAGAGCTCCACACAGTAGAATGGATCAGCTCATCGTACGAAAATTAAACTGTTAATATAAAACGTGGAAGCTTTGAGGCCTCCATAATATGTGTCTACAAGCTGCCGAAAACGTGTGCGGGGTAATTTTTTACCATGGTTCGAAAGCTACCTTAGCAACAGAAAATTTAAAGTCAAGGTAGCTGAGCATACCAGCGATGAAGAAGCTGTTAAATACGGCGTTCCACAAGGTTCAAAACTGGGCCCGCTACTATTCATAATTTACATGAACGATCTACTCTCAGTCCTGTAAATATCTGGGCGTTATGGTGGATTATAATCTTAAATGGGGATACCATATTGACGCGTTAAGCAAAAAGTTGAGGCAAGCGACTTTTGCTCTCGCACATCTAAGATATCATTGCCCACCAACGGTGCTACGACAATGCTACTTTGGATTGGTTGAATCCCATCTGAGATATGGAATATTGGCTTGGGGAAGAGCGAAGCAAATGCAACCTTAACAAAAACTTCAAACTCGAATTCAAAGAATGATACATCAAGAGACTTTTGGACAACAATACGAAGGACAACAAATCACGAACGATATGAAATTGCTAAATATCTCACAACTATATAAATTAGAGATATTGACAAATTTCTATAACAATAATACCTTGCTAATACCAACACAACAGGCGTTCAACACCAGAAGACGAGAACAGCAGCGATATACCATCCCGAGGTCATGGAACGAGTATGACAGGAGAAGATACAACGTAACGATACCGACAATATTAAACGAACTTCTGAATGAAATTCGCAACCTAAATAAATTGCAATTTGTGAAAAAAGCTAAAGATTTCTATCTAAGTTCAATATAGTAATTGAATGTATTTAATAATAATAAGTAAAAAATAATACCAACTCATACAAGAGACTTAACAATATTTATTGCAGATAACACAACAATTGTAAACCGTATCTTATGAATAAATGTCTTATGAATATAAATAAAAATATAAATATAAAAAAAAAAAAAAAAAAAAACCTTCTTCGCGAATATTTCCAAAAAAGTTTATAACAAATCCAATTTTAACAAAAAAACAGTTTCGGAACTAAGAAGGAGTATCCAAACCACGTTTTGGAATACTAAAAATCTAACAATATATTAAGATTCTGCACGAAAAAAAAGTGAAACCATGACAATCGCGTTGTGGCAAAAAAATATTTTTGTTTGGAAGCAAATAAGTTGAAAAGTTTTCTAAACAAACATTTTAGATATCTAAATACAATTGAACAGGGCTTTCGGTCAACATATTAACTGTTTTTATAGCCTATTCTAAGGGTATACTAATTTTGACGCGAAGTTTGATATTGCCCGTAGACCCCTAAAAGTTACTATATTTATCGATAGTAATGTCGATTGTTCGTCAGCACAATGGACCTACTTCTGGTCTTAGTGCATCCTCATTGAGGGCCGGTTTCAACCAATGTCGATCTAGCCTTGTCCGTTCGTCTGTCGGCAAAAATTGGGCATTTAACCACATATACTTTCCAGGTCCCTTAAATAATCAAGTTTAAGAATTTTTGAAATCCGCTCTATATTTGCTACTTTTTACCCTTCAATAGCTTCTGTTTGCACTTTCATATTCAGTTCACTAACAATCACAATGATTATTCCATACGATTTGGTCAAATTTCTACGATTTTATCATTCAATTTGTTTCTGTTGTTTAAGACAGGGATTCCGCACTTAAGAAAGAGATAGTGAAAATGGTGAAAATGTCTATAGAGCATCCAGCTCGCCGACGATGCGTCTGGCATATGGTGAATTGAGGTTTTTGTAGCCCCACCGCCCATAAAGTAAATAATTATGTGTAAAAAATTATGAGGTTCATTCGGCATTGGCCAATGAGCCCACTTTGTGATAAACTTGGCCTTTGATTTTGAATTTTGAATGGAATTGTTGACCATTTGCAGCATTATTTTTAACTATTTCTGTTGCTCCGAACGATGTCATTTGGAAACATGAATTAAATGTTGACTTCAGGAACAGGTTAGAATCTGGATCCGTACCGATAAGTAAGCCGTTCAATCCAATTGTCTTTGTTGATTTCGTTCAGCTCGTGCCTCTTGTGATTGTGATTTACGAAATTGTGCCATGCTCATACGCACATCTGCATTATCTTGTTGGACTCGTTCGTCTGATCTTTGGGCTCTTCTATTTCGCAAGTATGTCGTTCTATTCGTTCGACGGTCCAAATTGTTCCCTTTCCGTCTTGCTGGCATTGTTTACTACACACATAAATAGATTAAATTGAAGTACTTAACGATGGAAAACAGTATACTGACAATGTATTCGTTCTTTTATTATTTTACCTTCCTTTCACAATCATAAAATACGTATATATTTCTCTTTTATTTTAAATTGTTCACCTTAAGATTTTGCACGCAATAAATAATAAACAAACTAATAAATGATAAATCAGTTATCGATCACTGAGAGTTGAAGATTATTACAGTACTAATATTGCTATTAAAAAATGGGGGTTGGTGGTACAAGTTTGAAAATTAAGGAATATATGTATTTTTAAATGATAAATCATAAAAAAATAAAAATAAAAAATTTTGTCAAAAAAAAAAAATGTTTGTGGTAGACCACCATTATCACTTAGTGGTATAACAATTAGTTATAAACCTATTCTCATAAACACTAAAACTGTGACACTCGAATTTTATATATTAGATATTCTCTAATAATTCCATTATTTTTTTTATCAGGAAAATTATGTAAATTAAATTCTAGATACTATAAAAGATTCAAATCTTAATGTGTCATTGTAAATCCAATATTTCTCGAAATAAATGAAAAAAAAAATTAAATGAAATTACTATATTCTGTATTTATCGCTTCATTAATTTAGATCCTTTTGTTTGCAATCCGTTATAGGGCCAAATGAGTGGTTCAAACTATTTCCACAAGCATCAGGCTATAGACAATCTCCAGTCAACATCAATACTTTAACTGCCAAGCGCGATAGTGATTTAAAGGAAAATATTGTTAACTGGAAATATACAGGAAGCGACTCCAAAAGTTTAGTCAATACTGGTTTGTAGAATACATTAAAATATTATACGTTATTTAACTCGTTTCATTTACTTTAGGACATGGCTGGAAAATTGATGTAATTGGAAAAGACTCACTTTTAACTGGTGGTCCACTTCATACATCTGAATACAAATTAGAGCAATTTCATTGTCATTGGGGATGTTCTGATCAGGAGGGCTCAGAGCATACAGTTGATGGCCAATCTTATTCTGGAGAAGTGCATTTTGTACACTGGAATACCACTAAATACGACAGTTTTACAACAGCTGCAGCCTATCCGGACGGCCTATCTGTATTAGCATTATTCTTAAAAGTAAATATTCACACTTAAATCATAACTTATAGTCTTCCATACATATAAAATAACTTCGATAGGCTGGAGAACATCATTCTGAATTAGAAAAGGTAACAAAACTATTGCCGTTTGTTTTACACAAAGGAGATCGTATAACATTGCCCAATGGTTGTGATCCAAATAATATTCTTCCGTATTCAAAATCCTACTGGACATATGAAGGATCCTTGACTACTCCGCCTTGCTCCGAGTCTGTTACCTGGATCGTATTAAAGACGCCAGTGGAAGTTTCTCACGATCAGCTTGATGCTATGAGAAATCTAAATTATTTCGATGTGAAAACTGAATGTCCCGCTAATAAAATCAAAGGAAAGCTGGTCAACAATTTTCGACCTCCTCTTCCTTTAGGAAATCGAATTTTAAGGGAACCCGGGGAACATTAACAGCTACATAATTGCAAACTTTTGTGAAATAAAGAACAATCAAATGTTAATAAATGTTTTACATAAAAATAAATATTAGGCCTAACCTCTGCGCCACTGCGCCATAATAAATGTTACAAATTGAAAAAATGAAAATAATTGTATTCAAGGTCAAAGGAAAAATATTATGGTCTTTGAACCAGAAAAACGGCTTATACTACTACACTCAATCATTTCCTATTGGTTTGTATTTGCAAATAAACACCTTTCTTTTCAAAAACGGCGTCTCCACGAGCAATATTTTATACAATGTAGCTAGTAGTAGATAAGATAAGATATATCTTTATTTACATTTCTCAAAAAAAACATGATTTATGTAATATAGCATTCCATTAAAATTGATCGTGGAGACTACAAATAGTATTCTATGAAAATTGCATTCTATATTATTTGCGACATAGCATTGTATAAATAGTATTCTATGTGCTGTCTTTTTTATGAAGCGCTTCACTCTGCGACATTTTTACCATTGAAATAGTAAGCTATGAATTGCCCATCGTACATTTAATTTCATTGCATTCTATATTTCTTAATATTGGCCGTGGAGAAACGGTGTAAGAAAAATGAGCATGCGCTTCAAGGATGAGGAGCTTAGGCTTACAGCACTAACCGCATCAGCATCAAATACCTTCCACCTGACACTAGCAAAAGCAGGACAATCACACAGAAAATGTTCCGCAGCGTCATCGCTTTCTCGAAAGGTTTCGCAGTTAAGATGCTTGGCAAAAGTGTCATGGCCCGTAAGAACGCCAGAAATTGACTGCAGTTTTTTTTCTATTGAGAGACAACAAGAATGCCTAAGATTTTTTACTGACGTCGGGAAGAATTCGTTTAGCCTGTCTGCACCCTGGAGAGTCATGCCATCACACATCTTCGATTGTGTTCATATGAAACTCAACCGTCAAGGAAGCCCTGACCGAGGACGCAGGCAGACGCCAGTTCAGGTCCTGAGAATTCTTCCTCTGAGCCCTGTTTAGCAAATTCATCGGAGATTTCATTTCCTGTAATCCCGTTATGACACAAGCTTAGTGAATTCAGCCTTCCGACCGAATTCAGAGAGATCTTGCATTCACGAACTCTTTTGGAGGTGTTAAGAGGGTTGGACAAGGCCTTAAGCGCAGCTTGCAGTTGTATACAAAGGGTGTCCCAAAATGTACACAAGGTTTTTTTTCCATAGAATGCTATTTTTTTTATAAAATCATAAAGTACACAGGATAGGGTTATCTATAAAATAGCACATCGGAAAAAAGGCCTTGAAAAAATTTTGTGTTTTCTATTTACATAATTCAAATTTGATTAAATTCAAATCCTGCATACATTTTGAGAAACAATTTATAGACTCACAGAACCTTGGGCCTATTTCACCAAACTACAAATTATAACCACAAATTTGTACTTGTGAATCACAATTACAAATTTGTAATCTGGTTTTCCGTTTCGCCAAATACAAAATATATGAACCCACAAATTTGTGATTAGACAAAAAAAAATTGTAAGAATAAACAATAAACATGTTGATTACAAGTGTAAAAATTCCTGTTTCACCGGGTTTTTGTGCAGTGTGTAATCCACAAGTGTTTTCTCACAAATTTGTGGAATATCGTCGTACAATCCCGGAATTCAAATGAATGGGCAAAATAAGATTTTTATACCCTATTCTAAGGGTATATTAATTTTGACGCATAGTTTGTAACATACCTTAATATTGCCCGTAGACCCCTAAAAGTTAGTATATTTATGATCAGCATCGATAGTAATGTCGATCTAGCCATGTCCGTCCGTCCGTCCGTCGGCAAAAATTAGGCCTTTAAACTGGGCCTAGAGAGCTGAAATTTTAACCATATACTCTCTACGGTCCCGAAATAATCAAGTTTACGAATTTTTGAAATCCGCCCACAGACGCCCACAAACTCAAAAAAAAACTAAATTTTGGAAAAAATCGAATTTTGAGCTAGAAAGCTGGAAATTTTTTTATATGATCTATGACTCCTAAAACTGCTCGAAATATAAAATTTTCAAAATCCGCCCACTGACACGCCCACAAATAAATAAAACAATTTTATAGAAAAACCAAAATTTGAGCTAGGGAGCTGAAATTTATAATATATACTCTCTATTGGCCCTTTAAGCTCATGTGTAAATATTTTTAAAATCCGCCTACTGACACGCCCACAATTTAAAAAAACATTTTTTTTGAAAATCCAAAGTTTGAGCTAGGGAGCGGAAATCTATAATATATACTCTCTAGGGGCCCTTTATGCTCATGTGTTAATTTTTTTTAAATCCGCCTACTGACACGCCCACAATTAAATAAAACAATTTTATTAAAACACCCAAGTTTGAGCTAGGGTGGGTTTTTTTTGATAAAATCCTTTAAATGTTATATAACAAAATATGTAGAGCGTTCTTAACAATTCAACCATACTTAGACTTTTGTCACGCCCACTTAAGAGGGATAGGAATAAGAATAGGGTATCCAACAGTTCGCCCAAGCGGACTGTAGCCCGTCCCTATGTTTTTTTGTCTACTTGATTAGAGAAAAGAAGAGGTTTTATTTGGGTGAAGTAAACGTGTGGAAAGATATTTTAATTTCATTATACTCTTAATTCAAAATGGAAAGGATTGGAAATATCTTCGAGATATTGCGTGGCAAAATTAAAAACGGGCTACTCTGGTAGGTACAAATTATGTAGGTACATATAAATTTAATTTTTTATTTTTTTTTTATATTTTAGCTTAAACTTGATAATTCAAAGAAGACTGGTTCTGAAGGTGGCACTAGTCGCAGTTTAACCGATCTCGATAATATCATTTTGGATATTATCGGTAAAGAATCGCCAACAGTTCAAGGCATAGTTGATGAGTCCTCTTCAGTACCTACTGAAGAGGTACTGCCACCCCAGTGCGCAAACGTGGGGGATATTGAAGGCGAAATAAGGTAAATGCAAATGCTTGTTTCTCACAATTATTTTTAAAAATATATGAACGTATTTTTTAATTCAATCAAACCTCAAGTATCATGATAAAAGCCCAAGCGCAACAACAAAATGCTAACTGACCAAGCGGATATTCTTCGATTGAAGAAAAGGAGGCTTCAATTCGAAATTTATAATTTGCAGTTGAATGCCTTGAACAAGGAACGCGACTTTTGGACTGCGGAGATGGAAGACAAGATAAACGTGTTGGAAGAAAACACTTTTAAATTAAGTGACTACTAAAAATAAAAATAAAATAAATAAACATATATTTAATTTAAAGTTCAAAAGTCTCGTTATTTAATATGATATTTGCTAACGAAAACTGATTTAAAAAATATTCTAAGGAAGCCCGGCCATCAAAATTTTCAGCATTTTGAGTATCTGCGTCGTTTAAATCCTCAGTGGTTGTGAACATTTCAATAATACTATCTATCTGCCGCTTGTCGGGAAATGTTGGTTAAGATGATGCAACATTTTATAACAGTAACTGCTTTCATGGATTGCAATTGTAAGTGCGTCAGACACGGAAATTTCTCTTTCAAAATTCCAATCGCGTTTTCGATTATTCTCCGAGTTGATTTATGTACACGAATATAACGATCAACTTCAGGAGTTGAGTTTCTCAAAATGGAGGTAATTAACCAAACCATTAAAGGATATCCTTTATTCCCAAGCGAAACAGAATGAGAAAAAGGTCGAAATCCACTTTCAAATTTTGAAAAAAGGGACTTCTTTGTAACACCCTTAATTCGTCTACACTTCCCGGCCAATTCACATATGCGTTATAAAAGGTATAGTCCGGCCCACATACCAATATAAAATTTATGCAGTACTGTCCATGTCTGTCCACATATGCAGATTCAAACTCGCGGGGGGCATCTATGTTTGTTAAGGTTCCGTCTATACATCCGTAAACACATGGCATACCTTGTAAGAAAGAAAATTGTATGCAAAACTTAAGAAATTAAACATTTTTTAACAGCAATATTGTAAGACTTTTCACAAATACGTTTGTGTTCATTTGGAAAACATACAACACTTTCAAACAATAAATTAACATTTGCTGCACAAACGCGAGTGTTCTTTCCAAGAACTTGCAAACTCGCTAAAACAAGGGAAAACTGTTTTAGCTGAAATAAACTTCCCGTTGAGCACTGTAATTTTGTAAATAAAAAAAATAAAGTACAACTGCTTCTTTAAACGTTATAAATGGTTTCGGTTTTATTCCAACTGTGTTCTAAAGACACAACTGCTTTGGCATTTTATATGGTTTTTGTATACATAACAAAAGTGGAGAGATAGATGAAAATGTCAAATATCGTTCGCTTATGGCTTATTCACAATAATGTTCAATTATTTACATTTGACAATTTTACTTTGTTAATTTGATTGTTGTGTCATAAATTCTTAATCCAGAACCCCCGCCGTGAACTAGTTTCGCAACAAATCATCCAACTCCAAATGTTTCATAACTCCCATCACTGATACGTCTGGTAGGTAAGGTAGTCATCTCCAATGTTATCGGTTTGTTCCATTTGGTCTCTGCTTCCTGTTAAACTTTCAATTTGTGTTGACGCTTGCTCTCGTGTTTTCTGTTGAAGATACAATTAGTGGAACAGAGACAGACATACAAACAGACATAGCAAAACAAAACAACCTAATCTGGAGTGAGTAATATTACCCTATTTGCCATCTCCTTCTCTCTACATGGAGCATTTTTTTTTTGTTTGTTTTACGAATGGAAGTTGAGGAATTTCATATTGCGTGTTGGTGTGAGTGTATGTGTGACAACTTTTGATAAGAGGAAAGCGGACTGTATTATGTATGTTGTTTTTTTTATTATGTATTTTATTATTTGAGTGGGTTTAGTGTTGATAAACAAGATTTGTTTTTATATTTTTCGAATTTTTATTCTGTGTAGTGTTGAATATTGAATTATGTTGTGTGGTGTTGGGATAACTGATATGTGAATTAAAATTTTATGGAGATTTTCGTTTTTTACTATATTTTTACAGGGTGTTTGTTATAATTTTTTTTTCTTGTGAGAAATGTGCATGTGTAGTGTGAGTGTGATAATGTAATGTGTATATCGTGGGTACGTAATAAATATATAGGTAAATATTAATGAAAGTTAAATTTTACTTAAAGTGTTATATATATACCTATTGATAAGGGACGATTTTAGAAGTTATTGTTTATAGTGCTCTACTATTTTCGAGTTTATATGACTGATTGGCCGGTAGTGTTGCTCGGTAGTGAACAGATTTTGGTGATGGGTCGTTTAAACTCACCATTCTGTGTTTTCAAGGTGACCACGCGAATAAGCTTGTCTGCTCCAGGGTGTAGATGTATCACTCGAGCCATGATCCAAGGTGGAATTCGCTCGTCATTTACCAAGACCAGATCCCCTAACTGTGGTTGTGGTTGAGTCTTAAGCCATTTTGGTCGTTGTTGGAGACGGGATAGATATTCCGAGCTCCATTGCTTCCAGAAGGTTTGGTATAGCTGCTGTATCCTCTTCCACCTCTCAACACAGCAGATGTTTTCGTCAGTGATGTTTGGCTCGGGTACACTTAATGTTGACTCTCCAATAAGGAAGTGTGCTGGAGTTAAGGCTGAGAAATCATCTGGGTCACTGCTGAGTGGACAAAGAGGTCTAGAGTTCAGGCATGCCTCGATCTGAGCCAAGAGTGTGTACAGCTCTTCAAAGGTCAGGGTTGAATTTCCGGCAACGCGTTTGAGGTGATGTTTTACCGATTCTAACCCCGCTTCCCATAATCCTCCGAAATGCGGGGAAGCTGGAGGAATGAAATTCCATTTGACTCCGTCGTTCAAAGCAGTTTCTGCTACTTCGGTTCTGTTAAATGCCGCTGCTTTTCGAAGGTTCTCCAATTCTTTGGCAGCGCCCACGAAGTTTTTGCCACAATCACTAAAGATCTCCTTAGGGTTACCGCGTCTGGACGAAAATCTGCGAAAGGCTGCAATAAAGGCTTGAGTTGTCATGTCGCTGGCTTAGTAGCCAAACACACAAATATTGCGAAGTATGCCTTAAATGTTTTCGTTCCTCGACCCTTCCAGGCTTTCACCTCGATGGGCCCGGCATAATCAACTCCGGTATAGCTGAAGGCTCGAGAAACTCGCACCATTGGGGTGGTAGATTTCCCATCAGCTGACAAACTGGTTTTGCTTTGTGTCTAAAGCATATGTTGCAGATGTGGATACATTTTTTGACCGCTCTTTTTAGGTTGAGGATCCAATATTTTGTTCGAAGGTATGCTATCATCTGCTGAGTGCCGCTATGAAGGGTTCTTTCATGTGCGGCTTTTATGACGAGTAGCGTGAAATGGTGACCTGGCTTTAAAATAATTGGGTGTTGTTGGCTATAACTTAAGCCTGCATTTTGAAGCCTACCTCCTACTCTTATAAGCCTATCCTCATCGACATATGGTAGTAGAGATTTTATCCCTTTAAGATTAGGCTGCTTATCCTTAGGGTTGTCAATGAACATGCTCGCTTGCACTGTTCTTACGGCGACCTGCAGACCTATCTCAATCTCCATCGGTGACAGCGTCAGTACCTCCCGTTGTGCTGATGGTTTGCGTGCATTGGAAGCAAATCTGCAGCAATATGCTAAAATCCTGAGTAATCCAGATAGCGTTGAGTGTCGATGGATCAACATATTTACATCATTGTCCTCCTGGATGACGCAATGGGTTTGAATTTTGCGACTTTCCTCTTCAGTTGACAAATTCGTTGGTTGGTTTGGTCTTGAGAATTCCCAGTCAGCCCTGAGAAACTCTGGACCATTCTACCAGAGGGTGTTACCATTTAACTCCGATGGCGAAAGCCCACGTGAAGCCAGATCTGCTGGATTATGCGCTGTCGGGACATGTCTCCAGATGCTACAATTTGTCAGACGTTGTATCTCTGCCACACGGTTACCCACAAACGTTTTCCACTTCGATGGCGGTGCCATGATCCACGCCAACGTAATCGTTGAATCAGACCACGCACAAATCCTCACATCACCAAACTTTAAGATCTTCATCGCATAATCCAAGAGTGTCGCCATTATGACTGCTCCACAAAGCTCCAACCTGGGAAGTGTAACGGTTTTTAAAGGAGCCACCCTTGTCTTTGACATTAGAAGATGGACATGAATTTTGTTATCGCTATCTAAAACGCGAAGGTATATTGCCGCGCCATAAGCCTTCTCCGAAGCATCGCTGAATCCGTGGATTTCGATTGCCCTTTGTTGTCTTTGCAGGTTCACCCATCGTGGAATCCGGATACCCTCAATCAAAGGAAGCTCTTGAGAAAACGCAAGCTAATCGTCCTTAAGAGTCGCTGGAATGGGTTCATCCCAAGTGAGTCTACGCCACCAAAGCTGCTGCATAAACATCTTCGCCTTGACAACGCACGGCGAAATCCAACCCAATGGATCGAACAGGCGTGCAATAGCTGACAACATAGTCCTTTTCGTCGGCACCTGAGAAACATCGCCTAAGACATCTCGGAACGAGAATACATCGTCAGCAGGAAACCATCGTATTCCGAGCGCCTTAATATGCTCTGCCGAAGACCCAAATTGTACCGAAAAGTCCAACTCCCACTGCTCCAGTGGAATGCCTTCCAACATGTCCTGCGAGTTGCTTGTCCACTTCCGCAAATGGAATCCAGCGGTCGCCAGCAACTGTCGCACCTCATCACGCTTATGTAGGGCAGCTTCCAGTGAATCGGCACCAGAAATTAAGTCATCGACGTACATTTCATCTCGCACGGTCTGAGCTCCCAACGGAAAATGTGACTCTTCGTCCAAAGCCACCTGGTTCAGCGTGCGAATGGCGAGATAGGGTGCACTGGCCGTGCCGAATGTGACTGTATCCAATCGGTACATCCTCATGCGTTCCTGGACACTCTTACGCCAGTATATGAGTTGATAGTACGCATCTCGTTGGCTCATCCGAATCTGCCGGTACATTTTCTCCACATCGGCTGTAAAGGTAATTTTATACGTTCTCCACCTTAAAATGATATCGATAATATTATTTTGCGTTTTAGGTCCTATCAACAATCGTTCATTCAAGGAAGTCCCATCCGAAAATTTTGCGGCTGCGTCAAAAACAACCCGGAGCTTCGTTGTCGAACTGGATTCCTTCATAACCGCGTGATGGGGTAAAAAATAATGGTACGGTGTTCGCAGTACATCATCGTCATCATGGACTTCCGTCATATGACCCAACGATCGGTATTCTTCCATACACTTTGAGTATTCTCGGTGTAGTGCTGTGTTGTTCAGAAATTTTCTTTCTAATTGATGGAACCTACGCAAGGCTCCTTACTTCGAGGACCCAAGAGCGGGTTGCCATCCGTCCTTAAATGGAAGCGAAACCTCATATCGTCCATCTGCCGAACGCTTCGTCATTTCTCTAAAGTGTTCTTCACACCTCCGATTCTCCTCAGTCTCGATATCCTTATATGGGACCTCCTCAATCTCCCAAAACTTACGCAACTGGGTGTCGATATCGACCACTAGGAGGAAGCTATATACCTATATGTGTTGACTTGCGGGTATCTTACCCAGTAATATCCATCCCAGCTGCGTGTTTTGCGCGATAGGTGACGTTTCATCACCCCTGACTATCTCGGGCAGTTTTATGTCCGGATATATGTCGCTACCCAGCAGGAGGTCAACTGTAGCTGGTTTGTAAAAGAGAGGATCAGCTAAAGTTAATCCGCTGATGTGTTTCCATTTATTGAGGGTCAGTTCCTTGGCCGGGAGAAGCCCAGTCAGGGATTTGTACACATAGGCTCGTGTACCGGTCTCGAAATTGGAGTGTAGAGACCCAAACGAAATATCAGCATACCGATGGCATGTTCCACTGCTGACCTTTCCCAGCCCTAAAACCTCAATAAATGTATTTCGGGCCTTCAAGTTCAACATCTGCACTGCTGATTCAGTGATGAACGTCGCTTCCGATCCTGGATCGAGCAGAGCTCTCAGGTGGATATATCGTCCACTTGACGACTTCACCTTCACCAATGCAGTAGCCAAAAGAATATTCGTTTTGTGTTGAGCTAGGTGATTCCTAACCACTCCGCTTGTACTTGATAGCTCGTCCTGATTAGGGTTATTAACAGCTACCTGATAGGCCTGAGCGTGTACGTTAGTGCCTTGTGCGGTTATAACAGAGTGTTGTGTAGGGTGTGTTTGTGCCTCGGCGGGTGTTTGTGGTAGAGGTAGGAGGAGAGTACAGTGAGGTGTGGTGCTTCTGTTGACAGAAGTAGCAGCGTGCTTGGCTCGGACACTGCTGCGTGAAATGGCTATATGCCAAACAGTTACTGCAAACACCGATCTTCTGCACTATATTGCAGCGTTCTACAACGTTCATTTTAACAAACCGGTTGCACGTGCGAATCGGATGTTGCCCCTTGCCACAAACCTTACAACAAAATTGCTCCTTCTGCTTATTTTGTCTTACATGAAGCGCCGTTTTTGTTGCATGACCCTTTTGGATAGGGTTTTTCATCTTCGGCTTCTGCTGGTCTATAACTTCCAACGTCCTAAACCTGGTTTCCAAAAACGTTGCAAATTCGTTGAACGATGGCAACTCCTTGCTACCTCCCAATCGTTCTTCCCACAACTGCTGAGTACATGTAGGTAATTTTTGAAAAATAATATAAATTATTACTAAATCCCAATGTTCCACAGGAATTTCAAGATTGCTCAAAGAATGCATACACTCTGTGGTCGTATCCAGCATCGTTTTGAGCGCGAACGCGTTTTCATTTTGTATAACGGGCTGATTGAAAAGGATCTTTAAATGGGTATTTACTAAAAAACGCTTCCATCATCGATGTCCAAGTGCTGCAACAAACGATCGGCCTCCCCAGATAAACCAGACTTCAAATAGTGAAGTTTCTGAATTTTTGTCAGACCAGAGTTATTATGAATCATTGATTCGAATTTACTTTTGTATTGCCTCCATTTTTCGTTTTGTCCAGCGAAAATTGGAAGCGCCATTTCTGGCAAACGTATACCATGCGGAGTAGAACTATCAAGAGACGAAGTGATTTTAGATGTGGACTCCGTAACTTTGTCCAAACAGTCCAGCAGATCGGATTTATACTCGAGATATGTCTCACGTATCTCTTCAACAATTCTCTCATGCTCCTGAACTGCCTCTTCATCATCCAACATAGTAACCAACTTTTCGTTGATCGATTTGCATTGCCTAAACAAATCGTCTAATATGACCAAACGACTATTAATTAGATTTTTCGTCTTTTTGAAATCGACAGACGAACTAAAGCTTTTATAGTCCAATTTGATTATTGAAAGGGCATTTCTTAGGAGTTTTAATTCTTTCGCAGCACTCATTGTACGAATATGAATATATATGGAGTATGGCAAATATAATAAAAGGGGCTTATTTAGATATTACTCACTCATCTGGTACTGCAGCACACAATGGAAATTAATTACACGACGCGGGAACCCGATTGGCACAAAAAACTCGCAAGGTATTGTCCTAGATATATTAATTTGTATTTTGTAATTGAAATATTGTTTTATTTTCAGATGAAAATTATTAGTTAATATGTATCACACACTTAAATGTCAATTGTTCTATCGATATGTAATTTGGCTCGAATGGACCAAATGTTCTTTCCAAGAACTTGCAATGATTGTCATGAGAAGCTTCTCAAATTTGCCGTACGGATTCGGCTTAAAATTGTAGGTCCCTTCCACTTCGCAAAGAAAGTGGTTGGGGAAGCTAGGTTTTAGGCCCTCTATGGGCCGTTAATGCCTGATATTTATTTATTTATTTATTTAGGGGCCTTTTATGCTCATATATTAATTTTTTTTAAATCCGCTTACTGACACGCCCACAATTAAACAAAATAATTTTATTGAAAAACCAAAGTTTGAGCTAGGGAACGTTTTTTTTACAAAAGCTTCGTTTTTTTGATAAAATCCTTTAAATGTCATATAACAAAATATGTAGAGCGTTCTTTATAATTCAACCATACTTAGACTTTTGTCACGCCCATTTATGAGGGATAGGAATAAGAATAGGGTATCCTACAGTTCGTCCAAGCGGACTGTAGCCCGTCCCTATGTGTTTGAGTTCATTTGACACTGACGTTGTCGTGAGGAACTCTATTGCTTGCGGAGAAGGTCGATTATGGTGACTGTTAAATCGTCAAAGTGAGCGAAACATTTTTTACGCAGCATGAATTTTAATGATAAATTAAATAATTTGTAAGAATTGTTTATGGTGCCATGAAGAAATGCCAATGCAAAAGACGTTTTTCTTTTCAAGCTCTGAGCAGAGCACTGAGCAGAGCTTGATTACTTCGAGTATGCTCTGAGCAGAGTAACCTCACGGAGCGCTCTTTTTTATTTTATGCGCATGAGAACTTTACTGTCATATGATTAGCAATCATGTTCATTTTTCAAATAAAAAACATTTAAGCCAAATAAACAACCCCCACCAGCCATTTTAATTGTTTTTCCCTCATTTACTCTCCTTTCAATCTATTTTTGGCCGCGATTAGCTTGACAGCTTTCTCCAACTACCCGGCCATTTTATTCAGGGCTTATGAAGCGCACTCAAATAAGAGAAAGTGTGTTAGCGTCAATTCGTGTTTTTTCCTCAGCTCCAACTTAGGTTTAGATATTTCCACTCATCTATATATATAAAAGAAAGTGTCCGTAATCCCATAACTCGACATTGGCCGAACCGATTTTGATGATTTATACTTTGTTGGAAAGGTATTTTCTCAGTACGGGGTTAAAAAAAGGTCAATAAATCAAAATTTCAAAATGTCTTATTTTGTTTTTTTCCGATTTTTAAAATTTTTTTTTTCATTTTGTATTTATTTATTTTCGCAACAACCAAAAAAAGAATCAAATTTGAATGTAACATATCGTATCACAATTGAACTACTACTACTTTTTTCCTCCAGAAAAGGAAATCTTTTTTCAGTTTTTTTAAGGGAAATAAATTGTTTCATTTTGGTAAATATTGTTGTGTTAATTTGAACGGTAGCAACCGAAGCTACAAACTGGTGACCCCGACGTGATAGGCAAAACACAACGAGGATATCACGACATATTGCTACGACGCAACTGCGTCTATTTTTTGATCGCTTGCCAGAGAACATGCGCGCAGTTCTGGTTGCCACAGGACAGAACGACTTGGAGAAGCTGGCAGAAGTAGGCGACAAAATCTTCGACATGTCAAACGCCCACCGTGCACTGTGGATATGGTAAATAAATCCGTTCTTTTTAGGACGAGCAAAAATTTTGTAAGAGATTTTACACGTTTTCAAAAAAAAAGAGGGGAAGAGGTGAGTGTGGTGAATATTTTCTATAAGAGTTTTGATTGGTTTACTTCAATTTCCAAAATGCTAGATACTCGATCTTGTGAGAATCACAGAAAAGAGATTCCTTAAGGGGAACTTCATATTTCCCCATGACATGCGGGCTTTTGTGGTGCGGGCTTTTGTGATGCGGGCTTTTGATATGCGGGCATTCGCGTGCGGGCATTCGTGTGCGTGCTTTTGATATGCGGGCAAACGGACCCAACCCACCCGATAAGTATCCGATACCACACCTGCAAGACTTCCATCATCAACTTGTGGATTGCACCATTTTCACTACACTTGACCTAGTACGAGCTTATCATCAGATTCCACTTGCGCCGGAAGACAGACACAAGACAGCGGTCATCACTCCGTTCGGTCTATTTGAGTTCCTAGTGATGACGTTCGGACCGCGTAATGCTGCACAAACCATGCAGAGGTTCATGGATGTCGTACTCCGATGATTGGACTTCGTGCATTGCTACATAGATGACATTATCATTGCATCTAAGGACAAGGAACATCGCCAACACCTTCGTACCGTCCTCGAGCGACTCCAACAGTACGGCTTGACAATCAGCGTGTCCAAGTGCCACTTTGGGCAAACTGAAGTTCGATACCTAGGCTACACCGTCAACGAGTCTGGTATCAAACCACCAGAGGACCGAACGGAGGCTATCGTGAACTACGCCAAACCAGACACGATGGACAAGCTACGACGTTTTCTCGGCTCATGGAATTTTTATCGAAGTTGCTTACCTGGAGCCGCAACAACTCAAGCTCCTCTCGTACAACTCACTATCGGAGCAAAAAAGAAGGACAAGCGGCCCATACAGTGGACGCCAGAAGCAGACAGAGCATTCGAAGAATGCAAAGTCAAGCTTTCGAACGCCGTGCAACTTGCTCACCCCCGTACAGACGTCCCATTAGTTCTCCGTTGTGACACCTCCGATACAGCGATTGGTGCTGCACTGGATCAACGCTGCGGTGACATACTGCAGTCACTTGGTTTTTTTTCGAAGAAACTCAGCGAAACTGAAGCCAAGTACAAAGTGTATGACCGGGAGCTGCTTGCCATCTTTAGAGCAGTCCGTCACTTCAAGCAGCTTATCGAAGGAAGAGAGCTCATCATCCTGACTGATCACAAGCCGCTCACTCATGCCTTCAACAAGACGACGAATCATGCCTGTGATCGAGTCGCTCTTCAACTTGAGGAGATAGGTCAACACTCCACGAAGATACTACACATTTCCGGAGAAGACAACGTTGTAGCTGATGCTTTATGTCGTGTGCAAACGATCGACCTGTCGTTAATTGTCAGCACGACAGAGCTGGCAGACATGCAGAAAGATGACGACGAACTCCGTCAGCTTATCGAAACACCAGACAGCTCAGCACTACAACTACGAGAGCTACGTGTTGACGGAACCGAAGCGATTGTCTACTGCGACATTAGCGGACCTGACATACGACCATACGTTCCTCGAAATCTTCGGAAACGACTGTTTGACAACTGTCACAACCCAGCACACCCGAGTGCGCGCGCGACAAAGAAGCTGATCAGCAAGAACTTCGTCTGGCCCAACATGAACAAGGACATTTCAAACTGGGCACGTTCCTGTCTACCTTGTCAGCGTTCAAAAATCAGCCGACACACCAAAAACGTTCCGCAGCACATTCCCATCCCGAGTGACCGATTTCACCATGTTCACATCGACATCGTAATGATGCCTATGGAGGAAGGTTTCCGATACCTACTAACGATGATCGATAGGTTCACTCGCTGGCCGGAAGCTGTGCCACTGAAGGATATCACTGCTGACACCATGGTCGAGGCTTTCTACGGCGGCTGTGTTTCTCGATTTGGTGCAGCAGCGACCATAACATCCGACAGAGGCTCGCAGTTCGAATCAGTTTTATTCGACGCCCTTGCAAAACTGATTGGCAGCAACCGGACGAGAACTACTGCGTATCATCCTGCCTCCAATGGGATGATTGAACGATGGCACAGATCCTTGAAAGATGCAGTGAAGCGCCAAGAATCTTTCGACTGGGTAAGCCTGCTTCCAACAATTCTCCTAGGTTTACGCACCAGCTACGAAGAGGATGTCAAAAGCACAGCAGCTGAGCTCGTCTATGGCACTACACTGCGATTACCAGGCGAGTTTTTCATCGACGAAGAGGTCAATCCTGAACCGCAGTTATTCGTCGAAAAGTTTCGAGAGCACATGCGGAATATCCGATCTGCACCATCCGCACATCACAGCAAGCGCAAACCCTTCGCACACAAGACACTCTACACATGCACACATGTTTTCGTGAGAGTGGATGCAGTCCGAAAGCCGTGTGAGCAGCCTTATGACGGACCATTCGAAGTTATCGAAAGGCTCTCGGACTTTGTGTTCAGCATCAACGTCAAAGGTGTTAAAACAACAGTCTGCACTGAGAGGCTAAAACCAGCGTTCGTCGAGAAAGAGGCAGACACATCAGTGACATCGTCAACAGGCCACTCATCATCGTCGACATCGACAGTCAGCACACACGACTGTAGGACAAGGCCAACGATGAACATCCCGACTCCAAGTACGCAAGGTAGAGGAAATTTAAAAACTTATTCAGGACCGAAAAATAAAATCAAACGCGTACAATTCTTTTCCGCAACTAAACTACATTAGTTTTGTTACTCGCGGGGGAGTACTGTGGCGTTCATAGCCTACTACAACGAGAAACGTCAAAAGGGTGCAAAGTGGATTCTACATCACACGTTCCACAGTCAATGGTGGAACTCATACCGCCATTGCTTTTTTTTGATAAAAAAATGTGTGTGTACTCTGAATGCGTTTATACTAGAACTTTTTTTTCCTCCAGAAAAGGAAATCTTTTTTCAGTTTTTTTAAGGGAAATAAATTGTTTCATTTTGGTAAATATTGTTGTGTTAATTTGAACGGTAGCAACCGAAGCTACATAGACACGCAACGTAACGCCATCTATTATCGATCAATGGAGAAGCCAATTTTGTTTCATGTGTGGTGGCGCAGTCCACGTTAACTGTGCCATTTGATTCAGTTGCGCAGTTTCTTCATTCGTTGCTGTTTCAGCGTCCATATTGCACTTTTATACATAAATAAAAAACACATTAAGAGGAATATAAATCCAAAATTTTATGAGCCAAGATAAACTTTTTCTTCAGTAGGTTTCTTCAACTTACATTGTGTATTGCACCCAAAGCCAAATATATGAATTATAATAAAAAATATATAATTGAAGCCGATGTGTTCATACACTGCCAATAAACTTATGTTTATTTTGCCATTTCTTTTCATTTATTTTTCACAAATTCAATTTAGAATGAATTTTTCCAAAGGTAAGGTACATAATGTAAATATGTATGTACTGATTTTACTCAGATTCAATTTGTCTTAATTTCATATTCCTAACATGTTTCCTGATGTGTTTTCATGTAGATATTTATTTGATTTCTGTTTAATGAAAATTCTTAATCGTAATTTAATATATATAAAAGAGACTGACGTTAGTTACTACGCTTATAACTCAAGAACGCCTGGACCGATTTCGATGATTCGCACCAATTCGGGCTGGTCTCCGGCCAAACAAGAAGAATACCCAAGAAAACTGAAAATTTCAAAAACAAAAAAATTATGAAGCAAATTCATTTTCCCCTACCATTTGTATGGAGCGATTTTACGACGCCATCTTCATGATATTATAAAGCTGAAAAGTTAGTTTGGTTTTTGTGTTGGATAGTTCATTTGACGAGGAACACTTTAGGCATTATAACATAACCCTGCCCCCAGTATTAGCGAAGCATCATTGAAAAATATTGCAGTAACTCCGCAACGCAGAAGACGCTTGCCGGCGGAGGAGAGAAAGGTTGTTTTTTAAATATATTTTCACAACGGGACTTACCGCAATTGGTCTTGAATGTCGTCTTATATTTCAGCAACATTCCTTTTGTTTTCGCATGTTTATTTTAAGTTTTTGTTCTTATTAATAAAGACTCCGAGCGAAGCCGAGGTGGTCAGCTAGTTTAGAATAAAAATTAATCTACTACGTGCTATCGATCTCTATAGTAGCATCCAAAAAAAACAAAGGTAAGTAGTTCTTTGCATCGAAGTAAGGCAAATAGTATAGAATAAATATTAACATTCAAGAAGAACTCCAATACAACGTTCACCAAGTAAAAACACTGAAAACAACAATACAACACCACCAAACAGAGGTTAGCGGAAATTTCCCCCAAAATGTCTATGGGTAGCCATGAAAAATGTGTATGGGTAGCATGTCCATCGCAGATCTTCAGATGCTAATTATAAACTCATTGGCATCACTACTAGATGATAAACTAGAGGAAAGGCCCACAAAATCGGACTAAAGGTACGATCAGACGGTCATCCAAACTTGTCATCCGGATGACATACTGACGTCACTATGACGTAGAATTTGTCCTAAAGTGGTCATCCCGTGTGATCGCCTGTCATCCGGCATGTCATTGAACGTGTCATCCAGATGACTGATTTCATCGACCGTGTGACCGCTTGTCATCGCTATTGGGACTGGATGACCAAATATTTTTGACAGCGTGTCATCCGGATGACAACGTCCCATGGATGACATTACTAGATTTTCCACATTGTCATCTAACATCGGATGACACGTTTGTATCGTGAAAAAGTCGGAAGCACAGACCTCAAATGGGAGAGGGGTTTCCTATCGGTGAATAATTTGAATAAATAAAAGTGAAGTAAGCGGGCTACGATCAAGAAGATGAAGAGTACGAAGAGGAAGGAGCCGATATCAACGAAAATCGTAATCCTTTTTTGCTTTTCTGTAATAAAACTATTAGATCCAGAAATGGTTGCGCATTTTTTATTGTATCACCAATTCCAAATTCATTGAGGATTTTTTAAAATAACTAGATTTCGAAAGTCATCTTTCGTTTTGATTGAGCCGTTCGCTGAGGTAGTTGGTGTTGAGCTGCCAATTGTTGGAGTTATTTGTTTTCGAACGGCGTTGCGGATTAGGGACATTCGAGGCTTCTGATTGGGATTGATGGATGACTTAAACTTTCAACCTGTGCTCATGCCAAGAATCTTTTCAATTATCGATGCCTCCTTGGCTGCAATTGTCTTGGGAGGAGACGCCGATATGGCAACTGATATCTGAAAGAAAATTCATAAATTTAAAGGAGCTTTTGGTTTTAGTTCCCTTACTTACAATGTGATTTCGTATCTCGTGCTGGTCCAGTCTCATTAAAGCTGTTGAAGCTGATTTTTCCGCATCGAATTCAATGTAAGCAATTCCTTTGAATTTACCACTCCTTAAAAAGAAAGAATTCAGGGTTTGATCAATTGAAGTCGCTTGTTTTCCAAATACAAAAACTACAGCACTTCACTTACTAGTGAAACACCAATCGGACATCATGTAATATACAACGTTTCCACTTCTTCTTTTGTCACATCCCCTGGTAGTCCCTTGCGGAAAAGTTTTTTTGGCTCGAGATCGGCTAAACAATAACAACATTTTTAATTTGTTTTTTCCCGACCAATATTTTGTTGATACTTTAGTTTACCTTTTTTCCGGCTTAATGGTCTTATTTGTTTCCGATGCAATTAAAACACTTTAATCCATCCTTGCACCCTACGTTTTGTCGGTTTCTTGGCAACTTCCTCAGGGTTTTTTTTTTTGTTTTCTTTTATTTAAAACCTTAAATAACAAATCAAACATACATATAATAAGCATAATATCAATAATGTGTCAATCTGATGGAAACGAAACTTACATTATTTTACATATTCAATTTAACTTTATATTGTAACGACACAAAACACAATTTCAATAAATAAGTAAATATAAATATAAATAACATAAACGACATCACTATAGAAAATATCACAGATCAGGTGGAAATCAGAATGGTTGTATGGCAACCAAGTAACTTGCGCTGACGTTGTCCAGGTCTTCTTTCGTGTTCATTGCCGTCATTCGCCTCTCTTGGATTCTTAAGTTTTCCAGCGTGTATCTCTTTCTTGTTCTCTTTTCTTTGTCCAGTATTCTAATGTTTTCATAGTCCGGTATATGTCCATTGTCGATCATATGTTACGAGAGTGCAGTGGCTGTTGTCTTCTTTTTGTTTATATCCGCTATTCTAGTTCCAAGCGCTCTCTTCGTAGTTCCAACATATACCATATCGCACTTTTGATTGGTTTTTCCCTTGCAATTAATTTGGTAGACCACATTGTTTTGTTGCTCTTTTTTTATCTTCGATTTTGTCCTGGTGAATATTTTGCTTAGTGTGGAATTTGATTTATATGCATATGCTGCACTCTCTTTTTTTATCGTTGCATGTAGGTTTCTGTTGTCTGTTAGTTTTGGTACGTATGCTATACTATGGAAGATCTTCGGGTTACCATCTTCACTTTCTGATTCTTGTCTAATATTGTTGTACTTTTGCGTCATTTTTTCCTGCATGAGATTATTGATAATATTGTTTGGATAGTTATTATTTTTTAGAATATTTTTGATTTTAATGATGTTTTGTTGTTGATATTCAGCGTCACTAATGTCAAAAACTTTGTTTATAAAATTTTTTGCTGTGTTTATTTTTTGATTGTTAGGTTGTGTCGAGTTGAAGTTAATCATCCGTCCTGAGGATTGTGGTTTTGAATACCAATTCATCAGTATGCGGTTATTATACCTTGTAAGTTTTACGTCCAGGTATGGTATACTTTTGTTGTTCTCCTTTTCAGCAGTGAATTGTAGCTTAGGGTGATATGTGTTAAGTGCTTTTAGAATTATGTCTTGGTCTTGGTTCTTTATGATGGCAAAAATGTCGTCAACGTATTTTACTAAAAACTTAATTTTTATGTTTTCCTTTTTTAATTCTTCCGTTGCGCTGTCAAGTAGGTTGTCTAGGATTATGTTGGTTATGGTGGGAGATAGGGGGTTTCCCATGGGCATACCGCATGTCTGGTTATATAATTTTTCTTCGTATTGAAAATAGTTGTTATCTTTCAAACAAAATTCTAGCATTGTCAGAAACTCTTTTTTAGGGATATTTGTATGCTCTTCCATCCTAGACTATTCTTTCATTATATTTCTGATTGCTAGATAAGTTGGTATGCTCGTGAATAGCGAAACTGCGTCAAAAGAAATCAGAATGTCCTCCTCCTCCAAAACTATGCCCTTTAGTCTGTCTCTTAATTCAGAACAATTTTTTATATTGTACTCTTTTGACACAATATTGCCTAGTATACTTCCTATATATTTAGCAAGCTGGTAGCATGGGACGTTCGTTGAAGACGATATCGGTCTTAAGGGTAGATCTTGTTTATGTATTTTGGGAAGTCCGTAAAGTCTTGGGGGATTTGATGCTGAGCAAGATAATTTGTATTTTTCTGGTGTTGTTATCCAGTTATTTTTGTGCAAATCACTAACAATTGTGTTGTTTTTCCTCTGTAGTCTTTGTGTTGGGTCAACTCTTATTGTTCTGTATGTTTCCCTGTCCGCAAGTAGTTTTTCCATTTTTGAATTGTAATCGCTTTTGTATATGACCACTGTCTTGTTCCCCTTGTCCGCGTCAGTTACTATTATTTTATCTGTGTAGTTTTTCAGAAAACGTTGTGTATTATAGTAAACTTTAAGTATGAATTTTTCCTTTGCCGTATTGTTAATTTTTCTGTTGTACGTGGCAACCCTGTTTGCCATTTGTGATCTGGTTGCTTCTTTCTCTCTTTCATCATCTATTGTTTGAATGCACTGCTCAATATCCGCAATTATCTTAATGGGAGAGAAACTTTTTTTGTCGATAGGAAGTGCAAATTTCTTCCCCAATGACATTATCCACCTGCTTTCCATGGGAAAAACTATGTCTGTTTTGTTGACAAACCAACTTTCGTTGAGTGTGAATCCAAATTTGTTGAATTGGTTGTTTATTAGTCGTTCTGTTTTGTAAGAGAGTGTCCGGTTGTTTTTTTTTGTGTTATGTATTCAAATACATAACTTTGTTTTGAAGTGAATGTGGTGTATTCTTCGTCATTTAGTGTCGTCTTCATATAATTTTCTGCGTGAAATATTAATGATTGTATAGTTTTTATGTTAGAGTTTGTCTGTGATATTTCTAAGCTAAGGATCTTTATTAGAAAGAGATTTTCTATTTTGTAGTATTTAGCTAATATGCTTTCAGATTTAAACAGGTTTGCCATTTTCGTTGTAGTGTTTTTAATGTGTGTCGGTATGGTCCCGTAGCCTTTGCATGTTAAGAGAAACTTTAGACGTTGTTTTTGTAGTGCAAGTTTTTTCTTTTGGCTGCAATAATGTTTTAGTACCATACTTGTTTCTGTGTCGTACTTTATACTTATATGTGTGAAAAAGTTCTTCATGGTGTTGCTGGTTTAAATTATGATGTTGTTGTTGTTGTGATTTTCGGCAGGCCGTCCGATGTTTTAATTTTTAATTTGTTTTTTCCCGACCAAATTTTGTTGATACTTTAGTTTACCTTTTTTCCGGCTTAATGGTCTTATTTGTTTCCGATGCAATTAAAACACTTTAATCCATCCTTGCACCCTACGTTTCGTCGGTTTCTTGCCAACTTCCTCAGGGGTTTTTTTTTTTTTTTTTTTGTTTTCTTTTATTTAAAACCTTAAATAACAAATCAAACATACATATAATAAGCATAATATCAATAATGTGTCAATTTGATGGAAACGAAACTTACATTATTTTACATATTCAATTTAACTTTATATTGTAACGACACAAAACACAATTTCAATAAATAAGTAAATATAAATATAAATAACATAAACGACATCACTATAGAAAATATCACAGATCAGGTGGAAATCAGAATGGTTGTATGGCAACCAAGTAACTTGCGCTGACGTTGTCCAGGTCTTCTTTCGTGTTCATTGCCGTCATTCGCCTCTCTTGGATTCTTAAGTTTTCCAGCGTGTATCTCTTTCTTGTTCTCTTTTCTTTGTCCAGTATTCTAATGTTTTCATAGTCCGGTATATGTCCATTGTCGATCATATGTTGCGAGAGTGCAGTGGCTGTTGTCTTCTTTTTGTTTATATCCGCTATTCTAGTTCCAAGCGCTCTCTTCGTAGTTCCAACATATACCATATCGCACTTTTGATTGGTTTTTCCCTTGCAATTAATTTGGTAGACCACATTGTTTTGTTGCTCTTTTTTTTATCTTCGATTTTGTCCTGGTGAATATTTTGCTTAGTGTGGAATTTGATTTATATGCATATGCTACACTCTCTTTTTTTATCGTTGCATGTAGGTTTCTGTTGTCTGTTAGTTTTGGTACGTATGCTATACTATGGAAGATCTTCGGGTTACCATCTTCACTTTCTGATTCTTGTCTAATATTGTTGTACTTTTGCGTCATTTTTTCCTGCATGAGATTATTGATAATATTGTTTGGATAGTTATTATTTTTTAGAATATTTTTGATTTTAATGATGTTTTGTTGTTGATATTCAGCGTCACTAATGTCAAAAACTTTGTTTATAAAATTTTTTGCTGTGTTTATTTTTTGATTGTTAGGTTGTGTCGAGTTGAAGTTAATCATCCGTCCTGAGGATTGTGGTTTTGAATACCAATTCATCAGTATGCGGTTATTATACCTTGTAAGTTTTACGTCCAGGTATGGTATACTTTTGTTGTTCTCCTTTTCAGCAGTGAATTGTAGCTTAGGGTGATATGACATGGACAAACTATCGGGTTTAGAGTCCAGTGTTAGATGTATTGAAGACTTAGACAATACGGTTCAGACCTCAACAGTGTTGCTTAAATCCAAACTTACCCTGATTGAAAAATCGATAGCTGGTCTAAAAGAGGCAAACATCGTAAGGTCCAGAACAGACGAAACCATCCTCTCTCACCTTACTACAATTCTACGAGAACTCAGATTGAATCACTCCGCGCATACTGCCTCTAATTTGAAAGCTTGCGAAGTGTTGAATTCCATTCGTGCAGATGTAGACAATTGCTCTCAATCAACCTCTAAACAAATACGGTCCCCCATTCAGCCTGACCCGATGCTCGAAGTTATTTTCGATAGACTGAATGATATTGGCGATGATCTAACTGTAACACGATCTTACATCAGCGGTATCGAGGATAGTATCGAGACTTTACTCAATAAGATTAGCGAAATACCAACCCATGCCTCTCAGCATCATCATCCAGAGGTCCAGTATAACGCATCGCTATTAGCTGAAATACTAGACACAGAATCCGAATCACGAATACCACCACCTCGTCCCCCCCTGCCCAACCAATCAGTAGAAACTACAGCGAATCCCAAAGCTCGAGGCCCTCCAACCCCTACTCCACGTAAGCTCATTAAACATTTTGGAACTACATGGACAACTTCCGAATGGCAACAGAGACTCGATAAACTAGAGTCAGGACACCAGTTATTCACCATCCTCTTCATCAAGGGTGCACCCCATTACGCTGATACTCACTGGATAACGAAATTTTTTGCAAATAGATTCGGCATAACCATCACCCAATGCAAAATGTTCCTGCCATCTCATCACAAACAGAATCGCAACTTTAAATTCGACCTCCCAAAAAAATACGAATGGCTATTCTGCAACTCCGATGCGAAGAATATCTCCCTCCTTGATAAGATGCGTGTTAGTAAGTGGACGGACAAGTCCTCTAATAATATTAAGAAACCTAGAATTAAGATTAAGACATCAAAATCTATCGATTCCCCTCCTAAACTTGACTCAAATTGGAGCCTCAAAACGAACCTTTTTCCAAATTTTGCCCCTCCTATCCATTTACCTAATAACCCACCTTCCTCCTCTAGTGCCCCTCCTATCCATTTACCTAATAACCCACCTTCCTCCTCTAGTGAACCATCCCTTACACCCAAAACCATTTCCTCTCTGCCATCAATGGCACCCAGACCACCGAAACCTCAACGTAACCGGGTTTCTTTCAAACTAACCCCAACTCCGAACATTCTCCTTCCTCAACCATCAGAAATATCTGCGTCTGCTTGCAACTCCTTCCCAAATTTCGACCTAACTACAGGAGCTAAGTACCCCAACTTTATTAGCTCCCATTTCATGAATCCCACAACCACTAGCACTATCCCCTTCCCTGATCACTTAATGCCACCCCATGTTAAACTAACCCAGCAATCAATCGATACACCATTGACAGAATGTCGCTATGCGCTCTCTAGACTCAGAGAAAAAAAGACGTACGAGAATATACGTCTATTTCTAGCCTACCTTCATGATAAATCTGACTCAGTTTGTTATGAGGGTAAAACTAAAACTAGTGTCATCGTTTCAATTCAACAGGAAGGACTCCCTTCCGACCCTACAATTCTCCGTGATATTTACATCAAGTTTCATGAGACTCTTAACATATCCCCCCAAAAAGTAGCGGAAGACCTCGCGGCTTTTAGAAATTTTCTTCATTCTAAAAGGACTTCACACCTCCAACGGAGCCGAGCTGACCAAAGCAAATTTTTTCGTCCCTAACCCGCCCAAATGCCTTCCACCATCCCCAAACAATGTTCCCCTTACCTTTTATTACCAAAATGTAAGAGGATTGCGCTCTAAATCCAGCGCCGTCTTGCGCCAAGCTCATGCTCTCCCTTTTGATATATATACTCTTACTGAAACCAACCTAATACCCGACATAAAAAACCAAGAGCTATTCCCCCCTTTCTTCAATGTCTTTCGAGATGACGAACGTACCAATGCCATAGATGACTCTCCATGTCGTGGCGTTCTACTAGCCATCCACGATAGCCTGGACGCATCTCCCCTTGCTACTTCCTCCTCCTCAAAACTAGACTTCGTTTCAATAAAAATATCATTCCCCCGTAAGTCCCTGTACATTATGTGTTTTTATATTTTACCTGCCCAACCTATTGAATCCTACCAACTTGCCATTGATGCGATTGACCAAATAATTGGCTCATCTGACTCCCTAGATGATATCCTCATCTTCGGCGACTTTAATCTTCCTCATCTGCACTGGACCCCTTCAGACGATGAATCCTTTCTCATCGCCTCAAATGCCAACTCAGCTAAGGAATGTCTCTTCATAGATAGGATGACAGACTCTAGCCTATCCCAAGTTAGTGGAGTCACAAACTGCATGGGTAGGCAATTAGACCTGATTTTCACAACTAATCCTATCAACTCCTCGGTCTCGCCTTGTCCCTTATCGCTCTCTACCATTGATAACTATCACCCCCCTCTCCTTCTTTCGTTATTCAACGACTCTCCACTTCAGCCCACATCTACCGCAGCTCTCTCCTCTTATGATTTGCATAAGGCTAACTTCCGAAAAATTAATTCCTATCTCAGCAAGTGCTCTTTCGACTTCGCCAATCTTTCATTAAATGATGCTCTGTCCATGTTTTACAGAGAATTATTCAATTCCATTTCGCACTATGTTCCCATTTCTCGTCATAAAACGTCATCTACATCTCCCCCATGGTATAATCATAGACTTCGTTCCTTACGAAACAAGAGAAACAAGCTATGGACAGTTTTTCTTCGCACCAACTCTTCTTCGGACTACTCTAACTATCTCGGTATCTATCTACAATTCGTCCAGCTTTATAACTCTCTCTACCAACGCTATATAAATACTGCACAAGTCAACTTAATAAATGACCCCAAGTCCTTTTTCCGATTTGTCAACTACAAAAAAAAATCAGACGGCTACCCTCCTTCTCTCTCTTATGAAAACGTATCATTTACGGACCCACATACCATTGCCAACTCATTTGCCGCATTTTTCAAGCAATCTTTCTCTGACAACTTATTTGTACCGGACTCCACGTACTTCAGCTACCTACCTAACTTCTCTATTGGCCCCTTTCTCTCTCAAACTATTGACCATACTCTCATCGAAAATAAGTTACAAAAGCTAAACGATGAATTCTCACCCGGCCCAGATGGCCTCCCCGCAATTTTTCTCAAGAAGTGTGCTTCCAATTTGTCGGTCCCTCTTTCTTTCCTCTTTCGTCTATCTCTCTCCCAAGGAGCATTTCCACAGATTTGGAAGAGCGCTTTCATCACCCCGATACACAAAAAAGGATTAAAAAGTGAAATCACTAATTATCGCCCTATTGCCAAACTCTCACATATTCCCAAAATCTTCGAAAGTATCATATACGAAGCCTTAAGCTTTCGATGCAAGTCTCTTATTTCCCCTTACCAACATGGCTTTCTGAAAGGTAGATCAACCACTACAAATCTTGTCGAATTCGTGTCATTTGCCCTGTCAGCATTAGAGAACGGCAACGAAGTTGACGTTATTGCAACTGACTTTAGCTGTCAAGTAGGTTGTCTAGGATTATGTTGGTTATGGTGGGAGATAGGGGATTTCCCATGGGCATACCGCATGTCTGGTTATATAATTTTTCTTCGTATTGAAAATAGTTGTTATCTTTCAAACAAAATTCTAGCATTGTCAGAAACTCTTTTTTAGGGATATTTGTATGCTCTTCCATCCTAGACCATTCTTTCATTATATTTCTGATTGCTAGATAAGTTGGTATGCTCGTGAATAGCGAAACTGCGTCAAAAGAAATCAGAATGTCCTCCTCCTCCAAAACTATGCCCTTTAGTCTGTCTCTTAATTCAGAACAATTTTTTATATTGTACTCTTTTGACACAATATTGCCTAGTATACTTCCTATATATTTAGCAAGCTGGTAGCATGGGACGTTCGTTGAAGACGATATCGGTCTTAAGGGTAGATCTTGTTTATGTATTTTGGGAAGTCCGTAAAGTCTTGGGGGATTTGATGCTGAGCAAGATAATTTGTATTTTTCTGGTGTTGTTATCCAGTTATTTTTGTGCAAATCACTAACAATTGTGTTGTTTTTCCTCTGTAGTCTTTGTGTTGGGTCAACTCTTATTGTTCTGTATGTTTCCCTGTCCGCAAGTAGTTTTTCCATTTTTGAATTGTAATCGCTTTTGTATATGACCACTGTCTTGTTCCCCTTGTCCGCGTCAGTTACTATTATTTTATCTGTGTAGTTTTTCAGAAAACGTTGTGTATTATAGTAAACTTTAAGTATAAATTTTTCCTTTGCCGTATTGTTAATTTTTCTGTTGTACGTGGCAACCCTGTTTGCCATTTGTGATCTGGTTGCTTCTTTCTCTCTTTCATCATCTATTGTTTGAATGCACTGCTCAATATCAGCAATTATCTTAATGGGAGAGAAACTTTTTTTGTCGATAGGAAGTGCAAATTTCTTCCCCAATGACATTATCCACCTGCTTTCCATGGGAAAAACTATGTCTGTTTTGTTGACAAACCAACTTTCGTTGAGTGTGAATCCAAATTTGTTGAATTGGTTGTTTATTAGTCGTTCTGTTTTGTAAGAGAGTGTCCGGTTGTTTTTTTTTGTGTTATGTATTCAAATACATAACTTTGTTTTGAAGTGAATGTGGTGTATTCTTCGTCATTTAGTGTCGTCTTCATATAATTTTCTGCGTGAAATATTAATGATTGTATAGTTTTTATGTTAGAGTTTGTCTGTGATATTTCTAAGCTAAGGATCTTTATTAGAAAGAGATTTTCTATTTTGTAGTATTTAGCTAATATGCTTTCTGATTTAAACAGGTTTGCCATTTTCGTTGTAGTGTTTTTAATGTGTGTCGGTATGGTCCCGTAGCCTTTGCATGTTAAGAGAAACTTTAGACGTTGTTTTTGTAGTGCAAGTTTTTTCTTTTGGCTGCAATAATGTTTTAGTACCATACTTGTTTCTGTGTCGTACTTTATACTTATATGTGTGAAAAAGTTCTTCATGGTGTTGCTGGTTTAAATTATGATGTTGTTGTTGTTGTGATTTTCGGCAGGCCGACCGATGTTTTTATTTTTAATTAGTTTTTTCCCGACCAATATTTTGTTGATACTTTAGTTTACCTTTTTTCCGGCTTAATGGTCTTATTTGTTTCCGATGCAATTAAAACACTTTAATCCATCCTTGCACCCTACGTTTCGTCGGTTTCTTGCCAACTTCCTCAGGGGTTTTTTTTTTTTTTTTTTGTTTTCTTTTATTTAAAACCTTAAATAACAAATCAAACATACATATAATAAGCATAATATCAATAATGTGTCAATCTGATGGAAACGAAACTTACATTATTTTACATATTCAATTTAACTTTATATTGTAACGACACAAAACACAATTTCAATAAATAAGTAAATATAAATATAAATAACATAAACGACATCACTATAGAAAATATCACAGATCAGGTGGAAATCAGAATGGTTGTATGGCAACCAAGTAACTTGCGCTGACGTTGTCCAGGTCTTCTTTCGTGTTCATTGCCGTCATTCGCCTCTCTTGGATTCTTAAGTTTTCCAGCGTGTATCTCTTTCTTGTTCTCTTTTCTTTGTCCAGTATTCTAATGTTTTCATAGTCCGGTATATGTCCATTGTCGATCATATGTTGCGAGAGTGCAGTGGCTGTTGTCTTCTTTTTGTTTATATCCGCTATTCTAGTTCCAAGCGCTCTCTTCGTAGTTCCAACATATACCATATCGCACTTTTGATTGGTTTTTCCCTTGCAATTAATTTGGTAGACCACATTGTTTTGTTGCTCTTTTGATATCATGCAAATCCCCTTGAAGCCAATGCATTTACCTGAAAATTTGAACTGGAGCTGGAGAGAATATGACAATCTAGCAAAATCAAGCGCATAAACACCGAAAACATACTTATAATCCAGGTTACTGATGAATAGGGTACGTTATGACGAGTACGTATGGAACGGCTACATCGCTGCCAGGTAATGGTTTCGGTGCAGGTAAGTGCAGCCGATTGTTGTCTAATGCCTGGCCGAAAGTGCTACTGTTGAATACCCCACCGTCTGACATTCTCGAATTACGGCCGACGTCAACGTACAATAATTTGTAATCGGCATCTGCGACTGCCATCAAAACAATGCTGTGCGTGCCTATCGAAATCAAAAGAAATAAATAATTTGCGTTTAATAGTGCAGTTGTATTCCATTATATTCAAATATTTCATACCTTTATAATTATAATATATGCTACCGGCATTAGGTGGTGCAACCATCACAACGTGTTTGCCGTCCACAGCACCGATACAATTGGGAAATTGTCATGTCTCGTCGAATCGCTTCGATACTTCCTCCCATTCGGCTTCATCCTTCGAAATCTATGCACAAAAACGATCTCAAGTTTTCTATTTCCACTATACATGTACACACACTCACCTTAATAAAGTCCTTGACCAGAACCGTGTAAATAGCTTCGAGAACTTCTGGAACGATTGCCGAAATGGTTGGCTGAGGTATTCGGAAGAGGTATTGCAGTGAACGAAAATGTTCTCCAGTGGCCAGGTAGCGCAGCGTGAGCACCAATCGATCCTCTGCCGAAATGCTCACCCGCATATTCGTGTCCTCTTTTTCTATGATCGGCTTCACTAAAGCCAACAAATAGTCAAATTGAGTGGCTGACATACGTAGGAAATTTTTGTGCAAATGCGGCTCCTCAGTACGGAGCTCGAGCAGCAACTTTGAACAAAAACCTTCCTTCGCACGACGCAGCAACCACTTGTTTGTCCACACAGCACGGCGCTTTCGTGGTGGGATCGAACTATTGTCAAAGTCGTCGTCGCTGCTGCTCTCCAACAAATACGCCGATAAAATTACACTTTCCAAATCTCTTTTCGACATTTTATTATATATTATTTTATAATTTTGTTATTAATTAATTGTCTTGTTCAATTGTATTAATTTGTTTCCAAACAAAAGTATTTTTTTGCCACAACGCGATTTTCACAGTTTCACTTTTATTTTTTGCACACAATCTCAATATATTGATAAGTTTTTAGTATTCCAAAACATGGTTTGGATACTCCTTTTTAGGCCAGACTCTTTCTTTTTGTTAAAATATCCGACAAAATCTGAACCGTTGATTCATCGGAAAAGCAGACCTACAAAAAAACGCGTGCCACGAAAATCGTGAAAATATATCTCCAAAATATAAAAAAAAATCTATTGAAAGCTGACATATTAAGTTATCACCTTTAACCAGTCTTCGGATGTCCAGTCCTTATGAGCCTTAGCTCATTTAAAGCGTTTTTCCACCATCGCACTAAATCCTGAAAAAATTATATTTTTTAAGGTCGCCGTAATAATTTGATCACCCACAGTATTACAAATTGTCATCGGTGTGATTAATGTCATCCGTGCCATTAGTGTCATCTCGTGTGATCGGCTGTCATCCGGCTATGCCATCCAGTCATGTCAACCGGATGACAAAGCAAGCGTGTCATCCATTTTGGAACAAAATGACACTCGGATGACCGAACGGATGACACTGTGTGATCGGGTGTCATCTAGCTGATGACACGCTCGCGGATGACATGCAGATGACAACCGAATTACAAAAGTTCTCTGACGTCAGCATGTCATCCGGATGACAAGTTTGGATGACCGTCTGATCGTACCTTAAGAGCGCCGAAATCTTTACGCTGAAAAAACACAATCTGACCGTTCAAGGTCAACTGGCAAAAATGGAGTCCCGCTGTGTTTTGTTGGAGCGTCAGATTGAGTACCCGCAACAGAGAAGGACAAATCAGTACTCTTGGATATGTTATAACATACCCAGAACTCTTTAGCAGTTGCATCAGTAAGAGAAATTCGTTGTTGTAATTCAAACCTCCAAAAAAAGTATATAGACTTTATAGTCCGTGTGTTTCTTTATTTTTTTCGGATAAGGAATAGAAAAGACAGAATATTCGATTTTTTTATCCGGAATATCCAGAATGGAATGAATAAAGAAACAAAAATGGACCGAATAGAAAGACAGCCATTTGTCTATTGACCAGCGCTGCCACTTAGTTCAAGAACAAGTACAACATTTACTACTTACAATTAATATATTTTTTCTATTACTGAACTCACATGTGAGGTAATACTCCACTACAGCACTAAAATAAAAACATATATAATAAAACAAATATGAGAAGAGAAACCTTAAAAAAATACAATTTAAGTTCACAAAAACAATAATAATAACGATATCGCAGTAATACAAATTACATTAAATTAATTAAACACCCTTATTATCGTTGTCAAAAATCAATTATTGATAAACGACAAAATTTATTAATTGATCGATATTTTGGTACTATGAATGTCAATCAACAAATTATTCATCCATTGTGAACACTGACAAGCAAAATGCGATAGATAGCAATTTGCAGAAATTGTATGAAAAATTATTGCGATTGCTAATAAAGTGTATATTTAGGTGAAATCAAAGGGAAATTTTCTCCTTATTGAGGAAAAACCTGAGAAAGTATGTCAGGGCAAACAAAATATATAAAAACAGTGAACATGTTGACCAAAATGACTTGTGCAGCTCCTGATGCAGCAATTTAAAGGCATTTTAATTTTTTTGTACAATTTTGTTATTAATTAATTGTTTTTGTTCGTTTATACTTAGTAGTATTAAAAATATGTATATAGCAAATTCGTTCAACCTAATTTGTTTCCAAAAAAAAAACATTTTTGCCAAAAGTTCATTTTTATTTCTCGTACACAATTCTACAATATTTTTTACGTTTTACTGTTCAAAAATAGTGTTTAGATACTCCTTCTTAATTTTATACCGCAAATAATTTGATTATTCAATTAATCAGCTGAGTACTACTATTGGGAAAACGTATTAAAATTTAATTTTATTTTGTTATTAGTTGTTTTGTTTAAGCTCATGCTTTTGTGACTGCTTTTTGTTCATAAGATTTATGGAAGTGAAGTTCCAGTGATTGTATCTATTCAATACGAATTATTTTATTTTCCAAAAAAGCAATTCTACTCACATTTCGTTTTAAAAATGTTGTTTTACAAACAAAAACAGCGACTGAATTCTCTAAATTTATTTGTCAATGACGAATTTGTGATTGACTGAACATTTTAAAGCTATCAATATTTTCGACAACCAAAACAATATGTAGCGGAAAACGACTTGTCCCTATTTAAGTCTCCACAGCTGCGTTTCTTAAAGAAGTACCCAATACAGTAATATACAACTTTCGCTCAGATAAAGCATAATATATTATTTATTACTAAGATATTGTTATTATTTTTATGAATAACATTATATTCTCGTGTTGTTATTATGTTAAATATGTTGAATCGAAGGAAAAAAGTAAAACATTAAATATGTTGTCTTTTCGAGTAAGGATTTAGTACAAGTTCAAAAAACATGCACATTTTTATGTAGCATAAGTGGCAACACTGCTCATGACATCATCTTGTCACCAACTAACAACCACAGAAGAACATTTTAAAAAAGTATATTTGATTCTGGAAGGAAATTAAAAATATATAATAAAAAAATAATTAACTTAAAACAACACACATAAAAATATAAAAAAAGACAATAAATTTGCAATAAATGCTTACCCATTTGATTGTTTGCTGTTGCTTCTATTTTTTTTTGATCAATTGCATCTGTCAAACGAGAGAATATTCTTTTTATTCCACCTTTCTCTAGGAATAAAAAGAATGCATTCCATTTATTCCACAATGAATAAAGAAACACCGAAATGGATTATCCGGAATATTCCTTTGAATAAAGAAACGTTAATGGCTCACTCGGAATATTCCGCATATTCAGAATGAATAAAGAAACACACGGAGTATTATCATAACAGCGAGTTTTTTATTTTGGCCTCACGTTATTAGATGGCGTTTGGAAGGTTTGTGGCTTAAATTCTGCTGTCACCATTTTTTTTTACACACTTTGAAAACGAAGAAAGAAAACCAAATAAACTGCTTTATCTCTCTTTATCGAACCTTTCATAATTGCATTCCCATGTATGTTGTATTTTTTTTCTTTGTAAGAAATAGTACCTATGTGCATTTTTGTTGTTTAGCAGCACAGGTAGCATGTAGGATTTGCAAGTACAAGTTAATTTGTATGGATACTGGATCTCGCATTATCGATTCTCTGGTCATGCCATACGATTTTCATTTGTATGGAAGTGTAAGTATGTATTTATTGTTCTGTGTAACAGTCGAATACTTTTGATGATTTACAATGTTGCCTTCGCTTCGGCAAGTAGTATGTTTGATGAGAGGGAGATGATGGAAAAATAAGAAATCTGTGCCCATGTTCTGTAATTATTGCATCGCTATAATTTATCGCGAAACGTCCAAAACTGAAACAAAACTCTTTTTATCGCAGTCATGAGGTTCTGTAACTTTGACAGGCGATAATTTTATCGCATAGAACACATCGGAATAAAACAACTGGAAAAAGCGATAAATTAGTGTTCTGTATCATCGAAGTGCGTTAAGTTTTTCATTTCAAACGTCAAATTTCATCGCCTTACAACGAGCACGCGAAAAGAAAGGATGGCTGAACAAAAAAGGGTAAATAAAGGAATTAATATTTGTAAAAGCGTTTAATAATGCATTGTGACCACAATTATTATTTTAATCAATACTTTTCTAGGTATACTTACCCGGGCTGCACAACACGAAGTCATTGGATTTACCAGCAGCAGATGATGATGAGGTTGCTGCATTTTCCTTCAGACTATTGGACAACGAAAATAATTATATATTAATAATAAAACAATTCTTTTAATTATAACCAAATCTGCCATGAAATTACAGTACAAAAAAAGGTTCGTCTTTTACTTTTTGTTTCAGTGAGTGGCGTTGTTGCTGGCTGCAATTTAAGCCCCGTGCTGCCGTTTGGAACGTAACGATCCGCAATTAAAAGGACGTCCAATACGTTTTTGAAAAAAAGATGAGATCGTTTATTCCCTAAAAGAAACATTGTTAAATACAATTTAAAGGAATGTAAAAACTTACTCTTTTTGGCAACACGTTCGGCGGCTTGGGCTTTCAATTTTCAAATGTCAATTTACAAAGAATCGCATGAACATGGTATTTTCTGAAGTGTCAGAATGACACATTTGACTTTGGGTTTGTTTATTTAAATTTTGATGTCTCTCTGTTTGTTTAAAAGTCCAAGCCGCCGACGTTTACAATAATTATTAATTTAGTCGCACAATATTTTCAACACTCCACCCCCCGTGAGGCACATGGACTCTCAAACGCCTCACCATCGTCCAACACTGCAAGCTTCACTGCCGGCCTCCGAAGGATTCCTGTTGCGGTTTTAACCTCAGAAGAACGAACTTGACCATCCGCTCCGGGTAACACTTTGATAATTCGTCCTTTCTTCCATTGGCTTCGTGGCAAGTCTGCTTCGCAAATAAGGACCAAGTCTCCTATGGTGAGAGCTCGAACCTTTTCGAACCACTTACTCCGTCTGGTGAGATCTGGCAGATACTCCCGGATCCATCGTTTCCAAAAATGATTCTTGATCTGTTGACAGACCCGCCATTGTTTACGTAGGCACAGCGCTCGGATGTCGATTTCGCCTGGAGTTTGCGTCGAGTTTGGAGCACCCAGCAAAAAATGGTTGGGAGTTAGGGGCTCTTCATCTTCGGGCGACACTTTTCGCACCAATGAAGTTAGTGCCATTGTCACTTCTAATTCGTCGCGGAACTCCTCTCCTATTAACGAAGTTGCGGATGCACAAAATGCAAGCATCCGTCGACAAATCCGCTGCAATTTCGAGGTGGATTGCTCGTATGGTCATACAAGTAAATAGGGCAATCCATCGTTTCTCCTTCCGACGACCGATAGTGACGTAGACTGGTCCGAAATAATCAAGGCCCGTATATGTAAACGGTCGTACAAACGGGGTGAGACGGTCCTTGGGTAACTGTCCCATCAAAGGCGGCAATGGCACTGCAGCTCGAATATGGCAATATGAGCACTGCGTCTTTGCTTTCTTGACGGCAGAGCGAACGCTCGGCACCCAATACTTGTGTCGTAGCTCGTTGGCAATCGTATCATCGTTTTGGTGATGCATCAGGCGGTGATAATGGTCAACGATCAACTTCGTAAGTGGATGTTTCTTCGGCAGGATGATCGGGCGTTTGGCGGCAAACGGTATGGTCGTGGCGGCGTCTATACGACCGTATACCCGGAGTAGACCATCGGCTGCTAAATACGATGTCAACTTGAAAACTGGACTGGTCTTTTCGATAGGTAAGTCCTCACTAAGGCGGGCAAGTTCATGACTGAATACATCTCTCTGGGCTTGGCGGCACAACTTTATATCTGCCTCATTCAGTTCCGCTATCAACAGTTCTCCTACTTCAACCGGTCTTCGTCGGCACTCTTTAAGAAACCGGAGCACCCAGGCAATAGTTCTTTGCAGTTTGCGATACCTAGAAAATCTGGAGATGTCAATGGCTGGAATACTCACCACAGCGTGTAAAAGCGTTTTCGGTGGCTGCTCGTCCACGCACACATGGCTGCTGATATCTTCTGGTGGTACAGGCCAGTACTCTTCAGGCATTTGCAGGAATTTTGGACCACATATCCAACTGTTGTGAGCTTTAAGTTTAGGTGGATTCTAGCTCGTGTCGCCTCATCGGCCGGGTTGAGTCTCGAAGGGATCCATCGCCATTGATTAACTTTGGTGCTTTCAAGAATCTCGGTGATTCGGAAGGCTACGAACAGCTTTTGTCGGCGAGGGTCTGATTGAAGCCAATTGAGAACCGTCTTCGAGTCACTCCAGAATACTCGACCGCTAAATGCCAACTCATGATGCTCCATAACAGCATCGCTGAGTCTTACTCCCAAAATGGCTGCCGAAAACTCGAGGCGTGGGATGGACGTTAGCTTTTTCGGTGCACATCTAGTCTTACCGCAGACAAATGATACGCGAATCCGGTCATCAAACTCGGCCCGAAGATACGTCAGTGCACTGAACGCCTCTTCACTGGCATCAACAAATGTGTGAAGAACTACATTATGGGCTGACATCAAGCAGGAATCGTGACATCTTGGAATCCTGTACTGCGATAGGGTCGGGAGCTCCTCTTTCCACTGTCGCCAATGCTCATACATTTCCTCAGGGATCGGCTCATCCCATCCAACACCATGCCTCCAAACCGATTGCAACAACAACTTGATATGTATCACAAAGTTGGCAATCATTCCGAACGGGTCAAACATAGGCATTACGATGCTTAGGAACTCTCTTTTGGTACGGCACCTACGTCCCGACATAACATCCTGGTTGACACGAGGCAACTTCAATTTGAATGTGAAGACGTCTTCGATGGGTTCCCAGCACATTCCAAGAACTTTTTCCAATGCGGCATCCATATTCATATCGACCATTCTCTTCTGCTGTTCATCGGCCTTCAACTGAGAAATGCCTCTTAACACCTCCTTGGAGCTCGACGCAAAATTGCAGAGTTCAAAACCTGCACTCTTGTGGATTTTAATGACAGCTTGGCTGACGTTTATTGCTTCGGCTACGCTACTAAAACTGTCCACGTAGTCGTCCACGTAATGATGATCAACTATCGCCTTCACCGCTCTTGGATGATCGTTCTCAAATCTCATGGCGTTAAGATTTTTAACGAAGTTTGCTGAACACGGCGAACAGCTGGCACCAAATGTCATAGATTGCATGACATAAATATCGATAGGGATGCTTTCTTCTTCTCTCCACAGGAATCGTTGCGAGTGTTGATCCTCCGGTTGTATCACCACCTGGTGGAACATTTCCTTAATGTCCCCGATCACTGCTATAGGCTGCATTCGAAAGTTGAAGAGAATCGCTAAAAGTGGCTTCAAATCAGCTGGACCTTTTAATAGAAAGGTGTTAAGTGAAACACCGTTCACCTTGGCGGCTGCATCAAACACCAATCTGGTTCTGTCTGGCTTACGCGGGTTCTTCACGCCAAAATGTGGTAGATACCAGGTCCTCGGTGTACTTAGGCTTGCCTCAGCATCGGTAAGCTTCCTAGCGTATCCTTTTTCTAGATATTTCTTTATTATATCCTTATATGCGGAGGCAAAGACAGGTTCCCAACACAGCTTGTTTTCAAGACTTAAAAGCCGTCTTTTGGCCATCTCAAAGCACCTTGGGACTTTGACAGCATCTTCCTTCCATAACAGACCCGTCTGGTAGTGGGCTCCAATTTGCTTGGTGGTTTCAGAGAGAATTTGTAGTGCTCTTTTGTCGGCGGCAGACACTAATTGTTTCGACGGTTTTTTTACTCCAAAATTCTCCAAGCTGAAGTACTCTTCTACCATCAGGTCCAGGCGTAGATCATCTTCTAGGTGCATCTGATTGACATGTAGTATTGAGGCAGAATCCCCACCTTCGACTATCTCAGACGAAGTCCTGCCGTAAATAACCCAGCGAAGCTTGGTTTCTGTTATAATTGGCTCCACATCTGCGGGCTCGACTGTGCGCAATGGCGCCCCCAAACGGCAGTTATCAAGGCCGATCAACAACTGTGGCTTTGCGTTGCTATACTCGGCGAATGAAGGGATACTTCGCTGCTGGAACAACTGCTGTACATCAGCGTCTGTGAGTGTCTGAGTCGGCAAGTCTAACTCACTGACGGTTTGAACCCCACTCATTTCGAACTTTTCAGCATGATCCTTGTCGGCACTAATCTGCAAATCCACAACTAGCGACTGTTCCGTAAAGGTCTCCTTTCCAAGCCATTGCACATTTAGAGACCTCGTTTCGCCCTCTAACTTAAGCTGTCCGGCATCTAGGAGCGCATATGTTTTCACCATGATATCAGCGTTGTACAGCCTCACCGGCAGAACGCGAAACAGGATCTTAGAACTGGCGTTTGCATCGCAGCTATGCAAGGTTTTCTTGGGTTCTTGACTTACGTTCTCATCAGTGGATGTAGTTGGTACTTTCAGCTCCGGAGCTTCATGGAGTGTAGGATTGTGTACTTTGGTGCATCCACCAACTCCACACGTCCTGCGTGACTTGCAGAGGCGTACAGAATGTCCATATTTTAGGCAACAGAAGCACAGGCGGTTCTTTTTTACAAATTCCCACCTCTTTTGGACCTCCAGATTTGTATAGGCGCTGCAACTGGCTACTGGGTGCGACTTTCCTTTGCAGTGGCGGCATAAGTCACTGCTGACGGCATCTGCTGGCTTAGACTGCTCCTTCGCGTGAAGAACATTCCTCGGCTTTGGCCTGCTCTCAAAACTAGTTGGCACTTGAAGAGAATTTGTTGTGACTAAACAGACAAGTCTGGCGATACCACTAAGCCACTCATCAAAATGTTTCAGAGTGGGATATGGCATTATATAAACACTTCTTTGCGCCCACTCCAAACGCTTACTCATCGGCAGCTTGCCTACGAGTTCATCCTGGACTCCAAAAACGTAGAGAAGTTCTGAACCCTTGTTGAGAATGGGATAAGCATCTCTAGCTTCCCTTCCGAAATAGGCGCGATGTCCCTCACCTTCGCCAGTTGACTGCGTAGACGGCATTCCGGTCGACCGAATCGAAACTCCAAAGCTGCCATCACTTGGTCTACATTGTTCGGATGAATCAACAATGCCTCGACCGCTTCTCTAGCTTCGCCCTTAACACACTTTTGTAGGCGAAATATATTTTCAACTCTTGAATAGTTGAACATTAACGTCGATTCTCTGAAGGCAGTGCAGAACATTGGCCATTGCTCTGGCTTTCCAGTGAATTCTGGTAAATCTTGGAGCTTTCTTCCACCATGCGACGTCGACTGGCTTACCCCGTGTGACGGCGATGTATAAAATGGCGGTGGGGGAAAATACGTCGGCTGACCGTGGAGTGGAATAGAGCTCAAGGGTGGCAAAAACGTTGACATTCTATGGTCGTGCGAGGAAATTGGGTTTACCTCCGGCGTACTCATACTTATCGACTGTGTTGCCTGCGATTGTGGCGGCGGCTGGGCACACGACGAATAGCTAGGAAATGTACTTACGTTCGCAGTTACTGGAAGCGAAAATTGCGGCGAAAAGAACGTCGGTGGAAACCCTGAGTACGGCATGAGCTGCGTTTCGCTGGCACTGGTGCACATTTCAGGAGCTGTTGCCATATATGTAAGTATGTCGGCGCTTTGACACAAACTCACTGGCAATGAATGCACTGGCATTTGGCGGATCGCAGAAGAAACGACGGGAATGGACGAAGAAACTACTGGAGTTGACGGAGAAGCAGAGGTGGAAATTGCAATGATCGTTTGTTGATTGATGAGCTGTTCCTGCAAGCGAATTCGTTGCTGTTTTTCTGAGGCAGCATTGGCTTTGGCTGTTTCCAGCTGCGCACGTAGCTCCTTTATCTGCATCGTTGCGTCAACGATTGTTTCGTCCATTTCTGGGTCACTTTCAGTTTCTTTAGTTGACGAATCAGTTTCCAATAAAGTGTGCAATCTTGTGAGACCGTCCGCTTCTTTGGAATCAGATGTCTTTTGGCAGTGGCGGGCACTTCTCCTGGGTTGCGTGTCGTTCGGCATGGACGACGGCGGCAAAATTGAGTTCGATTATCAAATCAACTCTTGATAAATAAACCCACGCAAACTAGCAACTTTTATTTTTAAAGTTCCAGTCAGGCACAATGAGGTCATACGGCTTGGAATAGACGGCGACAGAAAATTATTTGCTGACTCCAACTTCTAGGCGGCAACAACTGTCAATAGCTGTAACTACTAACTGTAGACAGAAACTTGCTGGCAAAAGTTCCGCAAGCAGCTGTAAGTGTGTGCAAACCAACGGCACTCGTTGACTCGAAAATTCCGCAAGGAACAGTAAACGGCAAATCTCTTGCTGGAAAATTCCACTATCCAACGATAACGATGTGGCGTCCAAATGCTAATCAGGCGGCAAGACTTTTTGCGAATAGAAATATTCCGCAAAAAGAAGAATAAAATTGTTGCTGGCTGCAATTTAAGCCCCGTGCTGCCATTTGGAACGTAACGATCCGCAATTAAAAGGACGTCCAATACGTTTTTGAAAAAAAGATGAGATCGTTTATTCTCTAAAAGAAACAATGTTAAATACAACTTAAAGGAATGTAAAAACTTACTCTTTTTGGCAACACGTTCGGCGGCTTGGGCTTTCAATTTTCAAATGTCAATTTACAAAGAATCGCATGAACGTGGTATTTTCTGAAGTGTCAGAATGACACATTTGACTTTGGGTTTGTTTATTTAAATTTTGATGTCTCTCTGTTTGTTTAAAAGTCCAAGCCGCCGACGTTTACAATAATTATTAATTTAGTCGCACAATATTTTCAACAGGCGTATAGAATCACAGAGCCTTGTTGTCACATTTTTAAGAAATTGATGCAAAATTCATTTTGAGGCGGTCTCGAATCACCAATGCTGCTCGATGGTAGACTGAATTCTGCTCATGATAAATATCATCATCTTCTTCTTCACTCTCCGGGTCTTCTGGAACATCGTCAAGGAGTCTGTGTTTTACACGAAAGTTGTGAAGAACACAGCTCGCATTTATTATGCTTCCTGAAGCTTGAGGGGAGTAAGAAAGCCCTAGTTTTAGGCAACGAAAAACAGCTTTGCGGACTCCGTTGAGCCTGACGCAGTGGGTATCCAAAGTCTCCGTTAAGAAAAACAAAACAAAAAAAATCAAGAATTTCATAAATAGATCAATAAAATCACATTATACATAGCTAATAGCCAAGAGCTATATTGTCCAGCCTCGCTAGCTTCATAGCGCCGTTCTAACAGTGCTTTGGTTTGGGAACATTAACATGCGTACGCATCATGATTCGCACCTCCAAACCTGGCATACACGCCAAATATTCGAAGGTCGAAATCACTTATCTGGAGTAAAATTTTATAAATTGGTTATTTTTAAAAAAAAATGTATAATCACACCAATTGAACATTTTTGGAATGGTATCCCTTACTGTTGAGATAGCAAGCCTCAATTTTAATTTTGGGCTTTGCGATCCGCACATGGGTACAATCGATCGCCCCAATCACCACAGGAAACCCTGTTGCTTCAAAAAAGCTAGTTTTAATGAAAAAATATAAGAATTTTTGTATTGAAAAAAGAAAAATAAAGACAAATGTACCTTTGTTTAATAGGAGGAAACTCCTCCTCTGTTGAAAGTTTTATCCATTTCCCCGCCAACTTGTTCTGTAGTACCAAAGAGACTTCAGCTACAACTTTCGACACGACTGTGCGACTCATCGCCGCCGAAAAGTCCTGCCCAATGTCTCTTTGGCAAGAGCCCGAGGCAAAAAAGTGCAATGCGGCACACACACGAATTGGGATAGGGATGAACGTTTTCCGTTGTCAGTGCTTCATGTGTGGACGCATTTCTTCAATTAAGATATGTGCTGCATCTCGGCTTAGACAGTAAAGCTCCCGGAATCGTTTCAGCTCAGGCATTTCAAAAGGGTTGGTATTGTCCCTAAGTCTGCGGCGTTGGACTCGTATTTTGTTGCGTCGCACGTTCATCTCCGACAATGCCACAATAGGAAACATTTTTTTTTGGAATTAATACCTATCTTTCTATCAAATTTAAATTTTTAATCGAGAATAATTAGTCAAAAATAATTTCAAGATTCTTTCTTTCAATTTAATTTTTCGCTGGCTGATACTTCAATTTATCGACTTCCAATGGAAGTTCCAGTCAAATTGAGACCAAAATATTTTTTATCGCATCGTCTTACAGAAACCCTTTTTTTCCAGACGCGATAAAAGCGGAACGAATTGTTCCAATTTATAACGATGCGAAAACTTATCGCCTAAGTTACAGAACATGGCCCTGACTTCTTCGTCGAAAGAGTTGAACTGTTTTTTTTATATTCATATTGGTCTAACTTTATTCGATAAGTTGTGCATATGAATATTTTTATAATATATAAATATATTAATTCTTTTATAGTATAATCCATTGTCTGGTAGTTATTACACTGGACTATGTTGCTACTATGTTCATTATAGTTGCCAATTATATACAGTCTTGTTCGTATTGTGTGCATTGATTTCCACAGTCCGTCTGCTTACCAAGATAGATATCTTAATATTTAATAATATTTAGTTAGGGTATATTACACTGCTACCTATTGGTCTATTGTGTCCTCCTGCTTGTGCCTCGGAGAGGTTCATGCGCTCTTTCAGAGTCCTCCCTAGATACTTCTTTGTGAAGCGTGTCGAGGTATTGCTCTGATTTATCCTTGGCAGGTCACACTCCTTAGAGCACAGCGTGCAGTCCAGTTTCTTTGATGAATCTAAGAAGTTAATGGTTTGTATGTCCTTTGCTGTTATTTGGTGCCTGCCGAAAGATCTCATCATTTTGTGGGCCAGGGCCCCACAGGATTTCAGTATGTGGTCTGGAGTTTCGGCGGTTTCACTGGAGAATCTGCAGAGCCCGTCCCCTGATATCCCCATTTTCCTCAGGTGCTCCTTGAGTCTGCAGTGCCCCGTTAGGAGGCCTGTTAGGATTCTTAGGTTGTTTTTGTTAAGGCTGATACAAGCTTTGAATCTCTTTTGGTTACAGTTTCCTAAGAGTTTCTTTGCTTGCCTCAGACCTTGGAGGTTGAGAAAGGTTTAAGCCCTTGTTTCTTCCTCCAGTCTCCTGAACTCTTAGCGTAGAGTGTGTTCTGCTATCCCGCAGAACGGTTCAGGTCCTATGAAGGGTTCCTCTGCCCCTTTTCTTGCACGAGAGTCCGCCGCCTCATTTCCTGTAATGCCAACATGGCCAGGTACCCAGTAGATGGAAATTCTGTTATACTTGCCTAGTCTATTCAGTCCGTGTAGGCATTCCCACACGAGTTTTGACTTGACGACGTAGGCGTCAAGAGCCTTAATGGCTGCTTGGCTGTCAGACATTATTGCTATGTTGCAATTCCTGTAGTTTTTCTCGAGGTTGATTCGAACGCACCTGTCTATGGCACATATTTCTGCCTGGAAGATGCTGGTACATTTGCCCATGGATTCGTAGGGCTTAGTTCCTGGACTAAACACTCCTGCACCAGTTCCCTCCTCCGGTCCTCGAGCTGTCCGTGTACCACTTTGTTGTGTGGTTGCTCAGTCCATAACTTAGATAGATATCTTGCTCTTAAGCATATTTTATCTAATCTTATCTAATTTAATATCTAATTTAGCACCGACCGCGCTGACCCCAAATTATGCATGTATTAATTTTTTTTTCAATTGAGGTTTATAAAAGATATTGAAAGTTGAAAGTTTTGAATTTATATTTAAAATCCGAAATTTTCTATAATGACTAATAGAGTTCCAAATACACGTTCTAGAGGAAGAGTAAGTAATATGAGAAATTCGTCCAGTTTTAGAAAAGCAACTCCCCGCTCAGGATTAATGGATGCCAGAAAAAAAGTTGGTCGTCCTCCACCTGGGGCTAGTGTAGGCTTAAACCAGGATCCGATTTCACCACAACTAGAAGATTACCCTCCTGCAGTAATGCAATCCGGTAAGGCAAGTAACCACAATAGTGATGATACTAAATGAATGAACATCGTCCACCTGTTCAAGAAGAGGTCACAGACATTAGAGTTATCACGTCAGCATTTCAACGAATACTCGAGGCAAACTATGAAATATGAATTATAAAAAAATCATGTGAGAATCCTCTGAAATGCGACTCTCCTTCAACGATCATACATATACAATACATACCAATTGCATTAAATACCAGAAAACATAACCGAACTTCCATCAGAGTTCAGAGCAAACAAATAATATGGCATAAGTCTACCCGATAATAATTCCTTCACCTTCCCGCCATACCGTCAACAACCAACGCTACCTTTGTCATCTTCCTTCTAATATACCTCGTCACGAGCATGAAGGAGAACAAAAAAATCAGCTGTTTGCGCAAAACCAAATAAAAATATTCTGATGATACTTCCATCAGAGCCAACAAATAAAATAAAATAAAATACGATAAATCTACCCGATGAGAATGTCCGTTACGTCAAACATCAGCCACCATCGGCATCGGTAGTCGCTACCTGAATGATCTTCATTCTCATATACCCATTCAGGAGATTGGACGAAATCAAAAATAAACCCACGTAATGTGCATAAACTATCACCATTTGTTTTGGCCCGGAGCGTATAGGTGGAGTATCGTCGTATACACGAAGTAAGAATACTATAGAGTCTGCAATGATTATCACTTCGTTAATTCGAAGATTACGCCGGCATACGACGTAAATACTACATTAAAAAAAGCTATATCCATACTAGCATATTGAAGAACCTTTTCTACACCTTTGTTGTCTTCCATTATCTTCCATTCTCGTGAATATGAGGAGGAACATGAAGATCATGAATATGAAGATCATTCAGGTAGCGACTACCGATGGTGGCTGATGTTTGACGTAGCAGGAAATTCTCATCGGGTAGATTTATCGTATTTTATTTGTTGCCTCTGATCATTGTATATAAACTCTGTAGTAAAATCATCAACACGATTTCAAAAAGCTCAACCTCCACGAATTTGGAGACCAAAAGGATGGAGTGATTGCTTCTCAATTTAAGCATAAAATATTTGTATGAGCTTTGAATTAAGAAAAGAGAATCAAATAAACTGTTGGTTAGGAAACAGAGCGAAGAGTTTATTTGATCCTCTTTTCTTCGATAAGGTATTTCGTAAGGATTTCTGACAAATAAATAAGAATTCTATCATTGTATGGAATTTTGTTATCTTGTACCTATATGGATATCTCGCATTTTCAACTGTCTGCCTCTGGTCGCGCCATATGATCATTGTATATGAACTATATGTATAGAGTTTATATACAATGATATGATTTTCATTCGCATGGACGTGTAAGTATTTATTTTTCTGTGTAACAGCGTAACAGTCGAATACTTTTTGGTAAATGGAATGTATGATGAGAGGCAGATGGTGTAAGGGGAAAGGAAACATTTTTCTACAGGATATTGAATAAAAGCTGATTTCGGTATTTTGGTATTTTCCATCAAACAAGGAATTATGAGTTTATGATTTTTTAGGGTTTTGCTATTTTCGCTGTATCTCGTCCAAAAATTCACCGATTTTTATCATTTCTTCAGTATTTGATTCAGAAATATTTAATTTGTGTAGTTTCATTATTCAAAGAAATAGAGTTGGATAAGTATATTTATCTTTTAGGGAATCGATCATATTGTAGGTGGCCTATGTTGAGGCAGGTCACTTGTCATTTTACAGTTTTTTTGTAAAATATTCGTGATCAGCATCGATAGTAACGTGTATCTACTATCTCAAACTCAAGCTAGAAAGCTGAAATTTTAACCATATACTCTCTACGTGCCCAAAATAATAAATGTTAAGAATTTTTAAAATCTGCCCACCCCTTCCGTAGCCAGGACCTAATGTATGGGTGAGTTCCATTTTTTTTGGGTGAGCTAACATTTTTTTTAAAAGAAAGTTAAAATGTATAGTCTAGAAAAATTTAATTTTTATTAAAACGGTAGGTATAAGCAATATCACATTCATGTTTTTATACCCTATTCTAAGGGTATTTCAATTTTGACGCATAGTTTGTAACATACCTTAATATTGCCCGTAGACCCCTAAAAGTTACTAAATTTATGATAATCAAGTTTACGAATTTTTGAAATCCGCCCACAGACACGCCCACAAACTCAAAAAAACAAATTTTTCGAAAAAATTGAATTTTGAGCTAGAAAGCTAAAATTTTTAATATGTGATGTATGACTCCTAAAACTGAGCGGGAGATAAAATTTTTAAAATCCGCCCACTGACACTCCCACAATTAAATAAAACAATTTTATTGAAAACCCAAAATTTGAGGTAGATTTATAATATATACTCTCTAGGGCTCATGTGTAAATATTTTAAAATCAACTTTTTTTGAAAATCCAAAGTTTGAGCTAGGGATCTGAAATTTATAATATTAGATGGGCCATTTATGCTCATGTGAAAATATTTTCAAAATCAAAATGTTCTCTTCCGCATCACCATGGTCATCTTCCTTCTAATATACCTCGTCACGAGCATGAAGGAGAACAAAAAAATCAGCTGTTTGCGCAAAACCAAATAAAAATATTCTGATGATACTTCCATCAGAGCCAACAAATAAAATAAAATAAAATACGATAAATCTACCCGATGAGAATGTCCGTTACGTCAAACATCAGCCACCATCGGCATCGGTAGTCGCTACCTGAATGATCTTCATTCTCATATACCCATTCAGGAGATTGGACGAAATCAAAAATAAACCCACGTAATGTGCATAAACTATCACCATTTGTTTTGGCCCGGAGCGTATAGGTGGAGTATCGTCGTATACACGAAGTAAGAATACTATAGAGTCTGCAATGATTATCACTTCGTTAATTCGAAGATTACGCCGGCATACGACGTAAATACTACATTAAAAAAAGCTATATCCATACTAGCATATTGAAGAACCTTTTCTACACCTTTGTTGTCTTCCATTATCTTCCATTCTCGTGAATATGAGGAGGAACATAAAGATCATGAATATGAAGATCATTCAGGTAGCGACTACCGATGGTGGCTGATGTTTGACGTAGCAGGAAATTCTCATCGGGTAGATTTATCGTATTTTATTTGTTGGCTCTGATCATTGTATATAAACTCTGTAGTAAAATCATCAACACGATTTCAAAAAGCTCAACCTCCACGAATTTGGAGACCAAAAGGATGGAGTGATTGCTTCTCAATTTAAGCATAAAATATTTGTATGAGCTTTGAATTAAGAAAAGAGAATCAAATAAACTTTTGGTTAGGAAACAGAGCGAAGAGTTTATTTGATCCTCTTTTCTTCGATAAGGTATTTCGTAAGGATTTCTGACAAATAAATAAGAATTCTATCATTGTATGGAATTTTGTTAACTTGTACCTATATGGATATCTCGCATTTTCAACTGTCTGCCTCTGGTCGCGCCATATGATCATTGTATATGAACTATATGTATAGAGTTTATATACAATGATATGATTTTCATTCGCATGGACGTGTAAGTATTTATTTTTCTGTGTAACAGCGTAACAGTCGAATACTTTTTGGTAAATGGAATGTATGATGAGAGGCAGATGGTGTAAGGGGAAAGGAAACATTTTTCTACAGGATATTGAATAAAAGCTGATTTCGGTATTTTGGTATTTTCCATCAAACAAGGAATTATGAGTTTATGATTTTTTAGGGTTTTGCTATTTTCGCTGTATCTCGTCCAAAAATACACCGATTTTTATCATTTCTTCAGTATTTGATTCAGAAATATTTAATTTGTGTAGTTTCATTATTCAAAGAAATAGAGTTGGATAAGTATATTTATCTTTTAGGGAATCGATCATATTGTAGGTGGCCTATGTTGAGGCAGGTCACTTGTCATTTTACAGTTTTTTGTAAAATATTCGTGATCAGCATCGATAGTAACGTGTATCTACTATCTCAAACTCAAGCTAGAAAGCTGAAATTTTAACCATATACTCTCTACGTGTACGAAATAATAAATGTTAAGAATTTTTAAAATCTGCCCATCCCTTCCGTAGCCAGGACCTAATGTATGGGTGAGTTCCATTTTTTTTGGGTGAGCTAACATTTTTTTTAAAAGAAAGTTAAAATGTATAGTCTAGAAAAATTTAATTTTTATTAAAACGGTAGGTATAAGCAATATCACATTCATGTTTTTATACCCTATTCTAAGGGTATTTCAATTTTGACGCATAGTTTGTAACATACCTTAATATTGCCCGTAGACCCCTAAAAGTTACTAAATTTATGATAATCAAGTTTACGAATTTTTGAAATCCGCCCACAGACACGCCCACAAACTCAAAAAAACAAATTTTTCGAAAAAATTGAATTTTGAGCTAGAAAGCTAAAATTTTTAATATGTGATGTATGACTCCTAAAACTGAGCGGGAGATAAAATTTTTAAAATCCGCCCACTGACACACCCACAATTAAATAAAACAATTTTATTGAAAACCCAAAATTTGAGGTAGATTTATAATATATACTCTCTAGGGCTCATGTGTAAATATTTTAAAATCAACTTTTTTTGAAAATCCAAAGTTTGAGCTAGGGATCTGAAATTTATAATATTAGATGGGCCATTTATGCTCATGTGAAAATATTTTCAAAATCAAAATGTTCTCTTCCGCATCACCATGGTCATCTTCCTTCTAATATACCTCGTCACGAGCATGAAGGAGAACAAAAAAATCAGCTGTTTGCGCAAAACCAAATAAAAATATTCTGATGATACTTCCATCAGAGCCAACAAATAAAATAAAATAAAATACGATAAATCTACCCGATGAGAATGTCCGTTACGTCAAACATCAGCCACCATCGGCATCGGTAGTCGCTACCTGAATGATCTTCATTCTCATATACCCATTCAGGAGATTGGACGAAATCAAAAATAAACCCACGTAATGTGCATAAACTATCACCATTTGTTTTGGCCCGGAGCGTATAGGTGGAGTATCGTCGTATACACGAAGTAAGAATACTATAGAGTCTGCAATGATTATCACTTCGTTAATTCGAAGATTACGCCGGCATACGACGTAAATACTACATTAAAAAAAGCTATATCCATACTAGCATATTGAAGAACCTTTTCTACACCTTTGTTGTCTTCCATTATCTTCCATTCTCGTGAATATGAGGAGGAACATGAAGATCATGAATATGAAGATCATTCAGGTAGCGACTACCGATGGTGGCTGATGTTTGACGTAGCAGGAAATTCTCATCGGGTAGATTTATCGTATTTTATTTGTTGGCTCTGATCATTGTATATAAACTCTGTAGTAAAATCATCAACACGATTTCAAAAAGCTCAACCTCCACGAATTTGGAGACCAAAAGGATGGAGTGATTGCTTCTCAATTTTAGCATAAAATATTTGTATGAGCTTTGAATTAAGAAAAGAGAATCAAATAAACTGTTGGTTAGGAAACAGAGCGAAGAGTTTATTTGATCCTCTTTTCTTCGATAAGGTATTTCGTAAGGATTTCTGACAAATAAATAAGAATTCTATCATTGTATGGAATTTTGTTATCTTGTACCTATATGGATATCTCGCATTTTCAACTGTCTGCCTCTGGTCGCGCCATATGATCATTGTATATGAACTATATGTATAGAGTTTATATACAATGATATGATTTTCATTCGCATGGACGTGTAAGTATTTATTTTTCTGTGTAACAGCGTAACAGTCGAATACTTTTTGGTAAATGGAATGTATGATGAGAGGCAGATGGTGTAAGGGGAAAGGAAACATTTTTCTACAGGATATTGAATAAAAGCTGATTTCGGTATTTTGGTATTTTCCATCAAACAAGGAATTATGAGTTTATGATTTTTTAGGGTTTTGCTATTTTCGCTGTATCTCGTCCAAAAATTCACCGATTTTTATCATTTCTTCAGTATTTGATTCAGAAATATTTAATTTGTGTAGTTTCATTATTCAAAGAAATAGAGTTGGATAAGTATATTTATCTTTTAGGGAATCGATCATATTGTAGGTGGCCTATGTTGAGGCAGGTCACTTGTCATTTTACAGTTTTTTGTAAAATATTCGTGATCAGCATCGATAGTAACGTGTATCTACTATCTCAAACTCAAGCTAGAAAGCTGAAATTTTAACCATATACTCTCTACGTGTACGAAATAATAAATGTTAAGAATTTTTAAAATCTGCCCATCCCTTCCGTAGCCAGGACCTAATGTATGGGTGAGTTCCTTTTTTTTTGGGTGAGCTAACATTTTTTTTAAAAGAAAGTTAAAATGTATAGTCTAGAAAAATTTAATTTTTATTAAAACGGTAGGTATAAGCAATATCACATTCATGTTTTTATACCCTATTCTAAGGGTATTTCAATTTTGACGCATAGTTTGTAACATACCTTAATATTGCCCGTAGACCCCTAAAAGTTACTAAATTTATGATAATCAAGTTTACGAATTTTTGAAATCCGCCCACAGACACGCCCACAAACTCAAAAAAACAAATTTTTCGAAAAAATTGAATTTTGAGCTAGAAAGCTAAAATTTTTAATATGTGATGTATGACTCCTAAAACTGAGCGGGAGATAAAATTTTTAAAATCCGCCCACTGACACTCCCACAATTAAATAAAACAATTTTATTGAAAACCCAAAATTTGAGGTAGATTTATAATATATACTCTCTAGGGATCATGTGTAAATATTTTAAAATCAACTTTTTTTGAAAATCCAAAGTTTGAGCTAGGGATCTGAAATTTATAATATTAGATGGGCCATTTATGCTCATGTGAAAATATTTTCAAAATCAAAATGTTCTCTTCCGCATCACCCAGGAGGTGGAACATTAGATGCGTTTTTTTCCCCCCGAGATATCCCCATTAGGCCTACTCCTCGCACATATTTCATACATAAAATATAACCTAACATAACAACGCATACCTATAACCTATAGTATATAAAAATGAATAAGCTATTTACTAACATTACCGTAACAAAAACAAATAAATATGAGCATACACTTCTATAAATAAAAATCTAAACTATTTATTAATATTACTAAACTATTTATTAACTTCCGCTATTCATGCTTAGTTTCGAAAAGTCTGAAAACATGGAAAAAATATACAACATTAAAACTATCCTAAACATAGTGGTTAAAATTAAACCGATGCGCCAAAGGACTCGTCAGATTCCTCAGTGTAAGCGTTGCCAAGGCTACAATCACACGCACACGTATTGCCAAAAAGAGCCGCGTTGCGTAAAATGTGCCGGTAAACATTTATCGAAGGAATGCGCTCTAAGTAGACAAGACCTACCAACATGCATAAATTGCAATGGAAAACATCCGGCAAATTATCGCGGATGCGAAGTGGCTAAGGAACTTCAAAATAGGCGCGACAAAATAAAGAAAACTACACTACCAATCGCAAATAAAACCAATAACAAACCTGAAAGGGGCAACAATAAAACCAATGAAGGACGAAAAAAGGCTAAAGAAATGGTCAAAACACAACACCCAAGAGAAGGAAAATTGTTTAGAAAAAAGTCACCGAAAGCTGTTCCACAAACATACGCTGAAGCTGCGTTGCAAGGACGCAAACAAACAAATAAAACATCTGATCCAGTCTCCCAAGTTTTCTCTGCAATTCTTGCCAGGCTAGAAGAACAGAGCCAAATTAATAAACGTATGTTTGAAAAACTCGACAAGCTCGAAAATCAATTTCGAAGTACACGTGCAATAATATAAATATGACGGATTTAGTTAAATTAGTGACATGGAATGCGAATGGCCTTCTGCATAAGATGGACGAGCTCGAGATATTCATTCATAAATATGAAATTGATATTTGTTTGATTTCGGAAACTCATCTGACGAAAGAAACCAGCACAAACATTCGAGGATACATTGCCTATCACGCATATCACCCTTCGGAAAGGGCGAGAGGCGGGGCATCCTTGTTGATCAAAAATACCATTGAACACTCAGTCAGTGGAACAATCGAGCTTGACAAACTGCAATTATGCACGGTGAGCGTAAAAATTAAACACATAAAATATGATTTTGCAGCTATCTATTGCCCCCCACGTGCAACGATGGAAAGAAGCGATTTTATAAGTATCTTTGACTCACTTGGACGAAATTTCGTCATCGGAGGTGACTTTAACGCAAAACATACCTTCTGGGGATCGAGATGCATTTCAGTAAAAGGTAGAGTTCTTTACGAAGCCGGTATGGAATTGGGGGTAGACTTTCATTCCTCAGGTAAACCGACATACTGGCCCTCGGATACGGCAAAAACACCAGACCTCATCGATTTCTTCATCACGAAAGGTTTGTCGGGAAACTCTATTGTAGTTGAGGAATGCTTCGATCTTTCTTCTGATCATTCACCGGTCATTTTGACAATTAACGGCTGTCTACGAAAAAAAGAAGGTCCGCCCAGACTAACTAACATGAAAACAAACTGGGAATCCTTTAAAAAATACTGTGAAAGTAAAATCGATCTCAAAGTGTCTCTTCGAACACCCCACGAACTTGAAGACGAAGTCGATCAATTTATTAACGTCATATAATGCTCAGCCTGGAAAAATACTCCCCATAAACGGAAAATAACCACAAATTGCGAAATAACATATCCCTTGGAAATCACGCAATTGTTAAAGAAGAAAAGGGGAGCGCGCAAAAGATGGCAACAATCTCGCGCTCCACAGGATAAAACCACTCTTAACTACCTTTGTAGTAAACTTAAGAGAGAAATTCGAGACTTTAAAAATCGTCAAATTTCTACATATCTTGGAAGCCTAACTGCGGATAAAAGTACAAATTACTCGCTCTGGAAAGCCATGAAAGGCATTAAAAAACCACTGACACTCCCACAATTAAATAAAACAATTTTATTGAAAACCCAAAATTTGAGGTAGATTTATAATATATACTCTCTAGGGCTCATGTGTAAATATTTTAAAATCAACTTTTTTTGAAAATCCAAAGTTTGAGCTAGGGATCTGAAATTTATAATATTAGATGGGCCATTTATGCTCATGTGAAAATATTTTCAAAATCAAAATGTTCTCTTCCGCATCACCATGGTCATCTTCCTTCTAATATACCTCGTCACGAGCATGAAGGAGAACAAAAAAATCAGCTGTTTGCGCAAAACCAAATAAAAATATTCTGATGATACTTCCATCAGAGCCAACAAATAAAATAAAATAAAATACGATAAATCTACCCGATGAGAATGTCCGTTACGTCAAACATCAGCCACCATCGGCATCGGTAGTCGCTACCTGAATGATCTTCATTCTCATATACCCATTCAGGAGATTGGACGAAATCAAAAATAAACCCACGTAATGTGCATAAACTATCACCATTTGTTTTGGCCCGGAGCGTATAGGTGGAGTATCGTCGTATACACGAAGTAAGAATACTATAGAGTCTGCAATGATTATCACTTCGTTAATTCGAAGATTACGCCGGCATACGACGTAAATACTACATTAAAAAAAGCTATATCCATACTAGCATATTGAAGAACCTTTTCTACACCTTTGTTGTCTTCCATTATCTTCCATTCTCGTGAATATGAGGAGGAACATGAAGATCATGAATATGAAGATCATTCAGGTAGCGACTACCGATGGTGGCTGATGTTTGACGTAGCAGGAAATTCTCATCGGGTAGATTTATCGTATTTTATTTGTTGGCTCTGATCATTGTATATAAACTCTGTAGTAAAATCATCAACACGATTTCAAAAAGCTCAACCTCCACGAATTTGGAGACCAAAAGGATGGAGTGATTGCTTCTCAATTTTAGCATAAAATATTTGTATGAGCTTTGAATTAAGAAAAGAGAATCAAATAAACTGTTGGTTAGGAAACAGAGCGAAGAGTTTATTTGATCCTCTTTTCTTCGATAAGGTATTTCGTAAGGATTTCTGACAAATAAATAAGAATTCTATCATTGTATGGAATTTTGTTATCTTGTACCTATATGGATATCTCGCATTTTCAACTGTCTGCCTCTGGTCGCGCCATATGATCATTGTATATGAACTATATGTATAGAGTTTATATACAATGATATGATTTTCATTCGCATGGACGTGTAAGTATTTATTTTTCTGTGTAACAGCGTAACAGTCGAATACTTTTTGGTAAATGGAATGTATGATGAGAGGCAGATGGTGTAAGGGGAAAGGAAACATTTTTCTACAGGATATTGAATAAAAGCTGATTTCGGTATTTTGGTATTTTCCATCAAACAAGGAATTATGAGTTTATGATTTTTTAGGGTTTTGCTATTTTCGCTGTATCTCGTCCAAAAATTCACCGATTTTTATCATTTCTTCAGTATTTGATTCAGAAATATTTAATTTGTGTAGTTTCATTATTCAAAGAAATAGAGTTGGATAAGTATATTTATCTTTTAGGGAATCGATCATATTGTAGGTGGCCTATGTTGAGGCAGGTCACTTGTCATTTTACAGTTTTTTTGTAAAATATTCGTGATCAGCATCGATAGTAACGTGTATCTACTATCTCAAACTCAAGCTAGAAAGCTGAAATTTTAACCATATACTCTCTACGTGCCCAAAATAATAAATGTTAAGAATTTTTAAAATCTGCCCACCCCTTCCGTAGCCAGGACCTAATGTATGGGTGAGTTCCATTTTTTTTGGGTGAGCTAACATTTTTTTTAAAAGAAAGTTAAAATGTATAGTCTAGAAAAATTTAATTTTTATTAAAACGGTAGGTATAAGCAATATCACATTCATGTTTTTATACCCTATTCTAAGGGTATTTCAATTTTGACGCATAGTTTGTAACATACCTTAATATTGCCCGTAGACCCCTAAAAGTTACTAAATTTATGATAATCAAGTTTACGAATTTTTGAAATCCGCCCACAGACACGCCCACAAACTCAAAAAAACAAATTTTTCGAAAAAATTGAATTTTGAGCTAGAAAGCTAAAATTTTTAATATGTGATGTATGACTCCTAAAACTGAGCGGGAGATAAAATTTTTAAAATCCGCCCACTGACACTCCCACAATTAAATAAAACAATTTTATTGAAAACCCAAAATTTGAGGTAGATTTATAATATATACTCTCTAGGGCTCATGTGTAAATATTTTAAAATCAACTTTTTTTGAAAATCCAAAGTTTGAGCTAGGGATCTGAAATTTATAATATTAGATGGGCCATTTATGCTCATGTGAAAATATTTTCAAAATCAAAATGTTCTCTTCCGCATCACCATGGTCATCTTCCTTCTAATATACCTCGTCACGAGCATGAAGGAGAACAAAAAAATCAGCTGTTTGCGCAAAACCAAATAAAAATATTCTGATGATACTTCCATCAGAGCCAACAAATAAAATAAAATAAAATACGATAAATCTACCCGATGAGAATGTCCGTTACGTCAAACATCAGCCACCATCGGCATCGGTAGTCGCTACCTGAATGATCTTCATTCTCATATACCCATTCAGGAGATTGGACGAAATCAAAAATAAACCCACGTAATGTGCATATACTATAGAGTCTGCAATGATTATCACTTCGTTAATTCGAAGATTACGCCGGCATACGACGTAAATACTACATTAAAAAAAGCTATATCCATACTAGCATATTGAAGAACCTTTTCTACACCTTTGTTGTCTTCCATTATCTTCCATTCTCGTGAATATGAGGAGGAACATAAAGATCATGAATATGAAGATCATTCAGGTAGCGACTACCGATGGTGGCTGATGTTTGACGTAGCAGGAAATTCTCATCGGGTAGATTTATCGTATTTTATTTGTTGGCTCTGATCATTGTATATAAACTCTGTAGTAAAATCATCAACACGATTTCAAAAAGCTCAACCTCCACGAATTTGGAGACCAAAAGGATGGAGTGATTGCTTCTCAATTTAAGCATAAAATATTTGTATGAGCTTTGAATTAAGAAAAGAGAATCAAATAAACTGTTGGTTAGGAAACAGAGCGAAGAGTTTATTTGATCCTCTTTTCTTCGATAAGGTATTTCGTAAGGATTTCTGACAAATAAATAAGAATTCTATCATTGTATGGAATTTTGTTATCTTGTACCTATATGGATATCTCGCATTTTCAACTGTCTGCCTCTGGTCGCGCCATATGATCATTGTATATGAACTATATGTATAGAGTTTATATACAATGATATGATTTTCATTCGCATGGACGTGTAAGTATTTATTTTTCTGTGTAACAGCGTAACAGTCGAATACTTTTTGGTAAATGGAATGTATGATGAGAGGCAGATGGTGTAAGGGGAAAGGAAACATTTTTCTACAGGATATTGAATAAAAGCTGATTTCGGTATTTTGGTATTTTCCATCAAACAAGGAATTATGAGTTTATGATTTTTTAGGGTTTTGCTATTTTCGCTGTATCTCGTCCAAAAATTCACCGATTTTTATCATTTCTTCAGTATTTGATTCAGAAATATTTAATTTGTGTAGTTTCATTATTCAAAGAAATAGAGTTGGATAAGTATATTTATCTTTTAGGGAATCGATCATATTGTAGGTGGCCTATGTTGAGGCAGGTCACTTGTCATTTTACAGTTTTTTGTAAAATATTCGTGATCAGCATCGATAGTAACGTGTATCTACTATCTCAAACTCAAGCTAGAAAGCTGAAATTTTAACCATATACTCTCTACGTGTACGAAATAATAAATGTTAAGAATTTTTAAAATCTGCCCATCCCTTCCGTAGCCAGGACCTAATGTATGGGTGAGTTCCATTTTTTTTGGGTGAGCTAACATTTTTTTTAAAAGAAAGTTAAAATGTATAGTCTAGAAAAATTTAATTTTTATTAAAACGGTAGGTATAAGCAATATCACATTCATGTTTTTATACCCTATTCTAAGGGTATTTCAATTTTGACGCATAGTTTGTAACATACCTTAATATTGCCCGTAGACCCCTAAAAGTTACTAAATTTATGATAATCAAGTTTACGAATTTTTGAAATCCGCCCACAGACACGCCCACAAACTCAAAAAAACAAATTTTTCGAAAAAATTGAATTTTGAGCTAGAAAGCTAAAATTTTTAATATGTGATGTATGACTCCTAAAACTGAGCGGGAGATAAAATTTTTAAAATCCGCCCACTGACACTCCCACAATTAAATAAAACAATTTTATTGAAAACCCAAAATTTGAGGTAGATTTATAATATATACTCTCTAGGGCTCATGTGTAAATATTTTAAAATCAACTTTTTTTGAAAATCCAAAGTTTGAGCTAGGGATCTGAAATTTATAATATTAGATGGGCCATTTATGCTCATGTGAAAATATTTTCAAAATCAAAATGTTCTCTTCCGCATCACCCAGGAGGTGGAACATTAGATGCGTTTTTTTCCCCCCGAGATATCCCCATTAGGCCTACTCCTCGCACATATTTCATACATAAAATATAACCTAACATAACAACGCATACCTATAACCTATAGTATATAAAAATGAATAAGCTATTTACTAACATTACCGTAACAAAAACAAATAAATATGAGCATACACTTCTATAAATAAAAATCTAAACTATTTATTAATATTACTAAACTATTTATTAACTTCCGCTATTCATGCTTAGTTTCGAAAAGTCTGAAAACATGGAAAAAATATACAACATTAAAACTATCCTAAACATAGTGGTTAAAATTAAACCGATGCGCCAAAGGACTCGTCAGATTCCTCAGTGTAAGCGTTGCCAAGGCTACAATCACACGCACACGTATTGCCAAAAAGAGCCGCGTTGCGTAAAATGTGCCGGTAAACATTTATCGAAGGAATGCGCTCTAAGTAGACAAGACCTACCAACATGCATAAATTGCAATGGAAAACATCCGGCAAATTATCGCGGATGCGAAGCGGCTAAGGAACTTCAAAATAGGCGCGACAAAATAAAGAAAACTACACTACCAATCGCAAATAAAACCAATAACAAACCTGAAAGGGGCAACAATAAAACCAATGAAGGACGAAAAAAGGCTAAAGAAATGGTCAAAACACAACACCCAAGAGAAGGAAAATTGTTTAGAAAAAAGTCACCGAAAGCTGTTCCACAAACATACGCTGAAGCTGCGTTGCAAGGACGCGAACAAACAAATAAAACATCTGATCCAGTCTCCCAAGTTTTCTCTGCAATTCTTGCCAGGCTAGAAGAACAGAGCCAAATTAATAAACGTATGTTTGAAAAACTCGACAAGCTCGAAAATCAATTTCGAAGTACACGTGCAATAATATAAATATGACGGATTTAGTTAAATTAGTGACGTGGAATGCGAATGGCCTTCTGCATAAGATGGACGAGCTCGAGATATTCATTCATAAATATGAAATTGATATTTGTTTGATTTCGGAAACTCATCTGACGAAAGAAACCAGCACAAACATTCGAGGATACATTGCCTATCACGCATATCACCCTTCGGAAAGGGCGAGAGGCGGGGCATCCTTGTTGATCAAAAATACCATTGAACACTCAGTCAGTGGAACAATCGAGCTTGACAAACTGCAATTATGCACGGTGAGCGTAAAAATTAAACACATAAAATATGATTTTGCAGCTATCTATTGCCCCCCACGTGCAACGATGGAAAGAAGCGATTTTATAAGTATCTTTGACTCACTTGGACGAAATTTCGTCATCGGAGGTGACTTTAACGCAAAACATACCTTCTGGGGATCGAGATGCATTTCAGTAAAAGGTAGAGTTCTTTACGAAGCCGGTATGGAATTGGGGGTAGACTTTCATTCCTCAGGTAAACCGACATACTGGCCCTCGGATACGGCAAAAACACCAGACCTCATCGATTTCTTCATCACGAAAGGTTTGTCGGGAAACTCTATTGTAGTTGAGGAATGCTTCGATCTTTCTTCTGATCATTCACCGGTCATTTTGACAATTAACGGCTGTCTACGAAAAAAAGAAGGTCCGCCCAGACTAACTAACATGAAAACAAACTGGGAATCCTTTAAAAAATACTGTGAAAGTAAAATCGATCTCAAAGTGTCTCTTCGAACACCCCACGAACTTGAAGACGAAGTCGATCAATTTATTAACGTCATATAATGCTCAGCCTGGAAAAATACTCCCCATAAACGGAAAATAACCACAAATTGCGAAATAACATATCCCTTGGAAATCACGCAATTGTTAAAGAAGAAAAGGGGAGCGCGCAAAAGATGGCAACAATCTCGCGCTCCACAGGATAAAACCACTCTTAACTACCTTTGTAGTAAACTTAAGAGAGAAATTCGAGACTTTAAAAATCGTCAAATTTCTACATATCTTGGAAGCCTAATTGCGGATAAAAGTACAAATTACTCGCTCTGGAAAGCCATGAAAGGCATTAAAAAACCAAAAACGCAAGCGCCACCCATCAGGAAAATCAATGGAGAATGGGCGAAGAGTGACAAGGAAAAAGCCGAAATATTTGCAGAACATTTGGAAGAAACATTTAAACCATTTGATGGTCAAGCGTTGCTCGAATTTCCTGTCCTAACCGTGGCACCTGACAATTATAGAATAAAAAGTGTATCGCTAGCCGAACTACGCTTCGAAATAGAGAAACTAAAATTAAACAAAGCTCCTGGATATGACTTAATCACAGGACAGGTCCTTAAAGAGTTACCTAGGAAAGCTTTAATAAAGTTTGCATATCTTATAAATGCATCGTTCAGGTTATTGTACGTTCCACGACAATGGAAGGTAGCTGAAGTTATAATGGTTCCAAAGCCCGGTAAACCACTGAATGACAAAAAATCATATAGGCCAATATCTCTCTTACCGATAATGTCGAAGGTATTCGAAAAACTTTTGTTAAAGCGCCTACATCCGATTATCGAAGAACGTCGATTAATACCTGACCACCAATTCGGATTCAGGATTAAGCACTCTACAATCGACCAGGTTTACAGAATAACCAATGTAATTGAAAAAGCCCTAGAGGAGAAAAAAATATGTTCTAGTGTTTTTCTCGACGTCTCTCAGGCCTTTGATAAAGTATGGCATACAGGGTTGAAACATAAGCTAAGACAAGCTTTTCCGAAACAGTTATCTGATATCCTTAGTTGTTACTTATCAGACAGACTCTTTCGTGTAAAACACGGAAATGATTACTCTGAATTTAAAGAAATCGCGGCAGGAGTTCCCCAAGGAAGCGTTCTTGGACCGATCCTATTTCTAATATACACTAGTGATATTCCTTAAGAAGAAGGCACAACAGTAGCCACATTTGCAGACGATACAGCTATATTAGCGGTCAGTAATACCGTTGAATCAGCAACTAATAAACTCCAACGTTCTATTGACAAAATTTGTGATTGGACAAAGACTTGGCGTATTGCTCTCAACGAGGCCAAATCAACGCACGTGAATTTTACTTATAAAAAGGTAGACAACTTACCCATTTTCATTGATTCGGTACGAATTCCGTACGCAAACGAGGCAAAATATTTGGGTATGACACTCGATGCGAAATTAAAATGGAAACCGCACGTCAAGAAGAAACGCGAAGAGCTCGCCATTCGATGTAAACAAATGCACTGGCTGCTTGGTAGATTTTCCCAACTCAGCATGCAGAACAAGCTGCTTTTATACAAGCAAGTACTAAAACCGGTTTGGACATACGGTATACAACTTTGGGGTTGTACCAAATCCAGTAATATCAAAATTTTACAAACTTTTCAAAACAAAGTGCTAAGAAAAATAGTAAATGCACCATGGTTTATCAGAAACACTGATATCCACAGAGACCTAACTATGGCTACCGTCGAAGATGAAATAAAACATTTTGCATGCAAACAACAGACACGCCTTCACGGTCATTGCAATATCACCATGCTACAAATTCGAGACGATACTAACCTAGTGCGCCGATTACAAAGGATAAAACCATTTGAATTAGCGCAATAAGATGTAACCGCGTGCTTATGGCGGTATTAGCAATCGCCTCCACTGGGAAGCTGCCTGCCAAACGCGTAATTTATAGTTGAAATAAAACTACTAGATAGGAATAACCTAGTTGTAGTATGCAGGTTTCGAAGGGAGGTGGTTTTTGTTTTCTTATCTTAAGTGAGAAAGAGTCGCATGTACGATTTTCCATCTACCCCTATTATTCGTCCGAGCCTAGTTCTGGTTCCAAGTCTCGTGCTTTTAACCAGGATAGGTAACTCTCAGCTTGCTGAGAGTAACGATAATATTACTATGGCTTGGGAGTAATATTAGAAACTCTATAAAAAAAAAAAAAAAAAAATTATTAACTACTATTTATTAAACTACATATTTTATATAAAATATCGTACTCGATACTGTTTAAAATATCGGTCTCCATGATGTGGTCTTCTACTGGCACTTCAAGTGTAAATTCTGCATTCTCTGCCCGCTCCAAATCGAATACTTCAAGGTCTGCTTCATCCAGCAATTGGTCTGCTCCAGAATCCTCATATCCTGAATAATCTGAAGAATTTAAATTTTTAAATATAATCTGCTTAAGATTTCTTGTGAATCTGTAAGCCGAGGGGTTTTTCTCGTACGATCCCCTATTTGTGTGCACCATCGAAAATGAGTTCTCTACTGGATCTGTATTAAGATGCGCAGTCAGGAGAAACTTCTGCTCAGTGCTCCTAAGATGTGTCCACATCATCTCAATTGCTAGCAGTGTCTGCTCCAAGCCGACAAAGCAAGGAGGTTTTTGCATTCTTCCAGTATATTCCCACGATGTTATCCACTGGCGTGCATCTCGTATCGACTGAAGTGTGTCGGTCGAATCTGAAATTGGCTGTCGACTTGGGTTCATGGAACTCAGTCTATCGCTATTCAGGTTGTCGAACAAGTCATTAATTTTTTGTATGAAAGTTGCTGTTGATTCGGCAACTTTCTTTTCCTCATCTGTTTTGAAGCAGTTTGCATTCACTGCATACAAAATTCCAGCAGCTACATTAGCGCTGAATATTTGTGTTGCCAGTTTTACCGATAGTTTTCAAAACCATTTGGGCAAATATGGCTCTTTGTTAGCTTGAAGAAGACTTGAAAAACTCCTTTCGAGTCTACTTCATATAGCTTAACAAGTACGTCCCAATCTATAATTTCTCCTGAAATTATGATTTTGTGCTTTAACAATATATTCCGCACGCTCTTGAAGAGATGCGGGTAATCGTATAGCATGAAAGTCCTTGCATTATCAACATCGTAATAAGGCTTTTCTTACACTCCTAGCAGTTTGTAAGCAAGTACGTTGTTGGACCCTTGGTCGCAGCTTTTCGCGACGACGTTTAGGCCGCATGCCATTATTTTGCTGATGTTTATTTTCAGCATCTCAGCAATGTCTTTTCCTTTTGGGCATCCCACGTAGTAGGAAACGGTTTGCTTCCAGTTTCGATTCAGCCCTCGTAAGGTAAAAACCATCACTTTGGTGGCTATTGTGGTAGTTCTTCCAAGCTCTCCAAAGTCGGTAAATCCATAAATGAGGTCGTCCTTAATATTGTATTCCAGTTCGGGTTTTATTGCCATCTCGTCGAACAATAAAACGCATTTCCTGTCCATCGCGGTCATCACGTTAGCGTTATTGCTTAACAGGCTAAATATTTGCTCTGAAAAGCCGGCCGGCAAGCTTAAAGCCGAATGCCCACGGTAAATAGTACTTACCGCTGGCAATTTGAATCCCGTACTCAACAAATGTGAGTATGCCGCCGGGGATTTATAAAAGAGTTTTAAACAAATGTCTTTTTCGTCATTTGCCCAATGACTTTTTGGCTTATGGAAGGCTTGCGCAAAGACGAACGTCTGTACGTCAGCAGGCCAACCTTCCAATTGCCGATCTAATTTCTTCCGCAGGTTGTACTCCCTGTCCTCCTTCAGCCTTTTTGGCGTTTCAAAGATGTGTTGGGGTACGGTCCCTACTTTTATTAAATTCGGTTGCTCCATTCTGTATGAATGGAGTCCCGGAGAAGGAAATTGACTTTCAGAAATGAATACTGAAGAAGAATGTGGAGTGAGTTCTCGTAGAGAATAATCTCTAATATAAGTTTTGGGGTCCGATGGCCTACTTGCAATGCAAGGATTGCAAGGAGACGAAGGTGGCTCATTCGGTTTATTTGAAGATCCCGACGGCTCAATGGGAGGATCAATTTCCCTTGTCGTGACCGTGGAGGTCGGCTCATGTCGGGACTTGAACGAATTCATAATCCGCGAACATGATCTGTCAGTGGCAGTTGCGGAGCAAGTGCAGATAAATGGCGATGAAATCGGCAAAGCTTCTGCATTTAGTCGCTTCCGATTATATTCCACTTTTATGTCTTTGCCATAAAAGTGTTTCTCGCAAAGTAGGACAAATTTATACGGGTTATTTAACTGGGTGTGTTTAATAAAAATTGCTCTTCTGCGATCATCCGGGATCTTGAAGAATGAGCAACAATTACCCGGTCTTTTAACCGAGTTGCATCCGTTGAATGCGCATTTAACCATTTTAAAAATTATTAATATAATAAAATATAATATACACAATACCTACAATAATATATATGTAGTCTATAAAATAAATGTATATAGCTAGATATATATATATGTGTTATATCAGAGCACACTTGTGCACAAACGCTTGACTTTAAATTCAATTAACCACAGTATCATGTAGATACAATGTAACAAAAATCACTAATACAATGATGCAAAGAATCAATAAAAAATAATAGCGCAGTCATTAAAATACCAAAGACTGCGTATCAGAATTTATCGCCCTCAGCATATGAATCAATGCATAAACAAAATAATACTTCCTGCCTTCAGCATATGGATCAATGCATAAACAAAATAATACTTCTTGCCTTCAGCATATGAATCATTGCATAAACAAAGTATGCCTTCGGCACACAAAAATAAACACACATTTAACATCTTGCATCATCCCTATTCCCCAGTCAATCACTGAACATGTAATTCCTATAAAAAGAGATCAGTCGATCTCATTTCTTTAGTCTTAAGAATATTGTCAACATTTATAGCTGAAGATTTCCCCCGACCAACGGTAAGGGATCTAAAGCTGCTTAAGCTCAAAATAAAGGTTTTAAAAAACATAAAATTGTCTTTTTTTATGCAAAGTAAAATCCTTTAACAAAAATGGCGCAGTCGGTAGGATTCCAGTCAGAAATATAAGTGAAAATTATAAGAGACATGGCAATCCAGTGATCGAACCGAAAGAATTAATTTATATTTTCTCGCGATCAAAAAATGTTTTTTTTTTTTTGTGAAACTAATAAACACCGAATGAATATCGGTACGGTTCACAAATAAAACATAAAAAAGTGAAAAGCATAGTCGAATGAATATCGATTTTGACACTTAACAAGGAAATTATTTAGTAATTCAGTCAATGCATATGACTTATATTACAAAATCCGTAGTGGAAAAATAATTTCAAACCAAACAAAAAGAAGGAGTGAAAAATTAAATAAAAATAAAAATACGAAGATAATTTCAAATAAACGTGGAACCCAACGACAAGTGGCAAGTGTTTCGAAAGCCCCAACGTGCTCAACAAACGAAGTAAAACAATAGCCGAATGAGACGAAATTCGCAACGTGTCGAGCTGAGACAACAACATTTTAATCAACAAAGGGACATTCAACAAATCAATATGGATCCCGCAGTAGCAGCACTGATTCAGCAACAACCACCAGTAGCGGGTAATATATTAAGAAATTTAGAATTAAATCCTTTAAAATATATTGAACGCCTCCAAAATTTTGATGGTAAAACAGAAGATTTGCCAATATTTATTTCTAACGTAGATGATATAATTCCTACATTACTCACGTATAACGAACAATCTCAAAAAATTTGCATTAACATTTTAAAAAGTAAATTTACTGGAAGAGCTAGACAGGCAACAGAAATCCATACACATCTTACAAGATGGGTGGATATAAAAAATATGTTATTAGAAAATTTCGGTGGATTTAAAAATTCATATCAGTTGTATGAAGATTTGAGAGCTTCTCAATTTAGAGGCGACCCACTCAAATTTTATAACCACATACAACGAACCCTATCACTGTTAAATCAGAAATGTTTGCAGGAAAATAGTAGCTCAGACATTCCCCGCAATAATGATACTGCACTCAACATATTTAAGGAACGACTTCCAATCCATATGAGAACCATACTATATGCATTAAAGCCTACTACCATGGAATTGGCTCTACACGAGCTCAGTAATGCGGGACTTGTGACAAAACAAAATCACGATACAGACATTAATGACAAAAAAAGACACAATACTAGGAAAGTAGAAAATAGGTATGAACATAAACCTAATAGTAAACATAGGGACGGGCTACAGTCCGCTTGGGCGAACTGTTGGATACCCTATTCTTATTCCTATCCCTCATAAGTGGGCGTGACAAAAGTCTAAGTATGGTTGAATTATTAAGAACGCTCTACATATTTTGTTATATAACATTTAAAGGATTTTATCAAAAAAAAAAACGCTCCCTAGCTCAAACTTGGGTGTTTCAATAAAATTGCTTTATTTAATTGTGGGCGTGTCAGTTGGCGGATTTAAAAAAAATTAACACATGAGAATAAAGGGCCCCTAGAGAGTATATATTATAAATTTCAGCTCGGACGGACGGACGGACGGAAGGACATGGCTAGATCGACATTACTATCGATGCTGATCATAAATATAGTAACTTTTAGGGGTCTACGGGCAATATTAAGGTATGTTACAAACTATGCGTCAAAATTAATATACCCTTAGAATAGGGTATAAATATACCATAAATCTACACGAAACCTGCTTTGCCAACCACCAAAATTGTATATAAACTGTATAGTAAAATCATCAACACGATTTCAAAAAGCTCAACCTCCACGAATTTGGAGACCAAAAGGATGGAGTGATTGCTTCTCAATTTAAGCATAAAATATTTGTATGAGCTTTGAATTAAGAAAAGAGAATCAAATAAACTGTTGGTTAGGAAAGAGAGCGAAGAGTTTATTTGATCCTCTTTTCTTCGATAAGGTATTTCCTAAGGATTTCTGACAAAAATAAGAATTCTATCATTGTATGGAATTTTGTTATCTTGTACCTATATGGATATCTCGCATTTTCAACTGATTGCCTCTGGTCGCGCCATATGATTTTCATTCGCATGGACGTGTAAGTATGTATTTTTCTGTGTAACAGCGTAACAGCCGAATACTTTTTGGTAAATGAAATGTATGCTGTTAGGCAGATGGTGTAAGGGGAGAGGAAACATTTTTCTACAGGATATTGAATAAAAGCTGATTTCGGTATTTTGGTATTTTCCATCAAACAAGGAATTATGAGTTTATGATTTTTTAGGGTTTTGCTATTTTCGCTGTATCTCGTCCAAAAATGCACCGATTTCTATCATTTCTTCAGTATTTGATTCGGAAATATTCAATTTGTTTGTATCAGCCGTTATTCAAAGAAATAGTTGTTGGATAGGTATATTTATCTAGGTATTAGGGAATCGATCACCTACAATAATGTTGAGGCAGGTCACTTGTAATTTAACAGTTTTTTTTTGTAAAATATTCGCTGAAATTTTAACCATAAATACTCTACGTGCCCGAAATAATAAATGTTAGGACATAATATATGGGTGAGTTCTATTTTTTTTTGGGTGAGCTGACATTTTTTTTAAAAGAAAGTTAAAATGTATACCTAGTCTAGAAAAATTTAATTTTTATTAAAACGGTAGGTGTAAGCAATATCACATTCTTGTTTTTAAACTACGAATTAAACGTATATGCTATAGATCAGGAAATGGGTAGGTATAATATGTTTTTTATACACACACAAGTAGTATGAATATCTAATTAGAATTAAAAAAGTTGTATTCCTCGGTCTTTTTCGGCGAATTTATGTAAAATATCATTTTTTTGTAACGAATTCAAACGTTTTTTTTTCAAATGCTATATAAGAGAGCCGTTGATCAGTCATTGATGCACGTCGTATTACGTATAAACAGACGGTATTTTCCCAGCCCTCATTCAAAATGGAATAGAAGTTTTATTACAATCCATGATTGCCTTATTTAGGTTCAGCTTCAACTGGGGGTATATACCAATTACCTGAAAGGAGGTAAACGTAGTATTCATACCTAAACCGGGAAACAAGCCGAGCGAATTACCTAAATCATATCGTCCGATAAGCTTGACATCGTTTTTTCTGAAAACAATGGAAAGGATTATTGACATCCACATTAGAGAATGCATATCAAAAAGCATGCTTCTGCACCCTCACCAATATGCGTACCAAAAGGGACTTAAGGACCATCTGGAACTTAAGACCCTTCTCGATGAACTGCCAGAACTTAACATGAACTGCGCGATCACAGACCGCATTCAAAAAAAACTATGCTTCAACAAACGTTTCTGCACGGAGATCCCAAGAGAGAAGCATGGGTTAGCAATAACCCACCAAATAGCCACAACGGCAGAAAGTGGTATACGGATGGTTATAAAATGGAAACGGGGGTAGGAGCGGAAGTATACGGACCACTTAAACGCTTTACTATACAAATGGGAAAAAGTCCCAGCGTATTTCAAGCAGAGCTCCAGGCCATTCAAGAATGCGCCAGCCAGATTTATTCATCTGGCATAAAAGGCGCAATCATCCATATATTCACGGATAGTCAAGCAGCTATAAACGCCCTTAGCTCGCATACCATTGACACCAAATCAGTCATGTACTGCTTCAATACCCTTCAAACACTCGGATCAAGAAACAAGACAAAATTATGGTGGGTTCCGGGTCATGTCGGGGTAGAAGGTAACAAAAAGGCTGACGAACTGGCCAGAAAAGGTCCAGAACCACCATTCATAGGTCCCGAACCTTTCTGCTGCAATCCTAGATCAGCAGCAACGGTAGCTATATAAAGCTGGGAACATAGAAAATGTATCTATCTTTGGGAAAGCATGCCAGGTCTAAGGCCAACCGAGTCATTCGGCCCTTCAATCAAAATGCCAGCAAATGCCTAAACCTAAGCAGGCATGATATCAAAAGCTTAGTGGGTTACCTTACTGGCCACCATGGTTTAAGATATCATCTACACAAAATGAAAATAGTAGACTCTCCTGAGTGCCGACTCTGTCTTGAAGAGGACGAGTCAGCTGAATACATTTTTGTCCAGCCCTTAATGGAATTAGAAAGAAGATATTTGTCAGGGAACAAATGAGCACCGAGGACATAAAGAATTCTTCTACTGGTAAAATTGTCCGCTTTACACGGAAAGTGGAAATTCTACTAGTTTAAATTTATCTGGCCCATACGGTACAAAAGATCTTTTTAGGTCGAAGTGCCCCCCCCCCCCTTAAATAAATAATATATAATCTCTAAAATAAATGTATATACATAGGTAGATATAGGTATATATAAATATATTAAAATTTATAAAAACGTAACAAAATATATAAATATGAATATAATAAAATATATGAAAAAGAATGAAATAATAATATAATAATGATAAATAATTTGATACTTATCAGAATGAAAGTCTTGAAATCGGATAAAAACTCTTATTCACTTTGTTTCACTTTGTGTTGATTACACAACCGATGCAACGTGACGTCACCCTATAAAACGCAGAACGCACTCATCAAGCGAAATTTCCCATTAGGGATATTTTCGACAAACGTCAAATAATGAAATATTGTACATAAACAAAACATATAAAAAGCGAGCTGTTTTTCTAATAAAGAGACATTCAGTTTTTATAACGTTCAGAAAGCGGTGTTTTATTTTCAAGCGGTTTTTACATTTTACAACTTGCATTTACGCACAGTTTTTACTCTTTTTGTTCAAAGACGAACATTTTGGTCACTTCGAACCGGATTGTATTATCCCATCATAAATAGCGTAAATTGCAAGACTCAATTTTATACATAGACATTTTTATTCGATTTCGGGGTGTGAATTTTGTGTGCTGGATTGGATTTTATTGCCAACTACAACAACTTTAGCTGGATTTTGATTTATTTCATTAATTTTCTTGCGAATTGCATGCCATCTGGAATATTAACCCGATCTGATCGGTAACTGTGGTGATCTGGACTTTGAGACGGTGATTCTCCGGACAAAGTTGCAAGTAAGTACAGAACTTCTTGTACTATATTTCTTTTGTGTCTGCAAACAAAATAAAATCGTAATTATGAAGCCAAATAAGCTAAGTAGGGTACTTACACAGCTAGAGAAAGACGTTTTGAATTTCGGCAAAAGAGGATCCGCTACTAGGACGGCAAATTATTTGTCAGGTCGTTTGTTAATGCTGGAAAAAACGATGGAGTCAGCGGAAAGTGTGTATGAAGTGTGTATAGGAGGGATTTCAGATGGTGAGGAGGATAAATGTTCGGAAGTAGAAGCGGTTTTCGAACAAATTCGCGAATTGTATTTCGAGTACAGAGCTGATCTTCTCGATGCAGTGGACAAGGTGAAGCCAAAGGAAACCAAGGGCGATATCACCCAAACATCACAGTAGATTCTCACAATGCAGATGTCCGTCTGCAAAATATTCCGGTTACCGTTTTCTCTGGTAGTTATGAGTCTTGGCGAGGTTTTAGAGATTTATTCACATCTCTGGTACATCATAACACGTCTCTGTCTGAAATTCACAAATTACACTATTTGAAAACTAGTGTATCAGGAGAAGCTGAAAGGATTTTGTCGCATTTACCTGTTGCTAACGGCCATTATTCCACGGCGTGGACAATTTTGCAAGACAGGTACGATCACCAACGCTTTTTGGTCAATACGCAATTGAAATGTTTTTTTAATCAGCCGTGCATAACCCAAGAACGGTCTGATTCGATTAGAGAGTTGTTGGATACATCTACTGAAATTGTTCACAGCCTGAATAGCTTAAAGGTTCCGGTTGAGCACTGGGAAGTCATATTAGTATACGTGCTGCTTCAGAAACTGCCCTCCAAAACACAACAGCTTTGGGAAGAGAAGCTGGGTTCCAAGGACAAAACCAAGGAACTACCCACGTTTGCTGAATTCAAGCAGTTTTTGGAAGCAAGGTTTCGTACTCTGGAAGCAGTGAGTTACCAGCAAGCTAAGGCAACATCAGAACCACCGAAGAAGCCAATCCAGCGTAATAATTTTCACTCGCAGGCCAGTCCATCCAAATATACTTGCAAGCTGTGCAATAGGGGTGCACATTCTATTCGAAAGTGTAGTCGATTTCTCACAATGAGTGTCCATGAGCGCTGTCAAATCATTGGTAGACTAGGTTTGTGTAGAAATTGTTTTGCTTACAGTCATTTTTCTGATAATTGCCCAAGTACCCATCGATGTCATTACTGTCAGCAAGCACACCATTCACTGTTGCACAATTCGTCACATTACGCTTCACACGTAGATCATCAGTCGCATAACAAAAACTTTCGCACCTCAGCGATAAATCCCCTTGCACCAAGCTTTAATCCCCATAATCTTGAACATTCTTCAACGATTCAGCGGGATGGGCCAAATACCCAACCATCGGATGGAGAAACACCTGGTTGCAACAAGTCAATCAACACTTACCACTCTGTGCCACATGCGTCTACCCAGGTTATGCTGGCCACAGCTATGGTGAAGGTGAGCGGATCGTCAGGGAAGGTTGTTTCACTTCGGGCGTTGCTGGATTCTGGGTCTGAGGCTTCTTTCATTACGGAGTCAGCCTTCCAACTTCTACACTCGAAGCACAAATCAACTCATGTCGAGGTTTCCGGGTTAGGTTTGGTCAGCAGTGGCACATGTAAGAAGGCCGTTGATATCACCATCGGCTCTCACCACTCAGCCTTCGAAATCTCCACCCAAGCTCTTGTGTACAAGTCACTGTCTGGGCATATCCCGGCCCGGAGCCTCCCGTTTGTCAATTGGAGGCACCTCGAGGGCTTGAGCTTAGCCGACCCCTCCTTTTTTAAGCCAGCCAGAGTTGATTTGTTGTTGGGCAGCGAAGTGTTAGCGGACATCTTCTTTTTTTTTTTTTTTTTTTTTTTTTTTTTTAAAAAAGGAAATCCAAATCCCAGAGCACTCAGAATCGGTAACGTTCCATTGTACTTAGCGGACATACTTTTGCCAGAGCTGGTCCGACCCGATGATGCCGATTTGCCCGTGGCACAAAGGACCCAACTCGGGTGGATTCGCTTTGGACGTGCACCTTTTTCGTCGCGACCTGTAAAGAGTTTTCATCAATCTTGCAATCTCAACGTGGACATGCAAAAATTCTGGGAGTTAGAGGAAGCGCCTTGTATAAAGGCAGAAACTCCAGAAAATATCACATGTGAGCAGCATTTTTTAAAAAATGTCAGGCGTTTGGCCGACGGACGTTGTGAAGTCGCACTTCCCTTCAAAGGAAATATACGTCCAATGCTTGGACGGTCGAGAGAAGGTGCTCTGCGGAGATACAAGCAGTTAGAAGGATGGCTACTCAAAAACAAACAACTTAAAAAGGATTACTCTACGTGTATGGAAGACCACTTACGTTTGGGTCACATGAGCGAAGTTGAGAACGTGCAAGCTGTGGAGAACTCACGGCACTATTCCCTGCCACATCACGCGGTCATTAAGGAGAGTAGCTCATCAACCAAGCTGAGAGTAGTTTTCGACGCTTCCTTCAAGACTTCGGATGGAAAGTCACTCAACGATACGCTAATGGTAGGACCAACTCTCCAAAATAACATCGTCGATGTCATCCTGAGGTGGAGGCTGTACAGGTACACATTTACAGCCGACATCGAAAAAATGTACCGGCAAATCTGGGTGAATGAGAGAGACTCCTTTTACCAACTTATACTCTGGCGTAAAGATCCATCCGATGTTCTGAAAACATATCGGCTCAAAACGGTCACCTTTGGGACAGCGTCTGCTCCTTAGAGGCCCGGTTCCAGTACCCACGAGCTGCAAAGATGATTCACGAAGAGATGTACGTAGACGACCTTATCTCTGGAGCTGATACAAAACGTGAAGCTGAAAGTAAAATTAAGGAGATCAAAACAATACTTGAAGCAGCGGGACTTTATGTACGTAAGTGGGCGTCTAACACAGATGACTTGATGCAAAACGTACCCCCTCAGGACCGTGAGGTAAAGTTTTCTCTCCCCTCAGAGGGTTCAAGTCAACTGAAGACCCTAGGAATTCATTGGCTCCCCACAACAGACAGAGTACTTAAGCCGTTTACAACAGCGGCCGAAATGGTTGAAACCTCAGCCTCAACTCAAGGTAGGAGACTTGGTATTAATCAAGGATGAACGACTTCCCCCAGCAAAATGGAGATTAGGCCGCTTCCTAAAAACATACCATGGAGCAGACAACATGGTACGGGTAGTGAAGCTTAAAACCCAACTCGGAGAATTCCGACGACCAATCACCAAATTATGCCCACTACCAACTAACCACAACCCACAATAACTAAAAACTCAGTCCACCACTCAACACACATCATACATCTTTAATAAAAATAATAATAATAATAATGAAATTATAAAACAATTAAAACATAAAACAACATTGACACCGTGCGAAAACTCTAGCACACCACTGTTATCATACTTAACCCAACAAGTACAATGCAGAATCACTCAACACTCACTCACTCATACATTTTCAAATACAGTCCACTCTATCCCTCTTACTCTGAACCCAATACCACACAGAAGAAAACACACATAATTCATTATACACACACCCCATAATAAATCAGATTCACACATCTTACCTAAAACGCAATCACCGATTTCCATTCATGGATCCCATACACAACACAAAATAAATCCACACACGCACCCACCGATCGCAATCAATTGCATTTCATTTGCAACTCACACACACACACACACACACCGCACGCAATCAAAACTTGCAACTCACCCAACGCAAATAGAACTGATTCAATCAATCACACACACCGCACGCATTGATCACAAATACACAAATACACTTAATACCCAATACCCAATACATTCAACACACGAGCAAAACAAAAAAAAAAAAAAAAAAAAAAAAAAAAAAAAAAATTACCCAACGAATTCAAAATACATAATTATGTATGATTTAATTAAATTTTATTATTTTAATACACTACTCACCTGAATTACACTGCAACACACATAAATCAATACCTAAATTAAATTAAACTTAAACAAAAAAAACACTCGTTAATATTTCGCGCATCAGAAATTAAACGCAACAACAGCAACGAAGCCACTGCAAGCAGAAGGCAAACACAACACATCGGTAAGATGCACCGCTCATCGATTCGTTATCAGTCAGCAATCGTCACCATAGTCAACGAAAACAAAAAAGAAGATCACAGGCGAGAGAACAAGAACGGGATCTCGTGTAGTATTTTTTATCAACGTTGTCTAAATGCAAATCGTTTTCTTTTCTGTTTGCGTTACTGTTTTGTGTGTTTGTATGTAAACAAATATAATAATTTCTTGTCTCTTTTCATGTACTGAAACGTATGGGCATACAATGAGCAATTAATTACTACTAGCATATCAAGACATGGGCAGCAACATTTCAAAGGGCAGTAAGAGACGGAACACCAGCAGCAAATGATGACCTTCGCTCATCGGTGGGGGGAGAATGTTGATTACACAACCGATGCAACGTGACGTCACCCTATAAAACGCAGAACGCACTCATCAAGCGAAATTTCCCATTAGGGATATTTTCGACAAACGTCAAATAATGAAATATTGTACATAAACAAAACATATAAAAAGCGAGCTGTTTTTCTAATAAAGAGACATTCAGTTTTTATAACGTTCAGAAAGCGGTGTTTTATTTTCAAGCGGTTTTTACATTTTACAACTTGCATTTACGCACAGTTTTTACTCTTTTTGTTCAAAGACGAACACTTTGTAAGTTAAAATTTGTGGCTTTGCAAAAGTACGAAGTTCAATCAACGGAAATTTGTCTTTTTCAAATACAGCTGCTTGCAATATGAGATAACCTACCCCAAAATTTCTTGAAAACCAACACATAATACACCAACCATATCCCCCACCCCCTCTCAGGATCACATCATATTCATATCCTGGTTAGGTTAGGTTAGGTTAGGTTGACGTGGCTGTCAGCTAAGGCCGACACACTTAGACCAAGATTAGGTCCATTGTGGTACCACACAGATCTGGGGATTCCCTCACTGCTCGTTGAACCAATGGGAGCTTCTTATGAAGCGCGAAAGACTTCTGACGCCAGTGTTGGCTAAGTCGTTTGTGTCGTTAAACAAGAAGTCCCCTAGATGGAGATTTCTTTTGTGGGAGAGTGCAGGGCATGTGCAGAGAAAGTGAAGTACAGTCTCCTCCTCCTCCTCGTCCATGCAGCTTCTGCAGAAGTCGTTTGAGTGCACGCCAAGTCTGGAGGCGTGCCTGCCTATTAAGCAGTGTCCTGTGATAACGCCTATGGTCGAGCTAATATGCAGTCGATTTAATGAGATTAGACTCTTAGAGCGTCGCAGATCCAGCTTTGGCCAGATTCGCTTAGTCGCTAGACAAGTATTGCTACATGTCCACCTAAGGTTTGTTCTCTCGATTGCTGATAGCTTGAGCAAGAGTTTGCATGTAGCGATTGGTATTCCTAAAGAACTTTATCAGGTAAAAGAGGTAAAGTGGTTCCTTTTTTGGCGAGATCGTCTGCCTTACAGTTACCTGGAATGTCTCTATGTCCCGGCACCCAACAGAGGTGAATGTTGAACTGCTCTGCCATCTCCGAGAGAGATGAGCGGCAATCTTGGGCTACGATGGAATTTGAAGAGACTGAGTCCAGGGACTTAATCGCTGCCTGACTATCCGAGAAGATACGGATATCCTTTGAGGATATCACATTCCTCTTTAGCCACGACAGGGCTTCTTTTATCGCTAAAATTTCCGCCTGGAACACGCTACAGTAATCTGGAAGACGGAAAGAGAGGCTAAGATTTAGCTTTTCTGAGAAAACGCCCCCACCTACCCCATCGCTGGTTTTAGATCCGTCGGTGTAGAAGTGGATCGATTTATCTTCTGCAAATGCATCATCATCCCAGAATGATCTGGAAGGAATGGTGATTTGGAAGTTTTTTCCGAACTGCAGATGGGGTATGGTGTAGTCTATGTTTCTGGGTAGAGACTTAAAGGAGTCCAAAATGATGGAGTGGCCAATCTTCTTGTTGGTCCACTGTGAGGTAGCTTTTAAGCGGACAGCGGAACAAGCCGCTGTTTGCATGCTGAAAATGTCAAGGGGTATCAGGTGCAACAGAATGTCCAGTGCAGCGGAGGGGGTAGTACGGAGTGCTCCGCTAATGCACAGACACGCTGATCGCTGGACTTTGCCCAGTTTGTCGCGGTTTATAGCTTTATCCAGGGCAGTCCACCAGACGACCACCCCGTAAGTAAGAATTGGTCTAACCACCGCTGTATATAGCCAATGCGTAATACGGGGTTGTATACCCCACTTATTGCCAATGGCTTTTTTGCAAGAGAAAAGTGCTACTGTAGCTTTCTTGACTCTTTCTAGTATATTGGGTTTCCAACTTAACTTCCTATCGAAGATTAGACCCAAAAATTTTGCTTCCTCAGAGAAGGTTAAGCTTGTACCGCTAATAGAGGGAGGGTCAATATGTGGGATTTTATATTTCCTGGAAAAGAGGACTAACTCGGTTTTGTGGGGGTTAACGCACAGTCCACACCGATTAGCCCATCTCGTTAGCTTGTTAAGAGCGTTTTGCAGGAGTTCCCTAATGGTATTGAGGTGTTTTCCTGAGACGGCTATAGCAACGTCATCCGCATAGGCAATCACCCCGCAGCCCTCCCCTTCCAGGTTTATCAGTAGTTTATTCACCACCAAATTCCAGAGAAGGGGAGAAAGAACACCGCCTTGTGGCGTGCCTCTACTGACAGACCTCCTAGCAGATGCAACGGCCAGTTTTGAATTAATAATCCGACTTTCAAGCAGTAGATTAATCAATTCACCAAGCGAGCTATCCACCTTCAGTTCTGTCAGTGCATTTGCGATTGCAGATGTGTTAACGTTGTTAAAGGCGCCTTCTATGTCAAGGAAAGCCACCATGGTATACTCTTTGTGATGAAGAGAGTATTCGATAGTGCGTACTAAGGAGTGAAGAGCGGTTTCCACCGACTTTCCCTTACAGTATGCATGCTGAGCCGCAGACAATAATTGCGGATTTATGTTCGTGCGAAGATGGATATCAATCAATCGCTCCAGCGTTTTGAGGAGGAATGAAGATAGACTAATGGGTCTGAGGTCCTTTGGACTGACGTGGGAATATTTGCCAGCCTTGGGTATGAAAACCACTTTGACTTCTCTCCAAGCCCGGGGGATATGAACCAGGTCTAGACAGCTTTTCAGGATCATCTCCAGCACAGGCAGGATGATATCCGCTGACATTTGTAGTTCGGCAGGTATTATGCCGTCTGGTCCTGCAGACTTGAAGGGTTTGAAGCTATGTAGCGCCCAAGTTAGCTTTTCCCTAGTAATCAGACCGTGAGAGTAAGTTACCTGTGCAAATGACCTGCGAGGGCGTAAATTGCCGGTAATATTAGAGCTGCCTGGGAAATGAGTGTCAAGTAGCAGATTGAGCGATTCCTCGCTAGATGTCGTCCAAGAGCCGTCTGCCTTCTTAAGGCAGCTAGGCATAATTGTATATAGACTTTATAGTATTCTCACTTCGTATATACGACGATGCGCCACCAAACGCCGTAAAAAAGAACCTTCAGAAAGCTTTTATGCATTTTTGTAGTTATTTCTGTTGTCTTTTCCCATTCTCGTTTATATTTGCAGTGCGTACTCTTTAGTACTCTTTCCTTTGATAATAAAGAAGATTTCCAAAAGTGTGTGTTTTGTCACTTTAATTTTTCTTTACTTCTCATGAAGGGAATTGGTGAGAGGTGTGGGGTATACATATTTAATTATGCATTTTGGTAGTTATTTCTGTTGGCTTCCATTATCGTTAATATTTGCAATGCATACTCTTTAAGTATCGTATCTCAGGATATGAATATGATGTGATCCTGAGAGGGGGTGGGGGATATGGTTGGTGTATTATGTGTTGGTTTTCAAGGAATTTTGGGGAAGGTTATCTCATATTGCAAGCAGCTGTATTTGAAAAAGACAAATTCCCGCCAGTTTAACTTCGTACTTCTGCAAAGCCACAAGTTTTAACTTTTAAATGATAAAAAGTGAATAAGAGTTTTAATCCAACTTCAAGACTTTAAATTTGATAAGTATCAAATTATTTATCATCGCTTTAATATATTTTCATATATTTCATATATTTTATTTTAATATTTATATAGTTTTTATATTTTTATAAATTTTAATATATTTATATATATACATATATATATATCTAGCTATATATATTTATTTTATAGACTACATAATATATATTATTGTAGGTATTGTGTATATTATATTTTATTATATTAATAATTTTTAAAATGGTTAAATGCGCATTCAACGGATGCAACTCGGTTAAAAGACCGGGTAATTGTTGCTCATTCTTCAAGATCCCGGATGATCGCAGAAGAGCAATTTTTATTAAACACACCCAGTTAAATAACCCGTATAAATTTGTCCTACTTTGCGAGAAACACTTTTATGGCAAAGACTAAAAGTGGAATATAATCGAAAGCGACTAAATGCAGAAGCTTTGCCGATTTCATCGCCATTTATCTGCACTTGCTCCGCAACTGCCACTGACAGGTCATGTTCGCGGATTATGAATTCGTTCAAGTCCCGACATTAGCCGACCTCCACGGTCACGTCAAGGGAAATTGATCCGCCCATTGAGCCGTCGGGATCTTCAAATAAACCGAATGAGCCACCTTCGTGTCCTTGCAATCCTTCCATTGCAAGTAGGCCATCGGACCCCAAAACTTATATTAGAGATTATTCTCTACGAGAACTCATTCCACATTCTTCTTCAGTATTCATTTCTGAAAGTCAATTTCCTTCTCCGGCACTCCATTCATACAGAATGGAGCAACCGAATTTAATAACATAGGGGCGGGCTACAGTCCGCTTGGGCGAACTGTTGGATACCCTATTCTTATTCCTATATCTCATAAGTGGGCGTGGCAAAAATTTAAAGGATTTTATCGAAAAAACTAAGCTTTTGTAAATAAAAACGCTCCCTAGCTCAAACTTTGGTTTTACAATAAAATTGTTTTATTTAATTGTGGGCGTGTCAGTAGGCGGATTTAAAAAAAAATTAAGTATGAGCATAAAGGGCACCTAGAGAGTATATACTATAAATTTCAGCTCCCTAGCTCAAACTTTGGACTTTCAAAAATAAAAAAATAAAAATTGTGGGCGTGTCAGTAGGCGGATTTTGAAAATATTTACACATGAGCATAAAGGGCCCCTAGAGAGTATATATTAAAAATTTCAGCTCCCTAGCTCAAATTTTGGTTTTTCAAAAAAAATATTTTATTTAATTGTGGGCGTGTCAGTGGGCGGATTTTGAAAATTTTATGTCCCAAGCAGTTTTATGGGCCGAAGATCATATATAAAAAATTTCAGCTTTCTAGCTCAAAATTCAATTTTTCCCAAAATTTGTTTTATTTAATTGTGGGCGTGTCAGTGGGCGGATTTTGAAAATTTTATGTCCCAATCAGTTTTATGGGCCATAGATCATATATAAAAAATTTCAGCTCTCTAGCTCAAAATTCGATTTTTTCCAAAATTTTGTTTTTTTGAGTTTGTGGGCGTGTCTGTGGGCGGATTTCAAAAATTCTTAAACTTGATTATTTCGGGACCCTAGAGAGTATATGGTTAAAATTTCAGCTCTCTAGGTCCAGTTTAAAGGCCTAATTTTTGCCGACGGACGGACGGACGGACATGGCTAGATCGACATTACTATCGATGCTGATCGTAAATATAGTAACTTTTAGGGGTCTACGGGCAATATTAAGGTATGTTACAAACTATGCGTCAAAATTAATATACCCCTAGAATAGGGTATAACCATTTTAAAAGCCCGAATAATCCCTTCAGAAATAGTAATAGTAGAGAAAATAATATAAATACTAATAGAAACCAAAATTGGCAACCAAAGCAATATGTGCCGAATAATCCCCAACAACAACGCCCATATAATAATTATAATAACAATAACAATAATAATAATTATAGGCAATATCCACAAAGGTTTGACCCTATGGACATTGATCCTTCATCATCTCAAATGAGACGGTTAAAAACGATTGTGAATTCCAACTTTATACTTTCAATGAAGAGTATAATGGAATTATCGGAAACAACATTTTGATTCCAAACGATGGGGAAATAAATTATAGGGAAAAAACATTGAGATTGAATGGCCAAATCATACCTTTGTTCTTCAATGAAAATGAAGAAAAAGAATACGAAAATACCATCAATTATTCCTTTAGACTTTATTATAAACAGCACAATTAGTAAAGAACTGCAAACAGATCACTTAAACAAAGAAGAAAAACAAAAATTGTTTAAAGTAATAAAGGAATACGACGGAGTATTCTATAGAAAATGTGATGATTTGTCCTTTACGAACCACGTAAAACACAACATCCCTACGGACGACAATTCTCCAATATACACAAGGATATATAGATATCCCGAAATTCACAAGAAAGAAGTGGATAGACAAATAAAGGAAATGCTTGAATCAAAAATAATTCAGCATTCTACTTCGCCCTATAACGCTCCAATTTGGGTGGTACCTAAAAAAGAGGATCGCGCAGGTAATAAAGAATGGCGAATCGTTATCGATTACCGAAAATTGAATAATGTTACTAAAGAAGACAAATATCCTATTCCAAACATGGACTCAATTTTAGATAAGTTGGGACATGCAGTGTACTTCACTACACTAGATCTTACAAAAGGGTTCTATCAAATAGAAGTAGAAGCCAAAGATAGAGAAAAAACTGCTTTCAGTACATTAACCGGACACTATGAGTTCGTGCGAATGCCATTCGGATTAAAGAATGCACCCGCAACTTTTCAGAGACTCATGAATGAAGTTCTTAATGAATTTATAGGGAAAATAAGCTATGTCTATTTAGATGACATCATAATATTTTCCTCAAGCCTACAGGAACATATTGATTCACTTCAAAAAATCTTAATGATACTAAAGAATGCAAATCTTAAGGTATCATTAAACAAATCTGAATTTCTACGTAAAGAAACAGAATTCCTAGGGCATGTAGTAACATCAAATGGTATAAAACCAAATCCGAAAAAAATTGAAGCAATTAAGAAATTTCCTATTCCAAAAAACGTGAAAGAAATCCAAAGTTTCCTCGGTTTAACAGGATTGTTCTGAGGTCGGTATGTACCCCAGAAATTATTTTGTTCAAGAAGATGTCTTGAACAATTCAAATGAATTATCACGAGAAAGATGTCTCGCTACAGAAACTTAAATTATTTTTCAGAAAGATGTCTGGCAACCGATAGTAAAATTGCTACTATACGTTATAAATAATTATGCTTCTTTATTTGGAACTTATTCCTTGGAGTGAACCTGGACAAGTGATCGTAATTGTTCACAGTAGTCCCCATGATACCTCGCAGTTAATCTCTACTGTCCATTTACATGACTATTACAGACGTTATTAACATAGGTGGTCATTGAACCTTGCTACTTGAATTTTTCTATTTACATTTGCGGATTTGTATCATGGGAACTGTGTGATTACATGTGTGTTAGTTTTACATTCAAGTATAACACTTTGGACCTTATTGGTTAAAGGTAGAGGTGATGATCATACAATGCATTCTCTATCTTTATCTATTTGGGGAAATTGGCATATAATCACTATGCTCCTCTTACGTTAACATGTGCTAGAGAGAGAGCGAATGCTTTGTATGTTGCCTTTGCCTTCTTATTGCACATTTGACATTTAGTTTTAGTTTCTTGTTTACCTCGTCGCGTGTTCGGTTGTTGTTTCTCTGCATTTTACTTCCATAAAATGCATGAACGTGTTACCGCGAGTGATTGATTAAATCGCATATTTATATTAATCATCTGGATATTGTATATTCAAGCAGTATCCAAATGAATAGTTTAATATGCCGATTTTGCATGCAACAATGTCGAGTGCGCAATTGACAGGAGTTTTTGGAACATACATTAATTCATATTGTGATCAATATTAATTTAGTTTCTTTCTTTTTACAATTTGATATTAAGAATATTTCTCTGTGGTCGATTTGTGATGTTCTTCGGTTGTGTTTTGTGTTGGGCACCAACATGCTCCCCGCCTTCGGCGACGAAATTCCAGGTGACCCTTTATTCAGTTGAGGTTATGTTTGCTGGAACTGGGCTAGCTTGTTGTTGTGTTCTTTGGCCGGATTGCTGATGCCTCTCATTGCGATGTACCCATTGTTTCGTGTTGCAAATGATAGAAAAATAATAATATTTGCATTTGAAATAACCGACATAAATTGTAATAATCACGTTCTTTATTTGGTAACTCAAAAAATGGCGGATCCCTTTCTAAAAAAGCGTGTTTCTCCTTCTTTTTCCTTTTTAACAGTGAAGTCAGCCACGGCTACTTCGTTTTACATCTCAAAAAAACATCCAGGTGGCGCAACCCGAGTTACAAAAAGGGTGCGTCCACCAAGTGTATGATAATCGTTACTTTACATTCTTACAGTTCGGCCAATCTACATAACAATCGACCTCGATACATATACACACATTTCTGCTTAAGACTAAGTTATCATATACCCAGTGTTGCTTTCAAAAACTGCTTTAAATCTCATCATCGTTTTTACTTTCAACCCATTTCCGCATTCGAGCGGCTTCAATGACGTTATTATATGGTCGCTGAGTCATTTGACAGTTCTCGACATCGCGAACAACGTATCGATCATTTCCCAACACTTTACAGACTACATACGGACCGCGATATTTAGGGATTAACTTTTTATTTGTCCCGGGGGTAACATCCACATTCCGAATAACAACAAAATCGTTCACCGCGTACTTCTTTGCCGGCGAACCCTTCTTAGCCGAATATGCCTCGTTATAGGCTTGTGATCTTTGGATAGCATGGTTTGCATCTGCACGCATAGTTTTCAAATCGCGAGCAACTGCGGGGCCAAACTCCGCCTGAAGATATTCGGAAAATTCATCAACAACCTTTCCACGCTGTGCCACCCCAAAAAGCAACTCACTCGGTAAATGTTTGGTCGAGCTATGCCTCGAGTTGTTCAAAGCAAATTCTATCGGTGGAAGCATCTGGACCCAATCGGCATGGCTAACTGGCTCGCACATTTTCCCCAACATGGCCTTTAGAGTCCTATTCACGCGTTCCACCTGACCGTTGGCCTGCGGGGACCCGACCGCGACCTTGACATGCTCGATGTTGTTCCTCTTGAGGAAATCAGCGAACTCTAAACTAGTAAAACAGGTGCCTTGGTCCGAAATAATGCGACGGGGTCTACTGTAGTATGAAAAATACTTTTCAAGACAAATCAGAACCTCCCGGGTACTAGTGGAGTTAACGGCGTAAAGCCTAGTGAATTTCGTGAAGGCATCAGTGACTAACAGAATATGTTTTCGCTTCGAATTTATGGATGGGAGTGGACCAAAATGATCTAGATGAAGTGTGTCAAATGGCTCTGGCTTCTTTTCAATACTATATAGTGTCCGCTCAGACGACCGAACAGGGGCGGCGTACAATATGCAGCGAATGCAGTTCTTAATAAAATTGCAAACTTTATCCCTCATATTCGGAAACCAGTAATGCCTACGAAGGCCATCAACCGTCTTATCAACCCCCAAATGACCTAATTTCTCGTGCATCAGCCTTATGACATTTTCCTCCATCTCACTCGCTACGTATAACAAAAGTCCGCCCCCCTCGTCTACCTTGAAGACGAGACCATCCTTCATCTCAAACCCATCCATCGGGCCATCCTCTAGCTCTTCTCGCACCTTCACGATGCGTTCATCACGGCCCTGGGTGAGCTGTACCCGGAAACAGACTTCGTTACCATCAATCGCATGGATGGTACGACAAAACATATTTGGGGACGCCTCGTCACCCCGGACGCACGAATCATTAACGGCCAACACATCATTAGAATCGTCAAGCGGACTCACGGGCCTCAAAGTTTCCTTGGGGCTAGGATGCAAACGACTCAAAGCATCTACATGCCCCATAGCGAAACCATGCCGGTGTTGCAAAGTGTAATCGTAAGCTTGCAACTCAAGTGCCCACCTAGCGATCCGGGCGTTCATCTGCTTACGCTCCAGGGTCAGTTTAAGCGAATTACAATCAGTAACGATTGTAAACTTCAATCCCTCCAAATAAACTCGATAGCGCCTAAGGGCATATATAATAGCTAACGACTCTAATTCGAAACTATGGTATCGTTGTTCCGCTGGGGACGCCGTCTTTGAAAAAAACGAGACAGGATGAAACTTCCTATCGTCCTGCCTCTGCATCAGCACTGCTCCGAAACCTAATGAACTAGCATCGCAATGGAGCTCAGTCTCCTTGGTTGGATCATAAATCGCCAGAACAGGGCTATTTATCAGCTTGTCCTTGAGCGCATCAAACGCACTTACTCGCTCTGTAGTCATTGCAAAAGGAATGCCTTCACGGGTCAATTCAGTCAGCGGCTTGACTATCCTACTGTGTCCCTCAACAAACATCCGGAAATAGCTAAACATTCCCAAAACAGAGCGCAACTCCTTCAAGTTACGGGGAGGCTGCAATCTTTTTATTGCTTCGATATGGTCATCATTCGGGCGTATGCCGTCAGAAGTGACCGAATAATAGGGTGGGCCGAAATTTTTTTTTTTTTTTTTTTAAGTTGTAATACTGCGGAAAAGTTGCTAATAGTAGAGACTAAAAAGGGGAAAAAAAAGAAACAAAATCGGTTAATATCTTCCGGTCGCGCATGAGCTATAAAGTTTGGCAACATTTGAAAAAATTCACATTTTTACGATAATTTTTAACATTTTTAAATTATCCTCTTACCGAATGTAATAGCTCCAATTGTTATCTATTATTAACACAGAAAATAATGCTTTTACATTTTTTTAAATCCATCAACATCTTCCGGTCGCGCAAAAAATACTAGATAAACCACAGTTTGAGGATAAAAATACAAACAACGCTCACGTTTCTATCTTTGGTTTTCTTTATTGAATACAATGTTTAAAACAAAACTTATTTTAGACCAATATTATTGTTTATATATTTGTTAATAAATTTTTTTTATTTAAAGTTTTTGTGTAAGGCCAAGAAACTCATGTAAAACAATTTGATCATGATCATCTAGGGTCTCATTCATTCTTAGCTGATGGAACTTTGAAATTTGATTTATGGTCAAAGTTTGGCATTGTTGACCTTGACAGCAGAGTCGCTCTGATAAACCCATCCCTAGACTCAGCTCCGCAAACTTTTCCTGAAGCTTCTGTAACGACTTTCACACATCGTTCAACTGCCTGTGTGTGGACTGGGAATGTATTAAATGTTATATCCCAATTAGGGACTGTGCCGCTTTGAATATATGATTTAATTTCTTCGTCACTGATATTTTTTAATAATGGGGGAGAAGATAAATCACAGTCCATCCAGTTTATAATTTCAGAGTAATCTTGAGCGCTGAAATTCAGTTTTGGCGGCATGAAAGTTCTGATAGTTTTTCTTTTTTGATCTATCTGTCTCGCCTTTAGAATTCGTCGAAGTCCGAGCTCTCTTAACTGTTGTGTATTGTCTTGTGCCATGGCTAACATTAAATGTTCTGGATGGGCGAAAAAGCCATTTCGTTGTATCACAGGGTCGACAATATTACGTAACACATCAGGTAGGTATCTTGAAGATTGTATTGATTCATACACAAGTTTTGGTCCCTCTGTGAAGTATTTACTTGTCTTAATTTTAAACCACATTGGCATGTATGACTTCAAAATAAATATAACTACTTCTTGAAGTTGAGGCGTGGGACTTTCTTCACTTAAGAACAATCTGAGAGTTCGATTTGCTGTTGTCAACCACCTCGAGTGTGACAAGGGGCCAGGATCTCGTACAGCCAAATCCTCTTTACAGATTCCCGACTTCATTGCAGTACAAATATCGAGTAGATATTGTTGATCTTTACTTAGTATCTTTCTGTCTATTGCCGGGATCTGACAGTCAATACTCCTGAAACCAATGACTGGACGTTTTTCACAGTCACTTAGCTTTTCGCCGATTGGCCCTCTCAAAGATTTTGGACCCGTAGATTTACCATCTAGGTATTGAAACAGATGTCGAAAAGGGAGTTCATTGAAATGGAGAAGACAAACTGCCCATTGTAAAGGTTTTTCCAAATGTATTTCGATTCGGCGAATCAGACCGTTTCTCCAACCCGTATTAACCGCAGTGCCATCACACCCTATAACCACTAACTTGTCAAGAGAAATACCACGACCAGACAGATAGGAAATTATAGAAGTGACAACGTTTGAAGAGCTTCCAGAAGTGGGCGTAACATGTCCGATGTAGACTGAACCAGGTTGTTGAATTAGCGAGTAATGCTCTTCTTTTTTTACTCTACGGAACCTTTTCGAATGAGCTATATCTACGACTAAAGTGTCGTCCTTCCTCCCATCCAAATAGAGACCTTGCAGTGGAAGTTCGTCAGATTTACTACATAGTTCAGCCCTAACATTTTGTTTTTCTCTTCTTATTTTGTTTTTGTCTATAACCTGGGAGACGTCAGAATCGTTAACTAATCCAAAGTCGTGCAAAACACTCGATGCGATTGCAGCAGTAGCGCGATCAGAAACTCCATAGCGATCGCTCAGTAATGCAGTAGATTTTAACTGAATTCTCATCTGTTTTTTATTATAAGAGGAAACTTTTCTGGACACTTCAAAATCTTGGTCGCTATCGCTTTCTTTACTAGAAGAATATTGGTCTTCATTTTCAGTTTCGACAACATTTACATTTGATTGTGAGAACGAGGTTTTTGAAATATCATCATGGATGCCACGCGATTTCCTTTCCAATGATTTATTGAGTTTCTTTGTTTCAATCAAGTCCAACCCTCCAATTTTTCCTATTCCATGTACTCGTAATAAGTAAACAAACCTTAGATCAGTAGCAGGTATTTTATGTGATTTTGTTCGAAAATTTATAAAATTTGAGAGTAGTTGCGCGAGCGGAAGACCTTGACCGATTAGAACCATTTTTTTTCTAAATCATTGTCGGTTCGAGTAAGAGTCGAATATAGCTATTACATTGAAATGTTACCAAGTTTAGTAATAAAAAAAATATATCTTAAACATACAATTTTTTTCAAATTTCAGCGAATTTTAAAGCTCATGCGCGACCGGAAGATATTAACCGATTTTGTTTCTTTTTTTTTCCCTTTTTAGTCTCTACTATTAGCAACTTTTCCGCAGTATTACAACTTAAAAAAAAAAAAAAATTCGGCCCACCCTACCGAATAACCAAGGTATTCTATCTTGTTATAGGCAAACTTACACTTGGATAAACGCAGAACTAAACCCTTCTCCGTCATTCGTCTCAAAACCTTCTTCAACAATTTGATATGCTCATCTAAGGTTACCGTAGCCAGCACTATGTCGTCTATGTAAATCGAGATCTGCCCAGAGGATATTAGGTCTGAGAAAATTTCACATATGTATCGCTGAAAAATGGCAGGGGCGTTTTTCAAACCAAACGGCATTCGGATATACTCGAACTGACCATGAGGCACCACAAATGAAGTATATTGAATCGAATCAGGCGCCATCGCCACATGGAAAAATCCATCTCTCAAGTCTAAGGTGGAAAAGTATGTCTTTCCCCCGAAATACCCCAAACAATCTTCTATCAGCGGTAGCGGGTAATTATCCCTAGCTGTGACTTTATTGAGTGCCCTGAAGTCAACACACATACGGAGCTCTCCCGATTTCTTTTTAACTAGGACCACCGCCGACGCATACGGAGATTGGCTTGGCCTAATAACCTTTTGTTCCAACAATCTGTCTAAAATTTTCTGTACCTCTATCCTCTCATAGTATGAGAGACGTCTAGGAGTTGTGTGAAATGGCGTCTGATCCGTTAACCTAATTTTCATCTCAAAGTCATGCGGCTTAATCTCTATGTCGTCAGGGCCCAAATATTGTTCATAAATAGTGCGTCTAATTGCATCTACCTCTTGCTTTGTTAGCGAATCATTAATAGCTAATAACTCCTCTGCATCAGCATTATCACTCAATTCGACTGTGTGCACCTCGGGACAAACAAAAATATCTTCTTTAACCTTCACACCATCATTACTGTCAAATAACACAGACGTACCAACTTTCGCCACCGATGGCTTTTCTAAACCTTTGCCTTCTGTTGGTGGGGGTTCACCTGGGTCAAAAATGCAAAAATGCGAACTTTCGTTAAGAATATTTTTATTGGCCATATCGCTGCTTACATGAGCGAAATTTTTGTTCAACTGACATAATTTGATGTTACATTTTTCTAGAAAGTCTCTACCCAAAATGAGTGGAATATTGGTTTGTTCGTCAGGAAGTATTATTAGTTTATGCTTAAGGTACATTTTTCTAAATTTAATGATGCAGTCGATACAGCCAAATGATGAAAGAACCTGATTCCCCAAGCCTCGAAACGAAGTCTTTTGCTTCTTAGATGAAATGGGTTTGTTGATTGTAGAGTACCGGACAAAACTAACCGGACTACCGGTATCAAACAAAGAAAGAAAATTCGTAAAGTCGCGTTCGAAAGCAGATTCAGAATTGAAAACAACACTTACCCAGTTAACAGACCCCAACACCCCTATATCAGCAACAGCAGCACCATCCGGTTCAGTGGTATCCACAGCAGCAGCCAGGTTTCGGGGTGTCAGAAGCTTCGATGGATTCGGACAACGTCGGTGGTCATGGCCCATTTGCCAGCATTTGAAACATGCGCCTGGCGGACGTACTTCGTATGGGCATTTACTTTGATAATGCCCCATCTTACTGCAATTAAAGCATCGAACTGGTTCGCCGGATCTCTGTTCCGGGCTAGCAGCAGTAGTAGTGGGAGCCGATCGCATCGATGGCCGAGGTCGGACTGTGGTCAGTCGTTTAATGTGATCCATGATGCGTTCCCGGTGTATCCCAACAGCGGCCTTCAGTTGTTCGATCGTAGTCGTACCACTCAGCAGCAAAACAGTGTCCTCAGGTGGCAGATGCATCCCATCCACGATTATACCCACTATCTCGTATTCGCGTAGTTGGCTATGCTTAGCCAAACCATTCATTATGAGAACGTAGTGATGCATTTCCTCAGCGTCCCGATTCCATTTGCGCCCACGCAGTCGCTTGATTAATTCGGTGTGACTCAAGACGTGGTCGAACTCTTGGGTTAGAACTGCTTTTAGGCCACGGAAATCTCGTTCATCACTCTGCTTGGCGCAGTCAGCAGCAGCGCCCGTCAACAGACTGCGTAGGCAGATGTATTTGAATGCATCGTCACATCTGTATGTTTGGCAAATTTGTTCCAGGTCGTTGATGAAATGCTTGACGTCATAGCCCGACTCGCGATCACCACTAAATTTTGGTACCACCCGCACGATATCTTCTACTCGAGCCCGGTTAACAGGTTCAGGACTCATTTGTTCTAATTGGCGTGTGAGTTGAATGATCTCTTGCTTCCTGCGCAGTATAGTTAACTGTTGCTCCAAAGCGGACAGCTCAAAATCGGCATCGCTTAGTGCTGGCTCTCTCTGTGTAGCAGACGCAAACGTGTTCCAGGCAGTGGCTCCACCCATAGCCCGAGAGTCGGCAGCATCTGTGGTCGTACGGACATTCTTAGCGGTAGTGGCAGCGGAGGCGGCAGTGGCGGCGGTGGTGGAAGTAGCAGCGGTGGCCGCAGTGGTAGCAGTAGCAGCAGTGGCAGCAGTAGCAGCAGTGGCAGCAGTAGCAGCAGTGGCCGCAGTAGCAGCAGTGGCAGCAGTAGCAGCAGTGGCAGCAGTAGCAGCAGTGACAGCAGTAGCCTCAGTGGCAGCAGTAGCAGCAGTGGCAGCAGTAGCAGCAGTGGCAGCAGTAGCAGCAGTGGCAGCAGTAGCAGCAGTGACAGCAGTAGCCTCAGTGGCAGCAGTAGCAGCAGTGACATTAGCGGCAGTGGCAGCAGTGGCGACCTTGGCAGCGGTGACGGCATTTGCGGACTCGACCCCAGAAGTACTCGCTGCAGCGGAATATGATGAATGGCCTATCTCCGAACAAAGCTCATCCCCAGCCTGCGCGTTATCATCTTTAGCTAACATCGAGTCCAGCAATGCCCGTAATTGGGATACGGTGGCCGACGCAGGAAATTCGACCTCGTATTCCCGCAGTATTTCCATTAAATCGGATTTGCTTTGTTTAGGCATCTTGAATATTCGTATTTGTGAGAATACCCCACATCTGATGTTGAAATAACCGACATAAATTGTAATAATCACGTTCTTTATTTGGTAACTCAAAAAATGGCGGATCCCTTTCTAAAAAAGCGTGTTTCTCCTTCTTTTTCCTTTTTAACAGTGAAGTCAGCCACGGCTACTTCGTTTTACATCTCAAAAAAACATCCAGGTGGCGCAACCCGAGTTACAAAAAGGGTGCGTCCACCAAGTCTATGATAATCGTTACTTTACATTCTTACACATTAGTGAAATTTGTTATGAGTTTGAAAAAAAAATGAAAATTCATAAAGTGTTAAATAATATTATTTGTGCGCTTCTGGTTAGAAGGGATGTGGTATTTGCGTGGGGTGTTTATTTTTTGGTTTCGTTATTTTTGTATAGATATTACAGTTCCTGTTCGTATGGTTTAGGTTTTGGAATTTATGTTTGACTATTTTAAATGTTCGCAAATGTAAGAATGTCTTGTTTTCGTTTTATAACGATTTTTGTGAGGTGTTCGTGGGTTCAGACACTGGCAAGGGGGATAATTTTACGATTGGTCGTTTAAGTGTCGATGTTAGTTTTGATTGTTGCGACGCGCGTAAGGCCGTCGGAACCGGGATGTAGGTCTAAAACTCGAGCGAGTGCCCACGCTGATGGTGGTAGATTGTCCTCCTTGACAATCACGATGTATCCAATGTTGATGTTTGGTTGTCTTTGCAGCCATTTCGGTCGTTGCTGTAGAAGATGTATGTATGATACACTCCATTGCTTCCAAAAATCTTGCAAAAGCCGCTGGATGTATCTTCATTTTTCCAGACTGTTGATGTTTGTGTCACACAGGTTTCTTTCGGGGACCGTGTGCATTGCTTCCCCAATAAGAAAGTGTCCAGGCGTTAGGACTGTCAAGTCGTCCGGATCTGATGACATTGGACATAGTGGCCTTGAATTAAGGCATGCCTCGATTTGCGTGAGTAATGTCGAATATTCCTCAAACGTTAATTTGGAATTCCCAATAGTTCTCTTGATGTGGTGCTTGATGGATTTGACTCCCGCCTCCCAGAGCCCGCCGAAATGTGGTGACGACGGTGGGTTGAAATGCCATGTGGTGTTCCTAGACGCGAGTTCTCTGGTCACTTCTAATGACCATTCGGACGTAAGGAAATGACTGTCTCTTCTCATATCGTTATCGGCACCCTTAAAATTCGTACCGCAATCGCTATACAGATTGGCGCATGTCCCTCTTCTGGCGACAAATCGTCTAAAGGCTGCTATGAAGGCAGGTGTGCTTTGGTCGGATACCAGTTCAATATGCATTGCCTTCGTTGACAGACATACAAAGACAGCAATATACCCTTTCGTGATTTTATTGCAACGACCTTTCCATAATTTTATTTCTATGGGCCCGGCATTATCTACTCCTGTGTTAAGGAATGGCCTGCAGCGTTGGACTCGTTCGACAGGTAGGCTACCCTTGAGTTGATGCTGCATTTTTGCCCTATGACGGTGACATCTAACGCAGCGATGAATGGTTGTTTTGATTAGTCTTTTTATGTTCGTTATCCAATATGCATTCCTTGTCTCTGCCATCATCAATTGTAGGCCCCCATGCAGGGTCCTCTGATGGATATCGCTCAGTATCAGTTTGGAAAAATGGTGCGAATCCTTCAGTACTAAGGGATATCGTTGATGAAACGGGAGTGGCGAATTTGTTAATCGACCTCCTACCCGCAATAATCCTTCAGAATCTAAAAACGGATTTAAGCTACGAATTTGGCTAGCTTTAGCCAACGTTTTGTTTGATTCCAGGGATTTGATGTCTTCATAAAACATCTCCTCCTGCACTATTCTGACGAGCTGATCGTGAGCTGCGGTCAGTTCATTATGGGTAATTGGTAATTATCGATTGGTTTTTTTTCTTTTGTGTTTTTCAGATTGAAGAAATATCTTCGCCATACAGCGACGTTGCGAACAAGTCGTCGTAGTGTTGAATAATGTTCAAAACATGTTCTATCAAGCCTTGTGCAGTGAGCTACTAGAAGTGTAAGCTGAGGCTTCATAGTGATTAACTTCATATGATAGAAGCATGATTGATGATCTATTTGTTTATTTGTACTCTTTGATTCCAGATTAGTGTTGAATGGAATCGCTGCTGGTAATTCATTAAGAGAAAAGTTTTGTAGAAACTTGGGACCGAACCACCACAACTGGTTGTTGATGAACTCCTCCGGTAAAAGTCCTCGTGACCCCATATCGGCAGGATTATCTTTTGATGCTACATGTCTCTAAATTGAGGGGCTGATGAGAGTCTGTATCTCAGATACTCGATTAGTTACAAAGGTTTTTCGTGTTAACGGACTTCCCTTGATCCACGCTAATGTAATCATTGAGTCACACCACGCAAAGACTTCTGGATTATTGAACTTCATTGCACGTGATATGAGGTGGAACAGCTTTGCTAAGAGAAGCGCTGCACATAGTTCTAATCGTGGCAGAGAGACACACTTTACTGGTGCCACTCTTGTTTTTGACGCTAGAATGTGTATATGTTCCTCGTCATTTTTGATGACTCGAGCGTAAACTACAGCTGCATATGCCTTCTCAGAGGCGTCGCTGAAGCCGTGCAGTTGCACTCGATCGGAATCTTCATAATGAATCCAACGCGGAATTTGGATGTCCTCAAGAATCATCAATCCATTTCTGAGTTGTACCCATAGGTCTTCCGTCTCTTTGGAGATTGGAGTGTCCAGGCCAACTCTTGGAGCCAAAGCTGTTGCATGATCAATTTCGCCTTGATGATGCAAGGCGAGATCCACCCGAGAGGGTCAAACAGACGGGCGATATCTGCTAGAACGGATCGTTTAGTGTGTGACTTTACTACAGGTAAGCTAATTTTAAATGTAAACACATCTTGTGCTGGGTGCCATCGAATCCCGAGGGTTTTGATGGCATCTGATGAATCGAAGTTTAGTGGAAGCTCTATTTCTCTTTCATTTTTAGGTATTTGCTCTAAAACTCTGACTGAATTACTTGCCCATTTTCTAAGCGGAAATCCAGCTAACTTCAAAATATGAAGAACGTCTCCCTGAAGTTTAATAGCATCGGACTCAGTGTTAGATCCGTAAATGAAGTCATCCACGTAGAAACCTTCGGTAAGTGCTTTATTTACGTGGGGATGCGAACTCTTGACATCAGCCGCTAGTTGATGTAATGTGCGCACTGCTAGGAATGGTGCGGATGCAGTGCCGAAAGTGACTGTTTTTAGAGAAAATGTCTTTATTGGCGCTGAATTATTTGATCTCCACAAGATTAATTGGTAGGGAGTATCGGCTGGCGTTATCCAAATCTGCCTGTACATCATACTGATGTCTGCAACCAATGCCACCTTAAACTTCCTCCACTTTGCAATCAGCTCTATGATGTCTGCTTGTAAACGTGGTCCAACCATTAAATTGTCATTCAGGGATTGGCCATTAGATGTTTTGCACGATGCGTCGTACACTACACGCAGTTTTGTAGTGGTGCTCGACTCCTTGAAGACTGCGTGATGTGAAAGAAAATAGTGCTCATCAGTCGGAATTTGCACATCGGTGGTCACTTCTTCCATGTGACCTTTGTCGAGATATTCTTCAATGCAGGCATTATAGGCATCCTGGAGTTTTTTATTTGAAGCCAGTCGTTTTTCAACTTGAAAGAATCTGGCTAATGCTGGTCTCTTTGAATTGCCGAGTTTTGGGCGACGATCGTTCTTGAATGGTAATTGAACTTCGTACCTTCCGTCGTCTTTTCTTCTGCAGGTTCTTTGGAAGTGTTGTTCACATTTTGTTTATTCCTCTGATAATTTTCGCTCTTCTAGATCTTCTTCCAGCTCCCAGAATCTTTTTAATTGAGAATCCAACGAGTTGAAATGATTTTGGATTGTTATGCCTTTAGATTGATCAGAATTGTTGGTGTTTCCAGTCAGAATCCACCCTAATTCTGTACACTGCGCCACCAGAGACCCTATTTCGCCTTTAACAAGGCCCTCCAAAATGATAGCAGCGTATACATCAGCCCCAGGAAGAAGGTCTAACTTTCCGGGCGCGCTGAATGGGGGATCGGCAAGTTTGAGGTTACTCAAATGAGTCCACCCACTCGTTTTCAATTGGTGTGCCGGTAATATTGACGTCAGTTGTTTAAATACAAATGCTTCGACGCAGAGCGCGAATGATGGCTTAGTCAGAGAATGCATTGTAAATTTGACTTGATGGTTTGATATGCCAGTAGAAGTCTGCCCTTAACACATACTGATTGCCGTTGGTTGCTATGACCTTGACCAATGCAGTAGCTAGCAATGCCCTTGAATGGGTTTGATTGAAAAGCGAGCAGGACGGTTGATTTTGCTGTGTACCGACTATACTCGTATTTGAAGTATTTGTGTAATTTTGGGTATTCCTATTTTGAATAAGGTGGGTGTTTATGTTACCTTGTTGGCTTTGATGTTGCCCGAAAGGTGGAGTGCAAATAATATTCTTGGATGTGGAAGGTTCACAATTCATGCCCTAATGTTGTGGCTTTTGAATATAAGAATACGCATTATGATTTAATTTAGTCTCGTTAGATTTCAAATTGAAGTTGATGGGATAAGAGTGTTGGCAACAGTGATTTTGTACATTTTGCTGCGCATGTTGTTGAGAGTTTGTCTGAGTACTTTGTTGATACCCATCTATGTGCAGCAAGGTGTGATGTTTTAACTTGCATTTAAAACAGCGCTTGATGCTAGCGCAATTATTTACTTGATGGTCATAACCTAAACAATTGTTGCAAATTGCATTTTGTGTTATTACATCCTTTCGCAATTTTACGCTCATCGTTAAAAATTGTTTGCAATGGCGTAGACTGTGTGCCCCCCTACACAACCTACAACGAAATTGTTGTTTGTCGCCTTTTTCTTTTATGTGGTAGCTATTATGCATTGTTTTTCGAAATGATGTCGATACCAATGGTTGTTGGAAATCGTGTTTGATTCCATGAAATTCTCAAGAGAACTGAATCTGCCTTCAATGAAGGCCAAAAAGGTTTTCCAATCAGGAAGGCTCCTTGAAGTGCCTAATTGTGTTTCCCAATATTTCTGGGTTATTTTTGGGAGCTTCTGATACGTGATGTATATCAGAATAGGATCCCATGAATCCATATTAATTCCCAGGTTGGAAAGTGCATGAATGCACTGATTGCTTGTATCGTGCAATGATTTTAAACTGTCCGCTGATTCATAATTTAATTTTTGCTGATCTAGTAAAATCTTCAATTGCGTGTTTACTAATTTTCTTTTGTTTTGGAACCTATCAGTGATAATTTCCCACGCCGATGCATAGCTTTTGGCATCGATTGGAAGGTGTGAGATTAACTCTGCAGGTTTTTCACATAATGAGGACTTGAGAAACTGCAGTTTTTGAATTTCGGATAAATCTGGATTTTGATCTATTAAATTTTCGAAGACATTATGAAATTCAATCCAGTCTTCCGATTTGCCAGAAAATGGCTTGATGTTGATTCGTGGTAGACGAATGTCAGACACCACCGATTTTGTCATATTCAGACGCGAGTTTTCGAACTGTGCATTATTCTCGTGCGAAAATTTGTCAATATCATCGTTTATCATGCCACTATATTGAAAAAACATACGCTTAATTTTTGCATATGTTTCATCCGTCAAATATTTGTCTTTTTGCGGATCCGCCGCACTACTGACAATTGTGGCATGTAAACCCTTAGCACCTTTAAAAGTTTCTTCAACGTCCACTAAACATGCATTGACGTAGCCCCTTGATTTGCAAGCTTCGGTTTGCTGTTGATATTCAAGAAAGTCTGCCGACAATTCTTAAAGAATGCGTTATTTATTTAATGTATATTCTATATAGATAGCAAAAGGTTTTAAAAAAGGAAATAAACTTCCTACCTTAACTTGCTTTTGCAACTGTAACTTCAGTATCGTCGACTTTCGGTTACAGTTGCAGAAGACTTTGCGTGTTGCACAGTTCCTTGCTGTGTTTGCTCACCGTTATGCCGCTTTAAGCCGTTGAACTGCTTGTGGATTGCTGTAAGATGATGAATCCGTTGGATAGTTGGTGGGCTTTTGTAACTGCAACGTTGTGATTCCACTAGCGAACCGTTGTGCCGCTTGTATACCGTTCAACTGCTTGTGGGTTACTGTAAGATGATGAATCCGTTGGATCCTGGATTCGTTGACTCGTCCGGGTTTGATTATTGCGAAATTAATATGAATGTTAATATTGATGGTTTGAATAAAACACAAGAAAAAGGGCTAGGAACGAAATTCGTACCTTGATATGCTTTTGCAACTGCAACTTAAATAAATTGAATTATAAGTAGCAGTTGCCGAAGGCTTTAATTTGAAATATTTTATATACTGCTAGCAAAAAGGTTTAATAAAGGAATGATATTCCTACCTTAACTTGCTTTTGCAACTGTAACTTCAGTATCGTCGACTTCCGCTACAGTTGCAGAAGGCTTTGTGATGCACAGATCCTTGCTGTGATTGATGACCAGGAAACAAATGTCGGATCTGGTTTCTTCACGCTTCTTTGTTCTCGATCGGGGTGCTCCACAGTACACTCAAATTCTTTTTTCACAATTAATTTAAACTAAATTTGCGCGGTTTCCTATTTAAGGATCGACGGACCATGTTCTGAGGTCGGTATGTACCCCAGAAATTATTTTGTTCAAGAAGATGTCTTGAACAATTGAAATGAATTATCACGAGAAAGATGTCTCGCTACAGAAATTTAAATTATTTTTCAGAAAGATGTCTGGCAACCGGTAGTAAAATTGCTACTATACGTTATAAATAATTATGCTTCTTTTTTTGGAACTTATTCCTTGGAGTGAACCTGGACAAGTGATCGTAATTGTTCACAGTAGTCCCCATGATACCTCGCAGTTAATCTCTACTGTCCATTTACATGACTATTACAGACGTTATTAACATAGGTGGTCATTGAACCTTGCTTGAACTTGAAATTTTCTATTTACATTTGCGGATTTGTATCATGGGAACTGTGTGATTACATGTGTGCTAGTTTTACATTCAAGTATAACACTTTGGACCTTATTGGTTAGAGGTAGAGGTGATGATCATACAATGCGTTCTCTATCTTTATCTATTTGGGGAAATTGGCATATAATCACTATGCTCCTCTTACGTTAACATGTGCTAGAGAGAGAGCGAATGCTTTGTATGTTGCCTTTGCCTTCTTATTGCCCATTTGACATTTAGTTTTAGTTTCTTGTTTACCTCGTCGCGTGTTCGGTTGTTGTTTCTCTGCATTTTACTTCCATAAAATGCATGAACGTGTTACCGCGAGTGATTGATTAAATCGCATATTTATATTAATCATCTGGATATTGTATATTCAAGCAGTATCCAAATGAATAGTTTAATATGCCGATTTTGCATGCAACAATGTCGAGTGCGCAATTGACAGGAGTTTTTGGAACATACATTAATTCATATTGTGATCAATATTAATTTAGTTTCTTTCTTTTTACAATTTGATATTAAGAATATTTCTCTGTGGTCGATTTGTGATGTTCTTCGGTTGTGTTTTGTGTTGGGCACCAACAGGATACTATAGGAAGTTTATAAGTGATTATGCAAAAATCATTAAACCTCTAACTTTATGCCTCAAAAAAGGTAACAAAATAAATGTAGAAGATGAATGCTATAAAGAAGCATTTTATAAAATAAAAACTTTAATGTCAGATGATTTAATAAATAGACACCCCAATTTCATGAAAGAATTTACATTAACTACCGGTGCTAGCAACTTTGCTCTCGGAGCAGTTTTGTCACAATCACATGGACCTCTAGCATTTGCCTCACGCACTTTAAATAAACATGAGTGTAACTATTCAACAATAGAAAAAGAAGTGTTAGCAATAGTTTGGGCAACCAAGCAATTTCGTCATTATTTATATGGACGAAAGTTCATTATAAAAACAGACCATAGACCATTAGTATGGCTTCAAAACTTCAAAGAACCAAATAGTAAATTACAAAGATGGAAGATCAAACTTGAAGAGTATGACTTCGAAATACAATATATACAAGGAAAAGAGAATAAAGTGGCAGACACATTGTCCCGGATAAAAATAGAAAATAATATCAATATGATAAACAACGACATCGATGAGGACGATCACACTCAACATAGCGCAGAATCAGATAATTCAAGCTTAATCCCTATTAGTGAAAAACCGATTAATATCTTTAATCGACAAATAATTCTTCAAGTCAGCGCAAATGACGGAGTAACAAAAATTATTTATCCACATGTTGGGAAAAGAAGAATTATATTTACACGTAAAGAATTCAAAGAAAAGGACTTTGAAGATATTATTAAAGAAGTCGACGTTAGAATGTTAAATTGCATATATAGAAGATGAGAATATCTAAATAAACAAATTAATAATTGTCATCTATGTATGACCAAAATCGAAAGAAACCCAATTAAGTTACCATACGAAAAAACTATAACCCCAAAAAACCCAAATGAGCACTATCACATAGATATATGGTTCTTAAACCACAAGAAAAAATACCTCTCATGTATCGACAAGTTCAGTAAATATGCGGCTATAGAACCTATAAAACATAAAACATATACCGATGTTTTAAATGCTTTAATGAAAATTTTTACATATATGAAAAAACCCAAACAAATAACTCTCGATAACGAAAACGCGTTTGTTTCTGAAACATTAAGAAATTTCTTAGAAAATAATGAAATCAATATTCATTATTGTACAGCTAATCGCCATACAGGTAATTCGAATTTTAACCCAAATACAAGAATCTGGTGAAGAAATTGAACCCATTGACCATGCAATCAAAGCAATAGACACTTACAATAATGTCATTCATTTAACAACAAAAGAAAAACCTATAGATATAGATTTTAATAAAATCAACAATGAAATAATCTATAAACGTATTGAAGAGTGTAAAACTAAAATATTGAATAAATTAAACATGAATAGGGAAAATGTAAGCATAGATGAAAATTATGCAAAGATAACAGAGCCAGAGAAAATCAAAAACAAAATAGCACCAAAACATAAAAAGGTAAAAGTAATTAATAAATCTAACAAAAAATACACATTAGAAGAAAGAAACAGATTTAAGAAAAATCCTAATCGTATTCTCCATAAAGATCAATTTAGGAAAAAGAAAAAATACCAACAGATAACAAAACCATCTCATTCCAGAGATATCGCATCAAATAACGCAACATATTGTGACAATCCAGAAAATGATTGTAATTATGATGATGATTATGACATTCCTCAGCCAAGTACAAGCGGAGTTAGAAGTCATTGATTTCAATAAAGGAAATGGTTTTACCTTAATCCAATTAGAAGAATACCCCTTAATAAATAGTTATGATACAATTCTTCACATAATTAATTTGACTGAATATGAAAATATTATAGAAATTATGGAAAGAAATGTTAATGAAATGCCCGAAGAAAATGATAGTATAACTAGGAAAATGTCAAAAATACGTAAGGAGTTTGAAGTTCTTTTACCCCATCCTGAACTTAATAGGCCGAAAAGAGGATTGCTTAACATTATAGGAACAGGATTAAAAATTTTATATGGTACTATGGACGACAATGATCGTAAAGATATTGAAGAACATCTAAAAATAATTGAAATTACATAATGAAATTACAAATTTAAATAATCAAATAATATTTAATGATAAATTTAACAAACAAATAAAAATATTAACTGAAACCTTGAACATGAAACCAATAACATAATAAAGAGAATTAACACATTTAAAGACAGTTACAACTACGAAAAAGATATAGCTAAAATACAGTATGAAATAAAGTTGAGAGAAAACCTCGATTATTTACATGAGGATATAGGAAAAATAAAAGAGATAGTAATGACCTCAAGGTTAGGAGTACTAAGTAGAGACATTTTATCTACAGAAGAAAAAAATAAATACGGCATTAATTTAAATAACTTAAAAGAATTGAACCTCAGTTTAGCTCTATATAAAAGCAATATTATATTCATCATTAAATTACCCAAATTTACAAATGAGTTATTCAAAAAGATATATGTTCAACCCATTCCAAATAAAGAAAATAATTTACAATTAAAAATAAATAAAAATTTGTATTTAACCAAAGACCAACTATTTATGAAAACACAAAATACATAAAAAATTTAAGTAATATTAATGATGATTGTATTGAAAAAATACTTAAAAATTCAATTCATATGAACTTTATAGTATTCTCACTTCGTGTATACGACGATACGCCACCAAACGCCGTAAAAAAGAACCTTCAGAAAGCTTTTATGCATTTTTGTAGTTATTTCTGTTGTCTTTTCCCATTCTCGTTTATATTTGCAGTGCGTACTCTTTAGTACTCTTTCCTTTGATAATAAAGAAGATTTCCAAAAGTGTGTGTTTTGTCACTTTAATTTTTCTTTACTTCTCTTGATGGGAATTGGTGAGAGGTGTGAATGCAGTAGCTAGCAATGCCCTTGAATGGGTTTGATTGAAAAGCGAGCAGGACGGTTGATTTTGCTGTGTACCGACTATACTCGTATTTGAAGTATTTGTGTAATTTTGGGTATTCCTATTTTGAATAAGGTGGGTGTTTATGTTACCTTGTTGGCTTTGATGTTGCCCGAAAGGTGGAGTGCAAATAATATTCTTGGATGTGGAAGGTTCACAATTCATGCCCTAATGTTGTGGCTTTTGAATATAAGAATACGCATTATGATTTAATTTAGTCTCGTTAGATTTCATGATGGGATAAGAGTGTTGGCAACAGTGATTTTGTACATTTTGCTGCGCATGTTGTTGAGAGTTTGTCTGAGTACTTTGTTGATACCCATCTATGTGCAGCAAGGTGTGATGTTTTAACTTGCATTTAAAACAGCGCTTGATGCTAGCGCAATTATTTACTTGATGGTCATAACCTAAACAATTGTTGCAAATTGCATTTTGTGTTATTACATCCTTTCGCAATTTTACGCTCATCGTTAAAAATTGTTTGCAATGGCGTAGACTGTGTGCCCCCCTACACAACCTACAACGAAATTGTTGTTTGTCGCCTTTTTCTTTTATGTGGTAGCTATTATGCATTGTTTTTCGAAATGATGTCGATACCAATGGTTGTTGGAAATCGTGTTTGATTCCATGAAATTCTCAAGAGAACTGAATCTGCCTTCAATGAAGGCCAAAAAGGTTTTCCAATCAGGAAGGCTCCTTGAAGTGCCTAATTGTGTTTCCCAATATTTCTGGGTTATTTTTGGGAGCTTCTGATACGTGATGTATATCAGAATAGGATCCCATGAATCCATATTAATTCCCAGGTTGGAAAGTGCATGAATGCACTGATTGCTTGTATCGTGCAATGATTTTAAACTGTCCGCTGATTCATAATTTAATTTTTGCTGATCTAGTAAAATCTTCAATTGCGTGTTTACTAATTTTCTTTTGTTTTGGAACCTATCAGTGATAATTTCCCACGCCGATGCATAGCTTTTGGCATCGATTGGAAGGTGTGAGATTAACTCTGCAGGTTTTTCACATAATGAGGACTTGAGAAACTGCAGTTTTTGAATTTCGGATAAATCTGGATTTTGATCTATTAAATTTTCGAAGACATTATGAAATTCAATCCAGTCTTCCGATTTGCCAGAAAATGGCTTGATGTTGATTCGTGGTAGACGAATGTCAGACACCACCGATTTTGTCATATTCAGACGCGAGTTTTCGAACTGTGCATTATTCTCGTGCGAAAATTTGTCAATATCATCGTTTATCATGCCACTATATTGAAAAAACATACGCTTAATTTTTGCATATGTTTCATCCGTCAAATATTTGTCTTTTTGCGGATCCGCCGCACTACTGACAATTGTGGCATGTAAACCCTTAGCACCTTTAAAAGTTTCTTCAACGTCCACTAAACATGCATTGACGTAGCCCCTTGATTTGCAAGCTTCGGTTTGCTGTTGATATTCAAGAAAGTCTGCCGACAATTCTTAAAGAATGCGTTATTTATTTAATGTATATTCTATATAGATAGCAAAAGGTTTTAAAAAAGGAAATAAACTTCCTACCTTAACTTGCTTTTGCAACTGTAACTTCAGTATCGTCGACTTTCGGTTACAGTTGCAGAAGACTTTGCGTGTTGCACAGTTCCTTGCTGTGTTTGCTCACCGTTATGCCGCTTTAAGCCGTTGAACTGCTTGTGGATTGCTGTAAGATGATGAATCCGTTGGATAGTTGGTGGGCTTTTGTAACTGCAACGTTGTGATTCCACTAGCGAACCGTTGTGCCGCTTGTATACCGTTCAACTGCTTGTGGGTTACTGTAAGATGATGAATCCGTTGGATCCTGGATTCGTTGACTCGTCCGGGTTTGATTATTGCGAAATTAATATGAATGTTAATATTGATGGTTTGAATAAAACACAAGAAAAAGGGCTAGGAACGAAATTCGTACCTTGATATGCTTTTGCAACTGCAACTTAAATAAATTGAATTATAAGTAGCAGTTGCCGAAGGCTTTAATTTGAAATATTTTATATACTGCTAGCAAAAAGGTTTAATAAAGGAATGATATTCCTACCTTAACTTGCTTTTGCAACTGTAACTTCAGTATCGTCGACTTCCGCTACAGTTGCAGAAGGCTTTGTGATGCACAGATCCTTGCTGTGATTGATGACCAGGAAACAAATGTCGGATCTGGTTTCTTCACGCTTCTTTGTTCTCGATCGGGGTGCTCCACAGTACACTCAAATTCTTTTTTCACAATTAATTTAAACTAAATTTGCGCGGTTTCCTATTTAAGGATCGACGGACCATGTTCTGAGGTCGGTATGTACCCCAGAAATTATTTTGTTCAAGAAGATGTCTTGAACAATTGAAATGAATTATCACGAGAAAGATGTCTCGCTACAGAAATTTAAATTATTTTTCAGAAAGATGTCTGGCAACCGGTAGTAAAATTGCTACTATACGTTATAAATAATTATGCTTCTTTTTTTGGAACTTATTCCTTGGAGTGAACCTGGACAAGTGATCGTAATTGTTCACAGTAGTCCCCATGATACCTCGCAGTTAATCTCTACTGTCCATTTACATGACTATTACAGACGTTATTAACATAGGTGGTCATTGAACCTTGCTTGAACTTGAAATTTTCTATTTACATTTGCGGATTTGTATCATGGGAACTGTGTGATTACATGTGTGCTAGTTTTACATTCAAGTATAACACTTTGGACCTTATTGGTTAGAGGTAGAGGTGATGATCATACAATGCGTTCTCTATCTTTATCTATTTGGGGAAATTGGCATATAATCACTATGCTCCTCTTACGTTAACATGTGCTAGAGAGAGAGCGAATGCTTTGTATGTTGCCTTTGCCTTCTTATTGCCCATTTGACATTTAGTTTTAGTTTCTTGTTTACCTCGTCGCGTGTTCGGTTGTTGTTTCTCTGCATTTTACTTCCATAAAATGCATGAACGTGTTACCGCGAGTGATTGATTAAATCGCATATTTATATTAATCATCTGGATATTGTATATTCAAGCAGTATCCAAATGAATAGTTTAATATGCCGATTTTGCATGCAACAATGTCGAGTGCGCAATTGACAGGAGTTTTTGGAACATACATTAATTCATATTGTGATCAATATTAATTTAGTTTCTTTCTTTTTACAATTTGATATTAAGAATATTTCTCTGTGGTCGATTTGTGATGTTCTTCGGTTGTGTTTTGTGTTGGGCACCAACAGGATACTATAGGAAGTTTATAAGTGATTATGCAAAAATCATTAAACCTCTAACTTTATGCCTCAAAAAAGGTAACAAAATAAATGTAGAAGATGAATGCTATAAAGAAGCATTTTATAAAATAAAAACTTTAATGTCAGATGATTTAATAAATAGACACCCCAATTTCATGAAAGAATTTACATTAACTACCGGTGCTAGCAACTTTGCTCTCGGAGCAGTTTTGTCACAATCACATGGACCTCTAGCATTTGCCTCACGCACTTTAAATAAACATGAGTGTAACTATTCAACAATAGAAAAAGAATTGTTAGCAATAGTTTGGGCAACCAAGCAATTTCGTCATTATTTATATGGACGAAAGTTCATTATAAAAACAGACCATAGACCATTAGTATGGCTTCAAAACTTCAAAGAACCAAATAGTAAATTACAAAGATGGAAGATCAAACTTGAAGAGTATGACTTCGAAATACAATATATACAAGGAAAAGAGAATAAAGTGGCAGACACATTGTCCCGGATAAAAATAGAAAATAATATCAATATGATAAACAACGACATCGATGAGGACGATCACACTCAACATAGCGCAGAATCAGATAATTCAAGCTTAATCCCTATTAGTGAAAAACCGATTAATATCTTTAATCGACAAATAATTCTTCAAGTCAGCGCAAATGACGGAGTAACAAAAATTATTTATCCACATGTTGGGAAAAGAAGAATTATATTTACACGTAAAGAATTCAAAGAAAAGGACTTTGAAGATATTATTAAAGAAGTCGACGTTAGAATGTTAAATTGCATATATAGAAGATGAGAATATCTAAATAAACAAATTAATAATTGTCATCTATGTATGACCAAAATCGAAAGAAACCCAATTAAGTTACCATACGAAAAAACTATAACCCCAAAAAACCCAAATGAGCACTATCACATAGATATATGGTTCTTAAACCACAAGAAAAAATACCTCTCATGTATCGACAAGTTCAGTAAATATGCGGCTATAGAACCTATAAAACATAAAACATATACCGATGTTTTAAATGCTTTAATGAAAATTTTTACATATATGAAAAAACCCAAACAAATAACTCTCGATAACGAAAACGCGTTTGTTTCTGAAACATTAAGAAATTTCTTAGAAAATAATGAAATCAATATTCATTATTGTACAGCTAATCGCCATACAGGTAATTCGAATTTTAACCCAAATACAAGAATCTGGTGAAGAAATTGAACCCATTGACCATGCAATCAAAGCAATAGACACTTACAATAATGTCATTCATTTAACAACAAAAGAAAAACCTATAGATATAGATTTTAATAAAATCAACAATGAAATAATCTATAAACGTATTGAAGAGTGTAAAACTAAAATATTGAATAAATTAAACATGAATAGGGAAAATGTAAGCATAGATGAAAATTATGCAAAGATAACAGAGCCAGAGAAAATCAAAAACAAAATAGCACCAAAACATAAAAAGGTAAAAGTAATTAATAAATCTAACAAAAAATACACATTAGAAGAAAGAAACAGATTTAAGAAAAATCCTAATCGTATTCTCCATAAAGATCAATTTAGGAAAAAGAAAAAATACCAACAGATAACAAAACCATCTCATTCCAGAGATATCGCATCAAATAACGCAACATATTGTGACAATCCAGAAAATGATTGTAATTCTGATGATTATGACATTCCTCAGCCAAGTACAAGCGGAGTTAGAAGTCATTGATTTCAATAAAGGAAATGGTTTTACCTTAATCCAATTAGAAGAATACCCCTTAATAAATAGTTATGATACAATTCTTCACATAATTAATTTGACTGAATATGAAAATATTATAGAAATTATGGAAAGAAATGTTAATGAAATGCCCGAAGAAAATGATAGTATAACTAGGAAAATGTCAAAAATACGTAAGGAGTTTGAAGTTCTTTTACCCCATCCTGAACTTAATAGGCCGAAAAGAGGATTGCTTAACATTATAGGAACAGGATTAAAAATTTTATATGGTACTATGGACGACAATGATCGTAAAGATATTGAAGAACATCTAAAAATAATTGAAATTACATAATGAAATTACAAATTTAAATAATCAAATAATATTTAATGATAAATTTAACAAACAAATAAAAATATTAACTGAAACCTTGAACATGAAACCAATAACATAATAAAGAGAATTAACACATTTAAAGACAGTTACAACTACGAAAAAGATATAGCTAAAATACAGTATGAAATAAAGTTGAGAGAAAACCTCGATTATTTACATGAGGATATAGGAAAAATAAAAGAGATAGTAATGACCTCAAGGTTAGGAGTACTAAGTAGAGACATTTTATCTACAGAAGAAAAAAATAAATACGGCATTAATTTAAATAACTTAAAAGAATTGAACCTCAGTTTAGCTCTATATAAAAGCAATATTATATTCATCATTAAATTACCCAAATTTACAAATGAGTTATTCAAAAAGATATATGTTCAACCCATTCCAAATAAAGAAAATAATTTACAATTAAAAATAAATAAAAATTTGTATTTAACCAAAGACCAACTATTTATGAAAACACAAAATACATAAAAAATTTAAGTAATATTAATGATGATTGTATTGAAAAAATACTTAAAAATTCAATTCATATGAACTTTATAGTATTCTCACTTCGTGTATACGACGATACGCCACCAAACGCCGTAAAAAAGAACTTTCAGAAAGCTTTTATGCATTTTTGTAGTTATTTCTGTTGTCTTTTCCCATTCTCGTTTATATTTGCAGTGCGTACTCTTTAGTACTCTTTCCTTTGATAATAAAGAAGATTTCCAAAAGTGTGTGTTTTGTCACTTTAATTTTTCTTTACTTCTCTTGATGGGAATTGGTGAGAGGTGTGAGGTATACATATTTAATTATGCATTTTGGTAGTTATTGCTGTTGGCTTCCATTATCGTTAATATTTGCAATGCATACTCTTTAAGTAGCTACTCGTTCCTTCGATAATAAAGAAGATTTCCATAAGTGTGTGTTTTGTCACTTTAATTTTTCTTTACTTCTCAGGATATGAATATGATGTGATCCTGAGAGGGGGTGGGGGATATGGTTGGTGTATTATGTGTTGGTTTTCAAGGAATTTTGGGGTAGGTTATCTCATATTGCAAGCAGCTGTATTTGAAAAAGACAAATTTCCGTTGATTGAACTTCGTACTTTTGCAAAGCCACAAATTTTAACTTACAAAGTGAAACAAAGTGAATAAGACTTTTTATCCGATTTCAAGACTTTCATTCTGATAAGTATCAAATTATTTATCATTATTATATTATTATTTCATTCTTTTTCATATATTTTATTATATTCATATTTATATATTTTGTTACGTTTTTATAAATTTTAATATATTTATATATACCTATATCTACCTATGTATATACATTTATTTTAGAGATTATATATTATTTATTTAAGGGGGGGGGGGGGGGGGCACTTCGACCTAAAAAGATCTTTTGTACCGTATGGGCCAGATAAATTTAAACTAGTAGAATTTCCACTTTCCGTGTAAAGCCGACAATTTTACCAGTAGAAGAATTCTTTATGTCCTCGGTGCTCATTTGTTCCCTGATAAATATCTTCTTTCTAATTCCATTAAGGGCTGGACATTCACAAAAAATGTATTCAGCTGACTCGTCCTCTTCAAGACAGAGTCGGCACTCAGGAGAGTCTACTATTTTCATTTTGTGTAGATGATATCTTAAACCATGGTGGCCAGTAAGGTAACCCACTAAGCTTTTGATATCATGCCTGCTTAGGTTTAGGCATTTGCTGGCATTTTGATTGAAGGGCCGAATGACTCGGTTGGCCTTAGACCTGGCATGCTTTCCCAAAGATAGATACATTTTCTATGTTCCCAGCTTTATATAGCTACCGTTGCTGCTGATCTAGGATTGCAGCAGAAAGGTTCGGGACCTATGAATGGTGGTTCTGGACCTTTTCTGGCCAGTTCGTCAGCCTTTTTGTTACCTTCTACCCCGACATGACCCGGAACCCACCATAATTTTGTCTTGTTTCTTGATCCGAGTGTTTGAAGGGTATTGAAGCAGTACATGACTGATTTGGTGTCAATGGTATGCGAGCTAAGGGCGTTTATAGCTGCTTGACTATCCGTGAATATATGGATGATTGCGCCTTTTATGCCAGATGAATAAATCTGGCTGGCGCATTCTTGAATGGCCTGGAGCTCTGCTTGAAATACGCTGGGACTTTTTCCCATTTGTATAGTAAAGCGTTTAAGTGGTCCGTATACTCCCGCTCCTACCCCCGTTTCCATTTTATAACCATCCGTATACCACTTTCTGCCGTTGTGGCTATTTGGTGGGTTATTGCTAACCCATGCTTCTCTCTTGGGATCTCCGTGCAGAAACGTTTGTTGAAGCATAGTTTTTTTTGAATGCGGTCTGTGATCGCGCAGTTCATGTTAAGTTCTGGCAGTTCATCGAGAAGGGTCTTAAGTTCCAGATGGTCCTTAAGTCCCTTTTGGTACGCATATTGGTGAGGGTGCAGAAGCATGCTTTTTGATATGCATTCTCTAATGTGGATGTCAATAATCCTTTCCATTGTTTTCAGAAAAAACGATGTCAAGCTTATCGGACGATATGATTTAGGTAATTCGCTCGGCTTGTTTCCCGGTTTAGGTATGAATACTACGTTTACCTCCTTTCAGGTAATTGGTATATACCCCCAGTTGAAGCTGAACCTAAATAAGGCAATCATGGATTGTAATAAAACTTCTATTCCATTTTGAATGAGGGCTGGGAAAATACCGTCTGTTTATACGTAATACGACGTGCATCAATGACTGATCAACGGCTCTCTTATATAGCATTTGAAAAAAAAACGTTTGAATTCGTTACAAAAAAATGATATTTTACATAAATTCGCCGAAAAAGACCGAGGAATACAACTTTTTTAATTCTAATTAGATATTCATACTACTTGTGTGTGTATAAAAAACATATTATACCTACCCATTTCCTGATCTATAGCATATACGTTTAATTCGTAGTTTAAAAACAAGAATGTGATATTGCTTACACCTACCGTTTTAATAAAAATTAAATTTTTCTAGACTAGGTATACATTTTAACTTTCTTTTAAAAAAAATGTCAGCTCACCCAAAAAAAAATGGAACTCACCCATATATTATGTCCTAACATTTATTATTTCGGGCACGTAGAGTATTTATGGTTAAAATTTCAGCGAATATTTTACAAAAAAAACTGTTAAATTACAAGTGACCTGCCTCAACATTATTGTAGGTGATCGATTCCCTAATACCTAGATAAATATACCTATCCAACAACTATTTCTTTGAATAACGGCTGATACAAACAAATTGAATATTTCCGAATCAAATACTGAAGAAATGATAGAAATCGGTGCATTTTTGGACGAGATACAGCGAAAATAGCAAAACCCTAAAAAATCATAAACTCATAATTCCTTGTTTGATGGAAAATACCAAAATACCGAAATCAGCTTTTATTCAATATCCTGTAGAAAAATGTTTCCTCTCCCCTTACACCATCTGCCTCACAGCATACATTTCATTTACCAAAAAGTATTCGGCTGTTACGCTGTTACACAGAAAAATACATACTTACACGTCCATGCGAATGAAAATCATATGGCGCGACCAGAGGCAGACAGTTGAAAATGCGAGATATCCATATATATAGGTACAAGATAACAAAATTCCATACAATGATAGAATTCTTATTTTTGTCAGAAATCCTTAGGAAATACCTTATCGAAGAAAAGAGGATCAAATAAACTCTTCGCTCTGTTTCCTAACCAACAGTTTATTTGATTCTCTTTTCTTAATTCAAAGCTCATACAAATATTTTATGCTTAAATTGAGAAGCAATCACTCCATCCTTTTGGTCTCCAAATTCGTGGAGGTTGAGCTTTTTGAAATCGTGTTGATGATTTTACTATAGAGTTTATATACAATGATGCTACCTGCGCTGCCTACGCCTATGCTCCTTCTTACAATGAAAAAAAAAATGCATACACAATGGAATGAAATTCGTTCGGCGGAAAGATTCGAGAGAGACAAACCGGTTTATTTGGTCTTGCTTTCTTCGTTTTCAAAGTGTGTATTTAAAATGAAGATGACAGCAAAAGTTTAGACACAAACATTCTAGCTCAGTTCATAACGCCATCTGCATTTAGTCGGCTAAAACAAAAAATTCGACATGATGGCACTACTATAAAGTGTATATACAATGGCGGTGGTTGGCAAAGCAGGTTTCGTGTAGATTTATGGTATATTTTTTGTTTGCTTTGATGGAAGGGGTATGTTATGTTTTCTGGATTTTAACACAATTGGTATGTGTGTGTATGATCGTTGAAGGAGAGTCGCATTTCAGCAGTGAAGATTCTCAAATGTTTTTTTTTTATAATTCATAGAAGTATTTGCAAGTGAAAAGCAGATATTCATATTTAATGGTAGGGGCGATGGTGGATGAAGAGAGGTTGGATAATTGTAGTTGGGTAGATTGATGGTATATTATTTGTTTGCTCTGATCAAAGTTTTTGGGGTAGGTTATGGCATATTGCAATTAGAACAAAACCTGCACCTGGAACTTATTTTGTTGTATTTTATATAATTGGTGTGTATATGAAAAAAGAATTCTAATCTTTAATAAAAGACAGACCCGAAATTTTAACTGACAAAATATTTATTAATTATTAGTTGAAAGTATATAATTCAATGAAACGTTCTGTGCAAGGTACTTTGATACTCTGAACAAGCATTAACCAAATCGCCCTTTTTAACGGCGAGTCCGAGCAAACAAAATGTTAAGAGTAAAAATTAAGAGTCAACTATGTACATTAGAAGTTCCTAAAGCAATAGTCAATAAAGAGAATTCTATTCTGTTGCAAATTTCTACATCCACCGGCCACCAAAATGCTGTCCTAGTTTACTTCAAGCGGACATAAAAGTTGTACAGGTCTTCGAAGCTTCGTCCCGTTTGCTAGTCGGATCTGGCACGCCCTTACTTTGTTATCTCGCCCAATGAAAACGTCCTCAATTATGGCCAATTTCCAAAAGGTTTTAGGAAGCGCCGGATCCTGCAATATAACAACATCATTTACTTTAAAACAAGAACCGTTACCTTTTTTCCAATGATGTAGGGAACGCAACTGATGCAGGTACTCGACCCGCCAACGTCTCCAAAAACCCGCCAATGCCTTAAGTCGTGATTGCCACTTCTGTTGAAGATCCTGATGAGTTGCTGCCGCCTCAGATTCGGAACTACTGCTGCCACAGAATGAAACAGTCAAAAAATGCGACGGTGTGAGTGGGCTTAAGTCCGTGGGGTCATCCGAAATATAAGTCAGCGGCCTGGCATTGACGACACTCTCTACCTCAGTAAGCACGGTCCGCAGCTCTTCGAAATTCAACACCGCCCTTCCAATTGCCTTTTTTAGAACTGTTTTAATGCTCCTGACTAGACGTTCCCAGAAACCCCCCCACCAGGGGGCCCGTTCGATAATGTACTTCCATCTTACCCCCTCATTGCTAATAAATCCTTGTACGGTTTGACTTTGTATGGCATTGTAAAAATTATGTAGTTCTTTCGAAGCGCTCTTGAAGGTTTTAGCATTCTCCGAATAAATAACTCTTGGCCTGCCTCTTCTGGCAAAAAACCTTCTCAAGGCCATCAAACAAGCTTCCGTAGTAAGATCCATAACCAACTCGAGATGAACGGCTCTAATTGAACCACACGTCAGAAGTAGAATATACGTCTTCTTGGTTGAGCCTTCAACAGAAGGATCCCGGATGTAAAGCGGCCCTGCGTAGTCCACGCCAGTCATCTCAAACGGTCTCGAGGTAAACATCCTGTCACGTGGCAATGGAGCGAACGGCTGCCACCCTGGTGTTAATCTTAGCCATCTGCAAATACGGTATTGGGCAATCACGACTTTGATTAATTGACGCCCTCCGAGTATCCAAAATTTCTTTCGCAGTTCCGCTAAGGTGGTATTAAGGTCAACCATTAGTTCATCGGTCTGTACAAACCACGACACGCCCAATACTTTCTGTTGATCCGGTGGTACATCTGAGAAGGAACTTCTTACCGACTGATGACTGCTGTTCCACTTCCGCAGATTCATCGCAGCGCCCATGAGAATTCGATTAGATTGATCATGAATTTCTTTTGCCTCCTCCACCCTGTTCACACTAAAACAAAAATCGTCCATATACGAGCTGTCAAGTAGGATCGCTCAAGCCTTTAGGTAGTGTCGACTCAAATCGCAAAAATGCTTTTTCAGTGTGGCCCCTAGAATGAATGGGCTAGATGTAATACCAAAAGTTACGCGCGTCATTCGGAAGATTTGATAGGAGGGAAGCTGGGCAACAGAAGCGATGGGATTGGCAAACCAAAAGAAACGGTGGACGTCGCGATCCCTTTCATCCAACTCTATCTGTAGAAAAGCTTTTTCGATGTCGGCTACCATCGCAACATTTCCCAGACGAAAATTTTGCAATATTTTAAAGATGTCTGCTAGAAGATTAGAGCCGCTATGCAGTTCTTCGTTTAGGGAGGCGTGATTTTCTGCGTGGGCGGATGCATCGAACACAATGCGAAGCTTCGAAGTACATTTTTCTTCTCTATACACACCCCTATGTGGCATGTAATAAATTCGTTCCGCTTCCGACTCTGCGTCTACCTTCTCCGCGATGCCTCCACTAACCAATTCCCATATCGCCGCATCGTAGCGTGTTGCGGAATATTTTCACGCAACAAGTTTCACCTTCTGTCCTTCATTTCCTTCCCCGTACCCTTCTTCTATTGGGTGGCATCTGCGAGGTCATAGGACAGTGGAGGGCAACCAAGGTCCCATCAGCCATTGGGCCACTTTCCCCGAACCTCGAGGGTACCACCCCCACAGGTACCCAACCCCGTGAGTGGAGAGGATTCCCAAAAATGAAACGTGGAGATGAGCAGCTTAGGCGGACCGCCGACCGGCAGATCGAGAGCCGGGGTAAAGTGCCCACCCTTTTCGCCACACACCAACTCGGCAGAATGGGCCCAACGTTGCCTGCACATACGTAACCGTGCGAGGCAAATAATAATGCGGCAAGGTGGGTGACCTTAGCCTGAGTGCCCTTCAACGATATGGAGAGGCAGCAGATAAGTGTGGGTGGACCGCCCAGCTAACGTGTTAGTCGAGGTTTAGTTGACAGGAGTTCGAAAAAGTGCGAAATAAAGGCGAAAGGAATAAAAATAGTAAAATTAAAAAGTATAAAAAAAAGTAAAGAATTGGAAGTTGAGACGGGAATTAAAGTGGAAGAAGGATCTGGAGAGAAGGATAAAGGACATCAGGAGGAGGATAAATATTAGGACGGTTTATAGAGACAAAGGAACGAAGGAGTGGGATCCCAACCAAAGATAAGTAGAGTGATTTCATAAGTCGTGAATAATATCGTAATTCGGTTGGGTAGGAATTTAAAGTAACGAAAGTCTGGTAGGATTCTGCCACGAATTTTCCCGGGAATAGTTCGGGACACGCGACCTTTTTCCACCATTTTTGATATTCCGGGCGACGCCATAGCGGGTCACGCCGGTCACTTACCCTTCATTTGCCCTTCAGGCCGTAATACTTCGTTTGACCTTTTGTCATTGAGTCATTATTTTTTTCTTTTTATTAACGTCAAAGGAATAAAGTGACCAAGCTCCAACGGAGCTTTATAACGTGGTGCAAATTCTTTGTGTTTTCTCTTTTTTTGCATTTTCTATTTTTCAGTGGTTCGGCCAGAAGGTTTCACAATTCTCCGTAAAATTGTGTGGCGCCCATCTTTTTGCGATTTCATCGTTCAGCAGCGTAAGCTAACGTTTCAGATTTTTTTTGGTATTCTTGTTATCTCTAATCGCGGTTCGAGTTTATTTCTTGTTGTGGTCTTAGTTTTTTTGCATTTCGGTATTTAGATTAATTAGTTGGAATCGAATTATTTCGAGTAATTTTTTTGTCCGCGAATTAAGATAATAAGCGCAACAGCTCCGATGGGTTCCGACTAAGTTTTCTAGTTAATGAATGGAATCGAGAAAGTGCACCTACCTGGTTGCTGTCTAAATTCAGATCTTAGCGCTTCCACGGTAACATAACTTTGTAGCGCTCCTTTCCCCTTGTTATGCAATTTTCGGTATATTCTCTGGTAAAAGATGAGTTTTCTTCCTTCACTGGCTTAATCCCAATGGTCTCCAAATCCCAAAAGGCGTTTTCTTCTATTGCGCTAACGCACAAGACACCTGCACAAGTTGATTGAACGTTTTGAGTGCATACACATGAGGGACCTTGAAGCGTCCATCCAAAGAGAGTCTCTATTGCCACTAAACGATCATTAATTCGTTTAACATTGCCTGTGACAAACCGCCAATAATTGTCAGCCCCGATTAATAATGAAATACCAGCTTCTGGAGGGTAATTAAACGGTCGCGCGTCAGCTAAATTTACCAGCAAATTTCGCGTAATACTTTCGGTTGGAACCACTAAAATATCAGGGCAGATTTCTGGTACCACTATTGCGTCTATTTCCATTTTAGACTGTACGTATTGGCTTTGCAATTCTAACCGAACAACATTGCACTTACTGTCGCGTGTGAGACATTGCTCATTCCCAAATGGTATTACACAAATATTCCGGTACCCGACGACGCGTAACGAAAGTTTTTCTGCAAGAGATTCCCTCACAAACGTCAACTGACTACCACCGTCAAATATAATACGGACATAAGCGCTGTCATTCCCGTTCTTATTAAAAGCAAACACCGATGCCGATTGAAGAAACACATTCGCATTATTGTTCGTTTTCTCCACAGCACACAGATTAGCCGCTTGAGTGGGTTCGTTTGTAATTGTATTCGTAGACGTAGTCGGACGATGGTAGTTTGTATCATGCATTGCTTGTGCATGCCAACCACTACAGATATGGCAACGTAGACGATTTAGCACACACTTCTTTGCCGAATGACCACGAGAGGTGCAACGGAAACAACGGCTGTCGGCTTTCAGCATTGTTTTTCGTTGTGCCAGTGTGTGACTGCTATTACAGTTTCTTGTGGCGTGATTAGGAGATTTGCAAAAGAAACACATCTCATGTTGATGAGCAGCTGTTAATAATCCCGCGGCAGTTGAATATGATTTCGCAGGCCTATGACGTTTTGGTTCGATTTCTTCAAGAGAGTTTTCAAGAGCGACAATCTCCCGCTTGATGAACTTTAAGAGATTTTTTATATTTTTTTCGCCATCTAAAACAAAGGAACACTCACTTCCTGGAGATGCTCCCCCTGTTGCGGTAGATGATTCACCACCCTCTTCCTCGTCACCCCTTTCCAATCTAAAATAATTTGCACGCAGTTCACATGGCAGACAACGTATTAACTTTGATTTGAGCATTATCGAATAATGACTGGAGGGAATGCCCAATGCCGTCAGTGAACGAATGGAGGAGGTGACGGAATAGTAGATATTTTTGAGACCTCGAACATCTGTCTTTGAGGCAATAGGTGACAACGACATCATCTCGTTCATATTTTTATCGATGAGTTTATCCGAATTTCCAAACTCCTCTTGAAGTAAGGCGATAGCTCCGTCGTAGCACCTTTCAGTAGGAGTAAACCCAGCGACGGTATCGGCTGCAGTAGACTTCAAGGTGGACAAAAGGTAGTTGAATTTGTCCGCTCCCGACAATGAGCTGTTATCGTGAACAGCGGCCTTGAATTGCTCCCAATATGGAAGCTACTCTTTATAATCACCAGAAAACGTTTTCAGTGGCAGTTTCGGTAAGCTGACGCCGTTATGATGACCTCGCGGTGGGCTAGAGCGATCATTTGAGCCCAAAGGTTGAATGGGGATGGTTTATTGCATGCGATTTAAACGTTCTAGGCGCTGTTCTAACCGCGCGATGGCAGCAACTGCCTTGTCCTCGTACTCGACTATAGCTTCACTATCTTTTGCTTGCTCATCTGGGTTTGCACTGGAGAGTACAAGTGTACTTGCCTTTTGAAGGCCTTCGTGAGCAGATTTGAGCCTCTGCAAAAGAACTGATAATTCTTCTTCGATTGTACCCCAACTATCTTCGTTCGCGGAGTTAGGCTGCGATTCCGCCGTCTTAAGATAATCGTTTACGCTGTTGACGACGCGAGTCACTTGACCACGATAAGCCGCACGATTAGTAATCTCCATTTAGAAATGTTTTGTCGCGTTCCCGGGTTTCGGCACCATGAAAAAAGAATTCTAATCTTTAATAAAAGACAGACCCGAAATTTTAACTGACAAAATATTTATTAATTATTAGTTGAAAGTATATAATTCAATGAAACGTTCTGTGCAAGGTACTTTGATACTCTGAACAAGCATTAACCAAATCGCCCTTTTTAACGGCGAGTCCGAGCAAACAAAATGTTAAGAGTAAAAATTAAGAGTCAACTATGTACATTAGAAGTTCCTAAAGCAATAGTCAATAAAGAGAATTCTATTCTGTTGCAAATTTCTACAGTATATGTTAAGATCGGCGAAGGAGATTCGCATTTCAGCAGTGAGGCATATCATATTTGCATGTGAAAAAAATTAATTGAGGCAGAGATAAGATAAGACAAGTTAGAGTGTGTGTACGAGCGCGTGCCCTGCTTGTAATAATAGCTGCCGTAGGTTATTCATGAACAACTCAAATTGGTTTATTTATTGGTTCATCAAACAAAAAGGGCATTCATTCATAATCGGTATTCAAAATCATATTAGGTTCATATTTCGTTTGCATTATGTTACACAATCGAATCTCCGAATATGAACAGAATTTTTTCATTTGGTTTTGCACAAGCACCTGAGTGCCTCAGTTTGGGCTGCTAAATATCATTGATTTAGGTATTCTTTTTGATACCTACTTCTTTTGATACCGTCATACCGACCACTAGCGGCCGATATACTTAATGCAAATTTCGGTTTCAGGATGTCCCAGTAGGTACTAAAGAAATGAAGTATAGTTTAAATTTATCTTTTGAAGTAGGTGAATTTAAATAAAATATTCAATGCTGTGATTGGTAGCTATGCCTCGAATATCCAAATTGGTTAAATGAACATTTCTTTATCTTTAAACTACATACATAATATTCTCAGTATTTGTTTTTTTTTCTTTTAAGAAAGCAATGAAAACATATATTTTTGCATGTCTAAATAGGTAGGTAGTTTGTTTGACATTCATTCAAATAATAAAAAAAAAATGTAAATCGACAGGTGAGCTGCCTCTAACAGATATACGTATCCAACAACGTGTGTTTATAAATATCTGATAAAAAACAAATCGAATATTTCTGAATCAATTACAAAAGAAATGATAGAAATCGGTGAAATTTTGGACGAGATATACCCAAAATAGCAAGAGTCTAAAAAACCATAAACTCATAATTTCTTTACTTCTTACATGTTCAGTAGGTAAAGTAAAGGAACAAGACCAAACTGTGGTAGATTCCGGGCCAAGAAGGTTTTGAAGGCAACGAAAAGGCCGACGACGGGTTGCGATATCACCTAAACATAATGAAAATAGTTGACTCTGCAGAATGCCGGCTATGTCTTGAGGAAGACGAAACAGCTGAACACATTCTAGGTGAATGTCCGGCCTCAGAGAACAACAGAGTTCCGAAGATATAAAGAAGTGGTCTGCTGGTAGCATTATCCGCTTTATACGGAAAGAAGAAATACTACTAGCTTAACATATTTCTGGCCCAGATGGTACAAACGACCTCATAGGTCGCAGTAACTTTTTCTTCGAATTGGCGAACCAGAAGCTAAAAAAAAAATATATTGCAAATTTCAGCAGAACCATTTACCACAGGGCATGACAACTAATAATAGAACGAAACGAGGAGTAGGCCGTCTGATTAAAGCTCGGTGATTAAAAACACGTATATCTAATGTTACAACATGGGTAATGCGAAAGAGAACCAATCGAGCAACCTTCATTAGAAGCAAAAAACACAAACAAGTGACCTTCCTCAATGCTTTATTGCAAAGGTGCAGGGACTTTAAACAACGAAAATTCGTATTATCCATATAAATATTCATCGTGTAGGTACCTATTGACCAATAAGTGGTGGTGCAGCATGGCACAATACCGACACAAAATAAATTATGTCATTGCTTTATAAATTAGACTGAATATTTCTAAATCAATTACAAAAAGAATGATATAAATCGGTACATTTTTCGACAAGATATAGCCAAAATAGCGAGAATCTAAAATGCGATAAATTCATAATTTCTCAGTTGAAAGAAAAATACCCAAATCAAATTTTATTAAATTTTTCGTTTCAAACGAATCGCCCCTTCCAACCAGAGAGTCGATAATGCGAAATCCATTATCCATACAAATAATAACTTACTTGGTTTCCATCATCAACCTCTGCTACTTGCAAAGCATACGTACATGAACATGCTACCTGCGCTGCCTACGCCTATGCTCCTTCTTACAATGAAAAAAAATGCATACACAATGGAATGAAATTCGTTCGGCGGAAAGATTGGAGAGAGACAAACCGGTTTATTTGGTCTTGCTTTCTTCGTTTTCAAAGTGTGTATTTAAAATGAAGATGACAGCAAAAGTTTAGACACAAACATTCTAGCTCAATTCATAACGCCATCTGCATTTAGTCGGCTAAAAAAAAAAATTCGACGTCATGGCACCATTGTATATAAACCTTATAGTAGTGCAACCGTGCGTAGACGACGATACGCCCTCAGTGCGCATTCGCCCGGAGTATTGCGCAAGTTTATTTATCTTTAATCAACATGTAAAATTGTTGGTATATATTTTAAAGTCCATGTACCTTTTCAATGAAGCATTGAGGAAGGTCACTTGTTGGTATTTTTTGCTTAATGGAGGTTGCTTGATTGTTTCTCTTTTGCATTAAACGTGTTCTAACATTAGATGTACTTCGAGGCATTAAGAACGTCACTACAAAGATTATACTGGCTAACTTTAGAGCTTTTAGCTAAGCTCCAGCAATTGTAGAGTGTTCTATTGTGTCTCTTGGCGGTTCAAGTTGAGTATGACTTTCATTACTATAGTCCCAGGATATTCATAGTTTTAATTGTAATCCGCGTTGCGACTATTGGATATCAGAAAGAGTTGAACTGCTTTTTGTATTCATATTGGTCTAATTTTATTCGTGAAAGGATAAGTTGTGCATATGAATATTTTTATAATATATAAATCCTATTTCTTTTATACCTAGTATAGGTAGTCCATTGTCTGGTAGTTATTACACTGGACTGTGTTGCTACTATGTTACCTATAGTTGCCAATTATATACAGTCCTGTTCGTATTGTGTTCATTGTTTGCACAGTCCGTCTGTTTACCAAGATAGATATCTTGCTCTTAAGCATATTGTATCTAATCTTATCAAATTTAATATTTGATTTAATATCGAATTCAGCACCGACCGCGCTGACCCCAAATTATGCATGTATTAATTTTTCTTAATACAGATTTATTAAAAGATATTGAAAGTTAAAAGTTTTTGAAGTTGTATTTAAAATCCGAAATTTCCTATTATGGATAATAGAGTTCCACATTCACGTTCTAGAGGAAGACCGAGTAATTTGAGAAATTCGTCCACTTTTCGAAATATAACTCCCCGTTCGGAAGCAATGGAATCCAGGCCAATAGTTAGTCGTACTCCACCTGGGGGTAGTGTAGGCTTAAGCCAGGATAAGATTTTACCACAGCTGGTACTAACCCTCCTGCAGCAATTCAATCCGGTCAGGCAAGTAACCACAATAGTGAAGACAATAATGAGCGACGAAATATTAAGGGATATCCTCCACCTGTTCAAGAAGAGGCCACTGACATTAGAGCTATTACGTCAGAATTTTAACGAATACTCGAGGCAAACCAACGAGTTTTCATTCGTGAAATCCAGTCTATTAGAGATACCTTAGTTGGAAGATTGGACAATTTGAATTTAAATACTCCCAATGTGAATCCTACTAGACCTTCGAACGCTCGTTCCGACTTCGAATATTTTTTAAATAACGCTTCGTTTTCGACCTAACGCACAGTGTGACGAATCGCTGATTTAGCGGAATTAAATTAAGATTAAATTTTTTGTTTTTTTTTTAATTGAAATTTTTCACAGAATAGAATATAAAATTTTTTTTTAACATATGACTACAAATTGCAAGACAAAACAATACATACAAACCAGCTTATTTTAATTTTTTTAATTATTTTTTACATATAAAAGTTGCAAGTATTCATGTTCCATGATGCTTTTCTTTCTTCTCGGAAAATATCTTAGACTTGCTAAGAATTGGATCTGAGGTTATAAGCAATCGATTTAAGAGTTCAGTATTTGTATCTACACGTGATATTTTTGTGGTAAGAAGTTCCCTAAACCTTCTATTTTCCTTGTTTCTTGCCTCTTGCGCTTCTTCTGAAAGTTGTCCGATTGGAAGTATACAAGTCGAAATTATTTGTTTTCCATGAAAGAAGACCTTATGCACACTTACTGGCTTAAAATACCAGGCATAATTGTCAAAAGCATCTGCATCTATTGGGAACCCAGACCCAAGAGCTTCTAAGATGATATGAAACTTTTTGATAATTTCTTTATCTATCACTGTAATTTGGGCAGTCTTTTCATCATCTCTAAAAAATCGTCTAGCCTTGTTCCCGTCATTAGGATTGCCAGACTGTTGAGTTGGCATATCTACCAATAACCCTGTTTCTCTTGTAAATTTTCCTTGTATTAGTTATTTTCTGGCTTTGACTTTTTCTTTACTGCCTCGGTCTTTTACCTGCCGCAACTTGACATCTAATCTATAAGCTTTTTTTCGGTCTTCCTACTCTAGATGAAGAAGGTATTTCATCTAAGATATGTTGTGGTAATGTTAGATTTTCATTTAGCCACAGAGAATTTGAATTTTCGAAGCGCTCTCTATGTCTCGTCAAATCTTAAACATAAAGTTTTAAAGGTTAATTTGATTGACTTTGTTGCAGCCTCAGAAAATATTACATGGCTAAAGTAACCCACAACAAAAGCAGAAACAGCATCTAAGCGCTTAATTTTAAATTAAGAAATCCAAACATAAAAAATTTGCTTTTTCGTGATTTCCATGGGCATCCTAAAAAACGAAAAATTTTGTTGAAACACATTTTAGCAGTGCATATGCAAGGCTTTAGAACAAACACGGTCTCCAACTTGGACAACACTGAACAACTAGGTATACTTTTCTTCCAATGAATACAAAAAACACATATTTTATCTATAAATTTTACTTTCATTTACCCCTTATACCTTTTAAACAAAATCTTTAATTATGTAAGAAAAACTTACTTTTATATCAATTGACCTTTAACTTATTGAGAAAAGATAAAAAAAAAGCTATAAAATATACGCGAACCATTTAAAACCGATATAAACACTTTCTCTTCAAATTGACCTTCTTATAAAAAAAATTATATACAATTTGGAGTTTGAGATGATTTTTTTTTATTGTAAGAAGGAGCATAGGCGTAGGCAGCGCAGGTACGTATGCTTTGCAAGTAGCAGAGGTTGATGATGGAAACCAAGTAAGTTATTATTTGTATGGATAATGGATTTCGCATTATCGACTCTCTGGATGGAAGGGGCGATTCGTTTGAAACGAAAAATTTAATAAAATTTGATTTGGGTATTTTTCTTTCAAATGAGAAATTATGAATTTATCGCATTTTAGATTTTCGCTATTTTGGCTATATCTTGTCGAAAAATGTACCGATTTATATCATTCTTTTTGCAATTGATTTAGAAATATTCAGTCTAATTTATAAAGCAATGACATAATTTATTTTGTGTCGGTATTGTGCCATGCTGCACCACCACTTATTGGTCAATAGGTACACGATGAATATTTATATGGATAATACGAATTTTCGTTGTTTAAAGTCCCTGCACCTTTGCAATAAAGCATTAAGGAAGGTCACTTGTTTGTGTTTTTCGCTTCTAATGAAGGTTGCTTGATTGGTTCTCTTTCGCATTACCCATGTTGTAACATTAGATATACGTGTTTTTAATCACCGAGCTTTAATCAGACGGCCTACTCCTCGTTTCGTTCTATTATTAGTTGTCATGCCCTGTGGTAAATGGTTCTGCTGAAATTTGCAATATATTTTTTTTTTAGCTTCTGGTTCGCCAATTCGAAGAACAAGTTACTGCGACCTATGAGTTCGTTTGTACCATCTGGGCCAGAAATATGTTAAGCTAGTAGTATTTCTTCTTTCCGTATAAAGCGGATAATGCTACCAGCAGACCACTTCTTTATATCTTCGGAACTCTGTTGTTCTCTGAGGCCGGACATTCACCTAGAATGTGTTCAGCTGTTTCGTCTTCCTCAAGACATAGCCGGCATTCTGCAGAGTCAACTATTTTCATTATGTTTAGGTGATATCGCAACCCGTCGTCGGCCTTTTCGTTGCCTTCAAAATCTTCGTGGCCCGGAATCCACCACAGTTTGGTCTTGTTCCTTTACTTTACCAACTGAATATGTAAGAAGTAAAGAAATTATGAGTTTATGGTTTTTTAGACTCTTGCTATTTTGGGTATATCTCGTCCAAAAATTCACCGATTTCTATCATTTCTTTTGTAATTGATTCAGAAATATTCGATTTGTTTTTTATCAGATATTTATAAGCGAACACGTTGTTGGATACGTATATCTGTTAGAGGCAGCTCACCTGTCGATTTACATTTTTTTTTTTTATTATTTGAATGAATGTCAAACAAACTACCTACCTATTTAGACATGCAAAAATATATGTTTTCATTGCTTTCTTAAAAGAAAAAAAAAACAAATACTGAGAATATTATGTATGTAGTTTAAAGATAAAGAAATGTTCATTTAACCAATTTGGATATTCGAGGCATAGGTACCAATCACAGCATTGAATATTTTATTTAATTTTTTTTTAATGCTAATTTCATATTGCATTTGGTTTTTCCCATATTATCGAAGGAGTTAAAAAATTTCGTAAAATTAAATCAAGAAACTACCTGTTCGTAATCAGGTGAGACGGAAGTACGAGTACATACCAATTGTATTAAATACCAGCAAACATCCTACGGCCTCCTCGCAATATGCCATAACCTACTCCAAATTTCCATTAGAGCCAACAATTAATATACCATCTTTGTATATACATACATAAGTGAATATGAAGACTTTTCTTTTTAGCTTAAAGATGGATAAGTTGTTTTAATTTTCCTTAAACGGTAAACTCTCTTAAGCGGACAAAAATGTGCACCATTAATGTCCCCTCAAGGAAGATTTCACTGTATGTATATATACATACATATGAAACTTATATTTTTTCTGGCTGAGGTTTCTATAACATGCGATACGTCTAACCATGCGTTTGATGGAGTTCAATATTTTAATGCATTTGGGTACCTACCTATAAAATTTCATAATAGTACCTACCTACTTCAAAAGATAAATTTAAACTATACTTCATTTCTTTAGTACCTACTGGGACATCCTGAAACCGAAATTTGCATTAAGTATATCGGCCGCTAGTGGTCGGTAGACGGTATCAAAAAGAATACCTAAATCAATGATATTTAGCTGCCCAAACTGAGGCACTCAGGTGCTTGTGCAAAACCAAATGAAAAAATTCGGTTTATATTCGGAGACTCGATTGTGTAACATAATGGAAACGAAATATGAACCTAATATGATTTTGAATACCGATTATGAATGAATGCCCTTTTTATTTGATGAACCAATAAATAAACCAATTTGAGTTGTTCATGAATAACCTACGTCAGCTATTATTACAAGCAGGGCACGCGCTCGTACACACACTCTAACTTGTCTTATCTTATCTCTGCCTCAATTAATTTTTTTCACATGCAAATATGATATGCCTCACTGCTGAAATACGAATCTCCTTCGCCGATCTTAACATATACACACCAATTGTATAAAATACAACAAAATAAGTTCCAGGTGACGGTTTTGTTCTAATTGCAATATGCCATAACCTACCCCAAAAACTTTGATCAGAGCAAACAAATAATATACCATCAATCTACCCAACTACAATTATCCCACCTCGCTTCATCCACCATCGCCCCTACCATTAAATATGAATATCTGCTTTTCACTTGCAAATACTCGTATGAATTATAAAAAAAAAAACATTTGAGAATCTTCACTGCTGAAATGCGACTCTCCTTCAACGATCATACACACACATACCAATTGTGTTAAAATCCAGAAAATATAACATACCCCTTCCATCAAAGCAAACAAAAAATATACCATAAATCTACACGAAACCTGCTTTGCCAACCACCACCACTACCTGCATCATCCTCCTACTCATATTCCCAGCACGAGAATGGTGTAGAACTAGACTATCATGGTTTGTTGCGGGCGAATGCGCACTGGTGGCGTATCGTCGGTTACGCACGGTTGCACTACTATAAGGTTTATATACAATGGTGCCATCATGTCGAATTTGTTGTTTTAGCCGACTAAATGCAGATGGCGTTATGAATTGAGCTAGAATGTTTGTGTCTAAACTTTTGCTGTCATCTTCATTTTAAATACACACTTTGAAACGAAGAAAGCAAGACCAAATAAACCGGTTTGTCTCTCTCGAATCTTTCCGCCGAACGAATTTCATTCCATTGTGTATGCATTTTTTTTTATTGTAAGAAGGAGCATAGGCGTAGGCAGCGCAGGTACATATGCTTTGCAAGTAGCAGAGGTTGATGATGGAAACCAAGTAAGTTATTATTTGTATGGATAATGGATTTCGCATTATCGACTCTCTGGATGGAAGGGGCGATTCGTTTGAAACGAAAAATTTAATAAAATTTGATTTGGGTATTTTTCTTTCAAATGAGAAATTATGAATTTATCGCATTTTAGATTCTCGCTATTTTGGCTATATCTTGTCGAAAAATGTACCGATTTATATCATAATTTTTGTAATTGATTTAGAAATATTTAGTCTAATTTATAAAGCAATGACATAATTTATTTTGTGTCGGTATTGTGCCATGCTGCACCACCACTTATTGGTCAATAGGTACCTACACGATGAATATTTATATGGATAATAAGAACTTTCGTTGTTTTGCATTGCTAAATTGGAGTATTGCGCAAGTTTATTTATCTTTATTCAACATTTGAAATTGTTGGTATATATTTTAAAGTCCATGTACATTTTCAATGAAGCATCGAGGAAGGTCACTTGGTATTTTTTGCTTAATTGCATTAAACGTATTTTTTGCTCTTTTGCATTAAACGTGTTCTAACATTAGATACATTTCGAGGCATTAAGACCGTCACTACAAAGATTATGCTGGCTAACTCTAGAGCTAAGCTCCAGCAATTGTAGAGTGTTCTATTGTGTCTCTTGGCGGTTCAAGTTGGGTATGACTTTCATTACTATAGTCCCAGTTTATTCATAGTTTTAATTGTAATCTGCGTTGCGACTATTGGATATCAGAAAGAGTTGAACTGCTTTTTGTATTCATATTGGTCTAATTTTATTCGTGAAAGGATAAGTTGTGCATATGAATATTTTTATAATATATAAATCCTAATTCTTTTATAGTATAGTCCATTGTCTGGCTGGTAGTTATTACACTGGACTATATTGCTACTATTTTACCTATAGTTGCCAATTATATCCAGTCTTGTTCGTATTGTGTGCATTGATTTGCACAGTCCGTCTGTTTACCAAGATAGATATCTTGCTCTTAAGCATATTGTATCTAATCTTATCAAATTTAATATCTGATTTAATATCGAATTTAGCACCGACCGCACTGACCCCAAATTATGCATGTATTAATTTTTTTTAATACAGATTTTTTAAAAGATATTGAAATTTAAAAACTTTTGAAGTTGTATTTAAAATCCGAAATTTCCTATTATGGATAATAGAGTTCCACATACACGTTCTAGATGAAGACCAAGTAATTTGAGAAATTCGTCCACTTTTCGAAATATAACTCCCCGTTCAGGAGCAGCGGAATCCAAGCCAATAGTTAGCCGTACTCCACCTGGGGCTAGTTTAGGCTTAAGCCAGGATAAGATTTTACCACAACTGGTAGATAACCCTCCTGCAGCAATGCAATCCGGTCAGCAAATAACCACAGTAGTGATGATAATAATGAGCGACGAGATATTAACGTACATCCTCCACCTGTTCAAGAAGATGCCACAGACATTAGAGCTATTACGTTAGCATTCCAACGAATACGTGAAATTCGTGAAATGCAGTCTATTAGAGATAAAGTAGTTGGAAGATTGGACAATTTGAATTTAAATACTCCCAATGTAAATCCTACGAGACCTTCGAATGCTCGTTCTGACTTCGAACATTTTTTAAATAACGTTTCGTTTTCGATCCAACGCACAGTGTGACGAATCGCTGATTTAACGGAATTAAATTAAAATTAAATTTTTTGTTTTTTTTTTAATTGAAATTGTTCGCAGAATAGAATATAACAAATTTTTTTAACATATGACTACAAATTTCAAGACAAAACAATACATACAAACCAGCTTATTTTAATTTTTTTAATTATTTGGTACATATAAAAGTTGCAAGTATTCATGTTCCATGACGCTTTTCTTTCTTCTCGGAAAGTATCTTAGACTTGCTAAGAATTGGATCTGAGGTTATAAGCAATCGATTTAAGAGTTCAGTATTTGTAGCTACACGTGATATTTTTCTGGTAAGAAGTTCCCTAAACCTTCTATTTTCCTTGTTTCTTGCCTCTTGCGCTTCTTCTGAAAGTTGTCCGATTGGAAGTATACAAGTCGAAATTATTTGTTTTCCATGAAAGAAGACCTTATGCACACTTACTGGCTTAAAATACCAGGCATAATTTTCAAAAGCATCTGCATCTATTGGGAACCCAGACCCAAGAGCTTCTAAGATGATATGAAACTTTTTGATAATTTCTTTATCTATCACTGTAATTTGGGCAGTCTTTTCATCATATCTAAAAAATCGTCTAGCCTTGTTCCCGTCATTAGGATTGCCAGACTGTTGAGTTGGCATATCTACCAATGACCCTGTTTCTCTTGTAAATTTTTCTTGGATTAGTTATTTTCTGGCTTTGACTTTTTCTTTACTGCCTTGGTCTTTTACCTGCCGCAACTTGACATCTAATCTATAAGCTTTTTTTCGGTCTTCCTACTCTAGATGAAGAAGGTATTTCATCTAAGATATGTTGTGGTAATGTTAGATTTTCATTTAGCCACAGAGAATTTGCATTTTCGAAGCGCTCTCTATGCCGACCACTTTTGGCCCATGTCTCGTCAAATCTTAAACATAAAGTTTTAAAGGTTAATTTGATTGACTTTGTTGCAGCCTCAGAAAATATTACATGGCTAAAGTAACCCACAACAAAAGCAGAAACAGCATCTAAGCGCTTAATTTTAAATTAAGAAATCCAAACATAAAAAATTTGCTTTTTCGTGATTTCCATGGGCATCCTAAAAACGAAAAATTTTGTTGAAACACATTTTAGCAGTGCATATGCAAGGCTTTAGAACAAACACGACTTGGACAACACTGAACAACTAGGTATACTTTTCGTCCAATGAATACAAAAAACACATATTTTATCTATAAATTTTACTTTCATTTACCCCTTATACCTTTTAAACAAAATCTTTAATTATGTAAGAAAAACTTACTTTTATATCAATTGACTTTTAACTTGTTGAGAAAAGATAAAAAAAAAGCTATAAAATATACGCGAACCATTTAAAACCGATATAAACACTTTCTCTTCAAATTGACCTTCTTATAAAAAAAATTATATACAATTTGGAGTTTGAGATGATTTTTTTTTATTGTAAGAAGGAGCATAGGCGTAGGCAGCGCAGGTACGTATGCTTTGCAAGTAGCAGAGGTTGATGATGGAAACCAAGTAAGTTATTATTTGTATGGATAATGGATTTCGCATTATCGACTCTCTGGATGGAAGGGGCGATTCGTTTGAAACGAAAAATTTAATAAAATTTGATTTGGGTATTTTTCTTTCAAATGAGAAATTATGAATTTATCGCATTTTAGATTTTCGCTATTTTGGCTATATCTTGTCGAAAAATGTACCGATTTATATCATTCTTTTTGCAATTGATTTAGAAATATTCAGTCTAATTTATAAAGCAATGACATAATTTATTTTGTGTCGGTATTGTGCCATGCTGCACCACCACTTATTGGTCAATAGGTACCTACACGATGAATATTTATATGGATAATACGAATTTTCGTTGTTTAAAGTCCCTGCACCTTTGCAATAAAGCATTAAGGAAGGTCACTTGTTTGTGTTTTTCGCTTCTAATGAAGGTTGCTTGATTGGTTCTCTTTCGCATTACCCATGTTGTAACATTAGATATACGTGTTTTTAATCACCGAGCTTTAATCAGACGGCCTACTCCTCGTTTCGTTCTATTATTAGTTGTCATGCCCTGTGGTAAATGGTTCTGCTGAAATTTGCAATATATTTTTTTTTTAGCTTCTGGTTCGCCAATTCGAAGAACAAGTTACTGCGACCTATGAGGTCGTTTGTACCATCTGGGCCAGAAATATGTTAAGCTAGTAGTATTTCTTCTTTCCGTATAAAGCGGATAATGCTACCAGCAGACCACTTCTTTATATCTTCGGAACTCTGTTGTTCTCTGAGGCCGGACATTCACCTAGAATGTGTTCAGCTGTTTCGTCTTCCTCAAGACATAGCCGGCATTCTGCAGAGTCAACTATTTTCATTATGTTTAGGTGATATCGCAACCCGTCGTCGGCCTTTTCGTTGCCTTCAAAATCTTCGTGGCCCGGAATCCACCACAGTTTGGTCTTGTTCCTTTACTTTACCAACTGAATATGTAAGAAGTAAAGAAATTATGAGTTTATGGTTTTTTAGACTCTTGCTATTTTGGGTATATCTCGTCCAAAAATTCACCGATTTCTATCATTTCTTTTGTAATTGATTCAGAAATATTCGATTTGTTTTTTATCAGATATTTATAAGCGAACACGTTGTTGGATACGTATATCTGTTAGAGGCAGCTCACCTGTCGATTTACATTTTTTTTTTTTATTATTTGAATGAATGTCAAACAAACTACCTACCTATTTAGACATGCAAAAATATATGTTTTCATTGCTTTCTTAAAAGAAAAAAAAAACAAATACTGAGAATATTATGTATGTAGTTTAAAGATAAAGAAATGTTCATTTAACCAATTTGGATATTCGAGGCATAGGTACCAATCACAGCATTGAATATTTTATTTAATTTTTTTTTAATGCTAATTTCATATTGCATTTGGTTTTTCCCATATTATCGAAGGAGTTAAAAAATTTCGTAAAATTAAATCAAGAAACTACCTGTTCGTAATCAGGTGAGACGGAAGTACGAGTACATACCAATTGTATTAAATACCAGCAAACATCCTACGGCCTCCTCGCAATATGCCATAACCTACTCCAAATTTCCATTAGAGCCAACAATTAATATACCATCTTTGTATATACATACATAAGTGAATATGAAGACTTTTCTTTTTAGCTTAAAGATGGATAAGTTGTTTTAATTTTCCTTAAACGGTAAACTCTCTTAAGCGGACAAAAATGTGCACCATTAATGTCCCCTCAAGGAAGATTTCACTGTATGTATATATACATACATATGAAACTTATATTTTTTCTGGCTGAGGTTTCTATAACATGCGATACGTCTAACCATGCGTTTGATGGAGTTCAATATTTTAATGCATTTGGGTACCTACCTATAAAATTTCATAATAGTACCTACCTACTTCAAAAGATAAATTTAAACTATACTTCATTTCTTTAGTACCTACTGGGACATCCTGAAACCGAAATTTGCATTAAGTATATCGGCCGCTAGTGGTCGGTAGACGGTATCAAAAAGAATACCTAAATCAATGATATTTAGCTGCCCAAACTGAGGCACTCAGGTGCTTGTGCAAAACCAAATGAAAAAATTCGGTTTATATTCGGAGACTCGATTGTGTAACATAATGGAAACGAAATATGAACCTAATATGATTTTGAATACCGATTATGAATGAATGCCCTTTTTATTTGATGAACCAATAAATAAACCAATTTGAGTTGTTCATGAATAACCTACGTCAGCTATTATTACAAGCAGGGCACGCGCTCGTACACACACTCTAACTTGTCTTATCTTATCTCTGCCTCAATTAATTTTTTTCACATGCAAATATGATATGCCTCACTGCTGAAATGCGAATCTCCTTCGCCGATCTTAACATATACACACCAATTGTATAAAATACAACAAAATAAGTTCCAGGTGACGGTTTTGTTCTAATTGCAATATGCCATAACCTACCCCAAAAACTTTGATCAGAGCAAACAAATAATATACCATCAATCTACCCAACTACAATTATCCCACCTCGCTTCATCCACCATCGCCCCTACCATTAAATATGAATATCTGCTTTTCACTTGCAAATACTCGTATGAATTATAAAAAAAAAACATTTGAGAATCTTCACTGCTGAAATGCGACTCTCCTTCAACGATCATACACACACATACCAATTGTGTTAAAATCCAGAAAATATAACATACCCCTTCCATCAAAGCAAACAAAAAATATACCATAAATCTACACGAAACCTGCTTTGCCAACCACCACCACTACCTGCATCATCCTCCTACTCATATTCCCAGCACGAGAATGGTGTAGAACTAGACTATCATGGTTTGTTGCGGGCGAATGCGCACTGGTGGCGTATCGTCGGTTACGCACGGTTGCACTACTATAAGGTTTATATACAATGGTGCCATCATGTCGAATTTGTTGTTTTAGCCGACTAAATGCAGATGGCGTTATGAATTGAGCTAGAATGTTTGTGTCTAAACTTTTGCTGTCATCTTCATTTTAAATACACACTTTGAAACGAAGAAAGCAAGACCAAATAAACCGGTTTGTCTCTCTCGAATCTTTCCGCCGAACGAATTTCATTCCATTGTGTATGCATTCTTTTTTATTGTAAGAAGGAGCATAGGCGTAGGCAGCGCAGGTACATATGCTTTGCAAGTAGCAGAGGTTGATGATGGAAACCAAGTAAGTTATTATTTGTATGGATAATGGATTTCGCATTATCGACTCTCTGGATGGAAGGGGCGATTCGTTTGAAACGAAAAATTTAATAAAATTTGATTTGGGTATTTTTCTTTCAAATGAGAAATTATGAATTTATCGCATTTTAGATTCTCGCTATTTTGGCTATATCTTGTCGAAAAATGTACCGATTTATATCATAATTTTTGTAATTGATTTAGAAATATTTAGTCTAATTTATAAAGCAATGACATAATTTATTTTGTGTCGGTATTGTGCCATGCTGCACCACCACTTATTGGTCGATAGGTACCTACACGATGAATATTTATATGGATAATAAGAACTTTCGTTGTTTTGCATTGCTAAATTGGAGTATTGCGCAAGTTTATTTATCTTTATTCAACATTTGAAATTGTTGGTATATATTTTAAAGTCCATGTACATTTTCAATGAAGCATCGAGGAAGGTCACTTGGTATTTTTTGCTTAATTGCATTAAACGTATTTTTTGCTCTTTTGCATTAAACGTGTTCTAACATTAGATACATTTCGAGGCATTAAGACCGTCACTACAAAGATTATGCTGGCTAACTCTAGAGCTAAGCTCCAGCAATTGTAGAGTGTTCTATTGTGTCTCTTGGCGGTTCAAGTTGGGTATGACTTTCATTACTATAGTCCCAGTTTATTCATAGTTTTAATTGTAATCTGCGTTGCGACTATTGGATATCAGAAAGAGTTGAACTGCTTTTTGTATTCATATTGGTCTAATTTTATTCGTGAAAGGATAAGTTGTGCATATGAATATTTTTATAATATATAAATCCTAATTCTTTTATAGTATAGTCCATTGTCTGGCTGGTAGTTATTACACTGGACTATATTGCTACTATTTTACCTATAGTTGCCAATTATATCCAGTCTTGTTCGTATTGTGTGCATTGATTTGCACAGTCCGTCTGTTTACCAAGATAGATATCTTGCTCTTAAGCATATTGTATCTAATCTTATCAAATTTAATATCTGATTTAATATCGAATTTAGCACCGACCGCACTGACCCCAAATTATGCATGTATTAATTTTTTTTAATACAGATTTTTTAAAATATATTGAAATTTAAAAACTTTTGAAGTTGTATTTAAAATCCGAAATTTCCTATTATGGATAATAGAGTTCCACATACACGTTCTAGATGAAGACCAAGTAATTTGAGAAATTCGTCCACTTTTCGAAATATAACTCCCCGTTCAGGAGCAGCGGAATCCAAGCCAATAGTTAGCCGTACTCCACCTGGGGCTAGTTTAGGCTTAAGCCAGGATAAGGTTTTACCACAACTGGTAGATAACCCTCCTGCAGCAATGCAATCCGGTCAGGCAAATAACCACAGTAGTGATGATAATAATGAGCGACGAGATATTAACGTACATCCTCCACCTGATCAAGAAGATGCCACAGACATTAGAGCTATTACGTTAGCATTCCAACGAATACGTGAAATTCGTGAAATGCAGTCTATTAGAGATAAATTAGTTGGAAGATTGGACAATTTGAATTTAAATACTCCCAATGTAAATCCTACGAGACCTTCGAATGCTCGTTCTGACTTCGAACATTTTTTAAATAACGTTTCGTTTTCGATCCAACGCACAGTGTGACGAATCGCTGATTTAACGGAATTAAATTAAAATTAAATTTTTTGTTTTTTTTTAATTGAAATTGTTCGCAGAATAGAATATAACAAATTTTTTTAACATATGACTACAAATTTCAAGACAAAACAATACATACAAACCAGCTTATTTTAATTTTTTTAATTATTTGGTACATATAAAAGTTGCAAGTATTCATGTTCCATGACGCTTTTCTTTCTTCTCGGAAAGTATCTTAGACTTGCTAAGAATTGGATCTGAGGTTATAAGCAATCGATTTAAGAGTTCAGTATTTGTAGCTACACGTGATATTTTTCTGGTAAGAAGTTCCCTAAACCTTCTATTTTCCTTGTTTCTTGCCTCTTGCGCTTCTTCTGAAAGTTGTCCGATTGGAAGTATACAAGTCGAAATTATTTGTTTTCCATGAAAGAAGACCTTATGCACACTTACTGGCTTAAAATACCAGGCATAATTTTCAAAAGCATCTGCATCTATTGGGAACCCAGACCCAAGAGCTTCTAAGATGATATGAAACTTTTTGATAATTTCTTTATCTATCACTGTAATTTGGGCAGTCTTTTCATCATATCTAAAAAATCGTCTAGCCTTGTTCCCGTCATTAGGATTGCCAGACTGTTGAGTTGGCATATCTACCAATGACCCTGTTTCTCTTGTAAATTTTTCTTGGATTAGTTATTTTCTGGCTTTGACTTTTTCTTTACTGCCTTGGTCTTTTACCTGCCGCAACTTGACATCTAATCTATAAGCTTTTTTTCGGTCTTCCTACTCTAGATGAAGAAGGTATTTCATCTAAGATATGTTGTGGTAATGTTAGATTTTCATTTAGCTACAGAGAATTTGACTTTTCGAAGCGCTCTCTATGCCGACCACTTTTGGCCCATGTCTCGTCAAATCTTAAATATAAAGTTTTAAAGGTTAATTTGATTGACTTTGTTGCAGCCTCAGAAAATATTACATGGCTAAAGTAACCCACAACAAAAGCAGAAACAGCATCTAAGCGCTTAATTTTAAATTAAGAAATCCAAACATAAAAAAATTGCTTTTTCGTGATTTCCATGGGCATCCTAAAAAACGAAAAATTTTGTTGAAACACATTTTAGCAGTGCATATGCAAGACTTTAAAATAAACACGGTCTCCAACTTGGACAACACTGAACAACTATACTTTTCGTCTAATGAATACAAAAAACACATATTTTATCTCTAAATTTTGCTTTCATTTACCCCTTATACCTATTAAACAAAATCTTTAATTATTTAAGAAAAACTAACTTTTGTATCAATTGACTTTAAACTTATTGAGAAAAGATAAAAAAAAGCTATAAAATATACGCGAACCAATTAAAACCGATATAAACACTTTCTCTTCAAATTGACCTTCTTATAAAAAAAATTATATACAATTTGGAGTTTGAGATGATTTTTTTTTTGTTGCACTAAGCAACAACAAAAAAATTGCACAGTCATTACGTAGGAGGTTTAACCGGTTTTTGTTTAATTTTGTGCACGTCATTTTCCTTATTAAACCAAGCTAAATCAGCGATTCGTCACACTGTCCAACGCAGACAAGCACCACCAATAAGTCAACAAACTTCTTTAGTAAGTTCCGTTTGTAAAATTGAAAAGTGGCAAATTGCATTCGACGAAAATATCCACGATTTTCTTTTTAAAGTGGAAACCCTTAAGGATCGTTCGCAATGTAGCTGGGAATACACTATAACTTGTCTTATCTTTTTTTATCTCTGCCTCAATTAATATTTTTTCACATGCAAATATGGTTTATAAGCCATTTGGGAATCCTCATTGCTGAAATTGCGAATCTCCTTCACCAATGTGAACACAGACACCAATTGTATTGAATACAAAGAAACAAGTTACAGGTGACTGTGATGGTCTAATTGCAATATGCCATAACCTACCCCAAACATTCATCAAAGCCAACAAATAATATACCATCAATCTACTTGATGACAATTCTTCCACCTTTCTTTATCCACCATCGCCCCTACCTTTAAATATGAATATCCATTTTTCACTTGCAAATATGAATTATAAAGAAAATCATTTGAGAATCCTCACAGTAGCTGAAATGCGACTCTCCTTCAACGATCATACACACACATACCAATTGTGTTAAAATCCAGAAAACATAACATACCCCTTCCATCAAAGTAAACAAAAAATATACCATAAATCTACACGAAACCTGCTTTGCCAACAACCACCACTACCTGCATCATCCTCCTACTTATATTCCCAGCACGAGAATGGTGTAGAACTAGACTATCATGATTTGTTGCGGGCGAATGCGCAATGGTGGCGTATCGCCGTTTACGCACGGTTACACTACTATAAGGTTTATATACAATGATGGCACTACTATAAAGTGTATATACAATGATGGCACTACTATAAAGTGTATATACAATGATGCTGCAAATATAATGCTTCCGAAACTTCGTATCTAATCATTTTTCATCACAATCAGGGATGGGACTTTTTGAAAAAATTTCCGCAGTAGATTTGAAAAAAAAAACGGAGTAGATTAAACTGTTTCGCAGAAGATTTTTATATTTTCAAAATATAAGGAAGACATAACATATACCTATACAAATAAATAATTTAAAGTTCCATGTTAATTTGAGTTCCATGAACCCAAGTCGACAGCCAATTTCAGATTCGACCGACACACTTCAGTCGATACGAGATGAACGCCAGTGGATAACATCGTGGGAATATACTGGAAGAATGCAAAAACCTGCTTGCGTTGTCGGCTTGGAGCAGACACTGCTACCAATTGAGATGATGTGGACACATCTTAGGAGCACTGAGCAGAAGTTTCTCCTGACTGCGCATCTTAATACAGATCCAGCAGAGAACTTATTTTCGATGGTGCGCACAAAAGGGGATCGTACGAGAAAAACCCCTCGGCTTACAGATTCACAAGAAATCTTAAGCAGATTATATTTAAAAATTTAAATTCTTCAGATTATTCGGGATATGAAGATTTTGGAGCAGACCAATTGCTGGATGAAGCAGACCTTGAAGTATTCGATTTGGAGCGGGCAGAGAATGCAGAATTTACACTTGAAGTGCTAGTAGAAGACCACATCATGGAGACCGATATTTTAAACAGTATCGAGTACGATATTTTATATAAAATATGTAGTTTAATAAATAGTAGTTAATAAATAGTTTAGTTATATTAATAAAGAGTTTATTTTTTTATTTATAAAAGTGTATGCTCATATTTATTTGTTTTTGTTACGGTAATGTTAGTAAATAGCTTATTCATTTTTATATACTCTAGGTTATAGGTATGCGTTGTTATGTTAGGTTATATTTTATGTATGAAATATGTGCGAGGAGTAGGCCTAATGGGGATACCTCGGGGGAAAAAACGCATCTAATGTTCCACCTCCTGGTTGATGCGGAAGAGAACATTTTGATTTTGAAAATATTTTCACATGAGCATAAATGGACCATAGAAAGTCTAATATTATAAATTTCAGCTCCCTAGCTCAAACATTGGATTTTCAAAAAAAGTTGATTTTAAAATATTTACACATGAGCCCTAGAGAGTATATACTATAAATTTCAGCTCTCTACCTCAAATTTTGAGTTTTCAATAAAATTGTTTTATTTAATTGTGGGCGTGTAGTGGGCGGATTTTAAAAATTTTATCTCCCGCTCAGTTTTAGGAGTCATACATCACATATTAAAAATTTTAGCTTTCTAGCTCAAAATTCAATTTTTTCGAAAAATTTTTTTTTTGAGTTTGTGGGCGTGTCTGTGGGCGGATTTCAAAAATTCGTAAACTTGATTATCATAAATTTAGTAACTTTTAGGGGTCTACGGGCAATATTAAGGTATGTTACAAACTATGCGTCAAAATTGAAATACCCTTAGAATAGGGTATAAAAACATGAATGTGATATTGCTTATACCTACCGTTTTAATAAAAATTAAATTTTTCTAGATTATACATTTTAACTTTCTTTTATAAAAAATGTTAACTCACCCAAAAAAAATGGAACTCACCCATACATTAGGTCCTGGCTACGAAAGGGGTGGGCAGATTTTAAAAATTCTTAACATTTATTATTTCGGGCACGTAGAGAGTATATGGTTAAAATTTCAGCTTTCTAGCTTGAGTTTGAGATAGTAGATACGCGTTACAATCGATGCTGATCACGAATATTTTACAAAAAAACTGTAAGATGACAAGTGACCTGCCTCAACATAGGCCACCTACAATATGATCGATTCACTAAAAGATAAATATACTTATCCAACTCTATGTCTTTGAATAATGGAACTACACAAATTAAATATTTCTGAATCAAATACTGAAGAAATGATAAAAATAGGTGCATTTTTGGACGAGATACAGCGAAAATAGCAAAACCCTAAAAAAACATAAACTCATAATTCCTTGTTTGATGGAAAATACCAAAATATCGAAATCAGCTTTTATTCAATATCCTGTAGAAAAATGTTTCCTTTCCCCTTACACCATCTGCCTCTCATCATACATTCCATTTACCAAAAAGTATTCGGCTGTTACGCTGTTACACAGAAAAATAAATACTTACACGTCCATGCGAATGAAAATCATATGGCGCGACCAGAGGCAATCAGTTGAAAATGCGAGATATCCATATAGGTACAAGATAACAAAATTCCATACAATGATAGAATTCTTATTTTTGTCAGAAATCCTTAGGAAATACCTTATCGAAGAAAAGAGGATCAAATAAACTCTTCGCTCTCTTTCCTAACCAACAGTTTATTTGATTCTCTTTTCTTAATTCAAAGCTCATACAAATATTTTATGCTTAAATTGAGAAGCAATCACTCCATCCTTTTGGTCTCCAATTCGTGGAGGTTGAGCTTTTTGAAATCGTGTTGATGATTTTACTATAGAGTTTATATACAATGATATTATCATTGTATACAGACTCTATAGTATTGTTACATCCAGGCTAGGATTCGAAAAGATAAAACGTAATTCTATTTAATTAATCTTTATTAGTTCTCTTTCAATTTAATTCTTGATTATTATTCTAATAATTCCCTTATTTAATTCAACAATTCACTTTCACAATCAATCACTTTAAATAAACAATCACTTTTCTCTTATTCAATATTCTCTATACTTTTCACTACTGTCATCTATCGCCCTTCTTTATCGCGGTTCACAACTCGAATGTCTTGGGTGCTCCTGCGACATCTATTTATATCTCTTAGTGACACCTCTCGAAATTTCCAGATTCGTTGAGAAGGTTCGTTAAGTTCAGAAGGTTCGAGAACAACATACCAAGTTATACCACAGCTACTCAAACTGCTATTCCAATGCTGCCAAAATCGGTAATATGGCTACTTTTACTCTCTACTAGATGACGCAGTTGACTAATTAATGCTGAATGACATAGTTCAAGCAAACATGCAACAATATCCCCCTCTTAAACTTGTTCGTCCCGAACAAGCACGTCAATATTTTCGCCATGGTTGCGATGGAGACGATCCACATGGACAACTTTCAGCTTGCCTCTTCCTCGCTGGATCCGGTAGACAACATCGTTGATGCGCTTCACTATCTTATAGGGTCCTTCCCAATCCTGTTGTAGTTTAGGTGACATGCCTTTTCGGCGATGAGGGTTGTATAGCCATACCAGATCTCCTTCCTGGAATCCTGTGGTGGTTGCTTTTGTATCGTACCTCGTCTTCATGCGGTCGCTGGATATCGGATGGATATTTAGGTGGATTTCAGTACCCGGTACACCCTTTCCTACCCACTTCACCTAGCTTCAATTTGACGCTTTTGTGTCCGCATTAAGAATTCGTACGGGAACAATATTGTTCTTCGGCTCGACAAGCACTTTTCCAACCACGCAGTTACGGTAGTGGTTGTCTTTTGGTTCGACTAGAGAGAATCAGTGGCTCATAGGATCACCTTCCAGCTTTGTCCGAATCAGTGTCTCTGAAGAAGATGTTAGGACCTCGTCCTCACTAATGACTGTCCTCAGGGATGCGGCGTTCTCGTTCCCGTACACCATCGGAATCTCTACGTTTCGATACTTGAGTACTTGCATACCAAAGTCCAACACGACATCATGCGCCTTCATGAAATCGATTCCAATGATGCATTCGTCACATATATCGGCTACTAAGAAAGCGTGGGAGAATGGTAATCCTGCCAAATTTATAGTTAGCATGATATCTCCGTACACTTTCGCTGTCGCTCCTGTTGCTGTTTTCAGACAGTAACTGCTGGTATTGTGCAACCACGACTGAGGGACGATGTCCCTCCTTATAATGGAAGCGGTGGCACCGGTGTCGATGGCTGCCACGCACTTATTTTGACCGATATAGGCTTCCACTGTTAAACTCTGGTTTCCTCGTTTGGTTTGGGAGTCTTGTATTGTGGTCCTGGATACATCGATTCCGGAAACCCACTTCTGCTCTGAGAAGCTGACCCTTACACGTTTCCCGACTGCTGGTTCTGCGAAGCTATATCTGCCAAATGCTTCTTCGTTGCGCCTCCTAGGCCCGCAATGTGGACAACGGCCTTGTCTGGGTGGAGCTCTGCACTTTCTCTACAGGTGCCCTATTTTGTTGCAGTTCCAACAGCGCATTTGACCTCTGTTATCTCTGTTCCGGTCTACGATGTCTGTTCTTTGACATGAGCATTTAACGGCTGTCATTTATTTCCCTTACGCGGTGGAACACATGCGATGCCTGATCAGCAGCTTGCATTGTCAAGGCAAATGCTACGGCCTCGGCGAGAGTTCTCTTTCCAGCCATTCGTACGGCCATTTGCAGTTGTCTATCTTCAATGGCTTGGATAAACGCCTCCACAGCCATTTCATTGATGAGAATCTCACCAGCATTAGGATATGACAAATGTGCCAGACGTTCGATATCTGCTTGCAGCTGTTGAAGTGTTTCTCCCCTCTTCTGGACTCTACTGCGTAGCTGAACCCTGTACACTTGCTGCATATGCTCATCCCCGAAGCGCATCTCTATAGCCTTGACCAGGGCGTCGTAGTTGTGTTGCTTCTCTTCTGAGACGGTTTGGAGTAACTCCGCAGCTGTACCTCTTAGTGCGAGCGTTAGCGCAATCGACTTTTCCTCGTTGTCCCAGCTGTTCGCCACTGCAGCTGCTTCAAACTGTTTCTTATAAATTGGCCATGATGTTTGACCATCGAAAACAGGAGGCTGCATCTCTTTCCTTCTCGGACAGTCCGCAGAATTTTCTCGAGCCTTCTGCTTCTTCACTTTCTCGAGCTCTTTAGCCAAGTTCTCGATGTTTGTATCGATTTCGTCGAATTTGGTTTCAACCTTCTCGAACTTTTGGTCAATTTCTTCGAGTTTTCCTTCGAGAACATTTTTAAAATCTTCCACAGCGCTCTTTTGGGCGGCAACTATGGAATTCTTTTGTTCTTCGAATTTAGTGTCCATTGCTTGCAATTTGGAATCTAGAGAATTCTTTTGTTCATCAAATTTAGAGTCCATTGATTGCAATTTGGCATCTAGAGAATTCTTCTGTTGTTCTAGAGAATTCTTTTGTTCATCAAATTTAGAGTCCATTGTTTGCAATTTGGAATCTAGAGAATTCTTCTGTTGTTCTAGAGAATTCTTTTGTTCCTTGAACTGAGAGCCCATAGAATTCTTCTGTTTATTGAACTGAGAGTCCATAGAATTCTTCTGTTCATCTAACTTGGCCAGAAGTAATTCCATCATAGCAGTCATATCAACGCTTGTACTTACTTGTTCTTCTGCTACGTCGAACAAAACGGACTTGTGGTTTTTTCCTTCGTTTTCAACAGATTCCTGCAGTCGAAGCACAAGATCACTTTTTCCTCCAGCTGTGGAGAGATTCCGCTTTTCCAATTCAGCTTTTAACTGCGGTATACTGAGCTGTAGTAATTTTAATGTGCGGCCCATTTATTTTTAATTCACTTCACTTTAATTTCACACTGAATACGTTTTATCCCACTTCTGACACCAATGTTCCATCCAGGCTAGGATTCGAAAAGATAAAACGTAATTCTATTTAATTAATCTTTATTAATTCTCTTTCAATTTAATTCTTGATTATTATTCTAATAATTCCCTTATTTAATTCACAATCAATCACTTTAAATAAACAATCACTTTTCTCTTATTCAATATTCTCTATACTTTTCACTACTGTCATCTATCGCCCTTCTTTATCGCGGTTCACAACTCGAATGTCTTGGGTGCTCCTGCGACATCTATTTATATCTCTTAGTGACACCTCTCGAAATTTCCAGATTCGTTGAGAAGGTTCGTTAAGTTCAGAAGGTTCGAGAACAACATACCAAGTTATAACACAGCTACTCAAACTGCTATTCCAATGCTGCCAAAATCGGTAATATGGCTACTTTTACTCTCTACTAGATGACGCAGTTGACTAATTAATGCTGAATGACACAGTTCAAGCAAACATGCAACAGTATTCTCACTTCGTGTATACGACGATACGCCATCTGTGCCCTCCGGGCCAAAACAAATGGTGATAGTTTATGCACGTTATGTGGGTTTATTTTTGTTTTCGTCCAATCTCCTGAAGATTGAAGATCATTCAGGTAGCGACTACCGATGCCAATGGTGGCTGATGTTTGTCGTAGCGGACATTCTCATCGGGTAGATTTATCGTATTTTATTTTATTTTATTTGTTGGCTTTGATGGAAGTATCAGCAGAATATTTTTATTTGGTTTGATTGGCAAATAGGTGATTTTTTGCTCTCCTTCATGCTCGTGACTGGGTATATGAGAAGTAAGATGATACAGATAGCGTTGGTGGTTGACTGTAGGTCGGAGAGGTGAAGGAATTATTATCGGGTAGACTTATGCCATATTATTTGTTTGCTCTGATGGAAGTTTGGGGTAGGTGATGTTTTCTGGGTATTTAATACAATTGGTATGTGTGTGTATGATCGTTGAAGGAGAGTCGCGGTGAGGATTCTCAAATGATTTTCTTTATAATTTATATTTGCAAGTGAAAAATGGATATTCATATTTAAAGGCAGGGGCGATGGTGGGTAAAGAAAGGTGGGAGAATTGTCATCGAGTAGATTGATGGTATATTATTTGTTGGCTTCGATGAAAGTTTGGGGTAGGTTATGGCATATTGCAGTTAGACCATCACAGTCACCCGTAACTTGTTTCTTTGTATTCAATATAATTGGTGTCTGTGTTCACATCGGTGAAGGAGATTCGCATTTCAGCACTGACGATTCCCAAATTATTTATAAACCATATTTGCATGTGAACAAATATTAATTGAGGCAGAGATAAAAAAAGATAAGACGAGTTATAGTGTATTCCCAGCTACATTGCGAACGATCCTTAAGGGTTTCCATTTTAAAAAGAAAATCGTGGATATTTTGGGACGCGTCAAATGCAATTTGCCACTTTTCAATTTTACAAACTGAACTTACTGAAGAAGTTTGTTGGCTTATTGGTGGTGCTTGTATGCGTTGGGTCGAAAACGAAGCGTTATTTAAAAAATGTTCGAAGACAGAACGAGCGTTCGAAGGTCTCGTAGGATTCACATTGGGAGTATTTAAATTCAAATTGTCCAATCTTCCAACTAAGGTATCTATAATAGACTGCATTTCACAAGTGAAAACTCGTTGGTTTGCCTCGAGTATTCGTGAACAGGTGGAGGATTTTCATTAATATCTCGTCGCTCATTATTGTTATCACTATTGTGGTTACTTGCCTGCCCCGATTCCATTGCTGCAGGAGGGTTATCTACCAGTTGTGGTAAAATCTCATCCTGGCTTAAGCCTATACTAGCCTCAGATGGAATACGACTAACTATTGGCCTGGATTCCATTGCTCCTGAACGGGGAGTTATATTTCCAAAAGTGGACGAATTTCTCAAATTACTTGATCATCCTCTAGATAGAACGTGTATTTGGAACTCTATTATCCATAATATGAAATTTCGGACTATTAACCCTATTCCTGCCACGCTGCGACTGTAAGTCACTATTTTATTTTAAACTAATATACATTTTTTTTTTAATTTTTAACGCAAAATCAGTGTAATGTATTTTACTATTGGTCACAACGTTACTGTTATATACAATTTTTGTTTTTTTATGTTTCGATATTGTTTATTCGATATTGTTTACGTATTACATAAAATATTTAAAAATAACATAAACTGCTACGTAGTGACTCTAAGACACTTCAACGACTTTAAATTTATAGTTCGTTTACAGCTAAATAAATGGAACTGTATATTGTTTATTCATGTAAGAACTTCATCTCTTGCAAAATAGAATATTTACTGTAAGAAGATCGTGAAGGTCGTGAAAGTGGTAACAAAACTGCTGAATTATTCATAGGACAAGATGGAACTTCAATACCACCAAACTAGCAAGGCCGACCTTCAGCTCGTAAAACCATCCGAGGCAAAGTAAATGAAGTTGTGTTACTCCCTTTAAAACACACTGATCATCCTGTGGATGCATTTACGCTGTTTTTTTACTGACGTAGTAGAACTTATTGTAAAATACACTAACTTACACGGAATGAACACAGTAAGCAACAAACGGAAGATGACCGATATGATGGAAATTCGAGCTTTCATAGGAATATTGATCGATGCTGGATTACGCAGGCAAGGTGGCACGTCCTATGAAGAATTTTGGAATCGGAAGTCCATTTGACTGTTACTGCTGCCCTTATGAAAAAGGACTATCTTCTAAACAATACTGTGGTATTTGTCAGAAACCCGTGTGTAATGAGCATTCGGGTGGCAATGGTGCAGTAGTAGTGTATTCGCCTACGGAATGGAAGGTCGTGCGTTCGAATCCCGGCCAAGTCCATTACTTTATACCGAATACATGAAATCGTAATCTCCCTAAGTAACTTAGACACCACCCGTGGAGAAAAACCCTACAACTGCACCCAAACACTTCTTTCCTATCTCTCTATTCTTTCTAATACCAAGTTGCTTACACTGTGCTCTTAGCATTATAAGGGTACTGTAACAACAGAAAAAAAATCCCTTTGGCGTAAGATAATTATAAAAAAAAAAAAAAAAACTTTTGTTTGCCTTACATGTCAAAATAAATAGTTAAATAAGTTAAATAATAGATCTCTAAATTATTTGTATTTAATTTCCTTTTTTCCAATAAAATAAATGAATTCTCTATGTATTTTGTATTAGTGTCTCCAACTCACTCATGGCAGCTAACGTTAGTCAAATGACATGGCAGTAATAGGGTTAAATAAAACTTAAAAGTTTTTAGCTTCCAATATCTTTTAATTAATCCGTGTTACAAAAAAATTAATACATGCATAATTTGAGGTCAGCGCGGTCGGTGCTAAATTCGATATTAAATTAGATAAGATTAGACACAATATGCTTAAGAGCAAGATATCTATCTTGGTAAACAGACGGACTGTGCAAGTCAATGCACACAATGCGAACAAGACTGTATATAATTGACAACTATAGGTAACATAGTAGCAACATAGTCCAGTGTAAGAACTACCAGACAATGGACTATACTATAAAAGAACTAGGATTTATATATTATAAAAATCTTCATATGCACAACTTATCCTTTCACGAATAAAATTAGACCAATATGAATACACAAAACAGTTCAACTCTTTCTGATATTCAATAGTCGCAACGCGGATTACAATTAAAACTATGAATATACCGGGACTATACTAATGAAAGCCATACTCAACTTGAACCGCCAAGAGACGCAATACAACACTCTTCAATTGCTGCAGCTTAGCTCTAGAGTTAGCCAACATAATCTTTGTAGTGACTTTCTTAATGCCTCGAAGTGTATCTAATGTTAGAACATGTTTAATGCGGAAGAGAAACAATCAAGCAACCACCATTAAGCAAAAAATAGCAACAAGTGACCTTCCTCAATGCTTCATTGAAAAGGTACATGGACTTTAAAATATATAGGTACCAGTAATTTCACATGTTGATTAAAGATAAATAAACTTGCGCAATACTCCTATAAAATATGTCGTTCATCGAATTTAGTAATCTAGCTCCACGCAAAACAACGAAAATTCTTACTATCCATATAAATATTCATCTTATAGGTACCTATTGAACAAGAAGTTGTGGTGCGGCATGGCACAATACTGACAAAAAAAATTATGTCATTGCTTTATAAATTAGATGGAATATTTCTAAATCAATTACAAAAAAAATTCGGTACGTTTTGCGACAAAATATAGCCGAAACAGTCAGAGTCCAAAATGCGACAAACTCATAATACCTCTTTTTCTGAAAAATACCGAAATCAAATTTTATTCAATTTTTCCTTTCAAACGAATCGCCTCTTCCATCATTTCTACTCGCAGACGAAGAAGTCAGATCATTGTATATAAACGGGTTGGGCCCGTTTGCCCGCATATCAAAAGCCCGCACACGAATGCCCGCATATCAAAAGCCCGCATCCCGAAAGCCCGCATCACAAAAGCCCGCACCACAAAAGCCCGCATGTCATGGGGAAATATGAAGTTCCCCTTAAGAAAACTCTTTTCTGTGATTCTCACAAGATCGAGTATCTAACATTTTGGAAATTGAAGTAAACCAATCAAAACTCTTATAGAAAATATTTTGTGGCTTCGAAAATGGCGTGAAGTAGTTATTCACCACACTCACCTCTTTTTTTTTGAAAACTTGTAAAATCTCTTACAAAATTTTTGCTCGTCCTAAAAAGAACGGATTTATTCACCATATCTACCTCTTCCCCTCCTAAATTGAAATTGGTTAATATCTCTCAATGAATATTTAGTCGTCCTAAAAAGAACGATTTTGGTTTATAGAAAACCACCAATCCACAAAATCACTTCACTTTCACTATTTTGGGAGCAACCGCACTGCTCCAGGCATCGACGAAGAATGCGACAATTCAAAAAAATACCACTTCTTATATACACTTTGTCGAAGACATTTCGAATTGATAATATTTTTGACAACCAATCAAAACTCTTGCAGGATATATTTTACACAACTTCCCTCTCCGTGATTCTCATGATTTCTTGCATCTTACAGATGGATTTCTGTGTGAATTCAATGAATTTTAAATGTACATTACTTCTATTTTAACACGCAATTGTTTAGGAAATAACCATAGCCCAAGTGCGGATAGTACATGTGTTGAATAGATGCTCTTACCAAGAATGCGACAATTCAGAAAAATACCACTTCTTATATACACTTTGTCGAAGACTTTTCTTACGGTAAATTTGTTCTCCGTGATTCTTAAACAAACGAGCATTTTAACTTTTTGAAATTGAAAGAAGCCAATCCCCCTCGAATTGGTAATATTTTTGACAACCAATCAAAACTCATGCAAGATATATTCTCCTTACAAATGTTTACCATTTTAGAAACTTTTTTCTCTTTTATTGGGAGGAATGCTATTATTATTCATTGGTAAGAGCATCTATTTAACGCATGTACTATGCGCAAAATTGAATTTTGCCTAAATTTCAGCTACAAATAGTATAAAAGAAATGGAGATTGAAACGATTTCCTATAAACGAAATGGATATTTCCAAATTACTCGCATTATTCGTTGTTTGTTACGCCGATTGGTGTGGTTGTCTGCTCCAATCGTTCTTTTTAGAGCCATTGGTATTAAAGAGGATATTAATTCCTTAAGAAAGCGTTCTTTTAAGGACGACTAAATGCCTAAATTAAGAGATTTTGCTTATTTCAGTGAGGAGGAGAGGTGAATTTACAGTTCCTGTAGGTGGTTTTGTTACGCGTTAAAAAAAGGGGTGAATATATTGAGAAATAAAAGCTGTGGGGAAGATAATGTCCATATATTCGGATTATTTTCATCTTTTACTGTGAGGAATAGTGTCAGTCTTCCTTTGAATAGACAACTATTCAACTCATGTACTTACGCACACTTGAGATCAGGTTATTTCCAAGACAATTGCGTCTTATCCTCGAAGAAATGTTAAGCAGGCGCCATAAACACTGAAATTAGCGCCAAATTCTAAAGATTATAACCTTATATTCGCATAATGTTCGTTCTGGGTGGCGCGCTTCGCGGGATCTTAGGGTTTCACCTATCTTTCCGCAGGGTTTAGCACGCTCACGCAACTCCGTTGCTCCGCTAAGGGTATATGCCTTAAGCCTGGCAGCCGCCATAAGCACTATGATATTAGTGCCCAACTAATAAAGATAATGTCCATATATTCGCATCATTTTCATCTTTTACTGTGAGGAATAGTGTCAATCTTTCTTTGAATAGACAACTATTGCACTCATGTACTTACGCAAACTTGAGATCAGATTATTTCCAAGATAATTGCGTCTTAACGTCGAAGAAATATTAAGCAGGCGCCATAAACACTGAAATTAGCGCCAAATTCTAAAGATTATAACCATATATTCGCATAATGTTCGTTCTGGGTGGCCCGCTTCGCGGGATCTTAGGATTTCACCTATCTTTCCGCAGGGTTTAGCACGCTCACGCAACTGCGTTGCTCCGCTAAGGGTATATGCTGGTTGTCTGGCAGGCGCCATAAACACAAGCAAATAAGCGCCGAATTGAAAAGATAAGGCAAATTTATGCGCATCATGTCGGGTCTATGTAGCCCGCTCGCGGAATCTTAGGATTTAAACTGGTTTTTCCACTAAATAAGCGAATAATTCCGAATATGAACTCCATTTACTCGCATGATTTGCGGTCTGCTTTAATCAAATGTATACAAATTCTTTCCATTTTATGAACTTTTTTCTCTTTTATTGGGAGGAATGCTATTCTTTTTCAATGGTAAGAGCATCTATTCAACACATGTACTATCCGCACTTGGGCTATGGTTATTTCCTAAACAATTGCGTGTTAAAATAGAAGTAATGTACATTTAAAATTCATTGAAGTCACACAGAAATCCATCTGTAAGATGCAAGAAATCATGAGAATCACGGAGAGGGAAGTTGTGTAAAATATATCCTGCAAGAGTTTTGATTGGTTGTCAAAAATATTATCAATTCGAAATGTCTTCGACAAAGTGTACATAAGAAGTGGTATTTTTCTGAATTGTTGCATTCTTCGTCGATGCCTGGAGCAGTGCGGTTGCTCCCAAAATAGTGAAAGTGAAGTGATTTGGTGTATTGGTTACTATTAACCAAAATCGTTCTTTTTAGGACGACTAAATATTCAATGAGAGATATTGACCAATTTCAATTGAGGAGGGGAAGAGGTAGATATGGTGAATAAATCCGTTCTTTTTAGGACGAGCAAACAATTTTTAAGAGATTTTACACGTTTTCAAAAAAAAATAGGGGAAGAGGGGAGTGTGGTGAATAACTACATCCCCCTCCATATTACTGGGAACAAATATTTCTTTCAAGTGATTTGATTGGCTTTAAAATTTTTTAAATTAAAGTGATGAGGTGAATAACAAAACAATAAGCCCGCATCATATGCGGGCTAAATCTGAAAATAAATTGTGCGGGCTTTTGTGCTGCGGGCTTTTTCATAATTTGGCGTGCGGGCTTTTGTTACGCGGGCTTTTCATATGCGGGCTTATAGGGGTTTCCCATATAAACTCTATAGTAAAATCATCAACACGATTTCAAAAAGCTCAACCTCTACGAATTTAGAGACCAAAAGGATATCACTCCATCCTTTTTTCAATTTAAGCATAAAATATTTGTATGAGCTTTGAATTAAGAAAAGAGAATCAAATAAACTGTTGGTTAGGAAACAGAGCGAAGAGTTTATTTGATCCTCTTTTCTTCGATAAGGTATTTCGTAAGGATTTATGATAAAAATACGAATTCTATCATTGTATCGAATTTTGTTATCTTGTACCTATATGGATATCTCGCATTTTCAACTGCCTGCCTCTGGTCGCGCCATATGATTTTCATTCGCATGGACGTGTAAGTATTTATTTTTCTGTGTAACAGCGTAACAGCCGAATACTTTTTGGTAAATGGAATGTATGATGAGAGGCAGATGGTGTAAGGGGAAAGGAAACATTTTTCTACAGGATATTGAATAAAAGCTGATTTCGGTATTTTGGTATTTTCCATCAAACAAGGAATTATGAGTTTATGATTTTTTAGGGTTTTGCTATTTTCGCTGTATCTCGTCCAAAAATACACCGATTTTTATCATTTCTTCAGTATTTGATTCAGAAATATTTAATTTGTGTAGTTCCATTATTCAAATAAATAGAGTTGAATAAGTATATTTATCTTTTAGGGAATCGATCATATTGTAGGTGGCCTATGTTGAGGCAGGTCACTTGTCATTTTACAGTTTTTTTGTAAAATATTCGTGATCAGCATCGATAGTAACGTGTATCTACTATCTCAAACTCAAGCTAGAAAGCTGAAATTTTAACCATATACTCTCTACGTGCCCGAAATAATAAATGTTAAGAATTTTTAAAATCTGCCCACCCCTTCCGTAGCCAGGACCTAATGTATGGGTGAGTTCCATTTTTTTTGGGTGAGCTGACATTTTTTTAATTAAATTGCTTCCGGAGGTTGTACTCGTCTTCCTTCAGCCTTTTTGGCGTTTCAAAGATGTGTTGGGGTACGGTCCCTACTTTTTATACCCTATTCTAGGGGTATATTAATTTTGACGCATAGTTTGTAACATACCTTAATATTGCCCGTAGACCCCTAAAAGTTACTATATTTATGATCAGCATCGATAGTAATGTCGATCTAGCCATGTCCGTCCGTCCGTCCGTCCGTCCGTCCGTCCGTCCGTCCGTCCGTCCGTCCGTCCGTCGGCAAAAATTAGGCCTTTAAACTGGACCTAGAGAGCTGAAATTTTAACCATATACTCTCTAGGGTCCCGAAATAATCAAGTTTAAGAATTTTTGAAATCCGCCCACAGACACGCCCACAAACTCAAAAAAACAAAATTTTGGAAAAAATCGAATTTTGAGCTAGAGAGCTGAAATTTTTTATATATGATCTATGGCCCATAAAACTGATTGGGACATAAAATTTTCAAAATCCGCCCACTGACACGCCCACAATTAAATAAAACAAATTTTGGGAAAAATTGAATTTTGAGCTAGAAAGCTGAAATTTTTTATATATGATCTTCGGCCCATAAAACTGCTTGGGACATAAAATTTTCAAAATCCGCCCACTGACACGCCCACAATTAAATAAAATATTCTTTTTGAAAAACCAAAATTTGAGCTAGGGAGCTGAAATTTTTAATATATACTCTCTAGGGGCCCTTTATGCTCATGTGTAAATATTTTCAAAATCCGCCTACTGACACGCCCACAATTTTTTTATTTTTATTTTTGAAAGTCCAAAGTTTGAGCTAGGGAGCTGAAATTTATAGTATATACTCTCTAGGTGCCCTTTATGCTCATACTTAATTTTTTTTTAAATCCGCCTACTGACACGCCCACAATTAAATAAAACAATTTTATTGTAAAACCAAAGTTTGAGCTAGGGAGCGTTTTTATTTACAAAAGCTTAGTTTTTTCGATAAAATCCTTTAAATGTTTGCCACGCCCACTTATGAGATATAGGAATAAGAATAAGGTATCCAACAGTTCGCCCAAGCGGACTGTAGCCCGCCCCTATGTTATTAAATTCGGTTGCTCCATTCTGTATGAATGGAGTGCCGGAGAAGGAAATTGACTTTCAGAAATGAATACTGAAGAAGAATGTGGAATTAGTTCTCGTAGAGAATAATCTCTAATATAAGTTTTGGGGTCCGATGGCCTACTTGCAATGGAAGGATTGCAAGGACACGAAGGTGGCTCATTCGGTTTATTTGAAGATCCCGACGGCTCAATGGGCGGATCAATTTCCCTTGACGTGACCGTGGAGGTCGGCTAATGTCGGGACTTGAACGAATTCATAATCCGCGAACATGACCTGTCAGTGGCAGTTGCGGAGCAAGTGCAGATAAATGGCGATGAAATCGGCAAAGCTTCTGCATTTAGTCGCTTCCGATTATATTCCACTTTTATGTCTTTGCCATAAAAGTGTTTCTCGCAAAGTAGGACAAATTTATACGGGTTATTTAACTGGGTGTGTTTAATAAAAATTGCTCTTCTGCGATCATCCGGGATCTTGAAGAATGAGCAACAATTACCCGGTCTTTTAACCGAGTTGCATCCGTTGAATGCGCATTTAACCATTTTAAAAATTATTAATATAATAAAATATAATATACACAATACCTACAATAATATATATTATGTAGTCTATAAAATAAATATATATAGCTAGATATATATATATGTATATATATAAATATATTAAAATTTATAAAAATATAAAAACTATATAAATATTAAAATAAAATATATGAAATATATGAAAATATATTAAAGCGATGATAAATAATTTGATACTTATCAAATTTAAAGTCTTGAAGTTGGATTAAAACTCTTATTCACTTTTTATCATTTAAAAGTTAAAACTTGTGGCTTTGCAGAAGTACGAAGTTAAACTGGCGGGAATTTGTCTTTTTCAAATACAGCTGCTTGCAATATGAGATAACCTTCCCCAAAATTCCTTGAAAACCAACACATAATACACCAACCATATCCCCCACCCCCTCTCAGGATCACATCATATTCATATCCTGAGATACGATACTTAAAGAGTATGCATTGCAAATATTAACGATAATGGAAGCCAACAGAAATAACTACCAAAATGCATAATTAAATATGTATACCCCACACCTCTCACCAATTCCCTTCATGAGAAGTAAAGAAAAATTAAAGTGACAAAACACACACTTTTGGAAATCTTCTTTATTATCAAAGGAAAGAGTACTAAAGAGTACGCACTGCAAATATAAACGAGAATGGGAAAAGACAACAGAAATAACTACAAAAATGCATAAGAGCTTTCTGAAGGTTCTTTTTTACGGCGTTTGGTGGCGCATCGTCGTATATACGAAGTGAGAATACTATAAAGTCTATATACAATGGTCAGATTTATTGTTTTCCATCTTTGCAAATCATCAATTACACAGAAAAATAAATACGTACTTATACTTACACTTCCACACAATTGAAAATCATATCATTGTATATGAACTTTATAGTATTCTCACGTCGTGTATACGACGATACGCCACCAAACGCCGTAAAAAAGAACCTTCAGAAAGCTTTTATGCATTTTTGTAGTTATTTCTGTTGTCTTTTCCCATTCTCGTTTATATTTGCAGTGCGTACTCTTTAGTACTCTTTCCTTTGATAATAAAGAAGATTTCCAAAAGTGTGTGTTTTGTCACTTTAATTTTTCTTTACTTCTCTTGATGGGAATTGGTGAGAGGTGTGAGGTATACATATTTAATTATGCATTTTGGTAGTTATTGCTGTTGGCTTCCATTATCGTTAATATTTGCAATGCATACTCTTTAAGTAGCTACTCTTTCCTTCGATAATAAAGAAGATTTCCATAAGTGTGTGTTTTGTCACTTTAATTTTTCTTTACTTCTCAGGATATGAATATGATGTGATCCTGAGAGGGGGTGGGGGATATGGTTGGTGTATTATGTGTTGGTTTTCAAGGAATTTTGGGGTAGGTTATCTCATATTGCAAGCAGCTGTATTTGAAAAAGACAAATTTCCGTTGATTGAACTTCGTACTTTTGCAAAGCCACAAATTTTAACTTACAAAGTGAAACAAAGTGAATAAGACTTTTTATCCGATTTCAAGACTTTCATTCTGATAAGTATCAAATTATTTATCATTATTATATTATTATTTCATTCTTTTTCATATATTTTATTATATTCATATTTATATATTTTGTTACGTTTTTATAAATTTTAATATATTTATATATACCTATATCTACCTATGTATATACATTTATTTTAGAGATTATATATTATTTATTTAAGGGGGGGGGGGGCACTTCGACCTAAAAAGATCTTTTGTACCGTATGGGCCAGATAAATTTAAACTAGTAGAATTTCCACTTTCCGTGTAAAGCCGACAATTTTACCAGTAGAAGAATTCTTTATGTCCTCGGTGTTCATTTGTTCCCTGATAAATATCTTCTTTCTAATTCCATTAAGGGCTGGACATTCACAAAAAATGTATTCAGCTGACTCGTCCTCTTCAAGACAGAGTCGGCACTCAGGAGAGTCTACTATTTTCATTTTGTGTAGATGATATCTTAAACCATGGTGGCCAGTAAGGTAACCCACTAAGCTTTTGATATCATGCCTGCTTAGGTTTAGGCATTTGCTGGCATTTTGATTGAAGGGCCGAATGACTCGGTTGGCCTTAGACCTGGCATGCTTTCCCAAAGATAGATACATTTTCTATGTTCCCAGCTTTATATAGCTACCGTTGCTGCTGATCTAGGATTGCAGCAGAAAGGTTCGGGACCTATGAATGGTGGTTCTGGACCTTTTCTGGCCAGTTCGTCAGCCTTTTTGTTACCTTCTACCCCGACATGACCCGGAACCCACCATAATTTTGTCTTGTTTCTTGATCCGAGTGTTTGAAGGGTATTGAAGCAGTACATGACTGATTTGGTGTCAATGGTATGCGAGCTAAGGGCGTTTATAGCTGCTTGACTATCCGTGAATATATGGATGATTGCGCCTTTTATGCCAGATGAATAAATCTGGCTGGCGCATTCTTGAATGGCCTGGAGCTCTGCTTGAAATACGCTGGGACTTTTTCCCATTTGTATAGTAAAGCGTTTAAGTGGTCCGTATACTCCCGCTCCTACCCCCGTTTCCATTTTATAACCATCCGTATACCACTTTCTGCCGTTGTGGCTATTTGGTGGGTTATTGCTAACCCATGCTTCTCTCTTGGGATCTCCGTGCAGAAACGTTTGTTGAAGCATAGTTTTTTTTTGAATGCGGTCTGTGATCGCGCAGTTCATGTTAAGTTCTGGCAGTTCATCGAGAAGGGTCTTAAGTTCCAGATGGTCCTTAAGTCCCTTTTGGTACGCATATTGGTGAGGGTGCAGAAGCATGCTTTTTGATATGCATTCTCTAATGTGGATGTCAATAATCCTTTCCATTGTTTTCAGAAAAAACGATGTCAAGCTTATCGGACGATATGATTTAGGTAATTCGCTCGGCTTGTTTCCCGGTTTAGGTATGAATACTACGTTTACCTCCTTTCAGGTAACTGGTATATACCCCCAGTTGAAGCTGAACCTAAATAAGGCAATCATGGATTGTAATAAAACTTCTATTCCATTTTGAATGAGGGCTGGGAAAATACCGTCTGTTTATACGTAATACGACGTGCATCAATGACTGATCAACGGCTCTCTTATATAGCATTTGAAAAAAAAAACGTTTGAATTCGTTACAAAAAAATGATATTTTACATAAATTCGCCGAAAAAGACCGAGGAATACAATTTTTTTAATTCTAATTAGATATTCATACTACTTGTGTGTGTATAAAAAACATATTATACCTACCCATTTCCTGATCTATAGCATATACGTTTAATTCGTAGTTTAAAAACAAGAATGTGATATTGCTTACACCTACCGTTTTAATAAAAATTAAATTTTTCTAGACTAGGTATACATTTTAACTTTCTTTTAAAAAAAATGTCAGCTCACCCAAAAAAAAATAGAACTCACCCATATATTATGTCCTAACATTTATTATTTCGGGCACGTAGAGTATTTATGGTTAAAATTTCAGCGAATATTTTACAAAAAAAACTGTTAAATTACAAGTGACCTGCCTCAACATTATTGTAGGTGATCGATTCCCTAATACCTAGATAAATATACCTATCCAACAACTATTTCTTTGAATAACGGCTGATACAAACAAATTTAATATTTCCGAATCAAATACTGAAGAAATGATAGAAATCGGTGCATTTTTGGACGAGATACAGCGAAAATAGCAAAACCCTAAAAAATCATAAACTCATAATTCCTTGTTTGATGGAAAATACCAAAATACCGAAATCAGCTTTTATTCAATATCCTGTAGAAAAATGTTTCCTCTCCCCTTACACCATCTGCCTAACAGCATACATTTCATTTACCAAAAAGTATTCGGCTGTTACGCTGTTACACAGAAAAATACATACTTACACGTCCATGCGAATGAAAATCAAATAGCGCGACCAGAGGCAGACAGTTGAAAATGCGAGATATCCATATATGTAGGTACAAGATAACAAAATTCCATACAATGATAGAATTCTTATTTTTGTCAGAAATCCTTAGGAAATACCTTATCGAAGAAAAGAGGATCAAATAAACTCTTCGCTCTGTTTCCTAACCAACAGTTTATTTGATTCTCTTTTCTTAATTCAAAGCTCATACAAATATTTTATGCTTAAATTGAGAAGCAATCACTCCATCCTTTTGGTCTCCAAATTCGTGGAGGTTGAGCTTTTTGAAATCGTGTTGATGATTTTACTATACAGTTTATATACAATTTTGGTGGTTGGCAAAGCAGGTTTCGTGTAGATTTATGGTATATTTATACCCTATTCTAAGGGTATATTAATTTTGACGCATTTTATATTTATGATCAGCATCGATAGTAATGTCGATCTAGCCATGTCCTTCCGTCCGTCCGTCCGTCCGAGCTGAAATTTATAATATATACTCTCTAGGGGCCCTTTATTCTCATGTGTTAATTTTTTTTAAATCCGCCAACTGACACGCCCACAATTAAATAAAGCAATTTTATTGAAACACCCAAGTTTGAGCTAGGGAGCGTTTTTTTTTTGATAAAATCCTTTAAATGTTATATTTATAACAAAATATGTAGAGCGTTCTTAATAATTCAACCATACTTAGACTTTTGTCACACCCACTTATGAGGGATAGGAATAAGAATAGGGTATCCAACAGTTCGCCCAAGCGGACTGTAGCCCGTCCCTATGTTTTTTGTTTGCTTTGATGGAAGGGGTATGTTATGTTTTCTGGATTTTAACACAATTGGTATGTGTGTGTATGATCGTTGAAGGAGAGTCGCATTTCAGCTAATGTGAGGATTCTCTAATGATTTTCTTTATAATTCATATTTGCAAGTGAAAATGGATATTCATATTTAAAGGTAGGGGCGATGGTGGATAAAGAAAGGTTGAAGAATTGTCATCGAGTAGATTGATGGTATATTATTTGTTGGCTTCGATGGATGCTTGGGGTAGGTTATGGCATATTGCAATTAGATCATCACAGTCACATCTAACTTGTTTCTTTGTATTCAATACAATTGGTGTCTTTGTTCACATCGGTGAAGGAGATTCGCATTTCAGCAATGAGGATTCCCAAATGGTTTATAAACCATATTTGCATGTGAAAAAATATTAATTGAGGCAGAGATAAAAAAAAAATAAATCAAGTTATAGTGTATTCCCAGCTACATTGCGAACGATCCTTAAGGGTTTCCACTTTAAAAAGAAAATCGTGGATATTTTCGGACCCTTCAAATGCAATTTGCCACTTTTTAATCTTACAAACTGAACTTACTAATGAAGTTTGTTGACTTATTGGTGGTGCTTGTCTGCGTTGCACAGTGTGACAATTCGCTGATTTAGCTTGGTTTAATAAGGAAAATGACATGCACAAAATTAAACAAAAACCGGTTAAGCCTCCTACGTAATGACTGTGCAATTTTTTTTTGTTGTTGCTTAGTGCAACAAAAAAAAATCATCTCAAACTCCAAATTGTGTATAATTTTTTTTATAAGAAGGTCAATTTGAAAAGAAAGTGTTTATATCGTTTATAATTGGTTCGCGTACATGTTATAGCTTTTTGTTATCTTTTCTCAATAAGTAAACAGTCTATTGATATAAAAGTAAGTTTTTCTTAAAATTTATAGATAAAATATGTGTTTTTTGTATTCATTAGACGAAAAGTATAGTTGTTCAGTGTTGTCCAAGTTGGAGACCGTGTTTGTTCTAAAGCCTTGCATATGCACTGCTAAAATGTGTTTCAACTTGTTGCGCACAGGTGGGACACTCATACTAAATTTTTCGTTTTTTAGGATGCCCATGGAAATCACGAAAAAGCAATTTTTTTACTTTAGCCATGTAATATTTTCTGAGGCTGCAACAAAGTCAATCAAATTAACCTTTAAAACTTTATGTTTAAGATTTGACGAGACATAGGCCAAAAGTGGTCGGCATAGAGAGCGCTTCGAAAATTCAAATTCTCTGTGGCTAAATGAAAATCTAACATTACCACAACATATCTTAGATGAAATACCTTCTTCATCTACAGTAGGAAGACCGAAAAAAAGCTTATAGATTAGATGTCAAGTTGCGGCAGGTAAAAGACCAAGGCAGTAAAGAAAAAGTCAAAGCCAGAAAATAACTAATCCAAGAAAAATTTACAAGAGAAACAGTGTTATTGGTAGATATGCCAACTCAACAGTCTGGCAATCCTAATGACGGGAACAAGGCTAGAAGATTTTTTATAGATGAGGAAAAGACTGCCCAAATTACAGTGATAGATAAAGAAATTATCAAAAAGTTTCATATCATCTTATAAGCTCTTGGGTCTGGGTTCCCAATAGATGCAGATGCTTTTGAAAATTATGCCTGGTATTTTAAGAGAGTAAGTGTGCATAAGGTTTTCTTTCATGGAAAACAAATAATTTCGACTTGTATACTTCCAATCGGACAACTTTCAGAAGAAGCGCAAGAGGCAAGAAACAAGGAAAATAGAAGGTTTAGGGAACTTCTTACCAGAAAAATATCACGTGTAGATACAAATACTGAACTCTTAAATCGATTGCTTATAACCTCAGATCCAATTCTTAGCAAGTCTAAGATACTTTCCGAGAAGAAAGAAAAGCGTCATGGAACATGAATACTTGCAACTTTTATATGTACCAAATAATTAAAAAAATTAAAATAAGCTGGATTGTATGTATTGTTTTGTCTTGAAATTTGTAGTCATATGTTAAAAAAAATTGTTATATTCTATTCTGTGAACAATTTCAATTAAAAAAAAAAACAAAAAATTTAATCTTAATTTAATTCCGCTAAATCAGCGATTCGTCACACTGTGCGTTAGGTCGAAAACGAAGCGTTATTTAAACAATGTTCGAAGTCGGAACGAGCGTTCGAAGGTCTCGTAGGATTCACATTGGGAGTATTTAAATTCAAATTGTCCAATCTTCGAACTAAGGTATCTCTAATAGACTGCATTTCACGAATGAAAACTCGTTGGTTTGCCTCGAGTCTGTGGCTTCTTCTTGAACAGGTGGACGTTCATTAATATCTCATCGCTCATTATTATCATCACTATTGTGGTTATCTACCAGTTGTGGTGAAATCTGATCCTGGCTTAAGCCTACACTAGCCCCAGGAGGAGTACGACTAACTATTGGCCTGGATTCCATTGCTTCTGAACGGGGAGTTATTTCGAAAAGTGGATGAATTTCTCAAATTACTTGGCCTTCCTCTAGAACGTGTATTTGGAACTCTATTATCCATAATAGGAAATTTCGGATTTTAAATACAACTTCAAAAGCTTTTAAATTTCAATATCTTTCGATAAATCTGTATTAAAAAAAATTAATACCTACATGCATAATTTGGTGTCAGCGCGGGCGGTGTTAAATTCGATATTAAATTTGATAAGATTTGATACAATATGCTTAAGAGCAAGATATCTATCTTGGTAAACAGACGGGCTGTGCAAATCAATGCACACAATACGAACAACACGGTATATAATTGGCAACTATAGGTAATATAGTAGCAACATAGTCCACTGTTATAACTACCAGACAATGGACTATACTATAAGAGAATTAGGATTTATATATTATAAAAATATTCATATGCACAACTTATCCTTTCACGAATAAAATTAGACCAATATGAATACAAAAAGCAGTTCAACTCTTTCTGATATCCAATAGTCGCAACGCGGATTACAATTAAAACCATGAATATACTGGGACTATAGTAATGAAAGTCATACTCAACTTGAACCGCCTCTCATCCCGATAAATACGCTTTGAACGTATTATCGCCTCTAGGTTCGTCAGACCATTGTATCATATCAGCGAATTTCTCGTACTCCAACCACATAGGTAAAGAACAAACTCCAAAAAGAACCGTATGGCAATACGAGAAAGCCAATTGGGAAAATCTAAACGGTTTCTTTAAGAGTTTTAACTGATCGCTGTGCTTCCTCGACAGCGACGTGGATGCTGCTGCTGATATGATCACAAACATAATTCACCTGGCCATGAAATCTTTTATCCCTAACAGGATTAAAAGTATCAAACGCAAGGTTAACGCGTGGTGTCAAGAGGATCAAATAAACTCTTCGCTCTGTTTCCTAACCAACAGTTTATTTGATTCTCTTTTCTTAATTCAAAGCTCATACAAATATTTTATGCTTAAATTGAGAAGCAATCACTCCATCCTTTTGGTCTCCAAATTCGTGGAGGTTGAGCTTTTTGAAATCGTGTTGATGATTTTACTATACAGTTTATATACTATGATCATATGGCATGACCAGAGAATTGATAATGAGAGATCCATTATCATTGTATCATTGTATATACACTTTATAGTAGTGCCATCATGTCGAATTTTTTGTTTTAGCCGACTAAATGCAGATGGCGTTATGAATTGAGCTAGAATGTTTGTGTCTAAACTTTTGCTGTCATCTTCATTTTAAATACACACTTTGAAAACGAAGAAAGCAAGACCAAATAAACCGGTTTGTCTCTCTCGAATCTTTCCGCCGAACGAATTTCATTCCATTGTGTATGCATTTTTTTTTCATTGTAAGAAGGAGCATAGGCGTAGGCAGCGCAGGTAGCATGTTCATGTACGTATGCTTTGCATGTAGCAGAGGTTGATGATGGAAACCAAGTAAGTTATTATTTGTATCGATAATGGATTTCGCATTATCGACTCTCTGGATGGAAGGGGCGATTCGTTTTAAACGAAAAATTTAATAAAATTTGATTTGGGTATTTTTCTTTCAAATGAGAAATTATGAATTTATCGCATTTTAGATTCTCGCTATTTTGGCTATATCTTGTCGAAAAATGTACCGATTTATATCATTCTTTTTGTAATTGATTTAGAAATATTCAGTCTAATTTATAAAGCAATGACATAATTTATTTTGTGTCGGTATTGTGCCATGCTGCACCACCACTTATTGGTCAATAGGTACCTACACGATGAATATTTATAGGATAATACGAATTTTCGTTGTTTAAAGTCCCTGCACCTTTGCAATAAAGCATTGAGGAAGGTCACTTGTTTGTGTTTTTTGCTTCTAATGAAGGTTGCTTGATTGGTTCTCTTTCGCATTACCCATGTTGTAACATTAGATATACGTGTTTTTAATCACCGAGCTTTAATCAGACGGCCTACTCCTCTTTTCGTTCTATTATTAGTTGTCATGCCCTGTGGTAAATGGTTCTGCTCAAATTTGCAATATATTTTTTTTTTAGCTTCTGGTTCGCCAAGGCGAAGAAAAAGGTACTGCGACCTATGAGGTCGTTTGTACCATCTGGGCCAGAAATATGTTAAGCTAGTAGTAATATTTCTTCTTTCCGTATAAAGCGGATAATGCTACCAGCAGACCACTTCTTTATATCTTCGGAACTCAGTTGTTCTCTGAGGCCGGACATTCACCTAGAATGTGTTCAGCTGTTTCGTCTTCCTCAAGACATAGCCGGCATTCTGCAGAGTCAACTATTTTCATTATGTTTAGGTGATATCGCAACCCGTCGTCGGCCTTTTCGTTGCCTTCAAAACCTTCGTGGCCCGGAATCCACCACAGTTTGGTCTTGTTCCTTTACTTTACCTACTGAACATGTAAGAAGTAAAGAAATTATGAGTTTATGGTTTTTTCGACTCTTGCTATTTTGGGTATATCTCGTCCAAAAATTCACCGATTTCTATCATTTCTTTTGTAATTGATTCAGAAATATTCGATATTTATAAGCGAACACGTTGTTGGATACGTATATCTGTTAGAGGCAGCTCACCTGTCGATTTACATTTTTTTTTTATTATTTGAATGATATTTATAAGCGAACACGTTTTTGGATACGTATATCTGTTAGAGGCAGCTCACCTGTCGATTTACATTTTTTTTTTTATTATTTGAATGAATGTCAAACAAACTACCTACCTATTTAGACATGCAAAAATATATGTTTTCATTGCTTTCTTAAAAGAAAAAAAAACAAATAATGAGAATATTATGTATGTAGTTTAAAGATAAAGAAATGTTCATTTAACCAATTTGGATATTCGAGGCATAGGTACCAATCACAGCATTGAATATTTTATTTAAATTTTTTTAATGCTGTGGTTGGTACTAAAAAAAACACAAGTCTGTTCTCTTCCGCATCACCCAGGAGGTGGAACATTTGATGCGTTTTTTTTTCACCGAGGTATCCCCATTAGGCCTACTCCTCGCGCATAGTTCATAAATAAATAAATAAAATATTACGTAACATAACAACGCATAGGGTCCTTTAACCAAAAGCGCATACCTAAAGTATATATAAAAAATAAATAAACTATATATTAATATTACCATAACTAAAAACAAATAAAAATAAATATGAGTACATATAAATATTTATATATGAAAATCAGAAAAACACACACATTCATTTATTAAAATATAACTTTATTTATAGATATTTATTTACATGATGCTTATCCTTAAAGTTTGGCAGCCTTAAATCCTTGTTGTTTTTTTTATTGTAAATTTAATCAGTCCGATTAAAATAAATTTAACGATGTCTTCGTTGTGTCCATAATTGCTACACGTCATGGTTTCTGTCACTTCCAACTGGTTTATCATCTGAGACATGAGGTTTTCAACCAAGTTTGCTTGTTTGCGGTCCTCCGGAAAAACTGTTTCGAATATCTCCTTTATTCTTTTCGCAGTATTTTCGAAGCTTATAGTAGGCACCGTAAGCTTCCCAAACTCTGACACAGTTTGTGTGGTCTCATAAGCCTTGAGACGTATTAACAAGGCTTGTTCTCGATAAGAATTTGTCTCATCGATCATAAATTGCGTGCAGGCTTCGCAATTAATCTTGTTCCGTAACTTAAACACTGCAAATCCTGCGTAGAACGTCAAAGCTCCTTCCTGTAGCTTCTCTGAACATCCTTTCGTTAGTACTGTTTCTATAGTGTTGTTCCTTGCGTAGTCTTCATCTGCGTCATCGTACTCGATATTGTTTAAAATATCGGTCTCCATGATGTGTTCTTCTAATGGGACTTCAACTGAAAATTCTTCATTCACTGCCCGCTCAATATCCAGTTCTTCGCGATCTGCTTCATCCAGCAATAGCTCTGCTCCAGAATCTTCATAGCCCGAATGATCTGAATTTCTTATGAATCTGTAAGCCGAGGGGTTTTTCTCATACGATCCCCTATTTGTCCGCACCTTCGAAAATAAGTTCTCTGCTGGATCTGTGTTAAGATGCGCAGTCAGGAGAAACTTCTGCTCAGTACTCTTAAGATGTGTCCACATCATCTCAATTCCTAGCAGTGTCTGCTCCAAGCCGAAAAAGCAAGGAGGTTTTTGCAGTCTTCCGGTATATTCCCACGTTTTTATCCACTGGTGAGCATTTCGTATTGACTTAAGTGTGTCGGTCGAATCTGAAATTGGCTGACGACTTGGATTCCTGGAACTCAGTCTGTCGCTATTCAGGTTGTCGAACAAGTCATTCATTTTTTGTATGAAAGTTGCTGTTGATTCGGCAACTTTCTGTTCCTCAACTGTTTTGTATCAGTTTGCTTTCACTGCATACAAAATTCCGGCTGCTACATTAGCGCTGAATATTTGTGTTGCCAGTTTAACCGATAGTTTTTCAAAACCATTTGGGCAAACATGGCTCTTAGTAAGCTTGAAGAAGACTTGCAAAACTCCTTTCGAGTCTTCTTCATACAGCTTAATAACTATGTTCCAATCTATAATTTCTCCTGAAATTATGATTTTGTGCTGTAACAATATATTCCGCACGCTCCGAGATGCGGATAATCGTACAGCATGAAAACCCTTTCATTCCCAACATCGTAATAAGGCTTTTCTACTGACACTCCTAGCAGTTTGTAAGCCAGTACGTTGTTTGATCCTTGGTCGCAGCTTGTCGCGACCACATTTAGGCCGCATGCCATTATTTTGCTGATGTTTTTGTAATCAGGTGCGACGAAAAAAAGGACTAATTTTATAACCTTTTTGGGAAAAGCATCAATAAAATCTAATTTATCTACCTAATCCCAATTTTTTTTTACAACATAAACTTAATATAGCCTTCTTTCATATTGCATTTGATTTTTCCCATATTATCGAAGGAGTTAAAAAATTTCGTAAAATTAAATCAAGAAACTACCTGTTCTTAATCAGGTGAGACGGAGGTACATACCAATTGTATTAAATACCAGCAAACATCCTATGCCATAACCTACCCCAAATTTCCATTAGAGCCAACAATTAATATACCATCTTTGTATATACATACATAAGTGAATATGAAGACTTTTCTTTTTAGCTTAAAGATTGATAAGTTGTTTTAATTTTCCTTAAACGGTAATTTCTCTTAAGCGGACAAAAATGTGCACCATTAATGTCCCCTCAAGGAAGATTTCACTGTATGTATATACATACATATGAAACTTATATTTTTTCTGGCTGAGGTATTAACGAGGCTAGAATAAAAAATGTGGGTTTCTATAACATGCGATACGTCTAACCATGCGTTTGATGGAGTTCAATATTTTAATGCATTTGGGTACCTACCTATAAAATTTCATTATTGTACCTACCTACTTCAAAAGATAAATTTAAACTATACTTCATTTCTTTAGTACCTACTGGGACATCCTGAAACCGAAATTTGCATTAAGTATATCGGCCGCTAGTGGTCGGTATGACGGTATCAAAAGAAGTAGGTATCAAAAAGAATACCTAAATCAATGATATTTAGCTGCCCAAACTGAGGCACTCAGGTGCTTGTGCAAAACCAAATGAAAAAATTCTGTTTATATTCGGAGATTCGATTGTGTAACATAATGCAAACGAAATATGAACCTAATATGATTTTGAATACCGATTATGAATGAATGCCCTTTTTATTTGATGAACCAATAAATAAACCAATTTGAGTTGTTCATGAATAACCTACGGCAGCTATTATTACAAGCAGGGCACGCGCTCGTATACACACTCTAACTTGTCTTATCTTATCTCTGCCTCAATTAATTTTTTTCACATGCAAATATGATATGCCTCACTGCTGAAATGCGAATCTCCTTCGCCGATCTTAACATATACACACCAATTGTATAAAATACAACAAAATAAGTTCCAGGTGACGGTTTTGTTCTAATTGCAATATGCCATAACCTACCCCAAAAACTTTGATCAGAGCAAACAAATAATATACCATCAATCTACCCAACTACAATTATCCCACCTCTCTTCATCCAACATCGCCCCTACCATTAAATATGAATATCTGCTTTTCACTTGCAAATACTCGTATGAATTATAAAAAAAAAACATTTGAGAATCTTCACTGCTGAAATGCGACTCTCCTTCAACGATCATACACACACATACCAATTGTGTTAAAATCCAGAAAACATAACATACCCCTTCCATCAAAGCAAACAGAAAATATACCATAAATCTACACGAAACCTGCTTTGCCAACCACCACCACTACCTGCATCATCCTCCTACTCATATTCCCAGCACGAGGTCATGATTTGTTGCGGGCGAATGCACACTGATGGCGTATCGTCGTTTACGCACGGTTGCACTACTATAAGGTTTATATACAATGCTGCAATTTTAATTTAAATCTTCATTCGAAAACTTTGAATAAGTATTATTGAAGATAGAAACAATTCGTTGATAATTTTTGCTGTTGGGTTGCTGTTGCTGGTGAATTTCAGAAGCAATTTGTGGTATTATTATTTTGTTGATTTATTGATCGTTGGATTTCTCCTGCATTGCATAAAAGCTTTTGTCAGAAATAAAAGCTATGGCACATCTAGGCAACTCGGTGGACGATGCTAAAAATAAAGATGAAGCATCGCAAAGTGAGAGTAGTTTGGGAAAAACTTTAGCTGATTTGAAAGCGTTGCGATCATCTTCGAAGGGAAATTTGAGCCGGACGAAAAATCTTATCATGCAGAAGGGAAGTACGTTGTCGGAACCTGAACTAGAGTGTCGATTAGGAATATTAGAATCGTACTTTAAGCAGAGTTTAAATGTTCAAACATCTATTGAGAGGTTTAATAATGCTGACGATGAAAGGGCTAATGAGGCTTTTCGCGAAGAGGTGGAAGGGATTTATGTTTGCGCAAAAACCATGATAATGACAATTTTGTCGGGCTTAAGGGGCAATACTACTGGTGCTGATCAATTAAATGCAACGTATTTTTCGGAGCAACCTCGATCTCGATCAAAATTAGAACCGATTAAGCTACCTACGTTCTCTGGAAAGTTCTCAGACTATCCAAATTTCATCGGTTTATTTACAAATCTCGTTCATAAAGACGATAGACTCGACAGTTTGCAGAAGTTTAATTACTTGCTTAGATGTCTCTCTGGACCAGCATTGGATGCGGTAAGAGATTTTAACGTCGTTGGAACGAACTATCAACAAGCCCTTGAGAGATTGAGGTCTCGTTTTGATAATAAGACTCTTATATTTCAGGAGTATATCAATTGTTTGCTAGAGTTCCCAAAAGTTTCGAAAGTTTCTGCTTCGTCATTGCGACATTTGGAAGATAGTTTTAATAATCATGTAGTGTTGAGGACAAATTAATCCTCGTCGGCTTTGTTGATCAAGTTGGTCTTGCAATGAAACTAGTTATTTCATTTACTTCCTGATGTTTCGACAGGGGTTGCTGTCTTCTTCAGGGGATCTTTATTGATTGAAAACATATAATAACAAAATATGTATATAATAATAAACTATATTATATGGTGAAACAAACTTACATAGATAAAAAAGTGAATTATTTTTATTTTTACATTTAGAGGAGAAACTTTTTTTCTTTTACTTTTAAATTCATTTTTATTAATTATTAGCTTATATCAACTTATATACTAGACAAAAATGAGTAAATCTAACTTAAAATTAACAGGATACTTATTCTAGATTATTGATCCTTATGCGGACACCCTAAACTTAACTCTATCTTATAATTATTGCCTTTCGGCCTAAAAACTATTCTACGAACTAATCTTACATATTATGTTTTCATCGAGAAAATTTTTAAGAAAACTCGGCATCTTTATCAAATTTTATATTTTTATATAAAAAAACAAATTACAAACTACCTACTCTACTTACTTAAACTACTTAACATATTCTAACTATAATTAGGATTCTGAGCACTCGTTGCATTACGAAACAAGTGGTCAAAATCCCAATTGCTTTCCGAGCGCCTGGCAGTCGTCAACGTGCACATGCGCCGCCGTGAGCTGACTGATGCCTTACAGAATCAATCACCTCCCGGAAGCACCACCACAAGTTGGCGAGCCCGGCCCCTCCCAGAAACGCCTTAGCTAACTTAATCTATCTTACAAACTAAGAGGATGTTACCTAGAGTAACGCACCGTCTTGGGAGGGCATGTTGAACCCTCCACCCTCAAAAAGCCACCAAAATTCGGCAAATTGCTTTTCTGTATCGAATTTATCCCTCTCCGCTATTGCGGTACTAAAACGGAGGAGCTCATGAGCATTGGCGACGTCCTCGCCGCGGATGAGCCGCTTATCTCTCGCACTGCGGTAGCGGTGGTATAATACCGGGATACCATCCCTCGTCTGTACCAGCCCTTTTGCATCAATATGGATAAATGCCTCTGGCGGGATAAAGCCAGACCGGAGCGTACTCTCTATGTACATTTCATTGGGGTAGTAAGCCCCAAAGATCAGACTATTGTCGCTGGCCATCGCCCTTGCAACGTGCCTTCGAGTCACCTTAATGAGGAAATTGTCAATCCTATTCAACTGAGCCCCATCGTATAGGACCTTGTTGGGATAATATTTTATATAGTTGGATTCAGGCGTTCGGAACAACCGGAGACAGGTCCTAAGACATTGTCTCTCCAAAACCCGAATCTTTTCCATATAGCTAGGCGCTATATTAAACCATAATGGACAACCATAAGCGATTATCGGCCTTATAAGGGCCACGTAGCAAATGACCTTCACTCTGGAGTCAAGTTGACTGCTATGAAACAGTCTCCTTGTCAGAGCATAAGCCTTCTTGGCCCCAGCAAGACAAGCAACTATATGTCTATCGAAATATAGATACTGGTCAAGCCAGATACCTAGATATCTAACTGCGCTTCTCACCGCCAATGGCTGCCCATTTTGTCCAATAATGGCCAATTTCTTCCAGTTTTTTCTGGTATCCCTAGAGGCCCCAGCCAATGGAGTTCTGAACAAGATTGTTTCCGTCTTCTGAAAGTTGATTTTCAACTTCCAGTCAGCGCAATATCGCTTAATTTGATCGAAGTCACGCTGCAAAAGAATGTTAATGACCTCGATTTTAGGACCTGACCTGTATGCCACCAAATCGTCGGCATACGCTATAGCATGTCTGAGTGAACCCACCAGATCACTCGTGTAAATGTTAAACAGGATCGGAGAATTGACCGCCCCCTGCTGTAAACCGTTTTTAATTTCAAAGACTCTGCTCGAAGTCACGTTGCCACATTTGACAACGAACTTCTTTCCCATAAGCATATTATAAATTACATATAGCAAAGGTTTGTGCATCCCCCGCCTGATCAACTTGTAGAAAAGTCCCTCTAACCATACGGTGTCGAAAGCCTTCTCAAAATCAACCAGACAAGCACCCGTGCATTGGTTCTTGCATTTATTCCACTGAATGTCGGAAACCAGTTTCGACGCGGCATGAATAGTGTCATGCCTCGCCCTGAAACCAAACTGCTTTTCCGGAATTATGTTATTGTCCTCGACCCACTTTAACAGGGCTCTATTGACAACTTTTTCAAAGACCTTGCTAATATTCGGAAGCAAGCTAATTGACCGGAGATTGGCAGGGTTCGTCCTATCTTTACATTTTTTCGGGATAGGGTGTACCACAGCTACCTTCCAATGCGCCGGATAATGTGCATTATTCAGCGCATTGTTAAACAGCGTGGTGAAAATATCTACAGCCTCCAAAGGCAGGTGTCTCAATACGACGTTGGGACACCATCCATCCCCGCCGACTTTTTATTCTTTAGCGACTCGAAGATGCACAGAAGATCATCCTTCGACACGAACAAGTGCGATGCATCTCGGCCATTGGCGACAACTGCATTAGCATGGTTTTCATCAGTGAATACGGTGAATCCGTTATTCTCAGATCGCCAATTCTCAAGTTCGGTGCGCAGATAGAAGTGGCTCACTAGAGCCCTATTCTCAATGTCGTGGTTACGGCGAACAGGATTGTTCACCGTATACACGGCCTCGAAACAAGCGCCCAGCAAATCCACTTTCTCCTGTGGGTCCTCGACCACGAAAAAATCGTCGTTTGAAGCGACACTTTCTGGACTTATTCCAGCAGTCAGTACTGTCTGTCTGTTCTCTGCTGTCTGGGAGATTCGAACACAAGGAATATCATTGTGATCTTTCCTCCTGAACAACTTATTTATCTGTGGGAACATATTCGGACTACAGGTTTTAATAGCCCGAATTTTATTGCCCCAATACAGACTTACAGATTTTCTGTAATTTTCTTTTATCAGCTGTTTCAGGATTCGGATCACTGAATTCAGCATCCTTACCTCCGGGTCGTTGCGATCAGTAAATTGCCTGTACAGCCGTTTAAGCCTCGAGAGCAGTCTACTTTTCTGTCGGTATAGTGCGTCGATTGTAGGGTTTCTGTACTTTTCTGTCTGGTCGTCGTCGGAACGTCCTACCCGAGGAATAGTTCGTTCCATAGTTCGTTTGATGGCGTCGTTCATTTGCAATAAATGGCGATCAATGTCATCATTTGTCATGTTACTGTTTGTCGGTGGGTCGATCCCACTCGAACGTATATCTCGCTTTAAAAATCTGGAGAAGCGCGACCATTGTGCCCTCCGATAATCGAATGAACACACTGCTTCGTACTCCTCCAGCAGCGTTTGCTCGTTCGGGATCCGTATTGCGGCGGCGAGTCCGTAGTGGTCACTATCGTACTCAAACGCACGCAAACAGTTCCGCGTGTTTTGATCTATGTTCGTCAGTTGAAGTCTTGCGTCCGTTAAGGCCAAGTCCAGGAAAGCACCGCTTCTTGGGAAAGAAGGGATATCCGTCGCGTATAACTCGAGGTTGTACTCAATCATATTGAGGCGCCACCAGTCGTGAAACTGGTTGCCCCTGGGATTTGCAGTAACATTTCCCCATGCCGCATGTTTGGCATTAATATCTCCGGCCAAGAAGTAATAATTCTCCTCCGAGTTCAGCTGCAGACTACGAAAAAGTGTCTCGAGCTCTGTCATAAATTGGTTTGGTGGAGGTGCAGCAGGTGCGTAAAGCGACACCACATACATTCTCCTCCGGCTATGGAGAGGAATGCATATGATGCATGCCTCCAACAACTGGAACCTACGCACGTCCCCGCTATATATAACCCTATGGCGCAGGCCTTTTCGAATTAAGATTCCAACCCCACCTCCTTGAGTGGAGTGAGGCCGGTCTCTTCTTATTACATGATAGTCTTTGTATCCCAATTTGTGCTTCTGATTTAGCTTAGTTTCGCTAACCAAAAGCACATCCGGGTTTTCGGTTTTCAACAAATTGGCACGTGACGTTCTTTTCTCGATCCTGACTAGTGAATTAACATTCACAGCAAGGATCTTTAAGTTTCCCTCATCCAGCGTAGCCATTAGATTTATGGCACACCAGACCCCACAAACAACTCCGAATAGATAAAGTCAATTCGGGCCGCTTGTTCATTTAACTGTTTCTGGAACTTATCGATCTTTCCGTGCAGAGACAGAAGGATCGATTTTAAGTCTAGATCCACCTCTGGTGCCTTTTGGGCTACCTTTGGCTGGTTTAATGTTATTTGAGCTTGACCCGGTCCAGCTGCCATTTGGGCAAAGGACACGTTGGGTGCCACAAAATTTGTGAACGAGCGACTCTTCTGACGCCTATCGCCTTCAGACTGCTGTTTGCGGGCCTGGACTCGCTTTTTCAGTTCTTGGTACTTTGGGCAACCCCTGAAGTTGGCGGGATGCCCAGAGTTCCTGCAGAGCACACAGGAGAGTACACTCCGGTCTTCGACTCTCTCCTTACCTAGAGAGCATTCACCATGTATGTGGTCCTTATCGCACTTGACGCATCTAAACTGCATGTTACAGTTAGCTGCGGCGTGCCCGAACCTTTGGCAGCGCATACATTGAAGTATGCGATCTGACCGTTTTAATTTCTCCCATCTAACAGCATGATAGTACAGGAAGCTGATATTTCGCAGCCTGTCAATTTTGCTGTCAGGAGTAAGCTGGACCAGGAAAAATGGTAAGTAACGGTTACCACCACTTGCCACAGCCGAGGAAAACGGCTTGACCCCCACGAACTTGAGGTCGTCGCTTTCAAAATTCTTAAGCTCTTTTTCGAGCTCCTCTGTTTTAATTGAGGGATCGATTCCTTTTAATACCACGGTTTTAAGCTTTTTCTCCCTTGGGGTGTACGTAAAGTACTCGGTCTTTACCTCTCCCAAGGCGGTGCGCACTCTCTGGTACTCCTCAATATCATCACACATAATTACATGTTTACTGGCAGAAAGCCTCTTAACATAAAAATTCTTAGTAATTAACCTACATAACCTAATACTATCACTAATATCGAAGTTACTTACATTAATCGGGGGAATTTTGTCCTTCCTTGCTGGCTTCTTCTGCGTCTGCTGCTTTGACTGCTGTTGCTGATTTGGCTGCAGTTGCTGCTTTGGCTGCTGTTGTTGCTGTTTTTGTTGGTTTCGTTGCTGTTGTCGTTGTTGTTGCTTCTGTTGATATTGTTGCTGGATTTGCTCCCTCAGCACTGTTTGTTGTTGATGTTGCTGCACTTTTTTCAGCCTCAGCTGATCACGCTTCTCCAAGAGCTCTTTTATGAGCTTGTCTAGCTCAGCTACCTCATCCTCTACATCTCCATCCTCCATTTGGATGGCATTGCTTCCATCGTCGTCGACCGGTAGGTCCCTGAAGGAGTTTCCCTCTCCGACGTACCGGCCCGCTCCCCCTTCAGCTTCGGAGGAACTGGTATTATCCGTATCATCATCGGTACCAGCCACCGATGATGCTACGCTAGGGCCCGCCAGGTTCGCCCTTCTCTTGGCAGCAAGATTCGGCTTCGGATTTACCTTCCGTCGCCTCTTCTCCACCTTACGAAACTCGTCATTCGCTACTTCTGTAGCAGGTTTTCCAGCTGCTACTTCTGATTTTGTTGGTTCTGGTATTGCCTGCGAAAGAACTCGTCTGGGCAACGACCGGCCCGTTGTTGTTGCTGTTGTTGTTGGTGTTGTTGTTGCAGTTTTGAATATGCTTGCAGCTGATGCATTTGGCATACACGCTGCTGATATTGTTGCTGCTGCTGCTGTTGTTGTTCCTGCTGCTGCTACGGTTGCTGCTGTTTTTGGTGTTGATGATGCTCTTGATGTTGTTGGTGTTATTACAGGCGATGATTTTTTTGCCGGCTCACGTGTTTGCACCACATGTCGCAACGGCACGCCCACACCCGTACGCGGGACCACCGTTTTCCGGGGGTCCATCCTACACCGTACGGAACTTTTCACACTTTTTTTTTTGCACTTTTATTAAATGTTTCTATCACCGTTTCTTAATAAATTATAAAAATTAAAATTCTGCTGGGAATCGAACCCACGCTTCTGGCGTCAGAGGCAGAGGCTCAGACTACCAAGCCAATTACACAAATAAAAATACTAGGCTTATCACCACTAATTAAACACTTTCCGCTTACGATCTTCACTAACTAGCCGACCTGTCTCTAAAAGAGTTGCGGAACGACTGCGATAGAGGAGAAACTAATTTTAGTTGAATGTACAGGATTACACAAAAAAAAAAAAAAAATAAAATTTAAATTAACCACTTCTTGTGAAGTTTAGTCGTGGAGTGACGGACAGAATTCAAAATTTTCCTCGCCGAAACGAGAGAGCTATATACCGCCGAGATGTTTTGGGTGTCTTGCTTTCTGTTCATATTGTTGCGGTTGTTGATTATGTGCAGGGTTTCCAGAGTGTACCTCTTTGACATGTGACTCTCCGTTTGTAGGATTTGGACATTGTCGAAATCTGCTTGGTGTCCACTCTCAACTATATGACTGGCAAGCGCTGTCTTTCCTGCCTTCTTGCTTCTTATGTCGGATCGGTGGTTGGATATTCTTTGGGACAAAAATTGTTTGGTCGTCTAAATATAGCAAAGATCGCAAGTTGTCCCCTCACTACGTAAACAGTCGACTTTATATATAACATCAGTGCGTTTTGACATGTCGCGTTTAGACTTGAGTTGGGTGAATAGTGGTGCTAGGGTTCTGTTGGATGTGTATGCAAGGCCTACGTCTTTGACACTGTTGGAAATTACATCCTTAAAATTCTCCGCTATTCTAGGAACGTAGACAATGCTCTTGTATATCTTTTTAGTGCCTTCCGCTTCTTTGTCTCTATCTCTAGGAAATTTTGAATTCTGTCCGTCACTCCACGACTAAACTTCACAAGAAGTGGTTAATTTAAAATTTTTTTTTTTTTTGTGTAATCCTGTACATTCAACTAAAATTAGTTTCTCCTCTAAATGTAAAAATAAAAATAATTCACTTTTTTATCTATGTAGGTTTGTTTCACCATATAATATAGTTTATTATTATATACATATTTTGTTATTATATGTTTTCAATCAATAAAGATCCCCTGAAGAAGACAGCAACCCCTGTCGAAACGTCGGGAAGTAAATGAAATAACTAGTTTCATCAGTTTAACCGGAGCTTTCGACTGTGTATGACGTGTCATCTCTCTCGCAAGTTCTAATTAACAACATTTCCAACATTCCTAAACGCGTTAGATCGCCTGAAACCGGGGACAATTGCTTGTCCTCGGTTAAAAAACTTTGTTCCACTATGTTTCCAACAAGCGGGCCCAGTAAAAACATCTACTCTAATAAATTCACTCCACTACAATGCCATCCAGATACTGACAATTCAGAAATGGATGAAATTGAATCTCCAACCGTAAAAAAAAAAGTGTATGTGCCACCTATAAAAGTGCTCCAAAAATCACCTGAATATGTGCATAATCTGATGAAGAACCTCAACATATCCAACTACTCAATTAAAAAGCTAACAATAGGAATAAAAATTGTGTTAGAATCCATAGATTCGTTAAATATTGTTTTAGAAAAACTAAATAATGAAAGTTGTCAATATTTTTCTCATGACCTTAAAAGTGCGAAAATTTTCAAAGTTGTTCTGTATGGTCTGGGTGACACCAAAACTAATGAACTTAAAGCTGAACTCATTTCTCTTGGCTTAAAATGTGTCGAAATACGAAAAATCGAAAAAAAATACGATCAATTTACTGACTTTTTCTACATCGTCTCCCTTGAAAATGGATCGATAAAATTGAATGATCTAAAAAAAAATTGCCGCTCAATTTTCCACACCCAAGTAAATTGGAACTTCCAAAGAAAAATGAAAGGTAAGCTGACACAATGCTTTAACTGTCAAATGTTTGGACATGGTGAGAGAAATTGCCACATAAAAACATATTGTGCCGTCTGCGCTGGATCTCACAAAACAAGCGAATGCAATAGGCCTCCTACGTTTAAGTGTGCTAACTGCAACGGCAATCACAAAGCTACTGACATAACATGCACTAGCAGATCTAAATATTTGGAAATCAAAGAAAGATCATCTGGAAGAAAAGCTCATCCCCACCCAAGAGCTCATTTCGCTGCAACCGAACAAATTTCTGCTCATCAAGCTTACCAAAAACCGGTTTCGTTTGCTTCTTTGAGTGACTTTCCTACGCTCCCGCAGCCTTCGCATCGGCAGGTACATGCACCAAGCAAAAGCCGCCCAAATTCAAGTTCTCAACTTCAAAGAACACCAACAACTAATTATTGGCAAAATGGCTCACACGGCGCTTCTTCATCGAATATTAACGATAAAGCGACCAACAACAATTCATCACTCTTCACAATGGAGGAACTCAATTCTTTGTGCATGGAAATGATTTCAAATTTATCAGTTTGTAAAACAAAAATAGAACAATTTAATGTGATCGCACATTTAGCCACTAAGTTTTTATACTCTAATGATAAGTGAAATGGCTAACACACAAATAAAAATAATAACTTGGAATGCTAGAGGCATACGTAATAAATTTCTTGAATTTTTAGACTTTTTGAATAGCTACAAAGTGGACGTCGCTTTAGTAACTGAAACTTGGCTCGATTGTAACATAAGACTCCCATCATCTGATTTCAAATGCTATCGCTTGGATAGAATAGAACAAAGAGGTGGTGGAGTTGCGATTCTTATTAGAAGGTCAATTCAACATTCGCTTTTACCTGTAGTCCCAACACGCTTGGTGGAGAATATAGGGATAGAGATTAAATTAAGAAACCAGAAGACAGTGAAAATCTTTTCATGTTATTTTCCTGGTGGATCGGCGTCAGATATAAAAAGGAAATGGCTCAAACAGGATTTCAGAAATCTATTTACAATGAGTGGTGATTTTTTATTAGGTGGCGATTTTAACTGCCGGCATAGGGATTGGGGGTGTGCAAGAGCGAATGCCTGGGGCAACATACTGTCTGACTTTCCATTGACTGTACAAATTAATATCTTTTATCCTCCTTGTTCAACTTATTTTCCTGCAGGTTCTCGTGGTCGTCCTTCAGTTCTTGATCTTTTTGTGTCCAATGTCCCTCTTCTAATAACAGAACCCAATTCGTTTAGTGCCCTCAGTTCTGATCATAATCCTGTTTCTTGTTACCTTTCTTGGCTGGGGGAAAAAAAGGTTCATTATTTCCTAGATTTGAAAAATGCTAATTGGAGAACGTTCAAATCAAAGATTAAAAGAAACCTTCAAAATAGCTCCACAGATCTTGAAAGAGTGTCTTGTAAGGATGATGTTGACTCCATTGTTCAAAATTTTACGAAAGCTGTTCTTTCTTCAGTTGATGAAAGCATTCCAAAACGGGAAAAAAAGGGACTTATAAAAAACTTCCAGTTCATATACTAGAACTTATAAAATTAAGAAACATTCATCGAAAAAATTGGCAAAAGTATCGCCAACCTTTTTCTCGAACAATGGTATCGCATTTTAATAAACTGATTACTGACCAAATACTGATGCATCGGAATGAAGAATGGAACAGAAAATTGAGCGTTCTCGGAAAAAATGCCAAGCCCTTCTGGAATATCGTCAAGGTAGTAAAAAACAAAAACCGTAAGATACCATTCCTAAAGGATGCTTCTAAGACATATTTTACAGATGTTGAGAAAGCAAACTTACTCGGCACAAATTTTTAAAAAAATCACCTGGTCTCTCAACATTTGGGTGAGTTTGTAACAAATGAACTTGTTGGGGACACAATCGAAAGATTTAACATGTCAAATGAATTGACTCCTTCTAATGCATTAGTAGCCGAAGAAAACGTTAGTGATGTAGTCAGCAGCCTGCAAACCCGAAAAGTAGGAGGACTGGACAAAGTTAAAAATGCATACCTAAAACAACTTCCTAAGGTTGGAATTAAATATCTAACATTCATTATTAATGCATGTTTAAAATGCCAATACTTTCCTCAATGTTGGAAAAAAGCCTTGGTTGTCCCTGTTCTTAAGGCTGGAAAAGCCCCAGATATCTCTGAAAGTTATAGGCCAATAAGCCTACTAAGCAACATTAGTAAGGTTTACGAAAAAATACTTAAGCAACACATCTTAAAAATTGTTTCAGATAAAGATATTTTTCCTGATATACAATTCGGCTTTCGAAGCTTTCACAGCACTTCACACCAGGTAAAAAGAATTTGTAACCATGTTTTAGACCATCGTTCATGTGGTCAGTCAACGGGCATGATATTGATAGACATTGAAAAAGCCTTTGATTCTGTATGGCACAATGGAATAATATATAAAATGTTACGCTTCGAGTTTCCTTTGTATTTATGTAAAATTGTTCAGAGTTTCTTATCCAGTAGATGTTTTCAGGTGCAAGTAAATTGTGGTGTTTCTAACATGTTATTTTTTGATTCTGGTGTACCCCAAGGCTCAGTCTTAGGTCCAACCCTTTTCAATATATATATATCAGATTTTCCAAGTCTTCCGCAATGTGAAGCAGCCATTTTTGCTGATGACACTGCTGTATTCGCGTCACATGAATTTGCTCTCAACATTGAGAACAATCTAAAACATGCGATCGAAATACTTAAAAAATATTATAACAAATGGAAAATTAAGCTGAATGCTAGGAAGACGCAAGCCATCTTTTTCACACGAAAAAGAAAAGCTTGCTATCTTCCCAGCAGACAGCTTCAAATAAATGGTAACACCATACCATGGGAGCAATCCATAAAGTATCTCGGGGTCCACCTTGATACGAAACTAACATTTGATCAACATATTCAAAGTACGTTAAGGAAAACAGGTATTGCAATTAAGATGCTCTACCCTTTCATCAATAGAAAATCTTCACTCACAAACGACAATAAGATAATAATTTATAAAGTAATCTTCCAGGCTATCCTATTATATGGGTGTCCAATATGGGGTACTGCAGCAAGATGCCATTTAAAAAAGTTGCAGGTATCACAAAACAAAGTTTTAAAAATGATGTTGAACCTGCCCTTTTATAATTCAACCCTAGATCTCCACAGAAGGGCGAATGTTGAGTTGATCTTCGATAGGATTCGAAAACTTACTACTAATTTTAATAACAGCTGTGATAGTTCTGAGAATCCTCTCATAAACCAGCTAAATGTTTAATCTGTGATATTTTTGTGTTTGCTATCATTTATTAGTTATTAATCAATTATTTACTTATTTATTCATATAGTTATTTATTTATTTATTTATTTATTTATTTATTTATTTATTTGTTTATTTATTTTTTGTATTTATTTCTTTATCTATCTATTTATTTATATATATATTTATTTATTCATTTATTTATTTATTTATTTATTTATTTATTTATTTATTTATTATTTGTTATTTATTTTTGTATTTATTTCTTTATCTATTTATTTATTTATTTATTTATTTATTTATTTATATATTTATTTATTTATTTATTTGTTAATTTACTTTTGTATTTATTTATTTATTTATATATTTATTTATTTGTTATTGTTATTTTATTTTTATTTTTTCTTTTTTTTTTTTGTCAAATGAATTTTTTTTTTTCGTATTTTCCTTCGATAAACTTTTCCGATCATTCATAGTTATTTATTGTTTGCCATACAAGAAAATGTTTCAGTAGAAAGATAATGTATCAAATCTCTGAATTGTAAAATGTGCGGTCACTGACTTTTTTGAAAAGATTGTTACGAAATAAAATGAAATTGAACTAGTTTCATTGCAAGACCAACTTGATCAACAAAGCCGACGAGGATTAATTTGTCCTCAACACTACATGATTACAATTTTAATTGGTCACATAAATCCTATATGATAGTTTTAATACGCATTTAAAAGCAATGCTTTCAATAGGAAACCACAAAGACATTGTTACTGCTATCCTAATTTCGTTAGCTTTGCATCGAGTTGATGAAGAAACTCAAGCTAAATGGGAGGATGCAATCGACTACAATAAGCTCCCAACATGGGAAGAATTTAGTAAGGTTTTGGATCGTCGGTGTAAGAGCTTAGATGCAAAGGAAGCTAGGATACAAAAACCAAACCATTTCAATAAGAGTTGCACTAAATCGGATCAGCCGAGCTTTCATTCTACTGGAAAGAAACTTTTTCGAAAGGGCACGGGCACGACTTTATCTGCAGAGCGTTCACAATGTGAATACTGCCAGTCGTTGGAACATTTCGTTGATTCGTGTCCAGATTTTCTTAGCTTACCAGTGGGAAGGAGGTTCCTGGAAGTTAAAAAAAACGAGTCCTTTGTGTGAATTGTCTGGAAAGGGAACATTCTGTTCGGCATTGCACGAAAATAAGATGCGCCATCTACTCCTTACCACATCATAAATTGCTTCACAGATTTACCGTAAAAGACGGAGATGTAGTTGGCCAAGGAACATCCAATTCAGCTGCCCTATTTATATTTATTTATTAAACTATATTAGCCACAGCGATTGTTCTGATAAAAGATAGTTTTGGAAGATATCAACCTGTCCGCGCCTTGTTGGACTCGGCCTCTCAGTTAAATTTTATAACGGAGAGGATCGCACAAAGACTTAGACTACCAAAAGGTCTGAGATAAAAATTAGCGGAATAGGGAATGAAGTTACAAATGTTCGACACACTACTAAAACAGGGTGTAAATCAAGAGTTTCGGAGTTTAAAACCGAATTAGAGCTGCTCGTCATCAGAAATATTACTCATCTTCAGCCTAGCCAATCGTTTAAGGTAGATAGTTGGAAGATACCTAAAAACATTGTTCTAGCGGATCCCAATTTCAATGAAGCGGCAAAAGTTGATTTGTTGATAGGAGCAGATCATTTCTTTGAACTGTTAGCGATTGGACAGATCAAATTAGAAGAGAAACTCACGCTTCAAAAGACTCTTTTCGGATGGGTCGTATCAGGCTCACATGATTTATCATACACATCGAATGGCACAGTGTGCCTAGTAGGAAGTCAACAGGATTTAAAAGACGATCGTCTTCAAGAATTTGTTGAAAAATATTGGGAAATTAAAAACTACCCCACCATTTCTAAAATTCTTAAGTCAGAGAAGGCAGATTTGTTGTCAGTTTTCCGTTTAAAGAAGATCCAGCAGCATTAGGTGAATCCTTTGAGATTGCTAGAAGGAGGTTTCTGGCGTTAGAAAGAAGACTTGAGAAGAATGACGTGGTAAGAAGTCAATACACCGAATTCATGAATGAATATGAGAATCTTGGACACATGGAAGAAGTTCAGGTGGATAAGGTTAAAAATATGAAATACTTTTGTCCTCACCAGTACGTACTTAGGCCAGATTCCTCGACAACAAAACTTAGGGTAGTCTTCGATTGCAGTGCGCAAACTTCATCCGGTGTCTCCCTCAATGATATCCTAAGGAAAGGTCCCATAATGCATTATGATCTTTACTCTATCATTTTAAGGTTTATTTGTTACAAATATGCATTAACGGCCGATATTTCAAAAATGTATCGGCAGATACTTATGGATCCAAAGGATCGCAAGTATCAAGGCATTCTCTGGAGAGCCAGGGGCACAGATTCGTTGAAAGTGTACCAGTTAAACACTGTTACCTATGGAACTACGTCCGCTCCATATTTGGCAACTCGTTGCCTAAAAGCGTTATCCGAAGAAGGGGAGTTGGCGTTTCCATTAGGTTCGAAGGTGCTAAGCGAAGATTTTTACATGGATGATTTAATCAGTGGAGGAGACTCGCCAGAAGAGATCTTTGGAATATACGAGCAAGTAAGAACCCTTTTGAAGAGTGCCGGTTTCGAACTCCGAAAGTGGTGGACGAATGAACAGACATTGTTGGAAATCGTTCCAGAAATTGACAGAGAGAAACCTCTCAGAATAAATGATGCGGATATAATAAAGACCCTTGGAATCAAGTGGAATCCATCCGTAGATGAGTTGCAGTATGTTGTTCCAGAATTGCAGTCGCAATTTAAAATAACAAAGCGCATTAGTCCGAGTTATCCACGTTGTTTGACCCATTAGGACTCATTAACCCAATAGTTGTTAAGGGTAAGATTTTGTTGCAGAGTCTATGGGTAAAAAAGACGGATTGGGATGAATCAGTTCAATCCAGAATCTTCACAGAATGGGAAGCATTTAGAAATCGTCTGAAGGAGTTGGAGAAGATAAAAATTAAATGATATGTTTTAGCTTTGAGACCAAGCAAGATTCAACTGCATGGATTCTCGGATGCTTGGTTGCGTGCTTATGGTTGCTGCGTTTATTTGAGAACCGTCGACGAAAGGAAACAGGTCTCTTGTAACTTGGTTACCGCAAAGTCCAGAGTAGCTCCAATTAAAACGCAAAGCCTCCCTAGGTTGGAATTGTGTGCAGCTGAGATGTTGGTTTCGCTAATATCAAAGATGCTGCCAAGTTTCTCTCACCTAGCTGAAGAGGTTTACCTCTGGACTGATTCGGAAATTGTGTTGTGTTGGCTCTCAGCGCATCCGTCTAGTTGGGAAGTATTTATTGCAAATCGAGTCTCGAAGATACAAACTGGTTTGCCAAAGGGTGTTTGGAAATATGTCAGCACAAAACAAAATCCGGCGGATATTGTATCCAGAGGAGCATTCGCGGATGAATTAAACGAAAGTATCTGGTTTTCGGGTCCTAAATTTCTTAAGCAATCGGAAGAGATGTGGCCTAAGCAAAAAGATTTTTCCTTAATCGAAAAAGATACTCCTGGCAAGCGGAATTGTAATGTGGTTCTGTTTTCAAAACCGGTTGAGGAGACCTTTGAAGGAAACTACTCGTATTTGCGTTTCAATGACGTCAAAAAGACATGCAGAATATTTGCTCGTGTCCTTCGGGTGCTTAAAAAATATCGCAATAGAAAGGAAGTCAGTCAGGAGCTGGTTTTTGATTAATAAATGGGAGCGAGTTTTAATGATCTTTTAAAAGCGGATGAGGTTGACGACGCCTTATTAAGGATTGTGTGGAATATCCAGCAAAAAAGTTTTCATGATGAAATTCGCCAACTTGAAAAAGGAAATATGATTAGCCCATCGAGTCGCGTCAAAAATCTTAATCCCTTCTTTGACGGTGACTCATTTAAGCTCCTCCGAGTGGGTGGCCGTCTGCTGAATGCGGACATTCCCTATTGTGCTACATGTCCCATCCTTCTTCCCAAATCTAATCCTTTTGTCAAGAACCTGCTTGTGTATATACATAATAAAAATTATCATGCAGGTCCACAAGCTTTAGTTGGAATCGTGAGACAGAGGTTCTGGGTGATTGATTCTCGCCGGCTAGTGAAGCAGGTCGTGGATGGCTGCCTGGACTGTTTTAAACACAAACCAAAGATGTTGGAGCAAATAATGGGACATCTACCTAGTGATAGAGTACGACCTGCAAGACCGTTCCAAAAGACTTTCGTCGATTTTTGCGGCCCGTTCCAAACGACTTATAAGCTCGTAAGTCGTACATAGCAGTCTTCCTTTGTTTTGTTGTAAAGGCTGTTCATTTGGAGGTCGTGTCAGACATATCCAGCGAAGGTTTCATTGCGGCACTTAAGAGGTTCGTTGCAAGAAGGGGTTTGTGCCAAGATTTATACTGCGATAATGGTACAAACTTTGTTGGAGCCCGCAATCAGCTCGAGGAATTCAGGCGAAATTTCCTAGAACAGCAGATGGAAGCGAAGATCAGCGATTGGTGTGCGACAGAGGGCATACAGTTTCATCACATTCCGCCCAGAACGCCTCATTTTGGAGGTCTATGGGAGGCGGCCGTAAAGTCGGCAAAAAATCATCTTGTTCATACTGTCAGTGAAGCTTATCTGACCTTTGAAGAGCTGTCAACCGCGGCGGCGGATGTTGAAGCCATTTTAAATTCTCGGCCGATGTATTCAATGTCCAGTGACCCGAGTGATGAGCAAGTGCTTACTCCTGGGCATTTTCTAATTGGCGCACCTCTGAATTCAGTTGTCGAACCAATGGTAACTGATTACAAGATGTCGGCGTTGAAGAGATGGCGACGGTTGTCACTGATAAAGCAACACTTTTGGAATCGCTGGTCCAAGGAGTACCTAGTTAGTCTACAGAAGCGTGTAAAATGGCAAACTACAGCGGAAAATATCAAAACCAACACACTTGTCTTAGTTTGGGATGATAACTCACCTCCGCAACAGTGACTTCTGGGAAGGGTTACAAACTTGTTTGTATCCTCAGATGGTAAGGTGCGCGTCGTTGATGTAAAAACTAAAAAGGGAGTCATTCGCAGAGCAGTTCATCGATTGGCAGCACTTCCTATAGATAATTGAAGATATCCTGCAGATACTTCAAGGTGGGCAGAATGTTAATGCCATTTTAAATATTGTATTGAAATCCTATCTATTATTATCTTTATTTTTATATCCAAAATGTTGTATTAATATAAGAGAACAATAATGAATTGAATTAGTCTTGCAAAGATAAATGTAAACCCTTAATATACGCTGAATTACGATCGTAACTTAACGAATAAACCTTCAACCTTCAAGCACTCTTTTGCTAAATGAAATTGTATCGAGTACAGAGTGGTATAGTTGAATAAGAACCACAGTGCAGACAAGACAAAGTTATTAACAAGAAATAAAGCAAAGTTCAAATATAAAGGAAAAAATTATATTTTATTTAAAAGAAATTTGAAGTGTGAAAACTATCACATTAAACACTCTTCATCTTTTGGCCGACCATTAAGGACGTTGAAAACTGTGGTGGCTGGAGTTTCGTTGCCTTCTAACTGCTGCAAAAACAATTCCTTAAACTGACTCCACGTCATGCCGGCAAAAGATATCTGGGACAGCCAGTTAGATGCACTGCCCTCTAACGATTTGCTTAAAGCCACAAGAAGAGCACTACCCTCCAAAGAGTTTTCTATTTGGATTAAATCCACTGTGGAACACCATGCGGCAGCACTGGAACCCGAATTGTCGGGGTTGAACTTTGGAAAAACTGCCATAAAAGCACCTCGTGTCAGATGTCCGCTTCTTACTGCATTTATCACTTCCATTAAATTGCGATGTTGCGATTCCAGAATCGAGCATAGGCGATCATCAGGATTGACTTGGTGCGGAGGGAATCCCACTTCTGATCGTTCTACATTTGTAGCGACTGCGTCGTGAACCAAGCGCTTTCTTAGGCGTGACATGTTGCGCACACGAAATCTGTATCAAGACTGTTCACCCAATTCCCAAAATTCCATCCATCATGTGTATATCACACACATACATTGGCATGCGCCTTCTACGCGCTACATAACTATGCAAGCACTATATGTGTGTCTCTCTCTAAATCATTGTCACGCCCAGGCTGCGCTGGACAGAAACACTGCCAGGCTCACAATACAGGACGGCACAAAGCAGTACAGAATAGAAGAATAGAATAGAATGGGGAAGACATAAAACAACGCATTCTTGTGAAATTCATACAGGATCGCTTTATTCAGTTACTTTTACATTTTTATTTTCGTTACTTCTTAAAAAAATAAATAAACGCCACCACATATACGAGGGCGGGTCAATAAGTCCGTGACTTTTGGAATAAAACACAGATTTTTTGATAAAAAAATAATTTTATTTTTCAATGTAGTCTCCCTTGAGCTCTATACACTTTGTCCAACGCTTCTCCAATTTTTTTAACCCTTCCAAAAAAAATGATTTGTCGAGGTCCTCAAAATAGGCCTTTATTTGCGAGATGACTTCATCATTGGAGTCAAATCTTTTTCCACCAAGCCATTTCTTTAGGTTTGGGAACAAGAAGTATTTGCTCGGAGCCAAATCTGGAGAATAGGGTGGATGAGGGAGCAATTCATAGCCCAATTCATGGTTTTTTGCCATGGCAACTGCACATGTGTGCACCCTTGCATTGTCTTGGTGGAAAAGAACTTTTTTCTTGGCCAAATGAGGTCGGTTTTTTTTCAAATCGTCATTGAATCGGTCCAATAAGTTGGCATAATATTCCCCATTGATTGTTCTTCCCTTTTGAAGGTAGTCAATGTGGATTATCCCGCGTGCATCCCAAAAAACAGTCGCCATAACTTTATTGGCTGACAAACCCACCTTGGCCTTCTTTGGCGCCGATTCACCCTTAGAAACCCACTGTTTTGACTGTTGTTTGGTCTCTGGTGTTTTGTGATGGATCCATGTTTCGTCCACGGTTACAAAACGGCGCAAAAACTCCTCCATATTGCGATTAAACAACGCCAAACCTTCCTGTGAAGTTGTTTCACGATTGCGTTTGTGTCCGACTGTGAGCAAACGCGGCACCCATCTTGCGGAAAGCTTTCTCATGCCCAAGTGATCATTCAAAATTGAAACCACTGAGCCATGCGAGATCCCTACGGCTTCCACAATCTCTCGCACTTTCAACCTTCGGTCGGCCAACACCATATCGTGAATTTTTTCGATTGTTTCGGGTGTAGAGACCTCAACTGGGCGTCCAGGACGTTCGGCATCTTCAGTGCTTGTACGGCCACAACGAAATTCAGTAAACCACTTTTTTACCATTGAAATCGATGGTGCAGAGTCCCCATAGTATTTTTCAAGCTTAGCCTTGGTCTCGGTAATGGTTTTTTTTCGCAAGAAATAATGCTTAATAAGCACACGAAATTCACTTTTTTCCATTTTCTCCTCAAATTACTGAGTAGTCTGATAAAAATAGCTGTCAAACACAAACTAACTGACGCAGCAAGTTTAAATTTTGACAGGAGTCAACTGACAGATGCCTGTTGACAGGAGCAGTGTTGCCGTTTCAGTAAAGAGGTCAGAAATTCAAAAAGTCACGGACTTATTGACCCGCCTCGTACAATGCTTATTGGTGGTGCTTGTCTGCGTTGCACAGTGTGACGAATCGCTGATTTAGCTTGATATAGGTAATACGGAAAATGACATGCACAAAATTAAACAAAAACCGGTTAATCCTCCTACGTAATGACTGTGCAATTTTTTTTGTTGTTGCTTAGTGCAACAAAAAAAAACATCTCAAACTCCAAATTGTGTATAATTTTTTTTATAAGAAGGTCAATTTGAAGAGATAGTGTTTATATCGTTTTTAATTGGTTGGCGTACATTTTAAAGCTTTTTTATCTTTTCTCAATAAGTAAATAGTCAATAGATATAAAAGTAAGTTTTTCTTAAATAATTGAAGATTTATTTGAATATAAGGGGTAAATGAAAGTAAAATTTGTAGATAAAATATGTGTTTTTTGTATTCATTAGAGGAAAAGTATAGTTGTTCAGTATTGTCCAAGTTGGAGACCTTGTTTGTTCTAAAACCTTGCATATGCACTGCTTAAATGTGTTTCAACCTCTTGCTCCGAGGTGCGACACTAATACTAAATTTTTCGTTTATTAGGATGCCCATGGAAATCACGGAAAAGCAAATTTTTGATGTTCGGATTCCAAAATTAAGCACTTAGATGTTGTTTTTGCTTTTGTTATGGGTTACTTCAGCCATATACTATTTTCTGAGGCTGCAACAAAGTCAATCAAATTAACCTTTAAAACTTTATGTTTAAGATTTGACGAGAGATGGGCCAAAAGTGGTCGAAAATCTAACATATCCACAACATATCTTAGATGAAATACCTTCTTCATCTAGAGTAGGAAGACCGAGAAAAAGCTTACAGATTAGATGTCAAAGTGCGGCAGGTAAAAGACCAAGGCAGTAAAGAAAAAGTCAAAGCCAGAAAATAACTAATCCAAGAAAAATTTACAAGAGAAACAGGGTTATTGGTAGATATGCCAACTCAACAGTCTGGCAATCCTAATGACGGGAACAAGGCTAGAAGATTTTTTATAGATGAGGAAAAGACTGCCCAAATTACAGTGATAGATAAAGAAATTATCAAAAAGTTTCATATCATCTTAGAAGCTCTTGGGTCTGGGTTCCCAATAGATGCAGATGCTTTTGAAAATTATGCCTGGTATTTTAAGAGAGTAAGTGTGCATAAGGTCTTCTTTCATGGAAAACAAATAATTTCGACTTGTATACTTCCAATCGGACAACTTTCAGAAGAAGCGCAAGAGGCAAGAAACAAGGAAAATAGAAGGTTTAGGGAACTTCTTACCAGAAAAATATCACGTGTAGATAGAAATACTGAACTCTTAAATCGATTGCTTATAACCTCAGATCCAATTCTTAGCAAGTCTAAGATACTTTCCGAGAAGAAAGAAAAGCGTCATGGAACATGAATACTTGCAACTTTTATATGTACCAAATAATTAAAAAAATTAAAATAAGCTGGTTTGTATGTATTGTTTTGTCTTGAAATTTGTAGTCATATGTTAAAAAAATTTGTTATATTCTATTCTGTGAACAATTTCAATTAAAAAAAAACAAAAAATTTAATCTTAATTTAATTCCGCTAAATCAGCGATTCGTCGCACAGTGTGTTAGGTCGAAAACGAAGCGTTATTTAAACAATGTTCGAAGTCGGAACGAGCGTTCGAAGGTCTCGTAGGATTCACATTGGGAGTATTTAAATTCAAATTGTCCAATCTTCGAACTAAGGTATCTCTAATAGACTGCATTTCACGAATGAAAACTCGTTGGTTTGCCTCGAGTCTGTGGCTTCTTCTTGAACAGGTGGACGTTCATTAATATCTCATCGCTCATTATTATCATCACTATTGTGGTTATCTACCAGAAGTGGTGAAATCTGATCCTGGCTTAAGCCTTCACTAGCCCCAGGTGGAGTACGACTAACTATTGGCCTGGATTCCATTGCTCCTGAACGGGGAGTTATTTCGAAAAGTGGACGAATTTCTCAAATTACTTGGTCTTCCACTAGAACGCGTATTTGGAACTCTATTATCCATAATAGGAAATTTCGGATTTTAAATACAACTTCAAAAGTTTTTAAATTTCAATATCTTTTAATAAATCTGTATTAAAAAAATTAATACATGCATAATTTGGGGTCAGCGCGGTCGGTGCTAAATTCGATATTAAATCAGATATTAAATTTGATAATATTAGATACAATATGCTTAAGAGCAAGATATTTATCTTGGTAAACAGACGGACTGTGCAAACAATGAACACAATACGAACAAGACTGTATATAATTGGCAACTTTAGGTAACATAGTAGCAACATAGTCCAGTGTAATAACTACCAGACAATGGACTATACTATAAAAGAATTAGGATTTATATATTATAAAGATATTCATATGCGCAACTTATCCTTTCACGAATAAAATTAGACCAATATGAATACAAAAAGCAGTTCAACTCTTTCTGATATCCAATAGTCGCAACGCGGATTACAATTAAAACTATGAATATACTGGGACTATAGTAATGAAAGTCTTACTCAACTTGAACCGCCAAGAGACACAATAGAACACTCTACAATTGCTGGAGCTTAGCTAAAAGCTCTAAAGTTAGCCAGTATAATCTTTGTAGTGACGTTCTCAATGCCTCGAAGTACATCTTATGTTAGAACACGTTTAATGCAAAAGGGAAACAATCAAGCAACCTCAATTAACCAAAAAATACCAACAAGTGACCTTCCTCAATGCTTCATTGAAAAGGTACATGGACTTTAAAATATAAGTTAACACCGATAAAGTTAAGCGACATCAAACATCTCTTCCCAACGGGTATGGCCATGGAATCCGCTGACGACGCAAATAATATCTTCCCACGTTTCGCATACAGTGCATACGAGCCGCCACCTGATCCAGCAGAGGCAGCACAATATCCATCGCCGCCGCTTTTCCTGGAAAACCAACGGCAGCAACACTCCAACATCCAGCACATGCATCGTCCAGTCGTCAGCAGTATTTTAGTATTTAAGATAGTATAATAAAATTCTATTTGTCAATTGTATTGTGAATTTGGTGACGGCAGTTACTCTGCCGGATAATAAATTTTTTTTTAAACATTTTAAACAACAAATGTTTTAATTGGCGCCCGAGCAGTAAGGGGTAGTGAGTTTAACTTTTAAAGTAATTAGTGTCAGTGCATAGTGCCAGCGTCCTCAAGAAGTACCCGAGCCAAAGTGCCAGTGCCTAAATACTGTCAGTGCATAGTGCCAGCGTCCTCAAGAAGTACCCGAGCCAGAGTGCCAGTGCCTAAATAGTGTCAGTGCATAGTGTCAGCGTCCTCAAGAAGCACCCGAACCAAAGTGCCAGTGCCCTAAAGGTGAAACAAGTGTGACTCGTTACCCCAGAAGAACCAGGAGAAAAGGTTCAACTCAACAACAGGAGAAACACCTGAAGAAACGAGGCCCCCTAGTAGGAGACAAACGGGAGACATCGTAAAGTGTCAGCCGCTTCAGGATGAATATCATCTACATACTTAATGTAAGAATAATTTTTAAGCTAACTTAAGAAGTGAAAATATATATATTAAGAAATTTCAAGTACATAATTAGCGTGTAAGAAATTGATAAGAATAAATTACCAATATTTTTTAGTATCCTTATATCACCTATATATTTCATTTATAAGAAGCTAATTAATATTAACCCTAAAATGCCCGACCTTCGTTCAGGCACGTCCACAGCGGGAATCGCAAGTGTCACCATTGAAAATTTATTTGAGCCCAATAGAAATGTTGCATTAGCAACCAATCCCCCAAGGAACTCCATGGGCGAGCAAAATCCGAATAGCTCGTTCCAGTCTACAACATCCCATACGGATGCTAATAGAGAGGTTGGGTCAAATAACGTTAAAGGAACTCCAGAGCTAGACTCACTTATTTCCAATATTGTATTTAGGATATTCGAGCAACAAGGACAAAATTTAGTCCAAAATGCGCTGAATCCAAGTGCCGATAGGTTTTCGTGTATAGATCAGACCATTGCCCTAGAACATAGGGGAAACCTCACTGATTTGGACAAAATTCCTGACATAGTTCAATGCCTAAGGGACTTTTCGGGAGATCCAGGAGAATTTAGCTCCTGAAAGAAAAGTGTGGACCGGATCCTCCAAATCTATAAACCGATAAGGAGCACCCCGAAATATTACGGGATATTGAGTGTCATCCGTAACAAAATAATAGGGAACTCCGATATAGCCCTCGAAAGTTACAACACGCCGTTAAATTGGGATAGTATTTCCCGCTGTCTGATAATGCATTACGCCGATAAAAGGGACTTGGGTACTTTAGAGTACCAGATGTCTTCACTAGTGCAGGGGAATAATTCGATTCAATCATTCTACCAAACGGTATATTCACACTTCTCGCTTATTCTGAATAAGATCGCATGCATGGATATAGGTACGGAATCCATGAACCTGTTAACCAATACCTACAGAGACAAAGCTCTAGACACATTTGTCAGAGCCCTCAAGGGTGACTTACCTAAACTTCTCGCGATAAAGGAACCAATAGACTTACCGCAAGCACTTCACTTGTGCACACAATGTCCAGAATAATTCAAGGAGACCAAATATCTTACCAGCATACAACCTCTATCAAAAACAAAACACTTTTTCTAGATTCTATTCAATGCCGCCACAGAACCCATATTTACAACAAAGGCAACAATACCCTAGTAACACTAGGTTCTCTAATCCTACCCTACCAAGACCTCCATACCAAAATTCCTCCCAACCAATCCCAGCAAACTTACAATTCCGGAATAATGCCCCACCAGGCAATTATCCTCCACCGCGACAGGGATACTTTAATAATATTAAAGCAGAGCCTGTTGGCCAAAGTAGTCAATTTAGAACTCAACCGAATCACTTCCAGCAAAGAGGTCAGATCCCTCGACCACAACAACAGACCCCTAAACCACAATATTTCAATCAAAACCGACAGCAGCCAAACTTCCATATTTATTCCGATGAACCAAACCAGGTCGAGTATGAGCAGGCTGTGGCATCAGAAGATACCGGAGGTGATGAAAGTCTAACTGAATACATGCAGACATTGGATATATCGGAAAGAGACACACATGGAGGCGGAGGACCAATTTACGAGAGCAGCAATCTGAATTTTTTAGATTAGCATCCTCTTCGCTACCATACTTCGAGTGTGAAACGAAGAGCGGCGGAAAATACAAATTCTTAATAGACACGGGCTCCAGCCGAAACTACATACAACCAGAAATAGTACCAAAACCAACCCTTAACGAAAACTGTTTTCATGCTAAGTCAGTAGCAGGCGATGTAAAAATTAGTCACCACACCCTACTTAATCTATTTGGACTTAAAGATATCAATCTGAAATTCTTCCTTCTCCCCAACTTGAAAACTTTCCATGGAATTCTAGGTAACGACAGCCTTAGAGAACTATCTGCGGTTATCCATGCAGAAGAGAGCTATATGTCAATACTTGATTCCATAAAAATTAGATTAAAACAGTTACCGTCTCAGGCCGTGAATTTAATAAATATAAAAACAGACCATATGTCCACATTGCAAAAATCTTTACTAGAGGGTATAGTAAGAGATTTTCCAAATTTATTCTCTGACCCTAACGAAAGCCTCACATACACAACTAGAGTTGTTGGAGAAATCCGAACCTCCACCGACTCACCTGTCTATACCAGATATTATCCTTTTCCCGCTTCACTTAAGGGAGATGTTGAGAAACAGATACAACAATTATTGGAAGATGGCATTATCCGACCTTCACAGTCACCATATAATTCACCTGTCTGGATTGTTGGAAAAAAACCAGACTCAACCGGTGCTAAGCAATATAGGATGGTGATAGACTATAGAAAACTCAATGCGATAACTATAGCTGACCGATATCCCATCCCGGATATCAATGAAGTTCTAGCCCAATTGGGAAGGAGCAAATTCTTCACCGTCCTGGATCTGAAAAGCGGTTTACACCAAATTCCCCTTAAGGAATCTGATGTGGAGAAGACAGCCTTTTCTATAAACAACGGGAAGTTCGAATTCACTCGACTTCCATTCGGACTCAAGAACGCTCCGTCAATTTTTCAGAGAGCACTTGATGACATCCTACACGGACAGATCGGAAAATTTTGCTATGTCTATATTGACGACATAGTCATATTTAGCAAGAATGAAGCCGAACACGCCAAGCACATTCGTGAAGTATTTCACACACTCCTTACCGCTAATATGAAAATACAGTTCGACAAATGTCATTTTTTCAAGCAATAGGTCGAATTCCTGGGATTCGTCATTTCCTCCACCGGAATAAGGACGAGCCGAACAAAAGTCGAGGCCATCCAAAATGTTCCCCAGCCGACAACTCTAAAGGACCTGAGGTTATTTCTAGGCCTCTCAAGCTATTACCGCCGGTTTATACGGGATTACGCAAAGATTGCGAAACCCCTCACAGCTCTTTTAAGAGGAGAAGAGGGACATGGACGTGTATCTAGAACCCAATCCGCAAAAACACCAATAGAGTTTAACCAAGAAGCCATGAACTATTTTCACAAATTAAAAAATTCTCTGATCTCCGAGAATCTAGTTATCTCATATCCCGATTTCAGCAAATCCTTTGATCTCACTACAGATGCGTCTAATTACGCACTCGGCGCTGTTCTCGAGCAAGATAACAGACCCATCGCCTTTATATCCCGAACGCTCAGCAAAACGGAGGAAAGTTATGCAGCTAACGAAAAGGAGATGTTAGCCATTGTATGGGCATTGGGCTCATTTCGAAATTACCTTTACGGTCCCACCCGAGTCAGAATTTTTACCGACCATCAACCCCTTACGGTTGCGTTAAGCAACAAAAATAATAACAGCAAAATGAAAAGATGGAAGGCAATACTCGAAGAGTATAACCACGAAATAAAATACAAGCCCGGCAGTACAAATGTTGTTGCCGACGCATTATCAAGAGCCCCACTAATTTCAGATGTAAACACTCTATCCGAAACCACACAGCACAGCGACGAGAGCTTCTCACAAGAGCTCATCCTTAGTGTGGATGCACCTATAAACGTTTTCAAGAATCAAATTCTTCTCCAAACTGGGCCAACCCCCGCCTACAGATTCGAAATAGTTTTCCCTACATACCACCGACATACAGTAACTGAAACTGAATACAATCAAAGCAAGCCAAAAGAGATTCTAAAGAAATTCCTCAACCCATCTGTCATAAATGCAATTAAAACCGAAGAACGTATCATGGAAATGATACATGAAATCTATCCAGACAATTTTAGAAACTACAAAGTTAGGTTCACACGGACACAGGTAGAGGATATTCTTAGCCCATTAGACCAAGAAACTATCATTATTGAAACCCACAATCGCGCCCATAGGAACGCGAAAGAAAATAGGCTCCAAATCCTTGAAAAATACTATTATCCTTCCATTAACCAAAAAGTTAAGCGAATCACGAAGACATGTTCCATATTTAAAAAAAACAAATATGATCGGCATCCGAATAAGCCGGAATTGCAAGCCACTCCTATCCCACAATACCCCGGTCATATACTACACATACATGTGGGTGGCAACGCTGGTGAGAGCGCGGCGAATTGGACAATGTAGCAGCCGAGAGCGTGTAAGACGAACAACAGCGGAGAAGTTAAGCGACGACCGGCACTGTGCATAGATCGATTACTTTCCTTTACCTATTTTTTTCCTTTTCATTAAATTAATTATACCTATTTGAAATACCTATTTAAACGGGCGTTTTATTTGATTGAGGAAAAATACTACATGGTGTCAGAAGTGGGATAATTATTCCTTCATCCGGCTGTAAAAGAAAAGCTAACGGAAAGAAATCGCGAAGTTAAAGGGAAAGAGATTGCACAGTGCGTTAATTTGCAGAATAATTGTCTGCTGCCAAAGGCATACGGTAGTTTTTGTTGGGGATTGCGTCATTTTCCTACATGCCGATCGGACGTGGTTTAGAGAAACTTACAGTAAAGAAATTACAAGAAATTCTAAGACGAAACGACTTATCGGTCCGTTATAATAAAAAAACGGAGTTAGTCGCGCGTGTGCGAAATTTGTTGAAACGGAAAAGCAGATTAGAAGACGAAGACAGCGAGGAACAAAGTGAAGAGCACAGTGAAGAACAAAGCGAGGAGGAAGACGCAGGAAGTGAAAAGAACACATCGATAAGTAGAGGAAAAGAAGAAAGAAAAATCATAGACAGTGAAGTAAAATTTTTAAAGAAAAGCGGCATAATGACATCTCCTAAGGTCGAAACTGGAAGCGTTCATAATGCTTTCCAATTTAAGGACGTTGAAGAGGCGTTAGAAAAGTTCAGCGGTGAAGATGGGAAGTGTGTGGAATCATGGATCTCAGATTTTGAGAGTGTGGCCACAGTTTGCGGATGGGGAGAAGTCCAGAAATTTCTGTATTCCAGGCGATTGTTACTCGGTGCAGCCAAGCTGGCACTGGAGTCCGAAAAGGCGGTCAACAGCTGGAGTTCGTTGAATACATTTTTGATGAAGGAGTTCGGCAAGCAGGAACACGAAAATGTTCACAAAATACTCGAGAAGACAATTAAATGTGAAGGTGAATCATTTCTCGAATACTTTTATAAGATGAAGAAGATAGCGGCAAGGGGTACCAAAGACGAAGGGCATCTCTTGTCATACATTATAGCGGGTATCCAGGATGACGTTTTGAGCAAGGGTATTCTTTATCACGCCAAGACCTTGGAAGAGTTGAAGGCGGAGCTTAGGTCCTACGAGCGAATGAAAGTTGATCAATCCCGCACGAAGAATGCCAATCCGGCTAAGTCAGTCTCGCGGATTGTCAACAGGAAAGAAGACGCAAGCCAGCAGTGTCGGTGCCGTAATTGTGGTGCTCTTTCTCATAATTCCCACAATTGCCCCAACAAGGAGAAAGGCAGCCGTTGTTTCAAATGCAACCGGTTCGGGCACATTGCTAGGAATTGCTCGGAGAACAAGCCGACATCGAGTGCTAATGTCAACAGAGTGGTGGTTCCAGATATAACTATTCCTGTCAGGGTACACGATCAAGAGTTCCAGGCCCTTATCGACACAGGCAGTGATATAACGCTAGTCAAGGACAGCCTCCGACAGAAGTTTGGTATCAGTGAGGTCCAGTACCCGGGAGTTGTCACCATTGCATTTGGCAGCCAGCCAGCTAAAACGTTGGGCGCTTCGAAAATCAACATAGACATATCAGGCGAGTATTATAATTTGATTTGTCATTTTGTACCCGATAATTGGTTGGCCTATGAGTTTCTAATAGGTAAGGACTTACTGCCAGAAGTGTGTCTGGTCATCGAAGACGGATATCCGATCATATGTAAAAAGAAGGCAGAGGCAGATAACCCAGTATTTCGAACAAACTTGATCTCCTGTGGTGACTCTGAACTAACAGAAACGCTTAGAAACATCCAAGAACCAGAACGGCGTAGTGAAGTGGAAAAGATGATTGCGGAGTACTCTCCGAAATGTCCCGAAACAACCTGTGTGAGGATGAAAATCGTCCTGGATGAAGAAAAGCCGATTTACCAAAGGCCAAGGCGCTTGGCTCCCCTGGAGAAGGAAGTCGTAGACAAGCAGATCTCCGAGTGGATGCGAGATGGGATCATTCGCAACAGCAATTCCGACTTTGCCAGTCCCATCGTACTGGCACGCAAAAAAGATGGTTCGCTGCGACTCTGTGTCGATTTCCGGCAACTAAACCGACATGTATTGAAAGACCGTTATCCGTTGCCGATCATAGAGGAGGTACTCGAGCAATTGTACGATGCCAAGGTCTTCTCCATCCTGGACCTGAAAAATGGATTTTTGCACGTGGACATCGAAGAGAGTAGCAAAAAGTACACCGCATTTGTGACTCCCGATGGACACTTTGAGTTCAACAAGGTCCCATTTGGTTTGTGCAACTCTCCTGCAGTGTTCCAGAGGTATGTAAATCTTGTTCTTCAAGATCTCAAACGCCGAGGGGTTGTCTTGGCCTACATCGATGATTTAATTATTCCTGCCCGATCCGAAGAAGAAGCTATTGAAAAGCTAAGGCAAGTTTTGAAGGTATCGCAGGAGAATGGGCTGATGATAAATTGGAGAAAGTGTGCTTTTCTCCAAACGCAAGTGAAGTTCCTTGGACACGTTATTATTAACGGCAGCATCAAACCATCTGAGGAGAAGACAGTCGCAATTAAACACTTTCCTGCACTGAAAAATGTCAAGTCGGTCATGCAGTATCTTGGACTGACTGGCTATTTCCGGAAATTTATTCCCAACTACGCCACCATTGCAAAGCCGCTTTCTGACCTAACAAAACGAGACGCCAAGTTTGTATGGGGACCTCACCAAGAACAAGCTTACTGTAAGTTAAAGAGCCTGTTATGTCAAGAGCCGGTGTTGAAGCTTTTCAACCCGCATTTACCTACTCAGCTGCATACCGATGCCTCCAAGGATGGATACGGAGCCGTGCTGGTACAACAACATGATGATGGTCTATATCATCCAGTATTTTTCCTAAGCTTTAAAACTACAAGTACGGAAAAGAATTACTCCAGTTATGATCTCGAGGTGCTCGCCATAATCAGGGCTCTGAAAAGACTTCGCATCTACCTGCTGGGGTTGAGATTCGAGATTTTCACCGACTGCAAGGCATTCAGGGATACAATGGCCAAGAAAGGGTTGAATAGCCGCGTTGCTCATTGGGCTCTTCAGCTAGAGGAGTTCAATTGTGAAGTTCATCACCGATCCGGCACCGCCATGCGTCATGTTGACGCGCTAAGTCGCCATCCAGTGTGTGTTTACGCTATAGAGGACTGGTCCCTGAAAGCAGTTAAGAACGCACAACTGAAGGACGAGTTTTGTTGTGCCGTACGAGAGATACTTGTCAAATCTGATTCGTACGAAGACTACCATCTCAGGGGCGATGTGCTGTACAGATTCGTGGAGGGCACGTACCTTTTGGTAGTTCCAAAGTCTCTACAGAAGCAAATCATTCGCCTGGTTCACGAGAAGGGGCATTTTGGTCTCGGTAAGGTTTCAAAACTAATTAAAGAAGACTTTTTTATTCCACAGGTGGACCGCAAGATCGCTGAAGTTATCAGTAATTGCATCCCCTGTATCCTCGCTGCAAAGAAGGCTGGCAAGAGGGAGTCGTTTCTGCATCCCATTGCCAAGGTTGACCAACCATTACACACGTACCATCTAGATCATCTCGGGCCGCTCCCCTCTACTGCAAAGAATTACCGATATCTTTTCGTGGTTGTAGACGCATTTTGCAAGTTTATCTGGATGTATTCCATGAAAAGTACGACCTCAACTGAAGTCATCAACCGCTTGGACATGCAATCGCAGGTTTTTGGGCACCCTCGACGTATCATATCCGACAAAGGGTCAGCGTTCACGTCTAACGATTTCGTAACGTATTGCTTGGAGAGGAATATCGAGCATCATCTCGTGACGACCGGTGTCTCCAGAGGCAATGGACAGGCGGAGAGGATGAACAAGACCATCATTCAAGTGCTTACGCGCCTTACCATTGAAGATCCATTGAAATGGTACAGATTCGTTCCGAAAGTACAAAGTGTCCTAAATTCTACGGTGTCGCGAAGTACTGGAAGAACACCTTTCGAGTTGATGTTTGGTGTCAAAATGACTGTGGAAGACGACTTGGGGTTGAGACAGCTTCTGGAAGACGAGATAACTGTTATGTTCGAGGAGGACCGTCAGCAGCTAAGGGCAGAAGCGAAAATGCAGATACGCGAAGTACAAGAAGAAAACAAGAAAACTTATGATCAGAAGAGGAAAAAAGCGCCCACCTACGATCTGGGTGAGTTGGTCGCTATTCAAAAGACGCAGTTTGCTACGGGGCAGAAGCTATTTCCTAAATATCTTGGGCCTTACGAGATAGTTAAGGTGTGTGGTAACGACCGGTACTCGGTCATGAAAGTGGGCGATCACGAAGGTCCCAACCGCACTTCGACGGCCGCTGACTATATGAAGCGGTGGTGCACGTTCGAGACGGGTTCTACTTCCGAGGAAGAAGATGCGGATGATGCTGTTCGTTCGACTGGGTCAGCCGAATCACAGGATGGCCGTGTGGGTGGCAACGCTGGTGAGAGCGCGGCGAATTGGACAATGTAGCAGCCGAGAGCGTGTAAGACGAACAACAGCGGAGAAGTTAAGCGACGACCGGCACTGTGCATAGATCGATTACTTTCCTTTACCTATTTTTTTCCTTTTCATTAAATTAATTATACCTATTTGAAATACCTATTTAAACGGGCGTTTTATTTGATTGAGGAAAAATACTACATACATATATACGAATGCAAATTTAGTCTTAACGGCTATCGATAAATACTCCAAGTACGCCCAAGCACGCATGCTGAAATCAAGATCAATTGAGGATATTAGGGAACCGTTGAGACAACTCCTATTCGCATATGGCGTACCCAAAGTAGTTGTTTTTAACAACGAAAAAGCATTTAATTCCGCGTCAATATGCTTCATGCTCCAGGACCAGTTAGGAATAGAAATCTATAAGACTCCTCCGTATTCAAGCTTTGTCAACGGCCAAGTGGAGAGATTTCACTCGACATTATCTGAAATCATGCGCTGCCTTAAGACAGACCGAGTTCATAGATCGTTCGAAGAGCTGCTAGACCGTGCTATCTATGAGTACAATTTCTCGGTCCATTCCACCACCAACAAAAAACCCATCGAGGTATTTTTTGGAAGAAATGTTAGCACCGACCCTGAACAGTTCGAAAAGGCTATAAGAGAAAACATATCGAAGTTAAAAGAACACACAAAATAAGGATCTTGATTATCACAATAAAACTAGGCAACCTCTAAAGAATTACTCTCCCGGCGAAGCTATCTTCGTGAAAATCAATAAACGATTAGGTACCAAGCTTTCTGCAATATACAGCTCCTTCCTGTATATTGTATATAGTCAAGGAGAATAATACAACTACAATTGCAACCGAATCAGGCAAAATCGTCCACAAAGCCAATATTAAAACCTGACATCTTCTTCTAGGCCCCTCATATCTTTGAGCCTCGCAGGGGTCCAAATACTGGACTATTCCAACTCAAAACTGGTTACCTTAAACACAGGAATAGCAAAACTGCAAATAGGTACATTTAAACTCGTGCACATAATCGACCTTGCAGCATACCAGGATATAATTGATGATGTACAGCTCAGAATCCAAACTAATGTAAGTAAGACCAATCCTATTTATCCCTACTTATCACATGAGATCACTGAAATCATTAACCGACTGCACCGCATTAAACCTATAACCAAAAAGAAAAGGGCAATAAACAGTCTAGGAACAGCGTGGAAATGGATAGCAGGTACACCGGACCACCACGACTTTCAAATTGTAAAAGCTAAAACACAAAACTTGCTAGACAATAACAATAAGCAATTAATTATAAACAGACTATCTCTAGAAAGAATAAATAATATTACAAATGTCACTAATTGCATAATTAAGAATTTAAAGACAAATGCTGAAATTAAGAATGAATATTCTACCGGCATTAAATATAGATTAGATATAATTAAAGAAGAGATTACAAATATAGAACATGCCTTACAGTGGGCAAAAGCTGGTATAGTAAATTCTTTTATACTTTCGAATACCGAAATAAATTTAGTTAAGGCACATTTTGATAAAAACAACTTACCTTATGTAAACATAGAAGAGGCATTTGAATTCGCCAATGTAAGAATAGCCTCTAATAAAACAATTATGATCTATATTGTGAGTGTGCCAACCACAAAAAAAGAAGATTGTAAGAAATTATTAGTTAAGCCAATAAAAACAAAATCTGTTATAGTCAAAATTGACTTTAGTAACGTACTTCAATGCGAAAATGATTATTATGGAATTAAGAATAATTGTCAAGCCTTTAATGACCTAACTATTTGTAAGATTAATGAAATTGTAAATTTAAGTGATACGGAATGCATACCAAATCTATTGCGAAGCAGACCAGCAAAATGCACAAATGTCAACAACCAGCACGTGCCAACGGTAGAAGAAATTCTTCCTGGGTCGTTACTCCTTAACCAGTTCAACAGGACAATATTAGTCAACAACGATACACTCAATATAACAGGAACATTTATAATACAATATCATAATGCAACCATTGTGGTAAATAGACGAACTTTTGCCTCCAATGAAGTCCCTACCTCAAGACCTCTTCCGGCCATCGTACAATTAGACTCACCGTCGAAAGCCTTCGAGGAACTTCCAACCCTCGAAGTAATGAAAGAACTCCACCTAAACAACACCTACTACATAAGCCAACTTAAAGAGGGATATAAAGCCCATCTAATAGCCACTTACAGCTTGTCGACCATCATCATCACGGCCATCGTGGTAATATCTTTGATACTGTTTCTCGTGCAAAGGAAAAACCATCTGACAATCTCCACAACAGTAGAGGCAGGAGAAACGCAAGCAACAGTAGAACCACCAACAGAATTATCTGCAGAAATTTCGGAGCAACCAGTTCCTATCAAAAGAATCGACATAAGCCAATACCCACCATTCTATAAGGTTACGAGTGAGGACACTCGAATATGAAGGCGGGAGAGTTAACACCGATAAAGTTAAGCGACATCAAACATCTCTTCCCAACGGGTATGGCCATGGAATCCGCTGACGACGCAAATAATATCTTCCCACGTTTCGCATACAGTGCACACGAGCCGCCACCTGATCCAGCAGAGGCAGCACAATATCCATCGCCGCCGCTTTTCCTGGAAAACCAACGGCAGCAACACTCCCACATCCAGCACATGCATCGTCCAGTCGTCAGCAGTATTTTAGTATTTAAGATAGTAAAATAAAATTCTAATTGTCAATTGTATTGTGAATTTGGTGAAGGCAGTTACTCTGCCGGATAATAAAATTTTTTTTTAAACATTTTAAACAACAAATGTTTTAATTTATATACCAACAATTTTACATGTAGATTAAAGAAAAATTAACTTGCGCAATACTCCAATTTAGCAATGTAGCTCTACGCAAAACAACGAAAATTCTTATTATCCATATAAATATTCACCGTATAGGTACCTCTTGACCAAAAAGTGGTGGTAATGGTAAATTATGTCATTGCTTTAAAAATTAGATCGAATATTTCTAAATCAATTACAAAAAAAAATGATAGAAATCGGTACCTTTTGCGACAAGATATAGCCGAAACAGTGAGAGTTTAAAATGCGACAAACTCATAATATCTCATTTGATGAAAAATACCGAAATCAAATTTTATTAAATTTTTCCTTTCAAACGAATCGCCTATTCCATCATTTCTACTCGCAGACGAAGAAGTCAGATTTATTATATTTCCATCATCTCCCTCTCATCAAACATACTACCATTGTATATAAACCTTATAGTAGTGCAATCGTGCGTAAACGACGATACGCCACCAGTAAGCATTCGCCCGCAACAAATCATGATAGTCTAGTTATACACCATTCTCGTGCTGGGAATATGAGTAGGAGGATGATGCAGGTAGGGGTGGTGGTTTGCAAAGCAGGTTTCGTGTAGATTTATGGTATATTTTTTGTTTGCTTTGATGGAAGGGGTATGTTATGTTTTCTGGATTTTAACACAATTGGTATGTGTGTGTATGATCGTTGAAGGAGAGTCGCATTTCAGCAGTGAAGATTCTCAAATGTTTTTTTTTTATAATTCATACGAGTATTTGCAAGTGAAAAGCAGATATTCATATTTAATGGTAGGGGCGATGGTGGATGAAGAGAGGTGGGATAATTGTAGTTGGGTAGATTGATGGTATATTATTTGTTTGCTCTGATCAAAGTTTTTGGGGTAGGTTATGGCATATTGCAATTAGAACAAAACCGTCACCTGGAACTTATTTTGTTGTATTTTATACAATTGGCGTGTATATGTTAAGATCGGCGAAGGAGATTCGCATTTCAGCAGTGAGGCATATTATCATATTTGCATGTGAAAAAAATTAATTGAGGCAGAGATAAGATAAGACAAGTTAGAGTGTGTGTACGAGCGCGTGCCCTGCTTGTAATAATAGCTGCCGTAGGTTATTCATGAACAACTCAAATTGGTTTATTTATTGGTTCATCAAATAAAAAGGGCATTCATTCATAATCGGTATTCAAAATCATATTAGGTTCATATTTCGTTTGCATTATGTTACACAATCGAATCTCCGAATATAAACAGAATTTTTTCATTTGGTTTTGCACAAGCACCTGAGTGCCTCAGTTTGGGCAGCTAAATATCATTGATTTAGGTATTCTTTTTGATACCGTCATACCGACCACTAGCGGCCGATATACTTAATGCAAATTTCGGTTTCAGGATGTCCCAGTAGGTACTAAAGAAATGAAGTATAGTTTAAATTTATCTTTTGAAGTAGGTAGGTACAATTATGAAATTTTATAGGTAGGTACCCAAATGCATTAAAATATTGAACTCCATCAAACGCATGGTTAGACGTATCGCATGTTATAGAAACCTCAGCCAGAAAAAATATAAGTTTCATATGTATGTATATACATACAGTGAAATCTTCCTTGAGGGGACATTAATGGTGCACATTTTTGTCCGCTTAAGAGAGTTTACCGTTTAAGGAAAATTAAAACAACTTATCCGTCTTTAAGCTAAAAAGAAAAGTCTTCATATTCACTTATGTATGTATATACAAAGATGGTGTATTAATTGTTGGCTCTAATGGAAATTTGGGGTAGGTTATGGCATATTGCGAGGAGCCCGTAGGATGTTTGCTGGTATTTAATACAATTGGTATGTACCTCCGTCTCACCTGATTACGAACAGGTAGTTTCTTGATTTAATTTTACGAAATTTTTTAACTCCTTCGATAATATGGGAAAAACCAAATGCAATATGAAAGAAGGCTATATTTAGTTTATGTTGTAAAGGTGAGCTGCCTCTAACAGATATACGTATCCAACAACGTGTTCGCTTATAAATATCTGATAAAAAACAAATCGAATATTTCTGAATCAATTACAAAGGAAATGATAGAAATCGGTGAATTTTTGGACGAGATATACCCAAAATAGCAAGAGTCTAAAAAACCATAAACTCATAATTTCTTCACTTCTTACATGTTCAGTAGGTAAAGTAAAGGATCAAGACCAAACTGTGGTGGATTCCGGGCCACGAAGGTTTTGAAGGCAACGAAAATGCCGACGACGGGTTGCGATATCACCTAAACATAATGAAAATAGTTGACTCTGCAGAATGCCGGCTATGTCTTGAGGAAGACGAAACAGCTGAACACATTCTAAGTGAGTGTTCGGCCTCAGAGAACAACTGAGTTCCGAAGATATAAAGAAGTGGTCTGCTGGTAGCATTATCCGCTTTATACGGAAAGAAGAAATACTAATAGCTTAACATATTTCTGGCCCAGACGGTACAAACGACCTCATAGGTCGCAGTACCTTTTTCTTCGCCTTGGCGAACCAGAAGCTAAAAAAAAATATATTGCAAATTTCAGCAGAACCATTTACCACAGGGCATGACAACTAATAATAGAACGAACGAGGAGTAGGCCGTCTGATTAAAGCTCGGTGATTAAAAACACGTATATCTAATGTTACAACATGGGTAATGCGAAAGAGAACCAATCAAGCAACCTTCATTAGAAGCAAAAAACACAAACAAGTGACCTTCCTCAATGCTTTATTGCAAAGGTGCAGGGACTTTAAACAACGAAAATTCGTATTATCCATATAAATATTCATCGTGTAGGTACCTATTGACCAATAAGTGGTGGTGTAGCATGGCACAATACCGACACAAAATAAGTTATGTCATTGCTTTATAAATTAGACTGAATAATTCTAAATCAATTACAAAAAGAATGATATAAATCGGTACATTTTTCGACAAGATATAGCCAAAATAGCGAGAATCTAAAATGCGATAAATTCATAATTTCTCATTTGAAAGAAAAATACCCAAATCAAATTTTATTAAATTTTTCGTTTCAAACGAATCGCCCCTTCCATCCAGAGAGTCGATAATGCGAAATCCATTATCCATACAAATAATAACTTACTTGGTTTCCATCATCAACCTCTGCTACTTGCAAAGCATACGTACATGGACATGCTACCTGCGCTGCCTACGCCTATGCTCCTTCTTACAATGAAAAAAAAATGCATACACAATGGAATGAAATTCGTTCGGCGGAAAGATTGGAGAGAGACAAACCGGTTTATTTGGTCTTGCTTTCTTCGTTTTCAAAGTGTGTATTTAAAATGAAGATGACAGCAAAAGTTTAGACACAAACATTCTAGCTCAATTCATAACGCCATCTGCATTTAGTCGGCTAAAACAAAAAATTCGACATGATGGCACTACTATAAAGTGTATATACAATGATACTACTTGCCAAAGCGAAGGCAACATTACAAATCATCAATTCCACAGAAAAATAAATACATACTTACATTTCCATAAAAATGAAAATCATATGGCATGACCACAGAATCGATAATGCGAGATCCATTATCCATACAAATTAACTTACTTGGAAATCCTACATGCTACCTGTGCTGCTAAACAACAAAAATGCCTGTGCTCCTTCTTACAAAGAAAAAAAATACAACATTCATGTGAATGCAATTGTGAAAATTTCGATAAAGAGAGATAAAGTCCCGATTTATACGCTGCGTGCTTTGACGTACGTGCCCTAAATTTGTAGGTAAAGGGGATGAAAAGTGCAGGGGAGAGCCAAACACGGATGGGCCGAGAAATCTCATCCGATTCCTGTATTCTCTTTTGGCCCTCTTTCGAATTTTTCTGTGTTTGCTTTATTTCGAATTTGGTTCTGTCGTGTTAGGTACGTTTGCGCTAGACATTTGAATGAATGCTCAGATGTTATACGTACCTACGGGTAATAAGGATTTCCCCATTTCTTCATTGAGAATTGCTTAGGTAGGCATAGGCATTCTTGCAATTTCTAGAATTAGTATTTACGTTTGATAATAATTGCAAGCTATCAATATTTTAACGATTTTGAATTTGTAATTTATTTGTATCCTTTTGTATTTCAAAGAAAACCAATTGTTGCGGATTTTTTGTATTTCTAAGAAAACCTATAGTTTCCAATTTATTGCATTGTACCTATTGTAATGTAATTAGTTTTAAGTACATATGTAATAAAAGGAAAAGGAAAATTAATAAAGAGTTTAGTTGATACGCACCAGTCCAACCGAGTGTTTTATTTTCTGTTTTTTTTGTATCCAAACGCGATAACTGGTATGGATGATTTTACTTGGACGCACGAATTAATAGAACTATTGATTTTTCATTACCAAATGCATGACAATTTGTACAACGTGAGACATCCAGACTATATTGATAGAGTACGGCGCGCAAGTTCTTTTAATGAAATTTTCATGGAACTGAAAACAGTTCAATAACTTTGGAGCAGATTAAAACGAAAGTTAATACTCTACGCACACAATATGTAAAGGAGGTTAGAAAGGTGGAAAAGTCGAAGAAAAGCGGAGCGGGCGCGGACGACGTTTATAAGCCCAAGTTTTGGTGCTACGAGCTGCTACACTTTTTGAAAGATCACTGCGCGATACGAAGATCGGACTCAAATATTAAAAATGTAAGTAATTTTGTGAATAATTATATTAATTATAAGTAAGTAAGTAAGTAAGAAATTCATTTATTTAATATTTTCTTATTACATAAGTTACAAGTTAGAATGAATTTTAAAGCTATGGCTTAGCCGTCAGCTTGGTTAGCAAAATGCTTATACATGTACCTACATTTGTAACTTTAACAATATAGTTATTTTTTTAATAAACTTAATCAATCATAATACTCTGTTATTAATTATATAAAACTGTATTTTTTTTAAATTTATTTTATTATAGCTATCAATATCTGCATTACAATTTGGATTTGTATTCGATAAAAATATTGTTTATTTTTGTAGGATACTCCGATATTAAATAAAAGTTCTTTTGAAGAGCAAGAAGATGAAGATGCCGATTCACTGTTGGAGAATTATGATCCGGCTCTGAAGAAACGAAAAGTAAGTACATATATGTAGGTATATACTACATATATTAAGTAGGTATATATTAAAGCTGCCCATCTTGCCACTCCACCTGTCCTTCTTCATTAAAGAACGCCATTAATCCTTGACGGACTTTTTCGGCCTCTCCTTTGTGGGGATTATGCACCGCCTGCAATTCAGAGTTTGCATGGATAGTGTTACTACTATTCATGTTTTGAACATTTGCTAAATAATTTTCGTCGTCTATTAAAAAATTATGCAGAACACAACAAGCCAGAGTTATAGCTTCAACATTTTCCACACGTAGGTTTATTATTGTTTGAAAAATCCTAAACCTATTCGATAATATTCCGAAAGCATGTTCGACCACATGCCTAGCTCGGGAAAGGCGTATATTAAAAACCTTTTTTTCCTTTATGTTTGTGTGAAAAGGATACGGTTTCATTAAGTGCCTTTGTAATGGGAAGGCGTCATCACCAACTATGACATACGGGAGACTGCTTCCTTTTCCAATGACTTTATCACGAGGCAAAGTTGTGCCTGCGCTATCAATAACATCGACTAAGTCACTATGTGAAAGAACGCCTGCATCATTAGTTCGCCCATTGCATCCTACATCCACGAAAATGAAGCGACAATTTGCGTCAACTAATGCAAGAAGAATAATGCTATTTCCTCCTTTGTAATTGTGGTAGTACGCCCCATCTTTGCGAAGAGCTCTAAAGTTGATATGCTTCCCATCGAGCGCCCCCAAGCAGTAAGGAAATTGCCATTTGACAGCAAAGTCATCAGAAATTTGCTCCCATTCAGTAGTAGTATCCGGAAACTATAAAAAGATGCAAATACAAATTAGTTTAATCATAAGATATTTACTTTAACAGCCGATATACATAATAATGTATATATACATATTTCTTTAATTTCAGACAAGCAATCCTATTAAAAACATTACACAACAAATTAGAAGTGCTAAGGAACTTTTCCAAACTAAACTGGAGCAAAAATATGACTGGCTAGGAAAGCAGGTAGTCTTCGAGATCAATAAAATCACGGATGAAGAACTGCAAGAGCAAACTGTTTGGACAATACAGTCGGTCCTAAAAGAATCCGTGAAGAAAGACAGATTGTTGCGTGCGGCCAATGGAGAAACAACTACACAAAGCTCCTCTATGCATTGTCCGTCTACTTATCTGTCCACTTCAACGTATCCGTCTACGTCAACACCTTCAACGGCAAGCACATCAAATAGGGTGGAAATTTTGAAAGTACAAACACTACGACCACCCGCGGCATCCTCGGATACAGCGCAAAATGGCACAGATATTTTCCAATTGGCAATGGAAGGCATTATTGACCACACTGATTTTATAAGTTAATAAAAAGTTCCTTTGCTTACCTTTAGATATTTTGAGTTTAAATTCCTATATATGGCTCTGCAGACTTCCGGCACTGCATAGCAAAGGAAAGATGAAGACAACCTTGTCTGGTAGTTTGTACTTTTATACGACTCTCCTGTTGCGAGAAACCTTAGTGTTGTCGCTAATTTTTCTGCCGGACTTATTGCTTCCCTCATTAAAGTATTTTTCCGCTCTAAATCGTCTTTCACAAAGAAGAGTAGCAAATTGAACTTGGCGTTATCCATCCTTAAATAATTGGAGAAAGATGCTTCGTCACCACTTCGCAATTCTCTCACCAGAAATGAAAATGAGCCTTTAGTATCCCTTTCTTTTCTCCACGGCTTGGTCCATACCCTCGTTTTTTTTTTTCAATGTTAAAGCTGATTCGCAACACTCAAGCATATTAACTACAACCTGTTTCTCCTCATCATTGTCTGGATTCATACCCGCAATCACTGTAGTAGTTAAATTTAGTAAATCCGCAACTAGTTCGTAATTCTGCTTACTCATTTCGTTCAAAAAAAAATCTTTGCCTTCTCCGATAAAAATAAAGTAAACCTACCACCGCAAACGACGAATAAGAAATAAAGGAAACAAAAATAATTTGAAAATCAGGGCACGTACGACAAAGCACGCAGCGTACAAATGCGCGGTGCGTGCCCAAAAGAGAATTGAGAAGTATCGTACGCCAAAGCACGCAGCGTATAAATCGGGTCTTAGATCCCGCCAAACGGGCGGGCGGTTATTATCTTATCTTCAATGCACTTTACCTTGGCAAGCTATTTGGAGGAAATATCTCGGGCAATATTGGCTTTATTGCTTTTGAATAAAGCAAAATCTCTTACATAAATATTTGTTTGTCCTAAGGAGAACGATTTTAAGATTATTTAACACATTCACCTCTTCCCCGCAGCTTTTATTTCTCAATATATTCACTCCTTTTTTTAACGCTTAACAAAACCACCTACAGGAACTGTAAATTCACCTCTCCTCCTCACTGAAATAAGCAAAATTTCTTAATTTAGGCATTTAGTCGTCCTTAAAAGAACGCTTTTTGAAGGAATTAATATCCTCTTTAATACACCAGTCGGCGTAACAACGAGTAATGCGAGTATTTTTTTTTCTATCTAATGCGAGTAATTTACGATTTTTTTTTTTTTTACGATTAGGAAATTATTTTTATTCAATCTAATACGAGTATGTACAAATTGACTTATATCTAGACTTATAACTAAAATTGAAAATGTCGGCTCAACAAAAGGGGCCCGACGAATTTCTTATGGCTAGGTTTACAAAAGTTTTACAAAACTATATTTATGACTACTCTTAATCTATTTATGATATTTTATAATTAATTAAAAGCTAATTGTTCCTGTTGGGAAGAAAAGAAAATATAGTATTAGCGTTGATTACAGGGAGTAAGTCACCCCCTGTAATGTCTTACCGATTTTTCGTAGAACGGAGTATCTTCGTTGTGGATGATGTCGTCAAATCTAGCATACCGATGGCTTGGTTCCATTTGTTGCTGGGTTAATTCCCGGACTTCTGTGTTTGGGTGGTCTGCAAGGTTTCGGATGAGTCTTCCTGATAGTTCCATCATAAATTTGTTGATCGGCTGTGCGATTCCTGCCTCCCCGTAGAGTCTTCTCGTTGAGTAGTACTTCAGAGTTGTCGGGTTTCGCCAAAGTCCTGTGCAGGTCCGAAGTATTCTCCTTTCGAAAAGCTGGATCTTCTTCATTGTTGATGGTGAAATTGTGAACCAGATGGGACAACCATAAGTTATCACTGGTCTGATGAGCTGCTTGTATATGAGCAGCTTGGTTTTTCTGCTAAGCCCGTTGCGCTTCTTGAGAAGCGGGTGCACTAGATGCAATGCAAAGTTTGCTCTTTTGAGGGTAATGTCAGCATGCTGGTTGAATTTAAATCTTTCGCTGAAGTTGATTCCCAGATATTTCGTTGATGTTCTGGTATGAACCACTGTATCATCTGGAAGATTCAGTTTAATATTACGGCAGCGGGTTGCAAATGCTCGGCGTCCTCCGGTCTCTGTTACAGGATTGCGGAAGCAGATAAGATCCGTTTTGTTGCTATTTATCTTCAGTCCCCACTTAAGATAGTAGTCCCAAAGATTCCTGATCTGGGTCTCAACTCTTCGTGCAGCTATCTCTGGGGACAGGGAGGTGGCGTAGGTCACTGAGTCGTCTGCGTACAGAAGCGTTTTGCGTCGGCCTTCATTAATTGGCTGATCAGCTGTGAAGGTGTTAAAGAGGATTGGACCGAGCCTTGATCCTTGGGGTACACCTGCGTTGATGCTTCTGACTGACGACTTCTCATTCTGTACCTGTACGAAGAAAATTCTATTTGTTAGGAAATTATTAATAAGTCTTACCATATTGAGCCGAAAACCATATTCCATTAGTTTGAAGATCAGTCCTTTAATCCAGACGCTGTCAAAGGCCTTCTCGATGTCCAGCAAGCAGGCTACAGCTGTCTCCTTTTTGTTGAGTCCCGTGGTGACGTCGCTATGAAGCTTCAGTAGGGGATGTATCGTAGAGTGTCTAGCTCTGAATCCAAATTGATACGTCGGGATTATGCCTCTCTCCGCACACAGTTGGTTGATCTTTCGCAGCATCAATGACTCCAGAGTTTTACTCACGCAACACAGGAGAGCTATTGGTCGGTATCCATTGACATTTGTTCGATCTGTCTTCTTGGGCACTGGCACAACTTTTGCTACTTTCCTGGCCTCGTGAACTTGTGCTTCCACTACTTCTAGGAATTCTGGAAGGTGCGTTGGTGGTCGATCCGTGAAATTCCTTTCGAAGTGGGTGGCAAATGCTTCGGCTTTTTCAATTGCGGTGGTGGCAGTATCTTGTCCGTGTTCAATGGTTTCAGGCATTGACCTCGATTTTCCAACCAGCGAGTTGATTTTCTTGAAGGCGTCGGGGCCTGGTTTTATGTCTTCCAGCCTCTGCCTGAATTCGTTGTCCCTGAAGTGTTTCACAGCACGACGAAGCATGACGTTGGTGCATTCCAGCTGGGAATGTACACTTCTATACTCGTCATTGTGGGTGTTCCAAGTTCTGTGGAGAATCCTCTGTAGCCTTTTTCGCAGCCGTTGTCTGTGTGCATGAATTGCTTGGATGTGTTGAGGTAGGTGCCCATATCTGTCTTTGCTGGTTCGGGTTGTCTTCTGTCGGTCTACAGCTGCGTTAACTACGGCTTCAAAGTGATTGATGACTCCGTCAATCTCGTTGTTGCCGAGGTTTTCGTCCATTGCTGGCAGTATCACATTTGCTTCAATGTCCGACTCGTATTGGATCCAGTTGATCCGGTTGAATTTGATGTGCAGCTCTGGTGCAGGATTTTCCACCATTATTCTATGGTTCAGTCGAATCCGAAGTTCTACAGCCAAATGATCAGAATCACTTACGTGCGCAAGGCAGGAGTAATTGCGAAAGTCCGGTAGGATGTTGACGAAGTTCGATGAAGCCAAGAAAAAGTCCAGCATCGATGGTGTTCTTGGAAAGGTGTTTAGTGGTTGTGAAATCACCACTAGGGAGTGTTGATGTGCATTACCATGCAGCCACTCCACTATTGCCGTCCCTTGTGGTGATATTTCGTCGTCTCCCCAAAGCTGGTGTCTGGCGTTGAAATCCCCTCCAACTGTCTCTTTTTCAATTGTTTCTTGTTTTATTTTTCGTTGGCACTTAATCACTTTCACTGATATGATAATAATCACTTCAGCACAGGTAGCACCTTTTCGGGTTCGAACAGGTAGGTAAAACCTAACACTGTTGTTTTTATTTGGTAATAAAAGTTGGTGGTTTTGGAAATATGTACGTTTTTCAGAGCACTACCGCACACTTTGGTTGTCGACTGATGTCTGACTGTGATTGAATGCGAGTAATTTGGAAATAAAAATTTCTTTTATACAATTTGTAAGCGAAATTTAGGCAAAATTCAATTTCACTTTGAAAAAGTCTGAAAAAGTCGTCGACAAAGTGTATATAAGAAATGGAATTGTTCTGAATTTTCGCATTCGCATTCATTTTCAGACATCAGTCGACAACCGAAGTGTGCGGTAGTGCTCTTGCAAAACGTACATATTTCCAAAACCACCAACTTTTATTACCCAATAAAAACAACAGTGTTAGGTTTTACCTACCTGTTCGAACCCGAAAAGGTGCTACCTGTGCTGAAGTGATTATTATCATATCAGTGAAAGTGATTAAGTGCCAACGAAAAATAAAACAAGAAACAATTGAAAAAGAGACAGTAAGTGATACCCAACACCAAATGGGGAAAAAAGAAAAGAGGAAGGATGACGTCAACTTGGCGCTGTCCAGCCTCGTAGAAAAAATCAAGTCAGGAGTAGCAGAGCATGGAAATGCGTTCCTTGCCTCGCTACACGAGAAACTCACCATTGTTGATGAGCTCTACATCGACCAGCCCGCAGCCGAAGAAGACGAGGACGAAGAGGAATCAATGGAGGTCGCCGATCTTCCAGATGAGGATTCAGAATCTGAATCAGATTCTCCAGCAGAGTCGGAGACAGAGATTTCTTCGAGCGAGGATGAAGAAATTCCCCCATTACAGGAAGATGAATTTCGGAATGTACCAGCTAAAAAGCGGAAAAAATCCGATAGCCCTCCACCAACACCCGTTCCAGCAGCAGCTGCTACAACAACAACAAAACCAACCATATCCAAACCACCAACAACAAAACAACAACCAACTATTCTCCCAACAACACCTTCATCAGCTACACCTTCCACCTCAGCAAATGTGCAACAACAACAGCCAAAACAAACAATAATGCCGCCGATTATCTGCTACAAATTAAATGTAGCGGAGCTTAGTAAACACCTGAAGGGATTACAGGTAGAATACAAAATCCACAACATAAATATAAGCAAGACGAATGTCTACACACAGCAATGACCTACCTCAAGTGGTCATTACCCCGTACGTACGTAGACGTACTGATCGGAGCTGAGCTATACTATCAACTACTGACAGTGGGACAGCTAAATATCGGAGCATACACATCTTGGTTGGATAGTTGGGGGCAAGATGGAAGGCACATCGCCTCAGTCGCCAATTTGTGGCATCTCATCCGTCAAAGATGAGCTAAAGGAAGACCTTGAGAGGTTCTGGAAGGTCGAAGAAATACAGGAATTTTCCACAGCAGAAGAGTCATCCATAATACAGGAACCTTCCACAGCAGAAGAGTCGTCCATAATACAGGAACCTTCCACAGCAGAAAAGTCGTCCACAATACAGGAACCTTCCGCAGCAGAAGAGTCGTCCATAATACAGGAACCTTCCACAGCAGAAGAGTCGTCCATAATACAGGAACCTTCCACAGCAGAAGAGTCGTCCATCATACAGGAACCTTCCACAGCAGAAGAGTCGTCCATAATAAAGGATCCTTCCGCAAGAGAAGAGTCATCCATAATAAAGGAACCTTCCACTACAGAAAGAAGAACTACGAGGCATGTGTTATCCACAGTCAAACAAACATCTACCTTTGTTCACGACATTGAACATCATAACAACTTCAGAAGGTTACAACGTGTTACTGCCTATATCCTACTATTCGTCCACAACATGAAGGTTGCAACGAAAATGGATCTCGTCAAAAAATCCGGCGCGCTTAAACCTACCGAACTACATAAGGCACTAATTTGCATCGTCAAAAACATGCAAAGAGAAGAATTCGAGAAGGACCTCAACCACCTTCAGCGATTCAAGGAAACACGAAGGGACAGTCCTATCGCCAGTCTAACTCCATTCATTGACGAAGAAGGGACCATGCGAATCGGAGGGCGCCTCGAAGCTTCATCACTCCCATATGAATCAAATGACGTCACAAATCCCCCACCAAGGAAAAGGAAGTACAATCCTTTCAACATATCTACATTACCAATACTCATACTCCTAATAATACTCCCCATTGCCATGTGTGCCAAGGTCAACGTATCACCATTCACGTCAAATCCAGGGATTCACTTTGAAAATTTGGGAACGGCACATATCATCTCAGATCAATGGGATATAGTAATATATTATGAATTAAGGTCTTACTGGAAGGAATTGAAATGGCTCAACATGAGCAACAACAAACTAAAGGAATTTTGCAAAGAGATAGCACAAGCCGATTCGTGTCTCGCCACCATGCAACATTTTCAACACCTTCTAGGAGAGCTCAACGACAACGATCAACTTTTACGGCAAACTGGGTCCCGCTCAAGGCGTGGCGCCATCAACATAATCGGAAAACTTGCTAATTCTTTATTTGGAGTCTTAGATTCTGACTACGCCCAGCACATGTCACACATTATATCATCGATTAATGACAACGAGGATCACCTACTCCATCTAATAAAAAATCAAACATCCCTATTAAACTCGACAGCCAATATAATCCGCATCAAGGAAAGAAGACTGGAAAAACAATTTCAATCGTTGGAAGGTGAAATCAACACTATAATCGATCAACTCAATAAAACAAACCGTCAAGATTATCAGCTACGAGTTTCCCAGGTGATGCTCTCCCATTCTTTCCAACTGTTCTTCAGTATCACACACCTTCAAAGAATGCAATCCCTACTGTTAGATCTGATCACGGATGTTCATCACGGAAAAGTAAGTGCCACCTTAATCCATCCTAATCAGTTGCAACGAGAGATAACGACAATTAAGGCCCATCTACCACCAGCACTTGGGGTTCCAGAAACAAACAATAATCCAGCAATAATGTACAAATTAATGACCGCAAAGGGACGTGTCGTTGGATCAAACATAATCTTTAGACTAACACTACCACTGGTTACAATCGAAAAATATGAGCTATACAAGATAATCCCAGTACCTGTCTTGGTCAACACCTCATTTGTCGCAATACGACCATCGTCCGATTACATGATAATAAATTTACACAGAACGCAGTATTATCCATTAAACGAAGAAGCGCTTAATTCATGCATAACGGTTTTGGAAAACGACATTATGTGCCACCAAAGGCACCCGCTTTATCAAAAGGGATCGAATATCAGCCTCTGCGAGTTCAATCTAATGAACCAAGTCAGCGATCAGTCGCCCTGCCAACTCAAGATATTTACCGACGAACAGTTTTGGACACAACTACACCAATCGAATCAATGGATATACTCGCTTCAAGGTCAAGTATTGATAAATGTCGTTTGTCAAGGAACCCTCACGCAAATCCACTTGAACAACTCTGGCATCTTAACAGTACCAGCTGGTTGTACCGTAAAACAGGACTTGTTCACCATACAGGGACACAAGGTGTTTCTAAGTACTTCACGAACATCCTTCATCCCAGCAAGCAACTTATCAGATGCAATCCGTGTTGCCCAACCTTCACCACAGCTAATCCACCATCCAACTCAGTTTCAAGGAAACTCACAGGAGTTAGCAGTGCTCCAGAAGGGTATTGCGCGCAGCAACTAGAAGAAACACTGGTTCGAGTAAGGGGCACTGACACTCATCAGTTCGTCGTCAGTTATTTTACCGTTGCCTGCATCATGATAATTCTCGGATACATTATCTGGAAAACAATAAGAAGCCGCAACTCTCGTCTCAGAGACCCACCAAGTCCAGCTCCTCGTACTCACCAAGAAGCCTTCACCGTTCACATTTGAACAATAGTTCAAGGCGGGGAGAATGTCTACACACAGCAATGACCTACCTCAAGTGGTCATTACCCCGCACACATAATTTTCCCATTTGCCATACCCACAACCCAACACCACTCGTAATTATGCTGATTTAGCATATCTATCTCTTGCATTTCCCGTTCCCAGCCAGAATCATTCACCTTTCCCATTATTCTCCTAAGTCAGCACATTTTAATTGTTTTGTTTGTAAATTCAGTGCAATGTATGTTATTTTGCCTACTCAGCACAACTTAATTCAGTACAATGCACTTTTCCATTTAGCCAAGTAAGCAATATGTTAGTATATAAGTCAATTCAATCAATAAACCAGACACTTGTTCAATATCAGTCATTTGTTTAACATCATTTATCACTAAGGCTTCCCCCCACCAGCGGTAAGGGGTCTTAACAAGGAAATTACAGAGCAAGGGAAAATAAGTTGACGATCACCACATCACCACAAGGTATTCTGGTTCATGCACCAGCATTACCTACCGTTGTCAAGGTTTAAGAGCTTTGGTCAACACACGAGAAATCGTACAACGATAATTACCACAAGAACAAAAAAGGATCACCAACAAATCCGGGATTTTCTCAAAAACATAAAAACGGAATACAACACGTATACCTGCAAGGAAGACAAGAAGACCCTTTTGGTTCTTAAGGGCATCCATCACAGCTATCTGGTAGACGACATAAAAGATGAGTTAATCAGCGCCGGTATACAGGTAATTGAGGTGACCCCTTATAAAACAACAAGGACTGACCGCAAGTTTAATAGCTTCGTCGTCCAAGTTGAAAAAAATAGCGACATTTCTTTTATTTTCAGCAAAAATTTATTGCTAAACCAAAAAGTTTATTGGGAGAAGTTCCAAACCAGTGGCATTACGCAGTGCAAAAACTGTCAGAAGTTCGGTCACGTTGCCAGCAACTGTGGTATGAAGTACAGGTGTGTCAAGTGCAAGGTCGAGCACCTACCTGGAAACTGCCCACGTAGTATCGACAACAAGAAGGACGACGCAGTATTTTGTGCTAACTGCCAAAAGAATGGACATCCAGCGAACTACAAGGGATGCCCCAAATATAAGGAGAAAGTTGCTGAGAGGCTCAAAAACTCGCAAAAGAAGAAGGAACAACGTCAGTTCGCCGTCAACTCAGCCTCGAAAGCGATTAAAGCTGGTCTGAGTTTTGCAGATGTCGCAGCTTTAGGGAGGACAGTGAAACCACAAGGCAATCCAACAACGAAACCAGTGGTCACCAAGCCAGCAGCAAAACCAAGTTTCACCGGCAAGGCTACCAATAAGCCCGCGCCATCATCAACATCAAGGAACACTGTTCCTTCCGGTAAGACTTCGTCTAACATCTTTGAGGATACTGAAAGATTGTTCGGCACTGACCTTTTAACCCTTCTCCAGAAGGCAAGAAAGGTTGTGCCTAGCAACTATGGCATCCTCGACGATAGGGCGAAGACAATTATACTGGGCAAACTTATTTGTGAATTATGTTCCCAATAAATTCGCTCAGTATCTTAACATATAATGTAAATTCTATCTATTCCACAGCCAAACGAAGTTCCTTAAGCTTATTTATTAAGTCTAAGAAACCCGATATTCTTCTCTTACAGGAAACAAGATTGAGCCCAAACAACCCATACAAGCCGGATGGATACAAGACATATCGGGAAGATAAGTCAAGTGACCGAAGTGGGACAGCGATCATCGTCAGAAACACCCTTAAGTGCCAAAAGATACAAATACCAGGACTGACAAGCATAGAACCAACAGCCGCTACCATCAAGTTGTCTGAGGTGGAAAATCTGCTGGTTATTTCGGTCTACAACCAATGCCAGGCGCCAAGAGGAAAGATCATGCACGATTTAACTGTTATCCACAACATGTGCAGCACACACACCTATTGTGTGATTGGAGGGGATTTCAACGCCAGACACCAGCTTTGGGGAGACGACGAAATATCACCACAAGGGACGGCAATAGTGGAGTGGCTGCATGGTAATGCACATCAACACTCCCTAGTGGTGATTTCACAACCACTAAACACCTTTCCAAGAACACCATCGATGCTGGACTTTTTCTTGGCTTCATCGAACTTCGTCAACATCCTACCGGACTTTCGCAATTACTCCTGCCTTGCGCACGTAAGTGATTCTGATCATTTGGCTGTAGAACTTCGGATTCGACTGAACCATAGAATAATGGTGGAAAATCCTGCACCAGAGCTACACATCAAATTCAACCGGATCAACTGGATCCAATACGAGTCGGACATTGAAGCAAATGTGATACTGCCAGCAATGGACGAAAACCTCGGCAACAACGAGATTGACGGAGTCATCAATCACTTTGAAGCCGTAGTTAACGCAGCTGTAGACCGACAGAAGACAACCCGAACCAGCAAAGACAGATATGGGCACCTACCTCAACACATCCAAGCAATTCATGCACACAGACAACGGCTGCGAAAAAGGCTACAGAGGATTCTCCACAGAACTTGGAACACCCACAATGACGAGTATAGAAGTGTACATTCCCAGCTGGAATGCACCAACGTCATGTTTCGTCGTGCTGTAAAACACTTCAGTGACAACGAATTCAGGCAGAGGCTGGAAGACATAAAACCAGGCCCCGACGCCTTCAAGAAAATCAACTCGCTGGTTGGAAAATCGAGGTCAATGCCTGAAACCATTGAACACGGACAAGATACTGCCACCACCGCAATTGAAAAAGCCGAAGCATTTGCCACCCACTTCGAAAAGAATTTCACGGATCGACCACCAACGCACCTTCCAGAATTCCTAGAAGTAGTGGAAGCACAAGTTCACGAGGCCACAATGTCAACCGATGTCATCACGACTTTCAACACCAGGAATCCAGCAGATGACCCAAATAGCGACGAAGTCTTCACCAACACAGAAGAGGTTGGTAACATTATCCATAGCGGCAACTCAAAGAAGTCATCCGGAACTGACCAAATTTCGAACTTTTTGCTTAAAAAGTTACCAAGCGTGGCCATCCTTCTACTGACCATCATATTCAACAACTGCATTAACAACAGCTATTTTCCGAAATCATGGAAAGTAGCGACAGTTGTGCCAGTGCCCAAGAAGACATATCGAACAAATGTCAATGGATACCGACCAATAGCTCTCCTGTGTTGCGTGAGTAAAACTCTGGAGTCATTGATGCTGCGAAAGATCAACCAACTGTGTGCGGAGAGAGGCATAATCCCGACGTTTCAATTTGGATTCAGAGCTAGACACTCTACGATACATCCCCTACTGAAGCTTCATAGCGACGTCACCACGGGACTCAACAAAAAGGAGACAACTGTAGCCTGCTTGCTGGACATCGAGAAGGCCTTTGACAGCGTCTGGATTAAAGGACTGATCTTCAAACTAATGGAATATGGTTTTCCGCTCAATATGGTGAGACTTATTAATAATTTCCTAACAAATAGAATTTTCTTCGTACAGGTACAGAATGAGAAGTCGTCAGTCAGAAGCATCAACGCAGGTGTACCCCAAGGATCAAGACTCGGTCCGATCCTCTTTAACATCTTCACAGCTGACCAGCCAATGAATGAAGGCCGAAGCAAAACGCTTCTGTACGCAGACGACTCAGTGACCTACGCCACCTCCCTGTCTCCAGAGATAGCTGCTCGAAGAGTTGAGACCCACATCAGGAATCTTTGGGACTACTATCTTAAGTGGGACTGAAGATAAATAGCAACAAAACGGATCTTATCTGCTTCCCAAAACCTGTAACAGCGACCGGAGGACGCCGAGCATTTGCAACCCGCTGCCGTAATATTAAACTGAATCTTCCAGATGATACAGTGGTTCATACCAGAACATCAACGAAATATCTGGGAATCAACTTCAGCGAAAGATTTAAATTCAACCAGCATGCTGACATTACCCTCAAAAGGGCAAACTTTGCATTGCATCTAGTGCACCCGCTTCTCAAGAAGCGCAACGGGCTTAGCAGAAAAACCAAGCTGCTCATATACAAGCGGCTCATCAGACCAGTGATAACTTATGGTTGTCCCATCTGGTTCACAATTTCACCATCAACAATGAAGAAGATCCAGCTTTTCGAAAGGAGAATACTTCGGACCTGCACAGGACTTTGGCGAAACCCGACAACTCTGAAGTACTACTCAACGAGAAGACTCTACGAGGAGGCAGGAATCGCACAGCCGATCAACAAATTTATGATGAAACTATCAGGAAGACTCATCCGAAACCTTGCAGACCACCCAAACACAGAAGTCCGGGAATTAACCCAGCAACAAATGGAGCCAAGCCATCGGTATCTAAATCCTCGCGCCATCACGGATGCTAGATTTGACGACATCATCCACAACGAAGATACTCCGTTCTACGAAAAATCGGTAAGACATTACAGGGGGTGACTTACTCCCTGTAATCAACGCTAATACTATATTTTCTTTTCTTCCCAACAGGAACAATTAGCTTTTAATTAATTATAAAATATCATAAATAGATCAAGAGTAGTCATAAATATAGTTTTGTAAAACTTTTGTAAACCTAGCCATAAGAAATTCGTCGGGCCCCTTTTGTTGAACCGACATTTTTAATTTTAGTTATAAGTCTAGATATAAGTCAATTTGTACATATTAGATTGTTAAAATAAATACCCTAATCGAAAAATCGAATTTTCGCATTCTTAGTCGATGCCTCGAGCAGTGCGGTTGCTCTTGTGAAGTGTCTGTGAAGTGATAAGTGATAAAATGGTCTTGAAAGGACCAGACAAAACGTTCTTTTAAGGACGAACAAAAATTATTAAGAGATTTTAGTTGTTGTCAACATGGAGGGGTAGAGGTGAAAATGGTGGTTAAAAATGTTCTTTTTAGGACTAGCAAAAAATTTTTAAGAGATTTTGTCTGGTTTCAAAAAAAAAGAGGGGAAGTGGTGAATTACTACACCAGAGCGAAAAAATATATATTTTAAGAGTTTTGATTGGGTTTCAAAAATTTTCAGATCGAGGGGAAGATACCTGATATTATGAGAATCATGGAGAACTGATTTTTCTATTTCCCCTCGACTCTGCGGGCAAATGGTCTGCGGGCAAATGGTTTGCGGGCAATTGGTTTTCGGGCAAATGGTTTGCGGGCAATTGGGTGCGGGCAAATGATATGCGGGCAATCGGACCCAACCCATTCCTTTTTCTTGTTATTTCGTTTTTGCGCAGGTATATGAGAAGGAAGATGACACAGGTAGCGTTGGTGGTTGACGGTAGGGCAGAAAGGTGCAGGAATAATATCGGGTAGACTTATGCCATATTATTTGTTTGCTCTGAACTCTGATTAAAGTTTGGGGTAGGTTATGTTTTCTGGTATTTAATACTATTGGTATGTATGTGTATGATGATGAAATGATTTTTTGTTATAATTTATATTTGCAACTTGCAAGTAAAAAATGGATATACATATGTATATTCATATTTAAAGGTAGTGGCGATGGTGGATAAAGAAAGGTGGGAGAGTTGTCATCGAGAAGATTGATGGTATAGGTACCTATTATTTGTTGGCTTCGATGAAAGTTTGGGGTAGGTTATGGCATATTGCAATTAGCCCATCACAATCACCTGTAACTTGTTTCTTTGTATTCAATACAATTGGTGTCTGTGTTCACATCGGTGAAGGAGATTCGAGTTTCAGCAATGAGGATTCCCAAATGGTTTATAAACCATATTTGCATGTGAAAAAATATTAATTGAGGCAGAGATAAAATAAGATAAGACAAGTTATAGTGTGTGTACGAGCAAATTGCTCAGCTTGTCATAATAGCTGCGGGTATTTATGAACAACTGAAATTGGTTTATTTATTGTCCTTGCAAAACGACATGAAAATTTGCGGGTACATGTTCCCAGCTATACTGCGAACGATCCTGATTTTCCACTATAAAAAAAAATATCGTGGATATTTTCGGACCCGTCAAATGAAATTTGCCACTTTTTAATTTTACAAACTAACTTACTGAAGAAGTTTCTTGACTTATTGGTGGTGCTTGTCTGCGTTGGGTCGAAAACGAAGCGTTATTTAAAAAATGTTCGAAGTCCAAACGAGCGTTCGAATGCCTCGTAGGATTCACATTGGGAGTATTTAAATTCAAATTGTACAATCTTCCAACTAAGGTATCTCTAATAGAATGCATTTCAAGAATGAAAACTCGTTGGTTTGCCTCGAGTCTGTGGCTTCTTCTTGAACAGGTGGACGACGTTATTATCATCACAATTATGGTTATATACCAGTTGTGGTAAAATCTTATCCTGGCTTAAGCCTACACAAGCCCCAGGTGGAGTACGACTAACTATTGGCCTTTATTCCATTGCTCCTGAACTTACTTACTTAACGGGATCCCGACCCGTGAAGAGTCTCTGCCTGAGACACAGCAGCCTTCCATCTGCTACGATCCCGGGCACGCTGCTTCCAGTTGGTCAGACCAAGCGCTCTGGCATCCGCGATGGCTTGGTCTTTCAAACGGAGGTTCGGTCTTCCTTGCCTTCTCGAACCTGGGGGCTGGGATTCGAAGATCCTCTTAGCTGGAGCATTATTGTCCATTCGTTCGATGTGGCCGAGCCAGTCTAGTCGACGTATTGTGGCTTTTTGGACTACATCCACATCTTGGTACAGCTGATAGAGTTCGCGGTTGTATCTTCTAATCCATTCGCCCTCCTCGCACACAGGACCAAAAATCCGCTAAAGAATTTTTCTTTCGAAGGAGCCCAGTATCAGCTCTCCATTTCTGCTTATAGTCCAGCAATCGGCGCCGTAAAGCACTGGCAGGATGAGGGTTTTGTAAAGCATACATTTCGTCCTCCGAGTTAGGAGTTTTGAACCCAGTTGTTTTGGCAAACCGAAGTAGCAGCGGTTTCATAGGGTAATTTTTGCCGGATCTCCACTAAGGTGTCATTCGTGGAGTTCATGTTTACTGCGAGATAGATGAACTACTTAACTACCTCGAAATTGTTGCTATCAATAGTGACGTTTTGTCCTAGGCGGTGGACAGATGTTTGTTTGTTTGTTGATAGCATCAATTTCGTCTTGTCCGTATTTACTACCAGGCCAACAGATTTCTTCTGCTCTTCAATCGCCGTGCAACCTTCTATCACGGAGCGCTGTGATCGACCAATGATGTCAATATCGTCCGCATAACCCATCAGCTGAACGGACCTGTTGAAGATAGTGCCTTCCGTGTTGACAACTGCCCTGCGCACTATCTGCTCCAGTACGAGATTGAAGAATCCCATGATAGCGTGTCCCCTTGCCGAAATCCGATGCATGTTTGAAATACTTCGGAGGAACTATGTATTTCCAAACTTCACGTTGCACCGCTTGTTTTCCAGAGTACGCGACACATCTGAATCAGTTTTGCCAGGATTCCGAATACGGCCATCGCCATATCGAGTTTCTGACGATGTATACTATCATACGCGGCTTTGAAGTCGATGAATAGGTGGTGTGTCTCGACTGGAAATTCTTTGGTCTTTTCCAGGATTTGCCTCAGTGTGAAAATTTGGTCTATAGTCGATCTGCCTGGCCGGAAGCCACACTGGTACGTGCCAATAAGTGTGTTGCAAAACGGTTTAAGACGTTCACACATTGCTCCTGAACAGGGAGTTACCTATATTTCGAAAAGTGGACGAATTTCTGAAATTACTTGGTCTTCCTCTAGGACGTGTATTTGGAAGTCTATTACCGATTATAGAAAATTTCGGATTTTAAATATAAATTCAAAACTTTCAACTTTCAATATGTTTTAATAAACCTCAATTGAAAAAAAATTAATATATGCATAATTTGGGGTCAGCGGGGTCGGTGTGGTATTATTATTATTATTTCTTCTTTATTTTTCACTGATAACAAAAAGTGTACAAGTTATAATTTACTTAAAAATACGGACATGGCTATGATGCCGTCTGCCGGTCGGTGCGGTACAAGTGGTGGTAAGTGGTACACTGACGGCTCGAGGACCAAGGAGGGATCTGGTGCAGGAGTGTTTGGGCCAGGAACTAAGCACTACGAATCCATGGGCAAATGTGCCAGCATCTTCCAGGCAGAAATATGTGCCATAGACAGGTGCGTTCGAATCAACCTCGAGAAAACTACAGGAATTGCAACATAGCAATAATGTCAGACAGCCAAGCAGCCATAAAAGCTCTTGACGCCTACGTCATCAAGTCAAAACTCTTGTGGAAATGCCTACACGGACTGAATAGACTAGGCAAGAATAACAGAATTTCCATCTGCTGGGTACCTGGCCATGTTGGCATTACAGGCAATGAGGCAGCGGACTCTCTGGCAAGAAAAGGGGCAGAGGAACTCTTCATAGGACCTGAACCGTTCTGCGGGATAGGAGAACACACTATACGCGAAGAGTTCAGGAGACTAAAGGAAGAAACAAGGGCAAACGCCTTTTTCAACCTCCAAGGTCTGAGGCAAGCAAAGAAACTCTTAGGAAACTACAACCAAAGGAGATTCAAAGCTTTTATCAGCCTTAACAAAAACAACCTAAGAATCCTAACAGGCCTCCTCACGGGGCACTGCAGACTCAAGGAGCACCTGAGGAAAATGGGCGTATCAGAGGACGGGCTCTGCAGATTCTGCAGTGAAACCGAAGAAAATCCAGACCACATACTGAAATTTTGTGGGGCAGTGGCCCACCTGAGGATGGGATATTTGGGCAGGCACCAAACAACAGACAAGGACATAGCAACACGCTTCACAAAGAAGTATCGAGAGAGGGCTCTGAAAGAGGGCATGAACCTCTCCGAGGCACAAGCAGGGGGACACAATAGACCAATAGGTCGCAGTGTAATATACCCTAACTAAATATTATTAAATATTAAGATGTCTATCTTGGTAAACAGACGGACTGTGCAAATCAATGTACACAATACGAACAAGACTGTATATATAATTGGCAACTATAGGTAACATAGTAGCAACATAGTCCAGTGTAATAACTACCAGACAATAGACTAGGTATAGGTACTATAAAAGAATTAGGATTTATATATTATAAAAATATTCATATGCACAACTTATCCTTTCACGAATAAAATTAGACCAATATGAATACAACAAGCAGTTCAACTCTTTCTGATATCCAATAGTCGCCACGCGGATTACAATTAAAACTATGAATATACCGGGACTATACTAATGAAAGTCATACTCAACTTGAACCGCCAAGAGACACAATAGAACACTCTACAATTGCTGGAGCTTAGCTAAAAGCTCTAGAGTTAGCCAGCATAATCTTTGTAGTGACGTCCCTAATGCCTCGAAGTAGGTATATCTATTGTTAGAACATGTTTAATGCAAAAGAGAAACAAGCTAGCAGCCTGCATTAAGCAAAAAATACCAACAAGTGACCTTCCTCAATGCTTCATTGAAAAGGTATAATGTAGTGTGACGCAATACGGAACTAATTTAATAACAACAAACACTACCACACTACGCTGGTCATTCGATCCATTGACATGGAATGACAATAAACACTATTACACTGCGCTGGTCATTCGATCCGTTAATAACACAATGACCTGACCAGTTTCTTAATTAATGAATATAGCTGAGCCAGCTATAGTCATAATATTGTAACCTGAAAATTGGAACTGAAAATTGTTAACAGTTCAATAACTTTGGAGCAGATTAAAACGAAAGTTAATACTCTACGCACACAATATGTAAAGGAGGTTAGAAAGGTGGAAAAGTCGAAGAAAAGCGGAGCGGGCGCGGACGACGTTTATAAGCCCAAGTTTTGGTGCTACGAGCTGCTACACTTTTTGAAAGATCACTGCGCGATACGAAGATCGGATTCAAATATTAAAAATGTAAGTAATTTTGTGAATAATTATATTAATTATATAAAACTGTATTTTTTTTAAATTTATTTTATTATAGCTATCAATATCTGCATTACAATTTGGATTTGTATTCGATAAAAATATTGTTTATTTTTGTAGGATACTCCGATATTAAATAAAAGTTCTTTTGAAGAGCAAGAAGATGAAGATGACGATTCACTGTTGGAGAATTATGATCCGGCTCTGAAGAAACGAAAAGTAAGTACAAATATGTAGGTATATACTACATATATTAAGTAGGTATATATTAAAGCTGCCCATCTTGCCACTCCACCTGTCCTTCTTCATTAAAGAACGCCATTAATCCTTGACGGACTTTTTCGGCCTCTCCTTTGTGGGGATTATGCACCGCCTGCAATTCAGAGTTTGCATGGATAGTGTTACTACTATTCATGTTTTGAACATTTGCTAAATAATTTTCGTCGTCTATTAAAAAATTATGCAGAACACAACAAGCCAGAGTTATAGCTTCAACATTTTCCACACGTAGGTTTATTATTGTTTGAAAAATCCTAAACCTATTCGATAATATTCCGAAAGCATGTTCGACCACATGCCTAGCTCGGGAAAGGCGTATATTAAAAACCTTTTTTTCCTTTATGTTTGTGTGAAAAGGATACGGTTTCATTAAGTGCCTTTGTAATGGGAAGGCGTCATCACCAACTATGACATACGGGAGACTGCTTCCTTTTCCAATGACTTTATCACGAGGCAAAGTTGTGCCTGCGCTATCAATAACATCGACTAAGTCACTATGTGAAAGAACGCCTGCATCATTAGTTCGCCCATTGCATCCTACATCCACGAAAATGAAGCGACAATTTGCGTCAACTAATGCAAGAAGAATAATGCTATTTCCTCCTTTGTAATTGTGGTAGTACGCCCCATCTTTGCGAAGAGCTCTAAAGTTGATATGCTTCCCATCGAGCGCCCCCAAGCAGTAAGGAAATTGCCATTTGACAGCAAAGTCATCAGAAATTTTCTCCCATTCAGTAGTAGTATCCGGAAACTATAAAAAGATGCAAATACAAATTAGTTTAATCATAAGATATTTACTTTAACAGCCGATATACATAATAATGTATATATACATATTTCTTTAATTTCAGACAAGCAATCCTATTAAAAACATTACACAACAAATTAGAAGTGCTAAGGAACTTTTCCAAACTAAACTGGAGCAAAAATATGACTGGCTAGGAAAGCAGGTAGTCTTCGAGATCAATAAAATCACGGATGAAGAACTGCAAGAGCAAACTGTTTGGACAATACAGTCGGTCCTAAAAGAATCCGTGAAGAAAGACAGATTGTTGCGTGCGGCCAATGGAGAAACAACTACACAAAGCTCCTCTATGCATTGTCCGTCTACTTATCTGTCCACTTCAACGTATCCGTCTACGTCAACACCTTCAACGGCAAGCACATCAAATAGGGTGGAAATTTTGAAAGTACAAACACTACGACCACCTGCGGCATCCTCGGATACAGCGCAAAATGGCACAGATATTTTCCAATTGGCAATGGAAGGCATTATTGACCACACTGATTTTATAAGTTAATAAAAAGTTCCTTTGCTTACCTTTAGATATTTTGAGTTTAAATTCCTATATATGGCTCTGCAGACTTCCGGCACTGCATAGCAAAGGAAAGATGAAGACAACCTTGTCTGGTAGTTTGTACTTTTGTACGACTCTCCTGTTGCGAGAAACCTTAGTGTTGTCGCTAATTTTTCTGCCGGACTTATTGCTTCCCTCATTAAAGTATTTTTCCGCTCTAAATCGTCTTTCACAAAGGAGAGTAGCAAATTGAACTTGGCGTTATCCATCCTTAAATAATTGGAGAAAGATGCTTCGTCACCACTTCGCAATTCTCTCACCAGAAATGAAAATGAGCCTTAAGTATCCATTTCTTTTCTCCACGGCTTGGTCCATACCCTCGTTTTTTTTTTTCAATGTTAAAGCTGATTCGCAACACTCAAGCATATTAACTACAACCTGTTTCTCCTCATCATTGTCTGGATTCATACCCGCAATCACTGTAGTAGTTAAATTTAGTAAATCCGCAACTAGTTCGTAATTCTGCTTACTCATTTCGTTCAAAAAAAAATCTTTGCCTTCTCCGATAAAAATAAAGTAAACCTACCACCGCAAACGACGAATAAGAAATAAAGGAAACAAAAATAATTTGAAAATCAGGGCACGTACGACAAAGCACGCAGCGTACAAATGCGCGGTGCGTGCCCAAAAGAGAATTGAGAAGTATCGTACGTCAAAGCACGCAGCGTATAAATCGGGTCTTAGATCCCGCCAAACGGGCGGGCGGTTATTATCTTATCTTCAATGCACTTTACCTTGGCAAGCTATTTGGAGGAAATATCTCGGGCAATATTGGCTTTATTGCTTTTGAATAAAGCAAAATCTCTTACATAAATATTTGTTTGTCCTAAGGAGAACGATTTTAAGATTATTTAACACATTCACCTCTTCCCCGCAGCTTTTATTTCTCAATATATTCACTCCTTTTTTTAACGCTTAACAAAACCACCTACAGGAACTGTAAATTCACCTCTCCTCCTCACTGAAATAAGCAAAATTTCTTAATTTAGGCATTTAGTCGTCCTTAAAAGAACGCTTTTTTTTACGATTAGGAAATTATTTTTATTCAATCTAATACGAGTATGTACAAATTGACTTATATCTAGACTTATAACTAAAATTGAAAATGTCGGCTCAACAAAAGGGGCCCGACGAATTTCTTATGGCTAGGTTTACAAAAGTTTTACAAAACTATATTTATGACTACTCTTAATCTATTTATGATATTTTATAATTAATTAAAAGCTAATTGTTCCCGTTGGGAAGAAAAGAAAATATAGTATTAGCGTTGATTACAGGGAGTAAGTCACCCCCTGTAATGTCTTACCGATTTTTCGTAGAACGGAGTATCTTCGTTGTGGATGATGTCGTCAAATCTAGCATCCGTGATGGCGCGAGGATTTAGATACCGATGGCTTGGTTCCATTTGTTGCTGGGTTAATTCCCGGACTTCTGTGTTTGGGTGGTCTGCAAGGTTTCGGATGAGTCTTCCTGATAGTTCCATCATAAATTTGTTGATCGGCTGTGCGATTCCTGCCTCCCCGTAGAGTCTTCTCGTTGAGTAGTACTTCAGAGTTGTCGGGTTTCGCCAAAGTTCTGTGCAGGTCCGAAGTATTCTCCTTTCGAAAAGCTGGATCTTCTTCATTGTTGATGGTGAAATTGTGAACCAGATGGGACAACCATAAGTTATCACTGGTCTGATGAGCTGCTTGTATATGAGCAGCTTGGTTTTTCTGCTAAGCCCGTTGCGCTTCTTGAGAAGCGGGTGCACTAGATGCAATGCAAAGTTTGCTCTTTTGAGGGTAATGTCAGCATGCTGGTTGAATTTAAATCTTTCGCTGAAGTTGATTCCCAGATATTTCGTTGATGTTCTGGTATGAACCACTGTATCATCTGGAAGATTCAGTTTAATATTACGGCAGCGGGTTGCAAATGCTCGGCGTCCTCCGGTCTCTGTTACAGGATTGCGGAAGCAGATAAGATCCGTTTTGTTGCTATTTATCTTCAGTCCCCACTTAAGATAGTAGTCCCAAAGATTCCTGATCTGGGTCTCAACTCTTCGTGCAGCTATCTCTGGGGACAGGGAGGTGGCGTAGGTCGCTGAGTCGTCTGCGTACAGAAGCGTTTTGCGTCGGCCTTCATTAATTAGCTGATCAGCTGTGAAGATGTTAAAGAGGATTGGACCGAGCCTTGATCCTTCGGGTACACCTGCGTTGATGCTTCTGACTGACGACTTCTCATTCTGTACCTGTACGAAGAAAATTCTATTTGTTAGGAAATTATTAATAAGTCTTACCATATTGAGCCGAAAACCATATTCCATTAGTTTGAAGATCAGTCCTTTAATCCAGACACTGTCAAAGGCCTTCTCGATGTCCAGCAAGCAGGCTACAGTTGTCTCCTTTTTGTTGAGTCCCGTGGTGACGTTGCTATGAAGCTTCAGTAGGGGATGTATCGTAGAGTGTCTAGCTCTGAATCCAAATTGATACGTCGGGATTATGCCTCTCTCCGCACACAGGTGGTTAATCTTTCGCAGCATCAATGACTCCAGAATTTTACTCACGCAACACAGGAGAGCTATTGGTCGGTATCCATTGACATTTGTTCGATCTGTCTTCTTGGGCACTGGCACAACTTTTGCTACTTTCCTGGCCTCGTGAACTTGTGCTTCCACTACTTCTAGGAATTCTGGAAGGTGCGTTGGTGGTCGATCCGTGAAATTCCTTTCGAAGTGGGTGGCAAATGCTTCGGCTTTTTCAATTGCGGTGGTGGCAGTATCTTGTCCGTGTTCAATGGTTTCAGGCATTGACCTCGATTTTCCAACCAGCGAGTTGATTTTCTTGAAGGCGTCGGGGCCTGGTTTTATGTCTTCCAGCCTCTGCCTGAATTCGTTGTCCCTGAAGTGTTTCACAGCACGACGAAACATGACGTTGGTGCATTCCAGCTGGGAATGTACACTTCTATACTCGTCATTGTGGGTGTTCCAAGTTCTGTGGAGAATCCTCTGTAGCCTTTTTCGCAGCCGTTGTCTGTGTGCATGAATTGCTTGGATGTGTTGAGGTAGGTGCCCATATCTGTCTTTGCTGGTTCGGGTTGTCTTCTGTCGGTCTACAGCTGCGTTAACTACGGCTTCAAAGTGATTGATGACTCCGTCAATCTCGTTGTTGCCGAGGTTTTCGTCCATTGCTGGCAGTATCACATTTGCTTCAATGTCCGACTCGTATTGGATCCAGTTGATCCGGTTGAATTTGATGTGCAGCTCTGGTGCAGGATTTTCCACCATTATTCTATGGTTCAGTCGAATCCGAAGTTCTACAGCCAAATGATCAGAATCACTTACGTGCGCAAGGCAGGAGTAATTGCGAAAGTCCGGTAGGATGTTGACGAAGTTCGATGAAGCCAAGAAAAAGTCCAGCATCGATGGTGTTCTTGGAAAGGTGTTTAGTGGTTGTGAAATCACCACTAGGGAGTGTTGATGTGCATTACCATGCAGCCACTCCACTATTGCCGTCCCTTGTGGTGATATTTCGTCGTCTCCCCAAAGCTGGTGTCTGGCGTTGAAATCCCCTCCAACTGTCTCTTTTTCAATTGTTTCTTGTTTTATTTTTCGTTGGCACTTAATCACTTTCACTGATATGATAATAATCACTTCAGCACAGGTAGCACCTTTTCGGGTTCGAACAGGTAGGTAAAACCTAACACTGTTGTTTTTATTTGGTAATAAAAGTTGGTGGTTTTGGAAATATGTACGTTTTTCAGAGCACTACCGCACACTTTGGTTGTCGACTGATGTCTGACTGTGATTGAATGCGAGTAATTTGGAAATAAAAATTTCTTTTATACAATTTGTAGGCGAAATTTAGGCAAAATTCAATTTCACTTTGAAAAAGTCTGAAAAAGTCGTCGACAAAGTGTATATAAGAAATGGAATTGTTCTGAATTTTCGCATTCGCATTCATTTTCAGACATCAGTCGACAACCGAAGTGTGCGGTAGTGCTCTTGCAAAACGTACATATTTCCAAAACCACCAACTTTTATTACCCAATAAAAACAACAGTGTTAGGTTTTACCTACCTGTTCGAACCCGAAAAGGTGCTACCTGTGCTGAAGTGATTATTATCATATCAGTGAAAGTGATTAAGTGCCAACGAAAAATAAAACAAGAAACAATTGAAAAAGAGACAGTAAGTGATACCCAACACCAAATGGGGAAAAAAGAAAAGAGGAAGGATGACGTCAACTTGGCGCTGTCCAGCCTCGTAGAAAAAATCAAGTCAGGAGTAGCAGAGCATGGAAATGCGTTCCTTGCCTCGCTACACGAGAAACTCACCATTGTTGATGAGCTCTACATCGACCAGCCCGCAGCCGAAGAAGACGAGGACGAAGAGGAATCAATGGAGGTCGCCGATCTTCCAGATGAGGATTCAGAATCTGAATCAGATTCTCCAGCAGAGTCGGAGACAGAGATTTCTTCGAGCGAGGATGAAGAAATTCCCCCATTACAGGAAGATGAATTTCGGAATGTACCAGCTAAAAAGCGGAAAAAATCCGATAGCCCTCCACCAACACCCGTTCCAGCAGCAGCTGCTACAACAACAACAAAACCAACCATATCCAAACCACCAACAACAAAACAACAACCAACTATTCTCCCAACAACACCTTCATCAGCTACACCTTCCACCTCAGCAAATGTGCAACAACAACAGCCAAAACAAACAATAATGCCGCCGATTATCTGCTACAAATTAAATGTAGCGGAGCTTAGTAAACACCTGAAGGGATTACAGGTAGAATACAAAATCCACAACATAAATATAAGCAAGACGAATGTCTACACACAGCAATGACCTACCTCAAGTGGTCATTACCCCGTACGTACGTAGACGTACTGATCGGAGCTGAGCTATACTATCAACTACTGACAGTGGGACAGCTAAATATCGGAGCAGGCTTGCCTCTACTACAGCATACACATCTTGGTTGGATAGTTGGGGGCAAGATGGAAGGCACATCGCCTCAGTCGCCAATTTGTGGCATCTCATCCGTCAAAGATGAGCTAAAGGAAGACCTTGAGAGGTTCTGGAAGGTCGAAGAAATACAGGAATTTTCCACAGCAGAAGAGTCATCCATAATACAGGAACCTTCCACAGCAGAAGAGTCGTCCATAATACAGGAACCTTCCACAGCAGAAAAGTCGTCCACAATACAGGAACCTTCCGCAGCAGAAGAGTCGTCCATAATACAGGAACCTTCCACAGCAGAAGAGTCGTCCATAATACAGGAACCTTCCACAGCAGAAGAGTCGTCCATCATACAGGAACCTTCCACAGCAGAAGAGTCGTCCATAATAAAGGATCCTTCCGCAAGAGAAGAGTCATCCATAATAAAGGAACCTTCCACTACAGAAAGAAGAACTACGAGGCATGTGTTATCCACAGTCAAACAAACATCTACCTTTGTTCACGACATTGAACATCATAACAACTTCAGAAGGTTACAACGTGTTACTGCCTATATCCTACTATTCGTCCACAACATGAAGGTTGCAACGAAAATGGATCTCGTCAAAAAATCCGGCGCGCTTAAACCTACCGAACTACATAAGGCACTAATTTGCATCGTCAAAAACATGCAAAGAGAAGAATTCGAGAAGGACCTCAACCACCTTCAGCGATTCAAGGAAACACGAAGGGACAGTCCTATCGCCAGTCTAACTCCATTCATTGACGAAGAAGGGACCATGCGAATCGGAGGGCGCCTCGAAGCTTCATCACTCCCATATGAATCAAATGACGTCACAAATCCCCCACCAAGGAAAAGGAAGTACAATCCTTTCAACATATCTACATTACCAATACTCATACTCCTAATAATACTCCCCATTGCCATGTGTGCCAAGGTCAACGTATCACCATTCACGTCAAATCCAGGGATTCACTTTGAAAATTTGGGAACGGCACATATCATCTCAGATCAATGGGATATAGTAATATATTATGAATTAAGGTCTTACTGGAAGGAATTGAAATGGCTCAACATGAGCAACAACAAACTAAAGGAATTTTGCAAAGAGATAGCACAAGCCGATTCGTGTCTCGCCACCATGCAACATTTTCAACACCTTCTAGGAGAGCTCAACGACAACGATCAACTTTTACGGCAAACTGGGTCCCGCTCAAGGCGTGGCGCCATCAACATAATCGGAAAACTTGCTAATTCTTTATTTGGAGTCTTAGATTCTGACTACGCCCAGCACATGTCACACATTATATCATCGATTAATGACAACGAGGATCACCTACTCCATCTAATAAAAAATCAAACATCCCTATTAAACTCGACAGCCAATATAATCCGCATCAAGGAAAGAAGACTGGAAAAACAATTTCAATCGTTGGAAGGTGAAATCAACACTATAATCGATCAACTCAATAAAACAAACCGTCAAGATTATCAGCTACGAGTTTCCCAGGTGATGCTCTCCCATTCTTTCCAACTGTTCTTCAGTATCACACACCTTCAAAGAATGCAATCCCTACTGTTAGATCTGATCACGGATGTTCATCACGGAAAAGTAAGTGCCACCTTAATCCATCCTAATCAGTTGCAACGAGAGATAACGACAATTAAGGCCCATCTACCACCAGCACTTGGGGTTCCAGAAACAAACAATAATCCAGCAATAATGTACAAATTAATGACCGCAAAGGGACGTGTCGTTGGATCAAACATAATCTTTAGACTAACACTACCACTGGTTACAATCGAAAAATATGAGCTATACAAGATAATCCCAGTACCTGTCTTGGTCAACACCTCATTTGTCGCAATACGACCATCGTCCGATTACATGATAATAAATTTACACAGAACGCAGTATTATCCATTAAACGAAGAAGCGCTTAATTCATGCATAACGGTTTTGGAAAACGACATTATGTGCCACCAAAGGCACCCGCTTTATCAAAAGGGATCGAATATCAGCCTCTGCGAGTTCAATCTAATGAACCAAGTCAGCGATCAGTCGCCCTGCCAACTCAAGATATTTACCGACGAACAGTTTTGGACACAACTACACCAATCGAATCAATGGATATACTCGCTTCAAGGTCAAGTATTGATAAATGTCGTTTGTCAAGGAACCCTCACGCAAATCCACTTGAACAACTCTGGCATCTTAACAGTACCAGCTGGTTGTACCGTAAAACAGGACTTGTTCACCATACAGGGACACAAGGTGTTTCTAAGTACTTCACGAACATCCTTCATCCCAGCAAGCAACTTATCAGATGCAATCCGTGTTGCCCAACCTTCACCACAGCTAATCCACCATCCAACTCAGTTTCAAGGAAACTCACAGGAGTTAGCAGTGCTCCAGAAGGGTATTGCGCAGCAGCAACTAGAAGAAACACTGGTTCGAGTAAGGGGCACTGACACTCATCAGTTCGTCGTCAGTTATTTTACCGTTGCCTGCATCATGATAATTCTCGGATACATTATCTGGAAAACAATAAGAAGCCGCAACTCTCGTCTCAGAGACCCACCAAGTCCAGCTCCTCGTACTCACCAAGAAGCCTTCACCGTTCACATTTGAACAATAGTTCAAGGCGGGGAGAATGTCTACACACAGCAATGACCTACCTCAAGTGGTCATTACCCCGCACACATAATTTTCCCATTTGCCATACCCACAACCCAACACCACTCGTAATTATGCTGATTTAGCATATCTATCTCTTGCATTTCCCGTTCCCAGCCAGAATCATTCACCTTTCCCATTATTCTCCTAAGTCAGCACATTTTAATTGTTTTGTTTGTAAATTCAGTGCAATGTATGTTATTTTGCCTACTCAGCACAACTTAATTCAGTACAATGCACTTTTCCATTTAGCCAAGTAAGCAATATGTTAGTATATAAGTCAATTCAATCAATAAACCAGACACTTGTTCAATATCAGTCATTTGTTTAACATCATTTATCACTAAGGCTTCCCCCCACCAGCGGTAAGGGGTCTTAACAAGGAAATTACAGAGCAAGGGAAAATAAGTTGACGATCACCACATCACCACAAGGTATTCTGGTTCATGCACCAGCATTACCTACCGTTGTCAAGGTTTAAGAGCTTTGGTCAACACACGAGAAATCGTACAACGATAATTACCACAAGAACAAAAAAGGATCACCAACAAATCCGGGATTTTCTCAAAAACATAAAAACGGAATACAACACGTATACCTGCAAGGAAGACAAGAAGACCCTTTTGGTTCTTAAGGGCATCCATCACAGCTATCTGGTAGACGACATAAAAGATGAGTTAATCAGCGCCGGTATACAGGTAATTGAGGTGACCCCTTATAAAACAACAAGGACTGACCGCAAGTTTAATAGCTTCGTCGTCCAAGTTGAAAAAAATAGCGACATTTCTTTTATTTTCAGCAAAAATTTATTGCTAAACCAAAAAGTTTATTGGGAGAAGTTCCAAACCAGTGGCATTACGCAGTGCAAAAACTGTCAGAAGTTCGGTCACGTTGCCAGCAACTGTGGTATGAAGTACAGGTGTGTCAAGTGCAAGGTCGAGCACCTACCTGGAAACTGCCCACGTAGTATCGACAACAAGAAGGACGACGCAGTATTTTGTGCTAACTGCCAAAAGAATGGACATCCAGCGAACTATAAGGAGAAAGTTGCCGAGAGGCTCAAAAACTCGCAAAAGAAGAAGGAACAACGTCAGTTCGCCGTCAACTCAGCCTCGAAAGCGATTAAAGCTGGTCTGAGTTTTGCAGATGTCGCAGCTTTAGGGAGGACAGTGAAACCACAAGGCAATCCAACAACGAAACCAGTGGTCACCAAGCCAGCAGCAAAACCAAGTTTCACCGGCAAGGCTACCAATAAGCCCGCGCCATCATCAACATCAAGGAACACTGTTCCTTCCGGTAAGACTTCGTCTAACATCTTTGAGGATACTGAAAGATTGTTCGGCACTGACCTTTTAACCCTTCTCCAGAAGGCAAGAAAGGTTGTGCCTAGCAACTATGGCATCCTCGACGATAGGGCGAAGACAATTATACTGGGCAAACTTATTTGTGAATTATGTTCCCAATAAATTCGCTCAGTATCTTAACATATAATGTAAATTCTATCTATTCCACAGCCAAACGAAGTTCCTTAAGCTTATTTATTAAGTCTAAGAAACCCGATATTCTTCTCTTACAGGAAACAAGATTGAGCCCAAACAACCCATACAAGCCGGATGGATACAAGACATATCGGGAAGATAAGTCAAGTGACCGAAGTGGGACAGCGATCATCGTCAGAAACACCCTTAAGTGCCAAAAGATACAAATACCAGGACTGACAAGCATAGAACCAACAGCCGCTACCATCAAGTTGTCTGAGGTGGAAAATCTGCTGGTTATTTCGGTCTACAACCAATGCCAGGCGCCAAGAGGAAACATCATGCACGATTTAACTGTTATCCAGAACATGTGCAGCACACACACCTATTGTGTGATTGGAGGGGATTTCAACGCCAGACACCAGCTTTGGGGAGACGACGAAATATCACCACAAGGGACGGCAATAGTGGAGTGGCTGCATGGTAATGCACATCAACACTCCCTAGTGGTGATTTCACAACCACTAAACACCTTTCCAAGAACACCATCGATGCTGGACTTTTTCTTGGCTTCATCGAACTTCGTCAACATCCTACCGGACTTTCGCAATTACTCCTGCCTTGCGCACGTAAGTGATTCTGATCATTTGGCTGTAGAACTTCGGATTCGACTGAACCATAGAATAATGGTGGAAAATCCTGCACCAGAGCTGCACATCAAATTCAACCGGATCAACTGGATCCAATACGAGTCGGACATCGAAGCAAATGTGATACTGCCAGCAATGGACGAAAACCTCGGCAACAACGAGATTGACGGAGTCATCAATCACTTTGCAGCCGTAGTTAACGCAGCTGTAGACCGACAGAAGACAACCCGAACCAGCAAAGACAGATATGGGCACCTACCTCAACACATCCAAGCAATTCGTGCACACAGACAACGGCTGCGAAAAAGGCTACAGAGGATTCTGCACAGAACTTGGAACACCCACAATGACGAGTATAGAAGTGTACATTCCCAGCTGGAATGCACCAACGTCATGTTTCGTCGTGCTGTGAAACACTTCAGTGACAACGAATTCAGGCAGAGGCTGGAAGACATAAAACCAGGCCCCGACGCCTTCAAGAAAATCAACTCGCTGGTTGTAAAATCGAGGCCAATGCCTGAAACCATTGAACACGGACAAGATACTGCCACCACCGCAATTGAAAAAGCCGAAGCATTTGCCACCCACTTCGAAAAGAATTTCACGGATCAACCACCAACGCACCTTCCAGAATTCCTAGAAGTAGTGGAAGCACAAGTTCACGAGGCCACAATGTCAACCGATGTCATCACGACTTTCAACACCAGGAATCCAGCAGATGAGGTTGGTAACATTATCCATAGCGGCAACTCAAAGAAGTCATCCGGAACTGACCAAATTTCGAACTTTTTGCTTAAAAAGTTACCAAGCGTGGCCATCCTTCTACTGACCATCATATTCAACAACTGCATTAACAACAGCTATTTTCCGAAATCATGGAAAGTAGCGACAGTTGTGCCAGTGCCCAAGAAGACATATCGAACAAATGTCAATGGATGCCGACCAATAGCTCTCCTGTGTTGCGTGAGTAAAATTCTGGAGTCATTGATGCTGCGAAAGATCAACCAACTGTGTGCGGAGAGAGGCATAATCCCGACGTATCAATTTGGATTCAGAGCGAGACACTCTACGATACATCCCCTACTGAAGCTTCATAGCGACGTCACCACGGGACTCTACAAAAAGGAGACAACTGTAGCCTGCTTGCTGGACATCGAGAAGGCCTTTGACAACGTCTGGATTAAAGGACTGATCTTCAAACTAATGGAATATGGTTTTCCGCTCAATATGGTGAGACTTATTAATAATTTCCTAACAAATAGAATTTTCTTCGTACAGGTACAGAATGAGAAGTCGTCAGTCAGAAGCATCAACGCAGGTGTACCCCAAGGATCAAGACTCGGTCCGATCCTCTTTAACATCTTCACAGCTGACCAGCCAATGAATGAAGGCCGAAGCAAAACGCTTCTGTACGCAGACGACTCAGTGACCTACGCCACCTCCCTGTCTCCAGAGATAGCTGCTCGAAGAGTTGAGACCCACATCAGGAATCTTTGGGACTACTATCTTAAGTGGGACTGAAGATAAATAGCAACAAAACGGATCTTATCTGCTTCCGAAATCCTGTAACAGCGACCGGAGGACGCCGAGCATTTGCAACCCGCTGCCGTAATATTAAACTGAATCTTCCAGATGATACAGTGGTTCATACCAAAACATCAACGAAATATCTGGGAATCAACTTCAGCGAAAGATTTAAATTCAACCAGCATGCTGACATTACCCTCAAAAGGGCAAACTTTGCATTGCATCTAGTGCACCCGCTTCTCAAGAAGCGCAACGGGCTTAGCAGAAAAACCAAGCTGCTCATATACAAGCAGCTCATCAGACCAGTGATAACTTATGGTTGTTCCATCTGGTTCACAATTTCACCATCAACAATGAAGAAGATCCAGCTTTTCGAAAGGAGAATACTTCGGACCTGCACAGGACTTTGGCGAAACCCGACAACTCTGAAGTACTACTCAACGAGAAGACTCTACGAGGAGGCAGGAATTGCACAGCCGATCAACAAATTTATGATGAAACTATCAGGAAGACTCATCCGAAACCTTGCAGACCACCCAAACACAGAAGTCCGGGAATTAACCCAGCAACAAATGGAGCCAAGCCATCGGTATCTAAATCCTCGCGCCATCACGGATGCTAGATTTGACGACATCATCCACAACGAAGATACTCCGTTCTACGAAAAATCGGTAAGACATTACAGGGGGTGACTTACTCCCTGTAATCAACGCTAATACTATATTTTCTTTTCTTCCCAACAGGAACAATTAGCTTTTAATTAATTATAAAATATCATAAATAGATCAAGAGTAGTCATAAATATAGTTTTGTAAAACTTTTGTAAACCTAGCCATAAGAAATTCGTCGGGCCCCTTTTGTTGAACCGACATTTTTAATTTTAGTTATAAGTCTAGATATAAGTCAATTTGTACATATTAGATTGTTAAAATAAATACCCTAATCGAAAAATCGAATTTTCGCATTCTTAGTCGATGCCTCGAGCAGTGCGGTTGCTCTTGTGAAGTGTCTGTGAAGTGATAAGTGATAAAATGGTCTTGAAAGGACCAGACAAAACGTTCTTTTAAGGACGAACAAAAATTATTAAGAGATTTTAGTTGTTGTCAACATGGAGGGGTAGAGGTGAAAATGGTGGTTAAAAATGTTCTTTTTAGGACTAGCAAAAAATTTTTAAGAGATTTTGTCTGGTTTCAAAAAAAAAGAGGGAAAGTGGTGAATTACTACACCAGAGCGAAAAAATATATATTTTAAGAGTTTTGATTGGGTTTCAAAAATTTTCAGATCGAGGGGAAGATACCTGATATTATGAGAATCATGGAGAACTGATTTTTCTATTTCCCCTCGACTCTGCGGGCAAATGGTCTGCGGGCAAATGGTTTGCGGGCAATTGGTTTTCGGGCAAATGGTTTGCGGGCAATTGGGTGCGGGCAAATGATATGCGGGCAATCGGACCCAACCCATTCCTTTTTCTTGTTATTTCGTTTTTGCGCAGGTATATGAGAAGGAAGATGACACAGGTAGCGTTGGTGGTTGACGGTAGGGCAGAAAGGTGCAGGAATAATATCGGGTAGACTTATGCCATATTATTTGTTTGCTCTGAACTCTGATTAAAGTTTGGGGTAGGTTATGTTTTCTGGTATTTAATACTATTGGTATGTATGTGTATGATGATGAAATGATTTTTTGTTATAATTTATATTTGCAACTTGCAAGTAAAAAATGGATATACATATGTATATTCATATTTAAAGGTAGTGGCGATGGTGGATAAAGAAAGGTGGGAGAGTTGTCATCGAGAAGATTGATGGTATAGGTACCTATTATTTGTTGGCTTCGATGAAAGTTTGGGGTAGGTTATGGCATATTGCAATTAGCCCATCACAATCACCTGTAACTTGTTTCTTTGTATTCAATACAATTGGTGTCTGTGTTCACATCGGTGAAGGAGATTCGAGTTTCAGCAATGAGGATTCCCAAATGGTTTATAAACCATATTTGCATGTGAAAAAATATTAATTGAGGCAGAGATAAAATAAGATAAGACAAGTTATAGTGTGTGTACGAGCAAATTGCTCAGCTTGTCATAATAGCTGCGGGTATTTATGAACAACTGAAATTGGTTTATTTATTGTCCTTGTAAAACGACATGAAAATTTGCGGGTACATGTTCCCAGCTATACTGCGAACGATCCTGAATTTCCACTATAAAAAAAAATATCGTGGATATTTTCGGACCCGTCAAATGAAATTTGCCACTTTTTAATTTTACAAACTAACTTACTGAAGAAGTTTCTTGACTTATTGGTGGTGCTTGTCTGCGTTGGGTCGAAAACGAAGCGTTATTTAAAAAATGTTCGAATGCCTCGTAGGATTCACATTGGGAGTATTTAAATTCAAATTGTACAATCTTCCAACTAAGGTATCTCTAATAGAATGCATTTCAAGAATGAAAACTCGTTGGTTTGCCTCGAGTCTGTGGCTTCTTCTTGAACAGGTGGACGACGTTATTATCATCACAATTATGGTTATATACCAGTTGTGGTAAAATCTTATCCTGGCTTAAGCCTACACAAGCCCCAGGTGGAGTACGACTAACTATTGGCCTTTATTCCATTGCTCCTGAACTTACTTACTTAACGGGATCCCGACCCGTGAAGAGTCTCTGCCTGAGACACAGCAGCCTTCCATCTGCTACGATCCCGGGCACGCTGCTTCCAGTTGGTCAGACCAAGCGCTCTGGCATCCGCGATGGCTTGGTCTTTTAAACGGAGGTTCGGTCTTCTTTGCCTTCTCGAACCTGGGGGCTGGGATTCGAAGATCCTCTTAGCTGGAGCATTATTGTCCATTCGTTCGATGTGGCCGAGCCAGTCTAGTCGACGTATTGTGTCTTTTTGGACTACATTCACATCTTGGTACAGCTGATAGAGTTCGCGGTTGTATCTTCTAATCCATTCGCCCTCCTCGCACACAGGACCAAAAATCCGCTAAAGAATTTTTCTTTCGAAGGAGCCCAGTATCAGATCTCCATTTCTGCTTATAGTCCAGCACTCGGCGCCGTAAAGCACTGGCAGGATGAGGGTTTTGTAAAGCATACATTTCGTCCTCCGAGTTAGGAGTTTTGAACCCAGTTGTTTTGGCAAACCGAAGTAGCAGCGGTTTCATAGGGTAATTTTTGCCGGATCACCACTAAGGTGTCATTCGTGGAGTTCATGTTTACTGCGAGATAGATGAACTACTTAACTACCTCGAAATTGTTGCTATCAATAGTGACTAGGCGGTGGACAGATGTTTGTTTGTTTGTTGATAGCATCAATTTCGTCTTGTCCGTATTTACTACCAGGCCAACAGATTTCTTCTGCTCTTCAATCGCCGTGAAACCTTCTATCACGGAGCGCTGTGATCGACCGATGATGTCAATATCGTCCGCATAACCCATCAGCTGAACGGACCTGTTGAAGATAGTGCCTTCCGTGTTGACAACTACCCTGCGCACTATCTGCTCCAGTACGAGATTGAAGAATCCCATGATAGCGTGTCCCCTTGCCGAAATCCGATGCATGTTTGAAATACTTCGGAGGAACTATGTATTTCCAAACTTCACGTTGCACCGCGTGTTTTCCAGAGTACGCGACACATCTGAATCAGTTTTGCCAGGATTCCGAATACGGCCATCGCCATATCGAGTTTCTGACGATGTATACTATCATACGCGGCTTTGAAGTCGATGAATAGGTGGTGTGTCTCGACTGGAAATTCTTTGGTCTTTTCCAGGATTTGCCTCAGTGTGAAAATTTGGTCTATAGTCGATCTGCCTGGCCGGAAGCCACACTGGTACGTGCCAATAAGTGTGTTGCAAAACGGTTTAAGACGTTCACACATTGCTCCTGAACAGGGAGTTACCTATATTTCGAAAAGTGGACGAATTTCTGAAATTACTTGGTCTTCCTCTAGGACGTGTATTTGGAAGTCTATTACCGATTATAGAAAATTTCGGATTTTAAATATAAATTCAAAACTTTCAACTTTCAATATGTTTTAATAAACCTCAATTGAAAAAAAATTAATATATGCATAATTTGGGGTCAGCGGGGTCGGTGTGGTATTATTATTATTATTTCTTCTTTATTTTTCACTGATAACAAAAAGTGTACAAGTTATACTTTACTTAAAAATACGGACATGGCTATGATGCCGTCTGCCGGTCGGTGCGGTACAAGTGGTGGTAAGTGGTACACGGACGGCTCGAGGACCAAGGAGGGATCTGGTGCAGGAGTGTTTGGGCCAGGAACTAAGCACTACGAATCCATGGGCAAATGTGCCAGCATCTTCCAGGCAGAAATATGTGCCATAGACAGGTGCGTTCGAATCAACCTCGAGAAAACTACAGGAATTGCAACATAGCAATAATGTCAGACAGCCAAGCAGCCATAAAAGCTCTTGACGCCTACGTCATCAAGTCAAAACTCTTGTGGAAATGCCTACACGGACTGAATAGACTAGGCAAGAATAACAGAATTTCAACCTGCTGGGTACCTGGCCATGTTGGCATTACAGGCAATGAGGCAGCGGACTCTCTGGCAAGAAAAGGGGCAGAGGAACTCTTCATAGGACCTGAACCGTTCTGCGGGATAGGAGAACACACTATACGCGAAGAGTTCAGGAGACTAAAGGAAGAAACAAGGGCAAACGCCTTTTTCAACCTCCAAGGTCTGAGGCAAGCAAAGAAACTCTTAGGAAACTACAACCAAAGGAGATTCAAAGCTTTTATCAGCCTTAACAAAAACAACCTAAGAATCCTAACAGGCCTCCTCACGGGGCACTGCAGACTCAAGGAGCACCTGAGGAAAATGGGCGTATCAGAGGACGGGCTCTGCAGATTCTGCAGTGAAACCGAAGAAAATCCAGACCACATACTGAAATTTTGTGGGGCAGTGGCCCACCTGAGGATGGGATATTTGGGAAGGCACCAAATAACAGACAAGGACATAGCAACACGCTTCACAAAGAAGTATCGAGAGAGGGCTCTGAAAGAGGGCATGCACCTCTCCGAGGCACAAGCAGGGGGACACAATAGACCAATAGGTCGCAGTGTAATATACCCTAACTAAATATTATTAAATATTAAGATGTCTATCTTGGTAAACAGACGGACTGTGCAAATCAATGTACACAATACGAACAAGACTGTATATATAATTGGCAACTATAAGTAACATAGTAGCAACATAGTCCAGTGTAATAACTACCAGACAATAGACTAGGTATAGGTACTATAAAAGAATTAGGATTTATATATTATAAAAATATTCATATGCACAACTTATCCTTTCACGAATAAAATAAGACCAATATGAATACAACAAGCAGTTCAACTCTTTCTGATATCCAATAGTCACCACGCGGATTACAATTAAAACTATGAATATACCGGGACTATACTAATGAAAGTCATACTCAACTTGAACCGCCAAGAGACACAATAGAACACTCTACAATTGCTGGAGCTTAGCTAAAAGCTCTAGAGTTAGCCAGCATAATCTTGGTAGTGACGTCCCTTATGCCTCGAAGTAGGTATATCTATTGTTAGAACATGTTTAAAGCAAAAGAGAAACAAGCTAGCAGCCTGCATTAAGCAAAAAATACCAACAAGTGACCTTCCTCAATGCTTCGCTGAAAAGGTATAATGTAGTGTGACGCAATACGGAACTAATTTAATAACAACAAACACTACCACACTACGCTGGTCATTCGATCCATTGACATGGTATGACAATAAACACTATTACACTGCGCTGGTCATTCGATCCGTTAATAACACAAAGACCTGACCAGTTTCTTAATTAATGAATATAGCTGAGCCAGCTATAGTCATAATATTGTAACCTAGTTGTAAGTAGAAACTATGATAATATTGTAACCTAGTTGTAAGTATTAGACATTTGTAATAATGTGTTAACATAATGTAATAGTCGTAGTGAATCGGGTCTACCTTTCATAGCCGGCTGATGCTTCTTAGCTAGCTCTTTGTGGGCGATTTTAGATCGACCTTCTTCCTTGGGCAACTGCTTGTTTCTGTTCTTATTAGCAGCGTGGTTGGCCCTCTTTTGCCTGGTCCCCGGGGTTCTAACGCCGGCCACTGCAGCTTTCTCCTTGGATTCTACTGCAGGATTTTCCTATTTTCTTTTCGGCACAGGGGTTTCGATTTCTGGATCCTGTCTTCTTTTAGGTTCCAGAGTCGTCTTAAGCCAGGGTGAGGTTTGTGAGTTGTTTTTTCTAATCATCTCCTTTGCCCTCTCGTCTTTTAGTCGAATCGCAGACTGTTCGTAAAGAACTTTTATGCTTTCGATGGCATCTCTCATCGGTTGATGAATCGATCGCCTTTTTCCATCTTCCAATATGTCCACTAACGCTCGAATCTGCACTCCAAGTTTATAAAAATCAGATCCTCGCGTTGCTTCGTTGCTCTCTGCGCGTGACCGCAGCATTTTTGAATTCCTCTGGAAGGGATTCACTTCATTTTCTTCTCCGACAATTAATAAATACCGGTGTGAGCATCATGCAATGTACGTATGTACATTGCCACACACATATATCACCAGCAGTGCAACTGCACAGAAATGCCGACCAACACGTGTTCTGGAAACTTCAAAGCTATTCACGTTTTTGGTACATTGTGTCGAATATATAATTGGTTGTACTGGAGTTTTTTTTTAAGCTTCTGAAATTGTTTTTTTTTGTTTTATTGTTTTGTGCATTACTTATACCTAAGTTTACCTCGCAATAAAAGATTTATTAAGCTTTATTAAATAATTATTAGTTATTCTGTAAGTATTTTTTTGTTAGTTTTTATAAATAATTTCTTATGTGCATACGTCGTCGGCTAATGTGGTACAGCTGCCATCGGCGAAAGTGGTATACTATACCACATTACCCACTTCAAAATTCCTTCGAATACTTACTGTTTTCTTTTGTTTTGTGTCGTTAGAAAACATGGCTAACAAACGAAAATGGGATACAGTCAAAGCAGACGAAAGTACTTGCCCAAAAGGGGAAAAACAAATTCGATCCATGACATCTGCTGTTGACGATTTCAACAACAAAACGCATAATGCTAACGCAAGCAACATGACCTGCATTACCTACTGACCCACACTAGACACACTGCCGCTCGCATGCATAAGCATTATGCACGCATAAGCATATTACTCAACGACAACTGGAGTGACGACGAATATCGGTTAACCAATTTAGCACAACGATTTCATAATGCAGGTGGTGTTAATTTAGCATTACGATAAGAATAAAGTTACATTGTAAGCTAAATTTAAGGTATAAATAGTCAATAAGAAACTACAAATAAATAATTTCATTTGTTCAAGCTAAGTAGATACAACAGAATTCAATCATATTCAAAAGCTATCCCCCACCAGTGGTAAGGTAGCCACTCATATAATTTTATGAGTTTTAAATTCTCACAAGGGAAGAATTAACATGGTCCTTCGAGCCGGATAAGCCGGAGACCAACGCAAAAGTTACAAAAACGCTAAGTGAAGGCAAGGGTCCTTACAACGTACTTAGACAGTGAAGTGAAGTAAGAATCAGCGATCAGGTGGGTTTATTTCGAGGACATTGCGTTTGAGGAAACAAGAATCACGGAGGAGATACATCGACTATGGACCAACTTCAAGAAGGATGGAGAGTCCAGATAAAATGTGGAATATCTAAGAAAGAGATTGAAGCAACTGGAGAAGCTCTGGGTCGACTTCCTAATCAACAATGGGTTTTTGAAAAACCTGAGAAAGGCAAATCCACGCCACGACTATTTTACGAAAGGGTTCTTTGGCCACCTTGAGGAGAGGTATTGTGAGATCAAGGATACCCTCAAGGCAAGGCTGGAAACCATAGGGAGGAAACTACAGCCTCCAACAACTTCAGATGTGGAATATCTGGCGACTAGCGCAGGTCAGGTGCAGCAAGCTCTAGGGTCAGCAGTGGCAATGGAAATCCAAGAGACGGTCAACAACGTGAGGTGCTCATCAAGATTCAAGAAATTACACCTTCTTAGAAACAACTTCCTCCGACTAATTGCTAACCTAGATCTGACTCAGAATTCAGTCTATCTCAGATTCAAGTTAGAACAATCGAAGGACTGCTGGACTAAACTGGTGGACATAAACGAGGAGATCATGTCATCACTGGACGATGCTGGGTAAGATCTGGACTGCATGGCCAACAATGAATTCATCAAGTTTTAATAGATGTATCAGGATGCATACATTCAGATCAGAGAGCAAAAACATCTCCAGGCAGGGGATGCAACACCACGAGTCACCACAATAAATCAACAGCAGATCAGACTTCCAACCATTCCCATACCAACATTTAGCGGAAGGTATGAAGAGTGGACAACATTCTAGTAGTTATTTGAGCAGTTAGTACACCAAAATGAATCCATAAACGATGTAGAACGGATGCAATACTTGAAGGGCAACCTGAAGGGAGAAGCAGCACGAATTGTGAGTCACCTAGCACCAACATCAACAAACTATTCAACGGCAGTTGAATTACTCAAGAAACGGTTTCAAAATGCAGCAGCATTGGTCAATAGCTACATACAGACCTTGCTGACATTGAAACCAGTGCGGAATGAAAGTGCATTCGACTTGAAAACCATCATCGACACATCAAGGGAAGTCTTGTATGGCATCAATAATTTGGGAGTCGATATAAGTTCATGGGATCCGTTAGTAATTCAGTTGGTACTACCAAAACTTGATTCTGAGTCAAGAAGGCTATATCAACAATCAAGAGGAATCTCAACAGACATCCCAAAACTAAGTGAATTTTTCGATTTTGTGGAAAGAAGATTCCGAGGACTGGAAGGCAATCGCGAAGTCAACCGTGATCATTCATCACAAGGAGCAAAAACTTCAAAAAGCCATCTAACCACAGTGGCGCAACGAAGCTACGCAGTGTGTAGCGAGTCCCATCATCTGTTCAACTGCAGACGATTTCTGAGCATGAAGGTGAAGGCTCGAAAGGAAGCGGTTCGAAGGTCAAATCTGTGTTTTCTGGATCAACATGATGCAAATGAGTGTCCTTCGAAGGAGGGGTGCAAGGTATGTACGAAGCCGCATAATTCGTTGCTTCACTACCCACAAGGAGGAAGCAGGGCAGAAGCAGAGAAGTCAGCATACAGGGGAACGACGACAGGTTTCGCCGTCGCAGCTAACAACAATGATGAAAGGACAGTACTACTAGTCACAGCCATGGTAAATATCCAAGTGAAAGGGCAATTTAAAGGTGCCAATGACCAAAACCGAATCAAGGGTCAATGGAATCAACGGGCATGCAACACCAATCATTGCAGTATGCCAACTCAACATCCAATTCATTCGTGATGAACGAGTCAACCTAACACTGGAGGCACTAGTAATGAAAAAGATCAAAGATGCCAGGCCAGCAGATAATACCGTACAAGTGGCAACATATCCAAGGTTTAAAGCTGGCGGATCCATGGTACTCACAACCAAGAGAAATAGAGTTATTGATTGGAGCAGACGTGTTGCCGCAACTTCTACTGCAGGGATTAGTCCAGGTCCCTAAGAACACTCCAATAGCGCAGACCACAATGTTCGGATGGATACTATCGGGACCAGTCATGATGCTAACCCCAAGAAAGCAAACGCAGGTTTGCAGTGAAGACGAATAGCTAAAGAAATTTTGGGAACTATAAGAGGTTCCCAACTCACCAGTCAGGTCTACAGAAGATGAAATGTGTGAAGAGCACTACAGCCGGATACAAAAAGAGATGAAACAGGACGATACATTGTCAAACTACCACTGTCAAAGGATCGCATGGTTTTAGGCGATTCCCGAAAAATGGCACTTAAGCAAGTCTTTGCATTGGAAAAGACTCGCAAAAAATGAAGAATTAAGGCAGGAGTATTCCAAGTTCATTCAGGAATATCTTGATCTTGGCCACATGGAGGAAGTACCATAAGATAAAACACAAATAATTTACTATCTTCCACATCATGCAGTAACAAAGGAGCAGAGCACCACTACCAAGCTGAGAGTGGTATTTGACGCCTCGGCGAGAACAATATCTGGAGAATCTCTGAATGGCATCATGATGATAGGACCAACAGTTCAAAGAGACCTTTTCTCTTTACTACTTCGATGGAGGAAATTTTCAACCGTATACACAGCCGACGTCGAAAAATACTAGTCGACCAGGAGGATCAGAATCTGAAACGCATCTTGTGGAGATAAAGCCCCAGAGGTGAAATCAAGGAATATGCGCTTAAAACCATCACTTAAGGAACAGCATCAGCACCGTATTTGACAGTCAAGACGCTATGCCAGCTAGCGGAAGATGAAAAACAACAATATCCACGGGCAAGCAAAACAGTTCTTGAGGGATTCTACGTAGATGATTGCCTTGGAGGTGCAAACTCACTAGAAGAATGTTAGGCATCCAGCAGGAATTAACGCAGCTACTACACAACGGTGGATTCAACTTACGCAAATGGACACCAAAAAGTTCGGAATTTATAAAGTCATTACCCAGAGAAGTTGTTTAAATGGAACCAGAATATGACTTTAATAATGACACAACATTTAGCATTTTGGGAATAAAATGGTGCCCGAGGACAGATTGCTTCCAATTTAAGGTTAGTTGCACGTCATTTAGCAACAAGGGCACCAAACGAGTAATATTGAGTGACGCTGGAAAAATCTTCGATCCGTTCGGCTGGTTATCACCAATAACAATAAAGGCAAAGATTCTTATCCAACGGCTATGGCTTTTGGGAATCGGTTGGGATGAAGAAGTCCCATTGAACATTCTTGAGGAATGGCACGAATTCAAAAAGATGCTGTCCACGCTGGAGAAGGTGGGGATTCCAAGATAGACGCAGCAATCAGAGGGATCGCGAATAGAACTACACGGATTCGCGGATGCCTCAGAGTCAGCATATGCAGCAGTGGTATATGAAAAAATAATCACTCGACGACAGTTTGCATTATCGCCTGCAAAACCAAAGTGGCACCGGTGAAACAAGTATCACTAGCAAAACTGGAGTTATGCGCGGCCACATTACTTACGAAGCAAATGAAATATATCAGACAAGGGGCAGACAAGGAATACAGCAGAGTTGTTGCCTGGTCAGAATCCACCATTGTTTTGAACTGGTTAAAGCATCACCCAGTTAAATGGAACACATTTGTCGCCAATCGGGTATCGTATGTGCAGCAACACTTTAACGGACAATGGAGGTTTGTGCCGGGAAAAGAAAATCCCGCCGACATTCCGTCAAGAGGGTCATATGGAGACACTCTGACTGAGAACTCATTGTGGTGGTACGGTCCAGCATGGTTAAAAGAAGACGAACTAGAGTGGCCAGCTGACAAAATCATAATGGAACTACAAGGTGTGCCTGAGCTTCGGAAATCACGTGACTGTATGGTGATGCAAAACAACAGTCCAACATCCAACGACGGGATTTATCACGCTTTCTCGTCGCTCTCGAAACTCCAACGCATCAGCGCATACTGTCTACGGTTCAAGAACAATTGCTTAAAAAGCAAGAAGGCCAAACCACTACAACTTGGAAAATTAAGGGTAAGGCAACTCCTGGAAGCAGAAAGCAAACCAGTACGATATCATCACTGAACCCATTCGTCGATGCCAATGGAATATTACGAGTTGGAGGCCGCTTAAAACATGCAAATTTGTCAAGTGAGCAGAAACGTCCAATTATTTTGTCACCGTTTCATCCATTGACAACATTGTGGAAGGAGATGTTGCCGGAATTTAGTTGAACGACAAGTGTTGATGTGTGGCTGGCACAGTTAAGAAATGTGGAGGAGGTGTACGGTGTGGAAAAAAAAAGGTACACACACTTTTTGTGAGCAAAATGAGAGGCAAGGCTCAAGAATGGTTGTACGCACAACCTAATTTTTTAAAAGATGACATAGATAACCTGACAGAGGGTTTAAAATAAGTTTTTGGTACAAAACAAAACAAGATGGAGATAAGAAAAGGTTCGAAAACCGAAAGTGGAAAGTGAGAGAAACTTTCAGTGAATATTTCTACGACAAAGTGAGAATGGCGACTGGATTGAAAATGCACGAAGAAGAATGGATTGAATACGCGATTGAGGGATTTTCTGATGACAACATAAGGTTATATGCCCGTGTCCAGGGGTATACAACAAAGGCAGGACTATTGCGAGCGTTCGGCAAAGTCACTCAGCGGAAGGTGCAAACAAGATCGACTGCTAATACATTTAGCAACAGACAGACGGGATTGACAGCAGATAGAATGGCAAAAGATAGACAAGTGGACGGACAAAGAGTTGCGGTCAGGTGCTATAATTGCAACTTGGTGGGACACGTGGCAAATGTGTGTTCTAGGCCAAAGAGGAAGTCAGCAGTACATCAGTTGTCAGAAGATGACATGTCCAGTGATTACGTAAGATGTTTGTATTTTAAGTTTACAATTGATAGTGATAGTATTCCCTTAGACTGCCTCATAGACTCCGGAAGTCCGATAAGTATGGTTAGAAAATCGTGTATACCGACTTATATATATATCTAAATGTAAGAGGAAAAGAAAATATTTCGGTTTAAATAAAAGTTTGCTTAAAATATATAGAATGTTGTCGTGCGTAGTTTTTTTTAAAAAAGTTGGAATATGAGTAAATCTTATGGTAATAGACGATGGAGCGACGAGTTATGAGGCAATCTTGGGGAAGGATTTCCTAAAAAGTGGAAAATTTAAACAAGTTTCACAATTAGAAAATAATATAACTTGCTCAAAGGAAATAGAAGATGATAGTGAACATTTTGGAAAACAGCTCATGTTAATCGACTGTAAAGATAATGATAGTTCAGAATTGGATTTAGAAGTTGGTGAAGACGTATGTTATGTTCATAAAGAAAAACTTAAAATATTGTATAAGTCGAGTTATTTGTTTGCCGATCGCCCTACGGAACCGGTAGTTAAAACTAAAATGAATTTAACGCTGAATGATGTGAAATTGTTTCATTGTCGACCGCGTCGTTTGACGTATGTCGAAAAAAACGAACTTAGTTCATTGCGAATATGTCGGTAAAGGGTATATTAGAGAAAGTGAATCTGAATACGTGTCGCCGATAGTATTGGTAAAGAAAAAGACAGGTGATCTTAGGATGTGCATAGATTTTCGTACGTTAAATAAAGCGACTGCAAAAGATAGTTACCCGATACCGGTGATCGACGATTTGCTAGACAGACTGGCAGATAAGACCATTTTTTTTAAGCTAGACCTCAAGAATGGGTTTTTTCACGTTTACATGCATGAAGACGCGGTAAAATATACGTCGTTCATAACACCTTTAGGGCAATACGAATTTTTGAGAATGTCGTTTGGTTTGAAAAACGCGCCGTCAACTTTTCAGAGACACATTAACAAGATATTTGCAGACATGATTAGGAACGATGAAGTTATGGTTTACCTAGACGATATAATGATAGCTACGACGACGTACGAAGACCATTTTAGAATACTCTCTGAAGTTTGGAGGAGGATGGTAGACAATAGATTGGAACTAAGGATAGATAAATGCAAGTTTCTACAGAAGAAAATAAAATATTTAGGTTTTACGATTAAGGGAGCGGGTATACAGGCAGATGATAGGGGTATCGAAGCTATAAAAAAATTTCCGGTTCCACAAAAAACTTATGCGGTACAAAGTTTTTTGGGTTTGTGTTCTTATTTCCGTAGATTCGTTAGAGATTTTTCGACCATAGCAAGACCACTGTACGATCTTACAAAAAAAGATAGGGAATTCAAGTTTGGTGACAAACAGTTAGAGGCCTTCGAAAACTTGAAAAACAAATTGATAGAAGCTCCGATCTTGGCACTGTATAGTCCAAAGGACGAAACAGAACTTCATAGCGACGCAAGTGCACAGGGTTTTGGAGCGATTCTGCTACAAAGAAAGCAAGACGGATTACGAAGCAAAGTTACATAGTTTTGAGTTAGAGGCGCTGGCAATAATAAGTGCTTTAAAACGTTTTAGGGTATATTTACAGGGTAAACAGTTCAAGATCGTAACTGATTGTAATTCATTGACCCTAACGCTAAACAAGAAAGAACTCAACCCTCCAATTGCCAATTGGGCGTTAGAACTACAAAATTTTGATTACACTCTAGCACACAGGGCAGGTACTCGCATGCAACACGTCGACGCATTAAGTAGATCGACAAATATTCTGACGATCGAAACGAATACTTTCGAGGAAAACCTGATAGTATGCAAAGGAAAAAACGGAAATATAGTTAAGGTCAAAGAGTTGTTAGAACGATCGAACCATAATTTATACGAGATGAGAAACGGAGTGGTATATAGAAAGAAAAATGATGGCAGTGTCGTGTTTTGTGTACCAACAGAAATGGAAAGTCACGTTTTGTATAAATATCATGACGAAGTAGGTCATGTAGGAACAGATAAGGTGTTAGAATTAGTGTGAAAAAGTTACTGGTTTCCCAAAATGAGAGAGAAGATATGATCGCACATAAAAAACTGTTTGAAGTGTATTGCTTTTTCGGCTAAACAGGGCCGTGAAGAGGGTTTCATTCACAACATACCTAAAGAAGAAAAACCGGTCGTGGTAGTACATGTAGATCATTATGGTCCAATAGAAAATTCAAGGGCGGTTAAAAAGTATATACTAGTGGTAATAGATGCTTTTACAAAATTCGTGAGACTCTACCCGACCAAAACTACAAATACAAAAGAGGTAAATAAAGCATTAACGGACTATTTTAGAGCATATAGTAGACCCAAGTATGTTATATCAGATAGAGGTAGTTGCTTTACCTCTGCAGAGTTCAAGGATTTTTTGTCTGAAGAAGGTGTTCAACACATAAAGGTTGCGACGGGTTCCCCACAAGCGAACGGACAAGTAGAGAGAGTTAACAGGAGCTTAGGACCAATGATAGCCAAGTTAGTAACACCAGAAGAAGGGGTATTTTGGGACCACGTATTAGAGGTAGTCAAACATACACTCAATAACACGGTGGGTAGGACTATAAAAGAACATCCGAGTGTAATGTTGTTTGGAGTGAATCAGAAAGGCAAGTGGTCGGAGGAGCTTAAGGAAAGTCTAACAGAGCTAGAATCGAGAAATGTACGCGACCTGGTGAAGACACGTAGCAAAGCAGCTTTAGAACAAAAGAAGTCGCAGGCATACAAGAAACGATACGTAGATAAAAAACGGTGCAAGGTCACGAAATATAATGTAGGAGACTACGCTATGATAAAAAATTTTGACTCGCATCCGGGGGCGTCTAAAAAGCTAATACCAAAATTTAGAGGACCCTACCAAATCGAAAAAGTCCTACGCAACGACAGATATCTACTTAAAGATGGTGACGGTTTTCAACAGTTGCGAATACCTTACCAAGGAGTATGGGCGGTCGGCAGTATGAAATCATGGCTGAACAAGAGTAAAGCGAATGATTGATTGTAAATTTGCAAGATCAGGTGATCTTAATGGTCAGGATGGCCGAATCGTAGTAATTATTGTAAGAGTTAAGCATGCAACTCACTGTCAAACCATATTTATATTCATGTACCTACATTATATACACATCTAGTCATACACGTGTAAGATTAAGAATAAGAATAAAGAGAGCGTCAGTTTTTTGATCGCATTCGAAGTAAACGGACGTGTTGTTATTTAATCCGCATCGTCTCTAGTGAAACAGTACCTACTACAGATCTAACAACCGACGGATTCATGGCAGCATTGAGACGAATGATCAACAGAAGGGGTTCCGTACATCACTTGTACAGCGATAATGGAACAAATTTTGTTGGAGCAAGCAACATTATTGTTGCACTACAAACAAGGCTTACCAATAAGGGGATCCAGTGGCATTTTATCCCACCCGGAGCTCCTCACTTTGGTGGACTCTGGGAGGCCGGAGTAAAAACAGTAAAATTGACAACGAATCTCGAGATCGGCCAACTGGTACTGCTGAAGAACGATTTACTGACACCGTCGAAATGGCCTCTGGGAAGAATCATTGAAGTACACAATGGAGCTGATGAACTCACCAGAGTTGTAACGTTCAAGACCGAAAAGGGAATTTTTGAACGACCAATCGCCAAGGAATGCTTACTTCCAAAAGAAGACAATCTCATGAAGCCTCAGAACGACGGAATTCAAAAACAGAAAGTGTCAGGATCATTAGCACCAAGCGGGACCGGAAAAAAACTCAAGATATGGAAACCGTAGATCAGTCATCCCATCTTCGAAGCTGCCAACTGCTAATCAAACCTACGAAATCAATTGGGAACCAATACCGGAGGAGGCAAAATGTTGACGATTTCAATAACAAAACACATAATGCTAACGCAAGCAACATGACCTGCATTACCTACTGACCCACACTAGACACAATGCCGCTCGTATGCATAAGAATTATGCACGTATAAGCATATTACTCAACGACAACTGGAGTGACGACGAATATCGGTCAACCAATTTAGCACAACGATGTCGTAATGCAGGTGGTGTTCGTTCCACCATTCTTCATCTTTCCGCGAAAAAACATAATCCCCTTCTAATCCTCCTGGCTCCGATTTTTCTTGCCATCTGTCCGGATGCGTTCAAATCCCTATATTTACTAAATAGTTTCAACATTTCTTAACAGCTACAAATCCATCAAAAGACAATCCGATTTTGTTGATTTCGGACGGCCATTATAGTCACACTAGAAACATAGACCTGCTAAACATGGCACGTGAAAATGGTGTTGTTAGTTTCTTTGCCACCATATTCTACCCATAAGATGCAGGCACTTGACAAAACATTCATGGACCCTTTAAAGGCCTATTATTAATGAAGAGAAAAGATGCTTTAGCCGTGAGAATTGTCGAAAAGTAAAAGTTTATGACAAATAAGAGCGCACTCTGCTACCGCATTACCCCAACTTATCAACTGCAAGCAACCAATGGGGTAACATCTTGCCATCCTAACGCACAAATGCAGCCATTGAGCATTTTACCACCATTAATAGATGAATGTGTTGCAAGTACAAGCAAAGGGATATTACCCTCTATTCCCCGCTGTCGAGTTCAAGGTTTGTCAGTCTTTTCGCCTTCTAAAAACAATTCCAGCGCAGATGCAAGCATAGGGTTTATAACAGCCTGGGAGATATCACCACCGCCTAAAATGAAAAGACCTGATGCAGCAGCAGGGGAAGAAAATCATATTAACCACTTCGCCATACAAACAGATTGAAAGCATTGAAAGAATTAAAAAAAAATTAGCCCAATGCTAAGCTTAAACAAGTTAAAAAATGTGTTCCAAAGAAAAGTGCCATATTTCTCTACCAATCTTGCGAATAAGTTCTATCTCATTTTAAAAGTTTTTAATTTTTGTTAATTTTTAGCTAACTAGGCATTTCCTTACCATATTTTCCCTTTTTATACCCTATTCTAAGAGTATATTAATTTTGACGCATAGTTTGTAACATACCTTAATATTGCCCGTTTACCCCTAAAAGTTACTATATTTATGATCAGCATCGATAGTAATGTCGATCTAGCCATGTCCGTCCGTGTTAGAATAAAACGCAACCTTTGCTAGTCCAAATCAGAATGACAATATATTCAATGTATATAAGTAGTTCATGTATGTATTTATAGTAGAAAAGTAATAGTTAAGTTAAAAGAAAAAGAGTTCGTTCACCGAATTATAATATTAGAGTATTAGAATAATATACTAGATAACTTTATATCGTAAAGCAACATATTTTGAATTAACTTCTTAACACTTTCCCTCAATTACAATATGTTAAGCCAAGTCCTTCCATATGTATATAATGTTTCTGTTCAATCAGAAACGTAATCCAAAGGAAAACATCATTGTAATTAAAGCCTAACCATAAGTACTCCCTATTACAATTATTATTACTCCTTCTATTCTATTTAACGAAATAATCTACTACAGTCCACGAAATTTATATAAAACGGAGGGTTTTTTGAGGAGATCGAGTTTTTTCTTGAACCGTCGAGGTCGAAATAAAGGAATCTATTAAAATAATAAAGTTGTCGTGCTTTTTTAATTTTTCAAATTCGTTTTCTCTTTTTCGGCCTAACATTTGGTCCTTCGAGCCGGATATTTAGATAAGGCTCGATTCGTCAATAATTAAATAATTTGTACAATTTTTGTCCGTGTATATAATCGGAAATAATTGATCACACAAATTCTTCCGTTAAATATTGAGACTTATTCGCATATAAGCATTTAATTTCATTTAAAGTGATCGCACACTTTCGTCGTTATAATATCAAAATCATTACTCGTATATTATATTCTCCCTACGTAAATATTGAATATATATGTATAATACCCATATAAGATATATATAGTATACATATATATGAACAATTCATCACGCCACTATCACCGTCATCGAATTTTCCTCAGCACAGTGTTGCATTCTCCCTTCCACAAAAAGCGCAGCAGTTATCATCGCATTGCCTGATCGCATTCGCAAAATACATTCATACAAATATAGCCTCATTGGAACACCCTGACCTTTTCTTACTTACCAAAGCTATCGTCATCGTCGCCACGAGACACTATTGTACGCTCTTTCCTTGCAGAAGAGTGCGACAGTAGTAATACACACATACAAAAAACACATCTCGAAACACTATTGTACTCTCTTTTTACTAGCAAAGAGTGCGACAGTAGTAATATACGCAAAACGTCAAAAATTCATCGTTGTTAAAATAATCTAAAATGACTGCCATTGAACAATTAAAGGCATCCCGTGCATCGAGAAAAGGTTATATAACTCGAGTTGGGAAAATTATCGATGAACACGATAATAAACTAAATGCCACGGACCTCAATTGTCGTCTTGAATTGTTAGAAGGATACTTTTCGAATTTTCTGACAACCCAAGATGCTATCGACACACTTCTTCCTGGAGACCCAGCTGAAGAAGAGTATAGGGCAAGTATTGAAGACTTGTATTGTTCTCTTAAATCGAAAATTCTGACTCGCATTGCAAATTTAAAACAAATCTCAACTACGCCTGATACAACGCACTCTTCGGTCAGCGACGATCTTCCCAAATTGAAGCCGCCAACATTTGCAGGGGAATATACAGACTACAACACCTTCATCCAACAGGTCAAGGCCACAATCGACTCGAAGCCAATTCCAACAATAAGAATGTTCCAATTGCTTGTTGACGAATGCCTTAAAGGAGAAGCCAAGTTGGCAATTAAATCTCTGGATGTCACCGAGGACAATTATGCAAAGGCATTGGACTTGCTAAAAAACCGATATGATAACAAGTGCATAGTGTTCCAGGCGCACATTCGAGGACTGTATCACCTTCTAACAGTATCGAAAAATTCGGGAGCTCAGCTTCGTCGTTTTGTTGACTGCGTTGATGGACATCTAGGTGCGTTAAGATCCTTGGGAACTGATACCGATATTGTAAACGCATTGTTAATCTATATTACGTCTCTCAAATTGGATGCTGAAACTTACAAGAAATGGAAGAATCATTGCAGTTAGAGAAGCTGCCAACGTGGAGCGAATGTTCTTCATTTCTTAACCGACGGAGTCAGCATCTCGACATCGGAGAGCCACGGGGTAAGTCAACTTCGTCAGCATCGACTAAATCGTATCCGTCTTCCACAGAAGCAAGAAATAAAATTCGGACTACATTAGCTGTTACTGAGTTGCGCTGCGCATTCTGCAATGTATCGCAACATAAGATTTCGGATTGCAACAAATTCATCAAGCTCAAAGTCTATCAACGATTTCAAACAGTAAAGCGACTTGGACTCTGCATAAATTGTTTGCAATTCGGACATTCGGTTAAGGAATGCATGTCATCAAAGTGTAGAGTCTGTAGCGAACCACATCATTCGTTACTGCATCGATTTCAGGTCGCTTCTCCAACCCCATCGCCAACAGCAAATCAATGCCCTTCTTCAAATCAAGACCAAGGCTCAATGGATCTAAACGCACAGGCGCATGCAACATCGCTTGCATTACATTCTCTCAACACGCACGGTTGTTTAGGTAGTCATGTATTTCTGGCCACCGCAATAGTGAATGTGAAAACGGCAACTGGCAAATACATACCCGCCCGTATTGTTATGCATTCAGGCTCTCAGCTTAATTTGATTTCAGAGCATTTGGCTCAAAGGCTGCGGTTGAAGCGCATCAATTTCAATGGAGAATTAAGTGGGATCGGAAATATAAACCTTGCAGCTCGTCAAAAAACATTCGCTTCGTTGACATCAAGGCTGAGTGACTTCGAAATAAACTTGGACTTCTGGATCTTATCTTCCATAACATCGAAACAACCCGAAGTTCGCATAAATGTAGATGATTGGTGTATTCCGTCTGATATAAGGCTCGCTGATCCCAATTTCAACAGGCCTCAACGCATCGATATGCTCATAGGAGCTGATGTATTTTTTGAACTTTTGGCTGATGGCCAAATAAAATTGGGAGAGGAGCGGCCGCTATTAAAAAACACAATGTTTGGTTGGATCGTTGTCGGAAAGTTCAACCCACTTCATAGTACCCCTCGTCGAGTTTGCAATTTGGTTTCACGTGATCACGGATACAATCACCTAAATACGTCGACGGATAACTCAATCGATGATATGTTTCAACGGTTTTTGTCAATGGAAGAGGTCCACACAGAGACACCAAACTGGACTGAAGAGCAGATGGCCTGTGAAAACACATTTTGCAACACAATTCAGCAAAGGGCCGACGGCAGACTTGTTGTACAACTTCCTTTCAAAGAGGATCCCAAGGTGCTAGGTGACTCAAGGAGAATTGCGGAGAAAAGATTCCTATCTTTGGAAAGGCTAATAGCAAAGTTGCCGGAAATCAAACAACAATATATTTTGTTCATGCGGGAGTACGAGTCGTTGGGACATATGGAAGCTGTGCCACCTGAAGAAATCTCCTCCATTCGATACTATATACCCCATCAGTTCGTTTTGCGTCCAGAGAGTTCTTCGACCAAATTGAGGGTTGTGTTCGATGCGTCCTGTCGAACATCGTCAAATGTATCCCTCAATGATATTCTGATGGCAGGTCCAACAGTACAGCAAGATCTATATTCAATATCACATCGCTTTCGTTCCCATAAAATCGCTTTGACCGCAGATGTACCAAAGATGTATAGGCAAATTTTGGTTCGGCCTACTGATGCGAACTTTCAAGGAATTTTGTGGCGAGAAGATACGAATGCGGACATTCGAGTCTTTCGATTAACCACAGTGACGTATGGGACATCATCAGCACCCTACCATGCCACTCGCTGTTTGTTGTACCTAGCTGAGAAACATGAAACACAATTTCCAATTGGATCTGCAGTTATCAAACGAGACTTTTATATCGATGATCTTATCTCAGGAGCGGACACATTGGACGATGCCAAGAACATCCGGCGTCAGACTGAATCCATCTTGAAGAGCGCTGGACTTGAGCTAAAGAAGTGGTATTCCAACGAGGCTAAGCTGATGGACACGATTCCAGCATCAGATCGAGAGACAATGCTGAGACTAAATGATAACGATGTCATTAAAGCTCTAGGTATAGTCTGGGAGCCCTCAAAGGATGTGTTGCAATTCGTGAATCCATTGGAAAGTGTGCAGAGTGTCGCTATCGTTACAAAAAGAACTGTTTTATCAGACATAGCCCGATTGTTCGATGGGGTTAGTGAATCCAGTCATCGTGCTGGGAAAAATATTTCTTCACCGGCTCTGGATAGCGATAGCATTGCCACACACATATATCACCAGCAGTGCAACTGCACAGAAATGCCGACCAACACGTGTTCTGGAAACTTCAAAGCTATTCACGTTTTTGGTACATTGTGTCGAATATATAATTGGTTGTACTGGAGTTTTTTTTTAAGCTTCTGAAATTGTTTTTTTTTTGTTTTATTGTTTTGTGCATTACTTATACCTAAGTTTACCTCGCAATAAAAGATTTATTAAGCTTTATTAAATAATTATTAGTTATTCTGTAAGTATTTTTTTGTTAGTTTTTATAAATAATTTCTTATGTGCATACGTCGTCGGCTAATGTGGTACAGCTGCCATCGGCGAAAGTGGTATACTATACCACATTACCCACTTCAAAATTCCTTCGAATACTTACTGTTTTCTTTTGTTTTGTGTCGTTAGAAAACATGGCTAACAAACGAAAATGGGATACAGTCAAAGCAGACGAAAGTACTTGCCCAAAAGGGGAAAAACAAATTCGATCCATGACATCTGCTGTTGACGATTTCAACAACAAAACGCATAATGCTAACGCAAGCAACATGACCTGCATTACCTACTGACCCACACTAGACACACTGCCGCTCGCATGCATAAGAATTATGCACGCATAAGCATATTACTCAACGACAACTGGAGTGACGACGAATATCGGTTAACCAATTTAGCACAACGATTTCATAATGCAGGTGGTGTTAATTTAGCATTACGATAAGAATAAAGTTACATTGTAAGCTAAATTTAAGGTATAAATAGTCAATAAGAAACTACAAATAAATAATTTCATTTGTTCAAGCTAAGTAGATACAACAGAATTCAATCATATTCAACAGCTATCCCCCACCAGTGGTAAGGTAGCCACTCATATAATTTTATGAGTTTTAAATTCTCACAAGGGAAGAATTAACATGGTCCTTCGAGCCGGATAAGCCGGAGACCAACGCAAAAGTTACAAAAACGCTAAGTGAAGGCAAGGGTCCTTACAACGTACTTAGACAGTGAAGTGAAGTAAGAATCAGCGATCAGGTGGGTTTATTTCGAGGACATTGCGTTTGAGGAAACAAGAATCACGGAGGAGATACATCGACTATGGACCAACTTCAAGAAGGATGGAGAGTCCAGATAAAATGTGGAGTATCTAAGAAAGAGATTGGAGCAACTGGAGAAGCTCTGGGTCGACTTCCTAATCAACAATGGGTTTTTGAAAAACCTGAGAAAGGCAAATCCACGCCACGACTATTTTACGAAAGGGTTCTTTGGCCACCTTGAGGAGAGGTATTGTGAGATCAAGGATACCCTCAAGGCAAGGCTGGAAACCATAGGGAGGAAACTACAGCCTCCAACAACTTCAGATGTGGAATATCTGGCGACTAGCGCAGGTCAGGTGCAGCAAGCTCTAGGGTCAGCAGTGGCAATGGGAATCCAAGAGACGGTCAACAACGTGAGGTGCTCATCAAGATTCAAGAAATTAAACCTTCTTAGAAACAACTTCCTCCGACTAATTGCTAACCTAGATCTGACTCAGAATTCAGTCTATCTCAGATTCAAGTTAGAACAATCGAAGGACTGCTGGACTAAACTGGTGGACATAAACGAGGAGATCATGTCATCACTGGACGATGCTGGGTAAGATCTGGACTGCATGGCCAACAATGAATTCATCAAGTTTTAATAGATGTATCAGGATGCATACATTCAGATCAGAGAGCAAAAACATCTCCAGGCAGGGGATGCAACACCACGAGTCACCACAATAAATCAACAGCAGATCAGACTTCCAACCATTCCCATACCAACATTTAGCGGAAGGTATGAAGAGTGGACAACATTCTAGTAGTTATTTGAGCAGTTAGTACACCAAAATGAATCCATAAACGATGTAGAACGGATGCAATACTTGAAGGGCAACCTGAAGGGAGAAGCAGCACGAATTGTGAGTCACCTAGCACCAACATCAACAAACTATTCAACGGCAGTTGAATTACTCAAGAAACGGTTTCAAAATGCAGCAGCATTGGTCAATAGCTACATACAGACCTTGCTGACATTGAAACCAGTGCGGAATGAAAGTGCATTCGACTTGAAAACCATCATCGACACATCAAGGGAAGTCTTGTATGGCATCAATAATTTGGGAGTCGATATAAGTTCATGGGATCCGTTAGTAATTCAGTTGGTACTACCAAAACTTGATTCTGAGTCAAGAAGGCTATATCAACAATCAAGAGGAATCTCAACAGACATCCCAAAACTAAGTGAATTTTTCGATTTTGTGGAAAGAAGATTCCGAGGACTGGAAGGCAATCGCGAAGTCAACCGTGATCATTCATCACAAGGAGCAAAAACTTCAAAAAGCCATCTAACCACAGTGGCGCAACGAAGCTACGCAGTGTGTAGCGAGTCCCATCATCTGTTCAACTGCAGACGATTTCTGAGCATGAAGGTGAAGGCTCGAAAGGAAGCGGTTCGAAGGTCAAATCTGTGTTTTCTGGATCAACATGATGCAAATGAGTGTCCTTCGAAGGAGGGATGCAAGGTATGTACGAAGCCGCATAATTCGTTGCTTCACTACCCACAAGGAGGAAGCAGGGCAGAAGCAGAGAAGTCAGCATACAGGGGAACGACGACAGGTTTCGCCGTCGCAGCTAACAACAATGATGAAAGGACAGTACTACTAGTCACAGCCATGGTAAATATCCAAGTGAAAGGGCAATTTAAAGGTGCCAATGACCAAAACCGAATCAAGGGTCAATGGAATCAACGGGCATGCAACACCAATCATTGCAGTATGCCAACTCAACATCCAATTCATTCGTGATGAACGAGTCAACCTAACACTGGAGGCACTAGTAATGAAAAAGATCAAAGATGCCAGGCCAGCAGATAATACCGTACAAGTGGCAACATATCCAAGGTTTAAAGCTGGCGGATCCATGGTACTCACAACCAAGAGAAATAGAGTTATTGATTGGAGCAGACGTGTTGCCGCAACTTCTACTGCAGGGATTAGTCCAGGTCCCTAAGAACACTCCAATAGCGCAGACCACAATGTTCGGATGGATACTATCGGGACCAGTCATGATGCTAACCCCAAGAAAGCAAACGCAGGTTTGCAGTGAAGACGAAGAGCTAAAGAAATTTTGGGAACTATAAGAGGTTCCCAACTCACCAGTCAGGTCTACAGAAGATGAAATGTGTGAAGAGCACTACAGCCGGATACAAAAAGAGATGAAACAGGACGATACATTGTCAAACTACCACTGTCAAAGGATCGCATGGTTTTAGGCGATTCCCGAAAAATGGCACTTAAGCAAGTCTTTGCATTGGAAAAGACTCGCAAAAAATGAAGAATTAAGGCAGGAGTATTCCAAGTTCATTCAGGAATATCTTGATCTTGGCCACATGGAGGAAGTACCATAAGATAAAACACAAATAATTTACTATCTTCCACATCATGCAGTAACAAAGGAGCAGAGCACCACTACCAAGCTGAGAGTGGTATTTGACGCCTCGGCGAGAACAATATCTGGAGAATCTCTGAATGGCATCATGATGATAGGACCAACAGTTCAAAGAGACCTTTTCTCTTTACTACTTCGATGGAGGAAATTTTCAACCGTATACACAGCCGACGTCGAAAAATACTAGTCGACCAGGAGGATCAGAATCTGAAACGCATCTTGTGGAGATAAAGCCCCAGAGGTGAAATCAAGGAATATGCGCTTAAAACCATCACTTAAGGAACAGCATCAGCACCGTATTTGACAGTCAAGACGCTATGCCAGCTAGCGGAAGATGAAAAACAACAATATCCACGGGCAAGCAAAACAGTTCTTGAGGGATTCTACGTAGATGATTGCCTTGGAGGTGCAAACTCACTAGAAGAATGTTAGGCATCCAGCAGGAATTAACGCAGCTACTACACAACGGTGGATTCAACTTACGCAAATGGACACCAAAAAGTTCGGAATTTATAAAGTCATTACCCAGAGAAGTTGTTTAAATGGAACCAGAATATGACTTTAATAATGACACAACATTTAGCATTTTGGGAATAAAATGGTGCCCGAGGACAGATTGCTTCCAATTTAAGGTTAGTTGCACGTCATTTAGCAACAAGGGCACCAAACGAGTAATATTGAGTGACGCTGGAAAAATCTTCGATCCGTTCGGCTGGTTATCACCAATAACAATAAAGGCAAAGATTCTTATCCAACGGCTATGGCTTTTGGGAATCGGTTGGGATGAAGAAGTCCCATTGAACAATCTTGAGGAATGGCACGAATTCAAAAAGATGCTGTCCACGCTGGAGAAGGTGGGGATTCCAAGATAGACGCAGCAATCAGAGGGATCGCGAATAGAACTACACGGATTCGCGGATGCCTCAGAGTCAGCATATGCAGCAGTGGTATATGAAAAAATAATCACTCGACGACAGTTTGCATTATCGCCTGCAAAACCAAAGTGGCACCGGTGAAACAAGTATCACTAGCAAAACTGGAGTTATGCGCGGCCACATTACTTACGAAGCAAATGAAATATATCAGACGAGGGGCAGACAAGGAATACAGCAGAGTTGTTGCCTGGTCAGAATCCACCATTGTTTTGAACTGGTTAAAGCATCACCCAGTTAAATGGAACACATTTGTCGCCAATCGGGTATCGTATGTGCAGCAACACTTTAACGGACAATGGAGGTTTGTGCCGGGAAAAGAAAATCCCGCCGACATTCCGTCAAGAGGGTCATATGGAGACACTCTGACTGAGAACTCATTGTGGTGGTACGGTCCAGCATGGTTAAAAGAAGACGAACTAGAGTGGCCAGCTGACAAAATCATAATGGAACTACAAGGTGTGCCTGAGCTTCGGAAATCACGTGACTGTATGGTGATGCAAAACAACAGTCCAACATCCAACGACGGGATTTATCACGCTTTCTCGTCGCTCTCGAAACTCCAACGCATCAGCGCATACTGTCTACGGTTCAAGAACAATTGCTTAAAAAGCAAGAAGGCCAAACCACTACAACTTGGAAAATTAAGGGTAAGGCAACTCCTGGAAGCAGAAAGCAAACCAGTACGATATCATCACTGAACCCATTCGTCGATGCCAATGGAATATTACGAGTTGGAGGCCGCTTAAAACATGCAAATTTGTCAAGTGAGCAGAAACGTCCAATTATTTTGTCACCGTTTCATCCATTGACAACATTGTGGAAGGAGATGTTGCCGGAATTTAGTTGAACGACAAGTGTTGATGTGTGGCTGGCACAGTTAAGAAATGTGGAGGAGGTGTACGGTGTGGAAAAAAAAAGGTACACACACTTTTTGTGAGCAAAATGAGAGGCAAGGCTCAAGAATGGTTGTACGCACAACCTAATTTTTTAAAAGATGACATAGATAACCTGACAGAGGGTTTAAAATAAGTTTTTGGTACAAAACAAAACAAGATGGAGATAAGAAAAGGTTCGAAAACCGAAAGTGGAAAGTGAGAGAAACTTTCAGTGAATATTTCTACGACAAAGTGAGAATGGCGACTGGATTGAAAATGCACGAAGAAGAATGGATTGAATACGCGATTGAGGGATTTTCTGATGACAACATAAGGTTATATGCCCGTGTCCAGGGGTATACAACAAAGGCAGGACTATTGCGAGCGTTCGGCAAAGTCACTCAGCGGAAGGTGCAAACAAGATCGACTGCTAATACATTTAGCAACAGACAGACGGGATTGACAGCAGATAGAATGGCAAAAGATAGACAAGTGGACGGACAAAGAGTTGCGGTCAGGTGCTATAATTGCAACTTGGTGGGACACGTGGCAAATGTGTGTTCTAGGCCAAAGAGGAAGTCAGCAGTACATCAGTTGTCAGAAGATGACATGTCCAGTGATTACGTAAGATGTTTGTATTTTAAGTTTACAATTGATAGTGATAGTATTCCCTTAGACTGCCTCATAGACTTCGGAAGTCCGATAAGTATGGTTAGAAAATCGTGTATACCGACTTATATATATATCTAAATGTAAGAGGAAAAGAAAATATTTCGGTTTAAATAAAAGTTTGCTTAAAATATATAGAATGTTGTCGTGCGTAGTTTTTTTTAAAAAAGTTGGAATATGAGTAAATCTTATGGTAATAGACGATGGAGCGACGAGTTATGAGGCAATCTTGGGGAAGGATTTCCTAAAAAGTGGAAAATTTAAACAAGTTTCACAATTAGAAAATAATATAACTTGCTCAAAGGAAATAGAAGATGATAGTGAACATTTTGGAAAACAGCTCATGTTAATCGACTGTAAAGATAATGATAGTTCAGAATTGGATTTAGAAGTTGGTGAAGACGTATGTTATGTTCATAAAGAAAAACTTAAAATATTGTATAAGTCGAGTTATTTGTTTGCCGATCGCCCTACGGAACCGGTAGTTAAAACTAAAATGAATTTAACGCTGAATGATGTGAAATTGTTTCATTGTCGACCGCGTCGTTTGACGTATGTCGAAAAAAACGAACTTAGTTCATTGCGAATATGTCGGTAAAGGGTATATTAGAGAAAGTGAATCTGAATACGTGTCGCCGATAGTATTGGTAAAGAAAAAGACAGGTGATCTTAGGATGTGCATAGATTTTCGTACGTTAAATAAAGCGACTGCAAAAGATAGTTACCCGATACCGGTGATCGACGATTTGCTAGACAGACTGGCAGATAAGACCATTTTTTCTAAGCTAGACCTCAAGAATGGGTTTTTTCACGTTTACATGCATGAAGACGCGGTAAAATATACGTCGTTCATAACACCTTTAGGGCAATACGAATTTTTGAGAATGTCGTTTGGTTTGAAAAACGCGCCGTCAACTTTTCAGAGACACATTAACAAGATATTTGCAGACATGATTAGGAACGATGAAGTTATGGTTTACCTAGACGATATAATGATAGCTACGACGACGTACGAAGACCATTTTAGAATACTCTCTGAAGTTTGGAGGAGGATGGTAGACAATAGATTGGAACTAAGGATAGATAAATGCAAGTTTCTACAGAAGAAAATAAAATATTTAGGTTTTACGATTAAGGGAGCGGGTATACAGGCAGATGATAGGGGTATCGAAGCTATAAAAAAATTTCCGGTTCCACAAAAAACTTATGCGGTACAAAGTTTTTTGGGTTTGTGTTCTTATTTCCGTAGATTCGTTAGAGATTTTTCGACCATAGCAAGACCACTGTACGATCTTACAAAAAAAGATAGGGAATTCAAGTTTGGTGACAAACAGTTAGAGGCCTTCGAAAACTTGAAAAACAAATTGATAGAAGCTCCGATCTTGGCACTGTATAGTCCAAAGGACGAAACAGAACTTCATAGCGACGCAAGTGCACAGGGTTTTGGAGCGATTCTGCTACAAAGAAAGCAAGACGGATTACGAAGCAAAGTTACATAGTTTTGAGTTAGAGGCGGTGGCAATAATAAGTGCTTTAAAACGTTTTAGGGTATATTTACAGGGTAAACAGTTCAAGATCGTAACTGATTGTAATTCATTGACCCTAACGCTAAACAAGAAAGAACTCAACCCTCCAATTGCCAATTGGGCGTTAGAACTACAAAATTTTGATTACACTCTAGCACACAGGGCAGGTACTCGCATGCAACACGTCGACGCATTAAGTAGATCGACAAATATTCTGACGATCGAAACGAATACTTTCGAGGAAAACCTGATAGTATGCCAAGGAAAAAACGGAAATATAGTTAAGGTCAAAGAGTTGTTAGAACGATCGAACCATAATTTATACGAGATGAGAAACGGAGTGGTATATAGAAAGAAAAATGATGGCAGTGTCGTGTTTTGTGTACCAACAGAAATGGAAAGTCACGTTTTGTATAAATATCATGACGAAGTAGGTCATGTAGGAACAGATAAGGTGTTAGAATTAGTGTGAAAAAGTTACTGGTTTCCCAAAATGAGAGAGAAGATATGATCGCACATAAAAAACTGTTTGAAGTGTATTGCTTTTTCGGCTAAACAGGGCCGTGAAGAGGGTTTCATTCACAACATACCTAAAGAAGAAAAACCGGTCGTGGTAGTACATGTAGATCATTATGGTCCAATAGAAAATTCAAGGGCGGTTAAAAAGTATATACTAGTGGTAATAGATGCTTTTACAAAATTCGTGAGACTCTACCCGACCAAAACTACAAATACAAAAGAGGTAAATAAAGCATTAACGGACTATTTTAGAGCATATAGTAGACCCAAGTATGTTATATCAGATAGAGGTAGTTGCTTTACCTCTGCAGAGTTCAAGGATTTTTTGTCTGAAGAAGGTGTTCAACACATAAAGGTTGCGACGGGTTCCCCACAAGCGAACGGACAAGTAGAGAGAGTTAACAGGAGCTTAGGACCAATGATAGCCAAGTTAGTAACACCAGAAGAAGGGGTATTTTGGGACCACGTATTAGAGGTAGTCAAACATACACTCAATAACACGGTGGGTAGGACTATAAAAGAACATCCGAGTGTAATGTTGTTTGGAGTGAATCAGAAAGGCAAGTGGTCGGAGGAGCTTAAGGAAAGTCTAACAGAGCTAGAATCGAGAAATGTACGCGACCTGGTGAAGACACGTAGCAAAGCAGCTTTAGAACAAAAGAAGTCGCAGGCATACAAGAAACGATACGTAGATAAAAAACGGTGCAAGGTCACGAAATATAATGTAGGAGACTACGCTATGATAAAAAATTTTGACTCGCATCCGGGGGCGTCTAAAAAGCTAATACCAAAATTTAGAGTACCCTACCAAATCGAAAAAGTCCTACGCAACGACAGATATCTACTTAAAGATGGTGACGGTTTTCAACAGTTGCGAATACCTTACCAAGGAGTATGGGCGGTCGGCAGTATGAAATCATGGCTGAACAAGAGTAAAGCGAATGATTGATTGTAAATTTGCAAGATCAGGTGATCTTAATGGTCAGGATGGCCGAATCGTAGTAATTATTGTAAGAGTTAAGCATGCAACTCACTGTCAAACCATATTTATATTCATGTACCTACATTATATACACATCTAGTCATACACGTGTAAGATTAAGAATAAGAATAAAGAGAGCGTCAGTTTTTTGATCGCATTCGAAGTAAACGAACGTGTTGTTATTTAATCCGCATCGTCTCTAGTGAAACAGTACCTACTACAGATCTAACAACCGACGGATTCATGGCAGCATTGAGACGAATGATCAACAGAAGGGGTTCCGTACATCACTTGTACAGCGATAATGGAACAAATTTTGTTGGAGCAAGCAACATTATTGTTGCACTACAAACAAGGCTTACCAATAAGGGGATCCAGTGGCATTTTATCCCACCCGGAGCTCCTCACTTTGGTGGACTCTGGGAGGCCGGAGTAAAAACAGTAAAATTGACAACGAATCTCGAGATCGGCCAACTGGTACTGCTGAAGAACGATTTACTGACACCGTCGAAATGGCCTCTGGGAAGAATCATTGAAGTACACAATGGAGCTGATGAACTCACCAGAGTTGTAACGGTCAAGACCGAAAAGGGAATTTTTGAACGACCAATCGCCAAGGAATGCTTACTTCCAAAAGAAGACAATTTCACGAAGCCTCAGAACGACGGAATTCAAAAACAGAAAGTGTCAGGATCATTAGCACCAAGCGGGACCGGAAAAAAACTCAAGATATGGAAACCGTAGATCAGTCATCCCATCTTCGAAGCTGCCAACTGCTAATCAAACCTACGAAATCAATTGGGAACCAATACCGGAGGAGGCAAAATGTTGACGATTTCAATAACAAAACACATAATGCTAACGCAAGCAACATGACCTGCATTACCTACTGACCCACACTAGACACAATGCCGCTCGTATGCATAAGAATTATGCACGTATAAGCATATTACTCAACGACAACTGGAGTGACGACGAATATCGGTCAACCAATTTAGCACAACGATGTCGTAATGCAGGTGGTGTTCGTTCCACCATTCTTCATCTTTCCGCGAAAAAACATAATCCCCTTCTAATCCTCCTGGCTCCGATTTTTCTTGCCATCTGTCCGGATGCGTTCAAATCCCTATATTTACTAAATAGTTTCAACATTTCTTAACAGCTACAAATCCATCAAAAGACAATCCGATTTTGTTGATTTCGGACGGCCATTATAGTCACACTAGAAACATAGACCTGCTAAACATGGCACGTGAAAATGGTGTTGTTAGTTTCTTTGCCACCATATTCTACCCATAAGATGCAGGCACTTGACAAAACATTCATGGACCCTTTAAAGGCCTATTATTAATGAAGAGAAAAGATGCTTTAGCCGTGAGAATTGTCGAAAAGTAAAAGTTTATGACAAATAAGAGCGCACTCTGCTACCGCATTACCCCAACTTATCAACTGCAAGCAACCAATGGGGTAACATCTTGCCATCCTAACGCACAAATGCAGCCATTGAGCATTTTACCACCATTAATAGATGAATGTGTTGCAAGTACAAGCAAAGGGCTATTACCCTCTATTCCCCGCTGTCGAGTTCAAGGTTTGTCAGTCTTTTCGCCTTCTAAAAACAATTCCAGCGCAGATGCAAGCATAGGGTTTATAACAGCCTGGGAGATATCACCACCGCCTAAAATGAAAAGACCTGATGCAGCAGCAGGGGAAGAAAATCATATTAACCACTTCGCCATACAAACAGATTGAAAGCATTGAAAGAATTAAAAAAAAATTAGCCCAATGCTAAGCTTAAACAAGTTAAAAAATGTGTTCCAAAGAAAAGTGCCATATTTCTCTACCAATCTTGCGTATAAGTTCTATCTCATTTTAAAAGTTTTTAATTTTTGTTAATTTTTAGCTAACTAGGCATTTCCTTACCATATTTTCCCTTTTTATACCCTATTCTAAGAGTATATTAATTTTGACGCATAGTTTGTAACATACCTTAATATTGCCCGTTTACCCCTAAAAGTTACTATATTTATGATCAGCATCGATAGTAATGTCGATCTAGCCATGTCCGTCCGTGTTAGAAAAAAACGCAACCTTTGCTAGTCCAAATCAGAATGACAATATATTCAATGTATATAAGTAGTTCATGTATGTATTTATAGTAGAAAAGTAATAGTTAAGTTAAAAGAAAAAGAGTTCGTTCACCGAATTATAATATTAGAGTATTAGAATAATATACTAGATAACTTTATATCGTAAAGCAACATATTTTGAATTAACTTCTTAACACTTTCCCTCAATTACAATATGTTAAGCCAAGTCCTTCCATATGTATATAATGTTTCTGTTCAATCAGAAACGTAATCCAAAGGAAAACATCATTGTAATTAAAGCCTAACCATAAGTACTCCCTATTACAATTATTATTACTCCTTCTATTCTATTTAACGAAATAATCTACTACAGTCCACGAAATTTATATAAAACGGAGGGTTTTTTGAGGAGATCGAGTTTTTTCTTGAACCGTCGAGGTCGAAATAAAGGAATCTATTAAAATAATAAAGTTGTCGTGCTTTTTTAATTTTTCAAATTCGTTTTCTCTTTTTCGGCCTAACATTTGGTCCTTCGAGCCGGATATTTAGATAAGACTCGATTCGTCAATAATTAAATAATTTGTACAATTTTTGTCCGTGTATATAATCGGAAATAATTGATCACACAAATTCTTCCGTTAAATATTGAGACTTATTCGCATATAAGCATTTAATTTCATTTAAAGTGATCGCACACTTTCGTCGTTATAATATCAAAATCATTACTCGTATATTATATTCTCCCTACGTAAATATTGAATATATATGTATAATACCCATATAAGATATATATAGTATACATATATATGAACAATTCATCACGCCACTATCACCGTCATCGAATTTTCCTCAGCACAGTGTTGCATTCTCCCTTCCACAAAAAGCGCAGCAGTTATCATCGCATTGCCTGATCGCATTCGCAAAATACATTCATACAAATATAGCCTCATTGGAACACCCTGACCTTTTCTTACTTACCAAAGCTATCGTCATCGTCGCCACGAGACACTATTGTACGCTCTTTCCTTGCAGAAGAGTGCGACAGTAGTAATACACACATAAAAAAACACATCTCGAAACACTATTGTACTCTCTTTTTACTAGCAAAGAGTGCGACAGTAGTAATATACGCAAAACGTCAAAAATTCATCGTTGTTAAAATAATCTAAAATGACTGCCATTGAACAATTAAAGGCATCCCGTGCATCGAGAAAAGGTTATATAACTCGAGTTGGGAAAATTATCGATGAACACGATAATAAACTAAATGCCACGGACCTCAATTGTCGTCTTGAATTGTTAGAAGGATACTTTTCGAATTTTCTGACAACCCAAGATGCTATCGACACACTTCTTCCTGGAGACCCAGCTGAAGAAGAGTATAGGGCAAGTATTGAAGACTTGTATTGTTCTCTTAAATCGAAAATTCTGACTCGCATTGCAAATTTAAAACAAATCTCAACTACGCCTGATACAACGCACTCTTCGGTCAGCGACGATCTTCCCAAATTGAAGCCGCCAACATTTGCAGGGGAATATACAGACTACAACACCTTCATCCAACAGGTCAAGGCCACAATCGACTCGAAGCCAATTCCAACAATAAGAATGTTCCAATTGCTTGTTGACGAATGCCTTAAAGGAGAAGCCAAGTTGGCAATTAAATCTCTGGATGTCACCGAGGACAATTATGCAAAGGCATTGGACTTGCTAAAAAACCGATATGATAACAAGTGCATAGTGTTCCAGGCGCACATTCGAGGACTGTATCACCTTCCAACAGTATCGACAAATTCGGGAGCTCAGCTTCGTCGTTTTGTTGACTGCGTTGATGGACATCTAGGTGCGTTAAGATCCTTGGGAACTGATACCGATATTGTAAACGCATTGTTAATCTATATTACGTCTCTCAAATTGGATGCTGAAACTTACAAGAAATGGAAGAATCATTGCAGTTAGAGAAGCTGCCAACGTGGAGCGAATGTTCTTCATTTCTTAACCGACGGAGTCAGCATCTCGACATCGGAGAGCCACGGGGTAAGTCAACTTCGTCAGCATCGACTAAATCGTATCCGTCTTCCACAGAAGCAAGAAATAAAATTCGGACTACATTAGCTGTTACATTTAGTTGAACGACAAGTGTTGATGTGTGGCTGGCACAGTTAAGAAATGTGGAGGAGGTGTACGGTGTGGAAAAAAAAAGGTACACACACTTTTTGTGAGCAAAATGAGAGGCAAGGCTCAAGAATGGTTGTACGCACAACCTAATTTTTTAAAAGATGACATAGATAACCTGACAGAGGGTTTAAAATAAGTTTTTGGTACAAAACAAAACAAGATGGAGATAAGAAAAGGTTCGAAAACCGAAAGTGGAAAGTGAAAGAAACTTTCAGTGAATATTTCTACGACAAAGTGAGAATGGCGACTGGATTGAAAATGCACGAAGAAGAATGGATTGAATACGCGATTGAGGGATTTTCTGATGACAACATAAGGTTATATGCCCGTGTCCAGGGGTATACAACAAAGGCAGGACTATTGCGAGCGTTCGGCAAAGTCACTCAGCGGAAGGTGCAAACAAGATCGACTGCTAATACATTTAGCAACAGACAGACGGGATTGACAGCAGATAGAATGGCAAAAGATAGACAAGTGGACGGACAAAGAGTTGCGGTCAGGTGCTATAATTGCAACTTGGTGGGACACGTGGCAAATGTGTGTTCTAGGCCAAAGAGGAAGTCAGCAGTACATCAGTTGTCAGAAGATGACATGTCCAGTGATTACGTAAGATGTTTGTATTTTAAGTTTACAATTGATAGTGATAGTATTCCCTTAGACTGCCTCATAGACTCCGGAAGTCCGATAAGTATGGTTAGAAAATCGTGTATACCGACTTATATATATATCTAAATGTAAGAGGAAAAGAAAATATTTCGGTTTAAATAAAAGTTTGCTTAAAATATATAGAATGTTGTCGTGCGTAGTTTTTTTTAAAAAAGTTGGAATATGAGTAAATCTTATGGTAATAGACGATGGAGCGACGAGTTATGAGGCAATCTTGGGGAAGGATTTCCTAAAAAGTGGAAAATTTAAACAAGTTTCACAATTAGAAAATAATATAACTTGCTCAAAGGAAATAGAAGATGATAGTGAACATTTTGGAAAACAGCTCATGTTAATCGACTGTAAAGATAATGATAGTTCAGAATTGGATTTAGAAGTTGGTGAAGACGTATGTTATGTTCATAAAGAAAAACTTAAAATATTGTATAAGTCGAGTTATTTGTTTGCCGATCGCCCTACGGAACCGGTAGTTAAAACTAAAATGAATTTAACGCTGAATGATGTGAAATTGTTTCATTGTCGACCGCGTCGTTTGACGTATGTCGAAAAAAACGAACTTAGTTCATTGCGAATATGTCGGTAAAGGGTATATTAGAGAAAGTGAATCTGAATACGTGTCGCCGATAGTATTGGTAAAGGAAAAGACAGGTGATCTTAGGATGTGCATAGATTTTCGTACGTTAAATAAAGCGACTGCAAAAGATAGTTACCCGATACCGGTGATCGACGATTTGCTAGACAGACTGGCAGATAAGACCATTTTTTCTAAGCTAGACCTCAAGAATGGGTTTTTTCACGTTTACATGCATGAAGACGCGGTAAAATATACGTCGTTCATAACACCTTTAGGGCAATACGAATTTTTGAGAATGTCGTTTGGTTTGAAAAACGCGCCGTCAACTTTTCAGAGACACATTAACAAGATATTTGCAGACATGATTAGGAACGATGAAGTTATGGTTTACCTAGACGATATAATGATAGCTACGACGACGTACGAAGACCATTTTAGAATACTCTCTGAAGTTTGGAGGAGGATGGTAGACAATAGATTGGAACTAAGGATAGATAAATGCAAGTTTCTACAGAAGAAAATAAAATATTTAGGTTTTACGATTAAGGGAGCGGGTATACAGGCAGATGATAGGGGTATCGAAGCTATAAAAAAATGTCCGGTTCCACAAAAAACTTATGCGGTACAAAGTTTTTTGGGTTTGTGTTCTTATTTCCGTAGATTCGTTAGAGATTTTTCGACCATAGCAAGACCACTGTACGATCTTACAAAAAAAGATAGGGAATTCAAGTTTGGTGACAAACAGTTAGAGGCCTTCGAAAACTTGAAAAACAAATTGATAGAAGCTCCGATCTTGGCACTGTATAGTCCAAAGGACGAAACAGAACTTCATAGCGACGCAAGTGCACAGGGTTTTGGAGCGATTCTGCTACAAAGAAAGCAAGACGGATTACGAAGCAAAGTTACATAGTTTTGAGTTAGAGGCGCTGGCAATAATAAGTGCTTTAAAACGTTTTAGGGTATATTTACAGGGTAAACAGTTCAAGATCGTAACTGATTGTAATTCATTGACCCTAACGCTAAACAAGAAAGAACTCAACCCTCCAATTGCCAATTGGGCGTTAGAACTACAAAATTTTGATTACACTCTAGCACACAGGGCAGGTACTCGCATGCAACACGTCGACGCATTAAGTAGATCGACAAATATTCTGACGATCGAAACGAATACTTTCGAGGAAAACCTGATAGTATGCCAAGGAAAAAACGGAAATATAGTTAAGGTCAAAGAGTTGTTAGAACGATCGAACCATAATTTATACGAGATGAGAAACGGAGTGGTATATAGAAAGAAAAATGATGGCAGTGTCGTGTTTTGTGTACCAACAGAAATGGAAAGTCACGTTTTGTATAAATATCATGACGAAGTAGGTCATGTAGGAACAGATAAGGTGTTAGAATTAGTGTGAAAAAGTTACTGGTTTCCCAAAATGAGAGAGAAGATATGATCGCACATAAAAAACTGTTTGAAGTGTATTGCTTTTTCGGCTAAACAGGGCCGTGAAGAGGGTTTCATTCACAACATACCTAAAGAAGAAAAACCGGTCGTGGTAGTACATGTAGATCATTATGGTCCAATAGAAAATTCAAGGGCGGTTAAAAAGTATATACTAGTGGTAATAGATGCTTTTACAAAATTCGTGAGACTCTACCCGACCAAAACTACAAATACAAAAGAGGTAAATAAAGCATTAACGGACTATTTTAGAGCATATAGTAGACCCAAGTATGTTATATCAGATAGAGGTAGTTGCTTTACCTCTGCAGAGTTCAAGGATTTTTTGTCTGAAGAAGGTGTTCAACACATAAAGGTTGCGACGGGTTCCCCACAAGCGAACGGACAAGTAGAGAGAGTTAACAGGAGCTTAGGACCAATGATAGCCAAGTTAGTAACACCAGAAGAAGGGGTATTTTGGGACCACGTATTAGAGGTAGTCAAACATACACTCAATAACACGGTGGGTAGGACTATAAAAGAACATCCGAGTGTAATGTTGTTTGGAGTGAATCAGAAAGGCAAGTGGTCGGAGGAGCTTAAGGAAAGTCTAACAGAGCTAGAATCGAGAAATGTACGCGACCTGGTGAAGACACGTAGCAAAGCAGCTTTAGAACAAAAGAAGTCGCAGGCATACAAGAAACGATACGTAGATAAAAAACGGTGCAAGGTCACGAAATATAATGTAGGAGACTACGCTATGATAAAAAATTTTGACTCGCATCCGGGGGCGTCTAAAAAGCTAATACCAAAATTTAGAGTACCCTACCAAATCGAAAAAGTCCTACGCAACGACAGATATCTACTTAAAGATGGTGACGGTTTTCAACAGTTGCGAATACCTTACCAAGGAGTATGGGCGGTCGGCAGTATGAAATCATGGCTGAACAAGAGTAAAGCGAATGATTGATTGTAAATTTGCAAGATCAGGTGATCTTAATGGTCAGGATGGCCGAATCGTAGTAATTATTGTAAGAGTTAAGCATGCAACTCACTGTCAAACCATATTTATATTCATGTACCTACATTATATACACATCTAGTCATACACGTGTAAGATTAAGAATAAGAATAAAGAGAGCGTCAGTTTTTTGATCGCATTCGAAGTAAACGAACGTGTTGTTATTTAATCCGCATCGTCTCTAGTGAAACAGTACCTACTACAGATCTATCAACCGACGGATTCATGGCAGCATTGAGACGAATGATCAACAGAAGGGGTTCCGTACATCACTTGTACAGCGATAATGGAACAAATTTTGTTGGAGCAAGCAACATTATTGTTGCACTACAAACAAGGCTTACCAATAAGGGGATCCAGTGGCATTTTATCCCACCCGGAGCTCCTCCCTTTGGTGGACTCTGGGAGGCCGGAGTAAAAACAGTAAAATTGACAACGAATCTCGAGATCGGCCAACTGGTACTGCTGAAGAACGATTTACTGACACCGTCGAAATGGCCTCTGGGAAGAATCATTGAAGTACACAATGGAGCTGATGAACTCACCAGAGTTGTAACGGTCAAGACCGAAAAGGGAATTTTTGAACGACCAATCGCCAAGGAATGCTTACTTCCAAAAGAAGACAATCTCACGAAGCCTCAGAACGACGGAATTCAAAAACAGAAAGTGTCAGGATCATTAGCACCAAGCGGGACCGGAAAAAAACTCAAGATATGGAAACCGTAGATCAGTCATCCCATCTTCGAAGCTGCCAACTGCTAATCAAACCTACGAAATCAATTGGGAACCAATACCGGAGGAGGCAAAATGTTGACGATTTCAATAACAAAACACATAATGCTAACGCAAGCAACATGACCTGCATTACCTACTGACCCACACTAGACACAATGCCGCTCGTATGCATAAGAATTATGCACGTATAAGCATATTACTCAACGACAACTGGAGTGACGACGAATATCGGTCAACCAATTTAGCACAACGATGTCGTAATGCAGGTGGTGTTCGTTCCACCATTCTTCATCTTTCCGCGAAAAAACATAATCCCCTTCTAATCCTCCTGGCTCCGATTTTTCTTGCCATCTGTCCGGATGCGTTCAAATCCCTATATTTACTAAATAGTTTCAACATTTCTTAACAGCTACAAATCCATCAAAAGACAATCCGATTTTGTTGATTTCGGACGGCCATTATAGTCACACTAGAAACATAGACCTGCTAAACATGGCACGTGAAAATGGTGTTGTTAGTTTCTTTGCCACCATATTCTACCCATAAGATGCAGGCACTTGACAAAACATTCATGGACCCTTTAAAGGCCTATTATTAATGAAGAGAAAAGATGCTTTAGCCGTGAGAATTGTCGAAAAGTAAAAGTTTATGACAAATAAGAGCGCACTCTGCTACCGCATTACCCCAACTTATCAACTGCAAGCAACCAATGGGGTAACATCTTGCCATCCTAACGCACAAATGCAGCCATTGAGCATTTTACCACCATTAATAGATGAATGTGTTGCAAGTACAAGCAAAGGGCTATTACCCTCTATTCCCCGCTGTCGAGTTCAAGGTTTGTCAGTCTTTTCGCCTTCTAAAAACAATTCCAGCGCAGATGCAAGCATAGGGTTTATAACAGCCTGGGAGATATCACCACCGCCTAAAATGAAAAGACCTGATGCAGCAGCAGGGGAAGAAAATCATATTAACCACTTCGCCATACAAACAGATTGAAAGCATTGAAAGAATTAAAAAAAAATTAGCCCAATGCTAAGCTTAAACAAGTTAAAAAATGTGTTCCAAAGAAAAGTGCCATATTTCTCTACCAATCTTGCGTATAAGTTCTATCTCATTTTAAAAGTTTTTAATTTTTGTTAATTTTTAGCTAACTAGGCATTTCCTTACCATATTTTCCCTTTTTATACCCTATTCTAAGAGTATATTAATTTTGACGCATAGTTTGTAACATACCTTAATATTGCCCGTTTACCCCTAAAAGTTACTATATTTATGATCAGCATCGATAGTAATGTCGATCTAGCCATGTCCGTCCGTGTTAGAATAAAACGCAACCTTTGCTAGTCCAAATCAGAATGACAATATATTCAATGTATATAAGTAGTTCATGTATGTATTTATAGTAGAAAAGTAATAGTTAAGTTAAAAGAAAAAGAGTTCGTTCACCGAATTATAATATTAGAGTATTAGAATAATATACTAGATAACTTTATATCGTAAAGCAACATATTTTGAATTAACTTCTTAACACTTTCCCTCAATTACAATATGTTAAGCCAAGTCCTTCCATATGTATATAATGTTTCTGTTCAATCAGAAACGTAATCCAAAGGAAAACATCATTGTAATTAAAGCCTAACCATAAGTACTCCCTATTACAATTATTATTACTCCTTCTATTCTATTTAACGAAATAATCTACTACAGTCCACGAAATTTATATAAAACGGAGGGTTTTTTGAGGAGATCGAGTTTTTTCTTGAACCGTCGAGGTCGAAATAAAGGAATCTATTAAAATAATAAAGTTGTCGTGCTTTTTTAATTTTTCAAATTCGTTTTCTCTTTTTCGGCCTAACATTTGGTCCTTCGAGCCGGATATTTAGATAAGACTCGATTCGTCAATAATTAAATAATTTGTACAATTTTTGTCCGTGTATATAATCGGAAATAATTGATCACACAAATTCTTCCGTTAAATATTGAGACTTATTCGCATATAAGCATTTAATTTCATTTAAAGTGATCGCACACTTTCGTCGTTATAATATCAAAATCATTACTCGTATATTATATTCTCCCTACGTAAATATTGAATATATATGTATAATACCCATATAAGATATATATAGTATACATATATATGAACAATTCATCACGCCACTATCACCGTCATCGAATTTTCCTCAGCACAGTGTTGCATTCTCCCTTCCACAAAAAGCGCAGCAGTTATCATCGCATTGCCTGATCGCATTCGCAAAATACATTCATACAAATATAGCCTCATTGGAACACCCTGACCTTTTCTTACTTACCAAAGCTATCGTCATCGTCGCCACGAGACACTATTGTACGCTCTTTCCTTGCAGAAGAGTGCGACAGTAGTAATACACACATAAAAAAACACATCTCGAAACACTATTGTACTCTCTTTTTACTAGCAAAGAGTGCGACAGTAGTAATATACGCAAAACGTCAAAAATTCATCGTTGTTAAAATAATCTAAAATGACTGCCATTGAACAATTAAAGGCATCCCGTGCATCGAGAAAAGGTTATATAACTCGAGTTGGGAAAATTATCGATGAACACGATAATAAACTAAATGCCACGGACCTCAATTGTCGTCTTGAATTGTTAGAAGGATACTTTTCGAATTTTCTGACAACCCAAGATGCTATCGACACACTTCTTCCTGGAGACCCAGCTGAAGAAGAGTATAGGGCAAGTATTGAAGACTTGTATTGTTCTCTTAAATCGAAAATTCTGACTCGCATTGCAAATTTAAAACAAATCTCAACTACGCCTGATACAACGCACTCTTCGGTCAGCGACGATCTTCCCAAATTGAAGCCGCCAACATTTGCAGGGGAATATACAGACTACAACACCTTCATCCAACAGGTCAAGGCCACAATCGACTCGAAGCCAATTCCAACAATAAGAATGTTCCAATTGCTTGTTGACGAATGCCTTAAAGGAGAAGCCAAGTTGGCAATTAAATCTCTGGATGTCACCGAGGACAATTATGCAAAGGCATTGGATTTGCTAAAAAACCGATATGATAACAAGTGCATAGTGTTCCAGGCGCACATTCGAGGACTGTATCACCTTCCAACAGTATCGAAAAATTCGGGAGCTCAGCTTCGTCGTTTTGTTGACTGCGTTGATGGACATCTAGGTGCGTTAAGATCCTTGGGAACTGATACCGATATTGTAAACGCATTGTTAATCTATATTACGTCTCTCAAATTGGATGCTGAAACTTACAAGAAATGGAAGAATCATTGCAGTTAGAGAAGCTGCCAACGTGGAGCGAATGTTCTTCATTTCTTAACCGACGGAGTCAGCATCTCGACATCGGAGAGCCACGGGGTAAGTCAACTTCGTCAGCATCGACTAAATCGTATCCGTCTTCCACAGAAGCAAGAAATAAAATTCGGACTACATTAGCTGTTACTGAGTTGCGCTGCGCATTCTGCAATGTATCGCAACATAAGATTTCGGATTGCAACAAATTCATCAAGCTCAAAGTCTATCAACGATTTCAAACAGTAAAGCGACTTGGACTCTGCATAAATTGTTTGCAATTCGGACATTCGGTTAAGGAATGCATGTCATCAAAGTGTAGAGTCTGTAGCGAACCACATCATTCGTTACTGCATCGATTTCAGGTCGCTTCTCCAACCCCATCGCCAACAGCAAATCAATGCCCTTCTTCAAATCAAGACCAAGGCTCAATGGATCTAAACGCACAGGCGCATGCAACATCGCTTGCATTACATTCTCTCAACACGCACGGTTGTTTAGGTAGTCATGTATTTCTGGCCACCGCAATAGTGAATGTGAAAACGGCAACTGGCAAATACATACCCGCCCGTATTGTTATGCATTCAGGCTCTCAGCTTAATTTGATTTCAGAGCATTTGGCTCAAAGGCTGCGGTTGAAGCGCATCAATTTCAATGGAGAATTAAGTGGGATCGGAAATATAAACCTTGCAGCTCGTCAAAAAACATTCGCTTCGTTGACATCAAGGCTGAGTGACTTCGAAATAAACTTGGACTTCTGGATCTTATCTTCCATAACATCGAAACAACCCGAAGTTCGCATAAATGTAGATGATTGGTGTATTCCGTCTGATATAAGGCTCGCTGATCCCAATTTCAACAGGCCTCAACGCATCGATATGCTCATAGGAGCTGATGTATTTTTTGAACTTTTGGCTGATGGCCAAATAAAATTGGGAGAGGAGCGGCCGCTATTAAAAAACACAATGTTTGGTTGGATCGTTGTCGGAAAGTTCAACCCACTTCATAGTACCCCTCGTCGAGTTTGCAATTTGGTTTCACGTGATCACGGATACAATCACCTAAATACGTCGACGGATAACTCAATCGATGATATGTTTCAACGGTTTTTGTCAATGGAAGAGGTCCACACAGAGACACCAAACTGGACTGAAGAGCAGATGGCCTGTGAAAACACATTTTGCAACACAATTCAGCAAAGGGCCGACGGCAGACTTGTTGTACAACTGCCTTTTAAAGAGGATCCCAAGGTGCTAGGTGACTCAAGGAGAATTGCGGAGAAAAGATTCCTATCTTTGGAAAGGCTAATAGCAAAGTTGCCGGAAATCAAACAACAATATATTTTGTTCATGCGGGAGTACGAGTCGTTGGGACATATGGAAGCTGTGCCACCTGAAGAAATCTCCTCCATTCGATACTATATACCCCATCAGTTCGTTTTGCGTCCAGAGAGTTCTTCGACCAAATTGAGGGTTGTGTTCGATGCGTCCTGTCGAACATCGTCAAATGTATCCCTCAATGATATTCTGATGGCAGGTCCAACAGTACAGCAAGATCTATATTCAATATCACTTCGCTTTCGTTCCCATAAAATCGCTTTGACCGCAGATGTACCAAAGATGTATAGGCAAATTTTTTGTTCGGCCTACTGATGCGAACTTTCAAGGAATTTTGTGGCGAGAAGATACGAATGCGGACATTCGAGTCTTTCGATTAACCACAGTGACGTATGGGACATCATCAGCACCCTACCATGCCACTCGCTGTTTGTTGTACCTAGCTGAGAAATATGAAACACAATTTCCAATTGGATCTGCAGTTATCAAACGAGACTTTTATATCGATGATCTTATCTCAGGAGCGGACACATTGGACGATGCCAAGAACATCCGGCGTCAGACTGAATCCATCTTGAAGAGCGCTGGACTTGAGCTAAAGAAGTGGTATTCCAACGAGGCTAAGCTGATGGACACGATTCCAGCATCAGATCGAGAGACAATGCTGAGACTAAATGATAACGATGTCATTAAAGCTCTAGGTATAGTCTGGGAGCCCTCAAAGGATGTGTTGCAATTCGTGAATCCATTGGAAAGTGTGCAGAGTGTCGCTATCGTTACAAAAAGAACTGTTTTATCAGACATAGCCCGATTGTTCGATCCCTTGGGGTTAGTGAATCCAGTCATCGTGCTGGGAAAAATATTTCTTCACCGGCTCTGGATAGCGAGAGTTGGCTGGGATGAAGATATTGCTGATGACCTGAAGGAGGAGTGGATTAGGTATCGTTCTCAACTTTGGGAACTTACAAGGGTGCGTATTCCAAGATACATATTTTCCACTGATGCTGTTAGTTGTGAGTTGCATGGGTTTTCGGATGCTTCTCTCAGAGCATTTGGTTGTTGTCTTTATGTTCGCATTGTTGATTTGCTGCGAAACGTATCTGTTCATCTGTTATGTGCAAAATCAAAGGTAGCACCTGTATCCACTCAAACATTACCAAGGCTGGAACTGTTCGCTTCGCTGCTTCTGGCAAGGTTGCTCCGTCGAGTATTGGATGCCTATGAAAATCTCTTTGATAAAATTGGTTTATGGACCACTTCTGAGGGTGCTGGATTGGCTTGCCGACCATCCTTCGTCTTGGAATACCTTCGTCGCCAATCGGGTGTCCATAATCCAAGAATTAACGGCTGCGGCTGGTGCGACATGGAGGCATGTCGATAGCAAATCGAACCCTGCAGACATCATATCTAGGGGAGCAATGGTTTCAAATTTGGTTCAATCCATCTGGTTCAAGGGTCCTGATTTTGTATACTGTCCCCCTGGTCATTGGCCTGCAACAACAAAGCGGGCATCCAATCCATTTCTTAAACCTGAGTCTGTGGTTCCTTTTTTAATACGAGTGGGTGGAAGATTAGAACAGTCAGAGTTGCCGTATGACGCCAAGCACCCGATACTCCTGTCAAAATCACATCAATTTGTTCGTGGCTATCTTAATCATTTGCATACTAAGAATTATCATGCAGGAGCTCAAGCGTTGGTGTCAATTTCGAGGCAGATGTTCTGGATTATCGATGCACGGAGTATGGCGACAAGTGTAATTTAATTTGGTGGGGGCATGCGCCCCATTTATTCAGCTTAATACAAGCTATAATATGTCTTAAAACAAAACTAAGACTTATAGCTAGACTTAAAAACTAATACTTAGAAGCTAGAGATTAAGTTAGGGTTTATGGAGAAGGAGGTTAAGTTTAATGGAGGGAGTGCTGCGGTTGAAATCAAAAACAGAAATGTTTGAATTTACCTTCCGTAGCAAACGGGAAATTGGTTCGTTGGAGCCATAGAACGTGCGGTGGGTTGGTAGATAAAACAGACGGGGATGTCTTAAATTACGAGGGTTAGTATTAAAGGAGATGGAGTTGTAAAGGGACGGGCAATCGATAGAGCCTGAGAGGAGGCGATGAATGAAGAGAATGTCTGCTGCATCCCTGCGATCTTCAAGGCTATTCAAGTTAATGAGTTTGAGGCGGTCTAAATAGGGAGGAAGAATTAGGGGATCGTTCCAAGGAAGTCCGCGGAGGGCAAATCGAAGAAAACGTCGTTGTATGTTTTCGATTCTGGTTACATGAACTTGCTGAAAGGGTGACCACGTTTGGCTGGCGTATTCGAGGAGGGGGCGGACAAAAGTAATGTAGAGAGATCTGGTAACGTATGGATCAGAGAATTCCTTTGACCACCGTTTAATGAACCCAAGGGATGAATTAGCTTTACGAATTATATCGTCAATGTGCGAACGGAAGTTAAGCTGGCTTTCGTACAATATGCCAAGGTCACGAAGAGACTGTACGATAGGTATAGGTTGATCATAAAGAAGGTAAAGACGGGGAGGGGACTTGTTGTATTTACGTGATAAGGTTATGGATTGGCATTTCGCAACATTGAGCTCTAGGCAGTTTTTGAGACACCAAATAGAAAAACTGTCTAGATCTTGTTGTAGCAAGCAGGAGACTTGCGATGAAGATATGTGTTTGAAAAATTTGGTGTCATCGGCATAGAGAGAGATAGAAGAGTGTTTAATAACCCTTTCCAGATCGTTTATAGTTAATATGAAGAGAAGTGGACCTAGGTGACTGCCTTGTGGTACACCAGAGGTCGCCACGAATGGGGCAGATAGGACGGACCTGAAACGAACATTATATAAGCGGTTTTCCAGATAAGATGATATCCATTTCAGCAGTATTGGTTCGAGACCAAGGGTGGACAGTTTGAAAAGAATTAATTTATGGGATATCTTATCAAAAGCTTTACTAAAATCAGTCGCAATAACATCGACTTCTTTACCACTTTCTAAGGCTGTTAGCGCAGAGGATGCGAATTCAACGAGGTTAGTGGTGGTTGATCTACCTTTTAGAAAGCCATGTTGGTTCTTTGAAATAAAAGACTTGCATTGAAAGCTTAAGGATTCCTACAAAATGCTTTCCAGGAGTTTGGGTAGATGCGAAAGTTTGGCTATCGGGCGATAATTAGTAACTTCACTTTTTAATCCCTTTTTATGGATCGGCTTTATGAAGGAGGACTTCCATATCTGAGGAAAGTCGCTTTGAGATAGTGAGAGCTTAAAGAGGTGCGAAAGGGGGTAGGAGAGCACTAGGGAACACTTCTTAAGAAGAATAGCGGGAATACCATCTGGGCCAGGTGAATATTCATCATTAAGTTTTTGCAACTTATTTTCAATTACAGAAGGTTCAAAAGTTTGAGAGAGAAAGGGACCAGTGGAGTACTCGAGTAGGTAGTTGAAATAAGAATGATCTGGTACAAAGGAGTTATCGGCAAAAGATTTTTTAAAAAAGGTGGCAAAAAAATTAGCAATGGTTTGTGGATCACTTGAAGATATGTTTTCGTGAGAGAGGGATGGGGGGTAGCCGTCGGATTTTTTCTTGTAGTTAACGAATCGGAGAAAAGATTTAGGGTCGCTTATAAGATTGGCTTGCGCATTGTTAATATGTCTTTGCTGGAGGGAGTTATAAGCCTGGGTGAATTGAAGGTATGAGCCGAGATAGTTGGAATAGTCAGAAAAAGACTTGTTTCGAAGGAAAACTGACCATAATTTGTTTCTCTTGTTACGTAACGATCGTAGTCTTCGATTATACCAAGGGGGAGATGTAGAGAAGGGTTTTGGCCGAGAAATAGGGACAAAAAGGGAGATAGAAAAGAATAATTCTCTGTAAAACAAGGAGAGGGCATCATTTACAGGGAGATTGGCAAATTCAAATGAGACTTTGCTGAGGTGTTCACTAATTTTACGGAAATTGGCTTTATGAAAATCATAGCAGGGGGGGCCAGCGGGTGGTGTGGACTGGAGGAGGGTCGTGAAAAAAAGAAAGAAGAAGTGGGGGGTGAAGGTTGTCAATAGTCGAAAGAAGAAGAGGAGAAAGCGAGACAGAGGAGTTAAGTGGGTCAGTAGTGAAGATGAGGTCTAACTGCCTACCCATATAATTAGAGATGCCACTTACTTGGCATAGACTTGAGTCGGTTAGTCGATCGATGAAGAGACATTCTTTAGTTGAGTTGGGATTCGAAGCAATGAAATGAATGCAGTTCACAATTGTCTTCGATGTTTTCGAATGCGGCCAAGGTTGCGAGAGCAGATCATGGGAGATCTTCCAGCGTCTAGGGTGTGTATAGCGCGACCATTTTTAACTTCGGGGGTAGACTTTTGTGGTCCATTTATAAAATCAGTACGGAGTCGAGGGTCTCGCACCACTAAGTCGTACATGGCTGTCTTCGTGTGCTTCACAACAAAGGCCGTACATCTGGAGATAGTGCTCGTCGTGGCATTTGTCGTCACCTTTATTGCGACAACGCCACAAATTTTGTGGGAGCTAGAAATGAATTAGCAGACCTATGAAATCAGTTCTACAATGATCATACTCAATCATCGATACAGAGAATCTGCGCAGAGGATAACATCGAGTTTCACCATATACCACCTCGTTCGCCTCACTTCGGCGGGTTATGGGAGTCAGCGGTGAAGTCAGCGAAGAGTCTATTCATCAGAACGTGCAGCTCGCACACCTTTACTTTCGAAGAGCTTTCAACGGTCGCTGCTGAAATTGAAGCCATCCTTAACTCAAGACCACTGACGCCATTAACTACGGATCCGAGCGATGAACAGGTGCTGACGCCAGGGCACTTTATAGTCGGCGCGCGGTCCGTTGACTTCGTTCGTCGAGCCTGACATCACTAATGTATCCCGTCTCGATCGTTGGCAACAACTCAATGCAATTCGTCAACACTTTTGGAAGCGATGGTCTCGTGAATATATCGTCAAACTACAGCATCGCTATAAATGGAACACGACATCTGCGGACGTCAAGCCTGGTATGATGGTTCTCATTTCGGACGACAATCTACCTCCACAGAAATGGCTTCTTGGACGTATTTTAAACACTACAAAGGGACGGGATGGCCATATTCGTGTTGTAGGCATCAAAACTAAGAACGGGGTTATATCCAGAGCAGTCCACAAGGTGGCGCCCTTGCCATTCGAAGACATTTCTTAAAGAATCTTCGATCTTTCAGAGGCGGCGGCATGTTCAATCAGAAACGTAATCCAAAGGAAAACATCATTGTAATTAAAGCCTAACCATAAGTACTCCCTATTACAATTATTATTACTCCTTCTATTCTATTTAACGAAATAATCTACTACAGTCCACGGAATTTATATAAAACGGAGGGTTTTTTGAGGAGATCGAGTTTTTTCTTGAACCGTCGAGGTCGAAATAACGGAATCTATTAAAATAATAAAGTTGTCGTGCTTTTTTAATTTTTCAAATTCGTTTTCTCTTTTTCGGCCTAACAGTTTCAATGCAGTAAGTTCCTTGGTAAGTGCATCCGCAGTCATATGTTCAGTATCGATATGGTCCAAAACGATTACGCCCTTTTGTACAGCCTCGCGAACAAAATGATATCTCATGTCGATATGTTTAGTCCGTGAAGGCTGGACTGGATTTTTAGCAATAGATTGAGCGTTTCTATTATCATTGTATATGGTAACACCCTTTTCGTCTGCGGAGGAAATTTCATGCAGAAACTTCTTAAGGTACATGGCCTCTTTAACCGAATCCGCTATTGCCATATACTCTGCCTCCGCGCTAGATAAGGCCTTTGCTTTTTCGACTCCCAAGACACAGCTGCTCCGCCGAGCTTAAATACATATCCTGTGTAAGATCTCCTATCATCCGGATTTGAGCCCCAGTCGGCATCCGTGTATACGATGACATCCTTCCCGGTCCTTCGATATGTTAGTCCGTAGTCCTTTGTTGCTTTCAGGTACCTCAAAATCCTTTTGGCTGCTGTCCAATGTGGTTTTCCGTAGTCCTGATTAAATTGGCTTAGATAACTTATGGCATACGATATATCCCGCCTCGTTGGAACTGCTAAATAAAGTAAAGAACCAATTAATTTCTGATATGGTAACTTACTTAACTCGTTCCTTTCTATGTCTGTTTTCGGACACATTTTCTTAGACAGTTTTCCGGTAGTATCTAGTGGAATATTGACTGGATTTGAATCTTCCATACTAAATCGCTTTAGGAGATCGATGATATATTTTCGTTGACACATGGTGACTTCTCCGTCGGCTTTTTGATTAAACTCAATGCCTAAAAAATAATTAAGTTTTCCCATATCTTTCATTTCAAATTTAGATTTCAATTCATCCTTAAATAATTTAATTTGGCTCGAACTATTTGACCCTATTATTATGTCGTCAACATAAATTGCGATGATTATGATATCGTTGCCCTTACGTGATATATAAATACAAGGATCTGCTACAAGTGGCTTCATACCCATTTTTAGAAGTTGTTCATTCAGCTTTATATACCATTGCCTACCTGACTGCTTAAGTCCATAGATAGACTTTTGAATATGACACACTTAGTTTTTTTCCAAAATTCTTGCCCATTAGTTCACAATACATTTCAGGTATTTCCATGTAGATGGTCTCTTCAATTTGTCCATTTAAATATGCGGTGACAACATCTAATTGGTGTAAGACGAGTCCCCATTCAACAGCGAGAGCCATTAGTAGGCGAATAGAACATTGTCGAGCTACCGGAGCAACCGTTTCCTTGAAGTCAATGCCTATACGTTGAGAGCACCCCTTCGCAACCAAACGTGCCTTTCGCCTACACATTTTTCCCGTGGAATCCGTCTTTGTTTGAAATACCCATCTGCTTCCAATAACATTCTTTCCCTTTGGCCGGTCTATTATTTTCCAAGTTCTATTTACTTTGTGCGCTAGAAGTTCATCTTTCATCGCCCATTTCCAATCATCAGCATGCGAATCAGTTAGAATGTCGCTAATATTTTGAGGGTCTGAAGTCAGCATCCACGCAGCATCGATGAAAACATCTGAATCATCCGAATCGGCATTGCTATAATTGTCACATTTTCCAGATTTATCAATTAAATTATTTTTTGTCTTTGATTTCGTTCCCATGCTTATTCTTGAACCATCTATAATTACTTTATCCTTGTTAGTATCATGCTGCTTAAACTCTTCATCAACTTTATCACGCTCATCATGCTCTTCCTGATCCTCGTGCTGGCCGCGCTGTTCGTTCTGTACGTGCTCTTCATGCTGCCCACGTTCCTCATGATGTCCATGCTCTTCTTGGTATTCATTGTCTTCCGTTTTTAAATCATGCACTTCATTTTTATCTAAATTCGGCCTAAATAGTATTTCAAATTGATCTTCATATGACGTATCGTTTGAATTCTCAAGATGATTAATGGAATTATCTTTTAAGAACACCACATCCCTGCTTTTAATAATTTTTCTAGTAGTTTGGCACCATAACCTATAGGCTTTCGAATTTTCGCAGTATCCTACAAAGGTATACAATTTCGACCTAGCATCAAATTTGCCTTTATTACTTTTGATCAAGCAATATGCCTTGCTCCCAAATACCTTTAAATGATTCGCATTGGGTACCATTCCTGTCCATAATTTGTAGGGAACTTCTCCGTTGAGACTATTAGACGAACAGCGATTCCTTATATACTTTGCACAGGCTATAGCCTCCGCCCAAAATGATAGAGGTGAATTCGATTGCAATAACATGCAACGACCCATTTTGACCAGAGTCCTGTTCATTCTTTCGGAGACACCATTCTGTTGAGGTGTATATTCGACAGTAAGTTGGTGTTTGATGCCATGTTCCGACAAAAAATATTGAAAATTCTTGCCACAATATTCTCCTCCATTGTCCGAACGTATTGCCTTTATTCGTCTTCCTGTGAGATTTTCAGCGTATGTTTTAAAATGTTTAAAAGCGGAAAGAATTTCATTTTTATATTCAAGGAAATATATCTCACACCACCGGGTAGCATCATCAATGAAAGTTACAAAATACCTACATCCGCCGTTTGACTTCTTTCTCATCGGTCCACAAATGTCGCTGTGGATCAGATCCAATGGATGTGCAGTTCTCGCTGTACTTTTCTTCGGAAATGGTTTCCTGCAATGTTTGCCTTTAATACAAATTTCACAGTCAAAGTTATTATTTTTCATATTCTGTTTCTGATTTATTTTCAACCCAAGAACTAATTGTTTTTGTACCATTTCATGTAATGTATTTACATTAAGATGGCCAAATAGTTTATGCCAGTCTTGTAAATAAGAATTACTTACGTGATTACTTATATTTGCAACTTCCATATTTTCCATTATATAGTATAGCCCATCCTTTTTATGCGCTGTAGTGACAACTTCATTTTTACTATTTCTAATGACTGCTTTGGTTTTATCAAATGATACCGTACATCCTCTATCAGTCACTCTTGATATAGAAACTAAGTTTGTCCTTAGATCTGGTACAAACAAAGGCCCCTATTGCGAGTGGCGATTACTGATAGATGAGCGACATTTATCTATTGTCAATCGTCGATTGTAGATTTTGGTATTGCGAATGGCAATCGTGATTGACATTTGTCGTTTGTCTATCGTCGATTGCAGATTTTGGTATTGTGAATGGCAATTGTGATTGACATTTGTCGATTTGACAATCGCTTGTTGTCGTTTAAGTTTTTCTGATCGACTGTGTGAAAACGAAAACAAAAATATTATTTGCGATCATGTAAGTTGTTTAAATACAATTAAAGTGCGTATTCTTCTTCATAACACGAATAATTATAGGTCGAAGGTAGTCAGCAACAAAAAACAGCTCGAGCAATTGGTGAGATATATGGAAGAAAACCCAGATATTGCAAAAGGAATTTGTGCTAAGACTCTGGCCATGAAAAGATGGGAGCGGTTTGCCATACATCTGAATAGTTTCCGTTATTGGTCTGCTAGATATAAATAGCTGTGTAGATCCTCCTGGACTTGAATTCGGTCAAATGCACAATTTAGAGGAGCATGAAGTAAGTCGTGATTACTCAAATAAAGAAAACGAGTCTTTTGTCGACGATCCTGACTTTATTGTGTATACAGAATTTGAGGAGTTGAAAAGTGTTGTTGGAACACCAGAGCAAGCAAATACAGTCAATGACAGTGTTGTAAACCTTTCTGACAACAAATCACGAAAAGGTTGTAGTCAAAACAAAAAAGGGAATGAAGAAAGGCTGAAGCTGCTAGCAATACAAACGAGCGCACAACAAACTTTTCATAGCGATATAATGGATACAATGCGGGACATAAGAACTAGCACCAAGAATATGGAATCACATATCAAGAGACAATATTATATGCAGAAAGATTACAACAAAGAGTTGCTGGCTATAAAAAAAGAAAAACTTAAAACGTATAAAGATGAGGTCAAAAACCGCCAAAGAGACAGATCAATTAAATTGCAATTGAAGAAACAAACATTGGAGTTACAAAAGGAACTCCGTTACAACAGTTCCTAAACTTAATAATTAAAAAGGACTGTTGTTTTATTGAATTTGATACCTACCTACTGTTATTTCGAACAGAATCTGTGTTCTTATATTATTTTACCGTGCGTACCTAATTTATTATTTTATCATATATATCAATGTCATTTGAAATAAAGAAGAGACTGTTTTACTTTTTAAATTAAATCTTTATTGTTGCAAACATCTGAGAATTTGGTTTTCTGATTGAAACCAACACTTACATCGTTTCCTCTAATTCCAGGGGATTCGAGTTGTCCCTTAGCCACTTCCTATTTCTGGCAATCTCTATAAACTCGTTTGTAGAATTTTCTTCGTCTGAATCATCGAACCAGAACTCAAATGAAGTCATTTTATTATTATATGTATTATTGATATTTTATTTACTTGTATTTTACGAATATATTTGTTTTGAATGTGACATTAGCTCCTGTCAAGAAACTGTCAAAGCATTTCGTAATTCACAGTAACCCAGATGTTATTCACAATAACTCAAACTTTTGTCGATTGTGTTACACAATACCAACACGAAAATTAATCGACACAATCGACAATTGTCGTGTCGATTGCCCATCGACACTCGCAATAGGGGCCAAAGTGTTTTCAAGCCTAGCATCATTGACATGTGATGTACAGATTCTTACTGTGCCACGACCTTTGATTTCTGTTGTTTGCTTGTCCGCTAATAATAACAAACGTGGTTCTGTGTAATCGAGGTTAGAAAACTTGTTTTTGTCACTACACATGTGCGAGGTCGCACCACTATCTAAACACCATCTACGATTTTTTGCACCCACTCCAACTGATAGTGCTTCATCACTCACTGTCTCTACTGAAAACGACTCTACGGTGACGGCAGACTTGTCTGGGCTATTTAACTTCGTTTTACAAACTGCAGCTTTATGCCCCGTTCGTCCACAGCGGTAACATTTGATGCAAAATGTAAAGTTTTTCTTTTCTTCAGGTTCTCTAAATTTCCTACCGTCGTCATACGAGTACTTATTACGTCCGTTCGCTTTTGGTTTGTATTTGTTATATTTGTGTTTGGCAAAAAGTGCTCCACTTTGATCGTTTTCCTTTGATTTTCTTGCGTCATACTCTTCAATTATTTTAATTTTCAAAATTTCTGGCTTGGGCAGATCATCCCTAGATTCAATTGCAATTCTAAAATTCTCATATGATTCTGGTAGACTATAAAGCAAAAGAATAGAAAGTAAATCTTCATTAATTTCCAATTGCATGTCTGTTGACTTATTCACGGCAGACCAAAATTTAGATATATGATTGTGAATGTTCTCACCTTCATTCATTTTATTAAGAACTAATTGCTTCAAAAGCGTGACCTTTTTTGCAGGGCCTCGTGACTGATATACCTCATGTAATTTAATCCAGATATCATTAGAAGTCACACACCCTCTTACCTCTTTTAATTCCGATGAACTTATTGATAACACCAAATCTGATCTCGCTTTTCTGTCCTCTTTGTCCCATAGCTCTGCATCTACCAAGTCCTTTGCTGATGTGCCCGTGGGTCGCTTCTTAAGTCCACTTATATAATCCCATGTATCACTTCTAACTAGAAGAGCTTCCGCATGGAGTTTCCAAGTATCGAAATTGTCTCTAGTAAGTGGTTCAATTCTTACAAATTGATGGCCTGCCATTACTCGATATTGATAGGAAAATTATTCGAGCTGCTTTTTAACTTTTATTATTAACTGATGATTCTGATTTTTTGAGATTTAATTTTTCCTGGGCCCATAACCCTGTTAGAATAAAACGCAACCTTTGCTAGTCCAAATCAGAATGACAATATATTCAATGTATATAAGTAGTTCATGTATGTATTTATAGTAGAAAAGTAATAGTTAAGTTAAAAGAAAATGAGTTCGTTCACCGAATTATAATAATAGAGTATTAGAATAATGTACTAGATAACCTTATATCGTAAAGCAACATATTTTGAATTGACTTTTTAACAGTCCGTCCGTCCGTCCGTCGGCAAAAATTAGGCCTTTAAACTGGGCCTGGAGAGCTGAAATTTTAACCATATACTCTCTAGGGTCCCCAAATAATCAGACACGCCCACAAACTCAAAAAAACAAAATTTTGGAAAAAATCGAATTTTGAGCTAGAAAGCTGAAATTTTTTATATATGATCTATGGCTCCTAAAACTGCTCGGATTTTCAAAATCCGCCCACTGACACGCCCACAAATAAATAAAACATCTTTATTGAAAAACCAAAATTTGAGCTAGGGAGCTGAAATTTATAATATATACTCTCTAGGGGCCATTTAAGCTCATGTGTAAATACAAAATAAAATCCTTTAAATGTTATATAACAAAATATGTAGAGCGTTCTTAACAATTCAACCATACTAAGACTTTTGTCACGCCCACTTATGAGGGATAGGAATAAGAATAGGGTATCCAACAGTTCGCCCAAGCGGACTGTAGCCCGACCCTATGTTTTTTATGTTGTTTATGTTGTTTTGTAATAAAAATAAAAACAAAATTTTTTATATAGGTTTATCATTTCAAAAGTGTTCTGGTGGCAAGAAATTGTAAAGCGGATAATATGGTTAGTATACCACATAAAAAATACATAGTTTTCCCATATACCCGCGAATTTTGCAATCGCCACATTTACGGTAACATCTTTTTTATTGTCTGCTCAACAAACTTGTATGAATACATTTTTGAAGGCAATAACGTAGTCTTAATGTTTAGCTATATACGGCTCGATTCAGACCTACACTTTTGCAATTATAGTCAAAATAGTAATATGTATACCACAATACCCGAAGTTCCTCAACGTGTTGCACTGGAGCAACGCGAGTTTTTTCCCATGGCAGAACTAGCGGAGGATGCTAATATGGCATTGAAATGCAGGCAAACAATTTTACCCATTGTCTCTTCGTTAAATGATTAAACCGAACGTTTATAAAAAATGTTAACAGAAAATTCTAAAATAAATGTTGTTCCGGTTTAAATTAACGGCAACAAATGGATGAACGATTTTTCGAGTTTGTGCGATTTCTTACTGGAGCTTGGGATGGAATAGAGGATGAAATGGTAAGTCACGAATAGGAAGCACACAACAACAATGGGAAGAAATTTATTGAGATGTGCTTATCAACTGGGCTTACGGTAATAAACGGGCGCTCTAGAAGTGATAAACAGGGAAACATAACATTTGTAATGGAAATGGCCTCCTCGACGTTCGAATACAGTCTACCGCGTGGAAAGTGGCTCGAATGTTTAACTGACTTGAACGTAAGTGAACATACATTCTAAGTTCACGTGCCACTAATCGTGTAAGTCAGTTATAGAATGGTCCAGTAATCCCCCGAACCTCAAATGCGATTCTTGCCAACATTGAAATGGAAGGAAATCCGCGCAAATGTATATAAAGCAAGCCTAAGCGCTACACCAGCTGCTGTATCTGTTATAAAACGAGTATACGTTAAACTAATCACTATTTATTTTATTAAAAAAATATATCTTTATTTTTCAACTTTAGTTTTACTAATAATACAAAAATCTTAGCTTCTAAACTGAACTTAACACTAGCAACTTAATTAGGCAACAAGGCAACTGAACATCGATGACTTGAAGACACTTCTATTTATTGCCCACTTGATGCATAGGTCTACTCCAGACACATCATCATCTTTTCGGGGATGAATGGTGACACGATCGTATGGGTTCAATATGTTTATTCCATAGAGATTGCCATCTGCACTTCTTGTGCGTAACATTGTTGTTAATGGTCAATCTAATGGCACTGTTTATGACGACCGACTTTGTTGTTGATGTTGTATCTGGTGGATGGGGATGGCTGTTAGTTTGTCGTCTAGTGGATCGATTATTTAATGTGATTATTTATTGTATCTGGTGGATGGGGATGGCTGTTACTTTGTTGTGGAGTGGATTGATTATTTAATTTGATTATTTAATGATCGTGCTCGACTCTGCTACTTTGTTATGGATTGATAGTGCCTCGCCTCGTCAATAAACTCGTCTTTGTTTCGTTTATTATCTCTTCCCCTCTTAAGTTTTTGCGTCCACGCAAATAAATAGAATGGAATATTAAGGATGCTGGTCGGTTTTGAGATTACCTCCATAGGCTGATCTGTTGTTTGTAATTTTATTCTATATCAAAATGAAATCATAATGATCTGGATTTCCTGCTATCCACTTCCAAGCGGATCCGATAAAATCTAGCGATCGTTTCGCTTTATGAATTTTAATATTATCAATTAAATTTTTAACTTGGGTTAGTTCGTGTTTAAGGAGAGAGAATAAGGAGAGGCGCGGGAATATCATGTTTGTTGAATGTGGAAAGTATTTCAGATACGTATGTTTCATACTGCTCTATTTCTACGATGTGGATTAATTTTAATTCTCCGTTTTGAATCACGATGAGCTCTTTTATGAGTTTCTTAAATAATATTTTCCTGTTCAGACAGTTCTGTTATATCTTGTACTTTTACTCGAGTGAATCTAATTTTGTAACAGCTGAAATAAATAGGGTACATTTCTTGAATTAAGCCCATGACTTCTTCTCTAGTCATTATTCCATTGATAACAGCTGGGTTAAGAAATCTTTTGAAAATTCCCATTAAATTTTCGGTTCGGTTATAATATGCCTATTGAACTTGGGGAAAGGTGTTTCAAACTTATGTTGCGATGTATTACCAATTTCTAAGATGAGTTGGTTTCTGAATACGTTTATTGGTATTTCTACTGAAGGAATAAGGTTATGCGATGAACATTCATCACTGTGCTGCGTAGCAGTGTCGCAGTGTCAAGTGAGGGTCTAGACAGAGGTTCTGCCACGACGTTAGTTTTTCCAGGTTTATAGATAATTTCATGATTGTATTCCTCTAAGATGGTTTTCCATCTTTTCATTTTAGCGTTGTTGTTTTTACTACTTAGAGCGTAGGTTAGGGGCTGGTGATCTGTTAGAATTTTCACTTTGCGTGATCCGTAAATGAAGTTCCGAAGAAAATGTAATGCCCAAATGATTGCAAGCATTTCTTTCTCATTGGTAGCATATGATTCCTCTGTTTTGTTCAATGTTCGAGAAGTAAGAGTGATGGGTTTTCCGTCTTGTTCCAAAACTGCTCCGATGGCATAATTGGAGGCATCTGTGGTAAGATGGAACTCTTTTGTGAAATCTAGATAGGATACTAAAATATCGCTTGATACTAAAGAATTTTTTACTTTGATAAAAGCTTCAAGTGCTTCGTCATTAAGATGAATTGGTGTTTTGGCAGATATGTTTTTGGAGATACGGCCTCCTTCACCTCTTAAAAGCGTAGTTAGAGGTTTTGCCAAATTGGCATATCATTTAATGAAGCGGCGATAATAGCCAGAGAGTCCGAGAAAAGGTCGAAGATCCTTGAGAGTTTTTGGACATGGATAGTTTGATATGGCATCAACCTTTGTCGGGGTGGTTTTAATACCATCCGAAGAAATAACAAATCCTAAAAATTCGACTTCATGTTGTAAAAATGCGCACTTATCTAATTGAACCTTCATGTTGGCTCTTTCTAATGTTTCGAAAACCTTTCTGGGATTTTCAAAATGCGTTTCCTCGTCTTTACTGAAGATTACGATATCATAAATAAAGACTAGGGGCATCTCGTTTCTGAATGTGATCGCGAAGATATTTACAGGAATTATACTAAAAAGGCTTGAATTGTGGGTTAATGAGAATAATTTGCTAAACGAATCGCAAGCAGGTTTCAGAGCGGGTTATTCAACAACGGACCACATTTTCTCCATTCAAAATATCGTAGATTATTACGCAGAAAATGGGAAAAAGCTGTATACAATATTTATTGATTTCAAGGCTGCTTTCGATAGCATTGATCGAGGTGCTTTGTTCTATGAACTAAATCGAATGGGCTTATCCTCTAAGATTTCTAACGTAATAAGAAAACTATATGAGGGCACTGTCTCAGCGGTATGGGACGGTGAACATATGTCAGAATGGTTTGAAACCAAAAGTGGAGTCCGTTAGGGATGCCTTTTATCCCCCCTGCTGTTTCCGCTTTTTATCAACGACATAGTTGACGCCTTGCCAAACGGTATAAACATTGCAGGACTTGTTATAAAATACCTTTTGTATGCGGATGATGTAGTTTTGTTTGCAGATTCTCCACAAAGCCTTCAGCTCATGATAAACAGGCTGGACATTGAAGTTGTGAACGAATTTACTTACTTGGGAATGATTCTCACACCGCAATCAAACCCAAAAAACACTTTCAAAGTAAATTGAAGAAATCTTTATCTGCTATAAACTCAACCTGGCAAAACTTGTTAAGGAACAAAAATGTTGCACATAGTGTAAAATTAAGAGTGTTTGATGCGGCTATGAGAACCGTAATGACATATGGATGTCAGCAGCATGATGAGGTTGAAAAACTGCAACGGCTCTTCCTAAAAAAAACTTTTCAGACTACCGAAATCAACACCTAATTATATGCTGCTGCTTGAAACAGGTCTTCCACCTATTTTTATTTTCACCTTAAAAATGCACCTTGCTTATGTAGCGGAAATATTTACTTACGATGATGATCGGCTACCTAAATTATTAGCACATCACAGTATACAAAAAATATAAGCTGGTTCAAGAAATGGTAGGATACATCCATATTGAGTGGGGTTTCGGTGCTTCCCTGGGAGATAGAAGATGGGAGTATGAGAGAAAAAATCAACTGCATTCTCGAAAATCTAGACAACAAAATAAGACTAGATCTAATAGAGGAAGCAAAGGCTCCCCACGCAGATCTCTATATTCAAAGCTGGATTATAATCTGAGTGAGCGCAATAATTTTACAGACCAAATGAGCTTGTATGAAATTTCTATAATTTTTCGCATTAGGGGAGAGCTTCTGGACTTAAATTATAGACCTTATTTTAATAGCTAAATAACGTTCTGCTCTTTATGTAACTTGCGAGAACAAGAAACCTCCTATCACTTTTTATCAGTATACTTTGAGAAGTCAATACTAACCGAATCAGACTCGATAAGTATCTTAAATGGAAGCAACTGGAAACTCCTTGCCCAATAATGCATTGAAGCTCACAACTACAGAAACGATTTTATAAATTATTAAGAGATCCGAGCCCAAAAATTTATCCAATCTAGCTTTATTTTTTTTATCTTTAGCTGTTTATAAATTATTGTTAGAAATTGTTATACGAACAATGTTTAAAATAATAGTAAAACACATCAAAAGCTTACTTGAATTTATTGTTATATTAATAAATATATTTCGAAAGTTTTTAACGGAAAAGAGAGATGGCATCTGGCAGACGATTACAAAACCAATTCCTGATTATTTATATATTTATTTATCATAATGTTGAATTTGTAAAAAAATTATTTAAAGTCGAAAAATAAAATAAACCTATTATTATTATTATTATCTAGCTACAATTGTGATCTTTTTATTGTTTTCGTTATCCTTGTGCTTGTAGAAGACACTTGATCTCAAATAGTGTGATAGCTGACCGACTAAATTTTTTTTAGAAAGTGAACATCGTAATACAAAGTGAGTATCGTGCATGCCTTTATAATTTGCGCAAATTTTTCATTTTATATAATTTTTTAGGATTTCGTTTTCGGGATTCTTTATTTCATTTTGAATGTAAAATAGACAAGTGTTTGTTCATTATAAAAAAACGCCAGAGACAAATCCATTTAAATTCATAAACTTATTACAATAGCAAAAGAATTAGTTTGAACGTTACAAAGAAAATAAAACGACTAACTGAAAGACACATTCGTAGTGAGTTTATATAGAATTCAAGGTTAAACTACAAGAAAGAGTCAGACAGATTAGCTATGTTTTCATTATTTTTCAACATCCTCGGGCGGGCACAAATGAACTTCCAGAGGATATAGTAGTTGAATCGGCCGTCGAAACTTCTTTCCATCCGGGAGCCTGATTTGACAGGACCTGCCCTTTTGGTCTCTGCCTAGAAATACCTCTTCAATGACTGCCATTTTCCAATTAATGCGTGGTGTTAATTGATCAGCAACTAAAACGACATCACCTTCTTTCAGCTGGATTACGGACTTATTCGGCTTGTGGTGAAAAGAGCGCCGAAGTTGAAGGTATTCAAGCCGCCAACGAATTTTTAGCTTAGCTGTATACCTCATTCGCTGCTTCCAGGCACATCGAAACGTCACAACCTCAGGTTCCCTTGGCAATGAATTCGCACGTACACTTCTGGAATCAAAAAGAAAACTTGCAGGCGTTAAGGGAGATAAGTCCAAAGGATCAGCGCTAACATATGTAAGCGGTCGACAATTGACAACTTCTTCGGTCTCGATGATGATGGTTCTGAGTTTTTCAAAACCCAGCTTGGCTTTGGCGATGGTCACTTTCATTAAATTTTTCATGGTGCGGATCAGTCTCTCCCAGAAACCACCCCACCAGGGCGCACGTTCCACAATAAATTTCCATTTAATCTTTCTTTGCGAAAGGAAACCCTGGATAACCTCATCGTCCCATAGGGAATCAGGACTACTCAATTCAATGGCAGCTCTCCGAAAGGTCCGGGCGTGGTCGGATAATATCATTGTAGGTACGCCACGTCTGCCAATGAACCGCCTAAGGGCCATTAAAAAATGTTCAGTCGATAAGCTCCTCGTTAACTCCAAATGTACAGCGCGTACAGCTGCGCAGGTATACTTTGGAAGCGTCTGAATTGTCATCGTAGCAATAGAGTGGACCCGCAAAATCGACCCCGACGTTGTCAAATGGTCTGGATAGACTGACTCTTTCAATAGGCAAAGGCGCTAAGGGTTGGGAAGCAGGCAATCCCCAAAGTTTCTTGCACAACTTACACGCCTTGATGCGTTTTTTGACTAACTGCCGCCCTTTGAATATCCAAAAATGCTGCCGTAATTGAGCCAGCACTGTACCGACCCCAGCGTGAAGCATGCGTTGATGGTATTCGTCGACGATAATATTAGCAATATGCGACTTTTCGGGAAATATAATTGGGTGTTTCACATCCATTTCTTCGTTTGATGATTGCAGCCGGCCGCCTAATCTCAGGAGACCCTTATTGTCCAAGAAAGGAGACAACTCACAGATCTTCGATGGCCTAGCCAAAACTCCGCCTCTCTGCAAAACACAAATTTCATTAGCAAAATTATCTTTTTGTACATACCGGAACCAGTGGTATTCAGCATTCTCGATCTCAGCTGCTGACAAAGGCGCGAGTTGGACTTCGAACTTAGAGGGGATCCGCGAAGTTCTGAGTTTCGCTTTAGTGCTTCGGACAAAACGATAAATATACGCAGTAACTCGGAGTAAACGATTCCAACAACTATAGTTTCCGTAATTTACTAAGGTTTCTTCCTTGAAGTTTAATGGGACCACTCGCTCATCCAAGAGAACCAAGGTGACAGCAGTAGGTTCTAGCTGTTCATTGTTCGCGAAATTAGCATCGTTGTACCTGAGCCACTGCGGACCATGAGCCCAGAGCGTGGATTTACGAAGGACATCACCACTTATTCCACGCGTTAGGAGGTCCGCTGGATTCTCGTTCCCTTTGCAATGGCTCCACTGCGAAATTTCCGTCAGCCGTCTGATCTCGTCGACCCTGTTTTGTACGTAGGGCTTGCACCGCCGCGTGTTGCCTTGGATCCAACTCAGAGCTATATTAGAATCCGTCCACAAGCGATATTTGATGGAGGAGAGCTTCAAGCATCCTTGTAGATACGAATGGAGTCGGGCAGCTATCAACGCGGCCGTAAGTTCCATCTTGGGTAGTGTCAGCTCGTTGTTGCCATCAGCTAAGTTTTTCGGTTTTTCGCACATAAAAGGGAGACGCTAATTTGCCCGCTAGAAGGAATGCATCTTATAAACGCGACTGCACCATAGGCCTTTGTGATAGCGTCCGCAAAAATGTGGATCTGAAACTCTCCTGTATGTGACGGAAAGGAAATAGCTGCTCTTGGAATGGTCATGTCTTTCAATTCGAGAATACGCTTGACACATTCGTTCCACTCAGTCAAGGAGGCACCAGTTAGAACTTCGTCCCAAGAAATCTTCTTTTTCCATAAACTCTGAAAAGGAATCTTTAATTTGATTATTGAGTCAAATTATTGGGTCGAAGATTCTTGCTATAACTTGAAGCACGTTGCGTTTCGTGCCTTGACAAGAATTGGAAACAAGCATCGGCTCAACCGAATCCAAAGGAAGAATCAACTCGTCGGTATGTATGAACCAATAAAGCCCCAATACTTTTTGCTTGTGAGGCGCATTGCTGGAATTCATTGCATCTCGAATTTTGACACTACTCGAGTTCCATTTGTGAAGGGTCATCGAGGCTCCTTTCAATATAGTCACTGCTTCACTGCAAATTCGTCTTCCCTTATCTTCATCGTCCACGCTGATGACTAGGTCATCCATATATATGCTGTCCTTTCGAGCAGTACAGGTTTCGGTGAAATTCACTTCTTCATGCTTCAGGTGATGCTTGATAGTTGCAGATAATAAGAAAGGGCTGCAGTTTACCCCGAAGCATAGAAAACGGTGACTGTCACGATCGTCCGTGTTTAAAGCAATTTGAAGGAAAGCCTTTTCAATGTCTGCCACAATACCTACGAGGCCCAAGCGAAAATTTAATAACATATTTAAAATATCGGGCAGCAAATTGGCTCCTGTCCAAATGTGATCATTCAAACTGCCGGTTCCATCGGTTTGAGACGATGCGTCGAATACTACACGCAAGCTAGTAGTACTTCCTTGTTTATAAATCGGCCGATGGGGCATGTAATATACGCCCGGTCGATGACAATCGTGTACGATTGGTTCCGCAATTCCATCGTTAACAAGTTGCCTAATAGCAGCGTCGTACTCGTAAAGCTTTGTCGGTTCTCTGGACAAACGTCGAAATAGTGTATTTAAGCGTTGTAACGCCTGACCCTTGTTGTTGTTTAGGATAGAGTCGGAGCTTTTCCATGGCAAACTTGCGACGTACCTCGAACCGTCTCTGGCAATGCATTTCTCTATTAGATTTTCCGTAAGCTCTTGGTTTTCATTCTCCTGACTTTTGATCCCAATGGGTTCTAGCGACCAGAACTGATGAAGATCTGCTTCCGTAGTTGTAAAGCTGAGAAGACAGCTGGAAGTGAAACAAGAATTTCCATTAGAGGCAAAGAAACCATCACTTACGGACAGATGGACACCCTGTAAGGCCCACCCAAACACTGTTTCGACGGCTCTTAATTGTTTGATTAGAGGACGCTGATTTCCCGTAACGACGGACCAGTAAAAATTAAATCCAATGAGAAGACTGAGACCTTCTTCTTCCTCCATGTGTGTTGCAGGAACATCTGACAGCGTGATGACTTCAAAAAGTGAACAATCGCTCTCTGGAACTTCTAAGACGTCAACGCAGATTTCGGGTACTACAACGGCCTCGACTGACATAACGATATGGAGATTAAAGGGGTTTCTTAAAGGAAGTTTAACTTTAATAAACTTTTCAATTGGATTAGCTTCTTTACTCCCAAATTGAATTACAGATAAATCTACCGTGTCAACTGCTTTCAATTTTAATTTATTCACAACACTTTGGCGTATATATGTGTGTTGACTACCACCGTCGATGACAGCTCGAATTGAAATATTTCTGCTGGGTGTAGTTGCAGTCACTACACACATTACTGTCTTCAAAAAGACATTTGTTTTCACATTATGTGTACATAAATTTATGGCACGGGAATTTGAAATCATTTCGTTGCCTTCTTTTTCTCTTCCTTCGCTCACTTGCACAGGTTTCTTATTCTCGTATGTCGGATCGCACATCGACGTCATGTCTTTACCACTACACTTACTACAGGCCAGAAATTTACCGCTTCTACATTTCTTAGATGAGTGTCCCAGTCTTGCGCAACGAAAACATCTGCCACTGCTTCGTAAGAAATTCCTCTTTTCGGCGATCGAAATGTTGCTGTCACAGTCCTTCGTCTTGTGTTTTTTCGATTTACAAAATAGACACGCATCGTCGATCGCATTTACTGTAACTAGACTGGAGGCTGTTGTTGTGTAGAACACCGCTTTTTTCAAGTGATTCAACCTCCCGTTTGAGGAACCGCATTATGCCCTTGACTTCATCACCTTCAATTTGCGAAAGAGATGATTCACTGCGGTTTGAAGACTGTGCCGTTTCCTCCGAAAATACTTTTTGTTCCTCTTGTCGATGATCAGTTGGTAGGCATCGCAGCAGTATAGACCTAAGCATGACGTAGTAATGGGTTGTGGGTACCTGTAATGCGGTAAGTGAGCGGGTACATGAGGTCACCGTTCCATAAAGACTTCGTAGCCCCGCTGTGTCGGTTCGTTCACGAATGGGAGAGAGGCTGACCAATTGATGGATGTGCTTGTCGATAAGTTTTTCGGTACTTCCGTATTGCTCTTGTAAAAGCGCGACTGCTGCCTCATAACACTTTTCTGATGGAGTAAAACCAGCGATGGATCTTTTTGCATCGCCAGCAAGCACCGATTCCAAATAATTAAACTTTTCAGTCGGGGATAAGCTCACATTCTCATGGACAGCACACCGAAATTGCTCCCAGAAAGGCATCCAATCGTTGAAACTTCCATCAAAGCGCTTGAGGGCGAGTTTCGGCAGATGGGAACCGATGCCGTTGTTTGACTGCCGCGTGTTAACGGAAATCTCGCCTGATTCGAATGGAGGTGGAACTGGATTTAATCTCTGATGAAGCCTATCCAACCGTATGCGGAGTCGTGAGAGCGCGTTAACAGACTGATCTTGATAGTCCACAATTTTTTCAATAGAATCATCCGGTTTTAAAAGTCCCTTTTGCTTGACGTCTTCGTTAATAGAGTTTAGGTTATCATTGGCGGACGTCAATCTTTGATGGAGGGACAGGAGTTCTTCTTCGATTTCATCGAACTTCTCCACATTGTCGTCTGCAATTTGTGAACCACTGTCTTTTAAGAAATCCAGCGCAGATTTCACAATTTTAGTTACTTGACCTCTGTATGCAGCGCGGGCAGTCAATTCCATTTTTAATTGTGAGTCACGTTCCCGTAACAAATTCAATTCAATTAGGTATGCTTTAAATATTGTAAGCGATTCGTAATTTTACTGTCTTCAGTCTTTATTCCCGGGTTTCGGCACCAAAATATAAAAAAACGCCCGAGACAAATCCAGTTAAATTCATAAATTTATTACAATATCAAAAGAATTAGTTTGAACGTTATAAAGAAAATAAAACGACTAACTGAAAGACACATTCGTAGTGAGTTTATATAGAATTCAAGGTTAAACTACAAGAAAGAGACAGACAGATTAGCTATGTTTTCATTATTTTTCAACAGTTCATTCCATTTACCGTAATAATGTTTTGCAATTGTTTGCGTTGTAATGTTTTGCAATTGTGTTGCACCAACCACAAATCTGCAAAGTGAAAAGTACTTTTCTGAAAAGTGCAAAGTTTTGCCAATTTGCAAAGAATTCTTTGATTTCGTTTCACCAAACAAAAAAACTTTGCACTTTCATTTCAAATTCCGCAAAGCTTTTCAATAATATGCAAAGAAAAAATTTCATTTGCGGTTGGTCATTTGTCGTGTTAAGTTCGTTAAGTTCGGGTTTATTAAATAATAAATTAAAATGAATCGCTTTGAACGACATTTTGAAGACGAAGGGTACAGTAATAGTTACGTAAAAGATGTAAAATTAAGAATAAATTTTGAAATTACAAATAATTTTCAAACAGTGGAAAGTTTTCGATTGACAAAAACAAATATAGAATTTGTTTTATCAAAAATTGGACATAAGTTGCAATATAACAGTCAAAGGAATATGTGTTTAAGTCCCTTGCAACAATGTTTGTGTACACTGCGTTGGATGGGAAATGGAGCGCAATTCCACGGAGTTGCATCCATGCACGGAATAAACAAAGCAACAGTCTGCAGAGTAGTACACCGAGTTGCAGATGCAATCATTGGTGAATTTCTTGCAAACACCATTTGCTGGCCAGAGAATACTTCGGAAATAGCTACGCGTTTTTTTTCTCAAGGAGGTTTTCCACGTGTAGCTGGATGTATTGACGGGACGATGATAAACATCGATGCACCCAGAGAAAATGAAGAAACTTTCGTCAACAGGCATGGAAAGCATGCTTTAAATGCAATGATGGTTTGTGGCCCAGATCGGTCCTTCTACGCTGTTAACGTAAGTTGGCCAGGAAGTGTACATGATGCAAGGGTGCTGATGGTTAATAACATCAATAAGGACAAACCCAGACAATCTTGTGGAAAAAAGATTTTTTTTTTTAAATTCTGGCTCGCCAAGGCGATTTATAAAAGGGGGGGTACTTCAACCTAAAAGATCTTTTGTACCGTATGGGCCAGAAAAATTGTAAACTAGTAAAATTTCCACTTTCCGTGTAAAGCGGACAATTTTACCAGTAGAAGAATTCTTTATGTCCTCGGGGCTCAATTGTTCCCTGAGAAAGATCTTCTTTCTAATTCCATTAAGGGCTGGGCATTCACATAAAATGTGTTCAGCTGACTCGTCCTCTTCAAGACAGAGTCGGCACTCAGGAGAATCTGCTATTCTCATTTTGTGTAGATGATGTCTTAAACCGTGGTGACCAGTAAGGTAACCTACTAGGTTTTTGATATCATGCCTGCTTAGGTTTAGACATTTGCTGGCATTATGATAGAAGGGCCGAATGGCTCGTTTGGCCTGTCTTAGACCTGGGATGTTATCCCAATGATAGATACATTTTCTATGTTCTATTTTCTAGCAGAAAGGTTCGGGACCTATGAAAGGTGTTTCTGAACCTTTTCTGGCCAGTTCGTCGGCCTTTTCGTTACCTTCTACCCCGACATGACCCGGAACCCACCATAATTTGGTCTTGTTTCTTGCTCCGAGTATTTGTAGGGTATTGAAGTAGTACATGACTGATTTGGAGTCAATGGTATACGAGCTAAGGGCGTTTATAGCTGCTTGACTGTCCGTGAAAATATGAATGGTTGCACCTTTTACGCCAGATAAGATAATGTGGCTGGCGCATTCTTGAATGGCGTGGAGCTCCGCTTGAAATACGCTGGGACTTTTTCCCATGGGTATCGTAAAGCGTTTGTGTGGTCCGTATATTCCCGCTCCTACCCCCGTTTCCATTTTAGAACCATCCGTATACCACTTTATGCCGTTATGGCTGTTTGGTGGGTTATTGCTAACCCATGCTTCTCTTTTGGGTATCTCCGTGGAGAACCGTTTGTTGAAGCATAGTGTTTTTTGAATGCGGTCTGTGACCGCGCAGTTCATGTTAAGTTCTGGCAGTTCATCGAGAAGGGTCTTAAGTTCCGGATGATCATTAAGACTTATCTCGTTTAGCTGTATTAGACTTATTGCACTGCGGATCACCACTTTTTGGACGTATATGTGGAGGGGTATAATTCCTGTTATTGCCTCTATGGCAGCTGTTGGACAGGTACGCATGGCTCCGGAGATACCAAGGCACACAAGCCGTTGTACCTTTTTGAGCTTCTCTATTGCGACCTTTTGTGTGGATTTTGTCGACCATACTATGGAGGCGTATGTTATGATGGGTCTTATCATCACTGTGTAGATCCAGTGGACGATCTTTGGAGAGATTCCCCGGGTTCTACCATATGTGCGACGACAGGCCCATAAAGCTCTATTAGCTTTACTGATTTTGTTGTTTATGTGAGAGTTCCAGTTAAGTCTCTTGTCCAGGATTACTCCAAGATACTTGACTTCGTCGGAATACTCTACGACCGTGTCGTTTATTGTGATTAGGCCTAGGTCTAATTTCCTCCTTTTAGTGAAAGGAACGATGACGGCTTTACTGGGATTTATGGAAAGATTTTCCTTAATGCACCAGTCTATGGCTGTCTTTAGAGCATTTTTCATTTTTGATGTGACTCCTATTGAGTCTTTGCCCCTAACTATGATGACAATATCATCGGCGTACCCAATTGTGGTGTAGCCCAAACTGCTCATCTTGTGTAGCAGGTCATCGATGACCAATGACCACAGAAGGGGTGAGAGTACTCCCCCTTGTGGGCAGCCCCTTACGGCTGTTACTGATACTGAGGTCGTTCCTGACGAGGAAGTTATTTTGCGACTTTCCAGCATCGCCTTGATCGATTTAATAGTTGGTTTATCTATATTTCTATGGTACAAAGCATTTGATATGGATTCATATCCAGTGTTGTCGAAAGCACCCTCTATGTCCAGAAAGGCACAAAGTGCGATCTCTTTGCAACGGTAGGCGTTTTTTATCTCTGTAGTTAGTCTTAACAGAGCGCCTTCCGTGGATTTGCCCTTTTGGTATGCATATTGGTGAGGGTGCAGAGGCATGCTTTTTGATATGCATTCTCTAATGTGGACGTCAATAATCCTTTCCATTGTTTTCTGGAAAAACGATGTCAAGCTTATCGGACGATATGATTTAGGTAATTCGCTCGGCTTGTTTCCCGGTTTGGGTATAAATACTACGTTTACCTCCCTCCAGGTAACTGGTATATACCCCCAGTTTAAGCTGAACTTAAATAAGGCAATCATGGATGGTAGTAAAAATTCTATTCCATTTTGAATGAGGGCTGGAAAAATACCGTCTGTACCTGATGCCTTGAATGGTTTAAATGAGTTAATTGCCCATTTAACCTTATCCGGAGTAAAAAGTGTTCCGGATAAACTATGAATTCTGCTGAGGTTTCTTGGAATTGAGACCTCCGCTGTATGGTCGTCTGTAATGACCATCGTGTGAGAACCTGGGAAGTGAGCCTGAAGCAAAGTTTTCAGCGTTTCTTCCAGGTCGCGTGTGATTGAACCATCTGATTTAATTAACAATCCCATGCCTTTTTCTTGATCCTGTGAACAAAGGTTTAACCGGACACATAAAAGAACTAGGCGAATTGTTTTACATAATCTAGAAGTGAGAACAGAGGCATCAATAGGGGAGCATGATAACAACGATGATGAAGAAAATGACAACATTGAAGACATTGAAATAGAGAATATTGAACGACCAAATGAAAACGCTTATGCAGTTTTAAATGAGTTGAGACTTTTTTTTCTGATTAAAATAAATTGACAAATTAAAAAATAAGAAACAATTTCCATTTAACAACCTTTTTATTTCAATATTCACTCAAATCTAAAATAGTTTCCGCTCTGGAACATGAATCTTTATGATTGCCCTCTGAATTGTTTTATTCTTTTGTAAATTCTGATGCCAGTAAGCGTAATTCACGTTCCAGTTTAAAGGTTTCCAAAGTAGCTTTATATATTTCGATGGATAATAGCTTTTTTTAAAGCTATGAGTTCCATCTCCTCAGCTTCAAGTTTTCTCTTCCTTGAGGATATATTTTTCTCCCGTGAAGAGGAAATATGAAGCTGAGGAGTTTGGGAAGTTTGCTCGAAAGGTGGTACTTCAGATCCATCGCCACCTGCTTCTGGCAAATTGATTCCCTCTGCAACAGGCGAATCCTTGCCAATAATGTCCAGAATTGCTTCATTAACAGCGTAAAGAACAAAGGCTCTTCCTCCTCCAGTTCCTGTTTTTTTGGAATTGTCCCTTTTGGCCTAAAATATAATATTTATGCTCATTTAACTGCATTTAACCCATAACCTAGCACTAACTTACTAGCATCCGACTCTTCCACAAACCGAAAAGATTATCCCTCGCAAAAGTCAACTTTCGGTTGGCTGTGGCCAATCCAAGTGATTTTGCTTTAAGCAAGACTTCCTCCCAAGCTTCCTCTTTTTGCTTTTTTGACGCAACGTTATTTTGAAACGAAGCAAAGAGAATATCCTTTAATTAAAAAGTAAACGAAACAATGAAGCTTGTTTTTACATAATAAATTTAAAAATTACTTTTTTATTTTTTATCACTTCCAAAACAGCTAGCTTTTTACCGTTCTTGTCAACACGATTCATTTCGAATGTTTATTTACAAAAATGTAACCTTGACAAAAGCACCTTCAACAGAAAATGCATTAACATCATATATGTAAACATATATTTGATTACATTCAGAACTCATGCTCGTTTCACAATAGAGCTGTAACCGTATAACATACATATAGTACATGGACTGCTCTTTCATCATGGCCACAGGGCCTCATCCACCATTGCCAACCGCCTTATTCAAAATTATTATAAGAAAAGTAGATTATGTTAATTGAAAAAATACAAAACAATTGCAATCGCAAGTTACTATAATGAATTCGATTATTTTTTTCTTTAAACAAATATTGTGTACAGCACCAGGTGCAGCATAGCAAGATTCCAAATAACAATTAACAAAAAATAATCAATGATAAAGTAAAGTGCAACAAAAATGGGCGACGCTTTGAAAAGATATTGTTGTTTAAGTAAAAAAACAAGACCTCAACTTTTTTAATTTTGTCATCACAACGCAACGAAAATAAGTTGAAACCATTTAAACTGTTTCACTTTGCATCTTTTCAAATTACGACTGAAAATGAAAAGTTACATTTTTAGTTGGTGCAGCGCCCACACTTTTCACTTTGCAAAAACACATCAAAAATTGCAAAGTGCAAAGTCGAGGACTTTTCATTGTTGGTGAAACGCTTTGCACTTTTACTTTGCAGGAAATTATTATTTTGAAAAGTTGCAAAGTGCAAAGTGGTTGGTGCAATAGGGCCCTGATCTCAAATAGTGTGATAGCTGACCGACTAGATTTTTTTTAGACAGTGAACATCGTAATACAAAGCGAGTATCGTGCATGCCTTTATAATTAAAAACTTTATATTATCAGTGACATTTTGTGTTTGAAGTCTTAAGTAGAAATGAACGTATCCATCGTGAAAACCAACAAACAGCGTGAGAAACTGCTTATAAAAAATACAAGGATACATTTTACTGGTAGTGTGAGCAGCGAAAGCGTTCTGAAATAAGTTATCTCAGAGGAATTGCGTACAACATGAACTTGTATTAAATATTGTTTTGTCAAGGATCGTTTTTGATATGTTTTTGTAAGACTTGAACTGTTTTTGTAATGTTTTATTTATTTGAAGTTTTTTATTTTGTTAAATAAATTTGCCAAATTTTTTTGTTGCTACAATAAAATTTTTAGTTTCATTTTCGGGATTTTGGTCTTTCGGGATTGTGGGCTTTCGGGATTACGTTTTTCGGGATTCTGTCCGATTCCCAACCCTACAACCTCGGATAGCGAGCGTACGTACCGAGGCTCCCCTATGAACCACCTGGGGTCGTGCCTGGTGGGGAACCATTCCCAGTATGGATTTTAGTCGCCACTTACGACCGGCATGCCTACCTCGGGTAAATTCTAACCCCTATCCCGAAGGGGTCGGTCACTATTGGTTTATCATTGTTTTTAGAAAAATATTCCCAGAGAGGCTTTTGTCCCAAAGATGTCATTATGTATCTACCTACCTAAAATAAAATAAAATTCAAATACAAAAACGCCAAAACTAACCTGTATCTTGCACTCGATTTAAATGCGGATAAACAGCAACTTGTAGGTAGATACATTATGTCTATATTTATATACATACTAACAATACGAATATGTACTTACTTGGGTTTTTATTTATTTTTTAAGTGTCTTCTACAAGCACAAGGATAACGAAAACAATAAAAAGATCACAATTGTAGCTAGATAATAATAATAGGTTTATTTTATTTTTCGACTTTAAATAATTTTTTTACAAATTCAACATTTTGATAAATAAATATATAAATAATCAGGCCTTGATTTTGTAATCGTCTGCCAGATGCCATCTCTCTTTTCCGTTGAAAACTTTCCAAATATATTTATTAATATAACAATAAATTCAAGTAAGGTTTTGATGTGTTTTACTATTATTTTAAACATTGTTCGTATAACAATTTCTAACAATAATTTATAAACAGGTAAAGATAAAAAAAACAAATATGGGTTTTATTTTGTACGCTATAAAGCTAGATTGGATATATTTTTGGGCTCGGATCTCTTAATAATTTATAAAATCGTTTCTGTAGTTGTGAGCTTCAATGCATTATTGGGCAAGGAGTTTCCAGTTGCTTCCATTTAAGATACTTATCGAGGCTGATTCGGTTAGTATTGACTTCTCAAAGTATACAAATCTTATTTCTTTTAGAATGGGGCACACTGATAAAAAGTGATAGGAGGTTTCTTGTTCTCGCAAGTTACATAAAGAGCAGAACGTTATTTAGCTATTAAAATAAGGTCTATAATTTAAGTCCAGAAGCTCTCCCCTAATGCGAAAAATTATAGAAATTTCATACAAGCTCATTTGGTCTGTAAAATTATTGCGCTCACTCAGATTATAATCCAGCTTTGAATATAGAGATCTGCGTGGGGAACCTTTTGCTTCCTCTATTAGATCTAGTCTTATTTTGTTGTCTAGATTTTCGAGAATGCAGTTGATTTTTTCTCTCATACTCCCATCTTCTATCTCCCAGGGAAGCACCGAAACCCCACTCAATATGGATGTATCCTACCATTTCTTGAACCAGCTTATATTTTTTGTATACTGTGATGTGCTAATAATTTAGGTAGCCGATCATCATCATAAGTAAATATTTTCGCTACATAAGCAAGGTGCATTTTTAAGGTGAAAATAAAAACATAGGGACGGGCTACAGTCCGCTTGGGCGAACTGTTGGGTACCCTATTCTTATTCCTATCCCTCATAATTGGGCGTGACAAAAGTCTAAGTATGGTTGAATTGTTAAGAACGCTCTACATATTTTGTTATATAACATTTAAAGGATTTTATCAAAAAAAAAACCCTCCCTAACTCAAACTTGGGTGTTTCAATAAAATTGTTTTATTTAGTTGTGGGCGTGTCAGTAGGCGGATTTAAAAAAAATTAACACATGAGCATAAAGGGCCCCTAGAGAGTATATATTATAAATTTCAGCTCCCTAGCTCACTTTGAATTTTCAAAAAAAAAAAAATAATAATAATTGTGGGCGTGCCAGTGCGCGGATTTTGAAGATATTTACACATGAGCATAAAGGGCCCATAGAGAGTATATATTATAAATTTCAGCTCCCTAGCTCAAACTTTAGATTTTCAAAAAAAATGTTTTATTTATTTGTGGGCGTGTCAGTGGGCGGATTTAGAAAAATTTTTATCCCGAGCAGTTTTAGGAGTCATAGATATAAAAAATTTCAGCTTTCTAGCTCAAAATTCGATTTTTTCCAAAATGTTGTTTTTTTGAGTTTGTGGGCGTGTCTGTGGGCGGATTTCAAAAATTCGTAAACCTTTCGGGACCCTAGAGAGTATATGGTTAAAATTTCAGCACTCTAGGTCCAGTTTAAAGGCCTAGTTTTTGCCGACGGACGGACGGACGGACGGATATAGTAACTTTTAGGGGTCTACGGGCAATATTAAGGTATGTTACAAACTATGCGTCAAAATTAATATACCCTTAGAATAGGGTATGAATAGGTGGAAGACCTGTTTCAAGCAGCAGCATATAATTAGGTGTTGATTTCGGTAGTCTGAAAAGTTTTTTTTAGGAAGAGACGTTGCAGTTTTTCAACCTCATCATGCTGCTGATATCCATATGTCATTACGGTTCTCATAGCCGCATCAAACACTCTTAATTTTACACTATGTGCAACATTTTTGTTCCTTAACAAGTTTTGCCAGGTTGAGTTTATAGCAGATAAAGATTTCTTCAATTTACTTTGAAAGCGTTTTTTTTGGGTTTGATTGCGGTGTGAGAATCATTCCCAAGTAAGTGAATTCGTTCACAACTTCAATGTCCAGCCTGTTTATCATGAGCTGAAGGCTTTGTGGAGAATCTGCAAACAAAACTACATCATCCGCATACAAAAGGTATTTTATAACAAGTCCTGCAATGCTTATACCGTTTGGCAAGGCGTCAACTATGTCGTTGATAAAAAGCGGAAACAGCAGGGGGGGTAAAAGGCATCCCTAACGGACTCCACTTTTGGTTTCAAACCATTCTGACATATGTTCACCGTCCCATCCCGCTGAGACAGTGTCCTCGTATAGTTTTCTTATTACGTTAGAAATTTTAGAGGATAAGCCCATTAGATTTAGTTCATAGAACAAAGCACCTCGATCAATGCTATCGAAAGCAGCCTTGAAATCAGTAAATATTGTATACAGCTTTTTCCCATTTTCTGCGTAATAATCTACGATATTTTGAATGGAGAAAATGTGGTCCGTTGTTGAATAACCCGCTCTGAAACCTGCTTGCGATTCGTTTAGCAAATTATTCTCATTAACCCACAATTCAAGCCTTTTTAGTATAATTCCTGTAAATATCTTCGCGATCACATTCAGAAACGAGATGCCCCTAGTCTTTATTTATGATATCGTAATCTTCAGTAAAGACGAGGAAACGCATTTTGAAAATCCCAGAAAGGTTTTCGAAACATTAGAAAGAGCCAACATGAAGGTTCAATTAGATAAGTGCGCATTTTTACAACATGAAGTCGAATTTTTAGGATTTGTTATTTCTTCGGATGGTATTAAAACCACCCCGACAAAGGTTGATGCCATATCAAACTATCCATGTCCAAAAACTCTCAAGGATCTTCGACCTTTTCTCGGACTCTCTGGCTATTATCGCCGCTTCATTAAATGATATGCCAATTTGGCAAAACCTCTAACTACGCTTTTAAGAGGTGAAGGAGGCCGTATCTCCAAAAACATATCTGCCAAAACACCAATTCATCTTAATGACGAAGCACTTGAAGCTTTTATCAAAGTAAAAAATTCTTTAGTATCAAGCGATATTTTATTATCCTATCTAGATTTCACAAAAGAGTTCCATCTTACCACAGATGCCTCCAATTATGCCATCGGAGCAGTTTTGGAACAAGACGGAAAACCCATCACTCTTACTTCTCGAACCTTGAACAGAACAGAGGAATCATAATGCTACCAATGAGAAAGAAATGCTTGCAATCATTAGGGCATTACATTCTCTTCGGAACTTCATTTACGGATCACGCAAAGTGAAAATTCTAACAGATCACCAACCCCTAACCTACGCTCTAAGTAATAAAAACAACAACGCTAAAATGATAAGATGGAAAACCATCTTATAGGAATACAATCATGAAATTATCTATAAACCTGGAAAAACTAACGTCGTGGCAGATCCTCTGTCTAGACCCCCACGTGACACTGCTATAAACTCGCTTACAGGTACGCAGCAGAGTGATGAAAGTTCATCGCATAACCTTATTCCTTCAGTAGAAACACCAATATACGTAATTTTTCGGGATTTCGTTTTCGGGATTCTTTTTTCGGGATTTTGGCTTTTCGGGATTTTGGATTTCCTGGATTTTGGGTTTTCGGGATTTTGGATTTTCGGGATTTTGTCCCCAACCCTGTAGGGTTATATAAGAAATGTAAGCGATATCTCTATGTGAATAGACTACGGTCTGCCCCATGCAGGCTGCGGTTTACTCACTGTGAATGCCCTACCGCGAACCAAACCAAAAGGAAAAGTATGAAGGAACAACCTAAGGATATGCCTACTCCAGGTTGCACTCGCAATAGCGAAAATCCACCCGTGGTCTTAACGACCGCGGTCGGGCAAGGATTCTGGAGGCCCCAATCAACATACTACCACCGCCCCCCGCATGTACATACGTTGACTTAGGAGCTGTAAGAACGCTTGCTTCCGAAGACTCCTGGAAAAATTGAGAAAGTAGCGGAGAGGTTCAACCTGATACGCTTAATCTTCATTCCAATAGACAGGTAGCTGATTGTTGCGTTGTTGCTGATGAGGCCCAGGAACAGTTTGAACGGGCTGCAGATGCGGTACGCACCGTTGCGCTTCTGTCTAAGAACCAGCGGAAGAGGAAACAGAGGAAGGCGGCAATCGCGCAGCGCAAACAAACTGAAGCAGTTGAAGGCGCAAGCGCTGAGAGCTGCACTACCTCGGCGGCGACGGCTGAGAGATGCCGGTGGGCAGACGTTACCCCAACCGAAACGCACCAGCTTTTTGAAAACAACGCTGCATCCTCTTCCAATAGCTCAAACAGGAATAAACGGAGGATGATGGCTTCGAGCACTTCTACCGGTGGAACTGCGTACGCACCTTCTGCGTTCCCTTCTACTGTAATACCTCTAACTCATGGAGGTCCCCGCGCACAATATCTGGATGAAACAGTTTCTGCAACCAGCAATGTAGCACCAGTGGACAGAAATTGGCTGTCGCGAAGAAGAACACGGTAATTATATTTACTCAGATTAACCTTCAACATTGGAAGGCTGCTACTGCTCTAATCAGCAAGACGCTTTAAGGGTTAAGTTCAAAACCGTACATAACATCCATACAGGAGCCATGGGTGTGGAAAAATCGCATCTGTGGCCTTGGAGGTTTTCGTGGCACCACGATACTCTGTGACGAACGGTCCGAAAGGCACAGGGCTTGTCTTGCTGTGTCGAACCTTCTCTCAGCGAATAGCTTGGACAATTTTGTGGCCAAGATTCGGTTGCTGCAGTCATAAGCTACGAAACGAATGGAGATTGGAAGACCTTCGTCGTGGCGTCAGCTTTTCTCCCCTATGGTTCGGTAGGGCAATTGCTGAACTCATAGACTATTGCGACACCAGGAAGATGGGCCTAGTTATATGTTGCGATGCCAATGCTCAGAACATTGTTTGGGGCAGCAGCAAATGCAACATGCGAGGAAACCATCTCCTGGATTTCATTCTATCGTCTGATCTTACCGTGAACAATGTTGTATCACAACCAACTTTTGTGACGTCAAGAGGGCAGGAGGTGATTTACCTAAATTTATCTAATAGATACTTTAAGGCGGTTACCAACTGGAGGGTCTCTCCGGAGGTGTCCCTCTCAGACCATAGATATATCGAATTCCGAATCGAATGCGAAGCCATAACTTTGCAGGAGAGAAGAAATCCGACAAAAATTAACTGAATACGCTTCAGGGAGGAATTATGGAAAACTCTCAAAACGCCTGTTTGGTTTGCCTTTCATTGTTTTGATTTCATACTCAGGTCATTCATTTGTTTGTAATCTGATATACATTATTTGCGTATCAGGATGACCTAATTATGTGCATACAAATCAACGCATACGAAATAAGAGAGAAACATAAACAATGAAAGGTAAACTCGGCATTTTGCAACACATGCACTTTGATGCAATAATTCATTGCTTTATCAAGGTTATATATTTTTGTATGTGTAATACATTTAAGATACGCTCAGCATTTATAAATCAATTAATTACTGCGTAAATTCTAGACTAAGCTATTTTTGTATATGTAGTAATAAGTTGGTTAAGTGTTAGGCTAAGCATCTTTTTTGTATAAAAGACGACAACTTTAATAAACAATCGAGTCCGTTTTATTTCGAGACAGTATCAAAGAAACCTTTTTTATTTGACCAAGTGAGTCCGCTTGGCCAGCTGTCCGCTACTACAATCTACACGAATCTAGGTTTATGCACCTAAGATTCAATTTCTACAGAGTCTAGGTTTATGTGCTTACGACTCCAGGGTGTGATAAAACAATCCATCCTTTAAACAACGCCAACCAAATTCAGGACGGGACAAAAGGTAGAGGAAGCTGTTCAAGACCTGAACAGTGCCATTACTAGCTGTTTTGAACTGACATGCCCAGTAAACAAAACCCCTGGCAGAACGCCGGTTCCCTGGTGGAACTCGGAACTGCGGAGAATCCGAAGAGAAGCTAGAAAACTTCTAAATAGGTCACTCAAGACTGATTTGGAGGAAGACTGGAATCTCTACCGATAGAAGCAGAAGGAATATAAGAGGTTAATTCGGGTATCGATAAGTGCTTCTTATAGGAATTTCTGCGAAAAGATTGAAACACTAGGTGAAACTAGTAGGGTGGTTAAAGTTCTGAAAACGGGCAAACCAGCCAAACTGGAATCACTTAGAAAACTTGATGGCACCTAAACTGAGACGAAGGCGGAGACTCTTAGTCATCTGCTGGAGTCTCACTTTCCGGGTACCAGATTACAATTAGTTCACAACCAGCAACGACTACCGAGACTGTGAGTGAGCCAAGATAAACAACTCGGCGTAGCTGATATATTGCGAAGGCCGTGGTAGCGGACGAGGCCATTAAATAAGTAAATACGCTTTTGCGTCTTTTGACGGCTTCAAGTCACCTGGTACGGACGGAATATACCCAGCCATGCTGCAACAATGCACAAACCAGTTGCTACCGACTATGAAGAAAATCTTCACCGCTGTCCTAGCACTGGCATACATTCCAACACCCTGGCGTACAGTTAGAGTGGCATTTATACCAACAATTGGCAGAAGTGACTACTCACTCGCCAAGAGCTTCAGACCAATCAATCTGAGTCCCTTCTTGCTGAAAAGTATGGAAAGGCTGGTCGAGCTTCACGTGTGTGGGAAACACCTATGGCGAAGGTCGTTAAAATTCAAATAGTTTAACAGTTTGAGGCCGATGGCATCGATTGGGGTTATCCGGTTCTGACAGTAGATACCTATTTTGCTGATGAAAAGGAAATGAACTGTGAATGGTTGTGTATCCTGTGGTCGCTGTTCCAGTGGATCGTATGAAAAGGGTGGGCGATTTAATGCAAGGCATAGCTGAACGATCAAATTCGACTTGGAATAAAAATACGGGCTTCAAAGAAAGCGTAAGAAATACGCAACAAAATTATCATTAAAAAAAAGAAAGATTTAACCAGGACCGAACCCGCATGTATGTTTGTTAGTGGGAAAACAAAAGATCGGCGAATTTAACCATTTAGGCAAACTTTGTGATGATGATGAATAGCCTACGGTGGATCTGGCAGTGACTCCAATAACATGACGTTAAGTTGTAAACAATCATACGAGTGTTTATTTCACTCACACTGATATAGTTTTCGACGGTGACCCAGCATATACGATTTCCTGCGGCCTGGATATCGTAAAATTTAAATTGGAAAATTTTATTTTAGGCACACCTATTTTCGAAAAATTCTAATTTGAATTTTAAGTTGAAAAAAATAATATTTCGAAGAATAAACGAGTTCACAAGAACACGGAAGTACACGATCGTCTCTGATGTGATTTCATTTTGCTTGTATTGGTGTGGTGCAGTCGGTAATTGGGTGATATAAAAGGGCATGTCACGAGACGAGCGAGGCTTTTTACTTTCTTGGATTGAATTCTTTTTGTAAAACGAAGTTAGTTGGTTCTTAAGAGGAGAATGTTTAATTCGGGTGAACGGATGGCGAAGTGCCAAGTGTCGCGGGTATTAAAACTAGACGCAGCCAAATGAAAAATCGAGTTTTGTGACTAGTTAATCTTCCCTCGCAAATTAATTACAAAAGAAAAGAAATATCAATTAACGTGACGCGAAGTGAAAATAACAGAATAAGTGAGGCCCTGTACCAGCCAACGAGAAAATCAAATTCATCACTGATCAGCCACAATTCATCCCTATCGCATGACTACACAACTACCCTCATCAATATCACCAACAGCATATCAAATTTATAGGGAAAGCTAAGTAGATTTGTGCCTTTGAATTAAATTAAATTGTTGTGAAAAGTTCGTTCAAATTTCGTTGTCCCGTTCCACTATAGTGAATCCATGCGAAAAAAAGCGACAACAAAGGTTTGTACATTTTTGCAGCATGGCTGGGTATATTCCGTCCGTACCAGGTGACTTGAAGCCGTCAAAAGACGCAAAAGCGTATTTAATGGCCTCGTCCGCTACCACGGCCTTTGCAATATATCAGCTACGCCGAGTTGTTTATCTTGGCTCACTCACAGTCTCGGTAGTCGTTGCTGTTTAGGTGCCATCAAGTTTTCTAAGTGATTCCAGTTTGGCTGGTTTGCCCGTTTTCAGAAATTTAACCACTCTACTAGTTTCACCTAGTGTTTCAATCTTTTTGCAGAAATTCCTATAAGAAGCACTTATCGATACCCGAATTAACCTCTTATATTCCTTCTGCTTCGATCGGTAGAGATTCCAGTCTTCCTCCAAATCAGTCTTGAGTGACCTATTTAGAAGTTTTCTAGCTTCTCTTCGGATTCTCGGCAGTTCCGAGTTCCACCAGGGAACCGGCGTTCTGCCAGGGATTTTGTTTACTGGGCACGTCAGTTCAAAACAAAAAATTTGCGCAAATATTTCATTTTATATAATTTTTCGGGATTTCGTTTTCGGGATTCTTTTTTCGGGATTTTGGATTTCCTGGATTTTGGGTTTTCGGGATTTTGGATTTTCGGGATTTTGGTTTTCGGGATTTTGTCCCCAACCCTGTAGGGTTATATAAGAAATGTAAGCGATATCTGTATGTGAATAGACTACGGTCTGCCCCATGCAATCTGCGGTTTACTCACTGTGAATGCCCTACCGCGAACCAAACCAAAAGGAAAAGTATGAAGGAACAACCTAAGGGTATGTCTACTCCAGGTGGCACTCGTAACAGCGAAAATCCACCCGTGGTCTTAACGACCGCGGTCGGGGCAAGGATTCTGGAGGCCCCAATCAACATACTACCAACGCCCCCCGCATGTACATACGTTGACTTAGGAGCTGTAAGAACGCTTGCTTCCGAAGACTCCTGGAAAAATTGAGAAAGTAGCGGAGAGGTTCAACCTGATACGCTTAATCTTCATTCCAATAGACAGGTAGCTGATTGTTGCGTTGTTGCTGATGAGGCCCAGGAACAGTTTGAACGGGCTGCAGATGCGGTACGCAGCGTTGCGCTTCTGTCTAAGAACCAGCGGAAGAGGAAACAGAGGAAGGCGGCAATCGCGCGGCGCAAATAAACTGAAGCAGTTGAAGGCGCAAGCGCTGAGAGCTGCACTACCTCGGCGGCGACGGCTGAGAGATGCAGGTGGGCAGACGTTAACCCAACCGAAACGCACCAGCTTATTGAAAACAACGCTGCCTCCTCTTCCAATAGCTCAAACAGGAATAAACGGAGGATGATGGCTTCGAGCACTTCTACCGGTGGAACTGCGTACGCACCTTCTGCGTTCCCTTCCACTGTAATACCTCTAACTCATGGAGGTCCCCGCGCACAATATCTGGATGAAACAGTTTCTGCAACCAGCAATGTAGCACCATTGGACAGAAATTGGCTGTCGCGAAGAAGAACACGGTATTTATATTTACTCAGATTAACCTTCAACATTGGAAGGTTGCTACTACTCTAATCAGCGAGAAGCTTTCCGGGTTAAGTACAAAACCGTACATAACATGGGTGTGGAAAAATCGCATCTGTGGCCTTGGAGGTTTCCGTGGCATCACGATGCTCTGTGACGAACGGTCCGAAAGGCCCAGGGCTTGTCTTGCTGTGTCGAACCTTCTCTCAGCAAATAGCTTGGACAATTTTGTGCCCAAGATTCGGTTGCTGCAGTCATAAGCTACGAAACGAATGGAGATTGGAAGACCTTCGTCGTGGCGTCAGCTTTTCTCCCCTATGGTTCGGTAGTGCCTCCACCACCAAGGGCAATTGCTGAACTCATAGACTATTGCGACACCAGGAAGATGGGCCTAGTTATATGTTGCGATGCCAATGCTCAGAACATTGTTTGGGGCAGCAGCAAATGCAACATGCGAGGAAACCATCTCCTGGATTTCATTCTATCGTCTGATCTTACCGTGAACAATGTTGTATCACAACCAACTTTTGTGACGTCAAGAGGGCAGGAGGTGATTTACCTAAATTTATCTAATAGATACTTTAAGGCGGTTACCAACTGGAGGGTCTCTCCGGAGGTGTCCCTCTCAGACCATAGATATATCGAATTCCGAATCGAATGCGAAGCCATAACTTTGCAGGAGAGAAGAAATCCGACAAAAATTAACTGAATACGCTTCAGGGAGGAATTATGGAAAACTCTCAAAACGCCTGTTTGGTTTGCCTTTCATTGTTTTGATTTCATACTCAGGTCATTCATTTGTTTGTAATCTGATATACATTATTTGCGTATCAGGATGACCTAATTATGTGCATACAAATCAACGCATACGAAATAAGAGAGAAACATAAACAATGAAAGGTAAACTCGGCATTTTGCAACACATGCACTTTGATGCAATAATTCATTGCTATATCAAGGTTATATATTTTTGTATGTGTAATACATTTAAGATACGCTCAGCATTTATAAATCAATTAATTACTGCGTAAATTCTAGACTAAGCTATTTTTGTATATGTAGTAATAAGTTGGTTAAGTGTTAGGCTAAGCATCTTTTTTGTATAAAAGACGACAACTTTAATAAACAATCGAGTCCGTTTTATTTCGAGACAGTATCAAAGAAACCTTTTTTATTTGACCAAGTGAGTCCGCTTGGCCAGCTGTCCGCTACTACAATCTACACGAATCTAGGTTTATGCACCTAAGATTCAATTTCTACAGAGTCTAGGTTTATGTGCTTACGACTCCAGGGTGTGATAAAACAATCCATCCTTTAAACAACGCCAACCAAATTCAGGACGGGACAAAAGGTAGAGGAAGCTGTTCAAGACCTGAACAGTGCCATTACTAGCTGTTTTGAACTGACATGCCCAGTAAACAAAACCCCTGGCAGAACGCCGGTTCCCTGGTGGAACTGGGAACTGCGGAGAATCCGAAGAGAAGCTAGAAAACTTCTAAATAGGTCACTCAAGACTGATTTGGAGGAAGACTGGAATCTCTACCGATAGAAGCAGATGGAATATAAGAGGTTAATTCGGGTATCGATAAGTGCTTCTTATAGGAATTTCTGCGAAAAGATTGAAACACTAGGTGAAACTAGTAGGGTGGTTAAAGTTCTGAAAACGGGCAAACCAGCCAAACTGGAATCACTTAGAAAACTTGATGGCACCTAAACTGAGACGAAGGCGGAGACTCTTAGTCATCTGCTGGAGTCTCACTTTCCGGGTACCAGATTACAATTAGTTCACAACCAGCAACGACTACCGAGACTGTGAGTGAGCCAAGATAAACAACTCGGCGTAGCTGATATATTGCGAAGGCCGTGGTAGCGGACGAGGCCATTAAATAAGTAAATACGCTTTTGCGTCTTTTGACGGCTTCAAGTCACCTGGTACGGACGGAATATAGCCAGCCATGCTGCAACAATGCACAAACCAGTTGCTACCGACTATGAAGAAAATCTTCACCGCTGTCCTAGCACTGGCATACATTCCAACACCCTGGCGTACAGTTAGAGTGGCATTTATACCAACAATTGGCAGAAGTGACTACTCACTCGCCAAGAGCTTCAGACCAATCAATCTGAGTCCCTTCTTGCTGAAAAGTATGGAAAGGCTGGTCGAGCTTCACGTGTGTGGGAAACACCTATGGCGAAGGTCGTTAAAATTCAAATAGTTTAACAGTTTGAGGCCGATGGCATCGATTGGGGTTATCCGGTTCTGACAGTAGATACCTATTTTGCTGATGAAAAGGAAATGAACTGTGAATGGTTGTGTATCCTGAGGTCGCTGTTCCAGTGGATCGTATGAAAAGGGTGGGCGATTTAATGCAAGGCATAGCTGAACGATCAAATTCGACTTGGAATAAAAATACGGGCTTCAAAGAAAGCGTAAGAAATACGCAACAAAATTATCATTAAAAAAAAGAAAGATTTAACCAGGACCGAACCCGCATGTATGTTTGTTAGTGGGAAAACAAAAGATCGGCGAATTTAACCATTTAGGCAAACTTTGTGATGATGATGAATAGCCTACGGTGGATCTGGCAGTGACTCCAATAACATGACGTTAAGTTGTAAACAATCATACGAGTGTTTATTTCACTCACACTGATATAGTTTTCGACGGTGACCCAGCATATACGATTTCCTGCGGCCTGGATATCGTAAAATTTAAATTGGAAAATTTTATTTTAGGCACACCTATTTTCGAAAAATTCTAATTTGAATTTTAAGTTGAAAAAAATAATATTTCGAAGAATAAACGAGTTCACAAGAACACGGAAGTACACGATCGTCTCTGATGTGATTTCATTTTGCTTGTATTGGTGTGGTGCAGTCGGTAATTGGGTGATATAAAAGGGCATGTCACGAGACGAGCGAGGCTTTTTACTTTCTTGGATTGAATTCTTTTTGTAAAACAAAGTTAGTTGGTTCTTAAGAGGAGAATGTTTAATTCGGGTGAACGGATGGCGAAGTGCCAACTGTCGCGGGTATAAAAACTAGACGCAGCCAAATGAAAAATCGAGTTTTGTGACTAGTTAATCTTCCCTCGCAAATTAATTACAAAAGAAAAGAAATATCAATTAACGTGACGCGAAGTGAAAATAACAGAATAAGTGAGGCCCTGTACCAGCCAACGAGAAAATCAAATTCATCACTGATCAGCCACAATTCATCCCTATCGCATGACTACACAACTACCCTCATCAATATCACCAACAGCATATCAAATTTATAGGGAAAGCTAAGTAGATTTGTGCCTTTGAATTAAATTAAATTGTTGTGAAAAGTTCGTTCAAATTTCGTTGTCCCGTTCCACTATAGTGAATCCATGCGAAAAAAAGCGACAACAAAGGTTTGTACATTTTTGCAGCATGGCTGGGTATATTCCGTCCGTACCAGGTGACTTGAAGCCGTCAAAAGACGCAAAAGCGTATTTAATGGCCTCGTCCGCTACCACGGCCTTTGCAATATATCAGCTACGCCGAGTTGTTTATCTTGGCTCACTCACAGTCTCGGTAGTCGTTGCTGTTTAGGTGCCATCAAGTTTTCTAAGTGATTCCAGTTTGGCTGGTTTGCCCGTTTTCAGAAATTTAACCACTCTACTAGTTTCATCTAGTGTTTCAATCTTTTCGCAGAAATTCCTATAAGAAGCACTTATCGATACCCGAATTAACCTCGTATATTCCTTCTGCTTCGATCGGTAGAGATTCCAGTCTTCCTCCAAATCAGTCTTGAGTGACCTATTTAGAAGTTTTCTAGCTTCTCTTCGGATTCTCCGCAGTTCCGAGTTCCACCAGGGAACCGGCGTTCTGCCAGGGATTTTGTTTACTGGGCACGTCAGTTCAAAACAAAAAATTTGCGCAAATATTTCATTTTATATAATTTTTCGGGATTTCGTTTTCGGGATTCTTTTTTCGGGATTTTGGCTTTTCGGGATTTTGGATTTCCTGGATTTTGGGTTTTCGGGATTTTGGATTTTCGGGATTTTGGTTTTCGGGATTTTGTCCCCAACCCTGTAGGGTTATATAAGAAATGTAAGCGATATCTGTATGTGAATAGACTACGGTCTGCCAAATGCAATCTGCGGTTTACTCACTGTGAATGCCCTACCGCGAACCAAACCAAAAGGAAAAGTATGAAGGAACAACCTAAGGGTATGTCTACTCCAGGTGGCACTCGTAACAGCGAAAATCCACCCGTGGTCTTAACGACCGCGGTCGGGGCAAGGATTCTGGAGGCCCCAATCAACATACTACCAACGCCCCCCGCATGTACATACGTTGACTTAGGAGCTGTAAGAACGCTTGCTTCTGAAGACTCCTGGAAAAATTGAGAAAGTAGCGGAGAGGTTCAACCTGATACGCTTAATCTTCATTCCAATAGACAGGTAGCTGATTGTTGCGTTGTTGCTGATGAGGCCCAGGAACAGTTTGAACGGGCTGCAGATGCGGTACGCACCGTTGCGCTTCTGTCTAAGAACCAGCGGAAGAGGAAACAGAGGAAGGCGGCAATCGCGCGGCGCAAATAAACTGAAGCAGTTGAAGGCGCAAGCGCTGAGAGCTGCACTACCTCGGCGGCGACGGCTGAGAGATGCCGGTGGGCAGACGTTACCCCAACCGAAACGCACCAGCTTTTTGAAAACAACGCTGCATCCTCTTCCAATAGCTCAAACAGGAATAAACGGAGGATGATGGCTTCGAGCACTTCTACCGGTGGAACTGCGTACGCACCTTCTGCGTTCCCTTCCACTGTAATACCTCTAATTCATGGAGGTCCCCGCGCACAATATCTGGATGAAACAGTTTCTGCAACCAGCAATGTAGCACCAGTGGACAGAAATTGGCTGTCGCGAAGAAGAACACGGTAATTATATTTACTCAGATTAACCTTCAACATTGGAAGGCTGCTACTGCTCTAATCAGCAAGACGCTTTAAGGGTTAAGTTCAAAACCGTACATAACATCCATACAGGAGCCATGGGTGTGGAAAAATCGCATCTGTGGCCTTGGAGGTTTTCGTGGCACCACGATACTCTGTGACGAACGGTCCGAAAGGCACAGGGCTTGTCTTGCTGTGTCGAACCTTCTCTCAGCGAATAGCTTGGACAATTTTGTGGCCAAGATTCGGTTGCTGCAGTCATAAGCTACGAAACGAATGGAGATTGGAAGACCTTCGTCGTGGCGTCAGCTTTTCTCCCCTATGGTTCGGTAGGGCAATTGCTGAACTCATAGACTATTGCGACACCAGGAAGATGGGCCTAGTTATATGTTGCGATGCCAACGCTCAGAACATTGTTTGGGGCAGCAGCAAATGCAACATGCGAGGAAACCATCTCCTGGATTTCATTCTATCGTCTGATCTTACCGTCAACAATGTTGTATCACAGCCAACTTTTGTGACGTCAAGAAGGCAGGAGCTGATTGACCTAACTTTATCTAATAGATACTTTAAGGCGGTTACCAACTGGAGGGTCTCTCCGGAGGTGTCCCTCTCAGACCATAGATATATCGAATTCCGAATCGAATGCGAAGCCATAACTTTGCAGGAGAGAAGAAATCCGACAAAAACTAACTGGATACGATTCAGGGAGGAATTATGGAAAACCCTCAAAACGCCTGTTTGGTTTGCCTTTCATTGTTTTGATTTCATACTCAGGTCATTCATTTATTTGTAATCTGATATACATTATTTGCGTATCGGGATGACCTAATTATGTTCATACAAATCAACGCATACGAAATAAGAGAGAAACATAAACAATGAAAGGTAAACTCGGCATTTTGCAACGCATGCACTTTGATGCAATAATTCATTGCTTTATCAAGGTTCTATATTTTTCTTTGTGTAATACATTTAAGATACGCTCAGCATTTATAAATCAATTAATTACTGCGTAAATTCTCGACTAAGCTATTTTTGTATATGTAGTAATAAGTTGGTTAAGTGTTAGGCTAAGCATCTTTTTTGTATAAAAGACGACAACTTTAATAAACAATCGAGTCCGTTTTAATTCGAGACAGTATCAAATACACCTTTTTTATTTGACCAAGTGAGTCCGCTTGGCCAGCTGTCCGCTACTACAATCTACACGAATCTAGGTTTATGCACCTAAGATTAAATTTCTACAGAGTGTAGGTGTGATAAAACAATCCATCCTTTAAACAACGCCAACCAAACTCAGGAGGAGACAAAAGGTAGAGGAAGCTGTTCAAGACCTGAACAGTGCCATTACTAGCTGTTTTGAACTGACGTGCCCAGTAAACAAAACCCCTGGCAGAACGCCGGTTCCCTGGTGGAACTCGGAACTGCGGAGAATCCGAAGAGACGCTAGAAAACTTCTAAATAGGTCACTCAAGACTGATTTGGAGGTAGACTGGAATCTCTAGCAGTAGGAATATAAGAGGTTAATTCGGGTATCGATAAGTGCTTCTTATAGGAATTTCTGCGAAAAGATTGAAACACTAGGTGAAACTAGTAGGGTGGTTAAAGTTCTGAAAACGGGCAAACCAGCCAAACTGAAATCACTTAGAAAACTTGATGGCACCTAAACTGAGACGAAGGCGGAGACTCTTAATCATCTGCTAGAGTCTCACGTTCCGGGTACCAGATTACAATTAGTTCACAGCCAGCAACGACTACCGAGACTGTGAGTGAGCCAAGATAAACAACTCGGCGTAGCTGATATATTGCGAAGGCCGTGGTAGCGGACGAGGCCATTAAATACGCTTTTGCGTCTTTTGACGGCTTCAAGTCACCTGGTACGGACGGAATATAAACAGCCATGCTGCAAAAATGTACAAACCAGTTGCTACCGACTATGAAGAAAATCTTCACCGCTGTCCTAGCACTGGCATACATTCCAACACCCTGGCATACAATTAGAGTGGCATTTATACCAAAAATTGGCAGAAGTGACTACTCACTCGCCAAGAGCTTCAGACCAATCAATCCGAGTCCCTTCTTGCTGAAAAGTATGGAAAGGCTGGTCGAGCTTCACGTGTGTGGGAAACGCCTATGGCGAAGGTCGTTAAAATTCAAATAGTTTAACAGCTTGAGGCCGATGGCATCGATTGGGGTTATCCGGCTCTAATCAGCAAGACGCCTTCCGGGTTAAGTACAAAACCGTACATAACATCCATACAGGAGCCATGACGAACGGTCCGAAAGGCCCAGGGCTTGTCTTGCTGTGTCGAACCTTCTCTCAGCGAATATCTTGGACAATTTTGTGGCCAAGATTCGGTTGCTGCAGTCATAAGCTACGAAAGGAATGAAGATTGGAAGACCTTCGTCGTGGCGTCAGCTTTTCTCCCCTATGGTTCGGCAGTGCCTCCACCACCAAGGCCATTTGCTGAACTCATAGACTATTGTGACACCAGGAAGGTGGGCCTAGTTATATGTTGCGATGCCAATGCTCAGAACATTGTTTGGGGCAGCAGCAAATGCAACATGCGAGGAAACCATCTCCTGGATTTCATTCTATCGTGTGATTTTACCATCAACAATGTTGTATCACTGCCAACTTTTGTGAAATCAAGAAGGCAGGAGGTGATTGACCTAACTTTGTCTAATAGATACTTTAAGGCGGTTACCAACTGGAGGGCCTCTTCGGAGGTGTCCCTCTCAGACCATAGATATATCGAATTCCGAATCGAATGCGAAGCCATAACTTAGCAGGAGAGAAGAAATCCGACAAAAACTAACTGGATTCGCTTCAGGGAGGAATTATGGAAAACTCTCAAAACGCCAACCAAACTCAGGACGAGACAAAAGGTAGAGGGAGCTGTTCAAGACCTGAACAGTGCCATTACTAGCTGTTTTGAACTGACGTGCCCAGTAAACAAAACCCCTGGCAGAACGCCGGTTCCCCGGTGGAACTCGGAACTGCGGAGAATCCGAAGAGAAGCTAGAAAACTTCTAAATAGGTCACTCAAGACTGATTTGGAGGAAGACTGGAATCTCTACCGATCGAAGCAGAAGGAATATAAGAGGTTAATTCGGGTATCGATAAGTGCTTCTTATAGGAATTTCTGCGAAAAGAATGAAACACTAGGTGAAACTAGTAGGGTGGTTAAATTTCTGAAAAAGGGCAAACCAGCCAAACTGGAATCACTTAGAAAACTTGATGGCACCTAAACTGAGAGGAAGGCGGAGACTCTTAGTCATCTGCTAGAGTCTCGCTTTCCGGGTACTAGATTACAATTGGTTCACAACCAGCAACGACTACCGAGACTGAGTGAGCCAACACAAACAACTCGGCGTAGCTGGTATATTGCGAAGGCCGTGGTAGCGGACGAGGCCATTAAATAGGCTTTTGCGTCTTTTGACGGCTTCAAGTCACCTGGTACGGACGGAATACACCCAGCCATGCTGCAACAATGTACAAACCAGTTGCTACCGACTATGAAGAAAATCTTCACCGCTGTCCTAGCACTGGCATACATTCCAACACCCTGGCGAACAGTTAGAGTGGCATTTATACCAAAAATTGGCAGAAGTGACTACTCACTCGCCAAGAGCTTCAGACCAATCAATCTGACTCCCTTCTTGCTGAAAAGCATGGGAAGGCTGGTCGAGCTTCACGTGTGTGGGAAACGCCTATGGCGAAGGTCGTTAAAATTCAAATAGTCTAACAGTTTGAGGGCCGATGGCATCAATTGGGGTTATCCGGTTCTGACAGTAGATACATATTTTGCTGATGAAAAGGAAATTAACTTTGAATGGTTGTGTATCCTGAGGTCGCTGTTCCAGTGGATCGTATGAAAAGGGTGGGCGATATAATGCAAGGCATGGCTGAACGATCAAATTCGACTTGGAATAAAAATACGGGCTTCAAAGAAAGCGTAAGAAAAACGCAACAAAATTATCATTAAAACATAGGGATAGGCTACAGTCCGCTTGGGCGAACTGTTGGATACCCTATTCTTATTCCTATCCCTCATAAGTGGGCGTGACAAAAGTCTAAGTATGGTTGAATTGTTAAGAACGCTCTACATATTTTGTTATATAACATTTGTTGCGGTAAAATTCCCCGCAACAAGTTCTACTCTCCATTCCCTGACTTCCTGACCAATTCCCTCTTTTATCGGTGCGCATATGCAGGGTCTGAAGAAGTGGAGGGGCAGCCATGGTTCCATCAGCCATGCGTCCACCTCTCTAGAGCCTTGGGTAGGCGACCACAACAGGTAGACGCTTAGCCTGGGCAGGCGGCCCCAACACTGGCAAACCAGATCGACAGGCGGTCGACGGGTCGAGGAAAAGGCCCACCGTAACAGATGGACGGTCTGTTCAGCGAAGCAAGAGGTGGGGCCCCAAATGTCCGGATGGTGAGCCTGACACGGACCGTCAGGAGACTCCCAACGGACCAATGCACTCCCCTACAGACGGACTGTCTGAGGCACAAACGGCGACATCAAACCCAGACGGACGGTCTGCAATGGTAGAGTCGTTTACACATCTGCCAACACACTCCAAACAGACGGGCGGTCTGAAAAATGCAGTAGTCGACACCTATGACACTGCCACAACCAGACAGTCGGTCTGGGATAGCAATGGGGAGGGCGAGCGGACGGCCCCTCCTAAAGACAATTGCACCAGAAGTACCATTGTCACGGTACTGAGTCACGCACGATGGGGGGAAGATGACGCTCTGTCTTTCAACTCCGTCGTGGGAGCACCGGAGGAGCTACAGAGACGTGTGGGCGGACGGCCACGTATACACACTCTCACAACACTGGCCACAATTGTACGAGTCAATTCACGATGAGAACCCAGTACGAAAAAGAAGAAAAAAAAAACACGAAACAACAAATCAAAATACTTACATACAAACATGTGAGAACTGGCGCAAGATTGGCATTTCCCCTTCTCCCCAAATCTGCGCGCGGTCCCACCGAGATAGCTATGGCAAATTAGTGTAGATAAATATAAATCCCAACTTTGGAAATCTCCTGGTCGATTGTTTTTCCGAATAGGATTGTTGGTGCCTGGTCCTAGGGATTTTTATAATCCTATGCCTCCTATTTGTGATTCCTTTAGGGTGGGTTGAATGAGGGAACATGATTAAAATGTATCAATTGATTCTTTTTGGGAAAGTTAACTTTGAATGCGCGAATTAGTGCAATTAATATTTATTTTTCTCGAAAGGTTATTTTTTTCTTGTTATTAAATTCGCGAACTGTCAAATTGAAATGTGTGAGGGTAGATCCAGGGTCGGCCAGAGGGTTCGCTTATCGTTGGATGTTTCCACTGATGGGCGAATTCGAAAGAATGAGAACCGTGAGAGCATTAGCGGGATCATGTTAGCGCATTAGTGTAAAGATGGCACAGTGTAGCGAAAAACGACATGGTCCAGCCAAATGCGTGAATGTGCGTGAATGGGTGGGGGTAGAACAAGGAACAGTTGATACTCTTAGAGCAACAGCTGAGTTATCGTGTGGGAGCTGTGAATTGTCTATCCCAAGTACGTGTGAGTGAGGGAGTACGAAGCAGTCGACAATTTCAGCGCCACAGCTGAATTGTCACGTTAGGGCTGCCGTTGGCTCTGCTTCCCCAAGGTTGTATGATGGTGTGAGTGAGGCACACTGGCCGGCCGAATGGACAAAGAAATCTGGAAGAATCACTTCTTGGTTGACCAGTCGTCTAGATAGACGTTTTACGTTGCAAACGAAAAAAAAGAAAAAAAATTAGTTGTGAAAAAAAACAGAAAAAAAAATAATCTAATCGAGAAAGGTAACGTAGTGTCGCAGAAAGTAGAAGAAAAAGAGGAATCGGGAATAGTGTGTGCAGAAGATTGGCAAGCGGGACCAAAATCCAAAGCCTACGCAGGAGGGCCAGGCGTCTAGGAAAAAAAAAAGGATAATTACAGGGATAAGTATATAGTGACTCGTAGTAGTTAGGAAAAAAGAAAAAAATATATCTCGGTAGGATCGGGCTTCCGTACAATCCCGGTAAAGAACGGGACCCGCGACCGTGTCATTTTAATTTTTGTATTTCGGGACAACGCGATCTTGCGCCAATTCAACCGGCAAATCCGTTATTTCTTTTGTGTGCTAACCAAAATTTCCGTTAATTAAAAGCAATTTGCCGTGCCCCAACGGGGACTTATAACGTGGTACAAAAAAAACGGTCTTTCTTTTGTTCTGGAACTTTCTTTTCAGTTCGTGATTCTTCGGTGGTCGGAATTTCACTTTTCTTTCAGCTCTTTCAGATTCTTTCAGATTTTTTTTTTCAGGTTTTTCAGGTTTCACAATTTCCCAACAAAAATTGTGTGGCGCCCATTGTGTTACTGTCATCGGAGGGACATATTTTTCCTTCACGACCAGAAACACCTCAACTTTATTTTTAGGTTCGCTAATTTCAAAGCGTTCACTAATCTGAGCGCAACTTAGCGCTATCGTTGAACCCACCCCAGCTGAGCGACCGGGAAATCAGCATACTTTTGCTGCCTGTTGCACTGTTCGCGTTTGTTTGACAATTTAGCTAATTTTCATTGTACGTTTTGGTCGCAAAATATTCCGCGTCTTTTATTTCGTTCGACCGCGATTAATTAGTAGTTTGATCGCGAATTTTAAGTGTAACAAATTGACGGCCAACGTGGGGCTTTTCTTTTCTTTGTCGGTTTGAAATCGTTTTCGTGCTTTTTGGTGAAAAAAAAAATATATTGTAGGAAAATTGCCGGCACAAGCGTGGGGGGTCCATTGTGCCGACAGTGGAGGTGTTATTATATGTATTTAGGGGAGTTTCTGTTTAAATTTTTGCATTTACAAAACAAAAGTTCGTTTACTTGTGATTTTTTTTTCTTTCTTCAACAGAGATAAAGAAATAAATAGTGAGTGGCTGCAAGTGGAATTATTGGAAGTTGAATAGGAATAAATACCCAGGCATAGCGGAAATTGCTTGGTAGAAAGTGAAATTTAGTCGCCGTTGTGTGTGCAGTTGTCTCATAGAGGTTCAGCAAATTACACCAAGGGGAGTAAAGGAGATAGCGCGAGGTAAACCACCCAGCTATCAACAAGTAGGTCAAACTTTTGCCGTTTGTTATCTTTTTATATATTCGCGTCTTATTAAAATTTGATGAAATTTTTTTGGAAATTGATGCAATAATATTACTACATACATTATCGTGGATTTTCTTTGACCTTATATAGTTGAATATACCCATAAATAATACATATTCGGTTTACCATATCATTCAAATATACTTACATACGCGTCGATCCATTTACTTATTGTAGCAGTAGTACATACATATATATTTTTCCTTGCATTTTAGTTGATAGCAATCAGGGTTACCACTTTTTCTCGTAGTGTGTTTGGAGGGAATATATTTTATTTTAAGTAAATTTTTTTTCGTGGTTTAAATTATTTGCACCGTGGGTTTTCTTTGATTTGATATACAGTACAGACTCGATTTACGAAACTAATAGAAATTAAGGCAGTTGCAATAACCGAGGTAGTTGCACTTATCGGGTAACATTTTACTATGTTTCTGCAGAGATAATGACATGAATGTACTAAAAGAAGCAGGAGTCATCACCTTATCTAAAATTTAAGACATCAATAAACATAATCCAAAGCAGAACAGAACCAACGTTTTTCATTCATAAAACAAATTACAACCGGGTGACAACTTTTGCGCGACCTTGTATTTACAAAGAAATTGTTGCAGGTCCAAACAAAACTACATGACTCTGAAATACCGGCATAAATAACAAGTCAACAGGAGAACATAGATGAATAAACGCAAGATGTTGCCCTAATCGAGGTAATTGTTATGAAAATTTGCACTTATAGAGTCAAGAAGTTCGATGACTTTAGTGTTGCAAAAATCGAGGAGTTGCGCGAATCGAGGGTTGCGTTAATCGAGCTCGTACTGTATATTGCATACTTTTAATAAATATTGGTTTTACCATACCACTCAAATACCTGATTAGATAGTCATAATAATTAAACCATCGATATATTTACCAGTCACTCCATTTACATACATATCCAGTACATACATATTTTTCCCTTGCATTTTATTTTATTTTAAGTAACATTTTCTTGGGGGTGTAAATTATTTGCATAGCGTTAACCACCCATTCATTTCATCTGATTTCGGGGGTTGTCATACTGCGTTTCTTTATTTTTTATTTTGGGGTATACGATAGGGTTTTGTGAAAACCCTTTGACTTACCTAGATATAACATCATACCAACAATTGTTCGCCGGGGTGCGGCACACATTAGTAAGCTTTAGCTGTTCCTTTTAGATTTGTTATTCGTACCTTTTATTCGAATAACACCTGTTAAATTTAATTACAATACCTATAACTTTATATCACCAACTGGTTTTCGTGGGGATATACCTTTATAGTTTTCGGACTGTATCATTAGTGAATTTAAGGGTCATTACTTGAGTTCGATTTCTCGTTTCGATTTGAAGGAAACGTTTTGTCTTTAGGCAACTTTTTGTATTTGTTACATTACCTTTATTGCGCTTTTATTCCGCTAATTGGTTTTGAGGGTGGAGTTGTTGTTTTACATTCGAGGTTTTGTAGAAACATCCTCTTGATTTGGATTTGCTTGTTGTTCCATTGCGTTAATTGGTTTTCGCTTTTTGAATTTTTTTTTTGACTATTGTAAAGGGGTTATTGTTTGTACTCCTGGAGTTGGGATTCCGTATTTTTTCTTAAACCTATTCCTGGTTTTACACACGGGACCTTGCGTGCTTTTGAATTTATAATGGAGATCAATCGATTATCCGCCGATGAGTTGGCGTATGAAGTCGAGGCTCGAAGGCTGCCAACCGGCACAGTAGAGAGCATGAGGAAGTCTTTAAGAGCTGCACGGCTGTTGGAGCGCAGGGGCTCAATGGGAGGGGTCGATAGGGTTAACTATCCTTTTTCATTTGAGGAGGATAAAGAGGCCGTCAAGGCAAAGCTGGACGAGATTTACCACCTGTTGAGAGAGTCTCCAAGAGATCCTAAGTCGAAGGAATTCTTGAAGATTCTCACAAAGATCGAGTGGGCAATGGGTAGGATTGACAGGGCGATCACATTAGAAAGCAAAGACGTGGACGAAAAGCTCAGTTTGCGTAACGAGCTAGTCTTTGCTTTAGGGAAGCTTACTTCTGGGGGTGAAGCCGATACCGAGGATAGCGCGGACGAGTCAGAGGACGGGGATACACGGAAAACGAAGCGTCAACCCCAAATGGAGACACCCCCACATAGACGGATGGCCCGGGACCCTTCGCCACCAACGACTTCTGCCTTTGGGAGAGACAGGGAGTCTTTCTCAAACGTTGGGGGACGAAGTGATCAACACGTTCAACATGAGCGATTCGAAAACTTATCCAAGTGGGATTTGAAGTTTTCAAGGGAACGGTGCGGCGCTTCAGTCAATGCCTTTCTAGAAAGGGTCGACGAGCTTCGTGAAGCGAGGGGGGTTACCATTTCACAACTTTTCAGGTCAGCAGTCGAACTTTTTGATGGGAAGGCGCTCCTCTGGTATAGGGCGATTAGGAGGTCGGTCTGTTCCTGGCAAGAGTTGGTGAGGGAGTTGAAGTTGGAGTTTCTCCCTCCAAATTATGATGATCTGCTCCTAGAAGAGATCAGGCGACGTACCCAAGGGAAGGAAGAGTCAATAGGGGTATATGTAGCGACGATGCAGAATATGTTTGGCAGGCTTTCGGAACCGATTTCGGAGCGGAGGAAGCTGTCAATCCTGCAGAGGAACCTGGCGCCATTCTATCAGACGCAGTTGGGACTGGCAGATCCCAAATGTGTCAAGGATTTGGTGGCGCTGGGACGCAAATTGGAAACGGTGCGGGCAAATGTCGAAACATTTGCTCCGCCGCCAACGAGTCGCAGTAGGCACTTGCTGGAGCCAGACTTGGCTTATATCAGCACTGAGGAACCCAGAATTTCGGTTGTCGCTCAGGACAACCAGCAACGTCGGCAAATGAGGTGCTTTAATTGCGGTAGTGAAGGTCACTTCTCGAATAGGTGTTCCGCTCCTAGGCGTTGTTATGGTTGTGGTGCGGCAGGGGTTTATCGTAGGGATTGCCGACGTTGTTCGGGAAACGCGCAACGGACTCCTGGGTCAGCAGGACAGGAGCGCCGGCGCAATTAGTTAGGTCGTCTGCTGGCGACCAGCTGTCCCCTTCTCTAATTCATTTAGGCTTTACCTTGGAGGCAAACGGGTTAGACAATCGGCCATTTTTGAATGTTTCAATTTATGGAATTCAGTTTCTTGGTCTGCTGGATTCCGGTGCTTCACGCACTATCGTCTGTAGGGACGGGTGGGATATTTTAAAACACTTAGGTTTAGTTTTATCAAAGAGTAGGATTAGTTCAGTAGCATTAGCTGATGGGGCGGGTATAGGAGTTTTGGGAGTAGTATCACTACCGATTGTGGTACAAGATAAGTCCGTCTTCTTAGAGTGTTTGGTTATACCAGCTCTACCACACGTCATGATCTTGGGTGCAGATTTTTGGGCACTGTCGGGCGTAGTCCCGGATTTGAGATCGGGCGTGTGGAACTTTTCGAGTCAGCAGGCGGTTGGCTCCATTTCCGTCATTAAGGAAAAATCCGAATTGGACGATACTGAAACGAGGCAACTGGAAATGTTGGTTGAGAACATTTTCAGAGTTATGCCGGAGGGCTTAGGATGTACCCAATTAGTGGAGCATAAGATTAGGACGTCGGCCGAACCGATTAAGCAAAGGTATTACCCGGTTTCGCCTGCAATGCAGGTTCATATTGATAAGGAACTGAAAGAGATGCTGGATGCGGGAGTCATTGAGAAATCAAACAGTCCGTGGGCATCTCCAATCGTCCTTATCAGGAAAAAAGATGGGTCCTTTCGGTTTTGTGTCGACTATAGGAAACTTAATAAAGTTACAGATAGGGATGCTTATCCACTACCATATATATCAACGACCCTAGACAAACTTCGAGATGCGAAATAACTCACGTCGTTAGACATAAAGTCAGCTTACTGGCAGATCCCCATGGAGGAGGGATCCCGACCGCTCACAGCCTTCACGGTTCCAAATAGGGGTCTCTTCCAGTTCAAGCGAATGCCATTCGGCTTACATAATGCACCGGCGACGTGGCAGAGATTTATCGACAGCGTTCTTGGTGCCGATCTCGAGCCACACGTCTTCGTGTACTTAGACGATATTATTATCGTCACCAATTCTTTTCAACAACATCTTGAGATACTGGAAGAGGTCTTTAAGCGACTATGTGGAGCGGGATTAAAGGCTAGCCGGGAAAAGTGTAACTTTTGTCGGTCGTCTCTAAAATTCCTAGGTTATGTCGTTGATAGGAATGGACTTCACGTCGACCCAGAAAAGGTGGATAGCATGGTGAGGATTCCTGCACCGAAAAATGTGAAGGAAGTTAGGAGCTTCGTAGGGACTATTTCTTGGTACAGGCGCTTTGTACCCAACTTCGCTGAATTAGTGCGTCCTTTAACAGATTTGTTAAAGAAGAGTAGGAAGTTTGTTTGGTCCGCAGAATGCGAAGAAAGCTTCCGAAAGGCGAAGGAATGCTTAGTGACAGCACCGATCCTGACGTGTCCGGATTTTCAAAGACCTTTCGTGGTGCAAACCGACGCGTCAGATTTTGGCATCGGGGCAGTACTGTCACAAGAGTTTGAGGAGGGCGAGAAGGTAGTTTGCTACCTAAGTAGGTCCCTCAACCGATGTGAAAGAAACTACTCGACGACTGAAAAGGAGTGCTTGGCTGTACTATGGGCGATTGAGAAGTTGCGACCGTACATCGAAGGAATTCGGTTCACGGTCGTGACTGACCATTGCTCTTTGGTATGGTTAAGTAACCTTAAGGATCCGTCGGGTAGGTTAGCACGCTGGGCAGTGAGGCTTCAGCAGTTTGATTTTGAGATCGTCCACAGAAAGGGGAAAGAGCATGTCGTTCCCGACATGTTGTCGCGAGGAGTTCCGGTGGTTGCCGAAATCTCAGATGCGGATTTGGACCCTTGGTTGGCAAAGATGATGACAGCTGTTGAAGCAAATCCGCTGGCATATCCAGCGTGGAGAGTTGACAACGGTCGACTTTTTAAATTTGTAAAAGCGCACCATGTCGTGGTCCATGAAGATCACCACGCATGGAAATTAGTAGTGGGGAAAGCAGGCAGATTGGGGATTTTACAGGAGTGTCATGATAATCCGTTAGCTGGGCATATGGGAGTCCGAAAAACTTACGCTAGAGTAAGTTCCAAATATTATTGGCCGAAGATGAAGAGAGATATAACGTCATACGTTAAACGTTGTTCTGTTTGCCAACAGGTGAAGCCGGTGAACGAGAAACCAGCTGGTCTCATGAAGGAGAGGGTCGGAGTTTCGAGGCCTTGGGAAATGATTTGCGTAGATCTGGTAGGCCCACTTCCCAAGTCCAATAGGGGTTTCATCTACATCCTGACGGTAGTAGATTATTTTACGAAATTTCCACTGTTATTCGCGTTGAGATCTGCAACCGCTAAAGCAGTTTGTAGGGAGCTCGAAGACAATGTCTTCCTACTTTTTGGCGTTCCGTCGGTGGTCGTGTGTGACAACGGCCCACAATTCCGTAGTACGGAGTTGAAAACGCTTTGCCAGGCGTACGCGTCACAATTAAGATATACAGCGCATTACCATCCGCAGGCTAATCCTGCCGAGCGCATTAACCAGATCATCAAGACAACGCTGAGGGCGTATGTCTCCGAGAATCACAGGAGTTGGGACGTCGCAACACGACGTTTTAGGTATGACCCCGTATTATGCAAATTTCGGGAGAGAGATGTCAACTTGTGGTCGGGTCATAACCACTGCAGGTGAACAAACCGAAGACAGGGGAGTAGGCGACGACAACGGAGCAGCCACTCCTAGTAGCGGGTTAGGTAGTCGGAGCTTAGGTATAGCAGATGAGGGCCAGATAGTGGGGCCAGATGAGGTAAACAGGGGTTCAGAGGTAGAAAACCGTTTCAACGAACTCAGACTCGACATCGGTAGGAAGTTAGCGGCTGCAGCCAAGAAGTCCGCGAAGGCCTACAATCTCCGTCGGAGAGACGTTCAATATCTCCCGAACGAGATTGTATGGCGAAGGAATTTCGCGTTATCCGACGCCGCTAATTTTTATTCCGCGAAACTCGCCCCGAAATTTATCGGACCTTTCACTATTAAAAAACGCGTCTCTCCGTGGACATACACTTTGAGCGATGAAAACGGTCGAGATCGTGGCACATGGCACGTGAAGGACCTTAAGCCCTATCACAGTGCCGCCGACGACTAGTCCAGCAGTCCCCATTAACGTAGCTCGGTCTTGGTACAAATTTTTCATTTTTCATTTCGATTGAACGTTTTAATTTTGTTGCTATCTGGACAGGCGAATTGGCCGATGATGGGCAAACCCTTCCTTTGTGTGTTGTTAACCTAGCCTCTGGAAATGGCTTGGGGTTCTTTGGAAAACCAAGCACATTTCCTTGGAGGTGAGGGTGGGATTTGTTGCGGTAAAATTCCCCGCAACAAGTTCTACTCTCCATTCCCTGACTTCCTGACCAATTCCCTCTTTTATCGGTGCGCATATGCAGGGTCTGAAGAAGTGGAGGGGCAGCCATGGTTCCATCAGCCATGCGTCCACCTCTCTAGAGCCTTGGGTAGGCGACCACAACAGGTAGACGCTTAGCCTGGGCAGGCGGCCCCAACACTGGCAAACCAGATCGACAGGCGGTCGACGGGTCGAGGAAAAGGCCCACCGTAACAGATGGACGGTCTTTTATAATCCTATGCCTCCTATTTGTGATTCCTTTAGGGTGGGTTGAATGAGGGAACATGATTAAAATGTATCAATTGATTCTTTTTGGGAAAGTTAACTTTGAATGCGCGAATTAGTGCAATTAATATTTATTTTTCTCGAAAGGTTATTTTTTTCTTGTTATTAAATTCGCGAACTGTCAAATTGAAATGTGTGAGGGTAGATCCAGGGTCGGCCAGAGGGTTCGCTTATCGTTGGATGTTTCCACTGATGGGCGAATTCGAAAGAATGAGAACCGTGAGAGCATTAGCGGGATCATGTTAGCGCATTAGTGTAAAGATGGCACAGTGTAGCGAAAAACGACATGGTCCAGCCAAATGCGTGAATGTGCGTGAATGGGTGGGGGTAGAACAAGGAACAGTTGATACTCTTAGAGCAACAGCTGAGTTATCGTGTGGGAGCTGTGAATTGTCTATCCCAAGTACGTGTGAGTGAGGGAGTACGAAGCAGTCGACAATTTCAGCGCCACAGCTGAATTGTCACGTTAGGGCTGCCGTTGGCTCTGCTTCCCCAAGGTTGTATGATGGTGTGAGTGAGGCACACTGGCCGGCCGAATGGACAAAGAAATCTGGAAGAATCACTTCTTGGTTGACCAGTCGTCTAGATAGACGTTTTACGTTGCAAACGAAAAAAAAGAAAAAAAATTAGTTGTGAAAAAAAACAGAAAAAAAAATAATCTAATCGAGAAAGGTAACGTAGTGTCGCAGAAAGTAGAAGAAAAAGAGGAATCGGGAATAGTGTGTGCAGAAGATTGGCAAGCGGGACCAAAATCCAAAGCCTACGCAGGAGGGCCAGGCGTCTAGGAAAAAAAAAAGGATAATTACAGGGATAAGTATATAGTGACTCGTAGTAGTTAGGAAAAAAGAAAAAAATATATCTCGGTAGGATCGGGCTTCCGTACAATCCCGGTAAAGAACGGGACCCGCGACCGTGTCATTTTAATTTTTGTATTTCGGGACAACGCGATCTTGCGCCAATTCAACCGGCAAATCCGTTATTTCTTTTGTGTGCTAACCAAAATTTCCGTTAATTAAAAGCAATTTGCCGTGCCCCAACGGGGACTTATAACGTGGTACAAAAAAAACGGTCTTTCTTTTGTTCTGGAACTTTCTTTTCAGTTCGTGATTCTTCGGTGGTCGGAATTTCACTTTTCTTTCAGCTCTTTCAGATTCTTTCAGATTTTTTTTTTCAGGTTTTTCAGGTTTCACAATTTCCCAACAAAAATTGTGTGGCGCCCATTGTGTTACTGTCATCGGAGGGACATATTTTTCCTTCACGACCAGAAACACCTCAACTTTATTTTTAGGTTCGCTAATTTCAAAGCGTTCACTAATCTGAGCGCAACTTAGCGCTATCGTTGAACCCACCCCAGCTGAGCGACCGGGAAATCAGCATACTTTTGCTGCCTGTTGCACTGTTCGCGTTTGTTTGACAATTTAGCTAATTTTCATTGTACGTTTTGGTCGCAAAATATTCCGCGTCTTTTATTTCGTTCGACCGCGATTAATTAGTAGTTTGATCGCGAATTTTAAGTGTAACAAATTGACGGCCAACGTGGGGCTTTTCTTTTCTTTGTCGGTTTGAAATCGTTTTCGTGCTTTTTGGTGAAAAAAAAAATATATTGTAGGAAAATTGCCGGCACAAGCGTGGGGGGTCCATTGTGCCGACAGTGGAGGTGTTATTATATGTATTTAGGGGAGTTTCTGTTTAAATTTTTGCATTTACAAAACAAAAGTTCGTTTACTTGTGATTTTTTTTTCTTTCTTCAACAGAGATAAAGAAATAAATAGTGAGTGGCTGCAAGTGGAATTATTGGAAGTTGAATAGGAATAAATACCCAGGCATAGCGGAAATTGCTTGGTAGAAAGTGAAATTTAGTCGCCGTTGTGTGTGCAGTTGTCTCATAGAGGTTCAGCAAATTACACCAAGGGGAGTAAAGGAGATAGCGCGAGGTAAACCACCCAGCTATCAACAAGTAGGTCAAACTTTTGCCGTTTGTTATCTTTTTATATATTCGCGTCTTATTAAAATTTGATGAAATTTTTTTGGAAATTGATGCAATAATATTACTACATACATTATCGTGGATTTTCTTTGACCTTATATACTTGAATATACCCATAAATAATACATATTCGGTTTACCATATCATTCAAATATACTTACATACGCGTCGATCCATTTACTTATTGTAGCAGTAGTACATACATATATATTTTTCCTTGCATTTTAGTTGATAGCAATCAGGGTTACCACTTTTTCTCGTAGTGTGTTTGGAGGGAATATATTTTATTTTAAGTAAATTTTTTTTCGTGGTTTAAATTATTTGCACCGTGGGTTTTCTTTGATTTGATATACAGTACAGACTCGATTTACGAAACTAATAGAAATTAAGGCAGTTGCAATAACCGAGGTAGTTGCACTTATCGGGTAACATTTTACTATGTTTCTGCAGAGATAATGACATGAATGTACTAAAAGAAGCAGGAGTCATCACCTTATCTAAAATTTAAGACATCAATAAACATAATCCAAAGCAGAACAGAACCAACGTTTTTCATTCATAAAACAAATTACAACCGGGTGACAACTTTTGCGCGACCTTGTATTTACAAAGAAATTGTTGCAGGTCCAAACAAAACTACATGACTCTGAAATACCGGCATAAATAACAAGTCAACAGGAGAACATAGATGAATAAACGCAAGATGTTGCCCTAATCGAGGTAATTGTTATGAAAATTTGCACTTATAGAGTCAAGAAGTTCGATGACTTTAGTGTTGCAAAAATCGAGGAGTTGCGCGAATCGAGGGTTGCGTTAATCGAGCTCGTACTGTATATTGCATACTTTTAATAAATATTGGTTTTACCATACCACTCAAATACCTGATTAGATAGTCATAATAATTAAACCATCGATATATTTACCAGTCACTCCATTTACATACATATCCAGTACATACATATTTTTCCCTTGCATTTTATTTTATTTTAAGTAACATTTTCTTGGGGGTGTAAATTATTTGCATAGCGTTAACCACCCATTCATTTCATCTGATTTCGGGGGTTGTCATACTGCGTTTCTTTATTTTTTATTTTGGGGTATACGATAGGGTTTTGTGAAAACCCTTTGACTTACCTAGATATAACATCATACCAACAATTGTTCGCCGGGGTGCGGCACACATTAGTAAGCTTTAGCTGTTCCTTTTAGATTTGTTATTCGTACCTTTTATTCGAATAACACCTGTTAAATTTAATTACAATACCTATAACTTTATATCACCAACTGGTTTTCGTGGGGATATACCTTTATAGTTTTCGGACTGTATCATTAGTGAATTTAAGGGTCATTACTTGAGTTCGATTTCTCGTTTCGATTTGAAGGAAACGTTTTGTCTTTAGGCAACTTTTTGTATTTGTTACATTACCTTTATTGCGCTTTTATTCCGCTAATTGGTTTTGAGGGTGGAGTTGTTGTTTTACATTCGAGGTTTTGTAGAAACATCCTCTTGATTTGGATTTGCTTGTTGTTCCATTGCGTTAATTGGTTTTCGCTTTTTGAATTTTTTTTTGACTATTGTAAAGGGGTTATTGTTTGTACTCCTGGAGTTGGGATTCCGTATTTTTTCTTAAACCTATTCCTGGTTTTACACACGGGACCTTGCGTGCTTTTGAATTTATAATGGAGATCAATCGATTATCCGCCGATGAGTTGGCGTATGAAGTCGAGGCTCGAAGGCTGCCAACCGGCACAGTAGAGAGCATGAGGAAGTCTTTAAGAGCTGCACGGCTGTTGGAGCGCAGGGGCTCAATGGGAGGGGTCGATAGGGTTAACTATCCTTTTTCATTTGAGGAGGATAAAGAGGCCGTCAAGGCAAAGCTGGACGAGATTTACCACCTGTTGAGAGAGTCTCCAAGAGATCCTAAGTCGAAGGAATTCTTGAAGATTCTCACAAAGATCGAGTGGGCAATGGGTAGGATTGACAGGGCGATCACATTAGAAAGCAAAGACGTGGACGAAAAGCTCAGTTTGCGTAACGAGCTAGTCTTTGCTTTAGGGAAGCTTACTTCTGGGGGTGAAGCCGATACCGAGGATAGCGCGGACGAGTCAGAGGACGGGGATACACGGAAAACGAAGCGTCAACCCCAAATGGAGACACCCCCACATAGACGGATGACCCGGGACCCTTCGCCACCAACGACTTCTGCCTTTGGGAGAGACAGGGAGTCTTTCTCAAACGTTGGGGGACGAAGTGATCAACACGTTCAACATGAGCGATTCGAAAACTTATCCAAGTGGGATTTGAAGTTTTCAAGGGAACGGTGCGGCGCTTCAGTCAATGCCTTTCTAGAAAGGGTCGACGAGCTTCGTGAAGCGAGGGGGGTTACCATTTCACAACTTTTCAGGTCAGCAGTCGAACTTTTTGATGGGAAGGCGCTCCTCTGGTATAGGGCGATTAGGAGGTCGGTCTGTTCCTGGCAAGAGTTGGTGAGGGAGTTGAAGTTGGAGTTTCTCCCTCCAAATTATGATGATCTGCTCCTAGAAGAGATCAGGCGACGTACCCAAGGGAAGGAAGAGTCAATAGGGGTATATGTAGCGACGATGCAGAATATGTTTGGCAGGCTTTCGGAACCGATTTCGGAGCGGAGGAAGCTGTCAATCCTGCAGAGGAACCTGGCGCCATTCTATCAGACGCAGTTGGGACTGGCAGATCCCAAATGTGTCAAGGATTTGGTGGCGCTGGGACGCAAATTGGAAACGGTGCGGGCAAATGTCGAAACATTTGCTCCGCCGCCAACGAGTCGCAGTAGGCACTTGCTGGAGCCAGACTTGGCTTATATCAGCACTGAGGAACCCAGAATTTCGGTTGTCGCTCAGGACAACCAGCAACGTCGGCAAATGAGGTGCTTTAATTGCGGTAGTGAAGGTCACTTCTCGAATAGGTGTTCCGCTCCTAGGCGTTGTTATGGTTGTGGTGCGGCAGGGGTTTATCGTAGGGATTGCCGACGTTGTTCGGGAAACGCGCAACGGACTCCTGGGTCAGCAGGACAGGAGCGCCGGCGCAATTAGTTAGGTCGTCTGCTGGCGACCAGCTGTCCCCTTCTCTAATTCATTTAGGCTTTACCTTGGAGGCAAACGGGTTAGACAATCGGCCATTTTTGAATGTTTCAATTTATGGAATTCAGTTTCTTGGTCTGCTGGATTCCGGTGCTTCACGCACTATCGTCTGTAGGGACGGGTGGGATATTTTAAAACACTTAGGTTTAGTTTTATCAAAGAGTAGGATTAGTTCAGTAGCATTAGCTGATGGGGCGGGTATAGGAGTTTTGGGAGTAGTATCACTACCGATTGTGGTACAAGATAAGTCCGTCTTCTTAGAGTGTTTGGTTATACCAGCTCTACCACACGTCATGATCTTGGGTGCAGATTTTTGGGCACTGTCGGGCGTAGTCCCGGATTTGAGATCGGGCGTGTGGAACTTTTCGAGTCAGCAGGCGGTTGGCTCCATTTCCGTCATTAAGGAAAAATCCGAATTGGACGATACTGAAACGAGGCAACTGGAAATGTTGGTTGAGAACATTTTCAGAGTTATGCCGGAGGGCTTAGGATGTACCCAATTAGTGGAGCATAAGATTAGGACGTCGGCCGAACCGATTAAGCAAAGGTATTACCCGGTTTCGCCTGCAATGCAGGTTCATATTGATAAGGAACTGAAAGAGATGCTGGATGCGGGAGTCATTGAGAAATCAAACAGTCCGTGGGCATCTCCAATCGTCCTTATCAGGAAAAAAGATGGGTCCTTTCGGTTTTGTGTCGACTATAGGAAACTTAATAAAGTTACAGATAGGGATGCTTATCCACTACCATATATATCAACGACCCTAGACAAACTTCGAGATGCGAAATAACTCACGTCGTTAGACATAAAGTCAGCTTACTGGCAGATCCCCATGGAGGAGGGATCCCGACCGCTCACAGCCTTCACGGTTCCAAATAGGGGTCTCTTCCAGTTCAAGCGAATGCCATTCGGCTTACATAATGCACCGGCGACGTGGCAGAGATTTATCGACAGCGTTCTTGGTGCCGATCTCGAGCCACACGTCTTCGTGTACTTAGACGATATTATTATCGTCACCAATTCTTTTCAACAACATCTTGAGATACTGGAAGAGGTCTTTAAGCGACTATGTGGAGCGGGATTAAAGGCTAGCCGGGAAAAGTGTAACTTTTGTCGGTCGTCTCTAAAATTCCTAGGTTATGTCGTTGATAGGAATGGACTTCACGTCGACCCAGAAAAGGTGGATAGCATGGTGAGGATTCCTGCACCGAAAAATGTGAAGGAAGTTAGGAGCTTCGTAGGGACTATTTCTTGGTACAGGCGCTTTGTACCCAACTTCGCTGAATTAGTGCGTCCTTTAACAGATTTGTTAAAGAAGAGTAGGAAGTTTGTTTGGTCCGCAGAATGCGAAGAAAGCTTCCGAAAGGCGAAGGAATGCTTAGTGACAGCACCGATCCTGACGTGTCCGGATTTTCAAAGACCTTTCGTGGTGCAAACCGACGCGTCAGATTTTGGCATCGGGGCAGTACTGTCACAAGAGTTTGAGGAGGGCGAGAAGGTAGTTTGCTACCTAAGTAGGTCCCTCAACCGATGTGAAAGAAACTACTCGACGACTGAAAAGGAGTGCTTGGCTGTACTATGGGCGATTGAGAAGTTGCGACCGTACATCGAAGGAATTCGGTTCACGGTCGTGACTGACCATTGCTCTTTGGTATGGTTAAGTAACCTTAAGGATCCGTCGGGTAGGTTAGCACGCTGGGCAGTGAGGCTTCAGCAGTTTGATTTTGAGATCGTCCACAGAAAGGGGAAAGAGCATGTCGTTCCCGACATGTTGTCGCGAGGAGTTCCGGTGGTTGCCGAAATCTCAGATGCGGATTTGGACCCTTGGTTGGCAAAGATGATGACAGCTGTTGAAGCAAATCCGCTGGCATATCCAGCGTGGAGAGTTGACAACGGTCGACTTTTTAAATTTGTAAAAGCGCACCATGTCGTGGTCCATGAAGATCACCACGCATGGAAATTAGTAGTGGGGAAAGCAGGCAGATTGGGGATTTTACAGGAGTGTCATGATAATCCGTTAGCTGGGCATATGGGAGTCCGAAAAACTTACGCTAGAGTAAGTTCCAAATATTATTGGCCGAAGATGAAGAGAGATATAACGTCATACGTTAAACGTTGTTCTGTTTGCCAACAGGTGAAGCCGGTGAACGAGAAACCAGCTGGTCTCATGAAGGAGAGGGTCGGAGTTTCGAGGCCTTGGGAAATGATTTGCGTAGATCTGGTAGGCCCACTTCCCAAGTCCAATAGGGGTTTCATCTACATCTTGACGGTAGTAGATTATTTTACGAAATTTCCACTGTTATTCCCGTTGAGATCTGCAACCGCTAAAGCAGTTTGTAGGGAGCTCGAAGACAATGTCTTCCTACTTTTTGGCGTTCCGTCGGTGGTCGTGTGTGACAACGGCCCACAATTCCGTAGTACGGAGTTGAAAACGCTTTGCCAGGCGTACGCGTCACAATTAAGATATACAGCGCATTACCATCCGCAGGCTAATCCTGCCGAGCGCATTAACCAGATCATCAAGACAACGCTGAGGGCGTATGTCTCCGAGAATCACAGGAGTTGGGACGTCGCAACACGACGTTTTAGGTATGACCCCGTATTATGCAAATTTCGGGAGAGAGATGTCAACTTGTGGTCGGGTCATAACCACTGCAGGTGAACAAACCGAAGACAGGGGAGTAGGCGACGACAACGGAGCAGCCACTCCTAGTAGCGGGTTAGGTAGTCGGAGCTTAGGTATAGCAGATGAGGGCCAGATAGTGGGGCCAGATGAGGTAAACAGGGGTTCAGAGGTAGAAAACCGTTTCAACGAACTCAGACTCGACATCGGTAGGAAGTTAGCGGCTGCAGCCAAGAAGTCCGCGAAGGCCTACAATCTCCGTCGGAGAGACGTTCAATATCTCCCGAACGAGATTGTATGGCGAAGGAATTTCGCGTTATCCGACGCCGCTAATTTTTATTCCGCGAAACTCGCCCCGAAATTTATCGGACCTTTCACTATTAAAAAACGCGTCTCTCCGTGGACATACACTTTGAGCGATGAAAACGGTCGAGATCGTGGCACATGGCACGTGAAGGACCTTAAGCCCTATCACAGTGCCGCCGACGACTAGTCCAGCAGTCCCCATTAACGTAGCTCGGTCTTGGTACAAATTTTTCATTTTTCATTTCGATTGAACGTTTTAATTTTGTTGCTATCTGGACAGGCGAATTGGCCGATGATGGGCAAACCCTTCCTTTGTGTGTTGTTAACCTAGCCTCTGGAAATGGCTTGGGGTTCTTTGGAAAACCAAGCACATTTCCTTGGAGGTGAGGGTGGGATTTGTTGCGGTAAAATTCCCCGCAACAAGTTCTACTCTCCATTCCCTGACTTCCTGACCAATTCCCTCTTTTATCGGTGCGCATATGCAGGGTCTGAAGAAGTGGAGGGGCAGCCATGGTTCCATCAGCCATGCGTCCACCTCTCTAGAGCCTTGGGTAGGCGACCACAACAGGTAGACGCTTAGCCTGGGCAGGCGGCCCCAACACTGGCAAACCAGATCGACAGGCGGTCGACGGGTCGAGGAAAAGGCCCACCGTAACAGATGGACGGTCTGTTCAGCGAAGCAAGAGGTGGGGCCCCAAATATCCGGATGGTGAGCCTGACACGGACCGTCAGGAGACTCCCAACGGACCAATGCACTCCCCTACAGACGGACTGTCTGAGGCACAAACGGCGACATCAAACCCAGACGGACGGTCTGCAATGGTAGAGTCGTTTACACATCTGCCAACACACTCCAAACAGACGGGCGGTCTGAAAAATGCAGTAGTCGACACCTATGACACTGCCACAACCAGACAGTCGGTCTGGGATAGCAATGGGGAGGGCGAGCGGACGGCCCCTCCTAAAGACAATTGCACCAGAAGTACCATTGTCACGGTACTGAGTCACGCACGATGGGGGGAAGATGACGCTCTGTCTTTCAACTCCGTCGTGGGAGCACCGGAGGAGCTACAGAGACGTGTGGGCGGACGGCCACGTATACACACTCTCACAACACTGGCCACAATTGTACGAGTCAATTCACGATGAGAACCCAGTACGAAAAAGAAGAAAAAAAAAACACGAAACAACAAATCAAAATACTTACATACAAACATGTGAGAACTGGCGCAAGATTGGCATTTCCCCTTCTCCCCAAATCTGCGCGCGGTCCCACCGAGATAGCTATGGCAAATTAGTGTAGATAAATATAAATCCCAACTTTGGAAATCTCCTGGTCGATTGTTTTTCCGAATAGGATTGTTGGTGCCTGGTCCTAGGGATTTTTATAATCCTATGCCTCCTATTTGTGATTCCTTTAGGGTGGGTTGAATGAGGGAACATGATTAAAATGTATCAATTGATTCTTTTTGGGAAAGTTAACTTTGAATGCGCGAATTAGTGCAATTAATATTTATTTTTCTCGAAAGGTTATTTTTTTCTTGTTATTAAATTCGCGAACTGTCAAATTGAAATGTGTGAGGGTAGATCCAGGGTCGGCCAGAGGGTTCGCTTATCGTTGGATGTTTCCACTGATGGGCGAATTCGAAAGAATGAGAACCGTGAGAGCATTAGCGGAATCATGTTAGCGCATTAGTGTAAAGATGGCACAGTGTAGCGAAAAACGACATGGTCCAGCCAAATGCGTGAATGTGCGTGAATGGGTGGGGGTAGAACAAGGAACAGTTGATACTCTCAGAGCAACAGCTGAGTTATCGTGTGGGAGCTGTGAATTGTCTATCCCAAGTACGTGTGAGTGAGGGAGTACGAAGCAGTCGACAATTTCAGCGCCACAGCTGAATTGTCACGTTAGGGCTGCCGTTGGCTCTGCTTCCCCAAGGTTGTATGATGGTGTGAGTGAGGCACACTGGCCGGCCGAATGGACAAAGAAATCTGGAAGAATCACTTCTTGGTTGACCAGTCGTCTAGATAGACGTTTTACGTTGCAAACGAAAAAAAAGAAAAAAAATTAGTTGTGAAAAAAAACAGAAAAAAAAATAATCTAATCGAGAAAGGTAACGTAGTGTCGCAGAAAGTAGAAGAAAAAGAGGAATCGGGAATAGTGTGTGCAGAAGATTGGCAAGCGGGACCAAAATCCAAAGCCTACGCAGGAGGGCCAGGCGTCTAGGAAAAAAAAAAGGATAATTACAGGGATAAGTATATAGTGACTCGTAGTAGTTAGGAAAAAAGAAAAAAATATATCTCGGTAGGATCGGGCTTCCGTACAATCCCGGTAAAGAACGGGACCCGCGACCGTGTCATTTTAATTTTTGTATTTCGGGACAACGCGATCTTGCGCCAATTCAACCGGCAAATCCGTTATTTCTTTTGTGTGCTAACCAAAATTTCCGTTAATTAAAAGCAATTTGCCGTGCCCCAACGGGGACTTATAACGTGGTACAAAAAAAACGGTCTTTCTTTTTTTCTGGAACTTTCTTTTCAGTTCGTGATTCTTCGGTGGTCGGAATTTCACTTTTCTTTCAGCTCTTTCAGATTCTTTCAGATTTTTTTTTTCAGGTTTTTCAGGTTTCACAATTTCCCAACAAAAATTGTGTGGCGCCCATTGTGTTACTGTCATCGGAGGGACATATTTTTCCTTCACGACCAGAAACACCTCAACTTTATTTTTAGGTTCGCTAATTTCAAAGCGTTCACTAATCTGAGCGCAACTTAGCGCTATCGTTGAACCCACCCCAGCTGAGCGACCGGGAAATCAGCATACTTTTGCTGCCTGTTGCACTGTTCGCGTTTGTTTGACAATTTAGCTAATTTTCATTGTACGTTTTGGTCGCAAAATATTCCGCGTCTTTTATTTCGTTCGACCGCGATTAATTAGTAGTTTGATCGCGAATTTTAAGTGTAACAAATTGACGGCCAACGTGGGGCTTTTCTTTTCTTTGCCGGTTTGAAATCGTTTTCGTGCTTTTTGGTGAAAAAAAAAATATATTGTAGGAAAATTGCCGGCACAAGCGTGGGGGGTCCATTGTGCCGACAGTGGAGGTGTTATTATATGTATTTAGGGGAGTTTCTGTTTAAATTTTTGCATTTACAAAACAAAAGTTCGTTTACTTGTGATTTTTTTTTCTTTCTTCAACAGAGATAAAGAAATAAATAGTGAGTGGCTGCAAGTGGAATTATTGGAAGTTGAATAGGAATAAATACCCAGGCATAGCGGAAATTGCTTGGTAGAAAGTGAAATTTAGTCGCCGTTGTGTGTGCAGTTGTCTCATAGAGGTTCAGCAAATTACACCAAGGGGAGTAAAGGAGATAGCGCGAGGTAAACCACCCAGCTATCAACAAGTAGGTCAAACTTTTGCCGTTTGTTATCTTTTTATATATTCGCGTCTTATTAAAATTTGATGAAATTTTTTTGGAAATTGATGCAATAATATTACTACATACATTATCGTGGATTTTCTTTGACCTTATATACTTGAATATACCCATAAATAATACATATTCGGTTTACCATATCATTCAAATATACTTACATACGCGTCGATCCATTTACTTATTGTAGCAGTAGTACATACATATATATTTTTCCTTGCATTTTAGTTGATAGCAATCAGGGTTACCACTTTTTCTCGTAGTGTGTTTGGAGGGAATATATTTTATTTTAAGTAAATTTTTTTTCGTGGTTTAAATTATTTGCACCGTGGGTTTTCTTTGATTTGATATACAGTACAGACTCGATTTACGAAACTAATAGAAATTAAGGCAGTTGCAATAACCGAGGTAGTTGCACTTATCGGGTAACATTTTACTATGTTTCTGCAGAGATAATGACATGAATGTACTAAAAGAAGCAGGAGTCATCACCTTATCTAAAATTTAAGACATCAATAAACATAATCCAAAGCAGAACAGAACCAACGTTTTTCATTCATAAAACAAATTACAACCGGGTGACAACTTTTGCGCGACCTTGTATTTACAAAGAAATTGTTGCAGGTCCAAACAAAACTACATGACTCTGAAATACCGGCATAAATAACAAGTCAACAGGAGAACATAGATGAATAAACGCAAGATGTTGCCCTAATCGAGGTAATTGTTATGAAAATTTGCACTTATAGAGTCAAGAAGTTCGATGACTTTAGTGTTGCAAAAATCGAGGAGTTGCGCGAATCGAGGGTTGCGTTAATCGAGCTCGTACTGTATATTGCATACTTTTAATAAATATTGGTTTTACCATACCACTCAAATACCTGATTAGATAGTCATAATAATTAAACCATCGATATATTTACCAGTCACTCCATTTACATACATATCCAGTACATACATATTTTTCCCTTGCATTTTATTTTATTTTAAGTAACATTTTCTTGGGGGTGTAAATTATTTGCATAGCGTTAACCACCCATTCATTTCATCTGATTTCGGGGGTTGTCATACTGCGTTTCTTTATTTTTTATTTTGGGGTATACGATAGGGTTTTGTGAAAACCCTTTGACTTACCTAGATATAACATCATACCAACAATTGTTCGCCGGGGTGCGGCACACATTAGTAAGCTTTAGCTGTTCCTTTTAGATTTGTTATTCGTACCTTTTATTCGAATAACACCTGTTAAATTTAATTACAATACCTATAACTTTATATCACCAACTGGTTTTCGTGGGGATATACCTTTATAGTTTTCGGACTGTATCATTAGTGAATTTAAGGGTCATTACTTGAGTTCGATTTCTCGTTTCGATTTGAAGGAAACGTTTTGTCTTTAGGCAACTTTTTGTATTTGTTACATTACCTTTATTGCGCTTTTATTCCGCTAATTGGTTTTGAGGGTGGAGTTGTTGTTTTACATTCGAGGTTTTGTAGAAACATCCTCTTGATTTGGATTTGCTTGTTGTTCCATTGCGTTAATTGGTTTTCGCTTTTTGAATTTTTTTTTTGACTATTGTAAAGGGGTTATTGTTTGTACTCCTGGAGTTGGGATTCCGTATTTTTTCTTAAACCTATTCCTGGTTTTACACACGGGACCTTGCGTGCTTTTGAATTTATAATGGAGATCAATCGATTATCCGCCGATGAGTTGGCGTATGAAGTCGAGGCTCGAAGGCTGCCAACCGGCACAGTAGAGAGCATGAGGAAGTCTTTAAGAGCTGCACGGCTGTTGGAGCGCAGGGGCTCAATGGGAGGGGTCGATAGGGTTAACTATCCTTTTTCATTTGAGGAGGATAAAGAGGCCGTCAAGGCAAAGCTGGACGAGATTTACCACCTGTTGAGAGAGTCTCCAAGAGATCCTAAGTCGAAGGAATTCTTGAAGATTCTCACAAAGATCGAGTGGGCAATGGGTAGGATTGACAGGGCGATCACATTAGAAAGCAAAGACGTGGACGAAAAGCTCAGTTTGCGTAACGAGCTAGTCTTTGCTTTAGGGAAGCTTACTTCTGGGGGTGAAGCCGATACCGAGGATAGCGCGGACGAGTCAGAGGACGGGGATACACGGAAAACGAAGCGTCAACCCCAAATGGAGACACCCCCACATAGACGGATGACCCGGGACCCTTCGCCACCAACGACTTCTGCCTTTGGGAGAGACAGGGAGTCTTTCTCAAACGTTGGGGGACGAAGTGATCAACACGTTCAACATGAGCGATTCGAAAACTTATCCAAGTGGGATTTGAAGTTTTCAGGAGAACGGTGCGGCGCTTCAGTCAATGCCTTTCTAGAAAGGGTCGACGAGCTTCGTGAAGCGAGGGGGGTTACCATTTCACAACTTTTCAGGTCAGCAGTCGAACTTTTTGATGGGAAGGCGCTCCTCTGGTATAGGGCGATTAGGAGGTCGGTCTGTTCCTGGCAAGAGTTGGTGAGGGAGTTGAAGTTGGAGTTTCTCCCTCCAAATTATGATGATCTGCTCCTAGAAGAGATCAGGCGACGTACCCAAGGGAAGGAAGAGTCAATAGGGGTATATGTAGCGACGATGCAGAATATGTTTGGCAGGCTTTCGGAACCGATTTCGGAGCGGAGGAAGCTGTCAATCCTGCAGAGGAACCTGGCGCCATTCTATCAGACGCAGTTGGGACTGGCAGATCCCAAATGTGTCAAGGATTTGGTGGCGCTGGGACGCAAATTGGAAACGGTGCGGGCAAATGTCGAAACATTTGCTCCGCCGCCAACGAGTCGCAGTAGGCACTTGCTGGAGCCAGACTTGGCTTATATCAGCACTGAGGAACCCAGAATTTCGGTTGTCGCTCAGGACAACCAGCAACGTCGGCAAATGAGGTGCTTTAATTGCGGTAGTGAAGGTCACTTCTCGAATAGGTGTTCCGCTCCTAGGCGTTGTTATGGTTGTGGTGCGGCAGGGGTTTATCGTAGGGATTGCCGACGTTGTTCGGGAAACGCGCAACGGACTCCTGGGTCAGCAGGACAGGAGCGCCGGCGCAATTAGTTAGGTCGTCTGCTGGCGACCAGCTGTCCCCTTCTCTAATTCATTTAGGCTTTACCTTGGAGGCAAACGGGTTAGACAATCGGCCATTTTTGAATGTTTCAATTTATGGAATTCAGTTTCTTGGTCTGCTGGATTCCGGTGCTTCACGCACTATCGTCTGTAGGGACGGGTGGGATATTTTAAAACACTTAGGTTTAGTTTTATCAAAGAGTAGGATTAGTTCAGTAGCATTAGCTGATGGGGCGGGTATAGGAGTTTTGGGAGTAGTATCACTACCGATTGTGGTACAAGATAAGTCCGTCTTCTTAGAGTGTTTGGTTATACCAGCTCTACCACACGTCATGATCTTGGGTGCAGATTTTTGGGCACTGTCGGGCGTAGTCCCGGATTTGAGATCGGGCGTGTGGAACTTTTCGAGTCAGCAGGCGGTTGGCTCCATTTCCGTCATTAAGGAAAAATCCGAATTGGACGATACTGAAACGAGGCAACTGGAAATGTTGGTTGAGAACATTTTCAGAGTTATGCCGGAGGGCTTAGGATGTACCCAATTAGTGGAGCATAAGATTAGGACGTCGGCCGAACCGATTAAGCAAAGGTATTACCCGGTTTCGCCTGCAATGCAGGTTCATATTGATAAGGAACTGAAAGAGATGCTGGATGCGGGAGTCATTGAGAAATCAAACAGTCCGTGGGCATCTCCAATCGTCCTTATCAGGAAAAAAGATGGGTCCTTTCGGTTTTGTGTCGACTATAGGAAACTTAATAAAGTTACAGATAGGGATGCTTATCCACTACCATATATATCAACGACCCTAGACAAACTTCGAGATGCGAAATAACTCACGTCGTTAGACATAAAGTCAGCTTACTGGCAGATCCCCATGGAGGAGGGATCCCGACCGCTCACAGCCTTCACGGTTCCAAATAGGGGTCTCTTCCAGTTCAAGCGAATGCCATTCGGCTTACATAATGCACCGGCGACGTGGCAGAGATTTATCGACAGCGTTCTTGGTGCCGATCTCGAGCCACACGTCTTCGTGTACTTAGACGATATTATTATCGTCACCAATTCTTTTCAACAACATCTTGAGATACTGGAACAGGTCTTTAAGCGACTATGTGGAGCGGGATAAAAGGCTAGCCGGGAAAAGTGTAACTTTTGTCGGTCGTCTCTAAAATTCCTAGGTTATGTCGTTGATAGGAATGGACTTCACGTCGACCCAGAAAAGGTGGATAGCATGGTGAGGATTCCTGCACCGAAAAATGTGAAGGAAGTTAGGAGCTTCGTAGGGACTATTTCTTGGTACAGGCGCTTTGTACCCAACTTCGCTGAATTAGTGCGTCCTTTAACAGATTTGTTAAAGAAGAGTAGGAAGTTTGTTTGGTCCGCAGAATGCGAAGAAAGCTTCCGAAAGGCGAAGGAATGCTTAGTGACAGCACCGATCCTGACGTGTCCGGATTTTCAAAGACCTTTCGTGGTGCAAACCGACGCGTCAGATTTTGGCATCGGGGCAGTACTGTCACAAGAGTTTGAGGAGGGCGAGAAGGTAGTTTGCTACCTAAGTAGGTCCCTCAACCGATGTGAAAGAAACTACTCGACGACTGAAAAGGAGTGCTTGGCTGTACTATGGGCGATTGAGAAGTTGCGACCGTACATCGAAGGAATTCGGTTCACGGTCGTGACTGACCATTGCTCTTTGGTATGGTTAAGTAACCTTAAGGATCCGTCGGGTAGGTTAGCACGCTGGGCAGTGAGGCTTCAGCAGTTTGATTTTGAGATCGTCCACAGAAAGGGGAAAGAGCATGTCGTTCCCGACATGTTGTCGCGAGGAGTTCCGGTGGTTGCCGAAATCTCAGATGCGGATTTGGACCCTTGGTTGGCAAAGATGATGACAGCTGTTGAAGCAAATCCGCTGGCATATCCAGCGTGGAGAGTTGACAACGGTCGACTTTTTAAATTTGTAAAAGCGCACCATGTCGTGGTCCATGAAGATCACCACGCATGGAAATTAGTAGTGGGGAAAGCAGGCAGATTGGGGATTTTACAGGAGTGTCATGATAATCCGTTAGCTGGGCATATGGGAGTCCGAAAAACTTACGCTAGAGTAAGTTCCAAATATTATTGGCCGAAGATGAAGAGAGATATAACGTCATACGTTAAACGTTGTTCTGTTTGCCAACAGGTGAAGCCGGTGAACGAGAAACCAGCTGGTCTCATGAAGGAGAGGGTCGGAGTTTCGAGGCCTTGGGAAATGATTTGCGTAGATCTGGTAGGCCCACTTCCCAAGTCCAATAGGGGTTTCATCTACATCCTGACGGTAGTAGATTATTTTACGAAATTTCCACTGTTATTCGCGTTGAGATCTGCAACCGCTAAAGCAGTTTGTAGGGAGCTCGAAGACAATGTCTTCCTACTTTTTGGCGTTCCGTCGGTGGTCGTGTGTGACAACGGCCCACAATTCCGTAGTACGGAGTTGAAAACGCTTTGCCAGACGTACGCGTCACAATTAAGATATACAGCGCATTACCATCCGCAGGCTAATCCTGCCCAGCGCATTAACCAGATCATCAAGACAACGCTGAGGGCGTATGTCTCCGAGAAGCACAGGAGTTGGGACGTCGCAACACGACGTTTTAGGTATGACCCCGTATTATGCAAATTTCGGGAGAGAGATGTCAACTTGTGGTCGGGTCATAACCACTGCAGGTGAACAAACCGAAGACAGGGGAGTAGGCGACGACAACGGAGCAGCCACTCTTAGTAGCGGGTTAGGTAGTCGGAGCTTAGGTATAGCAGATGAGGGCCAGATAGTGGGGCCAGATGAGGTAAACAGGGGTTCAGAGGTAGAAAACCGTTTCAACGAACTCAGACTCGACATCGGTAGGAAGTTAGCGGCTGCAGCCAAGAAGTCCGCGAAGGCCTACAATCTCCGTCGGAGAGACGTTCAATATCTCCCGAACGAGATTGTATGGCGAAGGAATTTCGCGTTATCCGACGCCGCTAATTTTTATTCCGCGAAACTCGCCCCGAAATTTATCGGACCTTTCACTATTAAAAAACGCGTCTCTCCGTGGACATACACTTTGAGCGATGAAAACGGTCGAGATCGTGGCACATGGCACGTGAAGGACCTTAAGCCCTATCACAGTGCCGCCGACGACTAGTCCAGCAGTCCCCATTAACGTAGCTCGGTCTTGGTACAAATTTTTCATTTTTCATTTCGATTGAACGTTTTAATTTTGTTGCTATCTGGACAGGCGAATTGGCCGATGATGGGCAAACCCTTCCTTTGTGTGTTGTTAACCTAGCCTCTGGAAATGGCTTGGGGTTCTTTGGAAAACCAAGCACATTTCCTTGGAGGTGAGGGTGGGATTTGTTGCGGTAAAATTCCCCGCAACAAGTTCTACTCTCCATTCCCTGACTTCCTGACCAATTCCCTCTTTTATCGGTGCGCATATGCAGGGTCTGAAGAAGTGGAGGGGCAGCCATGGTTCCATCAGCCATGCGTCCACCTCTCTAGAGCCTTGGGTAGGCGACCACAACAGGTAGACGCTTAGCCTGGGCAGGCGGCCCCAACACTGGCAAACCAGATCGACAGGCGGTCGACGGGTCGAGGAAAAGGCCCACCGTAACAGATGGACGGTCTGTTCAGCGAAGCAAGAGGTGGGGCCCCAAATATCCGGATGGTGAGCCTGACACGGACCGTCAGGAGACTCCCAACGGACCAATGCACTCCCCTACAGACGGACTGTCTGAGGCACAAACGGCGACATCAAACCCAGACGGACGGTCTGCAATGGTAGAGTCGTTTACACATCTGCCAACACACTCCAAACAGACGGGCGGTCTGAAAAATGCAGTAGTCGACACCTATGACACTGCCACAACCAGACAGTCGGTCTGGGATAGCAATGGGGAGGGCGAGCGGACGGCCCCTCCTAAAGACAATTGCACCAGAAGTACCATTGTCACGGTACTGAGTCACGCACGATGGGGGGAAGATGACGCTCTGTCTTTCAACTCCGTCGTGGGAGCACCGGAGGAGCTACAGAGACGTGTGGGCGGACGGCCACGTATACACACTCTCACAACACTGGCCACAATTGTACGAGTCAATTCACGATGAGAACCCAGTACGAAAAAGAAGAAAAAAAAAACACGAAACAACAAATCAAAATACTTACATACAAACATGTGAGAACTGGCGCAAGATTGGCATTTCCCCTTCTCCCCAAATCTGCGCGCGGTCCCACCGAGATAGCTATGGCAAATTAGTGTAGATAAATATAAATCCCAACTTTGGAAATCTCCTGGTCGATTGTTTTTCCGAATAGGATTGTTGGTGCCTGGTCCTAGGGATTTTTATAATCCTATGCCTCCTATTTGTGATTCCTTTAGGGTGGGTTGAATGAGGGAACATGATTAAAATGTATCAATTGATTCTTTTTGGGAAAGTTAACTTTGAATGCGCGAATTAGTGCAATTAATATTTATTTTTCTCGAAAGGTTATTTTTTTCTTGTTATTAAATTCGCGAACTGTCAAATTGAAATGTGTGAGGGTAGATCCAGGGTCGGCCAGAGGGTTCGCTTATCGTTGGATGTTTCCACTGATGGGCGAATTCGAAAGAATGAGAACCGTGAGAGCATTAGCGGAATCATGTTAGCGCATTAGTGTAAAGATGGCACAGTGTAGCGAAAAACGACATGGTCCAGCCAAATGCGTGAATGTGCGTGAATGGGTGGGGGTAGAACAAGGAACAGTTGATACTCTCAGAGCAACAGCTGAGTTATCGTGTGGGAGCTGTGAATTGTCTATCCCAAGTACGTGTGAGTGAGGGAGTACGAAGCAGTCGACAATTTCAGCGCCACAGCTGAATTGTCACGTTAGGGCTGCCGTTGGCTCTGCTTCCCCAAGGTTGTATGATGGTGTGAGTGAGGCACACTGGCCGGCCGAATGGACAAAGAAATCTGGAAGAATCACTTCTTGGTTGACCAGTCGTCTAGATAGACGTTTTACGTTGCAAACGAAAAAAAAGAAAAAAAATTAGTTGTGAAAAAAAACAGAAAAAAAATAATCTAATCGAGAAAGGTAACGTAGTGTCGCAGAAAGTAGAAGAAAAAGAGGAATCGGGAATAGTGTGTGCAGAAGATTGGCAAGCGGGACCAAAATCCAAAGCCTACGCAGGAGGGCCAGGCGTCTAGGAAAAAAAAAGGATAATTACAGGGATAAGTATATAGTGACTCGTAGTAGTTAGGAAAAAAGAAAAAAATATATCTCGGTAGGATCGGGCTTCCGTACAATCCCGGTAAAGAACGGGACCCGCGACCGTGTCATTTTAATTTTTGTATTTCGGGACAACGCGATCTTGCGCCAATTCAACCGGCAAATCCGTTATTTCTTTTGTGTGCTTACCAAAATTTCCGTTAATTAAAAGCAATTTGCCGTGCCCCAACGGGGACTTATAACTTCTTTCTTTCAACTCTTTCAGATTCTTTCAGATTTTTTTTTTTTCAGGTTTTTCAGGTTTCACAATTTCCCAACAAAAATTGTGTGGCGCCCATTGTGTTACTGTCATCGGAGGGACATATTTTTCCTTCACGACCAGAAACACCTCAACTTTATTTTTAGGTTCGCTAATTTCAAAGCGTTCACTAATCTGAGCGCAACTTAGCGCTATCGTTGAACCCACCCCAGCTGAGCGACCGGGAAATCAGCATACTTTTGCTGCCTGTTGCACTGTTCGCGTTTGTTTGACAATTTAGCTAATTTTCATTGTACGTTTTGGTCGCAAAATATTCCGCGTCTTTTATTTCGTTCGACCGCGATTAATTAGTAGTTTGATCGCGAATTTTAAGTGTAAAACATTTAAAGGATTTTATCAAAAAAAAACGCTCCCTAGCTCTAACTTGGGTGTTTCAATAAAATTGTTTTATTTAATTGTGGGCGTGTCAGTAGGCGGATTTAAAAAAAATTAACACATGAGAATAAAGGGCCCCTAGAGAGTATATATTATAAATTTCAGCTCCCTAGCTCAAACTTTGAACTTACAAAAAAAAAAAAATTAAATGTGGGCGTGTCAGTGGGCGGATTTTGAAAACATTTACACATGAACATAAAGGGCCAATAGAGAGTATATACTATAAATTTCAGCTCCCTAGCTGAAACTTTGTATTTTCAAAAATTAATATACCCTTAGAATAGGGTATAAAAAAATTATTTTATTTATTTGTGGGCGTGTCAGTTGGCGGATTTTGAAAATTTTTTATCCCGAGCAGTTTTAGGAGTCATAGATCATATATAAAAAATTTCAGCTTTCTAGCTCAAAATTCGATTTTTTCCAAAATTTGGTTTTTTTGATTTTGTGGGCGTGTCTGTGGGCGGATTTCAAAAATTCGTAAACTTGATTATTTCGGGACCCTAGAGAGTATATGGTTAAAATTTCAGCTCTCTAGGTCCAGTTTAAAGGCCTAATTTTTGGCTACAGACGGACGGACGGACGGACATGGCTAGATCGACATTACTATCGATGCTGATCATAAATATAGTAACTTTTAGGGGTCTACGGGCAATATTAAGGTATGTTACAAACTATGCGTCAAAATTAATATACCCTTAGAATAGGGTATAAACATAGGGACGGTCTACAGTCCGCTTGGATACCCTATTCTTATTCCTATCCCTCATAAGTGGGCGTGACAAAAGTCTAAGTATGGTTGAATTGTTAAGAACGCTCTACATATTTTGTTATATAACATTTAAAGAATTTTATAAAAAAAAACTCTCCCTAGCTCAAACTTGGGGGTTTCAATAAAATTGTTTTATTTAATTGTGGGCGTGTCAGTAGGCGGATTTAAAAAAAAATTAACACATGAGAATAAAGGGCCCCTAGAGAGTATATATTATAAATTTCAGCTCCCTAGCTCAAACTTTGAATTTAAAAAAAAAAAAATAATAATAATTGTGGGCGTGTCAGTGGGCGGATTTTGAAAATATTTACACATGAGCATAAAGGGCCCATAGAGAGTATATATTATAAATTTCAGCTCAAACTATGGATTTTCAAAAAAAAAAATTATTTATTTGTGGGCGTGTCAGTGGGCGGATTTTGAATTTTTTTTATCCCGAGCAGTTTTAGCAGTCATAGATCATATATAAAAAATTTCAGCGTTCTAGCTCAAAATTCGATTTTTTCCAAAATTTTGTTTTTTTGAGTTTGTGGGCGTGTCTGTGGGAGGATTTCAAAAATTCGTAAACTTGATTATTTCGGGACCCTAGAGAGTGTATGGTTAAAATTTCAGCTCTCTAGGTCCAGTTTAAAGGCCTAATTTTTGCCGAGAGACGGACGGACCAACGGAGGGACGGGCGGACATGGCTAGATCGACATTACTATTGATGCTGATCATAAATATAGTTACTTTTAGGGGTCCACGGGCAATATTAAGGTGTGTTACAAACTATGCGTCAAAATTAATATACCCTTAGAATAGGGTATAAATATGTCGTTCATCGAATTTAGTAATCTAGCTCCACGCAAAACAACGAAAATTCTTACTATCCATATAAATATTCATCTTATAGGTACCTATTGATAAGAAGTGGTGGTGCGGCATGGCACAATACTGACAAAAAAAAATTATGTCATTGCTTTATAAATTAGATCGAATATTTCTAAATCAATTACAAAAAAAAAACATAGGGACGGGCTACAGTTCGCTTGGGCGAACTGTTGGATACCCTATTCTTATTCCTATCCCTCATAAGTGGGCGTGACAAAAGTCTAAGTATGGTTGAATTGTTAAGAACGCTCTACATATTTTGTTATATAACATTTAAAGGATTTTATCAAATAAAATGCTCCCTAGCTCAAACTAGGGTGTTTGACTAAAATTGTTTTATTTAATTGTGGGCGTGTCAGTAAGCGGATTTAAAAAAAAAATTAACACATGAGAATAAAGGGCCCCTAGAGAGTATATATTATAAATTTCAGCCCCCTAGCTCAAACTTTGAATTTAAAAAAAAAAAAAAAAAATTGTGGGCGTGTCGGTGGGCGGATTTTGAAAATATTTACACATGAGCATAAAGGGCCCATAGGGAGTATATATTATAAATTTCAGCTCCCAAGCTCAAACTTTGGATTTTCAAAAAAATTGTTTTATTTATTTGTGGGCGTTTCAGTGGGCGGATTTTGAAATTTTTTCCAAAATTTAGTTTTTTTGAGTTTGTGGGCGTGTCTGTGGGCGGATTTCAAAAATTCGTAAACTTGATTATTTCGGGACCCTAGAGAGTATATGGTTAAAATTTCAGCTCTCTAGGTCCAGTTTAAAGGCCTAATTTTTGCCGACAGACGGACGGACGGACGGACGGACATGGCTAGATCGACATTACTATCGACGCTGATCATAAATATAGTAACTTTTAGGGGTCTACGGGCAATATTAAGGTATGTTACAAACTATGCGTCAAAATTAATATACCCTTAGAATAGGGTATAAAAAAAGCCAGAAAGAAAAAAAAAACAACAAAAGAAAAAAAACCCACGAACAGCAGAATCAGCGTACACCCTGTACCAGCCAACGAGAAAATCAAATTCATCACTGATCAGCCGCAATTCATCCCTATCGCATGACTACACAACTACCCTCATCAATATCACCAACAGCATATCAAATTTATAGGGAAAGCTAAGTAGATTTGTGCTTTGAATTAAATTAAATTGTTGTGAAAAGTTCGTTCAAATTTCGTTTTCCCGTTCCACTATAGGGAATCCATACGAAAAACATAGGGACGGGCTACAGTCCGCTTGGGCGAACTGTTGGATACCCTATTCTTATTCCTATCCCTCATAAGTGGGAGTGACAAAAGTCTAAGTATGGTTGAATTGTTAAGAACGCTCTACATATTTTGTTATATAACATTTAAAGGATTTTATAAAAAAAAAACGCTCCCTAGCTCAAACTTGGGTGTTTCAATAAAATTGTTTTAGGCGGATTTAAAAAAAATTAAAACATGAGAATAAAGGGCCCCTAGAGAGTATATATTATAAATTTCAGCTCCCTAGCTCAAACTTTGAATTAAAAAAAAAATAATAATAATTGTGGGCGTGTCAGTGGGCGGATTTTGAAAATATTTACACATGAGCATAAAGGGCCCATAGAGAGTATATATTATAAATTTCAGCTCCCTAGCTCAAACTTTGGATTTTCAAAAAAATTGTTTTATTTATTTGTGGGCGTGTCAGTGGGCGGATTTTAAAATTTTTTTATCCCGAGCAGTTTTAGGAGTCATAGATCATACATAAAAAATTTCAGCGTTCTAGTTCAAAATTCGATTTTTTCCAAAATTTTGTTTTTTTGAGTTTGTGGGCGTGTCTGTGGGCGGATTTCAAAAATTCGTAAACTTGATTATTTCGGGACCCTAGAGAGTATATGGTTTAAATTTCAGCTCTCTAGGTCCAGTTTAAAGGCCTAATTTTTGCCGAGAGACGGACGGACGGACGGACGGACGGACGGACATGGCTAGATCGACATTACTATTGATGCTGATCATAAATATAGTAACTTTTAGGGGTCTACGGGCAATATTAAGGTATGTTTCAAACTATGCGTCAAAATTAATATACCCTTAGAATAGGGTATAAAAAAGCGACAACATGCTCGTGCATAATGATAACGAAAGAATGCTGTGCACAACATCTGGGCGACAATAGCTATAACAACTTTATTTCAACGATTAGCAAAGATCGGAACCGGGGTAAGTGAGTTGACATAACCATTTTGAACGGACTTTATTAGCGTATCTGGATTTTTTTTGTTGTAAGATATGCTTAAAGTAATTCATTATTGATAATCCTTAACGAAATTTTGATATTCATAATTACGCGGTCTCCTACTGAGCGAGTCGCGAAAGACAAAGATTGAGTAGAATTAAAGTAAAGATAAATAAATTCAATTTCAAGAATTGGAATGAAAAGTGACGTGACACTACATAGTTTGGTCAGAATCATGTATTGAATTAAAGTTCGCCTAGTGGTATACTACAAACAATAAATACATTCTAATCAATTTGACCTATTGGGATTTAACGTAGTAATTGAATAAATTATAAAAGAAAAGAACTTCGATTGTAAATATATCGGGTACGATCTAATAGTTGTTAGCATTTAGTAATAATAATACATTTAGATACAATATACCTACATTATATGCTTAAACCGAGATAATAAACGATTGAATCTAATTTTAATATTGTTAAATTAATATTGCATATTTTGGATTTTAGTTCCGTTTCCGCACGGATGTCATGATTTTTTTTTGTTTTCCAAAATAGGCAAGAATAATTTGGTCATGAGTGGGTAAAATTTTAGAAGGATGATGTGTGAGACCAATGGACCGATACTTAGAGAGATAAGCTGAGGATGATGGCGATGGTCAGCCTTAATTGAATTATGTTCAGTTTATACCTAGCTCCAATTTCTGGAGTCGGGTAAAATCATTTTAGGGGCTGTCGTAATAGAGCGGCGCGGCAGCCATGGTTGCTAATTTTACATTTAGCTAGGGCTGGGCAAGCTCATGGAGAGAGACTACATCTAACTCTCCTCCTCATTACCGCTATGGAGACAACTTACTGGGATGGTAATAAGGCAAAACTTGGGCCTTGCAACTCTTTCGGATGATTTTATTGGTTACGGTTGCGGTTGTAGTATATCTTTTGTTTCGTATATTTCAGGCATATAAATCTAATGTGACCCCCGTCTAGAACCTGCGACAAGATTATGCCTGAAGAGGCCTGGACACCCCTCCCTCTAGTATGTCCGGACTGGCCTAAAGGTCCTGTGAGTTTGGGTCATATGGGTGGAGGAAGAGTTTGTGGGAGGGTCGCACTCGGACACGAGGTTAATTGGGAGATTCTCTACCATCTGCGGTCTAGGACTTCTCCAGCATGGGTGATAGTGTCGGAAGAGATCTAGTCGCTTCCAAGTGGACTTTGAGTTAGCTATCTATTCTCTCCTGATGGCAGTGTTCGGGGCGAGAGTTCGTTACAGGTGGCGCCCAACGTGGGGACCGAAGTTTTATAATTATAATTATCACTCAGTAAACAATCTGTTAACCCTTAAACCCTACCCTGGGGTCCAGCGCGATGCATAAACTAAACTTTCGTGGATATTTTGTCAACTACAAAACACACGATGGCGCTATTCAAGCTAATCCTCTAATGTATCAGTAGGCGTCTCGTCATTAGTCATTTTTAATTCCGCGTAAGGTGCAGTCGAAATTATAACAACTTCCGGGTCCCCTAGACCCCAGGGTAGGAATACTGTAATATAAATTTTGCCTTTTCAAAATAGTTTTATTCTCGCACTGCCCACCAAAATCAAAAAAAAAATTGTCTTATGATCAACAATGCACACCAAAGCAGATCCTGATGCAAGAAACCAATTACCTGAGATGGTGGAACTCTACAATAACACAAAATGTGGTGTTGATTTGATGGACCAACTTTTTTATAGGTACAGTGTATCCAGACGTACCAAGCGATGACCGATGACTGTGTTTTACGGTTTATTGAATATAGTGGGTGCTAACTCATATGTTCTTCTGAAAATGGCATCAAATCAGCACCAAAAAAGGCGCCATTTCCTCAAAATTTTGCACTTGACCTCATCACGCCCCAAATGGAAGAAAGTTTTACTTGACCAACTTTACCTGCAAATCTCCAAGTTCTGCTCGGCGATATTTTAAGAAAGAAACGGCCAATAGTTGAGCCCAATTCATCTGTAAATGGAAAAATAAGATGTGCAATCTGTCCAAGGGATAAGGACCGGAAGACGAAAATTAGGCAGGTGCCGAAATGCGGCGAACGAACATAGCCGGAGAATGCCAAGAATGCCTCGATTCTAAATTTTAAGGTATTTTTCATATTTAACTACTTGTGTGATCTTAATAAAAAATAATTTATATTAAAACGTCTTTCTGTTTTTGAAATGATAACAAATCTATATAGGGGTTTTCTGGACCCCAGGGTAGTAAAAGTGTTTCTCCAGGGATGGGTAGGGTTTAAGGGTTAAATTTGTGACGGTACTCACAATACGTAAGTTCTTTCTTCACTAATAATAATAATTTCGGTATTTTAGTTTCTAACGAGTCCGTTAAGTGAGTTGAAAACTGTTCCTCACCGTGAACGTCCGGAGATTTTTCCGGTCGCTAATCCTTGAACCTTCTTAGTATCCTTCGAATAAGAAAGATTTGGTCCTGGTTATTGTCTCCATTGACCGAATGCCGATGGATATGAAAGTATTTTAGTGTACTTTACTGAATTAGACGAAGAAGTGTGACCGATAATGCAACTTATTAGCAAACGATAGTCGAAAAATCCAACGAATATGGAGCGAATTACGACGAGTAAAATGCGGTGTTTTCCCCTAAGGGTTGTAATACAAAAACTTTATTCTTTCTGATTTTTCATGCGTATTTATACAAAAGTGCGTGAGAGGATTTTGGTTTGAGCGAGAAAACATTACGTTATTTTTCAAGTTCAAATTTTATGGCGAATTCAATAAAAGAAATAAATATGGTGACTGGTCTAAACTTAGCGCCAGATTTAAATATTAAGTATTTACATTTAATAATTCATTACAAATATTAGCAACTGCGATATTTATCCTATTGTAATATACGATGATGATGACGATGGTGATGTTGAAGATGACGATAGTGATGTGGTGATGAAGATGGTGATTCTGCCTCAACACACCGTCATTAGTTGCAGCGTTGGAAACAGAATTTCGAGTAATTCCAACCAATATCTTTTATTGTTCGTTTTCTTTTAGTTGCATGTCCGGTGGAATGGTTGAAATCTTACCTCATCTACGTCCGATGCATACGCCTAAAAGTTCACGGAGGTTGCTTATATTTTAGTTCAAGTAAATCGTGTCCGGTGAATGGATGAAAGCTGTTCTCCATTCACGTTCGTTGCATGGTTTCTAGTAAGTTCGTGCATCTGGTTATAAATAGTTTGAGTAATTATGTTAAGTCCGGTAAGTGGGTTGAACTAAGCCCCCACTTACGTCTGTTGCTTCATGATTCTTGTGGAGATCTGTACAGAACTAGTATCGAGCTGGCAACACACTCGATCTCTCCCATCCCAATCACTTCTCTTCTGGCAGCCCAAGTGTGCGGACATATTATAAATAAATAAAGAATACAGAAGAAACGCAATTTTTGTTTATTCATTCATTTGGGGATTATTACAATTCTCTTACTATGTTAAAACATAACGCAGATGATATAGCAACATAAATCAAGTTCTAAGCTATATCGTACTGAACATTGGAAGTAATGTATATGCAGAGATTTAGTTTTGGTGAATTCATAGCGGTTTTCTGAGATTTTACTTTTAAATCCTCGAGTATCCTGTCCTTAGTCTGGTCTTACACGTCCTCCATACATAATGATATACATATTAGTTTTTCTTAATTGATTAAGTAGATATTTTGATTAGTTTAGTATAATAATTTTTGCAGTCCTTAGCGAGATCCTTTGCTAGTTTTTTTTGATTTGGTATTTTAAGCGTAGTTTTTCCTATTATCTATTATAGTCTTCTCAATACACATATTCTTCTAATCTTCTTTAAATTATTAGTTTAAGTAGTATCTTAAGTTTTCATTAAAATTATTAGTTTTATGATATATACTGACTGTCATGTCTGAACCAGGCTCAAATCAGCCAAGTACCTTACCAGGAAGGTATCCTATTCGTAGTAGGCAGCGTAACTTAAATAGTGAAGTAAAAGGAAGAGCAAACCGACAAGTCAATATGTCAGAACGCTTGGTAAAGGTAACTGTCCAAGATATCAGTCCAGTAGAATCACCTCCACCTCCTTTGATACTGCCGGCTAACAACACTATCCAACGTACTCCGGAAAGATTGGATGTTGGTAGCGAACAGTATGTTCAAGATGTGGTATCCGCTACTGTTGGTATCAATCGTACGGACGAACTTCGTTTTATACGGGAAGAGTTAGAAAGGAACAGAATAGCCCTTCAACAAGAAGTTGTGACCTTAGTGAGAGCAGCTTTAGGGAATAGCACACCCACACTTCCACCGGTGGTGGCCCATAACAATCGGGATGAAGAACATATACCCTCTTCGATTAATCCCCAAAGTCATTATGACGTAAACAGACGTCCGGCATTTGTTTCCAGACCTGTTTTCAGACCACCGGCACCACAGCCTAATATACCTCCTGCACATAATCCAGTCATCTATCCACTGCATATGGCCCTAAGTAGCAATGTTGACAATTTCTTGAGGCAATTTGGCAATATGAACGTTAGTGATCCTACTCAACGTCCTGAACCAACGCATGCAGCATCACCTTCGTATCGTTCGACCGATCCCACAATTACCATAAGTGGGGTATCAAATTCGACAACAGCAAAATGTCAGTCGACGACTTCCTCTTTCGCCTAGGAAGACTCAAGGAAGCGAATAATGTAACATGGATTGATGTTGTCAATAACTTTCATCATTTTGTTTCTGGTCAAGTCGAAACGTGGTTCTGGATGTACCTGAAAAGTAATCCATCAGTTAACTGGTCCACTCTTCGTCTTGCCCTCATAGAGCAATATCGAAGCGTGGAGTCGAACTTCGAGCTTTCGAGAAGAATGTCCGGTAGACGTCAAGGTGCGTACAAGCCTTTCGACCAATTCTTTGGAGATCTATTACAGTTGAATTCGAAATTGCGTATCCCCAAATCGAATCGGGAGCTCATTCAAATTATTAATCAGAATGTTAAACAGAAAGTGGGTGAACATCTTATTACTTTCAATACCCACAGTATTCCCAAAATGGTCCATGTGTGTCGCATCATTGAAAAGTTCATCAATGAAAACGATGTACAAAGGACAAGATTACAGCAATCTCATTCTTCTCGTCGAAATGTCAGCGAGCTCTCAAATGCAGTTGATGTAGGGCATTGTCCTTCGTAGTCTCAAGTTGAAGGCGTTAAATTTCGACAAAGAACGACTAGCTCCCTACGGTGCTGGAACTGCAAGGAGCAGGGACACACCTTCTTTGATTTTTCTACCCCACAGCGAGCACTCTTTTGCTTTAAATGTGGCCGCGAGAATACAACAACACCCCATTGTCCTAATACTCGGGAAACGCCCCGCAGAGCAATCCTCCGACCGGGGAGAATTGCTCAAGGAGCCCTGGCCCGGCGAATCAGTAAACGTAGTAAACAAGTCCCAAAACACCACTATATTAAAACGTCCTAAAGAGTAATCTACTCCGGGTAACGTGGTAAAGGATGCACAAGAGAAAGACGCTAGTACTCCAAGAAAGTCCTTTCATCAGCGAGTAAAAACTTGTGCCTTGGAAAATACAAAAGCTAACAAAACGTTTCGAGGGAAAAAGGAAGTTGTATCAAGGAATTGCTGCGACTACCCTACATTCCTCACTGGACGATCCCCGTCCATACGCTAACGTCAATATTTTCGGGAGGGCAGGGCTGGGACTGTAAGATAGTGGAGCGTGTACTAGTTGTATAGGTGCCGGTGGTACAGAATTCCTTCACAAAAATAACATCCCCTTCAAATCCTTTTCATCTAAAGTCACTACAGCTGATGGTATGGAACAAAACATTGTGGGGATAATCAAGGCCAAAATCAACTATAAAAAGCAAGACGAAGAAATTAATCTATATGTCGTTCCTTCACTGACACAAGAAGTCCAGGGAATTAGAAAATGCAGTCAGTCTGTTTCCTTCCTTTGCCAACGTTGGTTTGGGAAAGACACAGTTGGAGGAGCACACCATTGATACCGGGGATGCGGAGCCAATAAAAAAGCATCATTATCCCGTATCTCCGGCGGTGCAAACTCTTCTTTATACGGAATTGGATCGTGTGCTCGCGTTGGACGTGATCGAGGAAAGTTCAAGTTCATGGAGCTCCCCAGTTGTTCTGGTAAGAAAAGCTGAGAAGAACCGTATGTGCTTGGATGTTCGACAACTTAACCAGGTCACTAAGAAGGATGCATACCCACTGCCGCACATAGAAGGGCTGCTAGGACGCCTATCAGATACATTCCTCATTTCAAGTGGGATCTGAAAGACGCCTTTTGGCAGATACCGCTTGAGCAAAGGTCGAGGGAGAAGACTGCTTTTACCTTCCCCGGTAGACCGTTATATTAGTATAAGGCGATTCCCTTTGGCCTCTGCAACGCACCTCAGCGCCTTTGCAGACTGATGGACAAGGTCATCCCCCATGAATTGAGGCAACTGTCTACCTGGATGACTTGCTGATTTTCTCGCGGATGTGAAGAACACATTAAACTTCTCAATACTGTCAGTTCCATAATTAAGGCGGCAGGATTAACCATCAACGTGAAAAAATCGAAATTTTGCTATAGGGATCTCAGATATCTGGGATACATACGAGTAGTAGGTAATGGTACGCTGAAAGTAGATCCCGGAAAGGTGGCCGCCATTAAAGATTTTCCGATAAATAGCAACGCACGACAAGTCAGACGTTTCTTAGGAATGGCGGGCTGGTATCGGAGGTTTGTTCCAAGTTTTTTATCTCTTGCGTCTCATCTCTCCGATACTTTGAGGAAGGGCAGTAAGTTCAAATTCTCTGAGAGGGCGGTGGAATCGTTTAACTGGATTAAAGATATCCTAACGTGTGCACCAGTCCTAGTCAATCCGAATTTCGACAAACTTGTTATGCCTCGGCAACTGGTATACTACTACTCTCATAAATTGAACGATGCCCAAAGAAATTAATCGGTTACCGAGAGAGAATGCCTGGCTGCTGTCATGGGCATTACCAAATTTAGACCATATATCGAAGGCTACAAATTTAAGGTTATTACGGATCACGTTAGCCTAAAGTGGCTTATGAGCTTAAAAGATCTCAAGGGTAGGTTAGCGCGTTGGAGCCTGAAATTACAAGGATACACTTTTGAAATCGAGCACCGTAAAGGTAGTTTGAATGTTGTGTCCGACGCCTTATCACGCGCCTTCGAAGTTGAGGCACTACAATCCGGTGTTTCGAGATCGAAGGAATCCACAGACATCTTGCACATTGACCTTGCAGATCCGGAGTTTCTGTCCGAAGAATACAGCCAGTTGAGGGAAAATATAGGACGGAATAAGGACCAGCTTCCAGACCTTCGAATTTCAGATGGTTATATCTATAAGAAGGTAAAACCTAGTTAGGGTAATCCGATGCAAGAGGATTTGACCTGGAAACTGTGGGTACCTCAAGCGCTAACGGATAACTTGATTTTCCTGGCTCATTGTCGACGTATGGCGTCACACGGTGGTATCGCAAAAACCCTATACAGACTGAGACAACAATTTTAGTGGCATAACATGAGTTCGCAAGTGAAACAGTAGGTACTTAGCAAAATTTGAGGTGTGCAAAACCACCAAAGCACCCAATAACATATTACGAGCACCAATAGGTAATGCCTTCACGGTAGATAGACCCTCTCAGCATATTTACGTTGATTTTTTGGGACCCTATTCACGCTCCAAATCAGGAAATTCAAACATAATAGCAGCCTTAGACCAACTCACGAAATTTGAATTTATTAAACCTCTTCGGAAAGTCACTGGCGAATCAGCACTGAAATTGCTTCGCGATGACGTATTTCTAAAATTCTTGGGTACCCGACAATATTCTGACCGACAACGGCAAACAGTTCCTAAGCAAGGAGTTTCAAAACCTTACGAAGTCTTTTGGAATAAATCATGTGAGAACGGCAATATACTCTCAGCAAGCTAATGCAAGCGAGCGCGTAAATCGCTCAATATTGTCAGCGATTCGATCTAACATTGATGCAGATCAATTCAATTGGGACTCAAACCTGCCACAAATAGCCTGTGCTCTCATTACCGCAGTTCATTCTTCCACGGGAATGTCGCCCTATGAAGCTGTTTTCGGGCAACGAATGATTGAGCTTGCGAGCGATTACAAACTGTTGAGGGACTTAGGCGGCTTAAATAACTCCGAGCTCGATTTCTTGTCAAAAGCAGCAAAAATGAATATTTTACACACTTACGTCAAGAATTCTCTGGAGAAAGCCCATAATTTATATGAGAGAGTGTATAATACTCGCAGTGCTATGATAAAATATAAGAAAGGCGACAAATTCGAAACTTTGCCCAAAGTTCAATAAAGCTAAAATCAGCAAAGTTATCGGGAACAATCTTTATGAGTTAGTAGATGAATCCGGAAATAGCCTAGGCATAACTCATACGAAAGATATTCGCCGCTAAGCTAGATAAAAAAAATGTATTATATTAGTTACAAGTAGACATCCACCAGTATACATCATATTACATAGAAGTTTCTTAAGCCTCACGTAATTATCTCTTATTTTTCTTTTATACTTAATTTCCCGAACTCAGTCTGAACATGAGTCTCTGGTCCTATTCTCAGGTGTGGGTCGAGTCGATAACGTTTAACAGTAGGTTTCTTTTCAATGTCATTTTATACGATCGATCTTATAAAACGAAAAAGTTTTGTGGAAAAGGCCTATGGCGAAGGTCGTTAAAATTCAAATAGTTTAACAGTTTGAGGGCCGATGGCATCGATTGGGGTTATCCGGTTCTGACAGTAGATACCTATTTTGCTGATGAAAAGGAAATGAACTGTGAATGGTTGTATATCCTGAGGTCGCTGTTCCAGTGGATCGTAAGAAAAGGGTGGGCGATTTAATGCAAGGCATGGCTGAACGATCAAATTCGACTTGGAATAAAAATACGAGCTTCAAAGAAAGCGTAAGAAAAACGCAACAAAATTATCATTAAAAAAAAGAAAGATTTAACCAGGATCGAACCCGCATGTATGTTTGTTAGTGGGAAAACAAAAGATCGGCGAATTTAACCATTTAGCCAAACTTTGTGATGATGATGAATGGCCTACATTGGATCTGGCAGTGACTCCAATAACATGACGTTAAGTTGTAAACAATCATACGAGTGTTTATTTCACTCACACTGATATAGTTTTCAACGGTGATCAAGCATATATGATTTCCTGCGGCCTGGATATCGTAAAGTTTAAATAGGAAAATTTTATTTTAGGCACACCTATTTTCGAAAAATTCTAATTTGAATTTTAAGTTGAAAAAAAATAATTTTTTTGAATTTCACAAGAACACGGAAGTACACTATCGTCTCTGATGTGATTTCATTTTGCTTGCATTGGTGTGGTGCAGTCGGTATTTGGGGGATATAAAAGGGCATGTCACGCGACGAGCGAGGCTTTTTACTTTCTTGGATTGAGTTCTTTTTTTAAAACGAAGTTAGTTGGTTCTTGAGCGGAGAATGTTTAATTCGGGTGAACGGATGGCAAAGTGCCATGTGTCGCGGGTATAAAAACTAGACGAAGCCAAATGAAAAATCGAGTTTTTTGACTAGTTAAACTTCCCTCGCAAATTAATTACAAAAGAAAAGAAATATCAATTAACGTGACGCGAAGTGAAAATAACAGAATAAGTGAGGCCATAAAACCAAACGTGAAGTCACGTTCAACGCCACTATAGTTACAATTCACCTTAAGTCAAGCCCATGAGCCACAAAGCTTGATTATAGCCACCACGGTACGCTTAAACGCTCCAGCTACCAAGTGGAAGACTCAAAAAAGAACAGTATTAGTACCAGGGCAAACTGCCTCACCCGAATAAGTGCCTATCAAAACGGGGCATTGAAGGTGAGGCCATCTAAAAGTAAAGGGGAAACAAATCATTATACCGATACTATACACTCGTCCACCATACCACCAGTACGCCAGTCCAGCACCTTAAAAAGAAAGCCAGACGGAAAAAAAAACAACAAAAGAAAAAAAACCCACGAACAGCAGAATCAGCGTACACCCTGTACCAGCCAACGAGAAAATCAAATTCATCACTGATCAGCCGCAATTCATCCCTATCACATGACTACAGAACAACCCTCATCAATATCACCAACAGCATATCAAATTTATAGGGAAAGCTAAGTAGATTTGTGCCTTTGAATTAAATTAAATTGTTGTAAAAGTTCTGTTCGGGATTGCTTTAATGATTTAATTGCTTTGCGAAGAAAATTGAAGGACCAGCACTTGGACCGAAGCGACGAAAAATCGAAATCAAAGCCAAGACGAAATTTCAAATGGTTTGTTACAATGCTGCAGTGTGATACTTAGCTGATGTGTTCGGGTTGACGATCAAAATCCAAGAGAACGAGAAACAATTTTGCACACTGTTTGTTAACTCATACGGGAATTCTAAACAAAACATAGTCTCTGCAATGCTATATGGGTATATACTTGTACTCTGAACAGTAATCAAATGTTAGGTCTTAAGTGAGAGCAAGAGCAAAGCAGTAATTAATTAAGTATAATAATGACTGTTAACAGGAATAGCGTATGAACATAAAGTTTGGCAAAATTGAACAATTAAATCATATTAAGCAGTGAATATAAACAATACAAATGAATTTATGAAATTAGAACTAGGCAATAAGTTCAAAAGGAAAAAAAATAAAACAAAGAATTTTAAAAATATTTCCAAACAAGTTCGTTCAAATTTCGTTTTCCCGTTCCACTATAGGGAATCCATACGAAAAAAAAGCGACATACATGCTCGTACATAATGATAACGAAAGGATGCTGTGCACAACATCTGGGCGACAATAGCTATAACAACTTTATTTCAACGATTAGCAAAGAACGGAACCGGGGTAAGTGAGTTGACATAACCATTTTGAACGGACTTTATTAGCGTATCTGTTTTTTTTTTGTTGTAAGAAATGCTTAAAGTAATTCTCGACTGAAAAGGTAAATCATCTTAAGTCGACTTAAGATGTTTCCATTTTTTTAAATATACATTATCGCCATTTTTGAAACACATACTTCTATGTTATCGCCGTTCTTTTATCACACTTTTATCACCATATATAACGGATAATAGTTTCATCTTAGGTCAGAAAATCTTATTATGACACGAGGTATCTTATGTCTACATAAAGTGTTGATATTCCCCGAGTTTAGAAACTTTGGTAAAGTTAAGATCATTGCATTCTTAGATTTTATCAAAACTCTGAAACGGTAAAACATCTTAAGTCGACTTAAGATACTTTACCTTGTGCAAATTATTTAAAAACCTAACCTTAAGTCGACCTAAGATAAAATACGTGCAACATATTATTAAAAGTGTGAAAAAGCATATCATCTTAAGTCGACCTAGGATGTTTTAATAGATTTAAAACTTAATTTTTTCCTGGCCTAAGTAGACATACGATAATTTACCAGGTGCAAACAGGAAAATAAATGATGACATAAGATGGATTTACTGCGCAGTCTGTTTCAAAATTTTGCAGTGCCCGGAAGTCTGTGTGTATGAATAAAATCAAAATTGCTATCCGAACGGTTTTTAGCGAACATTCAAGGAAATAATATTGTTTGGTAAGCAAGTTTAGATACAAATAAAAACATCTATAACTTTATTATCAATTTTGAAAAATTAATAAAAGGTACACAGGTTTCACTGGAATACGTTTAAAAAATTAATTTTCCCTCTATATATCCAAGATTACCTTCTTTTTGTTTTATAAAACATTAAATACATTTCGCAGCAAATATGTATAGCGATTCCGGTGCAGCAGCAATTTTAAGAATGAAACTTCCAGGCCAAGGAAAACGAAAAGGAATTACGGTAAGATGTATTTCACGAATAGTGGAAATTTATAAATGGACCAAATGTACAAGAAGCTTGAAAATTGCCGAAAAAATTGTAAGGATAGATTGTGTAGGTATGAAACCCAAAAAAATATCTTTAAAGCTTATTGTAAATTTTGAAATCATAACAATGCACCTTAACAGCTAAATTGAGGTAGTGGAAAAAAATTTCAGAATTTGAGAGCTGAAATAATTAAGCGTAACCGGCCTTATTCAAAACTATACTCTTTGGAAGTCAAGGGAAACAGGATCTGTGTTTGTCAGAAATGTTGCTTGTACACGTTTAATGCAAATGCGCAAGTTACAAAAACGATTTCAAAGAAAAAGTTTGCGTCTGATTCTGGATTAATTGCAGTTGATAACAGAAAAATATAAATCCTGCTAATAACATATCAGAGCAGAAAGTTAATGAAATCCGTAATCACATAAACAGCTTCCCACCTTACGAAAGCCACTACACACGTGCATCTTCATCCCAAAAATACTTAGCAAGCGATTTAGCTATAACAAAAATGTATGAACTCAGAATTACATGACAATCCTGTTTCATACAAAAACTACAGACAGATATTTTCGACAATGGGTATTAAGATGAGGAAACCCAAGACAGACTGCTGTAATAAGTGCGCAATTTTTAAGATGAGAATTTATTCAGCACAAAATGGAGATTAAAAACAGCATCAAAAACACCCCAAGATGCAGATGACGTGTATAAGGCTAAAGATGCTGATAAAGCTGTGGCTAATGATTTTTTTTTTTTTATTTCATTATTTCATATCAAGAAACTTAAACATATGAGCGTGAAGGCCTTACATTTGACTACATTCGATTACATTTGGTCTATCCTAACTTAAAAACGTCTCAATCTTTTTATTAAGGAATATCATCTTATGTCTCATTTATTCTTTAGTCGACATTATCACTTCATCTTAACTTGACATAAGCATAATAATACCATTCGAAAAAAATGGGCAAAGTATCTTATATCGACTTAAGATTTTCGAAATCGAATATAGGTAATCAAAATTCAAAATAAGGGAAAACTATCTTAAGTCATAAATTTCTATTTAACTCAAAAAGTATTATCTTAATTTTTTAATTTTAATTTTGGTGGGGGCGTATGCCCCCATTTATTCGGCTTAATACAAGCTAAATATCTTAAAACTAAACAAAAGACTTATAGCTAGGACTTAAAACTAAAAGGGTGATGGGAGAGGGCTTAAGGAGATCGATTTTTATAGAGGAAGTGCTGCGATTGAAGTCAAAAACATTAAGGTTTGAGTTAACCTTCCGTAGCATACGTGAGATGGGTTCGTTGGAGCCATACAAGGTACGGTGGGTTGGAAGATAGAAAAGTCGTGGGCAGCGTAGACTACGAGGATTAGTGTTAAGGCAGATAGAGTTGTGAAGAGACGCACAATCGACGGAGCCTGAAAGGAGTCGGTGAATGAAGAGAATGTCAGCTGCGTCCCTGCGTTCTTCAAGGGTATTTAGGTTTATAAGTTTAAGACGGTCGCGATAAGGAGGTAAGATGAGAGGATCGTTCCATGAGAGACCACGAAGAGCAAATCGAAGAAAGCGACGTTGAATGCTTTCGATTCTAGATACATGAATTCGTTGATAGGGGCACCACGCTTGGCTAGCGTACTCTAGGAGCGGCCGAACAAAAGTTATGTACAGGGATCTGGTCACGTATGGGTCGCAGAATTCTTTTGACCATCTTTTAACGAAGCCAAGTGATGAGTTTGCTTTGGTAATTATCTCATCAATATGCGAACGGAAGCTTAGTTCCCTGTCGCATAATATGCCAAGGTCGCGAATTGATTGAACACGAGATATAGGCTGATGGTGGAGTTGGTAAATTCGGAGAGGAGACTTGTTGCTCTTGCGTGAGAAGGTAATAGACTGACATTTAGATACATTAAGTTCTAGGCAGTTCTTAAGGCACCAGTTGGAAAAACTATTTAGATCTGTTTGAAGGAGGCTGGAGTCATGTTGTGAAGAAATGGTTTTGAAAAATTTGGTGTCTACAGCATAGAGAGAGAGCGCTGAGTGTTGAATGATCCTTTCAAGATCGTTAATTGTTAGAATAAATAAAAGGTTACCTAGATGACTGCCTTGTGGAACACCAGAGCTGGCTAAGAAAGGTGCCGAAAGAACGGCCCTGAAGCGAACACTGTAAAAACGGTTTTCCAGGTATGACTCTATCCATTTTAGCAAAATGGGTTCAAAGCCGAGGGCAGATAATTTGAAAGCTATTAATTTATGGGAAATCTTGTCAAAAGCCTTACTGAAATCTGTTGTAACAACATCGACTTCTTTACCACTTTCTATGGCTGAGAGTGTAGAGGATATGAATTCGACAAGATTAGTGGTAGTTGATCTACCTTTTAAAAAGCCGTTCTGGTTAGGGGAAATAAAAGACTTGCACTGAAAGCTTAAGGCTTCATACAAGATACTTTCAAAAAGCTTGGGAATATGTGAAAGTTTGGCTATGGGGCGGTAGTTTGTCACCTCGCTCTTTAATCCCTTTTTGTGTATTGGTGTTATAAAGGAGGATTTCCATATCTGAGGAAATTCACCTTGAGAAAGCGATAGCTGAAAGAGATATGAGAGGGGTAAGCAAAGATTTGAGGAACATTTTTTAAGAAATATGGCTGGAAGACCATCTGGGCCGGGTGAATATTCATCATTAAGTGTAAGCAACTTCTTTTCTATTGCCGTATGATCAAAACTTTGATACATAAAAGGACCAATGGAGAAGTTTTGAAGATATTCGAAGTAGGTGGGATCCGGTACGAAGGAGCTGTCGGCGAAAGACTGCTTAAAGAAAGAAGCAAAAAAGTTGGCAATGGTAAGCGGATCGGTAGACGATTTATTTTCATAAGAAAGGGATTTGGGGAAACCGTCTGATTTTTTTTTATAGTTAACGAATTTGGAAAAATGACTTCGGATCGTTTATTAGCTTGGTTTGCGCACTATTAAGATACTGTTGATAGAGGGAGTTATAAAGTTGGGTGAATTGAAGGTAAACACCGAGGTAGTTGGAATAGTCAGAAAAAGAATCGGTTCGAATGAAAACTGCCCATAGTTTGTTTCTTTTGTTACGTAAAGACCGAAGCCTTCGATTGTACCAAGGAGGGCTCGCCGAAAAGGTGTTCTTGCGAGAAAAGGGGACATAGAGGGATATAGAATTAAATAATTCTCTGTAGAAAGTGGAGAGAGCATCCTTCAGAGGTAGATTGGCGAACTCAAAAGAACACCTACCAAGATAAGTGTTGATTTTTTGGAAATTCGCTTTATGAAAGTCGTAAGACGAGGCAGTTGCTGAGTGAATGGGTTGGATAGGAGAGTTAAGGAAAAGAGAAAAAAGAAGTGGCGGGTGAAAGTTATCAATGATCGACAGCGCAAAGGGACTCAGGGACACAGAGGAGTTTATAGGGTCAGTTGTGAAAATGAGGTCTAACTGCCTTCCCATATAGTTGGAGACCCCACTAACTTGACATAAACTTCAGTCTGTAATCCCATCCAAGAAGAGACATTCCTTACTTGAGTTGGGATTTGAAGCGATAAAAAAAGATTCTTCATCTGATAGAGTCCAGTGCAAATGCGGAAGATTGAAGTCGCCGAATATAATGATATCATCAAGGGAATCAGATATGCTATTTATTTGGTCGATTGCTTCGATTGCGAGTTGGTAGGATTCTATAGATTGAGCCGGTAGGATATAAAAACACATAACGTAAACAGCTCTGCTGGGGAGGTTTATTTTAATAGAAACGAAGTCAAGCTTAGAAGAATTTGAAACAGCGATTAGAGAGGAGTCAAGGTCTTTGTGGGTGGCCAGTAGGACGCCTCGGCAGGGAGAGCCATCTGTTGGTCGGGTAAGATCGTCGTCTCGAAAAACATTAAAAAAAGGGGGAAGGATCTCCTGGTTCTTTATGTCGGGAATCAGATTTGTTTCAGTCAGGGCATAAACGTCGAATGGGAGAGCATGAGATTGGTGCAAGACAGCGTGGGTTTTAGATCACAGTCCTCTTACGTTTTGATAGTAAAAAGTGAGGGGAGCGTTAATACGGGAGAGCGTATGGGAGGATACGTCGGGGGCCGACTCAGAGGTATTTGTGAGCGGGTTGGGAAGGGCACATGCTAGATTTGAGTTAGGGGCGAAAATAATTTTTATAGTCGTTGCGAGTTTTTTGTAGATGCGAAATGTGTCTGAAGTTGATATGGGATGCGTAAGCGGATAGGTCCTTAGCTACAGTGGTAGGGGAAATATTATAACTCTCATGGTAACGGATATATATTTCGCTCAATGATTGAAGATCGGTGGGGAGACCTTCCTTTTGAATCGAAATTTGTACGTTGGTATTGGTCTTACCGTCGATACAAACAGATTCGGGCATTGTCATGCAAATAAGCAAGGAATAACCTAACGTTTTCGAAGAGTCTGTGATCTCTTAATCGTGCCATTACATAACGGCCGTCGAGGTCTTTGTTCAAAGATGTGTGGTCGACAAAGTTAGCAGTAAGTTTAAAGGAAGAAGGGGGTCAAAATTGACCGGGATGACGGTAAGTTGTTGTGGTGAAGCGTTATGGGCTGGTGGAGTGCTAAGAGAAGAGGACGGTGGAGTGGGATTGATGACGTGGGATAGGATGAAATTTGGATAGTTCGTCGCGGAAGGAACGATCTTAGCGGAAGGCGTTAGTGGAGACGGCGTTAGTGGAGAAGGCATTAGTGGAGAGGGTGATAGTGGGGAGAGCGTTTGTGAGGAACTGAAATTAGGTTGAAGGTTGAAAGAAACGCGCTTTGGTAGATAATTTCTGGGAGAGCTTTTGACAATGGGTTGGGTAAAGTTTGGAAAAATGTCTGTTTTAAAAGACCAGTTGTTGTCGCCCAAATTGAAGATATCCTGATCGGAGTTCCAAAATAACCATGTATATTTGTTGGGAATACTGAATTTAAAAGAAATGGTTCTTCTCGAATTCACTGCGGAGATCTTACTGCAATTTTCAATGTTAATGGAAAATTTTGTTCGGAATAAGTTCAGCAGCCAGGAAGCATCAGCATGTGAGGGAGCGCCTTTGATGATGAATGTTGTGCAGTCAGGGTTGCGCTCGTTACCTCTGTTTAATTTGTCAATCCTGTTTTCCCATTCAGCGACCGTCCAAGAAGTCCCTAGCCGATTGATAACGTCGGGAGCGTTAGTAGCAGGAGTTAATGGTGCGATAGGCAGAGGAGGTGATGTTGGTAGTAAAGTCGCAGTGGTTTGAGTTGCAGTAGGCGCGGGTACATCATAATTAGCATCAGTATCACGTAGTTCATACAGAATTGAGTTACCATGAACTGACTGAATGTGGCCTTGGTCGATATCATCAAATGTGTCGATTTTGCTAGCTATCGACTTGAGTTCATCGACTATGGCTCCAACCATTAGCCGAGTTGAAGATAAATCGTCGCTGACAGCATCGATTTTGTGAAGCACGACATCGATTATTGGTGGAAAGTCTATAATGGGGTAGTTCGGTGGTGATTTTGAAGAAAAAGGTCGAGGTCGGTTCGTAGGGAGTTAATTGACTCGGTTATGGATTTATTCGAGTTTAAACTTCGAAAAGCCATAATTAGGTCATCTTTAAGTTCTTTATTGTTGTAGGGGTTGGGGCACGCGTCTTTAACATTCGTTGAGACCTTCAGAATCTTTTCGATGCTCAAGAATTTGGACTTAAAAATCGCGTTTGAGGAGTCAATTACACAGCTGAGTTCATCTACACTTTTTATTACTAACTCGAACTTGGACATCTGCTCTGCAATTTTCTTATTTTGCATAGCAATGTCTTCAAAAGTAGAGTTCATTGACTCGTTAAGGCATTTTATGGCGATCATTACATGTGAGAGCGATATTTGCTTATACTCATCACATAAAAATTGAAAAACACTCAAGTATTCTTTTAGGTAGGTCACCGATCGTTTTTTCAAGCCAATGCAGGTCGGGTGGAAAGAATTGGCACAAATTCCGCTGCAGGTCACCCATTCAGTTTCGTCAGAGACGCAGTTACCGTAGCACTTGAACATTGTTAGTAGGTCAAAAGAAAGCGAGGGTAAACGCAATGCACTGAGGTAATCCGGCGGCAAAAGAAAACAAAATGCGTCAGCGAAATACTACAGCGCGGTGAGAGAGGGTTTGGGATTATTTGATAATTTGAAATTGGCAAGGCGGAGAAAAAGAAAAACACGTCTTTACACCACGGCAGTTGAGATACTACTTAAATAGTTAAAAGTAAATTTAAAAAGAAAATTTAATAACTTTTACTTCAAAAAACTTTTTCTTTGTGAGTTAATATCAAACAGATGTTTTGCGATTCCTCTTTTAAACTGTTATTCGCTCTCCTGAAAAGTTTTCAAAATTGACTTCAGATATTTTACCTTTTCAGTCGAGAATTCATTATTGATAATCCTTAACGAAATTTTGATATTGATAATTACGCAGTCTCCTACTGAGCGACTCGCGAAAGACAAAGATTGAGTAGAATTAAAGTAAAGATAAATAAATTCAATTTCAAGAATTGGAATGAAAATTGACGTGACACTATATAGTTTGGTCAGAATCTTGTATTGCATTAAAGTTCGCCAATACATACAATCTAATCAATTTGACCTATTGGGATTTAACGTGGTGATTGAATAAATTATAAAAGAAAAGAACTTCGATTGTAAATATTACATACTTTTTAACCATTTTGGATAAACTTTTAAATTATATAAGGAATGATGTCGTTTACTTGATGCAATTTTTTTTGGGGTATTATATTTTTTTTTTAGTTATTATATTTTATATTCCAACATTTCTTTTTCTTTTCAAATATATCATCATAATCATTTTTTATATAGTTAGTTTGCATACTTTCAGGTACGATCTAATAGTTGTTAGCATTTAGTAATAATAATACATTTAGATGCATATATTATATGCTTAAACCGAGATAATAAACGCTGGAATCTATTTTTAATATTGTACTAACATTGCGTATTTTGTCGTCATGTTTTTTTTTTTTTTTCCAAAGTAGGCAAGAATAATTTTGTCATGACTGGTTAAAATTTTAGGAGGATGATGTGTGAGACCAATGGACCGATACTTAGAGAAATAAATAAATACCTAGCTCCAATTTCTGGAGTCGGGTGAAATCATTTTAGGGGCTGTCGTAATAGAGCGGCGCGGCAGCCATGGTTGCTAATTTTACATTTAGCTAGGGGTGGGCAAGCTCATGGAGAGAGACTACATCTAACTCTCCTCCTCATTACTGCTATGGAGACAACTTACTGGGATGTAAATCAGGCAAAACTCGGGCCTCGCAACTCTTTCGGATGATTTTATTGGTTACGGTTGCGGTTGTAGTATACCTTTTGTTTCGCATATTTCAGGCATATAAATCTAATGTGACCCCCGTCGAGGACTTGCGACAGGATCCCATACCCAACGATGAGCTACCGGGTGGAAGATTATGCCTGAGTCGCAAGAGGCCTGGACACCCCTCCCTCTAGACTGACCGGACTTACCTAAAGGTCCTGTGGGGTTTGGGTCATATGGGTGGAGGAAGAGTTGGTGGGAGGGTCGCACTCGGACACGAGGTTAATTGGGAGATTCTCTACCATCTGCGGTGTAGGACTTCTCCAGCATGGGTGATAGTGCCGGAAGAGATCTAGTCACTTTCAAGTGGACTAAGAGTTAGCTATCAATTCTCTCCCGATAGCAGTGTTCGGGGCGAGAGTTCGTTACACGTGCGCAAAACTGCTTTGCGATTGCATCCACTATCTCAGATGTAACTTGTAACAAAATCTAGTTGGTAGAATTGAGGGCGCGATTGACATGAAAGAATACACGATGGGCATTTTCATCGATATTGAGGGTGCTTTTGACAATGCGACTTTTGACAGTATGTGCAGCTCTGCCAGACAACACGGCGTAGGCGAACCATTTGGTGTTGTGGATTAAAGCAATGCTAATGAATATAATATTGGTTGCGGATGCGGATTGTGGCCGTTATGTTGTGGCGGGAGTAAACAGAGGCTTCCTGCAAGGCGGCGTTCTGTCTCCACTGTATGCGCCATGGCGCAGGCGGCCCTTAACGTCATCGACGAATGGTGCACTAGGAATCGGCTCTCGGTAAATCCTCTTAAAACTGAGGTTGTTCTCTTTACGAGAAGGAGGAAGCTGATCGGGTTGATTCAGCCAGTGCTAAAAGGCGTCACAATCCAACTCTCCAATGAAGCAAAGTATCTGGGATTCATCCTGGATAGCGAACTTCTTTGGTCAAAGCATGTTGAGCTGAAGACTGCCAAGGCGCTGTCGGTTTTCTGGGAGTGCAAGGACATTTTCGGCAAGACATGGGGCTTATCACCGAAAAGAGTCCTATGGATTTATACGGCTATGATAAGACCATTTATAGCATACGCATCGGTTGTTTGGTGGAATAAGCTTTCACGTATATACTCGTACGTTACTGCTGCTTTCGCCAAACTCCAAAGGAAGGCATGTATCGGCTGCCTCCAGCCTGGATGCACTATTGAACCTCCCGCCACTTGATGTTTACATTATGGGTTGCACAATCAAAGCTATCTCACGTTTAAAAAGATGTGGCTTTTGGTATAACTCGCACTGGAGTTTTGATGAACTTGCGCAACGGCTGTCCTTCGACTCCTGTCTTATGGATATGCCGTCTGATGCAATGACACCGGAACTTCGGCTGAAGCGCAACTATGAAGTTGACTTTCCTCGTGTTCAGGACTGACTCTGGTAAGACTTTGAGCCTGGAAAGGAATGCAGTCGAATCTTCACGGATGGCTCCAAAACCGATCAAGGATCTGGTGCTGGTGTTTTCATGGTGAGCTACAACATTAGACTTTTGTTCTCGTTAGGCAAACATGCGTCAGTCTTCCACACGGAGACTTATGCTATCCTAATTGCCATGGACTATGTTGCGAGGAACAGGTGGAGTGGGCGAAGTATCTGCGTCTGTAGCGACAGTCAGGCTTCGCTTAAGGCCCTGCTCAAATCCTTAACCACCTTCAGTGAATGCAAGATCTCTCTGAATTCAGTCGGAAGGCTGAACTCAATTAGACATGTCTGGGTCCCGGGTCAAAACGGGATAACGGGAAATGAGATCTCCGATGAACTTGCTAGACAGTGCTCAGAGGGGGACTTCTCAGGACCTGAAAAAAGCGATTTGTCTTCCTGCGTCCTCGGTCAGGGTTTCTACTCTCCACGGTGCAGACAGACTAAGCAAATTCGCCCCGACGTCTGTAGGAAATCCGCGGCATTCTTGTTATCTCTCAACAGAAAAGACTGCAGACAGACTACTGGCGTTCTTGCGGGACACTACGTTTTTGCCAAACACCTTAAGGTGCTAGGCCTAAGCGATACCACCAACTGCGAAGCCTGTGGAGAAAGCGAATGCTATGCGAAACATTTCCTCTGTGATTGTCCTGCTTTTGTAGGCGTCAGGTATTTGGTGCGGATATGGTGAGTGCTGTAAACCTAAGCTCCTTATCATTGAAGCGCCTTCTCGTTTTTCTTAGAAAAACGAGTAAATTCGCACAATTAAATGTGGTGTGTCTGCCTGGTAGTACAATGGTCGAGAATTGAGTCTGAGTGCTCCGGTGTAGAAAGTCTCGCACCCCGACAAAAAAAAATTTAAGCAATTTGTAAAATATGTAAAAAAGCATTGTCTCTTGGTAGTGTCTTACCAAAAAACAGACCACGACAAATATTTAGAACCATTTGGCAAGAAAAACTTCTAAAAAATCATTATTTTTTTCACTTTTAGTCAATCTTAAACGGAAATTCTTTAAGTTATTAAAGCTTCGGCTTCGGCCGAAGGTTGTTGTTTAGCCGAACATTCGGCTTCGGCTTCACCTAGAAATCGACCTTCGGTCGGTCACTAAATGGATGGCATCTTCTCTTTCGGTAAGGTCTCCTCTCATTTTGAATACCGAAGGCTGTTGTTATTTTGAACGTAATTCCGTTCACACAAATTGTTGTATTTAAGGACGCTATATTTCGATATTATGTACTGAAGATGTAGCCATATTGATATAGTCTTTTCTAAATGTATCGTCTACTGCTGAAACAAGGTTATAAATGGCATCTTCTGAATAACTGCCACTTTCATCCACCAAATGCCAATTCATTCTGCAATAGGCCGCAAGTTCCTCCAGTTTTCCATACCACAGGTTTCATCTTTGATTTGTGTTGATTTGCTATAATTTTAGGAAGTCTCTCGTCTGCCAACCCTAGGATTCTTATAATGTAGTCAACGTATAGCTTTAGAGTTTTCACGAATAACGGTGATACTCCTGTTTCGATATATATTATGTAATTAGGTGTGTTGCTGGGTAGACGAAAGCATCTTTTTATAGCATCTCAATAGCTTTTCCACTGATCTTCCATATTTAAACTGCTTTTTATTGTCACTCCAAGGTACTTATATGATCTCACTACTTCAATGGATTTTCTATTGAAATGCCATTTCTCACTTCTGCAAGTTCTACCCAAAGCTTTTTTAAAAATCGTCACTTTTGACTTATTCAGATTCACCGTCAGATTCCACATCCGGCAGTACGCATCAAGTCGGTTAATCATTAGTTGCAATATTTCAGGTGAATATGCAAATAGAACCACATCAACCTCAAAAAGAAGGGCCTTAATCAGCACTCGAGCAATGTCTAAGTCTATTCCACCAGGTAAAAAATCGGTCAGGTCGTCAACATAGAGGGCAAAAAGTAATGGGCTTAGTGTAAATCCTCACCTTGCTCCCATTTTCGTTTCAAACCATTCTGAAGCATCTGCTCAACTCCAACCTGCCGATTGGGTCCCCTCGTACATGTTCTGGAGTAATTTTCCAAATTTGCGTGACATTCCAATATTTTAGAGCTTAAAGAACAGGGCTTGTACGATTTCTCGTGTGTTGACCAAAGCTCTTAAACCTTGACAACGGTAAGTAATGCTGGTGCATGAACCAGAATACCTTGTGGTGATGTGGTGATCGTCAACTTATTTTCCCTTGCTCTGTAATTTCCTTGTTAAGACCCCTTACCGCTGGTGGGGGGAAGCCTTAGTGATAAATGATGTTAAACAAATGACTGATATTGAACAAGTGTCTGGTTTATTGATTGAATTGACTTATATACTAACATATTGCTTACTTGGCTAAATGGAAAAGTGCATTGTACTGAATTAAGTTGTGCTGAGTTAGGAGAATAACATAAAACAATAAGTTGTGCTGAGTAGGCAAAATAACATACATTGCACTGAATTTACAAACAAAACAATTAAAATGTGCTGACTTAGGAGAATAATGGGAAAGGTGAATGATTCTGGCTGGGTACGGGAAATGCAAGAGATAGATAGGCTAAATCAGCATAATTACGAGTGGTGTTGGGTTGTGGGTATGGCAAATGGGAAAATTATGTGTGCGGGGTAATGACCACTTGAGGTAGGTCATTGCTGTGTTTAGACATTCTCCCCGCCTTGAACTATTGTTCAAATGTGAACGGTGAAGGCTTCTTGGTGAGTACGAGGAGCTGGAATTGGTGGGTCTCTGAGACGAGAGTTGCGGCTTCTTATTGTTTTCCAGATAATGTATCCGAGAATTATCATGATGCAGGCAACGGCAAAATAACTGACGACGAACTGATGAGTGTCAGTGCCCCTTACTCGAACCAGTGTTTCTTCTAGTTGCTGCTGCGCAATACCCTTCTGGAGTACTGCTAACTCCTGTGAGTTTCCTTGAAACTGAGTTGGATGGTGGATTAGCTGTGGTGAAGGTTGGGCAACACGGATTGCATCTGATAAGTTGCTTGCTGGGATGAAGGATGTTCGTGAAGTACTTAGAAACACCTTGTGTCCCTGTATGGTGAACAAGTCCTGTTTTACGGTACAACCAGCTGGTACTGTTAAGATGCCAGAGTTGTTCAAGTGGATTTGCGTGAGGGTTCCTTGACAAACGACATTTATCAATACTTGACCTTGAAGCGAGTATATCCATTGATTCGATTGGTGTAGTTGTGTCCAAAACTGTTCGTCGGTAAATATCGTGAGTTGGCAGGGCGACTGATCGCTGACTTGGTTCATTAGATTGAACTCGCAGAGGCTGATATTCGATCCCTTTTGATAAAGCGGGTGCCTTTGGTGGCACATAATGTCGTTTTCCAAAACCGTTATGCATGAATTAAGCGCTTCTTCGTTTAATGGATAATACTGCGTTCTGTGTAAATTTATTATCATGTAATCGGACGATGGTCGTATTGCGACAAATGAGGTGTTGACCAAGACAGGTACTGGGATTATCTTGTATAGCTCATATTTTTCGATTGTAACCAGTGGTAGTGTTAGTCTAAAGATTATGTTTGATCCAACGACACGTCCCTTTGCGGTCATTAATTTGTACATTATTGCTGGATTATTGTTTGTTTCTGGAACCCCAAGTGCTGGTGGTAGATGGGTCTTAATTGTCGTTATCTCTCGTTGCAACTGATTAGGATGGATTAAGGTGGCACCTACTTTTCCGTGATGAACATCCGTGATCAGATCTAACAGTAGGGATTGCATTCTTTGAAGGTGTGTGATACTGAAGAACAGTTGGAAAGAATGGGAGAGCATCACCTGGGAAACTCGTAGCTGATAATCTTGACGGTTTGTTTTATTGAGTTGATCGATTATAGTGTTGATTTCACCTTCCAACGATTGAAATTGTTTCTCCAGTCTTCCTTCCTTGATGCGGATTATATTGGCTGTCGAGTTTAATAGGGATGTTTGATTTTTTATTAGATGGAGTAGGTGATCCTCGTTGTCATTAATCGATGATATAATGTGTGACATGTGCTGGGCGTAGTCAGAATCTAAGACTCCAAATAAAGAATTAGCAAGATTTCCGATTATGTTGATGGCGCCACGCCTTGAGCGGGACCCAGTTTGCCGTAAAAGTTGATCGTTGTCGTTGAGCTCTCCTAGAAGGTGTTGAAAATGTTGCATGGTGGCGAGACACGAATCGGCTTGTGCTATCTCTTTGCAAAATTCCTTTAGTTTGTTGTTGCTCATGTTGAGCCATTTCAATTCCTTCCAGTAAGACCTTAATTCATAATATATTACTATATCCCATTGATCTGAGATGATATGTGCCGTTCCCAAATTTTCAAAGTGAATCCCTGGATTTGACGTGAATGGTGATACGTTGACCTTGGCACACATGGCAATGGGGAGTATTATTAGGAGTATGAGTATTGGTAATGTAGATATGTTGAAAGGATTGTACTTCCTTTTCCTTGGTGGGGGATTTGTGACGTCATTTGATTCATATGGGAGTGATGAAGCTTCGAGGCGCCCTCCGATTCGCATGGTCCCTTCTTCGTCAATGAATGAAGTTAGACTGGCGATAGGACTGTCCCTTTGTGTTTCCTTGAATCGCTGAAGGTGGTTGAGGTCCTTCTCGAATTCTTCTCTTTGCATGTTTTTGACGATGCAAATTAGTGCCTTATGTAGTTCGGTAGGTTTAAGCGCGCCGGATTTTTTGACGAGATCCATTTTCGTTGCAACCTTCATGTTGTGGACGAATAGTAGGATATAGGCAGTACCACGTTGTAACCTTCTGAAGTTGTTATGATGTTCAATGTCGTGAACAAAGGTAGATGTTTGTTTGACTGTGGATAACACATGCCTCGTAGTTCTTCTTTCTGTAGTGGAAGGTTCCCTTATTATGGATGACTCTTCTCTTGCGGAAGGATCCTTTATTATGGACGACTCTTCTGCTGTGGAAGGTTCCTGTATGATGGACGACTCTTCTGCTGTGGAAGGTTCCTGTATTATGGACGACTCTTCTGCTGTGGAAGGTTCCTGTATTATGGACGACTCTTCTGCTGTGGAAGGTTCCTGTATTATGGATGACTCTTCTGCTGTGGAAGGTTCCTGTATTATGGATGACTCTTCTGCTGTGGAAGGTTCCTTTATTATGGACGACTCTTCTGCTGTGGAAGGTTCCTGTATGATGGACGACTCTTCTGCTGTGGAAGGTTCCTGTATTATGGACGACTCTTCTGCTGTGGAAGGTTCCTGTATTATGGACGACTCTTTTGCTGTGGAAGGTTCCTGTATTATGGATGACTCTTCTGCTGTGGAAGGTTCCTGTATTATGGATGACTCTTCTGCTGTGGAAGGTTCCTGTATGATGGACGACTCTTCTGCTGTGGAAGGTTCCTGTATTATGGACGCCTCTTCTGCTGTGGAAGGTTCCTGTATTATGGACGACTCTTCTGCTGCGGAAAGTTCCTGTATTTCTTTGACCTTCCAGAACCTCTCAAGGTCTTCCCTTGGCTCATCTTTGACGGATGAGATGCCACAAATTGCCGACTGAGGCGATGTGCCTTCCATCTTGCCCCCAACTATCCAACCAAGATGTGTATGCTGTAGTAGAGGCAAGCCTGCTCCGATCTTTAGCTGTCCCACTGTCAGTAGTTGATAGTATAGCTCAGCTCCGATCAGTACGTCTATCTGTCCAGGTTCGCCGAATTGTGGGTCTGCTAATCTTAGATCTGCTGGAATGTTCCAGGAGGCAGTATTGACCCTCCGAGTTGGCTGATTAGGAGTTATCTGTCGTAAGACAAAGGCCTCCAGATTGACGGAGAAGTCGGATGTTCTGGAACTTAATGAAATATTCACTCGGCGATTTGCTCGCTTTCTTCCTTCTCCTATTCCAAGAATTCGCATTGTTTCGGTGACTTCTGGAACGTTCAACCTTCTCGATAGCTTCTCGGTAATGAAGTTGAGTTGTGACCCAGAGTCTAGCAGTGCACGGCAATTTACAATAGTGCCTTCGCTATCCTCCAGGTTCACTATTACTGTGCTGAGAAAGACGTAGCCTTTATCTGTGGGTGCTACTGCTGTAGCTGATGTGCTCGGGGCTGATGCTGCCGAGGTTGTTGGCTCCTCGCTCTCAATGGTCCTGTGTAAAAGAGTGTTATGCCTTCCGGAGCATTTGATGCAATTTCGAGCTGAACATGCTGATGCCGTGTGCCCTGGATTGAGGCAGTTTATGCAGAACTTGAATCTTCGGACTGCTGATGGGCGACATTCTGGGTTGAGTCGCAAAAACTGAGGACATGCATATAGTTGGTGATTGCCGTTACTGCAGCAAACACAGACTGCCTTGCTTGAGTTCCCTGCTGCCACTGATGTAAAAGACCGTGCTGCTAGTTTTCGGCCGTGCTCCTCTGTGCCACGACCCTTATTTCCGAGTGCCTCTAGGGATTGGAATCGGATCTCCAAGAAGCTTAGAAACTCATTGAGGGAGGGCAGTGCTCTCGGCTGTTTTAATGATTGCTCGTAGAGCACGTGCGTTGCCCGATCTAGTTTTTTTATTAGCAGGTGGACGATGAGCGGGTCCCACGTGCTAATGTCAACTCCAAGGTTCTTGAGACCTTGCAAGCACTCGTTGGTCGTGTCGTGGAGTGCCTTGATACTGCTCGCCGATTCCGTCGCACTAGCGGGCTGCTGAAGCAAACGATTGAAAAAGGCCGTCGATAGCATTCTAATGTTGTTGTACCTCTCTTGGAGCATCTGCCTGGCGGAGGTGTAGCTGTCTTCCGTCAACGGTAGATGACGAATGAGCTTTTCTGCCTCATCCGTCAAGTTGGTTTTGAGGTACCACATTTTTTGGCACTTGGGCATTTGTTGCTGGTCGACCATCTGTGTGAAGAGGTCGAAGAATTGCCTCCAGTTCAGATAATCGCCATTGAATTTCGGGAGCGCAATTTTGGGCAAGCTGAATTGAGCTTGACTGTTGCCTTCTGAACTCCTGGGGGAGGCGGATTGTTGCGGCCTGTTATAATCTTCGATTTCTGCCGCGCACCTTACTAGCATTCCTTGGACCTTGTCTTCCATGTCAATATATCTGGAAATGTCCTTGTCAGATGACGGAGAATTGCTCGTCTCCACCTGGATCGCCTCAATTCGTGCCCAATACTTGTTGATGTTGGCACTGCTGAGTTCCCAAAAATGTTTCGATCCCACTGGTGTGGTTTCTACATTATCCAGGGTGCGTTGCAGCATGTCCATCAAACATTGCTGACGCTGTTTCAGCTGTGCTACCTCGATGTCATTGTTTGCTTGGTCGTCTTCGGTTGTCTTCGCGTGGAGAAGTGCTGACGTGTGTGGATTGCCATCAGTCTCAAAATTGTCGGGCTTGCCCTGCATTTGCAAGCGCTCAATTCTGAATGTAAATAGAGCCTTGTGCTCTTCATATGCCAATCTTACGGCATCAAAATACCCCTTTTTGAAATAGGGGTGATCAAGTTGATGGGGGAATGTGCTCCTGATCTCGCTGTCTGTTGCGTCGAAGCGTTCCCATTGTTCCTCCAGTTTACGGAGGCGTTCCTGGAAGTACTCCAAGGACTTTCGTGAAGGTGAATCCTTCTTGAAATTAGCGATGATTCGCTCAATTTCCGAGCCAGTTACTTGCTGGCGTGCTGCTTGTTGGTCCATGATGCAGGACTCGATGAATTTATATCGATGATGGATAGCAGAGCAAGAAAACGATGTTGAACCGTGATCACCAGAATCACGTCGGGGTCACCAAAATGTACGATTTCTCGTGTGTTGACCAAAGCTCTTAAACCTTGACAACGGTAGGTAATGCTGGTGCATGAACCAGAATACCTTGTGGTGATGTGGTGATCGTCAACTTATTTTCCCTTGCTCTGTAATTTCCTTGTTAAGACCCCTTACCGCTGGTGGGGGGAAGCCTTAGTGATAAATGATGTTAAACAAATGACTGATATTGAACAAGTGTCTGGTTTATTGATTGAATTGACTTATATACTAACATATTGCTTACTTGGCTAAATGGAAAAGTGCATTGTACTGAATTAAGTTGTGCTGAGTTAGGAGAATAACATAAAACAATAAGTTGTGCTGAGTAGGCAAAATAACATACATTGCACTGAATTTACAAACAAAACAATTAAAATGTGCTGACTTAGGAGAATAATGGGAAAGGTGAATGATTCTGGCTGGGTACGGGAAATGCAAGAGATAGATAGGCTAAATCAGCATAATTACGAGTGGTGTTGGGTTGTGGGTATGGCAAATGGGAAAATTATGTGTGCGGGGTAATGACCACTTGAGGTAGGTCATTGCTGTGTGTAGACAGGGCTTGTTATAGATCCTCTGTGCCATTTGATTATTTAAAAGTTTTGCAAATACTTTATAGGACGCATTGAGAAAGGATAATCCTCGGCAATTGGCTGGATGCGATATGTTACTTTTTTGTGTATGGGGAATATAATAGATTCCTTAAACCCTTGCGGTATAACACCCGTTTCAAATATTTTATTAAACGTCGTGATTAGTTTGCACGTGAGGCCGTCGGTCGCATGTTTTAATAATTCTACATCAGAAATCGTGTCGGCTCCCGTTGCCTTTCCGTTCTTGAGTAATATATCATTATAATATGAATGAGGGTAAAGCATAGTGGATGGGCTGTGTATTAGTAACAGGATTCAAAAGCGTTAGGAAATGTGTTAACAATTCCCTATTGTTAAGGTGTATACAAATTTGTGGTTCTTTACCGTTAACCTTGATTACAGCAAGCCAAAACTGTTTCGTGTCTTTAAGGTTGGGACCCTCATTTTCATGAAACTGTTTCTGTTTTTCTTCGCAGATTCTCTTAATAGCGTTGTTTTGAAGTAGTTGTTGCTTAATTTGCGAAACAAAAACACAATGTCATATTTATTTATAGATTCATAAAAATGTATGTATAAAAACGTATTACTATCTATAAGACTTGCTACGTTGTAGCTAAAAATTTTTAATTTTTTTTTTTGTTTCAATAGCAATTTTGTTATTTTGGCAGTGTTTGGTTGATGTCCCTGCTACGTGGATTTCACTATTTCGACATCCAAATGTTGCTAGTGGACCAGCTCTTGTAGCGACTACATTGCGAAAACAGCGCCCCTTACTCCTGAAAAGCAAAACCGAAACATTTAGCCTCATCGCACATCTCTTTTATTTAAAACACAATTTTACTCTTTTACTTGTTATTGTAATCTCTTTTTCATATTTGCTTTTGTAAATAGAATATGTTATTTGAGGGCTTCTTGTTCTTTTCTTGTTTTTTCATGTTGGCTTCTGAATAAAGCATACGTTTATTAATAATTTATAATTAATTGAGTCTGTCATTTTATTTAGACTACAATTTAATGACCCCGACGTGATCGGACAATTTCAACAGTTTAAGAGATCACAGACATTAACTACCTCGAAGTTATTACTATTAACATTGACGTTTTGTCCTAGGCCGTGGACCGATGTTTGTTTGTTTTTTTGATAGCATTGTACTTAGTCTTGTCTTCATTTACTACTGAAAGCCTCTAACACGACAAGCTGGGAACGGCCGATGATGTCAATATCGTCGGCATAGCCCAGTAGCTGGACTGATCTATTGAAGATAGTGTTTTCAGTGGTGACACCTGCGCTGCGCACTATTTTCTCCAGAACAAGATTGAAGAAGTAAAAGTTTGGAATAATTCGGAAGAGCTGCCTCGAATTCGGCCATCGCCACCTAGAGCTCCTGACGTTGAATGTTATCATATGCGGCGTTAAAGTTGATGAAAAGGAGGTGGGTCTCGACTTGAAATTCATTGGTCTTTTCCAGTATTTGCCTTAGTGTGAAGATATTTGGTCTATTATCGATCTGCCGGGCTGGAAGTCATACTGGTACGTGCCGATATACTTTGCCGATGTAACCGAAACCGGTGACTGTAAGTATCTGCCATGTGGGTAGTTGTAGGAGTTGTTTTGTTTTGCTCTTTCGATGGATGGAGCTGGCAGGAATTGTTTTTCCTATTTGTTACCTTCAGTATTGAATGTTAGTAATGAATTGCTTTTTTTCTAACCATTTATTAATGCAGCCGTTTAGCAGAACTGATAGGTGCACCACGGAATTAGCGTAACGACTACAATTATTGGCACCCCTAAGGAAATTTCAACTTTGATCAACTATAATATTTTTATTTCTAAAGTTGTTTGAATCTGCTTTTTACCAGAGTATAAAATATTAAATTTCGCATTGATTGAGTATTATAAATAAAGATTTAATAATTGAAAATATATTTAAAATGCCAATTTAAAAAAAGCTTACTAAAAACTACAATTGTTGTCACCCAAAAAACTACAATTATTGGCACTCTTTAAAACATAAAAAACATCAAGGGTTAATATTTTATTTATGTTTATAAAACGTTTTATTTTAACCCTAGAAAGATAATCATATTTTTTATGACGTAAAAGATAATCGTACGTCTCAGAGACGTATGGCACTTTGGTAATGAAACCCATGAACTTTTTAAAAAATATTAACGTTTTATTTATTTATGTAGTTCATATTAAAAGATATAAATCAATGATTTAGTATAAATAAATATTTATTTAAACAATAAAAACAAAAAAATTAAACCCCATTACAAATCAACAAAAAACAACTTATATTTTAAAGGAACTTTAAAATTGACATTAAGTCATAATAGTTGCCAAATTTTAACTTTTCGGTTCAAAATAAGTTTACTAATAAGTCTTAGTAATTTTAAATTATATACGATTAAATTAAATGTAAAAACGGCACACGTGACACACGCCCCCAGAAGTACGGCATAGCTATAACTTGTTGCCGCAGGTACTTACCGTCGCGCCACAACCGTTGCGGGTAAGTTCCGACCACCGACTGAGTTAGTTTAAGCAACCAACCCAATGCGGTTTATAGTTAAACGGATATAACATTTTTTCCGCACGTCATACGTCTCGCAGACATAGATTATTTTTCTAGGGTTAAATTATAAAATAATAGATAAATACAGTATCTATAAATAAATAAATAAATATATATATTTTTAGGGAACTGTCGTTTACTTCACTGTTTAAAGGAACATAGCTATTTATTCAATTAAAAGTAAATAGCTATATAGTTTTGTAAACAAATATTCGTAGCTACATAGCTAAATATACATATTGTTGCATGTTTGCTCAAACTGTGACATTCAGCATCCATTAGTCACTTGCACCGCCATCTAGTAGAGAGCCATATAACCGATATTTGGTAGCATTTGAAAAGCAGTTTGAGTGGCTATGGAATACTTAGTACATCTGTGTTCTCCAACCTTCTGAACACAACAAATCCGGAAATTTCGAGAGGTGTCACTAGGAGATATATATAGATGTCGCAGGAGCACCCAAGACATTCTATCGGTAGTGCTTATTTCGTGAATGGTAACACTTAGCTCATGTCTGATTTGACAGATAATTAGTTTTATCATTCCGCTGAACGAATATGGTTGTGTATACGCTTCAACAACGCTGGGAAATATTGCGACATTACTTTGAAAATCATGGTAATGTTGCAGAATGTGTGCGAAAATTGCGCACGGATTTTGGAAGAAGAGAAGCACCGTCAGCTCCGTATGTTCGTAATCTTATGAAAAAAGTGAAAGAAACTGGTATCCTCATCGATAAACCAAAGCGTGAAAAGCCAAAAACAGTGCGTACACCCGAGAATATTGCTGCTGTGGCAGAAAGTGTGCGTGAAGCGCCATCAAAATCAATTCACCGTCGTTCTCAACAATTGAACATTTCGGAGACATCATTGAGACGAATTTTGCATAAAGACCTTGGTATGACGATTGGACCGATCGTGTAGGCCAGCCGAGGCAGCCATTTGAATGAAATTATTTTCCATTATTAACCGGAAGGATTGTACTTTCAAATAAATAAAGAAATTTGAGAAAATATTCAGTAGTTTTTTTTTATAGCATTTTCAAAAAAAAAGTTATTTGGCGGACCCTTTAGTTTTGAACCGCGATAAAGAAGTGCGATAGATGACAGTAGTGAAAAGTATAGCGAAAAAGTGGAAGTATTGAATGAGAGAAAAGTGATTGTTTATTTAAAGTGATTAATTGTGAAATTGAATTGTTGAATTAAATAAGTGAATTATTAGAATAATAATCAAGAATTAAATTGAAAGAGTACTAATAAAGATTAATTAAATAGAATTACGTTTTATCTTTTCGAATCTAAGCCTGGATGTAACAATATTTTTTATGGGAAAATAAAAAAATATATTATTTAATTCATTACAAAATTAATTAATTAAAATAGTTAAATAAATAGATACTTATATCACATTTTTAAATAGAGGAACAAAAATTAGTTTTTAATTCATTCCAAAATTAATAAATTAAAATAGTTAAATAAATACTTTTTATATTATTTTTAAAGGAAACGAATAAAAATTAGTTTCTAATTCAAGTTTGTTTTTCGTCATTTTGTTCAATAAATTAATAACGGTTGAAAGATACAACTATTGGCACTCATAAGAGTACAACTATTGGCAGTGCAAATAACTTTAGATACCTATGATTTTATTATTGGCACCCCCCTGCCAATAATTGAAAACGACGAGAATTTTCCCTTTTAGAAAACAACCGAATAAGGAACAGATACGAATTAGTAAGAATAAAGAAAAGATGCGAATTCGATTGTGGTTGTTACAATATTAATCTTTAATCAGTCTTCCACTCAAAAAGAAAGCTTTTAGACAGATTGTTTTAAATTTTTAGTACATTTTAAATTATAATAAAGATGGCCGGTGGTGGGAAATTTGAAATTACATACTCTGAATGGTATAAATTTAGTTTAGCAATAAGTTAAGAAATAGATTGTTTGTATAGTAATAGTAGTTAAGATGTAATTCAATTTCCATAATATATCTTAATTTAGGATAATGTTATGATGTCTTCAGGTTTGCTCCAACATTCCGGACCCTTTGGAAGGATTCCCTTTCAACATGGCAAAAGAGCAAGTTTGCGAATCGGCCTCGTAAGTACTCCTTTGGACGTTCGTACCTGTGCAACTCGGACTTTACCATCCTTGCCGGGTATAGTTTTTTGAACACTTGCCAGCAACCATCTTTGGGGTGGTAGGTTGTCATCATGAACGATAACTCAGGAATCGGGTAGCAAGTTGGGTTCTGATGAGGACCATTTGGAGCGTTGTTGCAATTCTTCGATATACTCGTTGGACCAGCGCTTCCAAAAATGAGTTTTTAGATTGTTAATGCGGCGCCAGTACTGGAGCAGACTCGCATCCGGGGAACTGTCAGCCGGTTCGGTAATCGATTTAAGTGGACACCCGATCAAAAGATGTCCTGGGGTAAGGGCCTCGTAGTCACTAGGATCACTGGATAGTGGTGTTATGGGTCTGGAATTCATTACCGCTTCGATCTCGCATAGGACAGTGGTCAGCTCTTCAAATGACAGCTTGGCGTTGTTGAGCGAACGATGAAGGTGTCCCTTTGCGACCTTCACGGCCGCTTCCCATAATCCACCGAAATGTGTAGCCCTAAGGGGTATAAAATTAAATTTAATGTGATCTATACTACAAAAATTTAAAATCGATTCTTGTGAGGACTTGTGAAACAAAAGTTTGTGCAATTCGGATAGTTTTGTCTGGGCTCCCACGAAATTTGTGGCATTGTCGCAGAATATATCGTATGGAAGTCCTCGTCGACTAATCATACGTTTTAAGGCGCCTATAAACGCTTCGGTAGTAAGGTCCGAGACTGGCTCAAAATGATCCGCTTTTGAAGCTAAGCAAACGAAGACGCTTTATAGGGAACCTTTCCTCGAATTCTGTAATAAGTGTTGATAGGACCATCAAAGACGATACCACAACGCAGGAAAGGGCGACTATCATTTATTTGTTCAGCGGGAAGATCTCCTATTATTTGATGCATGAGTTTAGGACGATATTTAACGCAGTGGACACAACCGCGTACAACTTTCCATGCCAAATCTCTCGCGTTGATGATCCAAAATCGTTGACGTAATAACGCAACTAGTGCCTTTGGTCCCGCGTGGTAATTCTTGAAGTGAAGGTATGTAAGGTATTGTTTTGCGAAGTGTGAATCCATGGGTAGAAGAATAGGATATTTTTGGCTCTCCGGTATAGCTGCGTTTTTCAGACGTCCTCCGACTCGCAAAATAGGATATTTCAAGCTGGTGTCCAAAAATGGATTAAGCCATTTCAGAGCACCTTTGCATTCCTATCCTTTTTTCAAGGCCCAGAAAACCAAATAGATTTTTGTATTTCTTCTACAGTACATCCACGTGATACAATATCTGCCGGGTTCATGTCTGTTGGAACATGCTTCGAAACTGCATCCACTGTTCGCTCTTGAATCTCCGCAATATGGTTTCCCATAAAGGGACTTAATTGGGATGAATGGGTCGATATCCAATGCAGCACAATAGCAGCATCTGTCCAAAAATAAACCTCCGAATAGGAGCCCTTAAAGATTGGTTTGATTTTGGCCCAAAGCCTTGACAGCAGATGAGCACTACAGAGTTCTACAGCGACTCTTGATTTTGCAACACGAAGATTAACTGCAACTGAATCCGAAGTATCTATCGTTCGCAAATATATGCAACATCCGTATGCCTTTGCGGATGCATGTTATGTCAGGAGTGGCAGAGATTGTGTTCACTTTCTAGCTCCGATTGCTTGGGATTGATTTTGTTGCAACTTGAGGGGATCGTTAAAAGGTGTAAGTTTGGTGTAAACAACAAACAATAAAAATCACGCACCGCACTTTGAATTCACTTTAAAGAAGAAACACATCGATTGTAATTTTGTAAATAGAAGCAATTTTATTTTTATTGATTTATGTTAGATGTGGTTCACCACATTACTTTTTCTTCTTATTCAATAAATGTATTTCTTTCTTTTAGAGGTATTTCACCACATTACTTGTTCTTCTATATTTTATTTTATAATTAATTTTGCCTTCTAGCTGTTCGCGGTTTCACTTTACCTTTTAGACTCCTCATAATTATTTTTAAATTGTCTGCTCTGCCCAGAAAAATGTAAGATGTCTTTCAACCTTGAAGAGGATATTTGACACTTTTGGAAGCTAAGTGCGACCAGTGCACAAACGGGCAAGGAATGTGCCAACGTATTGTCTGTAGATGACACCATAGGAATTGATGTGATCGTGAGACGTAGTTATGTGGATGCATTTGTAAGATAACACGATATGAAATAATTGTATCGTCTGAAATACAATTCGGTTATCTGAAATGCTTGTAGGAGGAAAGGTATGCATACTTATGAATGCAACATAGGAAATGATGGGATCTTGGGACAGCGGGTGCATTTGCAAGATAACACGATTGTATCGTCTGAAATACAATTCGGTTATTTGAAATGCTTGTAGGGGGAAAAGTTTGCATATTTATGTATGCAACAAATCCTCCCCCCTCAATAAAAGAGAATTATTCTTTGAAGAGGAATAATACTCACAAAAAGAAGTAAAATTTGGATATTTCATAGAAAATGGTTTTTAAGGCAGAACAGAACAATATTTTTTTTTTTTTTACATATAGCAATTTATTAATTAGTAGTGAATTATATATATATTCATTTCATATTTAATCCTGTTTAAATGTTTATATAAAATTATAATATTTTTTTTTTATTTATTTTTTTGCTTATATTTTTGCGAAACAATTGTAGGTACTATGTTATTTAATGCTACTTCTACAAAGATTTATTTTTAGTTTTCCTTTTTTTTATACCCTATTCTAAGGGTATATTAATTTTGACGCATAGTTTGTAACATATCTTAATATTGCCCGTAGACCCCTAAAAGTCACTATATTTATGATTAGCATCGATAGTAATGTCGATCTAGCCATGTCCGTCCGTCCGTCCGTCTTCAAAAATTAGGCATTTAAACTTGGCCTAGAGAGCTGAAATTTTAACCATATACTCTCTAGGGTCCCGAAATAATCAAGTTTACGAATTTTTGAAATGCGCCTACAGACACGCCCACAAACTCAAAAAAACAAAATTTTGGAAAAAATCGAATTTTGAGCTAGAAAGCTGAAATTTTTTATATATGATCTATGACTCCTAAAACTGCTCAGGATATAAAATTTGTAAAATCCGCCCACTGATACGCCCACAAAAAAATTGAACAATTTTATTGAAAAACCAAAATTTGAGCTAGGGTGCTGAAATTTATAATATATACTCTCTAGGGGCCCTTTAAGCTCATGTGTAAATATTTTCAAAATCTGCCTACTGACACGCCCACCATTTAAGAAAAAACTTTTTTTGAAAATCCAAAGTTTGAGCTAGGGAGCTGAAATTTATAATATATCGCTCACTGCCTGCAATAATGGCGCAAGTCAAAAAAAATTTACATTTGAACTGTGGACGCCGTTATGATTAAAATTAAACCCTTTACACTTCTGCAATATTGGCACATTGATACCTCTTCTCAATTACGAGATATGGCCATAGTGTCATTACACTTTTAAAGCTTTTGTGCTTTCTCTTTATATCAATAACGGCACTTCTCTCGGTATTCGCTTGATCGTGAGTGTGTTTGCATCTCTTTGTTTAGGCAAAAGTAAAAAAGCATCGGGGTAAGTAAATTAGTCAGCTTTAAGAGCAATAATGGCATAACTCGAGTTGTCCCGCTATTACGCTGCTTATGGGAACGAAGTCAATATTTATACCAGGAAAGAATGGCACATTTCGATTTGTGCCACTGTTACACTAATAAATGCATTGTGCCATTTTTTCTCAGAATACTAGTAAAAAATTTATTGAAAACACCAGATGAATAGAAACAAATTTAAACCAGACTCTCGAGGGGAGTACTTGCTCTCATTGTTAGGAATAAAGTATGTATAAATTTTCATAATAAACTCAACAATGTTAAAAATATTCCTTATTACTTTATTTTTAAAAAGTTTGCAAAAAGATTCTAAGGACAGCAATGGAGAAAAGACATCGCTACCAAAACCTTCGTTAATTGCGCAAGGTAGGTTTATCAAAATAATGTTTTTTTTTAATTGTTTCTTAATCATTTTGTTCATTTTTTATATCAGCTGACCAACAACTTAATGAGCGGAGTGCAAGCTACATCCGCTTTTGTGCAAACCGATTCAGAAGATAGCTCTTCATCATCTTCGACAGATTTTTCGTCGCATGATTCTCAGAAGGATCTTGATTATTGCACTTCAAGTTCAAGCCAAACATCAGAAAGTGACGATGCGGAGAAATCGCTGGACAGCCCCTTAAGGGAGATGGAAAGCCCCAAAGTAAAGGGGAAAACTAGGAAAAGGAAAGCGAACCCAGACAATTGGAAAATGAATCAAACTAACAAACTTAGAAACACAGGTATGAAATATAAAAGTGCGAAGGGGAAGATAGTAGAAGAAAGAATGATGAAGCAGATAGACTGCAGTATTTTCAAAAATACTGGAGCTTGGCAGACGTATTAAAACAGAGAGCTTTTATACGGTCTCGAATGCAGGATATACCCGCAAATTTTGTTGCAGTTTCGGGTAAAAAAAGAAGGATTAATAATCATGCATTCTATTTCGGCGAAGCGGAAAAAAGAGCCCGAGTCTGCAAAAAGTTTTTTACTTCTTCACTTGGAATCACTTACAGATGTATCCGAAGTGTTATCGAAAAGAGTATGAGTGGCGAGTTCGGCGAAATGAGGGGCAAACATGGGAAGCAGAGAAGTGTAGACGAAAATATTAAAGCCAATTTCCGGGCACACATTAACTCTACTTCCAAAATTGAGAGTCACTACACCAGGGCACACAGTGAGAAAGATTATATTGAAGGTGGTAAGGCAATTATTGATCTTTGGAAAGATTACAAGAGCGATTGTGAAAAAAATGGTGAACCTTTTGCAAAGCAATCTAAGTACAAAAACATTTTCAACTACGAATTCAACCTCGACTTTTTTGTACGAAAAAAGGACCAATATCAAAGGTGTGTAGGCTTTGAAAACGCGAGTGTGGAGGAAAAAATAAAACTTGAAGCCGATTATCTCTCACACTTACAAGAAACAAACATAGGGGCGGGCTACAGTCCGCCTGGGCGAACTGTTGGATACCCTATTCTTATTCCTATCCCTCATAAGAGGACCTGACAAAAGTCTAAGTATAGTTGAATTGTTAAGAAGGCTCTACATATTCTGTTATATAACATTTAAAAGATTTTATCAAACAAAAACGAAGCTTTTGTAAAAAAACTTGCGCTAGCTCAAACTTTGATTTTTCAATAAAATTATTTTATTTAATTGTGGGCGTGTCAGTAAGCGGATTTAAAAAAAATTAACACATGAGCATAGAGGACCCCTAGAGAGTATATAGTATAAATTTCAACTCCCTAGCTCAAACTTTGTATTTTCAAAAAAAGTTTTTTTTTTGTAAATTGTGGGCGTGTCATTAGGCGGATTTTGAAAATATTTACACATGAGCATAAAGGGCCCCCTAGAGAGTATATATTATAAATTTCAGCTCCCTAGCTCAAACTTTGGATTTTCAAAAAAGTTTTTTTTTAAATTGTGGGCGTGTCAGTAGGCGGATTTTGAAAATATTTACACATGAGCTTAAAGGGCTAGAGAGTATATATTATAAATTTCAGCTCCCTAGCTCAAATTTTGGTTTTTCAATAAAATTGTTTTATTTTTTTGTGGGCGTGTCAGTGGGCGGATTTTAAAAATTTTATATCCCGAGCAGTTTTAGGAGTCATAGATCATATATAAAAAATTTCAGCTTTCTAGCTCAAAATTCGATTTTTTTTCAAAATTTTGTTTTTTTGAGTTTGTGGGCGTGTCTGTGGGCGGACTTCAAAAATTCGTAAACTTGATTATTTCGTGACCCTAGAGAGTATATGGTTAAAATTTCAGCTCTCTAGGTCCAGTTTAAAGGCCTAATTTTTGCCGACGGACGGACGGATATGGCTAGATCGACATTACTATCGATGCTGATCATAAATATAGTAACTTTTAGCGGTCTACGGGCAATATTAAGGTATGTTACAAACTATGCGTCAAAATTAATATACCCTTAGAATAGGGTATACAAACCGAGTAGGTCCGAAAAAGAAAGTCCCAAGGCAAAAGTTTCCGATTCTTTCAAAGTATCATGCTTTGACTTGCAGGCTACCCTACCAACTCCTAAGGGAGAAGTTTCATCGTTTTATTATAAGTCAAAGTTGTCTACCTACAACTTTACGGTGTGTGATCTTTTACCTAAGAGCCAGGGTGATGTCCAATGTTTCATGTGGCATGCGGGTGAAGGCAAGAGAGGAACAACTGAAATAAGATCTTGCCTTCTCCAATATTTAAAAAATAAGGCTGAACTTTTTAATGGAGAACTATACATTGTTTTCTATTCTGACAACTGTGGAGGTCAGCAAAAAAAAATATTTATTTATAAAATAAATTTGTTATAGCAGCTTACCTTTATGCTGTAAAAAATTACAAAATTAGATCCATAAGCCACAAATATCTCATCACAGGACACACCCAAAATAAGGGGGATAATGTTCACTCACTTATTGAAAAAAACATTAAGCGCTCTCTTAGATCATGCCCAATTTATACACCAAACCAATATGTAACTTTGGTGAAAACTTCAAAAAAAACTAGCCATCCTTTCAAGGTCACGGAAAAGAGCCACACAGATATTTTAGATTGATGAGATGACTGATGAAACATGAGTGAATTTTACAAAAAATACTGATGGTGAAACTTTAACATTCAATGATGTGGAAATATTTAAGATCGAGAACCAGGGTATTCATATCTTTTATAAAATGTCCTTCAACGAAGAAGAATACAAAATGGTTAACGTTGCAGATCTAAACGATTTTGAAATAAAAAAAGCTTATACGGAGTCGTTACACATTCCAAAAAAAAAAATACGACGATCTGATGTTTTTATTGTGCAGCAATGCAATCAAAAGCAGCTGCAGCTATTTTTATAATAGCTTTAAAGTAGCTCCTGAAAAGCAGTAGTTCCAAAATAAGTTTTTAAATTTAATTTAAATCTAATATCCTCAACTTTAAAAGTACAAAAATGAAAGACTGATTTAAAGGCTATAAAACTAACTACTTTGAAAATAAAATGAAATGTTATTTTTGATTTTATAGGAATGAGAAATTATTTAATTTATTATTTTGGAGTTTATAAGATTAAGAAATGAATTTTTTATTTGGCTTAATAAATAAACATTATAATTAGAAAGCTAAGGCGATTTAAGTACTTCTTGACTTTTTTAATTATTAATCACGGTTTTTGGTATATAATTGTGGAATTTCATCTACTTTTTGTAATATGCCGTTATTCTTTGAAATGGCGCTTGAGAATTTCAATATACTTTGCCATAAGCAATAGTGACACTTTCCCAAAAAAGGGCGGTAGCCGCCCACTTTTGAATTCTTCAAAAAAGTTATAGGTAAGTAATGTTTTGAACATCAAAAGGCAAATCCGTGTCAGGATAGCATAATTTATAAGATCAGAAATCAAAATTGAAAAAAGGCATAATTTTAAAACGCTAACATCTCGAAACTTAAAAAAACTTAGTTGTGCCATTATTGCAGGCAGTGAGCGATATACTCTCTAGTCCTCTATGCTCATGTGTTAATTTATTTTAAATCCGCTTACTGGCACGCCCACAATTAAATAAAATAATTTTATTGAAAAACCAAAGTTTGAGCTAGGGAACGTTTTTTTTACAAAAGCTATGTTTAACTACTAGGTAGGTATGAATATATATAATTTTTGTCTATAGTCTATACAATATTAAGTTAAGTATTCTTAAATCTAATCAATACATTTAGGTGTTTACTACGCCACCAAATGGTTGCTACATCATTTATATTATACTATTTCATTAATTTCTTAAATAATACGACAATTATGCTTGAATATAAAAATGACATTTAAACATCTTGTGTTGTTATCACTAAAACCAATGAGATTACATATAGATTATTATTATTTATTTATGTTTCAGTTTGAGAAGCTATATGGGAATACTTTATATCAGGTACTAGAGAATGTCCTGCTGAAAGGTGTACGGGGAAACAGATAATTTTAAAAAATTGCATCTTGGGTAATGCGAAAATTGGTAGAGTGATTTTCACTACTAGTTTTTCTTGTAATATATGCGATTTTACTTCTGCTGTTTGATATAACATTGGCAAACAGTTCTTGCAGATTGGGTTTGACCTTTGGTAAATAGTCGAAAAAGTATTTGGGGAAATTAATAAAGGGTGTATTTGGTTATTTCTGAAAGCTAATATGATATCAATTAATGTATTTTGACGTGACTCTATTTCGAGCGCTTGTAGGAGGATACTTGTTACGATTTCCTGTCTCAACTGTATTTTAGTCAAATCGTCGGTAAGTTGTGAAATCTCGTTTATTTGGTAGGCAATTTGTTGTTGTCTATCCATTAGGGTTTTCAAAGGCTTTTGTATCTTTTGAAGGGTGGTACTAACTACACTGATTTGTTGTTTATTTAATTCAACTAGTTTCTGCTCGTTGGTTTGTATTTCGTCTAATTTACTGTATATTTCATCTTCGTTCTCGTTATCCATTGTGCCGAAAAGGTAATGGAATACGTTTCCAATGCCGTTGAATAGAGATCTGGGTTGTCTGGATTTCGGTAGTAGTTCGTGGATTACTTTTGTTCGACTTTTAATGGTTTCCATAGCTGCATGAATGTGCCGCTGTTGTAATTGACAATGACCTCTGTTGGTGTTATTGTTATTGTTATTATTACACAACTGATTCACCAGGAGTTCTGCATGCTCCGCCAAAACTGTTTGGTTTCCTAATTCCTATAGGTCTATTTCTGTGAGAATTGTCCATGTATTGTGGTAGACCCATAAATCGCCTAAACCTTCGAATACCATGCCTGTGTTGTTGAGGGGTGTTATTCTGTATGGTGGCTCGGACAATTCAGCAAATGGAAAAGTGATTACAAACAACAAAAACATCAGCTCCATCGTGTACTGTAGGGAGATGAATGGGTAAAGTCAGAAGAAATAAGCTTAATGTTAGAGTCGCTGTAGTGAGGTGGGTAGTAGTTAATGGTAAAGAGTTTATTGATAGTAAGGTTTTAAACGGTTATTATGGACTACAATTTGTTTTCTTCCAAATTTAATAGCTGTGTTTACGGGTCCTTTTCTGCCTGTCACAGGATAAGGACCTCTCCATATGGGCGACAATTTGCCCTTCCGGTTTTCGATTTTGATGAGTACTTCATCAGATCACCTACATGAAATGTGTGAGGCCTTATTGATTTATCAAAATAGTTCTTTGACCTGTTTTTGCTTGCAAGTAAGTTGCGTCTAGCTAACGAATAAGATTTTTGTAGTCTATACCTTAGAAGATGGTAGTAACTTTCATGATTATAGATGGGTTCGGGCTCTCTTTTTAAGTTAGATGGAATGTCAGGAGTGAAACAATATAAACATTCCATAGGCGTGAGTTTTGTGCTATCATGGAAGCTATTGTTGTAAACAAAGGTTGCTGTTCGTAAGAACTGATCCCAAGACTTGGGGTTTTCGTCAGTTATGCTGCGCAGATACTCCACTATTGGTCGATGTGCTCGCTCAAGAGCACCATTGGACTGAGGGTGGTAAGCAGATGTCTGCAATTTTTTTATTTTAAGCAGTCTGCAGAGCCCTTTAAATATGCCACTGAGAAAATTTGTTCCCTGGTCCGTAACAATTCGTTTTGGAATACCGAATCGTGTAATTATATGGTCAAAAACAACTTGAGCCACAGTTTGAGCCTCTGCATTTGGCATGGCATTGCAGTCAATAAATTTGGTTAGATTGTCTTGAAACGTTAGGATATATAAATTACCACAGTCTGATTGTTCTAATGGGCCCACGATATCTAAATACACCTTATCGAAAGGTTTTTCTGCGACATCTGTGATCATCATTGGGATTCGTGTAAGAGGTGTTGCTTTCATGATCTGACATTTTTTACACCTTTTAATGTATTTTTTTATGTCTCTGGTCATGTGCCGCCACCAATACTTTTTCCGAATTCGTTTATATGTTTTTATCACCCCTTGGTGACCACCAAAAATCGAGTTGTGGTAGTCTTTAAGAATAGTTTGTATATCCTCGGGACTACTGATTACTTCTATAGGTTTTTTATTTGGTTCTTGCAACTCCACTGCGCTCTGTATTAGAGAGGCTTTAAGTTTTTCAGAATCGCTTGGTTTACTTTGACTGCTTTCACTATCTGTAGGTGCTGGCTCAGGAGATGGACTTTTCTTTTGTGATTGTGACCGCGTTACAGCATTACATACTGCTGTATTTACCGGTAGAATGTCGATGAACTTGTTCGGTGGTTGGTGCACCTCGGCTTGTACGTTAAAAGGCTCTGTAGTTTCTTGTGTGATTGATTGAGATGTGTTCAAATTCGCACAAGATTTGCACTCTGCAGATTCTGTAATGGTTGGCTGTGCTTTCTCGGCTTCGTACTCAGCATAGGTTAAGATCCTGTCTGTATCTGCACCCTTTTTGTGTTGTCGTTCTTGTGCAGACTTGGCCACGTTACATTGGGGAATTCGACTAAGGGCATCAGCATTGGTATTGTATTTGCCTGATTTGAATTCGATTTTATAATCGAATTCCGACAGTTTGTGATGAAATCGAACGAGGCGAGTTGTCGGGTCTTTTACATTAAACACTCCCTTTAAAGGCTTATGATCTGTGTAGACAGTGACTTTGCGCCCTTGAAGGTAACATCTAAAATTTTTGGTAGCCCAGACAATCGCTAACAATTCTTTCTCTATAGTTGAGTAGTTACGCTCGGCTTTATTTAAAGTGCGACTGGCATATGCAATCGGCCGGTCTTTTCCTACTTCTCCTTGAGAAAGTACAGCCCCTAGTGCCTCGTTGCTAGCATCGGTTGTGAGGTTAAAAGGTTTTTGAAAATCGGGATAAATGAGTAGCGGCGGTGATACCAATGCTTCCTTAACCTTTTCGAATGATTTCTGACACTTTTCCGTCCACGTAAACTTTACGTCTTTGCGAAGCAGATTTGTTAAAGGTCGAACGATTTTGGAAAAATTTGGTATAAATTTTCTGTGATAATTCGCAAGCCCCAAAAAGCTCTGGACTTGCCGTACTGTATGAGGTATTGGGCAATTTTGGACACAGGTAGTTTTACTGGGGTCTGGAAGGGCTCCCTGCTCTGAGCAAACATGTCCTAGATAAACAACTTCCTTGCGAAGAAACTGACACTTTTCTGGCTGCAATTTCAGATTATTTTTCCGTAATTTTTCGAAAACTTTTTTCAGTTTGTTGTTATGGTCGTCTAGAGTTTTGCCATGGATGACGATGTCGTCCAAGTATACATAGCATTCAAAGCCTTGTAGTCCAGTGAGGACGTAGTTCATCAGTCTCTGAAACGTTGCGGGGGCTCCTTTTCGTCCGAAAGGCATTCGTTTGAACTCGTAGTGCCCGTAATTGGTGCTGAAAGCGGTCTTGGGTCGATCCCTTGGGTCTACTAACACTTGGTGATAGCCGCTAGCTAGATCTAGTGTCGAGAAGTAATGCGAGTGACCGAGCTGGTCTAGTATATCGTCTATACGAGGAAGAGGGTAAGCATCGCCAATCGTCTTATCATTGAGTTTGCGGAAATCTACAACCACTCTCCATCTACTTTCTCCATTTGGGCCTGCTTTCTTCGGAACTACTAGGAGGCGAGAGTTCCACGGGCTTTTGCTAGGCTGAACAATGTCGTTCTCCAACATCTCCTTCTACTGGTCGTTAATTATCTGTTTCTTTGTCTCGGGTAGCCTATACATTCTCGGATTTATCGGTGCCTGGTCCAGTACTAGTGGTATTTCGTGGGATATAGCGGCTGTGTATGAGAGGCTGTCGCCTTTTAAGTGAAAAATATCACAATACTCATTACAGAGGTCTATAATGGCGGCCCTTTCTTCAACACTTAGATTTTGTCCTACGTTAAGTTCATGTTTGAGTTTCTCTATTCGTATGTTACTTAGGGGTTCGTGCGGCAACTCGTTGTTCGGGAATGAATATTTAATGTGCTGAAAGGACGCGTTTATGCTGTGTGGGGCAATTATACATTTCGTCTCTGAGACATTTTCCGTTTCGGTTTCTAGAGGGATTATCATATAGTTTGCGCTGGGATTAGTTTCAGCTTTAATTTGTTTATGGTAACTGTTTCGTTGTGTGTATTGAGGACACTTATCAAATACCTTTTGTGGCTAGAAGGCAATTGACAGTTACAGCCATATTCATAACACTTAATTAAAGCTGCATCAGACCTAATCTTAGTTTAATTTAAGAAAACTTTATTCAAAAACTTTTCTTAAAGATAATTCACACTTAATCAAATGTCAAAAAATTAAATGCCGAATTTCGCATTTAGCAGTGAATTAACTTTCATTTTCCCGTTGTGCTCAGAAAGAATATAAAACCAGATAAATATGGCAGATACGTTTTCGAGTTTTTTAGATAATTTTAATATATTGATCAATAATATTGGTAACAGAAGGCGTTTAAAAAACTATAAACCACGTTTTAATCCTTTGGATCTCAATGAAAGTGAATTCAGAAATAAATATAGATTCTGTAAAGAAAACATGAAAAAACTAATTGAAATTGTTCGAGGTGATCTGGAGGGTGACCGGAGAGGTGGGCATATCGATGTTGAACTTCAGGTAATGGTAGCTATTCGATATTGGGGTCGGAATGAAGTAAGCCAAGCCGCTTAAAAAGTAATCCTCTATTCATTTCGTAGATTCAAGACGACAGCGCAGATATTCATGGATTTAGCCAACCTACTCTCAGCCGAATATGTTCGAAGGTTTCGAGAGCATTTGCCTCGAAAAGACCAATTTATATAAATATGCCATCACTGGCTTCAGAACAAATTGACGTGATCTCAAAATTCAGAAGTATCAAAGGATTTCCTGATGTAATAGGTGCGATTGACTGTACTCGCATCAAAATTCAAAAAGTAAAAGGAGATGCAAGTCAATACTACATAAATAGGAAAGGATATTACTCTATAAATACACAAGTTCGTTGCTGTTAATACGTGAATCTAATCATCTTAATGTAAAATTATTCTTTAGGTTGTCTGCGATTCGTGTCTAAAAATTAGAGATATTGTTTGTCATTGGCGCGGAAGTACACACGATTCTCGTATATTTCGGGAAAGCCGCATTAAAAAGCGTTTTGAACGCGGAGACTTTAAAGGACGTCTACTTGGTGATGTCGGATATGCTTGTTCATCGCATCTGTTTACTCCCATACTGAACCCTCGAACAGAACAAGAACGTAGATACAACGCTTCTGATATCGGCACGAGAAACGTTGTTGAACGCTGTTTTGGAGTCTGGAAGCAAAGGTTTCGCATACTGCTCAATGGTATGAGAGGGCCTATAGATTCCGTTAAAACTACTGTAATAGCGCTAGCAGTTCTTCATAACTTAGCACTCTATTTAAACGAACAGGCAATAATACCATTCACAGTTCATTTTACCAGTTAATACCTACCTTTTTTACTACCTTTATAGAACCTTATAATCGAGAGGAAGCTGAAGCAGATTGGCCAATATTGTCAAACCCAAGCCGACGAGAAATCAATCATAAATTATTTGTTCATTTACATTTTTAATGATTGTTTTTAATAAAGCTTATTAAAGTAATACAAATAACAATTGTTCATTTATGAGAAAATTTCTTCATCGCCGAGTCATGTTCTTCTTGAATACATTTTAACCGCAGTTCCCTGATCATCAAATTCGATTAAATTTTTTCCGCATGTTCTTCTATTACGAGTATATTTCCCTTCGTTTGAAGAAAAAGTTTAAATTTGTGACAATAATTCGTTCTTTGTTTTCTTTTTCAAATTTATATGAGCTGTCAAAATTTAAAAGTAACACAGAAGACCGAGAGTGCTGCCAGATTTTCAGCTTAGTTTCGCTTAATTGATTGATTAGCTACTACATGGCAAAATAAATTTTATGAATAAACTTTTTTGAGATCTAAGTTAAAGTCAAATTAACTCATTTGACGTGACTTAGTAGAGACACTGTTAATCAGTTGATTAAGGAAATCTAATGAATAGGGCAGTTAGAGAGGAAGACTCCGTCACCGACTTCGTCAGGTAAGCAGAGCATTTCTTCCGTCAATTCTACAGGAACTGTTATAAGCATTTGTGACCGTGCAGGTACACAGATGGGTTCCTTAAGTACAATTTCCATACACTTAAATTGATCGTGTGCAATATTTTTGCCCGACTTGTTTTTGGGTCATTACAAGTGTTCGTCATTGAGGTTACGCAGCCAGCTTCTCGTGTACAATAAGCTTTAGAGACGATACAGCTCTTGGATTGGGCGACTTCAGGCTCCAATTTGTCTGCGTGTTGTCTCGTTTTGACTGCCCTTTGGGGACTGTGGCTGATATTGGGGTAGTTTAGAGGTATGCTAAACTCCTGTGGACTGGTTTTCGTACAAGGGAATTGTAGTTGATTGTTAGGTCCCTTTACATTACAATGTTGTGAGAGGAAATCATTTTCGAGTATTCCGGCGTCCGGAATTGTGATTGTATTACTCAGTATTTGGAAGGTGCAGGGAATTTTATTTTCTAAATTAAAATTTCCTTGGCAAGCCCCTACGCTCTTTCCGTTACCAAAAGGCGTTTGTATTAGGCATGACATATCGGTCTTTATTTCTGTGTCCGGCTTGAGTGATTTCTGTTTTAGTAAACTAACTTCGGAGCCTGTGTCCACGATAAGTTTGGCATGACCGTTTAGGCCTATGTCGAGGGGAAGAACTACCGTGGGGACACTGTGTCCGGGCTTCCGGAGGTACCTTTGATTATTTTGGTGGTTTCTTAATGTCGAGCCGGGGTTTTTGGACTCGACAGTTGGAAGTTTCCCTGGTTAACAGATTCCCATCTGACCTTTTGTCTACAGTCAGTAACAACGTGGCCATGTCGACCACAAAAATCACAAGTTTTTTGGATGTTAAGAACTCTAGCGGGGTTTGCAGATTGGGTGGTGGGCGAAGGGTGGTCGACAATCCTTTGCGTCATGGTTGTACATTTAGCAGAGAGTACAGAACGGAGTGTTTTTTCTCGTTAGGCAATCGCTGTATGTGTGTCCCCTATTTTGGCAAAAACTGCATTTTATATGTAATCTCCGTGGGTTGGGCTTGTCTGTAGTCGTCTAATGACCAAGGAAGGAAATCGAGGGATTTGTATTATTATGGTAATTTTGGGGGACTGGATGCATTGGTTGCAGATCAGTAGTATAGTTGGTTTGGGGGTAGTGAGACAAATAATTACTATTTGCTGCGAAGTTATCATTTTTGGGTGGTAGCATGTGTGCTCCCTGGTTCAATAAATTCTCATAAGGGACTGAGGGGGACATATATGGAGAGTGGGTGTAATGGTTAAATGTCATTTGTTGCAGACGTTCCATATCAAGAGCCTTAAAGGTAAGGTCGTTGAGAGTTTCTACTTCTACTGTTAGTAAATACTGACAAAGGTGGGGATTACCTACGCCACTTCTTAATGCGTTTTTCGCAAAATCTTCCAACTGCATTTTTGCTGCAGGAGCAGCTATACTATACTTGGCCTTAGCAGCCTCTTTACAATGAGTCAGCATCTGCTTAATTCTATCGGTAAAAGCAGCGAGACTTTCTAAAGGGTACTGGCGCACGGTTATTAACTGGTTTACTAGCTCTTGGTACGTTTCTCTGGACAGGTATGTCCTATTTAGGAGTTTTTCGGCATCCTCAAATGTGGCTGGTTGATTTACCGCAATTAACGGTTGGAAATATTTCCAGAAATACCAGAAATACCGCCGTAAGACATTTTAACACTCGCTGGCAGCACCCTAAGAAAGTTTGTAGCTCAACATTGATGGTGGAACTGGGTTCTCCAGTGAAAAGTGGCACCATTTGGGATAATAACTTAGCTACTTTTGGGTAGTCTATAGACATTTTGTATGGTTTGAAAGTTTTATTGAAATTGATGGTGATTTCGTCCTCAGACTCTACAGAACTAGCGCTTAACCAATCCAAAACAACTTAGCCAGCACTATTTTTGCGCTCACTATGCTCACTATTTAAAGGTTCACTATTACTGCTAATATTGTCGTTGTGGTTTATTTCTCTATTATCTAAATTGAGAAAGTGCGAGAGGCTTTCAAAACTATGTAATTCGTTTTTAAAATCAAGCGTACTTTGTTCAAACGCTTTTATGCGGGCTAATCTTTGTTCGCGTTTTAGTTTCAATTCATTATCCAGAACATCGAGTTGTGGAATAGAAATCTGTTGTGTCTCTCGCGCTTTCTCGTACAAATTATTTAGACGTGATTGTAAACTTACTTGGCTACTTGAAATTGTTGGGAGGATCGTCCCACTGCGTAGTCGTCGGGGTGATACAGCGACAGGTTCCTCCTCAGCTGCTGGAGTAAGTGATGGGTTGTTTGTTTCGGCTGCTTCTCGTTCTTCTTGCATGTGGTCCTGGACAGGGGTATGGCACGTAAAATTCGTTCGGTGATCTCTTTGTATAAGTTGAGTCACTTATCTATAGTTGAAACTTCACTTTTTGTTTTTTTTTTAATTAAGGATTTTCAAGCTCTTATTAGATTTGGAAATTCTATGGCTTCCTTAATCCTACCGGCTGCGCCAATTTTTGTTATGTCAGGAGTGGCAGAGATTGTGTTCACTTTCTAGCTCCGATTGCTTGGGATTGATTTTGTTGCAACTTGAGGGGATTGTTAAAAGGTGTAAGTTTGGTGTAAACAACAAACAATAAAAATCACGCACCGCACTTTGAATTCAATTTAGAGAAGAAACACATCGATTGTTATTTTTTAAATAGAAGCAATTTTATTTTTATTGATTTATGTTAGATGTGGTTCACCACATTACTTTTTCTTCTTATTCAATAATTGTATTTCTTTCTTTTAGAGGTATTTCACCACATTACTTGTTCTTCTATATTTTATTTTATAATTAATTTTGCCTTCTAGCTGTTCGCGGTTTCGCTTTACCTTTTAGACTCCTCATAATCATTTTTAAGTTGTCTGCTCTGCCCAGATTTTGTTATGTTTCATGTAGTGATAAATGTTTCCTAATTGAAAGAGTGAATTTAAATATTTGGGGCTTACTCTTGACTCTAGAATGAATTTTGTGAATCACACTAACACATTGAAAAATTATTTCCGACGCACTCTCCGATATTTTTTTTATTTGCGTAATGTCTGCTCTACCAAGCTTTTACTGACAATCTATTATGGTATCTTTCTTTCCAAGTTACAATATGGAATTGCTTGTTGGGGTGGTGTATATCGAAATAAAATACATCCTCTGTTGGTTCTTCAAAAATACGTTCTAAGGAAAATTTGTCGAAAACCTCGTAGGCATTCTAGCTTTCCTTTGTTCTGTGCCCTGAAAATTCTTCCTGTCCGTCATTTGTATTGTCTTGGTGCTAAAAATATTCTTTATGAAGTCTGGTAATCTTAATTTTAGTTTAATTTCTCGTTACAATCTTCGTGGAAACCTTTCGAACACGTTATCTGCACCCAATTTTCGCACTACTGCTTATCGTAATTTTTTCTCTGTTTTGTCTTACCGGTTATTTAATGAACTTCCTCTGTCCTTCAGAACAATAGCAATTCCAGGAATGTTCTTAAAATGCGTTAAAATGTGGCTCTTCAGTCTTGACTATGCAGCTTTAGAATCTCTTACTTCTAATACGAGTATAATGGTTTAACTTTGGTTTACATTTTTTTTTCTTTTCAAATCTTTTGTTATTACAATTTCCTTTTCTGTTTATAATTTGTTCTGTTTAAACATGCTTTTTTTTCTTTACTTTTTTAGTTTTTTGGTTTTTATTACTGGGTCACCCCACCCAAATTTTAGTTTGTATAATTGATCCAATTGAAGTGACATTCTACACTATTTTATCTTTGTATATAAATACTGAATGTCACTAACCTTTCTTATTTGTTTATTTTGTATTATGTATCATTTTATGAATGAAAGAAATAAAGAATCTAAAGAATCTAATCTAAAAAAAAATCTAATAAAACTCTTCCCAATTGAAAACAAAACAACAACAACATCTCTGACTAGTACAAGAGCTGTGGCTAAGATTACTTGTGCCGTCGTCTGTCCCAAGTCCTTTTCTAGCGCTGTGTTGGCTGCAGCTGATGGACCAGGCTCATTTGGCGCGGAATTATTTCGTGTTTGATTAACGCGATGAAGAAGCATATGATGAGGCTGCTGACAATTCTTACACCGGTAAGTATTAGAACACTTAGAAACGCTATGTCCTTTTGCAAGGCAATTTATATATAGCCCAAGCTTTTTAACATTGCTAAACCGATCGTGAACTGAAAGCCTAGACAAACTGGAGCAAGTACTGATAGCATGATCGTTACCCTTGCACAACGAACACGACCTTGGCGATGACACAAGGGCAGTTTGTTTCGATGACTTAACTAACTAACTGCTATTGGTATTGCTGCCGCTATGAAATGGTTTTCCTTCTGGAGCTTCAAGAAAGTGGCAAAGTTTGCTCAAAACTTCGGTGCATTCCTTCCAAGTTGGTAGTTTTTTGTAGTCAACTAGTTGTTCATCCCACTTAGCTTAAGTCTCGAAGTCTACTTTATTCAAGGCAATGTGAATAATAATAGGGTTGCATATTTCGGATTCGGTGCCCAGTGATTTAAGAGAGTTTAGAATTGCAGTAGCATTGTCCACCACGCTACGCAGCTGACTGGCCGATACTTTTGTAACCTTTGGTAAATCAAAGAGTTGGCAATATTCTCAAGAAAAATAAGGCAGTTCAGCGCTTCAGCGATTGAAAGAACGTTATGATAATCGTTCTTTCAATCGCTGAAGTGCCTTATCGTAGTTATCTTCTGACACATGATAGGCCATGACCGTATCAAGTGCCTGACCTTCGAGACAGGTCAACAAATGGTTAAACTTTTTGATTTTTGACAACCGACAATTGCTATCAACAAGTGTCTTAAATTGATTTATGAAGTTGTTATACTTTGAATATTCTCCACGAAATCGAGGTAAGCGCAACTGTGGCAACTGATTTTGTGTTGGTGGCATTGAAAACGTAGCTTCCAAGGTACTGGATCTCCTTTCGTGACCCAAAGTGAAACTATTTTGGATTTCGTGGACACATACAAATCCTCGAGTTCACTGCGACCTAAGTCCTCAGGGCATTTTGCTTCAATTTGGGTTTGATATGACAATACCTGTCTAAAATAAGATTCTAGAATAGCTAACCGACATTCTAGTTCGGTAGGTGAGCGTGATTTTGTTTCAACTAGAGTCTTGATTCAAGTAATGCTGCCCTTAGTCGACGAGCGCTACTGTTTTAATTCTTCGATCGTTATTGTCATTATGTGAATGGTCTAAGTCTAGTTGCGCCTAAGTTGATAGTTGTTCACGAAATTACTGACGAACAATTTCCCAAAACCGCTGAACTCCGATGGTGAAGGTATTTGAATTAATAATTGACAATGACGAAAATGTTGGAGAGTGTTGAACCAAATTATACAATGGATATCGACGATATTTTCTCGGAAAACGAGCAACGAACGAATGTGAAAGCTCAAACAGCTGCTGTGTTTGATATGTTTGAACGTCTACTCAATTCAAACAATGTTTAATTCAATTAACCTCCAACAATAGCAGGTTATAACTATTCCAATTTTGTTTCCAATACGAAATATATATTCTTGAAATCCGTAATTTAAATTTAGATTGAAATTGAAGAAATTAAATATAAGTCTTCTTTTCCGACGGTTTGTTTCTATCAGAGTAAGTATAAGCTTTTTCGATAATATGACGACAACCAACGAACGGGTGTGCTGATCTATGAAAGTGTTGTTCTTTTTAGCGGCAAAGTTTTTATTGGTGGCTAAGCTTATTACGATCGATGGAAGATGAAGCGAATTATGGGAAAAAGATTTTACGAAAGCAAGTTAAAGCGTGAATTGTAAGTTCTTCGCTTAGCTATATCTAAAAACATGAATGGTATGGGTATGGTCCAATCATAGAAATGTAATATGTGGGGTAATTTTTATTTATTTGACTTTTTGTTTCACAGTAAATATTCCAATTTATCGACTAAATATGATATGAATTTTCAAATTTATTGCTCATGTGTCGAAGGTGCGTCTGCTTATAATGTTTCTAAAATTCAGTGTTGTATAAAATGATTTTTCCAATGATTTAGCAGAAAGTTTTTTCTTTTAATGTTATATTTGTATATTACTTATGGCATATACCTGGGTTGGGAAGATTTATTATACTTATCAATCCTTTTTTTTCTTTGATTAATTTTGCTTCCTTGTTGTTGTTGCTGTCCGATATGAGTGTTCGGTATGGGTGACAAGCATGAGTGTTTTTTCCTATGAAAACTTTCCTCTAGCACAATTTGAATAAACGCGAAACCGTGACCGATATCGACGCGACTTACAATGATTTACACACTATTTGTTCAGTTTATCAACTTGATCTTTTTAATTGTTGTTTTAATTGTTCTTTTTACACGTTTTACTTCTATATTCTATGCCCCACGTTGGGCGCCAAAATGTAAAGACGAAGCTTTTTTCGTCTGCTCCTGGAAAGTTTTGCTAATTTTAACGCAGAGAAATTTCCCAAGAAAGATACGAATTAGTAAGAACGAATAAAGAAAAGATGCGAATTCGATTGTGGTTGTTACAGATTATTTTAAATTTTTAGTACATTTTAAATTATAATAAAGATGGCCGGTGGCGGGAAATTTGAAATTACATACTCTGAATGGTATAAATTTAGTTTAGCAATAAGTTAAGTAATAGAATGTTTGTATAGTAATAATAGTTAAGGTGTAATTCAATTTCAATAATATTTCTTAATTTAGGATAATGTCTTCAGGTTTGCTCCAACAATGTCCTTAACGAAAACAAAGGAAATTTCAAAGGTTTTTTTTTTGTCGCACATGTTCTCACTTTCATTTGTAAAACAGAGCTAAAACATAGGGACGGGCTACAGTCCGCTTAGGCGAACTGTTGGATACCCTATTCTTATTCCTATCCCTCATAAGTGGGCGTGACAAAAGTCTAAGTATGGTTGAATTGTTAAGAACGCTCTACATATTTTGTTATACAACATTTAAAGGATTTTATCAAAAAAACGCTCCCTAGCTCAAACTTGGGTGTTTCAATAAAATTGTTTTATTTAATTGTGGGCGTGTCGGTAGGCGGATTTAAAAAAAATTAACACATGAGCATAAAGGGCCCCTAGAGAGTATATATTATAAATTTCAGCTCCCTAGCTCACTTTGAATTTTCAAAAAAAAAAATAATAATAATTGTGGGCGGATTTTGAAAATATTTACACATGAGCATAAAGGGCCCATAGAGAGCATATATTATAAATTTCAGCTCCCTAGCTCAAACTTTGGATTTTCAAAAAAATTGTTTTATTTATTTGTGGGCGTGTCAGTGGGCGGATTTTGAAAATATTTATACATGAGCTTAAAGCGCCCCTAGAGAGTATATATTAAAAATTTCAGCTCCCTAGCTCAAATTTTGGTTTTTCAATAAAATTGTTTTATTTTTTTGTGGGCGTGGCAGTGGGCGGATTTTGAAAATTTTATATCCCGAGCAGTTTTAGGGGTCATAGATCATATATAAAAAAATTCAGCTTCCTAGCTCAAAATTCGATTTTTTCCAAAATTTTGTTTTTTTGAATTTGTGGGCGTGTCTGTGGGCGGATTTCAAAAATTCGTAAACTTGATTATTTCGGGACCCTAGAGAGTATATGGTTAAAATTTCAGCTCTCTAGGTCCAGTTTAAAGGCCTAATTTTTGCCGACGGACGGACGGACGGACATGGCTAGATCGACATTACTATCGATGCTGATCATAAATACAGTAACTTTTAGGGGTCTACGGGCAATATTAAGGTATGTTACAAACTATGCGTCAAAATTAATATACCCCTAGAATAGGGTATAAAAAGAATATCTCCAAACTAATGACGCAGAAATGTGAGAAAAATGTGCAAGTTTAAAACAAAAAATAAATTGCCTATTCGGACCAAGGGTTACTGAGAAAATCACTGTTGAATGATGGGCTGCCAATAGTTGGGTCAAACATTTGGGGTGCCAATAATTGTAGTCGTTACGCTTACTTGGTATCATTAATGATGTTGCAGATCTTTTCCTGGTCAGCTCGTCTGCTTTTTCATTGCCGTCAAAGCCGCTATGTATAGCAGATCTCATAATAGGAAAGTCGCGTGCCAATTGTCTGAGACCGGCATAAAAGTATTCAGCCTTTATTTTGAGGTATATTTCGTTTGTTTATGTAAGCGTTTTGTGTTGCAATTGGTAGTGTTTTATTTTCCAAGTTTATACCTTTTCAATCAGTCTAGCAACATATATACAAACAGGAAATCATTGCCAACGTTGTTGCAAAAATCGATTTCGGTTATAACAATTATCACAAAAAATGATTTTTCTACATTTTTGAAATGATCTGGTAAATAATAATGCGCGTCCTAATGGTATTTATCGGTGAACAGAGAATCATTATCAACCTTTTGTTTAAAATCGATTTCGGTTTTAACACTTATCTCAAAAAACTATTTTTTTGCAATTTCGAATTCTGCTGGCCGCACTAAAATAGTCTTGGATCTCCATACTCCATATGAGAATTAAGCAATATAAAAATCTGTCACACAATTAAATTCCTCAACTTTACAGGATGGATTTGTAACACAATCTGACACCCTTGGTCACTTGAATGGTGGTATCAAAACAGCGCCCACGCGCCAATTGTGTTCTTTATACTACCAGATAGCTACTCCTAGCTTCCTAACTACAATATATTCGGTACCATTATACTTGTATAATCTGTTTATTTTGGAAAAAAACTGCTTTCTACACAAGAGCAATAAATTTGAAAATATTTTGGAAAATTTATTTAATTTGAGCCGCAAACCATTGATTATTTTTTTTACTGGCACAAACCTTACGACCCGGGGTGAATGAAATGGATTATTTAATTCCTTATGTCGCTTCAAAAGAACGGGTCCACATAAATTTCTAATTGATATTCAATGTAACGTTGTAGAAACAAGTCTCTTGTTAGTTGTGGGAGAATTGTATATCTTCAGCAATACATCTTCACCCCATTTTGTTATCAGTGATACTAGATAGTCGTCCTTGATTAACTATGTCCAAGTAAGAATTAAAGTGCTAACATGAGAATTGTTTTATTTCAAAAGGTTAAATACTAAGCTTATACAAATGTACGAAAACAGAATACAAAAGAATCGATTTATATCTTAAGAAGGCATAACTGTGCAAAATATTTTATTTTCTAATTATTCAAAAGTTGTATAATTATTACAGTAAATATTATATTAAAAATGTAGCTTAGTGTGTATGGATTAATTAGTTTTTTTTTGTATTACAGTAAATATAAAGTCTTCTAAGTCTGTAGAGATACAACAATAAAATCTTTAAATATAAAAGCTTATAAATAAACATTTACGAAATATGAAATGTACATCTTAAATTTGGTTTTAATTAATTTTTAGAATAATGAAAAAAATATGTCATATATATAGAAGGGTTAAATCCTTGTTATGTTGATAGTATTGGTTGGTGAATCTCGACGTAATAAGTATCTTTTATCATTTTCTAATACAGGGGAAATCGCTTCGTTTTGGTCACCCATGTATTTAGTTTCCTCTTCGGATATTTTTTCCAAGAAACCACCCGATAAATTGGCTGGAATAGAAATTATTTAAGTTAAGTAATGGACCAGATATCAGAAAAACTAATTAATAAACTATTTTTGAAATTGAAAAATACAAAACACCCTCTCATGAACCTTCTTTCATGGAAAAAGAGCAGACAGGAACCTTAGGGAAAATTCTACTACTTTCGACTTTGTATACGATGTACTCGTATCTCCAAGGTATTAGAACAATCATGCAAGAAACTTAATAGATTAGTGACAGTGGATCTGTTTCTTACAAATCCATGCTGTTCATTACAAATTATATTGCGACAAAGAAATATTAACTTTTCAAAAAAACAATTTGTTCAAAAAGCTTAGGGATACACGAAAGCTTTGAAATGGGCTTATAATTAGTGATATCACCACGTTCGCCTTTTTTAAATACAGCTGTGATAAGAGCACTTTTCCATAGATTAGGGAATTTCCCCTAATCATGGACAATTCAAACAGATACTTAAGATATGGAGCAATTACATGACTGAATTTTTAAGAACAATCGGTGCAATGCCATCGGGACCTGATGAATAGTCATTCTTGAGAGAATGAGCGTAAGCAAATTATAAAAAAAAAAAAATCTTGAGAGAAGAAATACATTTTAAAATTGTTTCCAAATTGAATGAGATACTACTAAAACTTATTTGGGAACAGCTAGTTAGATAACTAAAATATTGATCATCAATGTGAAGAGGGGTCTCCCTAAATGACTTACTGAAATGATCTGCAAACATATTGCTTGCGTGTAGCGAATCAGCAGTTGTAGAACTATTGTAAGTAAGCTTCGATGGATAACCATCGGTTTTTTTCTTAGAATTCACAAAATTCCAGAAAAGTTTGGGGTTCAATTTTAAAGAGCATTCCATTTTACTTATATAGTCAATATATAAGTTACAGGATAAAGATTTGAATTCATTGAATAAAGTGAAATAGAGTTCAAGATCTGAATGGCAGAGACTTTTTAAATAGTTCTTCCAAGCCCTATTACGCCTGTTTCGTATCGATTTGAGCTCTTTAGTGTACCAGGGATGGGACGTTTTCAGATTTCTAGAGGATTTCACAGGAATCACTCTTTTCATGCAGTTATCCATCAAAGAATAAAAAGAACCTACTGCATCTTCAATATGAGATAACGCAGTAAGATTAAAATTAAAGCTGTTAATTTCATTAGAAAGCCTTTGAAAATTTTCTTTCCGAAAGTCAAAAGATTGTGAACGGTCATACGAACTACTATTTTCGTACAAATGTGCGCCTATATCAATAAATACATCCAAGGGTGGATGATTGTTATCTATGTTAGTTATACTGAAGTGGGATTCCAGAACCACAGCACTAACAGAGTCAGAGGAGAAAACAAGATCGAGAGTTGGATTTCTGAAATTTTGTATACAGCTTGTTTGCTGTAAGTCAAAAAACAAAATGTTGTCTAGTAAAGCGAGCTCTTGTTGGGCATAGTCAAAGGATGGAATGAAATGAGAATCATCCCCAGAAGGTACCCATCCAATATGTGGCAGATTGAAGTCGCCTTTAAGTAAGACAGTGATGTCACAACAAGATATGTGAAAAATATGGTCTAGTGCCATAGAAAGTTCCGAATACAAAGAACATAGACGAGACGATGGAATGTACGCATTAACAACATATAAATGTTTGTTCTTAAGTGTAATTTTTACACAGATAATTTCGACATTTAGTTGAAATGGAAAGTCAATCTTTCGTGACTCAAAGTTGTAACGAACAGCGATCAGGACACCTCCTCCAAGCGCTTTCAGGTCATTGTTATGACGGTCGTTTCTGAATACGGAAAACTCAGGATTGAAGAGTTCCGTGTCTAAACTTCCGGTATTAAGCCATGTTTCCGTCAAGGAGAAGATATAATGAGAGAGGGGTTGGGAGTTTAAATATACTTCAGCGGTTTTTGTGCGGAGTCCCCTTACATTTTGATAGTAGAGGGACAGCCTACTTGGTTTTTTCACACGGACGAACAATCTTTCCAGCGACTTTTTGTAAATTCTTTAACTAATGTATTTTGAGGCCATGCAGTGCTATTGCACAGCTTTTCGAAATATACTGTAAGATGGACTGGTGATTGCAGTTGCAATTGCATCCCACAAGAATGATGGATACATTTTATTAATTTGTAAAAGATTAGTTTAGATTAGATAAATTCCTTATTTAGACTTATAATTACAACTAGGGGTCGCCCCATGGTCGAAATTCGACCAATTTATTCTCTATGTTGAAAAAAATAAACAAAGTCGACTGTTATACATATAAATCGGAGAATGAATTTTTTCGACATTGCTTCTCTGATTTCACATGATATAAATTTTTTCCGGCATTTTCAAGTAACTTCAAGCATTTTCAAGTAACTTCAAGCATGTCCAAGTAATTTCAAGTATGTTCAGGCATTATCAAGTAACTTCAAATTTTCAAGCATTTTCAAGTAACTTCAAGCATTTTCAAGTAACTTAAAGAAACTTCAAGCATTTTCAAGTAACTTCAAGTATTTTCAAGCATTTTCTAGTAACTTCAAGTAATTTCAAGCATTTTCAAGTACCTTCAAGCATTTTCAAGTAACTTCAAGCATGTCCAAGTAACTTCAAGTATGTTCAAGCATTATCAAATGCATAACATGCACAGCAATGTTGTTGTTGGTAACTTCAAGTAACTTCAAGTATTTTTTAGGGATCATATACATATGTATTCAAATAACTTCAAGCGTTTTTAAATAATTTCAAGCATTTTCAAGTAACTTCAAGCATTTTCAAGTAACTTCAAGCATGTCCAAGTAACTTCAAGTATGTTCAAGCATTATCAAGTAACTTCAACTTTTCAAGCATTTTCAAGACACTTCAAACATTTTCAAGTAACTTAAAGTAACTTCAAGCATTTTCAGGTAACTTCAAGTAACTTCAAGCATTTTCAAGTAACTCCAAGCATTTTCAAGTACCTTCAAGCATTTTCAAGTAACTTCAAGCATGTTCAAGTAACTTCATGATATAAAAATGTTCCGCTCAGATTGGCAGATTATTGCCTCACACAGCAATGTTGTTGTTGTTGTAATTTCATCCAAATCGCTTCATTTTACCTGCTGTAATTTATAATGTATGTTATATATGTGGACAATTTTTGTATTGTGCACTTCTATGTATTGCCCCCTACCCAAATATATATAGTGTTGGCATATCTATGTGACTTATAATAGCAAAAAAGGCGGAAAACACGTTATAGGCAACTCCGTTTAATTATTATATTATTATTATGTTAAAGAAAAAGAAAAGCGTTGGCTAAAAGCCGTCTGCCATTGATTGACTTTAATCTATATTTGAAATATTTAGTTAAGAAAAGTTATTTTTTTTTATAAATTACATAATTTCCATATTTAATAAGTTATAGTTTTAATACATATGTAACCAACGACCATACCATGTCGAGTTAATCGGTTCTCGTCAGATCACCGTAATTAAACGACGTTGGGCGCGGTTAGTACGTAGATGGGGGACCGTTTGAGAACAACCGCGTATCGTTGGCCAGTCCCATCTACAGAGTTGAGGTAGATAATTATACGTGGTATCACAATGGACCTAAATTGGTCTAAGTGTGTCGGCTTCTGCCGACAGCCACATAAAACCTAAAAAACCTAACCTAATACATATGTATATGATCCTAAAAAAAGGTTGAGAAAAGAAAAAGAAAAACTAGCACATTACGTAGCAGAATTTAAAAAAAATTACTAATATCACATTTGTGTTTGGCCACAAATTAATCCACGAAACTATTACGATAGGTTAAGGCGTGATTGCAATATTTGAAAAGTAGACTCCATCCATAGGCACCATTCAATATTAATAAAGCTTCTTCTCTAGTAAGAGCACTCTCAGAAAAGTACAGAACACGTAGTTCACATAATATGGGACATATTGCAAGAAAATGGAATACATCTTCCATCTCATTTAGATGACACAGGCTGCATATTCCTCAAAGATTTTGTCTATACGGGACATAGGTGAAACCTAAAATTTCAGTTCCAGCTTTAAAAATCATGCTTATTACATTGCCAGGGAGACTGTGCCAGCACCTAAGGCATGATAAAGACATTTATACATACTTCTGGATGGTGATATGAGCGAGTTTAAGCATTGCTGGTAGAAACTCTTGTCCACCCTAGCAATACACCTATAAAACATGTTCATCTAAGTGCTAACATCTCTTACATTCAAATCCAAATGAATCCCGTGTAGTCCTGCAAGCTCATACCACTCTGTAAATGGTGTTAATTTGCATCGAAATGCAAACAGCATAACCTGCTTGTGCAAATTGCTGTCTGATCTCTGCAAAACTGCGGACAAGTTATCTGCGTTGGCCTTGAGGTTCCTAATGTAAATCTGCGGTAAACCAGACTCCACATGAATTGCATAGGTAGGGGTTGACAGGCGCAGTTTAATAATTCTCTTAATAAAAAATCTCTGAACAGCTTCAAAGTCCTCCAGATACTTGAAGAAAAAAACTTGATTAGAATAGCAAAGGCACGAGTTTACCGTAGCCTCAAAGACTTTAAATTTGGAAGAAGGATTCAAATATTTGTTTGGAAAGAAAGCTACTCCACATATGATTAATAGCCGTTTTTTCAATAGAACATTTCTCTCTTACATGTGGACGTAAGTCAACATTGTGTGTCAAGAGAAAACGCAAATATTTAAATTGCTGAACTACCTCTATTGGTTCCCCTTCTAAAGTCCAATGTTCATTGTTCACGTCGGCTCCTTCGAGATGTCGATTCAAAGACCATAATTTTAGACTTTGATATATTGATTTGCAGATCCTACAGGTCGCAGTATCGCTTCAGTTTGTTAATCATAAGTTGCAGTGTCGCAGGATTATCTTTTTTTTTATAATTCGCGTGCGCTAAAGGGATTTCTTTTTTTCTGTAGTGACACAGTACCCTTATAATGGTAAAACCACAGCGCAGGCATTTTGTTTGTTGCTGCAAGTTGCTTCCAGCAAATGATTCATTGCCTGTTTTTGGGTGCTACTTACTGAGAGAATAGAAGGATAGGAAAGAAGTTTGGTGCACAGGTGGCGCCTAAATTGCTTTAGGGAGATCAGTTTTTGTTGTGTGTATAATTATAAATATCATGGGCCTGGTCGGGATTCGAATGCACGACCTGCCAATCACTTAGTGAATACACTACCATAGCAGCATTGCCACCTGCAAAATCTGCGAGAATTACTAAGTCATCTGCATACAATAAGACCTTTACTGACAGATCCCCAAACTGTATACCGCCAACTTACAAGTGTTCACATATAACATCTATGAACAGTGCAAAAAGGATTGGACTTAAGATGCATCCTTGCGGAACACCCGTTTCAGTCTTAAAAAAGTTTGACGAGGCGCTCCCATTACAAACAGCAGCCGAAGTTTTGGAAACAAACTGTTGGTAAAGTCTCAAAAACTTAGTAGACAGACCTAGAGCTGCTAATTTGTGTAAAGTAGCGCACTTCTATTGACTGTATCAAAGGCAGATTTAAAGTCAACAAAGAAAGCGTATAATTTATTTTTCTTGTGTGTTTGCCTCCTGGCAATACTCGTAAGTGCGTAGATTTGATCAACGGTTGAGAAGCCGGGGCGAAAACCAGCCTGAAAGACATTTACCCGGTTGTTCGATTCAACCCAATTAACTAACCTGTGGTATAGAATTTGAGCAAAAATTTTCCTAAGCGAACAGAGAATGGAGATCCGTCTATAAATTTCGGGTCGACTACTATCACCTTTCTTGAATATTGCAATTGTAATAAACAATTTGTTAATGGTCACATTTACGTCATTATTGACACTTATTGTAATCTTTGTAAATGATTTAAACCTAATAAATATCAAATTCGCTTTTGGTTGTAGGTATGCGTTGTTATGTTAGGTAATATTTTATTTATTTATTTATGAACTATGTGCGAGTAGTAGACCTAATTTGGATACCTCGGTGACAAAAATCGCATCAAATGTTCCACCTCCTGGGTGATGTGGAAGAGAACAGACTTGTGTTTTTTAGCTTTTTCGATTCGGTCTCCGAACGACTTTATTTACATACTTTGCGAAGAATAGGACTTTTATTTACGATGATTTCTTCAATAAAATGTTTTTTTTTAACAGCGGGCGTGTTAGTGGGCGGATTCTAAAAATATTAACAGTAACACATAAGCATAAGGGTTCCCTCGATAGTATCTATTCAGCTTCGTAGTTAAAACTTTTTCGATAAAAAGGTTTTTTAATTGTCGGCGTGTCAGTAGGCGGATTTTAAAAATCTTTAAACATGCGCATTAACGGCCTCTAGAGAGTATATGTATATTATAAATTTCAGTTTCCTAGTTCAAACTTTGAATTTTCAAAAAAAATTCTTAAAATTTATTACTTCGGGCCCCTAGAGAGTATATGGTTGAAATGTCAGCTTTCTGGCTCGAGTTTTAAGCCCTAATTTTTGACGATGGATGGACGGACGGACGGACGGACATAGTAGATACACATTACTATCGATGCTGATCACGAATATTTTACAAAAAATACTGTAAAACAACAGGTGATCTGCCTCAGTGTTAATGTAGGTGATCGATTCCCTAATGGATAAATATACCTATCCAACAACTATTTCTTTGAATGCCGGCTGGTACAACATAAATTGAATATTTCTGAATCAAATACCGAAGAAATTACAGAAATCGGTAAATTTTTGGGCAAGATACAGCGAAAATAGCAAAAGTCTAAAAAAAACCATAAACTACCGAAATCAGCTTTTATTCTATATTCCTTTAAAAAACATTTTCCTTTCCCTTTCCATCATCGCCCTCTCATCATACATACTATTTGCCGAAGCGACGCAATAATGCAAGTCTTCAAAAAGTATTTTCTCTAACAAAATTCCATACAATCATTGCATACAGACTCTATAGTATTCTCACTTCGTGTATACGACGATACGCCATCTGTGTGTTGAAGGAGAGTCGCGGTGAGGATTCTCAAATGATTTTCTTTATAATTCATATTTGCAAGTGAAAAATGAATATTCATATTTAAAGGCAGGGGCGATGGTGTGTAAAGAAAGGTGGGAGAATTGTCATCGAGTAGATTGATGGTATATTATTTGTTGGCTTCGATGAAAGTTTGGGGTAGGTTATGGCATATTGCAATTAGACCATCACACTCACCCTAACTTGTTTCTTTGTATTCAATATAATTGGTGGCTGTGTTCACATCGGTGAAGGAGATTCGCATTTCAGCACTGACGATTCCCAAATTATTTATAAACCACATTTGCATGTGAACAAATATTAATTGAGGCAGAGATAAAAAAAGATAAGACGAGTTATAGTGTATTTCCAGCTACATTGCGAACGATCATTAAGGGTTTCCATTTTAAAAAGAAAATCGTCAAATGCAATTTGCCACTTTTCAATTTTACAAACTGAACTTACTGAAGAAGTTTGTTGACTTATTGGTGGTGCTTGTCTGCGCTGGGTCGAAAACGAAGCGTTATTTAAAAAATGTTCGAAGACAGAACGAGCGTTCGAAGGTCTCGTAGGATTCACATTGGGAGTATTTAAATTCAAATTGTCCAATCTTCCAACTAAGATATCTCTCATTGACTGCATTTCACAAATGAAAACTCGTTGGTTTGCCTCGAGTGTTCGTGAACAGGTGGAGGATGTTCATTAATATCTCGTCGCTCATTATTGTTATCACTATTGTGGTTACTTGCCTGACCCGATTCCATTGCTGCAGGAGGGTTATCTACCAGTTGTGGTAAAATCTCATCCTGGCTTAAGCCTACACTAGCCCCAGGTGGAATACGACTAACTATTGGCCTGGATTCCATTGCTCCTGAACGGGGAGTTATATTTCCAAAAGTAAACGAATTTCTCAAATTACTTGATCTTCCTCTAGATAGAACGTGTATTTGGAACTCTATTATCCATAATATGAAATTTCGGAATTTTAACCCTATTCCTGCCACGCTGTGACTGTAAGTCACTATTTTATTTTAAACTAATATACATTTTTTTTAATTTGTTAACGCAAAATCAGTGAAATGTATTTTATTATTGGTCACAACGTTACTGTTATATACAATTTTTGTTTTTTTATGTTTCGATATTGTTTACGTATTACATAAAATATTTAAAAATAACATAAACTCTAAGACACTTCAACGACTTTAAATTTATAGTTCGTTTACAGCTAAATAAATGGAACCATATATTGTTTATTCATGTAAGAACTTGATCTCTTGCAAAATAGAATATTTACTGTAAGAAGAACGTGAAGGGCGTGAAAGTGGTAACAAAACTGCTGAATTATTCATAGGACAAGATGGAACTTCAATACCACCAAACTAGCAAGGCCGACCTTCAGCTCGTAAAATCATCCGAGGCAAAGTAAATGAAGTTGTGTGACTCCCTTTAAAACACATTGATCATCCTGTGGGTGCATTTACGCTGTTTTTTACTGACGTAGTAGAACTTATTGTAAAATACACTAACTTAGACCGAATGAACACAGTAAGCAACAAATGGAAGATGACCGATATGGTGGAAATTGAAGCTATCATAGGAATATTGATCGATGCTGGATTACGCAGGCAAGGTGGCACGTCCTATGAAGAATTTTGGAATCGGAAGTCCATTCTACTGTTACTGCTGCCCTTATGAAAAAGGACGATCTTCTAAACAATACTGTGGTATTGTCAGAAACCCGTGTGTAATGAGCATTCACAGAAAACTATTGGTTGCCTTACATGTCAAAATAAATAGTTAAAAAAGTTAAATAATAGATCCCTAAATTATTTGTATTTAATTTCCTTTTTTCCAATAAAATAAATGAATTCTCTATGTATTTTGTATTAGTGTCTCCAACTCACTCCCTGGTAGCTAACGTTAGTCAAATGACATGGCAGTAATAGGGTTAAATAAAACTTAAAAGTTTTTAGCTTCCAATATCTTTTAATTAATCTGTGTTACAAAAAAATTAATACATGCATAATTTGGGGTCAGCTCGGTCGGTGCTAAATTCGATATTAAATTAGATAAGATTAGACACAATATGCTTAAGAGCAAGATATCTATCTTGGTAAACAGACGGACTGTGCAAGTCAATGCACACAATACGAACAAGACTGTATATAATTGGCAACTATAGGTAACATAGTAGCAACATAGTCCAGTGTAAGAACTACCAGACAATGGACTATACTATAAAAGAACTAGGATTTATATATTATAAAAATCTTCATATGCACAACTTATCCTTTCACGAATAAAATTAGACCAATATGAATACACAAAACAGTTCAACTCTTTCTGATATTCAATAGTCGCAACGCGGATTAAAATTAAAACTATGAATATACCGGGACTATACTAATGAAAGCCATACTCAACTTGAACCGCCAAGAGACGCAATACAACACTCTTCAATTGCTGCAGCTTAGCTCTAGAGTTAGCCAGCATAATCTTTGTAGTGACGTTCTTAATGCCTCGAAGTATATCTAATGTTAGAACATGTTTAATGCGGAAGAGAAACAATCAAGCAACCTCCATTAAGCAAAAAATAGCAACAAGTTACCTTCCCCAATGCTTCATTGAAAAGGTACATGGACTTTACAATATATAGGTACCAGCAATTTCACATGTTGATTAAAGATAAATAAACTTGCGCAATACTCCTATAAAATATGTCGTTCATCGAATTTAGTAATCTAGCTCCACGCAAAAGAACGAAAATTCTTACTATCCATATAAATATGCCAGGCAGACGGCAGTATTACCATGTCCTCATTCTTAAGTATACCAATTTGTAAACTTTATGATGGAAAAAATAAAGAATCTATCTAATCTAAACTAATCATATAAATATTCATCTTATAGGTACCTATTGATCAAGAAGTGGTGGTGCGGCATGGCACAATACTGACAAAAAAAATTATGTCATTGCTTTATAAATTAGATCGAATATTTCTAAATCAATTACAAAAAAAAATATAGAAATCGGTACGTTTTGCGACAAAATATAGCCGAAACAGTCAGAGTCCAAAATGCGACAAACTCATAACACCTCATTTACTGAAAAATACCGAAATCAAATTTTATTCAATTTTTCCTTTCAAACGAATCGCCTCTTCCATCATTTCTACTCGCAGACGAAGAAGTCAGATTTATTATTTTTCCATCTTCTCCCTCTCATCAAACATACTACTTGCCGAAGCGAAGGCAACATTGCAAATCATCAATTCCACAGAAAAATAAATACATACTTATACTGTGGCAACACTGAAATACACACACTCAAGAACACTCAAGAAAAGGGCTGACCGGTATAGGTAGGAGAATGTTGTAGTTAGTTGAAATGCTGATTTGGTGGCGAGCAGTCGCAAATAAAGTTGAAAAGCAGAAAGAAAAGTAAATCGTGTTTTTAATTGATCAAATTCTTACAGAAAAGTTGTGGCAACACTGAAATACACACACTCAAGAAAAGGGCTGACCGGTATAGGTAGGAGAATGTTGTAGTTAGTTGAAATCAGTGCTGTCGGTGTACTGCAAAAGCAGTATTTGTACTGCTTTCTGTATCTTTGTACTGCTGTGCTGCACAGCTACTTAAAATACTGCTTTTTTAAAATATGCGCTTTTTGTTCTTAAAATGTTCCAAGTCATTATTATGAAATTAAAGCATCTGAAATACAGACGCACCCTTAAAGTATATTCTTGCATTTGCTTTACAAACATATTCAGAGAAAGTGACATTCGAGACAAACAGGAACAAACGGAAATGAAATAAGAGTTATGTCTTACATCCTCTTATGTGAATACCTATTCTTGCGCTTCTTGCACTCGCAGTTCGCACAAGGCACACTTCATTTGTTTTTGCTCAGTGTCATGGTGGAAAAAAAATAATGTGTGAATGCTTTTGATTGTCTATTAAATTTGAAGTTAGTCAAAATATTACTATCGTTATTGTGGTCGAAGTGAATAATTTTTTTTCAAGTGCCCAATATAATACGAAATAAACTAATTATGGAAAGGTTGGTAATGTTATTTTGTTTATAAGGTAGTTTTTGTTCTACATAAGTGTATGATTTCACTACAGATTTATTATTAAAACAAAACGAGCAGACGCCAACAGCACGGCCAAGGAAGACTCTGATGATTTCGAATGTGAAGATAAAGAAGAGCTTAACGAAAGGTCGATAGGTGAAGGAAACGACATAAAAAGGTTTAAGTTTAGTTGTAAATATAGTTGTTAAGCTAACTAAGGTAATTTATGTTTATGCGCTTACACAGCCAAGATGCACCGTCAACCAGCAGCAAAGTTGAAAAGACTTCTTCAAAAAGGGAGACAAATAGACAAAAATTCCGTCACGCATGGCTTCAAAAGTTTAACTGGTGTTCAGTTGTGGACGAAAAACCATTTTGCAAGTATTGTAAAAAATCTTTAACCAATAATGTCGTAAATTTACATCGCCATAATAAGTCTGAACAACACGCACAAATTGTGAAGTCATTAAAGAATCAAGTTGTTTTTAATCAAGAAAAATTAGAAGAAACAAGTATACGTACAAATCAAATTAAGACTGCAGAGCTTCTCATAATAATGTTTTTGATTGAGCATAACTTACCATTTTTAATTATTGACCCCATGATAAGTTTGATGAAAAAAATTGCCTCTGATTCGTCAATTATTAAGCACCTGAAATGTGGGAAAACCAAGGCCACAGAGACAGTAACTTCCGTCATAAAAGACGAGTACCTAAGGGAACTGGCGGAAATATTAAAAAAGCAAACGTTTTCAATAATTGTAGACGAGTCAACCGACATAAGCACTAACAAATCTTTGGCCATAGTTGTCCGATATTACGATTATGTAAAGTGTAAAGTTAAAGACCGATTCTTATCATTGGTTGAATTGAGTAACTCAAGTGCCAATGACATTTATGAGGCAATTAGCTCTTTATTCAACAAACTCGCAATTCCAATTAAAAACTTAATTGGGTATGCCGCTGACAACGCATCTGTCATGATGGGCAATAAGAGTGGTCTAAAGGCATTATTTTTGAAATCTGTTCCTAATTTGTACGTTATGCCATGTACTTGCCATACTATCCATCTCTGATCAGCTGCGGCTGGGAAGGAGCTTCCTAGTTCAGTAGAAAAACTTGTTAGAAATATTTATCTGTACTTTTCTCATAGCACAAAAAGACAAAAAGAATTCGAAAAATTTCAGGAGTATTTTCATGTAAAAAATCACAAAATATTGAAGACTTCTTTCACAAGATGGTTAGCTCTTGAAAGTAGTAGTTAATCGAGTTTTAGAGCAATGGGTGCCATTGAAACACTTTTTTATTGTTTCAGAATTTGAGTCAGATTCTGATTTAGCAGCAAATATCTACTCAGATCTAAATGAAGAAACTCAGATATACCTCCTTTTTCTGGCCGAATGGACAAAGCCAGCTGGTAAATCACTTCTTGGTTGGCCAGGCAGCGAGATAGTTTAACTTGAGAAAACGTCCAGAAGGTATTTTGAAAAAAAAGTGAACAAAAGTGAAGTGTCGAGGAAGGAGATAGGTGTCATAAACATAAAGGGAGCTCAGGATATTTTCAAGGAGCGATTGGACAATTGTCGTGGCGGGCTTAGACCCATCAACTTGCAGGACGAGGACGAAGGAGTTGAGGAAAAAAAAGCTAAGTACTTTTAAAATATATTCATTTACCCATAGTTTAGTTCGTGACAGTTAGGCAGTGTTCGTGAGGAGTTATAATCTCGGTAGGATCGTGCTTCGAAAATCTCGGTTAACGACGGGACACGCGACCCTTTAATTTCGGAATATTTTCCACGCCTCGGGAGAACGCGATCGTGTGGCATTTTGGGAATTTCTTTCTTTTAATCCCAAACGGCTATTCAGTACCGTAATAAAATTTTGCCGTACTCCAACGGAGTTTTTATAACGTGCTACAAAAAAAACTTTTCATCTTTTATTTCTTTGTTCCGCTCATTTTGGTTGAATATGTAATGAAACGCACGGTTGTAAGGTTTAAGTCGAACTGACGGCATAGGCCAAGCATAAAAGTTATCTAGCATGCACCAACGGCATGCAGCGACATGTGCTATTTGATACGCCAGGAGAACCATGGTTAGTGATGGTTCCCAGGGTGTAATTAAATGCAGATTAATCATAAAGTAAATAGCACAATATGATACACCTGGAGAACCATAGGTAGTAATGGTTCCCAGGGTGTAACCGTATGCTCTTTAGAGGTTTTCTAATAGATGTCCAGGGAATTATGATTGACCCTGAATTCCAAGACGATACATGATAAGGCTGTTATTACACCTTCCCCCTTTTGAAGTATAATTTTATTTTAATGAAATTATGCTTGACCCATGTAGTAAGTCCCTGTTTTTTTTATTTAAAAAATTATAAGACTTGCTAACATTTTAAATATAAAAATATTCTTAAACTTAAACTAAATTTATTAATTATTTACCTTACTTTTAGTTTTCAATATTAAATTTATTAATTATTTATTGTATTTTTATTTTTCAATATTAAATTTGTTAAGTATTTATTTGTAATATAGTATTACCCTCTTCTGTTTTTTTTTTAATTTTTTATTTTTTTTGAACAATAATAAACCTAAGACCAAGCCTAGGATAATATTTAAATTTATGAAGTAGGTATAATTTTTATAAAACTTAAATTTTTTTTTTTTTTAAAGTTCTTTATTGGCGATAGTAACTTAAGTACTATAGTATATATACTTACTTCTAATTAGTTTAGTTACAAATTTAATGTTTTTCTTATCTTATCCTTATGAACAATTATCTCCTTATTATTCTTATCAATAAGTATACAATTTGGGGAATTGACCTCTTTAACTGTATATGGTCCTTTAAAAATTGGATCCAGCTTATGCCTACGTTGGTTTTCAATTAGTACTTTATCATTGGGAAGGATAATTTGTGGTCTAGAGGATTGGTCGTATAATGTCTTTCTAATAAGCTTACTTTTTTCGACTAGTTCTTTTGCTCTAAGATTAGCAAATTGAAGACGATATTTAAGTTCCTTATCATATGCGTCGAGGTTATACAACGGCTCTATTTTTGTTGTATTAACGAATTCAAATGGATCTGGAAGCTTACCGAAAATTAGCTCAAAGGGGCAGTAACCGTGTACGGTTGATGGAGTGGTATTGTAGCAATAAACAAAGAAACATAGCCAATCATCCCAATCAGATTTGTCATTGTTTATATAAGACCAAATGTATTCGTTGAAAGTTCTATGAGATCTTTCTACAGTACCTAGTGATTGGTGATGATATGCTGTTGAGACCTTATGATTAACCTTAAGTAATTTAAGGACTTCCTCCAAAGTTTTGTTTTTATATTCTTTTCCTAAGTCCGTCCTTACCTCTTTCATAGGGCCATAAACTAGTACAAATTGTTCAAATATTGAATTTGCTATTGTTATCGCTTTTTTGTCCATTATTGGTATTGCTACGAGATACTTAGTAAGTTCGCATATTATAGTAACGGCGTATTCGTTACCTTTAATTGACTTTGGAAGTGGGCCTATTGTATCTATTAATACAATATTAAAAGGCCTTTCTGGCGTTGGGGTAATTGTCAGTTTTTCCTTATTATTTTTTAAACTTTTATTTGTTTTGCACTTTTCCAGTTTTGGATATGGTGTTTTGCATCTTTTGTCATATTTTTCCAATAGTATTTGCCTCGAAGTTTAGCTAGCAATCTAGAAGTACCACAGTGTCCATCATTAACAGGGTCATTGTGATATGTTTTCAGTAGATTCTGTTTTTCATCTTCATCATTAATTGTAGTAACTTTTGGTTCTAGTCCTATATAAACGTTTTTTAAAATGTTATGGGCTACTGACTTGAATTCATTTATGCCCACTTTTTCAAATATGTTGTCACTTAACGACAATCTCATTTGCGTCACAGCTATACTGTCGGCTTCTTTTTCAAGCCTTGAAATAACTTGATCTAAATCCAGTTTTTCATTAACAATATATTCACAGACGCTAAAGTTAATTAACGAACGTTTATTTAACAAAACCCTACATCTAGGTGTAGCTATATCCAATTCAAATAACAAACGTGGGTACTTTCGCAACTCAAATGCATTAAGCGCTTCATAAATATTGGGTTTTACTACATAATTGTTATTACTAATATTTTCCTGAGTTTTATTTTCTAAATGCACTTTTTCTTTTACCGCTGACCTGGTTGTCATCCTTGCTATTCTTCTGCCTGGATTTGTGATTTTTCTAATGTCTTCAAAGTCAATGCGTGAAAGTGCATCAGCGGCAACATTATTTTTTCCTTTAATAAATTCTATAATGAAGTCATATTCCTCTAGATCTAGCCTCATGCGAGTTAGTTTCGAACTGGGATTCATTGAGAATAAATAGACTAATATTCTGTGATCAGATTTGACGATAAATTTCGTACCAAATATATATGGCCTAAAGTAGTTGATTGCCCAATGAATGGCTGCTAATTCTTTTTCTATTGTTGATTTATTTATTTCTCCTTTAGTGAAACTTCGAGACGCAAAAGCAACCGGTAAATCACTGGTACCATGTATTTGGCTAAGTACGGCACCACAGGCATTCTTTGATGCATCGGTTGAAATGATAAAAGGTTTCTGAAAGTCTGGGTATTGAAGTACCAGAGGAGAAATTAAAGCGTTTTTTAGGTAGTTAAAAGCTTCCTCGCAGCTCTCTGACCAATTGAATTTAACATTTTTTCTAGTTAGTTGGGTCAGATGTAGTGAGTGTCGCGCGAAGTAAGGAATAAATCGTCGGTAATAATTGCAAAATGCAACAAATCGTTTTACCGAGTCAGCATCGTGAGGTGTAGGATAATCCCGAATGATGGTGAATTTTGAATCGTCTGGTAAAATTCCTTTATCAGTACATTTGTGCCCTAAAAAAGTTACTTCGTGTTGAAAAAATGAACACTTATCAGGATTTAGTTTCAAATTATATTCTCTACACTTCGTAAATATTTCTTTTAAGTTTTTCATCATATGGTTTGCTGATGCTGCTATAACTATTAGATCGTCCATATATATAAAAGACTTCAATGGGGAAAGACCAGCAAAGGCTAAAGACATCATTCGTTGGAAAGAATTAGGTGCTATCTTAGGACCAAACGGAAGTCTTCTAAATCGGAATGATCCTGCTTCTGTGGAAAATGAAGTCATGTCACGTGACTCTTCTTCTAACTCGATCTGATGGAATCCTGATAGTAGGTCAAGGCAACAAAAAAATTTTGCTCGTCCGAGTTGGTCGACAATGTCGTCTATGCGAGGAAGGGGAAACTTATCAGCTAATACCTTTTTATTGAGCTCCCGGTAGTCTATTACCAGACGCCATTTTTTTTGTGAATTATTGTTATGCTGTTTCTTAGGAACCAATAACACTGGACTATTGTATTCGGAAATGGATGGTTCAATAATATTGTTTTCAAGTAATGTGTTGACTTGATTGTTTTTTTCGGACTTTTGGGAGTTTGGTATTCGATAATTTTTTATATAGACGGGAGTGTCATCTTTAAGACGTATTCTTTGTTTGTAAAAATTATTAACTGTGACTTTATCAGATTCTAATGCAAAAATATCTACAAATTCAGTACATAACTCGGTAAGTTCTTTCGAGACAAAGCTTGGAATTTTTTCTTTCAGCTTATCGATAACCTTATCCCTTTGAGTATTTTCGTACAATTCGAGTGGGAATATATTATAATTCTCTAACTTTTCCGCTTTGAGTCTTATATTATGTAGGAACACATTTTCCGTGTTGGTATTAATGATTCTCACGAAAGCATTTGTATTCGATACTATAGTTCTTCCAACAAAAATACCTTCAGCTAGCTGCTGATTTAAAATCAGTAAGTCCTTTTCGATAGAATTTAAATTGACCTTGCGAATTACTTCGCTTCTAGCTGGTAATGTTAACGTATTTGGTCCTATGCTATCATGAATAGGAACTATAATCTTTCTAAAGGAATTATTTGGTCGTATTACTAGTGTCCAATCCTTCTCGTCATAATCTAGTAAGCAGTTATATTTCCTTATAAAATCTAATCCTAATATTCCATCCGCTGGGACTGGAAAATTATCCTCAACGATTTGAAAGTCATGCTCTAGTGAAAATTGGTTAATTAAGAGTACAGATTTAAGTAATCCACAGGTTGTAACGAGACCTTTCGAAATACCATTTATTTCGCATTTATGATTAACATTAACAAATAAATCGTTCAGTAATTTGCCTTTTTTAAAAGTGGAAATAGTTGCACCTGTGTCTAGAAGGAAAGTGTTGACAGAGCCGCTCATTTTGCTTTTTAGAATTACATAACTGCTAAGGGAAAGATTCATGCCATAAACTGGCTTTGTCGCTTGGAAATTATCATTTATATCTAATGCAATTCCTGTGTAAACCCTAGGCTCACTTGCCCAGGGATATCTGAGTTTCCCCGCGTCGTGTCTGTAAAGCGAATAGAGTTGTTGTTTCTAGCGCTGTGATGTTGAAAATTTCTATTGTTATTCGAACCACGCCTATTATATCTGGAACTAGTTTGACGAAAAGAGCTATTGCTGTAGTTCGAATTTTGTCTTGCAAAACCGCCACGAGGGTTTTGCCGGTAGTAATTGTAGTTCTGATTAGAATAGTTACCCCTATTTCTGTTTCTATTTCCAAAGTACAGCACAGATTGTACTCCGCTTGCCTCCGTACTAGTGTTAACAAACTTTGCAACGGCATCATTTATGTTATTAAATTGCCCTGCTTCCATTATTAGCTTTACTTTTTCATTTGCGGCGTTAGTTGTCATTGACGTAACGGCATTTTGAGTAGAATATTCGTCGGCTAATTTAACTGGGACCCCTTCCGAAATATATGCCCTTTTTAGCGCTGTAGTAAGATCTTCAATTTCTTTAACGTATGTGTTGGTGGGTTTGTTATGTTGCTTAATGCTCATAATTTTGGCCGTTAGTACTTTGGAAGATTCTCCTTTGATATTATTTTCGAGTGTTGATCTAATGCTTGCCACTGTCCCCTCATTAGTAATTAAATTTCGAGCAGTCCCTGAGAGTTTTGTTTTTATTAGTGTAACAGCACTACTTTCATGCGCTCCTAAATTATCTTTTACAAGATTTAAAGCATCCAGAAAGCGCAATAAATTTTCTGGTGACCCATCGAATTCCGGAATTAGTTTAGACGCAAAGTTCAAAAAATCTATGGTTGTAGTGGTCATATTGACAATATCTTGCTTCGTTTCTTGTTCAGAGTCTGATTCAAGGCTACTATCGGTATTATTTATGTATACTACCTCGGTTAATTGAGTGGGTATGTGTGCTTTGATACTAAGTCTATCAAAGACCTTGACTAACTTATCCCTGCATGTGAAAAAAATATCTTTTGTTTGTTCTTTATGTTCCTTAGTTAGATTAGTAAAATTACTAGCTAGTACCGTTGTTAGTTTGTTGTAAACTTCTACAATATTAATTATATGTTTCCTTTGGGTATCTGCAGAAGGCGGATCCCTTTTATTTAAACATTTGTAAATTCTTTGAAATTCTTTTCCAAGTTGATCTATTCTTATTAGCCTATCATCCCATTTCTCCATAAATAGAACCTTTGAGTTACAATCGCTGATAGCTACCAGTAATAAAAATCTTACAATTAATTAATACACACTATAGGATATAACGTCTTACATTATTGATGATGCTGAGTTGATTTTTCCTCTTGTTGTGTCCTCTCTCGATGATAGTGATTGTCTTTATTGTGACCCCTTCTAATCATGTAGATTTTTCTTGCTGGTGAACTCTTATTATTAAGTCTATTCCATTATTTTTTTATCGATTTAGTCTTTATTTATTTTTCACTAGAGACATAAATGTTTTCCAACAATTTAGTGCTTATTTGCTGTTTACTGTGCACATATATTTTATTTTTGATTATTAAGTATTTGTCTGAATCTCACTGTACACATGCATTTTTTTTTCTTTGCACACACTGCACTAGCATCTTATCCGATACTCTTTTTTTTTTGGTTTTTGTGTTTGTGTTTTGTTTTAAATTTGTTCCCGCGATTGGGTGTGTGTTATATATTTTTTATACCCTATTCTAGGGGTATATTAATTTTGACGCATAGTTTGTAACATACCTTAATATTGCCCGTAGACCCCTAAAAGTTACTATATTTATGATCAGCATCGATAGTAATGTCGATCTAGCCATGTCCGTCCGTCCGTCGGCAAAAATTAGGCCTTTAAACTGGACCTAGAGAGCTGAAATTTTAACCATATACTCTCTAGGGTCCCGAAATAATCAAGTTTAAGAATTTTTGAAATCCGCCAACAGACACGCCCACAAACTAAAAAAAACAAAATTTTGGAACAAATCGAATTTTGAGCTAGAGAGCTGAAATTTTTTATATATGATCTATAGCCCATAAAACTGATTGGGACATAAAATTTTCAAAATCCGAACACTGATACGCCCACAATTAAATAAAACAATTTTATTGAAAAACCAAAATTTGAGGTAGGGAGCTGAAATTTATAATATATACTCTGTAGGGGCTCTTTATGCTCATGTGTAAATATTTTCAAAATCCGCCTACTGACACGCCCACAATTATTTTTATTTTTATTTTTGAAAGTCCAAAGTTTGAGCTAGGGAGCTGAAACTTATAGTACATACTCTCTAGGTGCCCTTTATGCTCATGCTTAAATTTTTTTTTAAATTCGCCTACTGACACGCCCACAACTAAATAAAACAATTTTATTGAAAAACCAAAGTTTGAGCTAGGGAGCGTTTTTATTTACAAAAGCTTAGTTTTTTCGATAAAATCCTTTAAATTTTTGTCACGCCCACTTATTAGGGATAGGAATATGAATAGGGTATCCAACAGTTCGCCCAAGCGGACTGTAGCCCGCCCCTATGTTTTTTTTGGTTTTTGTGCCACATTTTATACGCGGTTATTATAAAGTTTAGCACTTGGACTATTCCAATTAAGTATACGAAGAAGATGACATCTTCATTTTCAATCGATGCGCGTTGTATAATCACGTCGTTTATAATTGTTCCGGCATTATCCGTTTGAACAGTTTTCGATTGCTTTGTTCCCATTTTTATTTACTAGGGTTTTATTTTGTTTTAACTTATCGGACTTTTGGCTTTCCGTTTTAGCCACCGTACATTTCTTTTGGTTCCTATATTAATTACCTGTCACGGTCGCCATGTAATGAAACGCACGGTTGTAAGGTTTAAGTCGAACTGACGGCATAGGCCAAGCATAAAAGTTATCTAGCATGCACCAACGGCATGCAGCGACATGTGCTATTTGATACGCCAGGAGAACCATAGTTAGTGATGGTTCCCAGGGTGTAATTAAATGCAGATTAATCATAAAGTAAATAGAACAATATGATACACCTGGAGAACCATAGGTAGTAATGATTCCCAGGGTGTAACCGTATGCTCTTTAGAGGTTTTGTAATAGATGTCCAGGGAATTATGATTGACCCTGAATTCCAAGACGATACATGATAAGGCTGTTATTACAAATATTTCGGTTTCACAATTAACCTAAAAATTGTGTGGCGCCCATTTTTCTAAATATTTTTCAGATTTTGGATCGTAACGTGAATAAAATTTTTACTTTAACCCACCGCAGTAAGTACCTACGTTTTCCTTTGGTGCGATTTAGTAAGTACCTACGCTTTCCTTTGGTGCGATTTACCAAAGATTATATTTCATCACCTGAACCCACCCCTTGCTGAGTTACCGGGAAAACCAGCATACATGTATGCCAGCTGTTGCACTCGCGCTCTTCGCATTAAATTTCTGATAGTTCAATAAATTTCATTCTCGGCGGTGGCGACCGCAATTTCGCATTAATTTATTTTGTTTATTTTCCGCCAAATTAAAGGCAATTAAAGTAATTTTCTCGCGAATCTAAAGTGCAACAAATTGACGGCCAACGTGGGGCTTTTTCTTTTGGATTTTTGTGATTTTTTTAGTCGTGTTCGCGCGCGCGTATTGTGGAGGAAAAAATAAATATATTTAGGAAAATTGTCGGTACAAGCTGGGGGGTCCATTGTACCGACATACATGTGTTTAGGGAAGTTTGTGTGCAAACATTTCAAAGTGCTATTTACTTTTTATTTTATTTTTTCACAGAATTTCGAGTGGCTGCATAAGGAAATAGATTTGTGAGGCATTTCCATAAAACAACCGCTAGACAGTGGAATCTTGTGTGCGGTTATTCAGTCCAGTGTACGGGTTTTGTTCAACGGTTGGTTATAGCGGGAGTGAGGGAGATAACCAGAGGTAAAACGCCTGGTTATCCGCAAGTAGTTGCAATTGTCAATTTTGGATTTCTTTTGTCCATTTAGAAACATATTTACAAAATACATATAGAGATAGACAACTAGATCAGTATTTCCAAATATATTTACCTTATGGTCTATCAATTATTTCATTAAGTTCTCATGCCCTTTCATACAAATATAATACATACATAAATACGAATAATTATTTACATATTCGCATAATTTTTTTTTGATTTCGTTACACCTTTATAAACCATTAATACATATATACAAACATCCATAATTATTTACATATTTGCATCATTTTTTCAATTCGTCGTAACCCTTTCATACAAACATTTATATATATAAATACCAACAAATATTTCCATATTTGCATACATTTTTTTCCATTTCGTCATACCCCTTTCATACAAACATAATATAAATACCAGCAATTATCCACATATTTGCATACGACTTTTTGGTTTTCTCATACCCCTTTCATACAGTATATTGATAAATACCAATAATCCAATCACCCACATGCTCCCCGCCTTCGGCGACGAAATTCCAGGTGACCCTTTATTCAGTTGAGGTTATGTTTGCTGGAACTGGGCTAGCTTGTTGTTGTGTTCTTTGGCCGGATTGCTGATGCCTCTCATTGCGATGTACCCATTGTTTCGTGTTGCAAATGATAGAAAAATAATAATATTTGCATTAGTGAAATTTGTTATGAGTTTGAAAAAAAAATGAAAATTCATAAAGTGTTAAATAATATTATTTGTGCGCTTCTGGTTAGAAGGGATGTGGTATTTGCATGGGGTGAGTGACTTTATTTTTTGGTTTCGTTATTTTTGTATAGATATTACAGTTCCTGTTCGTATGGTTTAGGTTTTGGAATTTATGTTTGACTATTTTAAATGTTCGCAAATGTAAGAATGTCTTGTTTTCGTTTTATAACGATTTTTGTGAGGTGTTCGTGGGTTCAGACACTGGCAAGGGGGATAATTTTACGATTGGTCGTTTAAGTGTCGATGTTAGTTTTGATTGTTGCGACGCGCGTAAGGCCGTCGGAACCGGGATGTAGGTCTAAAACTCGAGCGAGTGCCCACGCTGATGGTAGATTGTCCTCCTTGACAATCACGATGTATCCAATGTTGATGTTTGGTTGTCTTTGCAGCCATTTCGGTCGTTGCTGTGGAAGATGTATGTATGATACACTCCATTGCTTCCAAAAATCTTGCAAAAGCCGCTGGATGTATCTCCATTTTTCCAGACTGTTGATGTTTGTGTCACACAGGTTTCTTTCGGGGACCGTGTGCATTGCTTCCACAATAAGAAAGTGTCCAGGCGTTAGGACTGTCAAGTCGTCCGGATCTGATGACATTGGACATAGTGGCCTTGAATTAAGGCATGCCTCGATTTGCGTGAGTAATGTCGAATATTCCTCAAACGTTAATTAGGAATTCCCAATAGTTCTTTTGATGTGGTGCTTGATGGATTTGACTCCCGCCTCCCAGAGCCCGCCGAAATGTGGTGACGACGGTGGGTTGAAATGCCATGTGGTGTTCCTAGACGCGAGTTCTCTGCTCACTTCTAATGACCGTTCGGACGTAAGGAAATGACTGTCTCTTCTCATATCGTTATCGGCACCCTTAAAATTCGTACCGCAATCGCTATACAGATTGGCGCATGTCCCTCTTCTGGCGACAAATCGTCTAAAGGCTGCTATGAAGGCAGGTGTGCTTTGGTCGGATACCAGTTCAATATGCATTGTCTTCGTTGACAGACATACAAAGACAGCAATATACCCTTTCGTGATTTTATTGCAACGACCTTTCCATAATTTTATTTCTATGGGCCCGGCATAATCTACTCCTGTGTTAAGGAATGGCCTGCAGCGTTGGACTCGTTCGACAGGTTCGACCCATGAGTTGATGCTGCATTTTTGCCCTATGACGGTGACATCTAACGCAGCGATGAATGGTTGTTTTGATTAGTCTTTTTATGTTCGTTATCCAATATGCATTCCTTGTCTCTGCCATCATCAATTGTAGGCCCCCATGCAGGGTCCTCTGATGGATATCGCTCAGTATCAGTTTGGAAAAATGGTGCGAATCCTTCAGTACTAAGGGATGTCGTTGATGAAACGGGAGTGGCGAATTTGTTAATCGACCTCCTACCCGCAATAATCCTTCAGAATCTAAAAACGGATTTAAGCTACGAATTTGGCTAGCTTTAGACAACGTTTTGTTTGATTCCAGGGATTTAATGTCTTCATAAAACAGCTCCTCCTGCACTATTCTGACGAGCTGATCGTGAGCTGCGGTCAGTTCATTAGGGGTAATTGGATAATTATCGATTAGTTTTTTTTCTTTTGTGTTTTTCAGATTGAAGAAATATCTTCGCCATACAGCGACGTTGCGAACAAGTCGTCGTAGTGTTGAATAATGTTCAAAAAATGTTCTATCAAGCCTTGTGCAGTGAGCTACTAGAAGTGTAAGCTGAGGCTTCATAGTGATTAACTTTGTATGATAGAAGCATGATTGATGATCTATTTGTTTATTTGTACTCTTTGATTCTAGTTTAGTGTTGAATGGAATCGCTGTTGGTAATTCATTAAGAGAAAAGTTTTGTAGAAACTTGGGACCGAACCACCACAACTGGTTGTTGATGAGCTCCTCCGGTAAAAGTCCTCGTGACCCCATATCGGCAGGATTATCTTTTGATGCTACATGTCTCTAAATTGAGGGGCTGGTGAGAGTCTGTATCTCAGATACTCGATTAGCTACAAAGGTTGTTCGTGTTAACGGACTTCCCTTGATCCACGCTAATGTAATCATTGAGTCACACCACGCAAAGACTTCTGGATTATTGAACTTCATTGCACGTGATATGAGGTGGAACAGCTTTGCTAAGAGAAGCGCTGCACATAGTTCTAATCGTGGCAGAGAGACACACTTTACTGGTGCCACTCTTGTTTTTGACGCTAGAATGTGTATATGTTCCTCGTAATTTTTGATGACTCGAGCGTAAACTACAGCTGCATATGCCTTCTCAGAGGCGTCGCTGAAGCCGTGCAGTTGCACTCGATCGGAATCTTCATAATGAATCCAACGCGGAATTTGGATGTCCTCAAGAATCATCAATCCATTTCTGAGTTGTACCCATAGGTCTTCCGTCTCTTTGGAGATTGGAGTGTCCCAGGCCAACTCTTGGAGCCAAAGCTGTTGCATGATCAATTTCGCCTTGATGATGCAAGGCGAGATCCACCCGAGAGGGTCAAACAGACGGGCGATATCTGCTAGAACGGATCGTTTAGTGTGTGACTTTACTACAGGTAAGCTAATTTTAAATGTAAACACATCTTGTGCTGGGTGCCATCGAATCCCGAGGGTTTTGATGGCATCTGATGAATCGAAGTTTAGTGGAAGCTCTATTTCTCTTTCATTTTTAGGTATTTGCTCTAAAACTCTGACTGAATTACTTGCCCATTTTCTAAGCGGAAATCCAGCTAACTTCAAAATATGAAGAACGTCTCCCTGAAGTTTAATAGCATCGGACTCAGTGTTAGATCCGTAAATGAAGTCATCCACGTAGAAACCTTCGGTAAGTGCTTTATTTACGTGGGGATGCGAACTCTTGACATCAGCCGCTAGTTGATGTAATGTGCGCACTGCTAGGAATGGTGCGGATGCAGTGCCGAAAGTGACTGTTTTTAGAGAAAATGTCTTTATTGGCGCTGAATTATTTGATCTCCACAAGATTAACTGGTAGGGAGTATCGGCTGGCGTTATCCAAATCTGCCTGTACATCATACTGCTGTCTGCAACCAATGCCACCTTAAACTTCCTCCACTTTGCAATCAGCTCTATGATGTCTGCTTGTAAACGTGGTCCAACCATTAAATTGTCATTCAGGGATTGGCCATTTGATGTTTTGCACGATGCGTCGTACACTACACGCAGTTTTGTAGTGGTGCTCGACTCCTTGAAGACTGCGTGATGTGGAAGAAAATAGTGCTCATCAGTCGGAATTTGCACATCGGTGGTCACTTCTTCTATGTGACCTTTGTCGAGATATTCTTCAATGCAGGCATTATAGGCATCCTGTAGTTTTTTATTTGAAGCCAGTCGTTTTTCAACTTGAAAGAATCTGGCTAATGCTGGTCTCTTTGAATTGCCGAGTTTTGGGCGACGATCGTTCTTGAATGGTAATTGAACTTCGTACCTTCCGTCGTCTTTTCTTCTGCAGGTTCTTTGGAAGTGTTGTTCACATTTTGTTTCTTCCTCCGTTAATTTTCGCTCTTCTAGATCTTCTTCCAGCTCCCAGAATCTTTTTAATTGAGAATCCAACGAGTTGAAATGATTTTGGATTGTTATGCCTTTAGATTGATCAGAATTGTTGGTGTTTCCAGTCAGAATCCACCCTAATTCTGTACACTGCGCCACCGGAGACCCTATTTCGCCTTTAACAAGGCCCTCCAAAATGATAGCAGCGTATACATCAGCCCCAAGAAGAAGGTCTAACTTTCCGGGGGCGCTGAATGAGGGATCGGCAAGTTTGAGGTTACTCAAATGAGTCCACCCACTCGTTTTCAATTGTTGTGCCGGTAATATTGACGTCAGTTGTTTAAATACAAATGCTTCGACGCAGAGCGCGAATGATGGCTTAGTCAGAGAATGCATTGTAAATTTGACTTGATGGTTTGATATGCCAGTAGAAGTCTGCCCTAAGCCTGTGACTTGTGCTGAAGTCTTCTTCTTTTTTAGTTGTAGCATTTAAACGACATTTTCAGTGACAAATGTCGCTTCAGAGCCAGGGTCAATTAATGCCCTTAACACATACTGATTGCCGTTGGTTGCTATGACCTTGATCAATGCAGTAGCTAGCAATGCCCTTGAATGGGTTTCATTGAAAAGCGAGCAGGACGGTTGATTTTGCTGTGTACCGACTATATTTGAAGTATTTGTGGAATTTTGGGTATTCCTATTTTGAATAAGGTGGGTGTTTATGTTACCTTGTTGGCTTTGATGTTGCCCGAAAGGTGGAGTGCAAATAATATTCTTGGATGTGGAAGGTTCACAATTCATGCCCTCATGTTGTGGCTTTTGAATATAAGAATTCGCATTATGATTTAATTTAGTCTCGTTAGATTTCAAATTGAAGTTGGTGGGATAAGAGTGTTGGCAACAGTGATTTTGTACATTTTGCTGCGCATGTTGTTGAGAGTTTGTCTGAGTATTTTGTTGATACCCATCTATGTGCAGCAAGGTGTGATGTTTTAACTTGCATTTAAAACAGCGCTTGATGCTAGCGCAATTATTTACTTGATGGTCATAACCTAAACAATTGTTGCAAATTGCATTTTGTGTTATTACATCCTTTCGCAATTTTACTCTCATCCTTAAAAATTGTTTGCAATGGCGTAGACTGTGTGCCCCCCTACACAACCTACAACGAAATTGTTGTTTGTCGCCTTTTTCTTTTATGTGGTAGCTATTATGCATTGTTTTTCGAAATGATGTCGATACCAATGGTTGTTTGGAAATCGTGTTTGATTCCATGAAATTCTCAAGAGAACTGAATCTGCCTTCAATGAAGGCCAAAAAGGTTTTCCAATCAGGAAGGCTCCTTGAAGTGCCTAATTGTGTTTCCCAATCTTTCTGGGTTATTTTTGGGAGCTTCTGATACGTGATGTATATCAGAATAGGATCCCATGAATCCATATTAATTCCCAGGTTGGAAAGTGCATGAATGCACTGATTGCTTGTATCGTGCAATGATTTTAAACTGTCAGCTGATTCATAATTTATTTTTTGCTGATCTAGTAAAATCTTCAATTGCGTGTTTACTAATTTTCTTTTGTTTTGGAACCTATCAGTGATAATTTCCCACGCCGATGCATAGCTTTTGGCATCGATTGGAAGGTGTGAGATTAACTCTGCAGGTTTTTCACATAATGAGGACTTGAGAAACTGCAGTTTTTGAATTTCGGATAAATCTGGATTTTGATCTATTAAATTTTCGAAGACATTATGAAATTCAATCCAGTCTTCCGATTTGCCAGAAAATGGCTTGATGTTGATTCGTGGTAGACGAATGTCAGACACCACCGATTTTGTCATATTCAGACGCGAGTTTTCGAACTGTGCATTATTCTCGTGCGAAAATTTTTCCATATCATCGTTTATCATGCCACTATATTGAAAAAACATACGCTTAATTTTTGCATATGTTTCATCCGTCAAATATTTGTCTTTTTGCGGATCCGCCGCACTACTGACAATTGTGGCATGTAAACCCTTAGCACCTTTAAAAGTTTCTTCAACGTCCACTAAACATGCATTGACGTAGCCCCTTGATTTGCGAGCTTCGGTTTGCTGTTGATATTCAAGAAAGTCTGCCGACAATTCTTCAAGAATGCGTTCTTGTCGTTCGACAGTCTTACAGAGTTTCGACATAATAAAGGAGTTGCACTATCACTTATTTTATTTAATTATTTTAGGTTTATGTTGTATGTTGGTGTTTATATGCGATGTTTATTTAATGTATATTGTATATAGACAGCAAAAGGTTTTAAAAAAGGAAATAAACTTCCTACCTTAACTTGCTTTTGCAACTGTAACTTCAGTATCGTCGACTTTCGGTTACAGTTGCAGAAGGCTTTGCGTGTTGCACAGTTCCTTGCTTTGGTTGCTGACCCTTATGCCGCTTTAAGCCGTTGAACTGCTTGTGGATTGCTGTAAGATGATGAATCCGTTGGATAGTTGGTGGGCTTTTGTGACTGCAACGTTGTGATTCCACTAGCGAACCGTTGTGCCGCTTGTATACCGTTCAACTGCTTGTGGGTTACTGTAAGATGATGAATCCGTTGGATCCTGGATTCGTTGACTCGTCCGGGTTTGATTATTGCGAAATTAATATGAATGTTAATATTGATGGTTTGAATTAAACACAAGAAAAAGGGCTAGGAACGAAATTCGTACCTTGATATGCTTTTGCAACTGCAACTTAAATAAATTGAATTATAAGTAGCAGTTGCCGAAGGCTTTAATTTGAAATATTTTATATACTGCTAGCAAAAAGGTTTAATAAAGGAATGATATTCCTACCTTAACTTGCTTTTGCAACTGTAACTTCAGTATCGTCGACTTCCGCTACAGTTGCAGAAGGCTTTGTGATGCACAGATCCTTGCTGTGATTGATGACCAGGAAACAAATGTCGGATCTGGTTTCTTCACGCTTCTTTGTTCTCGATCGGGGTGCTCCACAGTACACTCAAATTCTTTGTTCACAATTAATTTAAACTAAATTTGCGCGGTTTCCTATTTAAGGATTGATGGACCATTTTCTGAGGTCGTGTTTTGTGTTGGGCACCATCACCCACATATTTACCTATATTTATTTTACCCATTTTTTCTTGGTGTTTCTTCGTACCCCAACATACAAAGTTATCCGGACAAGATTTCTCTGCGTTGATACATACATATTTTTACATCTTTACACTTTAGTTAATAAAATTGTTTTCTTAGTTGTACCCCATCTAATTACATTATTTCCGTGGTGCGTTGGGTTTCATATACGCCCATACATATATTTCCTGGGTACTGTTGTTATCGTTTTCGTACCTCGGGTACTGACCTACCGTGATACATACATACTGTTGTTTTCGGTTAGGAATATTTTATTTGTTTCGATTAGGGTTACCATCGGCTCTTGGTTATCGATAGGCAGCCATTCAGTGGAGTTTTTGAATTTAATTTTGGTTGAGGAAACTTTTATATTCTCGTGAAGCTGTTTGGTTGGAGTATCTGTTTCGATTATACTTTGGTTTGTTTTGCGATCACAGTAAATTTTGATTGAGTGACGTGTTTCAGTGAAGTGTTTTCTTCCAAATTCTTTTTGTCTTTCGTTATTTAGAGATCGGAGTACATTTTGATTTTAGTCTGGGTGGGTTGTGTTTATTTCTGGAATTCTATTTTCTTCTCTTGAGGTTTATTGTTCCCTTTTTTTAAACGAATTCAGAGTTTCTCTTTTCTTACCGAGGGACTAAAGCAAATCTTTCCGAATTTTTTTGGTTTGTGGCTAACATCCATCCGTATTCATAGAGGATAACCTGCTTTGAATACATCGTTCATTTTGTTTTAGATTCGAAATAAAAACACTGGTGTTCTTCTTACTGTTTTGTTTTATGGTAGGTTGCTGCTTATCACCACCTTCGAGTTTGTCGCCTTGGTACGACCAATTCTTCGTGTCTCCTTTTAATAACCCAATTCTATGTTTAATCCATAATTGATTCGCATTTCTATTCGGTCATGGATATTAATCGTCTGTCGAAGGAAGAGTTGACCTATGAGGTTGAGTGTAGGGGTTTGTCGACGGGGGAAGTGGACCCCATGCGTAAGTCTCTACGAGCGGCCAGAGCTCTTGAGCGGCGGGGGTCCCAAGTAGCTAGCTTCGAGGATTACCCTTTTACTTTTGAACAAGACCGGGATGCGGTTGTCAGAAAGATAATGGAGATCAAAGCGCTCATAGCGAGCCGCCCCGAGCGGGGAGTTTAAAAAGCCAAAGAATTGGCAGGTCACACGCTTCAACACCCGAAGATGTTGAAGAGAAAAAGAGTCTGAAGACGGAACTCTTGGGCTTACTCGGGAACATCGAAGAGAGCGATGATGATGAAAGCCTCGACGACGAAAGCCAGGACGATGGCAGACTCAGATTGAAGCGGCAAAAACGGGCGGACTCATCTCCACCCAGACGGACGACCCGGGACCCTTCGCCACCATCGAACTCCGCCTTTGGCAGGAATAGGAATTCCCAGTCAAACGATGATGGGCGAAGTGAACAGCCTTTTACAAACGAAAGGGTTGAAAACTTGTCTCAATGGCAATTACGGTTTTCAGGGGAACGATGCGGTGCTTCCGTCAACGCCTTTTTGGAAAGGGTTGACGAACTTCGTGAAGCAAGGGGGGTCTCAGTCCAGCAGTTGTTTAGGTCGGCAGTGGAACTCTTCGAAGGGAAGGCTCTTCTTTGGTTTAGGGCGATTAGGAGGTCGGTCTTTTCTTGGCAGGAACTTGTTCGGGAGTTGAAACTGGAGTTTCTTCCGCCCAATTATGATGATCTCTTATTAGAGGAGATCAGGCGTCGAACCCAAGGGAAGGAGGAATCGATAGGTGTTTACGTCGCAACGATGCAGAATATGTTCGGAAGACATTCGGAACCGATTTCGGAGCGGAGAAAGCTTTCGATTCTGCAACGGAACCTTGCGCCATTTTATCAGACGCAATTGGGATTGGCGGATCCCAAGTGTGTCAGTGATTTGGTGGCGTTGGGGCGCAAGTTGGAGACGGTGAGGGCGAATGCAGAAACATTTGCTCCACCACCAACGACGCGCAATAGACATTTGCTGGAGCCAGATTTGGCGTACATCAGCGTAGAAGAACCAAGGATTTCGGTTGTCACTCAAGATAACCAACAACGTCGGCAAATGCGTTGTTTCAATTGTGGTAGCGAGGGCCATTTTTCAAATCGATGTTCTGCTCCGAAAAGTGTTACGGTTGTGGTGCAGCAGAGGTTTATCGTAGGGATTGCCGACGTTGTGCGGGAAACGCGCAGTAGCTTTAGCAGATGGGGCGGGTATAGAAGTTTTGGGGGTAGTGTCTCTTCCAATTGTGGTACAGGATAAATCAGTCTTTTTAGAGTGTTTGGTAATACCAGCTCTACCACACGTGGTGATCCTTGGTGCAGATTTTTGGGCACTGTCGGGTGTAGTCCCGGATTTGCGATCAGGCGTGTTTAAACTTCTCAAGTCAGCAGTCGGTTGGCTCGATTTCCACTATTAAGGAAAAGTCCGACTTGGACGAAACTCAAGCAAGGCAACTGGAGATTTTGGAAGAGGAAATCTTCAGGGATATGCCTGAGGGATTAGGGTGTACACAATTGGTTGAACACAAGATTAGGACGTCGGCAGAACCGATTAAACAGCGATATTACCCGGTTTCGCCTGCAATGCAGGTCCATATTGATAAAGAGCTAGACGCGGGAGTTATTGAAAAATCAAGCAGTACGTGCGCGTCTCCAATTGTTCTTATCAGGAAAAAGGATGGGTCTTTTCGGTTCTGCATCGACTACAGAAAACTAAATAAGGTTACAGATAGGGATGCTTATCCACTGCCTTACATTTCAACGACCCTATAACTTCGAGATGCAAAATATCTCACGTCTTTAGATATCAAGTCGGCCTACTGGCAGACTCCCATGGAGGAGGGATCACGACCGCTCACAGCCTTCACGGTTCCGAATAGGGGCTTGTTCCAGTTCAAGCGAATGCCTTTCGGCTTGCATAATGCACCGGCGACGTGGCAGAGATTCATCGACAGCGTTCTTGGTGCCGATCTCGAGCCACACGTCTTCGTGTATTTGGACGATATCATCATCGTCACCAATTCCTTCGAACAACATCTTAGAATACTGGAAGAAGTCCTTAAACGATTATGTGCGGCGGGGTTGAAAGTTAGCAGGGAAAAATGCAACTTTTGTAGGTCCTCTCTTAAATTTCTAGGGTACGTTGTTGATAGAAACGGACTTCACGTCGATCCAGAAAAGGTGGAAAGCATGGTTAGGATTCCTGCACCGAAAAACGTGAAGGAAGTTAGGAGCTTTGTAGGGACAATTTCTTGGTACAGGCGCTTTGTACCCATTTTCGCAGAATTAGTTTGCCCTTTGACAGATTTGTTGAAGAAGAGTAAGAAGTTTCTTTGGTCCGCAGAATGCGAGGAAAGCTTCCGAAAGGCGAAGGAATGCCTAGTGACAGCACCGATCCTGACGTGTCTGGATTTTCAGCGACCTTTTGTGGTGCAAACCGACGCGTCAGACTTTGGTATCGGGGCCGTACTGTCACAGGAATTTGATGAGGGCGAGAAGGTCATTTGCTACCTTAGCAGATCCCTCAATAGATGCGAGAGAAACTATTCGACGACCGAACAGGAGTGCTTAACTGTACTATGGGCAATTGAGAAGTTGCGACCGTACATCGAAGGAATTCGGTTCACGGTCGTGACTGATCATCACTCTTTGGTATGGTTAAGTAACCTTAAGGATCCGTCGGGTAGGTTAGCGCGCTGGGCAGTTAGACTACAACAGTTTGATTTCCAAATCGTCCACAGAAAGGGGAAAGAACATGTTGTTCCGGATATGTTGTCGCGAGGAGTCCCGGTGGTAGCCGAGGTCTCAGAAGCGGATATGGACCCTTGGGTGGCGAAAATGATGTCAGCTGTTGAGTCGAACCCACTGGCTTACCCAGCATGGGGAGTCGACAACGGTCGACTTTTCAAATTCATTAAAGCGAACCATATCGTGGTCCACGCGGACAACAACGAATGGAAATTAGTAGTGGGGAAAGCAGGCAGATTAGGGATTTTAAAAGAATGTCACGATAGTCCTTTAGCAGGGCATATGGGGGTCCGTAAAACATATGCTAGGGTAGGGAGTAGATATTATTGGCCGAAAATTAAAAAAGATATCACTAATTACGTTAAGCGTTGTAGCGTTTGCCAACAGGTGAAACCGGTGAACGAGAAACCGGCTGGTTTGATGAAAGAGAGAGTTGGAATTTCGAGGCCTTGGGAAATGATTTGTGTAGATCTGGTAGGCCCACTTCCCAAGTCCAGTAGGGGTTTCGTTTACATCTTGACTGTTGCAGATTATTTTACAAAATGTCCTCTCCTTTTCGCTTTGAGATCTGCTGCCGCTAAAGCAGTCTGTAGGGAACTTGAAGACAATGTCTTCCTTTTTTTTGGCGTTCCGTCGGTGGTCGTATGTGACAACGGCCCACAATTCCGGAGTAGGGAATTGAAAGCGCTTTGCCAGGCGTACGCGTCACAACTTAAATATACAGCGCATTACCATCCGCAGGCTAATCTTGAAGAGCGCATAAATCAAATTATAAAGACAACGCTGAGGGCGTATGTCTCGGAAAATCATCGAGGTTGGGATTCGCAGCTGGCGAAGGTAGCGTGTGCCCAGCACGACGTATTAGGCATAACTCCATATTATGCAAATTTTGGTAGAGAGATTGTTACTTGCGGACGGGTTATAACTCCCGCAAGCGATCAACTCGGGGAGCTAGGCGACGACGACAGAGCAGCCACTCTTAGTAGGACAGAAGAAGAAGAAGAGCGTAGGTCCAGAGCAGGGTCTAGTTAGAAGCGACGGGGAAAATGGTAGGAACGCGGTAGAGAACCGTTTTAGCGAGCTTAGGGAAGATATCGGTAGAAAATTAACTGCCGCAGCCAAGAAGTCCGCGAAAACCTACAATCTCAGGCGGAGAGATGTTCAATATCTCCCGAATGAGATTGTATGGCGGAGAAACTTCGCGTTGTCCGATGCCGCTAACTTTTATGCCGCGAAACTTGCGCCGAAATTTATCGGCCCGTTTATAATCAAGAAACGCGTTTCCGCTTTGACTTATACTTTGACCGATGAGAATGAAAGAGATCGCGGCACATGGCATGTGAAGTACCTTAAGCCCTATCACAGAGCCGCCGACGACTAGTCTAGCAAGCCCCCAATGTAGTTTATTAGAGTAACGTATTCTATCTTATTTTTTTGGAAGTCTAGACAGGCATATTGGCCACTGATGGAAAAACCCTTCCGCTGTTGTGTTGTTTTCCTTAGCCTCTGGAAATGGCTTGGGGTTCTTTGAAAACCAAGCACCTTTCCTTGGAGGTGAGGGTGGAATTTGTTGCGGGCAATTTGAGCCATTCTCTTTTCCCCTGACCCTCCTTGAAATTTCCCTCTTCTATCGGTCTGCGTTACCATGGTCTAAAGAAGTGGAGGGGCAACCATGGTTCCATCAGCCATTGGTCCACGTCTCTGGAGCCGTGGGGAGCAACCACCACAGGTGACTGGAAGTGCAAGAGGCCCAGGGCCAAAACTAATACAGGCGGACGATCTGTGAAACCCAATACAGACGGGCGGTCTGTGGATTCGAAGACAGACGGGCGGTCGGTGACGATGACTACAGACGGACGGTCTATAAAGGCGGGGTGCAAGTGAAAAGCACTCCGCAACCAGACGAAGTGTCTGCAACGGCAGGGTGGAACCAATACAACCCACTGAAACATCCACACTGCAAATACAAATGTAATTCGCGGGCACGGACGGGCTGTCCGAATAAGTCAAAGGCCCAAAAGCGAATATTTATCTACTACCGACACGGTAGGTAGTTTGGTTCGATGAGGGAAGGGACGACGCTCCCTTTTGACCCAACTCCGTCGTGGGAGCACCGTAGGAGCAGCAGAGGAGTGCGGGCGGGCGGCCCTGTGAAACACCCTCACAATAAACGAGCGATAAAGGACGTGAAACACCACCAATCGCGCATCCAAAAAAACAATACCGTCGCGAAAACAACACAAACAAACACAACACTTTGAACCGAGATGGGGATTGTAGACGAACACCCCAGGACGTGTCAACAAGAACAAACTCGATCGAGACACAAATAATGTAATGACGGCTGCGTGCCCACCATAAATTAAATTTATGTGAAGAATGGCACACGATCTGCATATCCCTTTCCCCAAAATCTGCGCGCGACTCTACCGAGGTAGAATAGGAAAAATTCGTTAGTAAGATAGAAAGTCATACCAACTCTTTAGTTCTGCGTTCCCAAATAGTCGTTGGGCCTGGTCCTAGGGATGGATATCTTGAAAAAGGTTTCTGTCTTCTGCATCCTGAAATTATCCATGAGTTTTTGGCCGTTGAGGGGATATTTTTATTAAAAACAACATTTGGCAGTTGGCATGTTGTTTGCAAATCTATTTCCCTGCTCGAATGCTTTTGTTTACGTCGCGAAACGTCAGAAATGGGCATGGGCTGAATAAAGGCAGATCCAGGGTCGGTCGGAGGGTTTGTTCATTGCTGAGTTAGAGCAATGGGCGAATTCACTGAAAGAGAGGTCGCCTGAAGGGCGTGAGAACATTAGTACAGAGAGTACATAGTGTAGCAGAGGATGACATGGACCGCCAAATGTCTAAGTATGGGTGAGTATGGGGGAGTACGAAACAGTTGGCCTCTTCAGCACTACAGCTGAATGGCCGCGTTAGAACTGTCGTTGGCTCTGCTTTCCCACGTACGTATGGATGTGTGAGTGAGGATGCCGGCCGGTCGAATGGACAAAGCCAGCTGGTAAATCACTTCTTGGTTGGCCAGGCAGCGAGATAGTTTAACTTGAGAAAACGTCCAGAAGGTATTTTGAAAAAAAAGTGAACAAAAGTGAAGTGTCGAGGAAGGAGATAGGTGTCATAAACATAAAGGGAGCTCAGGATATTTTCAAGGAGCGATTGGACAATTGTCGTGGCGGGCTTAGACCCATCAACTTGCAGGACGAGGACGAAGGAGTTGAGGAAAAAAAGCTAAGTACTTTTAAAATATATTCATTTACCCATAGTTTAGTTCGTGACAGTTAGGCAGTGTTCGTGAGGAGTTATAATCTCGGTAGGATCGTGCTTCGAAAATCTCGGTTAACGACGGGACACGCGACCCTTTAATTTCGGAATATTTTCCACCCCTCGGGAGAACGCGATCGTGTGGCATTTTGGGAATTTCTTTCTTTTAATCCCAAACGGCTATTCAGTACCGTAATAAAATTTTGCCGTACTCCAACGGAGTTTTTATAACGTGCTACAAAAAAAACTTTTCATCTTTTATTTCTTTGTTCCGCTCATTTTGGTTGAATATTTCGGTTTCACAATTAACCTAAAAATTGTGTGGCGCCCATTTTTCTAAATATTTTTCAGATTTTTAATCGTAACGTGAATAAAAATTTTACTTTAACCCACCGCAGTAAGTACCTACGTTTTCCTTTGGTGCGATTTAGTAAGTACCTACGTTTTCCTTTGGTGCGATTTACCAAAGATTATATTTCATCACCTGAACCCACCCCTTGCTGAGTTACCGGGAAAACCAGCATACATATATGCTGGCTGTTGCACTCGCGCTCTTCGCATTAAATTTCTGACAGTTCAATAAATTTCATTCTCGGCGGTGGCGACCGCAATTTCGCATTAATTTATTTTGTTTATTTTCCGCCAAATTAAAGGCAATTAAAGTAATTTTCTCGCGAATCTAAAGTGCAACAATATTTAAAAACAGGGGCGATGGTGGGTAAAGAAAGGTGGGAGAATTGTCATCGAGTAGATTGATGGTATATTATTTGTTGGCTTCGATGCAAGTTTGGGGTAGGTTATGGGATATTGCAATTAGACCATCACACTCACCCGTAACTTGTTTCTTTGTATTCAATATAATTGGTGTCTGTGTTCACATCGGTCAAGGAGATTCGCATTTCAGCACTGCCGATTCCCAAATTATTTATAAACCATATTTGCATGTGAACAAATATTAATTGAGGCAGAGATAAAAAAAGATAAGACGAGTTATAGTGTATTCCCAGCTACATTGCGAACGATCCTTAAGGGTTTCCATTTTATAAAGAAAATCGTGGATATTTTGGGACGCGTCAAATGCAATTTGCCACTTTTCAATTTTACAAACTGAACTTACTGAAGAAGTTTGTTTACTTATTGGTGGTGCTTGTCTGCGTTGGGTCGAAAACGAAGCGTTATTTAAAAAATGTTCGAAGACAGAACGAGCGTTCGAAGGTCTCGTAGGATTCACATTGGGAGTATTTAAATTCAAATTGTCCAATCTTCCAACTAAGGTATCTCTAATAGACTGCATTTCACAAATGAAAACTCGTTGGTTTGCCTCGAGTATTCGTGGACAGGTGGAGGATGTTCATTAATATCTCGTCGCTCATTATTGTTATCACTATTGTGATTACTTGCCTGACCCGATTCCATTGCTGCAGGAGGGTTATCTACCAGTTGTGGTAAAATCTCATCCTGGCTTAAGCCTACACTAGCCCCAGGTGGAATACGACTAACTATTGGCCTGGATTCCATTGCTCCTGAACGGGGAGTTATATTTCCAAAATTGGACGAATTTCTCAAACTACTTGATCTTCCTCTAGAACGTGTATTTGGAACTCTATTATCCATAATATGAAATTTCGGACTTTTAACCCTATTCTTGCCACGCTGTGACTGTAAGTCACTATTTTATTTTAAACTAATATACATTTTTTTTTTTATTTTATAACGCAAAATCAGTGTAATGTATTTTATTATTTTTCACAACGTTACTGTTATATACAATTTTTGTTTTTTTATGTTTCGATATTGTTTACGTATTACATAAAATATTTAAAAATAACATAAACTGCTACGTAGTGACTCTAAGACACTTCAACGACTTTAAATTCATAGTTCGTTTACAGCTAAATAAATGGAACTGTATATTGTTTATTCATGTAAGAACTTGATCTCATGCAAAATAGAATATTTACTGTAAGAAGAACGTGAAGGTCGTGAAAGTGGTAACAAAACTGCTGAATTATTCATAGGACAAGATGGAACTTCAATACCACCAAACTAGCAAGGCCGACCTTCAGCTCGTAAAATCATCCCAGGCAAAGTAAATGAAGTTGTGTTACTCCCTTTAGAACACATTGATCATCCTGTGGATGCATTTACGCTGTTTTTTACTGACGTAGTAGAAACTTATTGCAGGAATGAACACGGTAAGCAACAAATGGAAGATGACCGATATGGTGGAAACTCGAGCTTTCATATGAATATTAATCGATGCTGTACTACGCAGGCAAGGTGGCACGTCCTATGAAGAATTTTGGAATCGGAAGTTCATTTTACTGTTACTGCTGCCCTTATGAAAAAGGACGATCTTCTAAACAATACTGTGGTATTTGTCAGAAACCCGTGTATAATGAGCATTCACAGAAAACTTTTGTTTGCCTTACATGTCCAAATAAATAGTTAAATAAGTTAAACATGACAAACACGACAAACACGACATCACGAACGAAACGGAACAAGAAACGGAACAAGCAACGAGAACTGAACAAACTGACGCAACAGGCCACTAGACAGGACGAGACGAATTCTACTCCGGCGCTAAGCGCTGATACGAGACTAAGCTCGGAGCTCAAGCTGGCGGATGCACCCAGCGTACTGGCCGATCCTGGCCGGCACAAGGATGCGACTGCTGGTAAGAGCGAACTCTGTGGGGAGTCTGCTAAGAGGAGCTCGGACGCTACAAATGTGTCCTTGAGTCCCTCTGAGCGGGCTTCCCTACCCAAAGATCACGCCGCTACTACTCCTGTGAATGACGCGGGGGCGGAGAACCTGACGAAGCGAGCACGGGATTTCCTGTCCAGCACGTCCAGCGATGCTCCCCTCTGCAGCCCTTCCAGTAAGCAGGCGGCCCTCAGGAAAAAGCTGAAGAAGCTCTCTCTTGAGGAATGCGAGAAGGCTCCTTCCGGCTGCTCCTCGGAGAATTCCACGACTGATGAGCTCTGCGAATCGGTTAGAGTTGAAACCACCAAGGAATCAGGCTGTAGGAAGCGAAAGAAACGGAAGAGTGGTAAGAGGAAGAAGCGAGGAGGAATGGTGGACTCGGAGAGTAGGGTTGCAGTAAATGCCGACCCCAAACCTGTTGGCCCCGTATCTACTGCCTCTGATCTGTCCGCTCCCAATGTCTCAGAGACGGTCACTGAAACAGAGAAGTCTGTGAAGGTGACGGACACAAGAGTGGCTAAGGGGTCACCTAAGGTAGCTGGTGCAGCATCCAAAGGCAAAAAGAGGTCTTGCACTAGCAATGATGCAGGACCCCCCCTACCAAAGAAGAGCTACACGGACTCGGCCCTGTCTGGTTTGCGATTGGCGGTTGTTTTCCCGGGTGATCACCTGAGGAAGTATACTGCGGAAAACATCTGCATCCTGGACAAGGCCTTGAAGGACGCTGTAAGGAGGCGAGTCAAGGAAGGCAATAGCCCGGCGTTTGAGCGCATCATCAAGACTAATGGAGGCTTTGTCCTCTTCTGTAGTGATGAAGCCACGAATGCGTGGGTCAGAGCTGATCTTGCTCGGATTTTCCCTAAGCTTGACGGGAGTGACATTGTCTGTCTTCACCCGTCAGAGCTAGTGGGATATACCAAGATGAAGGTCTTTGTCCCAGAAACTGATCTGGAGACTAAGGAAATCATCGATCTTCTCAAGGGTCAAAACCCGGGTCTATCCACCGATAAGTGGAGGGTCTATCACTTCAACAAAATGAAGGATGGCCGTCTGTATACTTTTGGTGTTGATGACGATTCGGCGAAGATGCTTGGGAAGTGCTCTTACCGGCCTTTTTTCCTCACTGGTCGCCTGTTCTTCAGGCCAGAAAAGAGGGGAGAGAAGGCTGGAACTTCCAGTGGTAATTAGCTCTATGGCTAGCTCATCACTGGAGGTCCTTCAAATCAACTTGCAACATTCCAAGGCGGCTTCACCTACATTGTGTCGTCGTCTTGGAAAACTGCATACAGAGGTGTGCCTCATACAGGAACCTTATCTGTATAAGGGGGCGGTAAGTGGCATCTCGGGTGTACCAGGAGCAATTTTTGTAAAGCCTGGGATTGTTAATACTCGCACGTGCATCTTTGTAGCAAAGGGCTTAGATGCTAGTCTTATGCCTGAGTTCAGTTCTCGAGACTGTACAGCTATTAAAATGTGTCTTAAGCGAGGAGGGTTGGTTACTGAGGTTATTTTAGCCTCAGTGTACCTCCCATTTGACTCACTGGCCCCACCTCCAACGGTGGAACTGGTAGTACTGACTCAAATAGCAGGGGTGAATCCCTACTAAACTTCTTCGCTGCCAGCCAGCTCGATATACTGAACACTGGTAATGAGCCAACCTTTGTCACTCGGCTGAGGCGGCAAGTTATTGACGTGACAGTAGCAACGGCTGCTGCATCTGGCATCGTTTCGAGCTGGAGGGTTTCAAGGGAAGAAACTGCATCTGATCATCGGTATGCTATTTTTAAGCTAAGTGCAGATCGACCGATCAGAAGCCAAATCAGGAATGTGCGGCGCACTGACTGGGACATCTATTCCACGGAGTTGCGGGGTCAGATAGGTTCCCTGCCTATCAGGATCCTTAGTAGCGATGACTTGGATAAGGGGACCGACACGCTACACAGCGGTATTATTACGGCCTTTCATACTGCTTGCCCGGAGAAGGAGGTTGGCGGTGCGAAACCAACCCGATGGTGGAACGCTAAGCTATCCCTTCTCAGGAAAAGAGTGGGGAGGCTGTTTAACAGGGCCAGGAAGTCTAAACTGGCAGCCGATTGGTCTTCTCATGCGGATGCGCAGAAGGAGTACAAGAGGCAAATTAAGAGCGCTAAGAAGGTATCTTGGCAGAGGTTCTGCGGAGAACTGAAGGATGTTAGCGCGGTTTCGAGATTGCAGAGAGTCCTCTCAGCTGATCCGGGAGCCAGGCTTGACGTCCTTCGGAAGCCTGATGGCACCTCGACCAACTCCAATGAGGAGGCACTTCAACTGCTAATGGACACCCACTTTCCTGGCTGCAAAGCCGTGGATAGTTGCGTGTGGCCAAACAAAGGCAGAACTACCACTGAGCAGTGGCGGGTCGCGGCTAGCATTGTTACGAGAGAGAGGGCGAGAGCTATTATCCTGGCCTTTTCTCCTTTCAAAGCTCCTGGACCCCATACTCTTGCAAAAGGGTATCGAGATTTTGCTCACACTGCTAACTAGAATCTACAGAGCTAGCGTTGCTCTGTGACATATTCCTTTAGCCTGGAGAAGAGCTAGGGCGGTTTTCATTCCCAAACCGGGAAAGGCCGCCTATGATCTTCCCAAAAGCTTCAGGACTATTAGCCTTTCATCATTTCTGCTAAAGAGCCTTGAAAAACTGATTGACGTACGGCTTAAGAGTATTCCAGCTTCGCTGGGTATTCATGATAGCCAACACGCCTATCAAAAAGGCAAGGCCACTGAGACGGCTTTAACGGATCTGACGGCCAGAGTGCGTAGGGCGCTCGACCGCAAGAACTATGCTCTTGCTGTCTTCATGGATATTGAGGGTGCCGTTGACAATCCCACCTTTTGCAGAATTGAGTCTGCCTTAACACTGAAGGGCGTCGATTCTACAACTGTGGAATGGATCCTGGAAATGCTTAGGAGCAGAGAAGTTACAGCTGCTGTTGGCGGCTGTGTCAGAACTGTGCGCGCTGTCAAAGGCTTTGCGCAGGGCGGTGTACTTTCCACTACATTGTGGAACCTGTTGGTCGACTCCTTGTTGAGAAGACTTGATGGGGAAGGTCACCCTGTTATTGGGTACGCTGACGATGTGTGCATTATTGTCAGTGGCAGGAGTTTACCAACTCTTTGTGAGCGGATGGAAACACGCTCAATAGTGTTGGGAGTTGTTGCCGCGAGCAAGCTCTGTCAGTCAACCCCGCGAAGACTGAGATGATGCTGTTCACGAGTAGAAGGGCAATACCTCAAGTGAGGTGGCCTTACTTCCAGGGCACTCAACTAAAGCTATCAAGCAAGGTTAAGTATCTGGGTATTGTTCTAGATCCAAAGCTTAACTTTTCTGCACATTTGGTTGCTAGGATTTCGAAGGCAACTAACATTCTCTGGCAGTGCCGTAGGATGTTCAGCAGAACCTGGGGACTTAGTCGCAGGCTGGTTCACTTTATTTACACGTCCATTGTTAGGCCTCACCTTATGTATGGTGCGATTGTATGGTGGTCTAGAGCTCACATCCTCAAACGTCAACTGTCGAAACTACAGCACCTTGCGTGCTTATGCATTACAGGTGCGATGAGAGGAACTCCCACTGCTGCTATGGAAGTGTTGCTCTGTTTACCTCCCTTGCTGTTCCTTGCTGAAAGTGAGGCCAGTAAATCACTATACCGCATGTGTGTAGTACTTGGACGGCAGGTCAATCTCGGCGATGGGGCCAGAGGTGCTAGGTACAGAGATCTCTATGACAGCCTACCTGGCCATCGGGGAGGAGCACTTGACACTGTATGCATGAAGCAAGTCTTTGAGCGCCGTTTTCAGGTCATCCTTCCTGAACGGCAGGAATGGAACAGTGAGGGGTGGAATTGCTTTAGGCCGGGTGATGTCATCGTCTATACTGATGGCTCACTTATTGACGGTATCTCCGGAGCCGGGGTCTACTCTAGAGACTGTCGGATAAATCTAACTGCAGCCTTGGGTACACAAACAACTGTTTTTCAGGCAGAAATCTTTGCGATTGCAACTGCCGCAAATATCCTGCTAAGGAGAAGGATTAAGGGTAAAACCTTATACATCTGCTCAGATAGCCAAGCCGCTATCAAAGCCTGTTCGGCTGGTTCTCTCAAGTCAAAAATAGTTGAGGAAACCATGGTTAAGCTTAACCGTCTGGGTAGATGGAACTCGGTATCACTTGCCTGGGTTCCTGGGCACACAGGTATCGATGGAAATGAAAGAGCGGATGCTCTGGCCAGGAAGGGCTCTTCAACAGCCTTTATTGGCCCACAACCATTTATAGGATGCTGCTCATCCGTCCACAAACGTGAAATAGATTCGGCTCTACGCCAACAACATTCCGAATACTGGCATGACCTGGTCTCATGCAGGTATTCGAAGAAGCTAGTAGACGGTCCGAAAATCAGCAGAGCTAAGTTTTTGCTTGGACTAAACAGGAAAGACTTGAGACCCTTGATTGGTCTCGTCACCGGTTTCAGTCCTCTTAACGAGCACCTCAAAACCATCCACATTAGGAGCTCGGGCCTATGTGAGTGCTGCCTGGAGGCGGATGAAACGGTATCTCACTTCATCTGTGAATGTCCGGCTTTCGCCAGAACCAGGCTCACCACTATAGGCAAACAATTCGTCAACGAAGATGAGATGGGGGACATTGAACTTGCTAATATTCTTCGCTTTGCCAAGGCTACTGGTAGGTTCTCCCTCACTGTATCTTACTAATCGCCAATAACCAGCGAGCGGGCAGCTATGCTGAAGTACAATGGACCAATAGGTCTCAGTGCTTGTCATTTACTGATGACCCCACTGCACATACAATACAATACAAATACCCCACCATACGACATAAATAAAACATTAAAAAAAGCTATATGCATACTAGCATATTGAAGAACCTTTTCTGCACCTTTGTTGTCTTCCATTATCTTCCATTCTCGTGAATATGAGGAGGAATATGAAGATCATGAATATGAAGATCATTCAGGTAGCGACTACCGATGGTGGCTGATGTTTGACGTAGCGGACATTCTCAGCGGGGAGATTTATCGTATTTTATTTTATTTTATTTGTTGGCTCTGATGGAAGTATCAGCAGAATATTTTTATTTGGTTTTGCGCAAACAGCTTGTTTTTTGTTCTCCTTCATGACGAAGTATATGAGACGGAAGATGACACGGGTAGCGTTGGTGGTTGATGGTAGGGCGGAAAGGTGAAGAATTTATTATCGGGTAGGCTTATGTCATATTATTTGTTTGCTCTGATTGAAATTTGGAGTAGGTTATGTTTTCTAGTATTTGATTGATGGTATATTATTTGTTAGCTTTGATGGATGTTTGGGGTAGGTTATGGCATATTGCAATTAGACCATCACAGTCACCTGTAACTTGTTTCTTTGTATTCAATATAATTGGTGTCTGTGTTCACATCGGTGAAGGAGATTCGCATTTCAGCAATGAGGATTCCCAAATGGTTTATAAACCATATTTGCATGTGAAAAAATATTAATTGAGGCAGAGATAAAAAAGATAAGACAAGCTATAGTGTATTCCCAGTTACATTGCGAACGATCCTTAAGGGTTTCCACTTTAAAAAGAAAATCGTGGATATATTCGGACCCGTCAAATGCAATTTGCCACTTTTCAATTTTACAAACTGAACTTACTGAAGAAGTTTGTTGACTTATTGGTGGTGCTTGTCTGCGTTGCACAGTGTGACGAATCGCTGATTTAGCTTGATTTAATTAAGAAAATGACATGCACAAAATTAAACAAAAACCGTTTAAGCCTCCTACGTAATGACTGTGCAATTTTTTTTTGTTGTTGCTTAGTGCAACAAAAAAAAATCATCTCAAACTCCAAATTGTGTATATAATTTTTTTTATAAGAAGGTTAATTTGAAGAGAAAATGTTTATATCGTTTTTAATTGGTTCGCGTACATTTTATAGCTTCTTTTTATCTTTTCTCAATAAGTAAACAGTCAATCGATATAAAAGTAAGTTTTTCTTAAATAATTAAAGATTTTGTTTAATATAAGGGGTAAATGAAAGTTAAATTTATAGAAAAAATATGTAATTTTTGTATTCATTAGACGAAAAGTATAGTTGTTCAGTGTTGTCCAAGTTGGAGACCGTGTTTATTCTAAAGCCTTGCATATGCACTGCTAAAATGTGTTTCAACTTCTTGCGCACAGGTGCGACACTCATACTAAATTTTTCGTTTTTTAGGATCCCCATCGAAATCACGAAAAAAATAATTTTTGATGTTTGGATTTCTTAAGTCAAAATTAAGCGCTTAGATGCTGTTTTTGCTTTTGTTATGGGTTACTTTAGCCATATACTCTTTTCTGAGGCTGCAACAATGTCAATCAAATTAACCTTTAAAACTTTATGTTTAAGATTTGACGAGAGATGGGCCAAAAGTGGTCGGCATGGAGAGCACTTCGAAAATTCGAAATCTCTGTGGCTAACTGAAAATCTAACATTACCACAACATATCTTAGATGAAATACCTTCTTCATCTAGAGTAGGAAGACCGAGAAAAAGCTTATAGATTAGATGTCAAGGTGCGGCAGGTAAAAGACCAAGGCAGTACCTATAATATAGACTCTCCAGAGGCGCTTGATGCTCATGTGTAAATATTTTCAAAATTCGCAACCTGACACGCCACAATTAAAATTAGATGGAGCGAAAGGAGTTTTACTGCAGTCGTGTGGTCTTAAGCACACTCACTTTTTTTAAATTTTGGGCATGTTTATGGGCGGATCTTAAACATTTTAACTACCCAGCATTTTGGGCTCCTTAAGACATCAACATTTCTGCTTTCTGGCTCACATGTTTGTTCTTTTGAAATTGTGGGCACGTGGGCGGATTAAAAAAATTCATAAAATTTATTATTTCGGGCCCCTAGAGAGTATATGGTTAAAATTCAGCTTTCTGGCTCGAGTTTTAAGGCCTAATTTTTGCCGACGGATGAACGGACCGACGGACGGACATAGTAGATACACATTACTATCAATGTTGACCGCGAATATTTACAAAAAACTGCAAAACGACAGGTGACCTTCCTTAATAATAATGTAGGTCATCAATTCGCTAATAGATAAATATACCTATCCAACAACTATTTCTTTGAATAACGTCTGATACAACACAAATTGTAATCAAATACTGAAGAAATGATATAAATCGGTACATTTTTGAACGAGATATAGCAAAAATAGCAAAAGTCTAAAAATCCATAAATTCATAATTCCTTATTTGATGGAAAATACCGAAATTAGCTTTTATTCAAGTTTTCCTTTTAAACATACATATACAAATACATACCTTTCATCATACATTCTACTCGAAGAATACAAAGCCAGATTTCTAATTTTTAAATGATATCCCTCTTATCCTACATACTATTTGCCGAAGCGCCGCAACAATGCAAATCATCAAAAGTATTCGGCTGTTACAAAGAAAAATCACTACTTACATAATATCAGAATGATTCGATAAAGAGAGACAGCAAAATTTTAGACACGAACCTTCAAACGCCACCATTTTTGCTCCCGCCTCTGTCGAGGTTGGCGTTTTCAAATTCGTGTTGATGAGACTACTATAGAACTCTATATACAAAGATATTACCTCATAACAGGAGAATTACTCAACAAACTACCTGGAAAAGATGCAACCAAAACAACATCATACAGACCAATCAGCCTGCTTCCTGTCCTGTCGAAAATCTTTGAGAGACTATTATGTGACCGTATGGCACCCATATTAAACAGGCTAAATGCAATACCCAACCACCAGTTCGGATTTCGAAGACAACTAGACAATCCAGCAAATACACAGAGTGACTAACAAAATTTCAACTGACTTGGAGGAGAAAAGATTCTGTATAGGAGTATTCCTTGACGTCGCTAAAGCGTTCGACACCGTACGGAACTCTGGCCTAATGCTAAAACTAGAAAATCTTCTGCCATCGGACTTCTATCTAATGATTAAAAGCTACTTAACTGATAGACATTTCTATGTCAAGTATAAGGACGATCACTCAAAACACGAGCTTTGGTCCCACAAGGCAGTGTACTAGGACCACTATTGTACAATCTCTACACCAGAGTCATTCCTCTTACAACACAGACAACATCGATGATCTCCACTTTTGCTGATGACACCATACTGTTTTACTCCCACAAATGCTTACAAACAGCAACTAGGCAACTACATACAATTATAGACGACACTTCCAAATGGTTTGATGACTGGCGCATTAAAATAAATAAAGCCAAAACAGTCTATGTTATATTTACTACAAAAACGAAATTCACACCCCAACCACTAAAAATCAACAACAAAGACATCTGTATCGACACGGTAGCCAAATATAAAGGAATCTATTTAGACGCCAAGCTAATTTGTATCTTGTGTACACTGTGGATACTGTGGAACCCAAGCGAAGCAGGGGAAACAGAAGCTGTTACCACCTAAGCTATTGTAGACAACAACCAACCGCAAACAACAATATATCAATTGCCCTAAAAGTATGCTCTTCTTATTATCTCTTTTATGATGAGTATACAAAGGTCGCCCCCATGGGGCAATCTGGTCAAATTAAATAATGACAACTTATATAACTCCAACACTAAATTAACGCCGACTACAACATTTTCAATAACAACAAATACAGCATCAACATCAACAACAAACATAACTACCAACGCATCAACATCTAATACAACTACTACTGTAACAGAAAGTTGCACAAAAGCCATAACAACACCGACAACAACCACATCTCTAATCAACACCACAAACGAAATCACCACTATAAGACATAAGCAAACAAAAAGAACAAGGGCATCTCCTGAAAAAGGAAAACAAAACCAACCTAAGAAAATAAAAAACCAGAGCACCTTAAAAAAATACTGGCTAAACCAACCTGTAGAAAAATCTCAAAATCGTTTTGAGTTACTATCAACGGATGATGAACCCGACGAATGCGAGATCCCACTTGCAAGCAATAACACTAAAGAAGTAACGACAATCACACCGAAACCCCCTCCAATATATGTTCAGGGCGTTAAATATATACACGTCTTAATAAATGCCCTAAATTCGACAACAACTAAGGACACATACGAACTAAAAGTTTTAGCAAGCGACGAAATCAAAATTCAACCAACAGACTCAGTAACCTATACAAAAATTATAAAAACACTCCAACTTAAAAACACACAATACTATACATTTAAGCCCAAAGAACAACGAGGATTCCGCGTCATCCTTAGGAATATGCACCATTCGCCTGACCTCAACGAAATTAAAACCGAACTCGCTCAACATGATCATAAAGTAATCAACATCCATAACATATTACAAAGAAAAACAAAAAAACCGCTACCACTCTTCGCCATCGAACTCGAAACCAACATAAACAATAAAGACATCTATAATATAAGCCACTTACAACACTGCAAAATATCTTTCGAACCGCCTCACCAAAAAAGAAGTATACCACAATGCTCTAACTGTCAAAAATATGGACATACCAAAAACTTTTGTACGTTGGAGCCAATTTGTGTAAAATGCGCAGGAAGGCACAAAACAATCGAATGCACAATAAAACCAGAAAGTACCAATATAAAATGCGCTTTGTGCGGTGAATCACACACAGCCAATTACAAAGGCTGCGAAATTTACAAAGCCCTAAAGGTGCAAAGATTCCCTGCCCTTCGAACAAAAAACATTGAAGTAAAACAAACACTGACTGATACATCAGTCCAAAACCCAAACCCAACCAGAACTAACCCCTCGATAACGTTCGCTGACACCGTTAAGAATACGAAATATAATGACGTACAAACCCAAAACAATGTTCCAACTAATGAAAATCCCTCGACATCCGCAGACTCTGTAAGGAACAAAAATAACCACGAAATACAAAAACAGCAAAAAGAAGGCAAACCAGACGACCTATCTGAAATTAAAGACATGATGAAACAACTTATAACACAAATGTCTAATATGATGAACATTCTAACCTTACTTATTACTAAAATAAATGGACAATAATACCGACCTGAAAATACTAGTATGGAATGCAAACGGACTTAGCCAACACGCTATGGAGCTAAAAACATTCATAATCGACAACTCAATTGACATACTCTTAATATCCGAAACACACTTCACAAATAAAAGTCACATACAAATTCCTAAATACCACACATATAATGCTAACCACCCTAGTGGACGAGCTCACGGTGGTGCAGCAATAATAATACGAGAAACAATCAAGTACGATGTACTAGATAAGTTCGAAAAGGAACATCTACAAGCTATGTCACTTCAAATAGAGGACAAGTATGGACCATTAATATTATCTGCGTTATACTGTCCACCTAAACACACAATTAGTACTTTTCAATATTCAGAATACATAAAAACAATTGGACCACGATTTATTGCGGGAGGTGACTTCAACGCTAAAAATACAGACTGGGGTTCAAGACTAACCAACAAAAAAGGAAAAAATCTTATGGAAGCCCTAATGAAAAACAACTGCAAATACATAACCACTGGAGAGCCGACCTACTGGCCTACTGACATCAAGAAAAAACCAGACCTCATAGACTTCTGTATCACTCAGGACATTAACCATAATCACTTAACAACAAAATCTTGCCTTGACCTTTCGTCTGACCACTCTCCTATTATAGTCGAATACTGCACTAACATTACAGCTCGACGCCCAAATCTTCCCCTAACCAACCATAAAACCGACTGGGATACTTTCCGGAAAGTAATTGACATAAGCATGGATGTAAGGATTCCTCTCAAATCACACAAAGACCTTGAAAGCTCCATAATTTACTTTAATGACTTAATACACCAAGCAGCAAATAAAGCAACAATTGATATTACACAAAACGAATCATCCACCTATACCCCGAAGCTAATACGACAAAAAATCAAAGAAAAACGAAAACTACGAAAGACTTGGCAATGCAGCAGATCACCTCTCGACAAAGCAAATTACAATAAATCAGTTAAAGAACTCAAAGACCTTCTAAAAACAAATAATAACCAAAACATAAACACATTCCTGACAAAACTCACAGCAAACCAAGCTACAAACTATTCACTCTGAAAGCTGAACAAAAAACTTAAGAAAGGAATAACCCACCAGCCGCCTTTGATGAAGAATGACGGAACGTGGTCCAGAACAAGCACTGACAAAGCAAAAACATTAGCAGACTATTTCAAAACAATTTTTACTAATGCCTACGATGCTCAAAATATACCTCTCCCAGACAACAACATAACAATTCATAAAGTAATAAAGAAAATACACACGAAAGAAATAAAACATTACATACTAAGCAGACTAAAATGCAACAAATCACCAGGATACGATTTAATCTCAGGGAAAATCTTAAAACAATTACCTGACAAAGCCATAATTTATCTGAGGAATGTATTGAACTCAATCTTAAGACTTAACTACTACCCAAAAGTATGGAAAGTTTCCAAAATAATTGCTATCCCGAAACCAGGAAAAGATGCAACTAAACCCTCATCATATAGACCAATTAGTCTTCTGCCGATCATCTCCAAGATATTCGAGAAACTGCTATCTGACCGTATTGACATATCACTAAAACAAAAACACCTTATCCCGGATCATCAATTTGGCTTTCGAGAGAAGCACTCCACCATCCAAAAGGTACATCGACTGACAAACAAAATACTAAACGACTTGGACGAGCAAAAATTCTGTGTCGCAGTTTACCTTGACGTTGCTAAAGCTTTCGATAGTGTATGGCACAAGGGACTATTATGTAAACTTAGGACAATACTACCTGAATACTGCCAACTCATTAAAAGCTACCTTTGCGATCGGCATTTCTACATACAATACAACGACGAATACTCAGGTCTACGAGAAATCGACGCAGGCGTTCCACAAGGGAGTGTATTAGGTCCCACTCTTTACCTCCTTTACACATCGGACATACCTAAACCAGTAACACATGACTCCATGCTAGCAACATTTGCGGACGATACAGAGGTCCTATCTTCACACAGCTGTCTACAAACTGCTACAAATCAAGTACAACAACACCTAACCAAAACAATAAACTGGTTCAACGAATGGGGAATTCAAATTAACGAGGAAAAAACGCTCCAAGTCATATACACCACGAAAAGGAACTTCAACCCTCAACCCATCTATTTAAATAACAAGAACATTACTACAGCCAACTCAGCGAAATACCTGGGCATGACAATAGACAGCAAGCTAACATGGAAACTGCACATAACTCAAAAACGCAACCAAATTAAAAACAAGTTTAGACAACTTTTTTGGCTCTTAGGAAAACAATCGAACCTTTCAACGCAAAACAAACTATTAATATACAAGACTGTGATAAAACCGATATGGACTTATGGCATTCAAATATGGGGAGCCGCTGCCAAAACAAATATCGACATTATACAGCGACTGCAATCAAAAATACTTCGGACGATTGTCAATGCACCCTGGTACATCCCTAACGAAGACATCCATCGTGACCTTAACATATTGAGTGTTATAGACGAAATCAAAAAACAAAGTAGAAAACATCAAATTACAATATCAAACCATCAAAACAACGACATACGTAATTTACCGGACAACGAAGTAAACTCAAGAAGACGATTAAAAAGACGCAGACCAGTAGATCTTCAATAAAAATTCAAAATCTGCTATATGTATAACAGATGCATACTTATATGCTAGGATATAACATACTTGTCATTTAACATATTATATACATAAAAAAAAAAAAATTGTATTGTATAACTACTCTGTAAGAACGAAGCACTTTAGGCAATGGTCTAAAGCCTGAATTTACATCCCATTGTATCCACTGTAAAAACAATTACTAATTGTCCTTGGACAGGTGTAAAATAAAAAACTGGGAATATAGAAAAAAAAGAAAAAAAGAAGCTAATTTGGAAACACCAAATACAACAGAAGCGGAATCAAATGGAAAATATTTTCAGACAACTATACTGGCTACTTAAACGAGACTCACCATTATCCATAAACAACAAAATCCTATTATATAAGGCAATCATTAAACCAATCTGGACTTATGGAGCTCAAATCTGGGGAACAGCAAAGAAATCGAACACAAACATAATCCAACGACAACAATCTAAAATACTACGAACAATAGTTGACGCTGAATGGTATATTACAAAAAACGATATTTTCACGGTAGCGCAAAAAGTATCCAAAACCAGTAAACGGTACTTAGCAAGAATCGATGCACACTCAAACAGCGATGTCAACACCCTCCCAACAAAATACCTATTGATTTGACCATATAAAAATAAAAATACCAAATTGTATTTAAGTGTATTATGTATAAGAAATTCTAATAATACTAACTTCCTAGTCATTCGAATGATTTTGTTGACATTGGTCACAAATCATATGTCACATCCCTCAACACGTCCTTAAAATATATGTACTTAGTGTCGCTTTAGACAGATGTATAAAAATAAATACTTGGGATTTAAAAAAAACACTTGGAAAGTGAGTTTCGCCATATAGAAGAAGTAATAAGCTGAAATAATCGAAATTGAATCATTTTTTTTTTTTTTTTTTTTTTTTATTATTTTTATTAAAAAAAGGAAATCCAAATCCCAGTGCACTCAGACTCGGTAACGTTCCATTGTACTACCAGGCAGAAATAATCTTTTTGGTGTAGAGGCATGTGATTGGGTGGCGTATGTTGTTGTTCCCCATGGGGATTGAACCTGCACCGCACGGGTCACAAGCCAACACACTCTTTGACTTTTTTGACTTTGAAATTCATTTTTTTATTCATTGATAAATATCTACTTACATACTAGACAAAAATGATTAAACCTAACTTAAAATTAACAGGATACTTATTCTTATTTATTGGTCCTTATGCGAACGCTCTAAACTTAACTATATCTTAGAATTATTGCCTTTCGGCCTACGAACTATTTTACGAACTAATCTTACATATATATTCCTCGAGAAAATTTACTAAAACTCGGTATCATTATTGAGATTTTATATAAAACAAATTACAAACTACCTATTCTACTTACTTAAACTACTTAACGTATTCTAACTATAATTAGGATTCTGAGCACTCGTTGCCTGGCGCAATAAATGGTCAAAATCCCAATTGCTTTCCGAGCGCCTGGCAGTCGTCAACGTGCACACGCGCCGCCGTGAGCCGACTGAAGCCTTACAGCGTCAGTCAACTCCCGGAAGCACCACCACACGTTGGCGAGCCCGGCCTCTCCCAAAAACGCCCTAGCTGACTTAATCTAACTTATAAGCTAAGAGGAAGTTACCTAGAGTAACGTACCGTCCTGGGAGGGCATGTTGACCCCTCCCCCCTCAACAAGCCACCAAAATTCGGCGAATTGCTTTTCCGTGTCGAATCTATCCCTCTCCGATATTGCGGTACTAAAACGGAGGAGCTCATGAGCATTGGCGACGTCCCCGTCATGGAGGAGCCGCTTATCTCTCGCGCTGCGGTAGCGATGGTATAAGACCGGAATACCATCCCTCGTCTGTACCAGCCCTTTTGCATCAATATGGATAAATGCCTCTGGCGGGATAAAGCCAGACCGGAGCGTACTCTCAATGTACATTTCATTGGGGTAGTAAGCCCCAAATATCAGACTATTGTCGCTGGCCATCGCCCTTGCAACGTGCCTTCGAGTGACCTTAATGAGGAAATTGTCAATCCTATTCAACTGAGCCCCATCGTATAGGACCTTGTTGGGATAGTATTTTATATAGTTGGATTCGGGCGTTTGGAACAATCGGAGACAGGTCCTAAGACATTGTCTCTCCAAAACCCGAATCTTTTCCATATAACTAGGCGCTATATTAAACCACAATGGACAACCATAAGCGATGATCGGCCTTATAAGGGCCACGTAGCAAATGACCTTCACTCTGGAGTCAAGTTGACTGCTATGAAACAGTCTCCTTATCAGAGCATAAGCCCTCTTGGCCCCAGCAAGACAAGCAACTATATGTCTATCGAAATATAGATACTGGTCAAGCCAGATACCCAGATATCTAACTACGCTTCTCACCGCCAATGGCTGCCCATCCTGTCCAATAATGGCCAATTTCTTCCAGTTTTTTCTGGTATCCCTAGAGGCCCCAGCCAATGGAGTTCTGAACAAGATTGTTTCCGTCTTCTGAAAGTTGATTTTCAACTTCCAGTCGTCGCAATATCGCTTAATTTGATCGAAGTCACGCTGCAAAAGGATATTAATGACCTCGATTTTAGGACCTGATCTGTATGCCACCAAATCGTCGGCATACGCTATAGCATGTCTGAGTGAACCCACCAGATCACTCGTGTAAATGTTAAACAGGATCGGAGAATTGACCGCCCCCTGCTGTAAACCGTTTTTAATTTGAAAGACTCTGCTCAAAGTCACGTTGCCACATTTGACAACGAACTTCTTTCCCATAAGCATATTATAAATTACATATAGCAAAGGTTTGTGCATCCCCCGCCTGGTCAACTTGTAGAAAAGTCCCTCTAACCATACGGTGTCGAAAGCCTTCTCAAAATCAACCAGACAAGCACCCGTGCATTGGTTCTTGCATTTATTCCACTGAATGTCGGAAACCAGTTTCGACGCGGCATGAATAGTGTCATGCCTCGCCCTGAAACCAAACTGGTTGTCCGGGATTATGTTATTGTCCTCGACCCACTTTAACAGGGCTCTATTGACAACCTTTTCAAAGACCTTGCTAATATTCGGAAGTAAGCTAATTGACCGAAGATTGGCAGGGTTCGTCCTATCTTTACCTTTTTTCGGGATAGGATGTACCACAGCTACCTTCCAATGCGCCGGATAATGTGCATTATTCAGCGCATTGTTAAACAACGTGGTGAAAATATCTACAGCCTCCAGAGGCAGGTGTCTTAATACGACGTTTGGGACACCATCCATCCCCGCCGACTTTTTATTCTTTAGCGACTCGAAGATGCACAGAAGATCATCCTTCGACACGAACAAGTGCGATGCATCTCGGCCATTGGCGACAACTGCATTAGCATGGTTTTCATCAGTGAACACGGTGAATCCGTTATTCTCAGATCGCCAATTCTCAAGTTCGGTGCGCAGATAGAAGTGGCTCACTAGAGCTCTATTCTCAATGTCGTGGTTACGGCGAACAGGATTGTTCACCGTATACACGGCCTCGAAACAAGCGCCCAGCAAATCCACTTTCTCCTGTGGGTCCTCGACCACGAAAAAATCGTCGTTTGAAGCGACACTTTCTGGACTTATTCCAGCAGTCAGTACTGTCTGTGTGTTCTCTGCTGTCTGGGAGATTCGAACACAAGGAATATCATTGTGATCTTTCCTCCTGAACAACTTATTTATCTGTAAGTCGGACGCCTACCTTACTAAGCCAACTTTGGACTTAAAAACAATTGGCTAAATCGCTTGTATAATCGATACACTTTTCTTTTTTCCCGCTGAACACTAACTAGCCGACCTATCTCGATGAGAGCTGCGGAACGACTGACAAGCCAACACACTTGACTTTGACTTTGAAATTCATTTTTTTATTCATTGATAAATATCTACTTACATACTAGACAAAAATGATTAAACCTAACTTAAAATTAACAGGATACTTATTCTTATTTATTGGTCCTTATGCGAACGCTCTAAACTTAACTATATCTTAGAATTATTGCCTTTCGGCTTACGAACTATTTTACGAACTAATCTTACATATATATTCCTCGAGAAAATTTACTAAAACTCGGTTTCATTATTGAGATTTTATATAAAACAAATTACAAACTACCTATTCTACTTACTTAAACTACTTAACGTATTCCAACTATAATTAGGATTCTGAGCACTCGTTGCCTGGCGCAACAAGTGGTCAAAATCCCAATTGCTTTCCGAGCGCCTGGCAGTCGTCAACGTGCACACGCGCCGCCGTGAGCCGACTGAAGCCTTACAGCGTCAGTCAACTCCCAGAAGCACCACCACACGTTGGCGAGCCCGGCCTCTCCCAAAAACGCCCTAGCTGACTTAATCTAACTTATAAGCTAAGAGGAAGTTACCTAGAGTAACGTACCGTCCTGGGAGGGCATGTTGACCCCTCCCCCCTCAACAAGCCACCAAAATTCGGCGAATTGCTTTTCCGTGTCGAATCTATCCCTCTCCGATATTGCGGTACTAAAACGGAGGAGCTCATGAGCATTGGCGACGTCCCCGTCATGGAGGAGCCGCTTATCTCTCGCGCTGCGGTAGCGATGGTATAAGACCGGAATACCATCCCTCGTCTGTACCAGCCCTTTTGCATCAATATGGATAAATGCCTCTGGCGGGATAAAGCCAGACCGGAGTGTACTCTCAATGTACATTTCATTGGGGTAGTAAGCCCCAAATATCAGACTATTGTCGCTGGCCATCGCCCTTGCAACGTGCCTTCGAGTGACCTTAATGAGGAAATTGTCAATCCTATTCAACTGAGCCCCATCGTATAGGACCTTGTTGGGATAGTATTTTATATAGTTGGATTCAGGCGTTCGGAACAATCGGAGACAGGTCCTAAGACATTGTCTCTCCAAAACCCGAATCTTTTCCATATAACTAGGCGCTATATTAAACCACAATGGACATCCATAAGCGATGATCGGCCTTATAAGGGCCACGTAGCAAATGACCTTCACTCTGGAGTCAAGTTGACTGCTATGAAACAGTCTCCTTGTCAGAGCATAAGCCCTCTTGGCCCCAGCAAGACAAGCAACTATATGTCTATCGAAATATAGATACTGGTCAAGCCAGATACCTAGATATCTAACTACGCTTCTCACCGCCAATGGCTGTCCATCCTGTCCAATAATGGCCAATTTCTTCCAGTTTTTTCTGGTATCCCTAGAGGCCCCAGCCAATGGAGTTCTGAACAAGATTGTTTCCGTCTTCTGAAAGTTGATTTTCAACTTCCAGTCGTCGCAATATCGCTTAATTTGATCGAAGTCACGCTGCAAAAGGATATTAATGACCTCGATTTTAGAACCTGATCTGTATGCCACCAAATCATCGGCATACGCTATAGCATGTCTGAGTGAACCCACCAGATCACTCGTGTAAATGTTAAACAGGATCGGAGAATTGACCGCCCCCTGCTGTAAACCGTTTTTAATTTGAAAGACTCTGCTCGAAGTCACGTTGCCACATTTGACTACGAACTTCTTTCCCATAAGCATATTATAAATTACATATAGCAAAGGTTTGTGCATCCCCCGCCTGGTCAACTTGTAGAAAAGTCCCTCTAACCATACGGTGTCGAAAGCCTTCTCAAAATCAACCAGACAAGCACCCGTGCATTGGTTCTTGCATTTATTCCACTGAATGTCGGAAACCAGTTTCGACGCGGCATGAATAGTGTCATGCCTCGCCCTGAAACCAAACTGGTTGTCCGGGATTATGTTATTGTCCTCGACCCACTTTAACAGGGCTCTATTGACAACCTTTTCAAAGACCTTGCTAATATTCGGAAGTAAGCTAATTGACCGAAGATTGGCAGGGTTCGTCCTATCTTTACATTTTTTCGGGATAGGGTGTACCACAGCTACCTTCCAATGCGCCGGATAATGTGCATTATTCAGCGCATTGTTAAACAGCGTGGTGAAAATATCTACAGCCTCCAAAGGCAGGTGTCTCAATACGACGTTTGGGATACCATCCATCCCCGCCGACTTTTTATTCTTTAGTGACTCGAAGATGCACAGAAGATCATTCTTCGACACGAACAAGTGCGATGCATCTCGGCCATTGGCGACAACTGCATTAGCATGGTTTTCATCAGTGAACACGGTGAAACCGTTATTCTCAGATCGCCAATTCTCAAGTTCGGTGCGCAGATAGAAATGGCTCACCAGAGCCCTATTCTCAATGTCGTGGTTACGGCGAACAGGATTGTTCACCTTATACACGGCCTCGAAACAAGCGCCCAGCAAATCCACTTTCTCCTGTGGGTCCTCGACCACGAAAAAATCGTCGTTTGAAGCGACACTTTCTGGACTTATTCCAGCAGTCAGTACTGTCTGTCTGTTCTCTGCTGTCTGGGAGATTCGAACACAAGGAATATCATTGTGATCTTTCCTCCTGAACAACTTATTTATCTGTGGGAACATATTCGGACTACAGGTTTTAATAGCCCGAATTTTATTGCCCCAATACAGACTTACAGATTTTCTGTAATTTTCTTTTATCAGCTGTTTCAGGATTCGGATCTCTGACTTCAGCATCCTTACCTCCGGGTCGTCGCGATCAGTAAATTGCCTGTACAGCCGTTTAAGCCTCGAGAGCAGTCTACTTTTCTGTCGGTATAGTGCGTCGATTGTAGGGTTTCTGTACTTTTCTGTCTGGTCGTCGTCGGAACGTCCTACCCGAGGAATAGTTCGTTCCATAGTTCGTTTGATGGCGTCGTTCATTTGCAATAAATGCCGATCAATGTCATCATTTTTCATGTTACTGTTTGTCGGTGGGTCGATCCCACTCGAACGTAAATCTCGCTTTAAAAATCTGGAGAAGCGCGACCATTGTGCCCTCCGATAATCGAATGAACACACTGCTTCGTACTCCTCCAGCAGCGTTTGCTCGTTCGGGATCCGTATTGCGGCGGCGAGTCCGTAGTGGTCACTATCGTACTCAAACGCACGCAAACAGTTCCGCGTGTTTTGATCTATGTTCGTCAGTTGAAGTCTTGCGTCCGTTAAGGCCAAGTCCAGGAAAGCACCGCTTCTTGGGAAAGAAGGGATATCCGTCGCGTACAACTCGAGGTTGTACTCAATCATATTGAGGCGCCACCAGTCGTGAAACTGGTTGCCCCTGGGATTTGCAGTAACATTTCCCCATGCCGCATGTTTGGCATTAATATCTCCGGCCAAGAAGTAATAATTCTCCTCCGAGTTCAGCTGCAGACCACGAAAAAGTGTCTCGAGCTCTGTCATAAATTGGTTTGGTGGAGGTGCAGCAGGTGCGTAAAGCGACACCACATACATTCTCCTCCGGCTATGGAGAGGAATGCATATGATGCATGCCTCCAACAACTGGAACCTACGCACGTCCCCGCTATATATAACCCTATGGCGCAGGCCTTTTCGAATTAAGATTCCAACCCCACCTCCTTGAGTGGAATAAGGCCGGTCTCTTCTTATTACATGATAGTCTTTGTATCCCAATTTGTGCTTCTGATTTAGCTTAGTTTCGCTAACCAAAAGCACATCCGGGTTTTCGGTTTTCAACAAGTTGGCAAGTGACGTTCTTTTCTCGATCCTGACTAGTGAATTAACATTCACAGCAAGGATCTTTAAGTTTCCCTCATCCAGCGCAGCCATTAGACTTATGGCACACCAGACCCCACAAACAGCTCCGAATATATAAAGTCAATTCGGGCCGCTTGTTCATTTAATTGTTTCTGGAACTTATCGATCTTTCCGTGCAGAGACAGAAGGATCGATTTTAAGTCCAGATCCACCTCAGGTGCCTTTTGGGCTACCTTTGGTTGGTTTGATGTCATGTGGGCTTGACCCGGTCCAGCTGCCATTTGGGCAAAGGACACGTTGGGTGCCACAAAATTTGCGAACGAGCGACTCTTCTGACGCCTATCATCTTCAGACTGCTGTTTGCGGGCCTGGACTCTCTTTTTCAATTCTTGGTACTTTGGACAACCCCTGAAGTTGGCGGGATGTCCAGAGTTCCTGCAGAGCACACAGGAGAGTACACTCCGGTCTTCGACTCTCTCCTTACCTAGAGAGCATTCACCATGTATGTGGTCCTTATCGCACTTCACGCATCTAAACTGCATGTTGCAGTTAGCTGCGGCGTGGCCGAACCTTTGGCAGCGCATACATTGAAGTATGCGATCTGACCTCTTTATTTTCTCCCACCTTACAGCATGGTAGTACAGGAAGCGGATATTTCGCAGCCTGTCGATTTTGCTGTCGGGAGTAAGCTGGACTAGGAAGAATGGTAAGTGACGGTTACCACCCCTTGCCACAGCCGAGGAAAACGGCTTGACCCCCACGAAATGGAGGTCGTCGCTTTCAAAATTCTTTAGCTCTCTTTCGAGCTCCTCCGTTTTTATTGAGGGATCAATTCCCTTTAATACAACGGTTTTTAGCTTTTGCTCTCTTGGGGTGTACGTAAAGTACTCGGTCTTAACCTCTCCCAAGGCGGTGCGCACCCTATTGTACTCCTCTATTTCTTCACAAATAATTATATGTTTATTGGCCGATAGCCTTTTAACATGAAAGTTCTTTGTTATAAGCCTACATAACCTTATACTATCACTTATGTCGAAATTACTCACATTAATCGGTGGAATTTTGTTCTTCCTTGCTGGTTTCTGCTGCTGTTGCTGCTTTGACTGCTGTTGCTGATTTGGCTGCAGTTGCTGCTTTTGCTGCTGCTGTTGCTGCTTTTGTTGGTTCTGTTGCTGTTGTCGTTGTTGTTGCTTCTGTTGATGTTGTTGCTGGATTTGCTCCCTCAGCACTATTTGTTGTTGCTGCTGCTGTACTTTTTTCAGCCTCAACTGCTCACGTTTCTCAAGGAGCTCTTTGATGAGTTGGTCAAGCTGAGCCTCCTCATCATCTTCCTCTCTATCCACCATTTGGATGACATTGCTATCATCGTCGTCGACCGGTAGGCTCCTGAAGGAGTTTCCCTCTCCGACGTACCGGCCCGCTCGCACTTCAGCTTCGTAAGAGCTGGTGTTATCCGTGTCATCATCGGTACCAGCCATCGATGATTCCACATTAGGGCCTGCCAGGTTCGCCCTTCTCTTCGCAGAAAGATTCGGCTTCGGATTAAGCTTCCGTCGCCTCTTCTCCACCTTCCGAAACTCCTGCTTCTCTACTTCTGTAGCTGGGTTTTCAGCTGCTGCTACTGCCTTTGTTGGTGCTGGTATTGCCTGCGAGAACACTCGCCTAGGCAACGACCGACCCGTTGTTGTTGCTGCAATTGGTGCCATTTTAGAAGCATGTGCAGCTACTGCCCTTGGCATACACACTGCTGCTGCTGCTGTTCTCGTTGCTGTTGCTGTTGTTGCTGATGTTATTGCTGCTGCTGTTGTTGCTGATTTTGTGTTTCTTGCTGCTGTTGTTGTTGCTGCTGTTAAAACTTTTTTAGCCGGCCCGCGTGTTTGAACCACGCGTTGCGATGGCACATCCACACCCGTAAGCGAAACCACCGTTTTTACGGGGTCCACCGCCTGACACTTGCGGCACTTTTTTATTTCTTTTTTTTAATTTATGGTAACTGTCTCTATCAGTGTAAATTAAACAAGGAAAAGAAAAAAAAAAAGTAATGGTATTGACTGGGATCGAACCCACAACTCCGACGTCAGAGACCACTATCTTCTGACTGAGCCACGCTCTACTTAAACAAATTACTATCACTTTTTTAATTTATAATCGCAAGGGATTCTTCCGTCACTAACTAGCCGACCTATCTCATTAAGAGTTGCGGAACGACTGACCACAAGCCAACACACTTTTTTGACTTTTGACTTTTAAATTCATTTTTATTAATTATTAGCTTATATCAACTTACATACTAGACAAAAATGATTAAATCTAACTTAAAATTAACAGGATACTTATTCTAGATTATTGATCCTTATGCGGACGCCCTAAACTTAACTATATCTTATAATTATTGCCTTTCGGCCTAAAAACAATTTTACGAACTAATCTTACATATGTGTTCCTCGAGAAAATTAAATAAAACTCGGCATCATTATTTAAATTTTATATTTTTATATAAAACAAATTACAAACTACCTATTCTACTTACTTAAACTACCTAACATATTCTAACTATAATTAGGATTCTGAACACTCGTTGCCTTGCGCAACAAGTGGTCAAAATCCTAATTGCTTTCCGGGTGCCTGGCAGTCGTCAACGTGCACACGCGCCGCCGTGAGCCGACTGAGGCCTTACAGCGTCAGTCAACTCCCGGAAGCAACACCACACGTTGGCGAGCCCGGCCTCTCCCAAAAACGCCCTAGCTAACTTAATCTAACTTATAAGCTAAAAGGATGTTACCTAGAGTAACGCACCGTCCTGGGAGGGCATGTTGACCCCTCCCCCCTCAACAAGCCACCAAAACTCGGCGAATTGCTTCTCCGTGTCGAATTGATCCCTTTCCGATATTGCGGTACTAAAACGGAGGAGCTCATGAGCATTGGCGATGCCCTCGCCGCGGATGAGCCGCTTATCTCTCGCGCTGCGGTAGCGGTGGTATAATACCGGGATACCATCCCTCGTCTGTAACAGCCCTTTTGCATCAATATGGATAAATGCCTCCGGCGGGATAAAGCCAGACCGGAGCGTACTCTCTATGTACATTTCATTGGGGTAGTAAGCCCCAAAGATAAGGCTATTGTCGCTGGCCATCGCCCTTGCAACGTGCCTTCGAGTCACCTTAATAAGGAAATTGTCAATCGTATTCAACTGAGCCCCATCGTATAGGACCTTGTTGGGATAGTATTTTATATAGTTGGATTCAGGCGTTCGGAACAACCGGAGACAGGTCCTAAGACATTGTCTCTCCAAAACCCGAATCTTTTCCATATAGCTAGGCGCTATATTGAACCACAATGGACAACCATAAGCGATAATCGGCCTTATAAGGGCCACGTAGCAAATGACCTTCACTCTGGAGTCAAGTTGACTGCTATGAAACAGTCTCCTTGTCAGAGCATAACCCTTCTTGGCCCCGGCAAGACAAGCAGCTATATGTCTATCGAAATACAGATACTGATCAAGCCAGATACCCAGATATCTAACTACGCTTCTCACCGCCAATGGCTGCCCATTTTGTCCAATAATGGCCAATTTCTTCCAGTTTTTTCTGGTATCCCTAGAGGCCCCAGCCAATGGAGTTCTGAACAAGATTGTTTCCGTCTTCTGAAAGTTGATTTTCAACTTCCAGTCGTCGCAATATCGCTTAATTTGATCGAAGTCACGCTGCAAAAGGATATTAATGACCTCGATTTTAGGACCTGATCTGTATGCCACCAAATCGTCGGCATACGCTATAGCATGTCTGAGTGAACCCACCAGATCACTCGTGTAAATGTTAAACAGGATCGGAGAATTGACCGCCCCCTGCTGTAAACCGTTTTTAATTTGAAAGACTCTGCTCGAAGTCACGTTGCCACATTTGACAACGAACTTCTTTCCCATAAGCATATTATAAATTACATATAGCAAAGGTTTGTGCATCCCCCGCCTGGTCAACTTGTAGAAAAGTCCCTCTAACCATACGGTGTCGAAAGCCTTCTCAAAATCAACCAGACAAGCACCCGTGCATTGGTTCTTGCATTTATTCCACTGAATGTCGGAAACCAGTTTCGACGCGGCATGAATAGTGTCATGCCTCGCCCTGAAACCAAACTGGTTGTCCGGGATTATGTTATTGTCCTCGACCCACTTTAACAGGGCTCTATTGACAACCTTTTCAAAGACCTTGCTAATATTCGGAAGTAAGCTAATTGACCGGAGATTGGCAGGGTTCGTCCTATCTTTACATTTTTTCGGGATAGGGTGTACCACAGCTACCTTCCAATGCGCCGGATAATGTGCATTATTCAGCGCATTATTAAACAGCGTGGTGAAAATATCTACAGCCTCCAAAGGCAGGTGTCTCAATACGACGTTTGGGACACCATCCATCCCCGCCGACTTTTTATTCTTTAGTGACTCGAAGATGCACAGAAGATCATTCTTCGACACGAACAAGTGCGATGCATCTCGGCCATTGGCGACAACTGCATTAGCATGGTTTTCATCAGTGAATACGGTGAATCCGTTATTCTCAGATCGCCAATTCTCAAGTTCGGTGCGCAGATAGAAGTGGCTCACTAGAGCCCTATTCTCAATGTCGTGGTTACGGCGAACAGGATTGTTCACCGTATACACGGCCTCGAAACAAGCGCCCAGCAAATCCACTTTCTCCTGTGGGTCCTCGACCACGAAAAAATCGTCGTTTGAAGCGACACTTTCTGGACTTATTCCAGCAGTCAGTACTGTCTGTGTGTTCTCTGCTGTCTGGGAGATTCGAACACAAGGAATATCATTGTGATCTTTCCTCCTGAACAACTTATTTATCTGTGGGAACATATTCGGACTACAGGTTTTAATAGCCCGAATTTTATTGCCCCAATACAGACTTACAGATTTTCTGTAATTTTCTTTTATCAGCTGTTTCAGGATTCGGATCTCTGACTTCAGCATCCTTACCTCCGGGTCGTCGCGATCAGTAAATTGCCTGTACAGCCGTTTAAGCCTCGAGAGCAGTCTACTTTTCTGTCGGTATAGTGCGTCGATTGTAGGGCTTCTGTACTTTTCTGTCTGGTCATCGTCGGAACGTCCTACCCGAGAAATAGTTCGTTCCATAGTTCGTTTGATGGCGTCGTTCATTTGCAATAAATGCCGATCAATGTCATCATTTGTCATGTTACTGTTTGTCGGTGGGTCGATCCCACTCGAACGTATATCTCGCTTTAAAAATCTGGAGAAGCGCGACCATTGTGCCCTCCGATAATCGAATGAACACACTGCTTCGTACTCCTCCAGCAGCGTTTGCTCGTTCGGGATCCGTATTGCGGCGGCGAGTCCGTAGTGGTCACTATCGTACTCAAACGCACGCAAACAGTTCCGCGTGTATTGGTCTATATTGGTCAGTTGAAGTCTTGCGTCCGTTAAGGCCAAGTCCAGGAAAGCACCGCTTCTTGGGAAGGAAGGGATATCCGTCGCGTACAACTCGAGTTTGTACTCAATCATATTGAGGCGCCACCAGTCGTGAAACTGGTTGCCCCTGGGATTTGTAGTAACATTTCCCCATGCCGCATGTTTGGCATTAATATCTCCGGACAAGCCAACACACTAACCTCTACACCGTCGCCACCCTAAATTGAATCATTGTTGAAGTGAAGTAATAAAGAGTATTTCAACAGAATATATTTTTATCATTTCAAATCTCAGCCTATTAAAACAGTATAAATATAGCTACGAGTATATACGCGTGCGTACGTACCCAGCCAACAATTAAAGTTCTGGTTTAATGATTGGAGAACCCTGTTCATAGTTCTGTTTTCTGTAAAAGGTTTTCTGACCCTAATATTTGTTATAATTTAACCTTTTTTTGAGCCCCATAAGTAAATTGTAATTTGCAAACTACAAATCTTACCTGTTACGACAGACATGCCGTTCGCGCATGTTTCTCCAATTATTGTATTGCTAGATATATCGTTTATGTCTTGTGTCAAGTTTTGTTGCAGTGCTATAGCTTTTCTCGTGTGTCGGGTGGTGAGGACTCCTGTCTCTACGTCCCGCTCTAAACGATGCCCCGAACGGGATCGTGTCAGTTGCCGCTGAACATAATCCTCAAGGTCCTCTTCTTCCTTACGGCTTATTACGCAATTAAGAATAAGTAAAAATATTCCCAATCCTAAAGAAAACAGTCCGGTACATGTAACTTCATTCCACCAAACATTCGTCGAGCCTGTAAATTATTAAATTAAATATAAATGACATGTTGCATATCAGCATCTTATTACCAAATATATTCCACGAAGCTGTATCATCGGGTATTATACCAGCTCCTAATACAAAAATACCAAATACAACGAAAACAACACCAATGTGTAGCATTCCAATGCTAGTAACAACCTATAACAACAGATATTTTATTAACCATAATGTTTAGGTATGAATCGTCTTTTAATGAAAACAGAAGTGTTAAAAAAAAATATGAACAAAGATCGATTTGGAGTATTAACTTTGTATATACACTTTATAGTATTATCTTTGTATATAGGCTTCATAGTATTATCATAACAGCGAGTTTTTGAAGTAAAACTTCTTTACGTACGCTTGACTTGGGGAGTAAGCTGGTGAATGCGACACGGAAGTGTAGACCAATGTAGACCTCCGGCGTAACGGAAGTGTAGACAAACGTAGACTTCCGTTACAACCCATACGATTTAGTCGGCGGAAAGGTTAACGGAATGAGAAAACACCCTTGAATCTCCCCAATAGAGGGCAATACTAAGCTCATCATCTATCCAAACCGATCCAAAGGAGAAAGCTATATCTAAAACAGTTCCCGACAGATGCAATTTACCGGAAGTGAGTAAAGTCATTGTGTCCATACATCGCAGTTCATTAGTTGGAAATATAAAGCGTCACCTTCATCGTCAGATTTTCAGGTCGGACGGCAAAAAACCAAAGTTTGAGCTAGGGAGCTGAAATTTATAATATAGACTCTCCATGGGCCCTTGATGCTCATGTGTAAATATTTTCAAATTCGCCCACTGGCACGCCCACAATTTACAAAAAAAAACCAAAGTTTGAGCTAGGGAGCTGAAATTTTATAATATAGACTCTCCAGGGGCCCTTGATGCTCATGTGTTAATATTTTCAAATTCGCCCACTGACACGCCCACAATTTACAAAAAAAAACCAACGTTTGAGCTAGGGAGCTGAAATTTATAATATGGACTCTCCAGGGGCCCTTGATGCTCATGTGTAAATATTTTCAAAATTCGCCCACTGACACGCCCACAATTTAAAAAAAACAAAAGTTTGAGCTAGGAAGCTGAAATTTATAATATGACTCTCCAGGGTCCTTTGATGCTCATGACTTAATATTTTCAAAATTTGCCCACAATTTAAAAAAAAAATACCAAAGTTTGAGCTAGGGAGCTGAAATTTATAATATGACTCTCCAGGGGCCCTTGATGCTCATGTGTTAATATTTTCAAATTCGCCCACTGACACGCCCACAATTTACAAAAAAAAACCAAAGTTTGAGCTAGGGAGCTGAAATTTATAATATGGAGTCTCCAGGGGCCGTTGATGCTCATGTGTACATATTTTCAAAATTCGCCCACTGACACGCCTACTATTTACAAAAAAAACAACGTTTGAGTTAGGGAGCTGATATTTATAATATAGGCTCTCTAGGGGCCCTTGATGCTCATGTGTAAATATTTTCAAAATTCGCCCACAATTTAAAAAGAAACCAAAGTTTGACCTAGGGAGCTAAAATTTATTATATAGACCCTCTAGGGGCCCTTGATGCTCATGTATAAATATTTTCAAAATTCGCCTACTGACACGCCCACAATTTACAAAAAAACCAAAGTTTGAGCTAGGGAGCTTAAATTTTATAATATAGACTTTCCAGGGGCACTTGATGCTCATGTGTTAATATTTTCAAATTCGCCCACTGGCACGCCCGCAATTTAAAAAAAAAAAAACAAAGTTTGACCTAGGCAGCTAAAATTTATAATATAGACTCTCCAGGGGCCCTTGATGCTCATGTGTAAATATTTTCAAAATTCGCCCACTGACACGCCTACAATTTACAAAAAAACCAACGTTTGAGTTAGGGAGCTGATATTTATAATATAGGCTCTCTAGGGGCCCTTGATGCTCATGTGTAAATATTTTCAAAATTCGCCTACAATTTAAAAAAAAAACAAAGTTTGACCTAGGGAGCTAAAATTTATAATATAGACCCTCCAGGGGCCCTTGATGCTCATGTGTAAATATTTTCAAAATTCGCCCACTGACACGCCTACAATTTACAAAAAAACCAACGTTTGAGTTAGGGAGCTGATATTTATAATATAGACTCTCCAGGGGCCCTTGATGCTCATGTGTAAATATTTTCAAAATTCGCCCACTGACACGCCTACAATTTACAAAAAAACCAACGTTTGACTTAGGGAGCTGATATTTATAATATAGGCTCTCTAGGGGCCCTTGATGCTCATGTGTAAATATTTTCAAAATTCGCCCACAATTTAAAAAAAAACCAAAGTTTGACCTAGGGAGCTAAAATTTATTATATATACCCTCTAGGGGCCCTTGATGCTCCTGTGTAAATATTTTCAAAATTCGCCCACTGACACGCCTACAATTTACAAAAAAACCAACGTTTGGGTTAGGGAGCTGATATTTATAAAATAGGCTCTCTAGGGGCCCTTGATGCTCATGTGTAAATATTTTCAAAATTCGGCCACAATTTAAAAAAAAAAACCAAAGTTTGAACTAGGGAGCTAAAATTTATAATATAGACTGTCCAGTGGCCCTTGATGATCATGTGTAAATATTTTCAAATTCGCCCGCAATTTAAAAAAAAAAACAAAGTTTGACCTAGGAGCTAAAATTTATAATATAGACTCTCCAGGGGCCCTTGATGCTCATATGTAAATATTTTCAAAATTCGCCCACTGACACGCCCACAATTTAAAAAAAAACAAAAGTTTGAGCTAGGGAGCTGAAATTTATAATATAGACTCTCCAGGGGCCGTTGATGCTCATGTGTTAATATTTTCAAAATTCGCCCACTGACACGCCCACAATATAAACAAAAACTAAAGTTTGAGCTAGGGAGCTGAAATTTATAATATAGACTCTCCAGGGGCCCTTGATGCTCATGTGTTAATATTTTCAAAATTCGAACACTGACACGCCCACAATTAAAAAAAAAAAACGAAGTTTGACCTAGGGAGCTAAAATTTATAATATAGACTCTCCAGGGGCCTTGATGCTCATATGTAAATATTTTCAAAATTCTAACACTGACCAATTTAAAAAAAAAAAACAAAGTTTGAGCTAGGGAGCTGAAAGTTATAATATATGCTCTCCAGGGGCCCTTGATGCTCTTGTGTAAATATTTTCAAAATTCGCCCACTGACACGCCCACAAATTAAAAAAAAACAAAAGTTTGAGCTAGGGAGCTGAAATTTATAATATAGCCTCTCCAGTGGCCCTTGATGCTCATGTGTAAATATTTTCAAAATTCGCCTACTGACACGCCCGCAATTAAAAAAAAAACCAAAGTTTGAGATAGGGAGCTGAAATTTATAATATAGACTCTCCAGGGGCCCTTGATGCTCATGTCTTAATATTTTCAAAATTCGCCCACAATTTAAAAAAAAAATACCAAAGTTTGACCTAGGGAGCTAAAATTTATAATATAGACCCCCTAGGGGCCCTTGATGCTCATGTTTAAATATTTTCAAAATTCGAACACGAACAATTAAAAAAAAAACAATGTTTGAGCTATTGAGCTGAAATTTATAATATAGACTTTCCAGGGGCCCTTTATGCTCATGTGTAAATATTTTCAAATTCGCCCACAATTTACAAAAAAAAACAAAGTTTGAGTAAGGGAGCTGATATTTATAATATAGGCTCTCAAAGGGCCCATGATGCTCATGTGTAAATATTTTCAAAATTCGCCCACTGACACGCCCACAATTTAAAAAAAAAAAAACCAAAGTTTGAGCTAGGGAGCTGAAATTTATAATATGGACTCTCCAGGGGCCCTTGATGCTCATGTGTAAATATTTTCAAAATTCGCCTACTGACACGCCCGCAATTAAAAAAAAAACCAAAGTTTGAGATAGGGAGCTGAAATTTATAATATAGACTCTCCAGGGGCCCTTGATGCTCATGTCTTAATATTTTCAAAATTCGCCTACAATTTAAAAAAAAAAACCAAAGTTTGACCTAGGGAGCTAAAATTTATAATATAGACCCCCTAGGGGCCCTTGATGCTCATGTTTAAATATTTTCAAAATTCGAACACGAACAATTAAAAAAAAAAACAAAGTTTGAGCTATTGAGCTGAAATTTATAATATAGACTTTCCAGGGGCCCTTGATGCTCATGTGTAAATATTTTCAAATTCGCCCACAATTTAATAAAAAAACCAAAGTTTGAGTTAGGGAGCTGATATTTATAATATAGGCTCTCAAGGGGCCCATGAAGCTCATGTGTAAATATTTTCAAAATTCGCCCACTGACACGCCCACAATTTAAAAAAAACCAAAGTTTGAGCTAGGGAGCTGAAATTTATAATATGGACTCTCCAGGGGCCGTTGATGCTCATGTGTACATATTTTAAAAATTCGCCCACAACTGACACGACCACAATTTAAAAAAAAAAACAAAGTTTGAGCTAGGGAGCTGAAATTTATAATATAGACTCTCCAGGGGCCCTTGATGCTCATGTGTTAATATTTTCAAATTCGCCACTGACACGAACACAATTAAAAAAAAAAAAACAAAGTTTGAGCTAGGGAGCTGAAATTTATATTATGGCCTCTCCAGGGGCCGTTGATGCTCATGTGTACATATTTTAAAAATTCGCCTACTGACATGCCCACAATTAAAAAAAAAACCAAAGTTTGAGCTAGGGAGCTGCAATTTATAATATAAACTCTCCAGGGGCCCTTGATGCTCATGTCTTAATATTTTCAAAATTCGCCCACAATTAAAAAAAAAAACCAAAGTTTGACCTAGGGAGCTAAAATTTATAATATAGACCCTCTAGTTGCCCTTGATGCTCATGTGTAAATATTTTCAAAATTCGAACACTGACACGCCTACAATTTAAAAAAAAACCAAAGTTTGAGCTAGGGAGCTGAAATTTATAATATAGACTCTCCAGGGGCCCTTGATGCTCATGTGTACATGTTTTAAAAATTCGCCTACTGACACGCCCACAATTAAAAAAAAAAACCAAAGTTTGAGCTAGGGAGCTGAAATTTATAATATAGACTCTCCAGGGGCCCTTGATGCTCATGTCTTAATATTTTCCAAATTCGCCCACAATTTAAAAAAAAAACCAAAGTTTGACCTATGGAGCTAAAATTTATAATATAGACCCTCTAGTTGCCCTTTATGCTCATGTGTAAATATTTTCAAATTCGCCCACAATTTACAAAAAAAAACAAAGTTTGAGTTAGGGAGCTGGTATTTATAATATAGGCTCTCAAAGGGCCCATGATGCTCATGTGTAAATATTTTCAAAATTCGCCCACTGACACGCCCACAATTTAAAAAAAAACAAAGTTTGAGCTAGGGAGCTGAAATTTATATTATGGCCTCTCCAGCGGCCGTTGATGCTCATGTGTACATATTTTAAAAATTCGCCTACTGACATGCACACAATTAAAAAAAAACCAAAGTTTGAGCTAGGGAGCTGCAATTTATAATATAAACTCTCCAGGGGCCCTTGATGCTCATGTCTTAATATTTTCAAAATTCGCCCACAATTAAAAAAAAAAACCAAAGTTTGACCTAGGGAGCTAAAATTTATAATATAGACCCTCTAGTTGCCCTTGATGCTCATGTGTAAATATTTTCAAAATTCGAACACTGACACGCCTACAATTTAAAAAAAAACCAAAGTTTGAGCTAGGGAGCTGAAATTTATAATATAGACTCTCCAGGGGCCCTTGATGCTCATGTGTACATATTTTAAAAATTCGCCTACTGACACGCCCACAATTAAAAAAAAAAACCAAAGTTTGAGCTAGGGAGCTGAAATTTATAATATAGACTCTCCAGGGGCCCTTGATGCTCATGTCTTAATATTTTCAAAATTCGCCCACAATTTAAAAAAAAAACCAAAGTTTGACCTATGGAGCTAAAATTTATAATATAGACCCTCTAGTTGCCCTTTATGCTCATGTGTAAATATTTTCAAATTCGCCCACAATTTACAAAAAAAAACAAAGTTTGAGTTAGGGAGCTGGTATTTATAATATAGGCTCTCAAAGGGCCCATGATGCTCATGTGTAAATATTTTCAAAATTCGCCCACTGACACGCCCACAATTTAAAAAAAAACAAAGTTTGAGCTAGGGAGCTGAAATTTATATTATGGCCTCTCCAGCGGCCGTTGATGCTCATGTGTACATATTTTAAAAATTCGCCTACTGACATGCCCACAATTAAAAAAAAAACCAAAGTTTGAGCTAGGGAGCTGCAATTTATAATATAAACTCTCCAGGGGCCCTTGATGCTCATGTCTTAATATTTTCAAAATTCGCCCACAATTAAAAAAAAAAACCAAAGTTTGACCTAGGGAGCTAAAATTTATAATATAGACCCTCTAGTTGCCCTTGATGCTCATGTGTAAATATTTTCAAAATTCGAACACTGACACGCCTACAATTTAAAAAAAAAACAAAGTTTGAGCTATTGAGCTGAAATTTATAATATAGACTTTCCAGGGGCCCTTGATGCTCATGTGTAAATATTTTCAAATTCGCCCACAATTTACAAAAAAAAACAAAGTTTGAGTTAGGGAGCTGATATTTATAATATAGGCTCTCAAGGGGCCCATGTTGCTCATGTGTAAATATTTTCAAAATTCGCCCACTGACACGCCCACAATTTAAAAAAAACAAAGATTGAGCTAGGGAGCTGAAATTTATAATATGGACTCTCCAGTGGCCGTTGATGCTCATGTGTACATATTTTCAAAATTTGCCTACTGACACGCCCGCAATTTAAAAAAAAAACCAAAGTTTGACCTAAGGAGCTAAAATTTATAATATAGACTCTCCAGGGGCCCTTGATGCTCATATGTAAATATTTTCAAAATTCGAACACTGACACACCCACAATTAAAAAAAAACAAAAGTTTGAGATAGGGAGCTGAAATTTATAATATAGACTCTCCAGGGGCCCTTGATGCTCATGTGTTAATATTTTCAAATTCGCCACTGACACACCCACAATTTAAAAAAAAAACCAAAGTTTGAGCTAGGGAGCTGAAATTTATAATATAGACTCTCCAGGGGCCCTTGATGCTCATGTGTAAATATTTTCAAAATTCGCCCACAATTTAAAAAAAACAAAAGTTTGAACTAGGGTGCTAAAATTTATAATATAGACTGTCCAGTGGCCCTTGATGCTCATGTGTAAATATTTTCAAAATTCGCCTACTGACACGCCCGCAATTTAAAAAAAAAGCTTGAGCTATTGAGCTGAAATTTATAATATAGACTTTCCAGGGGCCCTTTATGCTCATGTGTAAATATTTTCAAATTTGCCCACAATTTACAAAAAAAAAAAAAGTTTGAGTTAGGGAGCTGATATTTATAATATAGGCTCTCAAAGGGCCCATGATGCTCATGTGTAAATATTTTCAAAATTCGCCCACTGACACGCCCACAATTTAAAAAAAAAAAACAAAGTTTGAGCTAGGGAGCTGAAATTTATATCATGGCCTCTCCAGGGGCCGTTGATGCTCATGTGTACATATTTTAAAAATTCGCCTACTGGCATGTCCACAATTAAAAAAAAAACCAAAGTTTGAGCTAGGGAGCTGAAATTTATAATATAGACTCTCCAGGGGCCCTTGATGCTCATGTCTTAATATTTTCAAAATTCGCCCACAATTTAAAAAAAACAACAAAGTTTGACCTAGGGAGCTAAAATTTATAATATAGACCCTCTAGTTGCCCTTGATGCTCATGTGTAAATATTTTCAAAATTCGAACACTGACACGCCTACAATTTAAAAAAAAAACTAAGTTTGAGCTATTGAGCTGAAATTTATAATATAGACTTTCCAGGGGCCCTTGATGCTCATGTGTAAATATTTTCAAATTCACCCACAATTTACAAAAAAAAACAAAGTTTGAGTTAGGGAGCTGATATTTATAATATAGGCTCTCAAGGGGCCCATGATGCTCATGTGTAAATATTTTCAAAATTCGCCCACTGACACGCCCACAATTTAAAAAAAAACCAAAGTTTGAGCTAGGGAGCTGAAATTTATAATATGGACTCTCCAGCGGCCGTTGATGCTCATGTGTACATATTTTCAAAATTTGCCTACTGACACGCCCGCAATTTAAAAAAAAAAAACAAAGTTTGACCTAAGGGGCCCTTGATGCTCATGTGTAAATATTTTCAAAATTCGCCCACAACTGACACGACCACAATTTATAAAAATAAATAAATTTTGAGCTAGGGAGCTGAAATTTATAATATAGACTCTCCAGTGGCCCTTGATGCTCATGTGTAAATATTTTCAAAATTTGCCTACTGACACGCCCGCAATTTAAAAAAAAAACCAAAGTTTGACCTAAGGAGCTAAAATTTATAATATAGACTCTCCAGGGGACCTTGATGCTCATATGTAAATATTTTCAAAATTCAAACCCTGACACACCCACAATTTAAAAAAAAACAAAAGTTTGAGATAGGGAGCTGAAATTTATAATATAGACTCTCCAGGGGCCCTTGATGCTCATGTGTTAATATTTTCAAATTCGCCACTGACACACCCACAATTTAAAAAAAAAAACAAAGTTTGAGCTAGGGAGCTGAAATTTATAATATAGACTCTCCAGGGGCCCTTGATGCTAATGTGTAAATATTTTCAAAATTCGCCCACAATTTAAAAAAAAACCAAAGTTTGAACTAGGGTGCTAAAATTTATAATATAGACTGTTCAGTGGCCCTTGATGCTCATGTGTAAATATTTTCAAAATTCGCCTACTGACACGCCCGCAATTTAAAAAAAAAACAAAGCTTAAGCTATTGAGCTGAAATTTATAATATAGACTTTCCAGGGGCCCTTTATGCTCATGTGTAAATATTTTCAAATTCGCCCACAATTTACAAAAAAAAACAAAGTTTGAGTTAGGGAGCTGATATTTATAATATAGGCTCGCAAAGGGCCCATGATGCTCATGTGTAAATATTTTCAAAATTCGCCCACTGACACGCCCACAATTTAAAAAAAAACAAAGTTTGAGCTAGGGAGCTGAAATTTATATCATGGCCTCTCCAGGGGCCGTTGATGCTCATGTGTACATATTTTAAAAATTCGCCTACTGACATGCCCACAATTAAAAAAAAAACCAAAGTTTGAGCTAGGGAGCTGCAATTTATAATATAAACTCTCCAGGGGCCCTTGATGCTCATGTCTTAATATTTTCAAAATTCGCCCACAATTTAAAAAAAAAACCAAAGTTTGCCCTAGGGAGCTAAAATTTATAATATAGACCCTCTAGTTGCCCTTTATGCTCATGTGTAAATATTTTCAAAATTCGAACACTGACACGCCTACAATTTAAAAAAAAAAAACAAAGTTTGAGCTAGGGAGCTGAAATTTATAATATAGACTTTCCAGGGGCCCTTGATGCTCATGTGTAAATATTTTCAAATTCGCCCACAATTTACAAAAAAAAAACAAAGTTTGAGTTAGGGAGCTGATATTTATAATATAGGCTCTCAAGGGGCCCATGATGCTCATATGTAAATATTTTCAAAATTCGCCCACTGACACGCCCACAATTTAAAAAAAACCAAAGTTTGACCTAGGGAGCTGAAATTTATAATATGGACTCTCCAGGGGCCGTTGATGCTCATGTGTACATATTTTCAAAATTTGCCTACTGACACGCCCGCAATTTAAAAAAAAAAACAAAGTTTGACCTAAGGAGCTAAAATTTATAATATAGACTCTCCAGGGGCCCTTGATGCTCATGTGTAAATATTTTCAAAATTCGCCCACAACTGACACGACCACAATTTAAAAAAAAAAAAAAGTTTGAGCTAGGGAGCTGAAATTTATAATATAGACTCTCCAGGGGCCCTTGATGCTGATGTGTAAATATTTTCAAAATTCGCCCACAACTGACACGACCACAATTTAAAAAAAAAAAACAAAGTTTGAGCTAGGGAGCTGAAATTTATAATATAGCCTCTCCAGTGGCCCTTGATGCTCATGTGTAAATATTTTCAAAATTTGCCTACTGACACGCCCGCAGTCTAAAAAAAAAAACTAAAGTTTGACCTAAGGAGCTAAAATTTATAATATAGACTCTCCAGGGGACCTTGATGCTCATATGTAAATATTTTCAAAATTCAAACCCTGACACACCCACAATTTAAAAAAAACAAAAGTTTGAGATAGGGAGCTGAAATTTATAATATAGACTCTCCAGGGGCCCTTGATGCTCATGTGTTAATATTTTCAAATTCGCCACTGACACGCCCACAATTAAAAAAAATAATCAAAGTTTGAGCTAGGGAGCTGAAATTTATAATATAGACTCTCCAGGGGCCCTTGATGCTCACGTGTAAATATTTTCAAAATTCGCCCACAATTTAAAAAAAAAACCAAAGTTTGAACTAGGGTGCTAAAATTTATAATATAGACTGTCCAGTGGCCCTTGACGCTCATGTGTAAATATTTTCAAACTTCGCCTACTGACACGCCCGCAATTTAAAAAAAATAACAAAGTTTGAGCTAGGGAGCTAAAATTTATAATATAGACCCTCTAGTTGCCATTGATGCTCATGTGTAAATATTTTCAAAATTCGAACACTGACACGCCTACAATTTAAAAAAAAAAAAAACAAAGTTTGAGCTATTGAGCTGAAATTTATAATATAGACTTTCCAGGGGCCCTTGATGCTCATGTGTAAATATTTTCAAATTCGCCCACAATTTAAAAAAAAAACAAAGTTTGAACTAGGGTGCTAAAATTTATAATATAGACTGTTCAGTGGCCCTTGATGCTCATGTGTAAATATTTTCAAAATTCGCCTACTGACACGCCCGCAATTTAAAAAAAAAACAAAGCTTAAGCTATTGAGCTGAAATTTATAATATAGACTTTCCAGGGGCCCTTTATGCTCATGTGTAAATATTTTCAAATTCGCCCACAATTTACAAAAAAAAACAAAGTTTGAGTTAGGGAGCTGATATTTATAATATAGGCTCGCAAAGGGCCCATGATGCTCATGTGTAAATATTTTCAAAATTCGCCCACTGACACGCCCACAATTTAAAAAAAAACAAAGTTTGAGCTAGGGAGCTGAAATTTATATCATGGCCTCTCCAGGGGCCGTTGATGCTCATGTGTACATATTTTAGAAATTCGCCTACTGACATGCCCACAATTAAAAAAAAAACCAAAGTTTGAGCTAGGGAGCTGCAATTTATAATATAAACTCTCCAGGGGCCCTTGATGCTCATGTCTTAATATTTTCAAAATTCGCCCACAATTTAAAAAAAAAACCAAAGTTTGCCCTAGGGAGCTAAAATTTATAATATAGACCCTCTAGTTGCCCTTTATGCTCATGTGTAAATATTTTCAAAATTCGAACACTGACACGCCTACAATTTAAAAAAAAAAAACAAAGTTTGAGCTAGGGAGCTGAAATTTATAATATAGACTTTCCTGGGGCCCTTGATGCTCATGTGTAAATATTTTCAAATTCGCCCACAATTTACAAAAAAAAAACAAAGTTTGAGTTAGGGAGCTGATATTTATAATATAGGCTCTCAAGGGGCCCATGATGCTCATATGTAAATATTTTCAAAATTCGCCCACTGACACGCCCACAATTTAAAAAAAACCAAAGTTTGACCTAGGGAGCTGAAATTTATAATATGGACTCTCCAGGGGCCGTTGATGCTGATGTGTACATATTTTCAAAATTTGCCTACTGACACGCCCGCAATTTAAAAAAAAAAACAAAGTTTGACCTAAGGAGCTAAAATTTATAATATAGACTCTCCAGGGGCCCTTGATGCTCATGTGTAAATATTTTCAAAATTCGCCCACAACTGACACGACCACAATTTAAAAAAAAAAAAAAAGTTTGAGCTAGGGAGCTGAAATTTATAATATAGACTCTCCAGGGGCCCTTGATGCTCATGTGTAAATATTTTCAAAATTCGCCCACAACTGACACGACCACAATTTAAAAAAAAAAAACAAAGTTTGAGCTAGGGAGCTGAAATTTATAATATAGCCTCTCCAGTGGCCCTTGATGCTCATGTGTAAATATTTTCAAAATTTGCCTACTGACACGCCCGCAATCTAAAAAAAAAAACTAAAGTTTGACCTAAGGAGCTAAAATTTATAATATATACTCTCCAGGGGACCTTGATGCTCATATGTAAATATTTTCAAAATTCAAACCCTGACACACCCACAATTTAAAAAAAACAAAAGTTTGAGATAGGGAGCTGAAATTTATAATATAGACTCTCCAGGGGCCCTTGATGCTCATGTGTTAATATTTTCAAATTCGCCACTGACACGCCCACAATTAAAAAAAATAATCAAAGTTTGAGCTAGGGAGCTGAAATTTATAATATAGACTCTCCAGGGGCCCTTGATGCTCACGTGTAAATATTTTCAAAATTCGCCCACAATTTAAAAAAAAAACCAAAGTTTGAACTAGGGTGCTAAAATTTATAATATAGACTGTCCAGTGGCCCTTGACGCTCATGTGTAAATATTTTCAAACTTCGCCTACTGACACGCCCGCAATTTAAAAAAAATAACAAAGTTTGAGCTAGGGAGCTAAAATTTATAATATAGACCCTCTAGTTGCCATTGATGCTCATGTGTAAATATTTTCAAAATTCGAACACTGACACGCCTACAATTTAAAAAAAAAAAAAACAAAGTTTGAGCTATTGAGCTGAAATTTATAATATAGACTTTCCAGGGGCCCTTGATGCTCATGTGTAAATATTTTCAAATTCGCCCACAATTTACAAAAAAAAAACAAAGTTTGAGTTAGGGAGCTGATATTTATGTAGGATTTGAGGGTAATTGTACTGTGAGTAATACTAATCAGCAGGCAATGTGGTCAGCACATTCCTGCTCTTTTATTTCATATCTCCTTTCAGCCGTCGTCACGTCGCCGAGGGTCAACGGCTCGCGATTTAGGTTTCACATACTATCGTGCCGCTGACCTCATAAAACAACGATATAAAATGCCGCAGCACCACAATTCCAAGTAACAAGTAACACAATGCCAGCCATGAAGATAGCCGTGATCGTGGGTGCAGTATGTGCAGTGGGCACTGTGTTGATGGTGGCGAGGAAACTGCTGACCTGGTACAACGTACTACAGACGTTGGGTATGTGGGACTGGCTGTGAAGAATACGGGAGGCGATGACGATGGTGGCGATGGCTAGAAGCGGGGAGTTCGTTTTCAACCACCGCCGGGTGCAGTTTCGCAGTAACCCTCAGGTCCGAGTCAAAAGTCATCAAAATAAACGTTTGCCCATGTTGTTCTTCTCTGTTAAATAAAACTACTTGTAACTAATTGCTAAGAATATTGAGTGTTTTGTTATTTGTTCGGAATACCTATTGATTTGTGGGGATAACCTACAATTGGGGGCTCAACCGGGATCGGGATCCGTCTCTGAGGCGATTTGAGTTGTATGGGTTTGCGGGTTGTTTTTTTTCTTTCCATTTCTCTGAGTCGGGGTTTGTTTTTTTGGTCGATCGGAAAACTGTGAAAAGAAAGCTACGAAAGAAAAATTTGTGCGTTACGGCAAGCTACGAAAGAAAAATTTGTGCGCTACGGCAAGCTACGAAGAAAATTTGTGCGTAACGGCAAGCTACGAAAGAAAAATTTTTGCGTTACGGCAAGCTACGAAGAAAATTTGTGCGTTACGGCAAGCTACGAAGAAAAATTTGTGCGTTACGGCAAGCTACGAAGAAAAATTTGTGCGTTACGGCAAGCTACGAGGAAAATTTGTGCGGGACGGAAAGCTACGAAGGAATATTGTGCGTCATTACAGTTACGAAGGAAAAGTGAAAGACACGGGGAGATACGAAGGATAGACTGGCAGAAGGGTTAATTGAAGGGGGTGAAGTGGATGGACGAGTTACAAGAGCTCACGGTCAGACAACTACAGGCGTTCTTAAAAGAAAAGATCTTGTCATACCGTTACAACGTGAAGACAGATTTGTTAACCCGAATCTACAGTGCATTCGGAAGAGGAGTCATCAAGAAGGAAGACGTCATAGCAGCGACAAGGGGTAGTGATAGAGAGGCCAGCGACGAAGAGGAGACTATCGACGAGGGAGAAACGACGCAAGAAGAAATTTATGGAGAAGGGGAACTAAGCGGCAGAGCAGGGATCAACATGGCGAGTGAAAATAATTTCGTGTTCCGAGATGTAGAAGACGCGCTGGAGCATTTCTCAGGAGAAACAGGAAAAGGATTCGTAACCTGGATAAGAGATTTCGAGGAAATCGCAACAGTGTGCAGGTGGAACGAGGTACAGAAATTCCTGTATACGAAACGACTACTGAGGGGAGCGGCCAGGCTTGCGGTGGAGGCGAGGTCAGGTATATCTAGTTATGCCGCATTGAAAACTATTTTAGAAAAGGAGTTCAGCAGCAAGCGGTCCAGTATCGAAGTCCACCGGGCCTTGGGAGCGCGTAAAAAGAGGAACACGGAGAGTTTGCTGGAATACGTGTACTCGATGCAACAGCTCGCGAACGAAGGAGCCGTCGAGGAAGTATCATTGGTCGAGTACATACGCAACGGAATCGCGGACTCAGTGCACAACAAGACGATATTATACGAAGCAACGAGCGTGGAGGAGCTAAAAAGAAAATTGGAATGCTACAGCCAAATGAAAAGATTTATGCCAATGCAGAATACAAACATACAGAGTACGAACAGGAGTAACACGAGGCAGCAACCGCCGAGAGGAGTAGCCATGAACCCATCAGCACAAGGCAGACGGTACCACAACTGCGGCTCAGCAGCACACGTGGCGATAAACTGTCCAGACAGATCAAAAGGCACGCGCTGCTTTAATTGCAACCAATTCGGACATATATCGCCAAACTGTCCGGTAAAAAATGAACCATCAACATCGAGAGGAATAAGCCACGTGAACCGTATTGAGTCAGAGGGAAGTCACCTACCAATACAAGTGGAAGGCAGGCCGTATTTCGCGTTTATAGACAGCGGAAGCGACGTGTCCATCATGAACGAAACTGTGCAAAGGAGGATCAAAAACGCACAGCTCGAGACGTCGGGTATTATGTTGAAAGGAATGGGAAGCAGACCCCGGAGGACGCTAGGATCTTGCCTCACGGAGATTCACATTGGTGTGGACAGTCACTGGATCCGTTTTCACGTGGTGCCCGATCAGTGGGTGCCAGACGAAATTCTCTTAGGAAAGGACTTTCTTAGGAACGTGGAGCTGGTCATGAACAAAGGTCAGATAAAGAGCGTAACAAACATAAGTCCAGTGGAACCTGAAGTGGAGAACAGTTGCGCGTTGGAGGAAAACGATGTTTTCAAAATCGAGTGGACGGATGATAAGGAGAGTGAGGAAACAGAGCTGCGGGTGCGCAACGAGGAATATCGGGAATTGGTCACGAACATCATAAAGTCATACGCACCAAAAAATATAACAAAATCATGCATCGAGATGGGAATTGTGTTAATGGATGAGGTCCCAGTATACAGGATGGCACGGAGATTGGCCACCCCGGAAAGGGACGCCGTAAAACAGCAGATTCAAGAGTGGCTAGAAGAAGGAATAATAGTACCCAGTAGATCGGAATACGCCAGCCCAGTAGTCTTGGTAAAGAAGAAGGACGGGACTTGCCGACTGTGCATCGTCTATAGGGAGTTGAACAGAAAAATGCTAAAGGACAGGTTCCCGATGACAGTGATGGAGGAGGTGTTTGAGCAGATGCACAGCGCTAAGGTGTTCATAACGTTGGACCTAAGGAATGGGTTCTTTCACGTTGATGTGGCGAAAGGGAGCAGGAAATACACCGCGTTCGTAACCCCAGATGTACTGTTTTATTTACAGAAGCCCCAACTTGGACAGACATTCAACTTATAATGAGTTTGATGCCCTGTCCGATTCCATTACAAGAATTGTGACCCTTCATCCTCGTCCTGAAATCGTTATTGCGGGCGATTTCAATATACACAATTCAGGCTGGCTTCGACATTCTGGTCAGACAACACCCGAAGGAATGTACGTCGAGATCTTTGCTGAGGTAAATAACCTGACTCAGCTTGTAAATGAGCCGACACGAATACCGGACATTAGCAGCCAAACTGCCAACACTTTGGACTTGTTTCTTACCTCTCACCCCGATAAATACGCTTTGAACGTATTATCGCCTCTAGGTTCGTCAGACCATTGTGTCATATCAGCGAATTTCTCGTACTCCAACCACATACTTAAAGAACAAACTCCAAAAAGAACCGTATGGCAATACGAGAAAGCCAATTGGGAAAAACTAAACGGTTTCTTTAAGAGTTTTAACTGGTCGCTGTGCTTCCTCGACAGCGACGTGGATGCTGCTGCTGATATGATCACAAACATAATTCACCTGGGCATGAAATCTTTTATCCCTAACAGGATTAAAAGTATCACACCCAAGGTTAACGCGTGGTGTGACTCGAGCTGCAAAGAGGCTATCAGGTTAACCCTAGAAAGATAATCATATTTTGTATGACGTAAAAGATAATCATACGTCTCAGAGACGTATGAAACTTTGGTAGTGTATTTAATGAAACCCATGAACTTTTTAAAGAAATATTAACGTTTTATTTATTTATGTAGTTCATATTAAGTAAAATAAATCAATGATTTAGTATAAATAAATATTAATTTAAACAATAAACATAGGGACGGGCTACAGTCCGCTTGGGCGAACTGTTGGATACCCTATTCTTATTCCTATCCCTCATAAGTGGGCGTGACAAAAGTCTAAGTATGGTTGAATTGTTAAGAACGCTCTACATATTTTGTTATATAACATTTAAAGGATTTTATCAAAAAAACAACGCTCCCTAGCTCAAACTTGGGTGTTTCAATAAAATTGTTTTATTTAATTGTGGGCGTGTCAGTAGGCGGATTTATAAAAAATTAACACATGAGAATAAAGGGCCCCTAGAGAGTATATATTATTTCAGCTCCCTAGCTCAAACTTTGAATTTTCAAAAATCAGTGTCAGTGGGTGGATTTTGAAAATATTTACACATGAGCATAAAGGGCCCATAGAGAGTATATACTATAAATTTCAGCTTCCTAGCTGAAACTTTGGATTTTAAAAAATTAATATACCCTTAGAATAGGGTATAAAAAAATTATTTTATTTATTTGTGGGCGTGTCAGTGGGCGGATTTTGAAATTTTTTTATCCCGAGCAGTTTTAGGAGTCATAGATCATATATAAAAAATTTCAGCTTTCTAGCTCAAAATTCGATTTTTTCCAAAATTTGTTTTTTTTTAGTTTGTGGGCGTGTCTGTGGGCGGATTTCAAAAATTCGTAAACTTGATTATTTCGGGACCCTAGAGAGTATATGGTTAAAATTTCAGCTCTCTAGGTCCAGTTTAAAGGCCTAATTTTTGGCTACAGACGGACGGACATGGCTAGATCGACATTACTATCGATGCTGATCATAAATATAGTAACTTTTAGGGGTCTACGGGCAATATTAAGGTATGTTACAAACTATGCGTCAAAATTAATATACCCTTAGAATAGGGTATAAAAACAAAAAACTTAAGCCCCATTACAAATCAACAAAAAACAACTTATATTTTAAAGGAACCTTAAAATTGACATTAAATCATAATTGTTTGCCAAATTTTCATTCGGTTGAAAATAAGTCTACTAATAAGTCTTTAGTAATTTTAAATTATATACGATTAAATTAAATGTAAGAATGGCACAGGTCACTCACGCCCCCAGAAGTCCGGCATAGCTATAACTTGTTACCGCAGGTACTTACCACGGGTAGTAAAAACTTTTGGTCATTTGTTAAAAACATCAAGAATTCGACCTCATCATCTGTCCCGACACTCATTTACAATGGCATTCCAGATGTCAGCTCTATAGATAAGGCCAATCTGCTTGCTGCTCACTTTGCAGTCAGTTCAACGCTCCCAGATTGTGCTTTGTCTCCCCCTGTACTCGAGCGCGTAGAATTATCCATGGGACCAATCCACTTTCGCACTCGTACAGTGGCTAGAGTACTTCAAGATCTTGACGTTCACAAATCTGCTGGTCCAGATGGTATTTCCCCTATCGTTCTGAAGAGGTGTTCTTCTTCGTTGGCAAAACCATTGCGTAAGCTTTTCCATCGGTCCTATTCTTCAGAACTCTTTCCGGGAAGATGGAAAACAGCATTTGTCCAGCCTGTACCAAAAAAGGCGAATCTTCTTCACTCTCCTCCTACCGACCAATTGCACTTACGTCCCTTCTTTCTAAGGTCATGGAAACGCTGATAAACCGTCAGCTCATGAAATATCTTGAATCGCGAAAACTTCTTAATGACCGGCAGTATGGTTTTCGTAGCAACAGGTCCACTGGTGATTTGATGACATATCTAACCGAAAAGTGGAACCAATCTCTTCATCAAGGTGGTGAAAGTAAGATCATTGCGCTTGATATTTCAAAGGCATTTGACAGAGTTTGGCATCAAGCTCTTGTCGAAAATGCGTGCATTTGGAATCGATGATACTCTTCTTCAATGGATTAGAAATTACCTTTCGGACCGTTCAATTCAAGTTGTTTTGAACGGTTTCAAGTCTGCAACTCACCAAATAAATGCTGGTGTTCCCCAAGGCTCTGTTCTGTCCCCGACTATCTTTCTCATTTTTATAAATGATCTCCCGTCTGTTACTTCTAATCCAATCCATTCCTTTGCTGATGACAGTACCCTCAGCTTCTCATATTCGTTTCTTGGGTCACGCCCCTCATCTTCGGGTGTGGAACTGGAACGGCAACGTATGTTAAGCTCATTAAATTCCGATCTTAACAGCATAACTCAGTGGGGTAAAACCAATAGAGTGGAATTTAATGCTTCCAAAACTCAATACTGTCGCCTGTCATTAAAGCAAAACCCACACACACTGCCATTATCTACGAATGGCACTTACATCGCTGAAACCGAAAGACTTTCCATTCTCGGTATGTGTGTTAATGACAACCTTCGTATGACCACATATTCGATGTCGCCAAGAACGCCGCGAAATGTCTAGGATTCCTTAAGCGTTGTTAGAAATATTTCACCCCTTCTAATCTGGCTACAATTTATAAGGCGTTTATTCGCCCGAAACTCGAGTACAACGCTCATATCTGGTCCGGTGCACCAATAACTTATTTGGAGCTACTTGACAGGATCCAAAAACGCGCGATAAAACTCATTGGCGACCGAGACATCGCGAGATCCATTGACTCTTTTAGTTATCGTCGTAATGTCTCCTGCCTGTCGTTATTTTATCGTTATTTCCACCATAAGTGTTAAAACGAAATAGCCGGTTGCATTCCTCCCCTTGAACATTTCAACCGCAATACCCGCCATGCAAGGAATGCTCATCAGTTCACCCTCAAGCCTGTGTTCGGACGAACAGTAAGTTCAAAGAATCTTTCTTCAGCCGTACAACACGAATGTGGAATGCTCTTCCCCGCTCCATTTTTCCTACACGTTATAACCTACAGACATTCAAAACCAACGTGCATCGGCATCTCTCCTTTTCCTCTCACCCTAATTTCATTAACGCCCACGCTGTATAGCTAATACATTATAAGGGTCCCAACAAATCCCTTTAGTGCGCGCTTATTATAAATAAAAAAAAAATAAAAAATATATAGACTCTCCAGGGGACCTTGATGCTCATGTGTTAATATTTTCAAATTCGCCCACTGACACGCCCACAATTTACAAAAAAAACTAAAGTTTGAGATAGGGAGCTGAAATTTATAACATAGGCTCTTCAGTGGCCCTTGATGCTCTTGTGTAAATATTTTCAAAATTCGCCCACTGACAGCGCACAATTTTAAAAAAAAACAAATTTTGAGCTAGGAAGCTGAAATTTTATAATATAGACTCTCCAGGGGCCCTTGATGCTCATGTGTTAATATTTTCAAAATTCGCCTACTGACACGCCCGCAATTTAAAAACAAAAAAAAAATTTGACCTAGGGAGCTAAAATTTATAATAGAGACTCTCCAGGGGCCCTTGATGCTCATATGTAAATATTTTCAAAATTCGAACACTGACAGCCCACAATTTAAAAAAAAATCAAAGTTTGAGCTAGGGAGCTGAAATTTATAATATAGGCTCTCCAGGGGCCCTTGATGCTCTTGTGTAAATATTTTCAAAATTCGCCCACTGACAGCGCACAATTTAAAAAAAAAACAAATTTTGAGCTAGGAAGCTGAAATTTTATAATATAGACTCTTCAGGGGCGCTTGATGCTCTTGTGTAAATATTTTCAAAATTCGCCCACTGACACGCCCACAATTTAAAAAAAAAAACCAAAGTTTAAGCTTGGGAGCTGAACTTTATAATATAGACTCTCCAGGGGCCCTTGATGCTCTTGTGTAAATATTTGCAAAATTCGCCCACTGACACGCCCACAATTTAAAAAAAAAAAAAAAAGTTTGAGATAGGGAGCTGAAATTTCTGACAGCCCACAATTTAAAAAAAAAACCAAAGTTTGAGCTAGGAAGCAGACATTTTATAATATAGACTCTCCAAGGGCCCTTGATGCTCATGTGTAAATATTTTCAAATTCGCCCACTGACACGCCCACAATTTACAAAAAAAACCCAAAGTTTGAGCTAGGGAGCTGAAATTTATAATATAGGCTCTCCAGGGGTCCTTGATGCTCATGTGCAAATTTATAAAAAAAACAAAGTTTGAGTTAGGGAGCTGATATTTATAATATAGGCTCTCCAGGGGCCCTTGATGCTCTTGTGTAAATATTTTCAAAATTCGCTCACTTACAGCCCACAATTTAAAAAAAAAAAAGTTTGAGCCAGGGAGCTGAAATTTATAATATAGGCTCTCCAGGGGCCCTTGATGCTCTTGTGTTAATATTTTCAAATTCGCCGACTGAGACGCCCACAACTTAAAAAAAAACCCAAGTCTGAGCTATTGAGCTGAAATTTATAATATAGACTTTCCAGGGGCCCTTGATGCTCATGTCGTCGCTTTAAAAGCAGAGTGACATAAGTCAAAAATTGGCCGTTTTGAGTAAAGTACACAGAAAATTTCAAAAAAAAAACTTGTTTTTTTTGCCAAATCGTCATATTTCTATCTTTTAAACTGACAGGGTGAAGGCGAAGTGTCGTTCTGTATAACACCTAAACTCTGACAAACAATTTCCGAAAAGTGACACTTCCTTCTTTGTGTCATTCTGCTTTATAATGAGGGTATTAATTTTTTATTGGCAAAACGTCACATTTGTATTATGTCATTTTACCGCGAAACCAAAGCAGTATTGAATTTTTTTGAATACGGAAAAAAATTACATTTCTCTTTTGTGTCAAAAAACATATTTATTTCTTAAGCTCCTAAATGTCATAGTTCAAAAAGTGACATATTGCCTGCAAAAACTGAAGCGATGGCAGTGTTTAATTTTCTGTAATTACTGTAAGATGTGTCACTTTTCAAAAGCAAGATACTCTGTTTTAATTTTGAAACTATTCTTCAAGCCAAATTTATTGGTTTTTTAGATTGCATCTTAACCACTTTTTATTGCTTGTGAAGTTGGCAAGGCGAAAGGGGAATATAAACGCTCCAGAATGGGCAGTTTCAAGCGTAGAACCCCAGACAGTCACAAACTCCATCGTAAGCCCCTCGTCCAGTCCGACTTGCAGTAACAATACACTTCATGAAGTAAGGGATGAAATCACTGTCACTCAATCCACTTTTATACCGATGGATCCAAAACCGACGAGGGGTTGGAGGTGGTGTGTTCTCTGACAGGCTGAACCTCAGCCACTCCTTTTGCCTCCCTGATTGCTGAAGCGTGTTCCAGGCGGAAATCTTGGCGATTAAAGAAGTCCTATCGTGGCTGAAGAGAAAAGTGATATCCGCTATGTACATCTGGATCTTCTCAGATAGTCAGGCTGCGTTAAAATCCCTGGATTCTGTGTCCGCAAACTCTATCGTAGTCCGTGACTGTCGATCGTCTCTAGTGAAGATGGTGGAGCGTCTTAACATTCACCTATGCTGGGTGCCGGGACATAGAGACATTCCAGGGAACTGTAGGGCGGATGAACTCGCCAGACAAGGAACCATACTGCCCCTTCTACCTGGTAAAGGTCCATTAGGCATCCCAATTGCTACATGCAAACTCATGTTTATGAGACATACCGTTGAGAAATCTAACCTTAGGTGGACAAGTGGCAACACTTGTCTAGCGACAAAACAGATTTGGCCAAAGCTGGATCTGAAACGCTCTAAGTGTTTGATATCTCTGAACAGACTTCACATCGGTACTATAATTGGTGCGATCACCGGACACTCTCTCATAGGCAGGCATGCAACAAGGCTTGGCGTCCACACAAATGACTTCTGCAGAAGCTGTATGGATGAGGAGGAGGAGGGAACAATTCTCCACCTTCTCTGCAAATGCCCTGCACTCTCTCAAAGACGTAAACTACATTTAGGATCTTTCTTTTACAATGATCTTAGCGATCTCATTAACACCAACATCAAAAGTCTGTCAAGCTTCATCAAAAGCTCCAACTGGTGTAGGAGGGTGATACATCCGTGTGGTACCATAATGGAACTGTCATTGGTCTAAGTGTGTCGGCCTCTGCCGACTGCCACTATAACCTAACCTAACCTAACCTAACCTAACCTACTGTTCGTCTGGTAGCTCATCAGGAAGTTCAAACATTTTGCCAGTCTCAAATGAGATACCGGTCGAGCTGAACTCCGATGCCAAGGAAACGTTACAAGGTAAAAATAGGAAAATGTCGTACCAGTGAGTGGACCAAAAGCAAGGCAAAAGCTTTAAGGTATTTAGGAACAGCTTACGTTTCAAGCGGAAAAGATATGAAGGTTATCGAAGAAAGAGAACTGGGTCCTGTTTGTAAGTATAAGCTCAACTATTCTTAAAAGACTGCTGAACAGTGATTAAACTTTTTAAGTTTATGTTTAACTTAATTTTTATATGGTTTAAATCAAAAATAAGCCGACAGTAATACTTAAGAAGTTTTAGAAATAGGGCAGGTGAACATTGATTTAAGGTAAAATATATTAAATATACTTTTCTTTGTTTCTTTAAAAAAAAAAAAATATTTTAATTTTGTGTATGTAAAGACATTTTTTGAGCTAAATACAAAGCACTGCTTAACAGTTTTTTATGTTTAATATTTTTATTACATTTGTATATCAACACAATAAAAAATATTTAAGCAGAAACTCTTAAGTTAACTCTTACACTCAAAATTAAAAAATAAATTTGATATTAATCATCAATGGTTTTATTTCTAAACAAAACGACACTTTTCCGTATTGCTGTCTAAATTTATTACATATTATTGGCCGTTTTTTGTGCTAAACGACATAAGTCGAAATGAATTTTCTTAAATTACTTTATTTTGGATAGTTTCACTAATCCACTTGAAAGAAGAAAAAAAAAAGAAAATTTTTACCATAAATAGCTTTTAGGTTTTCGTTTAAATTCACAATGAAATAATTTTTTTTGTGTCAAAAATTATTTCAAATAGCTTTTCTGAAAAACTGCCTTTTTTGACTTATGTCACTCTGCTTTTAAAGCGACGATGTGTAAATATTTTCAAAATTCGCCCACTGACACGCCCGCAATTTAAAAAAAAAATCAAAGTTTGACCTAGGGACCTAAAATTTATAATATAGACTCTCCAGGGGTCCTTGATGCTCATATGTAAATATATTCAAAATTCGAACACTGACAGCCCACAATTTAAAAAAAAAAAACAAAGTTTGAGCTAGGGAGCTGAAATTTATAATCGGAGTTGCTGATTGCCCCCCGTCGCGTGCGGACGTGTTACTTTTTTAATCGCAATTTCGGTGCCAGTACATCGTCAAACATATGCATACCGGCCAATACAGTTCGCGAAAAAAAACAACAAAATCGCGCAGTGTGTGAACAAACAAAAAAAAAACAATAAATCCACATAGAGCCAGTGCCGGTGGCAGTGCTGAAAAAAAAAAATCAAAAACAACAGCGAAAAAAAGCAACAGCGTAGGGTATCGCTCCGTCCCCCATCCCACTTCATCATTGTTGCTCTTTCTTGACTATTGCATGTGTCGTTCGATTATCGTTTGGGCACTTGCAACGCTTTGGTAAAGGCAGCATCGGGCGAATAGCGGGGTCGTGAGTTGTTGATTTTGTTGGTGGACCAAAACAAATTACCGTACGGGCATAACACCTGCGGTAGATTGTTTTGGAAATCTAACGTATGTTTTCAATTCACGGCTTATTGCTTAGTTAGCGTCGGAGTTGTGTTTTCTTTTATGTTTGTATTTTCTAATGTGTAGGAATTTCGTTGTGGATGTCAGCAATATTCGCAGGTTGAGGAAACATTTTTTTTCATTATACGCGCATGTTTTTCATAACAAATCAGCTGTTTTGGCACTTATTGAAACCCAGGTTAGCGTTGGCTCTGATTTAACAGAGTTTAGTCTACCTGGGTACAACTTAGTGCCCTTATTCTTTCCCCATCGCGGTATCGCCGTTTATATACGTAGTGACGTAGCTTACCAACTTCAGCCCCAGTATGGTCAGTGTTCCAATCTGGAATTTAATTTCATTTAGTTCAAATTTCATGTCCGTAGGCAATTAATCCACTACTGTTTTATTTACAGAAGCCCCAACTTGGACAGACATTCAACTTATAATGAGTTTGATGCCCTGTCCGATTCCGTTACATGAATTGTGACCCTTCATCATCGTTCTGAAATCGTTATTGCGGGCGATTTCAATATACACAATTCAGGCTGGTTTCGACATTCTGGTCAGACAACACCCGAAGGAAGGTACGTCGAGATCTTTGCTGAGGTAAATAACCTGACTCAGCTTGTAAATGAGCCGACACGAATACCGGACATTTGCAGCCAAACTGCCAACACTTTGGACTTATTTCTTACCTCTCACCCCGATAAATACGCTTTGAACGTATTATCGCCTCTAGGTTCGTCAGACCATTGTGTCATATCAGCGAATTTCTCGTACTCCAACCACATAGTTAAAGAACAAACTCCAAAAAGAACCGTATGGCAATACGAGAAAGCCAATTGGGGAAAACTAAACGGTTTCTTTAAGAGTTTTAACTGGTCGCTGTGCTTCCTCGACAGCGACGTGGATGCTGCTGCTGATATGATCACAAACATAATTCACCTGGGCATGAAATCTTTTATCCCTAACAGGATTAAAAGTATCAAACCCAAGGTTAACGCGTAGTGTGACTCGAGCTGCAAAGAGGCTATCAGGTTAAAAGAGGTAAGTTTTTGGCTATTCAAAGCCAACCCATCTGAGGAAAGCCGTAAAAAGTTTAAACGAGCCAGAAATGACTACAATGCCCACATTAATCGTGTCAAATTCTCCTATGACCAAAAGTTGAGGCAAAAAATACTACAAAGTCCCACGGGTAGTAAAAACTTTTGGTCATTTGTTAAAAACATCAAGAATTCGACCTCATCATCTGTCCCGACACTCATTTACAATGGCATTCCAGATGTCAGCTCTATAGATAAGGCCAATCTGCTTGCTGCTCACTTTGCAGTCAGTTCAACGCTCCCAGATTGTGCTTTGTCTCCCCCTGTACTCGAGCGCGTAGAATTATCCATGGGACCAACCCACTTTCGCACTCGTACAGTGGCTAGAGTACTTCAAGATCTTGACGTTCACAAATCCGCTGGTCCAGATGGTATTTCCCCTATCGTACTGAAGAGGTGTTCTTCTTTGCTGGCAAAACCATTGCGTAAGCTTTTCCATCTGTCCTATTCTTCAGGACTCTTTCCGGGAAGATGGAAAACAGCATTTGTCCAGCCTGTACCAAAAAAATTCGAATCTTCTTCTCTCTCCTCCTACCGACAAATTGCACTTACGTCCCTTCTTTCTAAGGTCATGGAAACGCTGATAAACCGCCAGCTCATGAAATATCTTGAATCGCGAAAACTTCTTAATGACCGGCAGTATGGTTTTCGTAGCAACAGGTCCACTGGTGATTTTATGACATATCTAACCGAAAAGTGGAACCAATCTCTTCATCAAGGTGGTGAAAGTAAGATCGTTGCGCTTGATATTTCAAAGGCATTTGACAGAGTTTGGCATCAAGCTCTCTTGTCGAAAATGCGTGCATTTGGAATCGATGATACTCTTCTTCAATGGATTAGAAATTACCTTTCGGACCGTTCAATTCAAGTTGTTTTGGACGGTTTCAAGTCTGCAACTCACCAAATAAATGCTGGTGTCCCCCAAGGCTCTGTTCTGTCCCCGACTCTCTTTCTCATTTTTATATTTATAATTTATAAATGATCTCCTGTCTGTTATTTCTAATCCAATCCATTCCTTTGCTGATGACAGTACCCTCAGCTTCTCATATTCGTTTCTTGGGTCACGCCCCTCATCTTCGGGTGTGGAACTAGAACGGCAACGTATGTTAAGCTCATTAAATTCCGATCTTAACAGCATAACTCACTGGGGTAAAACCAATAGAGTGCAATTAAATGCTTCCAAAACTCAATGCTGTCTACTGTCATTAAAGCAAAACCCAGACACACTGCCATTATCTATGAATGGCACTTACATCGCTGAAACCGAAAGACTTTCCATTCTCGGTATGTGTGTTAATGACAACCTTCGTATGACCACATATTCGATGTCGCCAAGAACGCCGCGAAATGTCTAGGATTCCTTAAGCGTTGTTAGAAATATTTCACCCCTTCTAATCTGGCTACAATTTATAAGGCGTTTATTCGCCCGAAACTCGAGTACAACGCTCATATCTGGTCCGGTGCACCAATAACTTATTTGGAGCTACTTGACAGGATCCAAAAACGCGCGATAAAACTCATTGGCGACCGAGACATCGCGAGATCGATTTACTCTCTTAGTCATCGTCGTAATGTCTCCTGCCTGTCGTTATTTTATCGTTATTTCCACCATAAGTGCTCAAACAAAAAAGCCAGTTGCATTCCTCCCCTTGAACATTTAAACCGCAATACCCGCCATGCAAGGAATGCTCATCAGTTCACCCTCAAGCCTGTGTTCGGACGTACAGTGAAGTTCAAAGAAACTTTCCTCAGCCGTACAACACGAATGTGGAATGCTCTTCCCCGCTCCATTTTTCCTACACATTATAACCTACAGACATTCAAAACCAACGTGCATCGGCATCTCAATTTACAAAAAAAAACTAAATTTTGAGCTAGGGAGCTGAAATTTATAATATAGGCTCTTCAGGGGCCCTTGATGCTCTTCTGTAAATATTTTCAAAGTTCGCCCACTGACACGCCCACAATTTAAAAAAAACAAAAGTTTGAGCTACGGAGCTGAAATTTATAATATAGACTCTCCAGTGGCCCTTTATGCTCATGTGTAAATATTTTCAATATGCGCCTACTGACACGCCCGCAATTTAAAAAAAAACAAAGTTTGAGCTTGGAAGCTGAACTTTATAATATAGGCTCTCCAGGGGCCCATGATGCTCATGTGTAAATATTTTCAAAATTCGCCCACTGACACGCCCACAATTTAAAAAAAACCAAAGTTTGAGCTAGGGAGCTGAAATTTATAATATGGGCTCTTCAGGGGCCTTTTTTTTTTTTAAATTCATTTTTATTAATTATTAGCTTATATCAACTTATATACTAGACAAAAATGAGTAAATCTAACTTAACATTAACAGGATACTTATTCTAGATTATTGATCCTTATGCGGACGCCCTAAACTTAACTCTATCTTATAATTATTGCCTTTCGGCCTAAAAACTATTTTACGAACTAATCTTACATATTATGTTTTCATCGAGAAAATTTTTAAGAAAACTCGGCATCTTTATCAAATTTTATATTTTTATATAAAAAAACAAATTACAAACTACCTACTCTACTTACTTAAACTACTTAACATATTCTAACTATGCTCTTCAGGGGCCGTTGATGCTCATGTGTACATATTTTAAAAATTCGCCCACTGACACGACCACAATTTACAAAAAAAACAAAGTTTGAGCTAGGGAGCTGAAATTTATAATATAGGCTCTCCAGGGGCCCTTGATGCTCATATGTAAATATTTTCAAAATTCGAACACTGACAGCCCACAATTTAACAAAAAAAAACCAAGTTTGAGCCAGGGAGCTGCAATTTATAATAGAGGCTCTCCAATGGGCCCTTGATGCTCTTGTGTAAATATTTTCAAAATTCGCCCACTGACTCGCCCACAATTTAAAAAAAAACCAAAGTTTAAGCTTGGGAGCTGAACTTTATAATATAGACTCTCCAGGGGCCCTTGATGCTCATGTGTTAATATTTTCAAATTCGCCCACTGACGCGCCCATAATTTAAAAAAAAAAAACAAAGTTTGAGCTAGGGAGCTGAAATTTTATAATATAGAGTCTCAAGGGGCCCTTGATGCTCATATGTAAATATTTTCAAAATTCGACCACAATTTAAAAAAAAAACAAAGTTTGAGCCAGGGAGCTGAAATTTATAATATAGGCTCTCCAAGGGCCCTTGATGCTCTTGTGTAAATATTTTCAAATTCGCCCACTGAGACGCCCACAACTTAAAAAAAACCCAAAGTTTGAGCTAGGGAGCTGAAATTTATAATATAGACTCTCCAGGGGCCATTGATGCTCATGTCTTAATATTTTCAAAATTTGCCCACAATTTAAAAAAAAACCAAAGTTTGACCTAGGGAGCCAAAATTTATAATATAGACTCTCCAAGGGCCCTTGATGGTCTTGTGTTAATATTTTCAAATTCGCCACTGACACGCGCACAATTTAAAAAAAAAAAAAAGTTTGAGTTAGGGAGCTGACATTTATAATATAGTCTCTCCAGGGGCCCTTGAAGCTCTTGTGTTAATATTTTCAATTTCGCCCACTGAGACGCCGACAACTTAAAAAAAACAAAGTTTGAGCTAGGGAGCTGAAATTTATAATATGGATACTCCAGGGGCCCTTGATGCTCATGTGTAAATATTTTCAAAATTCGCCGACTGACACGCTCACTATTTAAAAAAAAAAAAACTATGTTTGAGCTAGGGAGCTGAAATTTATAATATAGACTCTTCAGGGGCCCTTAATGCTCATGTCTTAATATTTTCAAAATTCGCCCACAATTAAAAAAAAAAAACCAAAGTTTGACCTAGGGAGCTAAAAGTTATAATATAGACCCTCCAGGGGAACTTGATGCTCATGTGTAAATATTTTCAAAATTCGAACACTGACACGCCTACAATTTAAAAAAAAAAACAAAGTTTGAGCTATTGAGCTGAAATTTATAATATAGACTTTCCAGGGGCCACTGATGCTCATGTGTAAATATTTTCAAATTCTCCCACAATTTACAAAAAAAACAAAGTTTGAGCTAGGGAGCTGAAATTTATAATATAGACTCTCCAGGGGCCCTCGATGCTCATGTGTAAATATTTTCAAAATTCGCCTACAATTAAAAAAAAAACAAAGTTTAAGCTTGGGAGCTGAACTTTATAATATAGACTCTCCAGGGGCCCTTGATGCTCATATGTAAATATTTTCAAAATTCGAACACTGACAGCCCACAATTTAACAAAAAAAAACAAAGTTTGAGCCAGGGAGCTGAAATTTATAATAGAGGCTCTCCAAGGGGCCCTTGACGCTCTTGTCTAAATATTTTCAAAATTCGCCAACTGACACGCCCACAATTTAAAAAAAAAACAAAGTTTAAGTTTGGGAGCTGAACTTTATAATATAGACTTTCCAGGGGCCCCTGATGCTCATGTGTAAATATTTTCAAAATTCGAACACTGACAGCCCACAATTAAAAAAAAAAAAAACAAAGTTTGAGCTAGGGAGCTGAAACTTATAATATAGGCTCTCCAGGGGCCCTTGATGCTCTTGTGTAAATATTTTCAAAATTCGCCCATTGACACGCCCACAATTAAAAAAAAAACAAAAGTTTGAGATAGGGCGCTGAAATTTATAATATAAACTCTCCAGGGGCCCTTGATGCTCATATGTAATTATTTTCAAAATTCGAACACTGACAGCCCACAATTTAAAAAAAAAAAAAAGTTTGAGTTAGGGAGCTGACATTTATAATATAGTCTCTCCAGGGGCCCCTGAAGCTCTTGTGTTAATATTTTCAATTTCGCCCACTGAGACGCCGACAACTTAAAAAAAACAAAGTTTGAGCTAGGGAGCTGAAATTTATAATATGGATACTCCAGGGGCCCTTGATGCTCATGTGTAAATATTTTCAAAATTCGCCGACTGACACGCTCACTATTAAAAAAAAAAAAAACTATGTTTGAGCTAGGGAGCTGAAATTTATAATATAGACTCTTCAGGGGCCCTTAATGCTCATGTCTTAATATTTTCAAAATTCGCCCACAATTAAAAAAAAAAAACCAAAGTTTGACCTAGGGAGCTAAAAGTTATAATATAGACCCTCCAGGGGAACTTGATGCTCATGTGTAAATATTTTCAAAATTCGAACACTGACACGCCTACAATTTAAAAAAAAAAACAAAGTTTGAGCTATTGAGCTGAAATTTATAATATAGACTTTCCAGGGGCCACTGATGCTCATGTGTAAATATTTTCAAATTCTCCCACAATTTACAAAAAAAACAAAGTTTGAGCTAGGGAGCTGAAATTTATAATATAGACTCTCCAGGGGCCCTCGATGCTCATGTGTAAATATTTTCAAAATTCGCCCACAATTAAAAAAAAAACAAAGTTTAAGCTTGGGAGCTGAACTTTATAATATAGACTCTCCAGGGGCCCTTGATGCTCATATGTAAATATTTTCAAAATTCGAACACTGACAGCCCACAATTTAACAAAAAAAAACAAAGTTTGAGCCAGGGAGCTGAAATTTATAATAGAGGCTCTCCAAGGGGCCCTTGACGCTCTTGTCTAAATATTTTCAAAATTCGCCCACTGACACGCCCACAATTTAAAAAAAAAAACAAAGTTTAAGCTTGGGAGCTGAACTTTATAATATAGACTTTCCAGGGGCCCCTGATGCTCATGTGTAAATATTTTCAAAATTCGAACACTGACAGCCCACAATTAAAAAAAAAAAAAACAAAGTTTGAGCTAGGGAGCTGAAACTTATAATATAGGCTCTCCAGGGGCCCTTGATGCTCTTGTGTAAATATTTTCAAAATTCGCCCATTGACACGCCCACAATTAAAAAAAAAACAAAAGTTTGAGATAGGGCGCTGAAATTTATAATATAAACTCTCCAGGGGCCCTTGATGCTCATATGTAATTATTTTCAAAATTCGAACACTGACAGCCCACAATTTAAAAAAAAAAACAAAGTTTGAGCTAGGGAGCTGAAATTTATAATATAGGCTCTCCGGGGGCCCTTGATGCTCTTGTGTTAATATTTTCAAAATTCGCCCACTGACACGCCCACAATTTAAAAAAAAAAACAAAAGTTTGAGATAGGGAGCTGAAATTTATAATATAGACTCTCCAGGGGCCCTTGATGCTCATGTGTAAATATTTTCAAAATTCGTCCACTGACACGCCCACAATTTAAAAAAAAACTTAAGTTTGAGCTAGGGAGCTGAAATTTATAATATAGACTCTCCAGGGGCCCTTGATGCTCATATGTAAATATTTTCAAAATTCGACCACTGACAGCCCACAATTTAAAAAAAAAACAAAGTTTGAGCCAGGGAGCTGAAATTTATAATATAGGCTCTCCAAGGGCCCTTGATGCTCTTGTGTAAATATTTTCAAAATTCGCCCACAATTTAAAAAAAACCAAAGTTTGAATTAGGGTGCTAAAATTTATAATATAGACTGCCCAGTGGACCTTGATGCTCATGTGTAAATATTTTCAAAATTCGCCTACTGACACGCCCGCAATTTAAAAAAAAAAAAAAAAGTTTGACCTAGGGAGCTAAAATTTATAATATAGACTCTCCAGGGGCCCTTGATGCTCATATGTAAATATTTTCAAAATTCGCCTACTGACACGCCCGCAATTTAAAAAAAAAAACAAAGTTTGAGCTAGGGAGCTGAAATTTATAATATAGACTCTCCAGGGGAACTTGATGCTCATATGTAAATATTTTCAAAATTCGACCACTGACAGCCCACAATTTAAAAAAAAAAACAAAGTTTGAGCCAGGGAGCTGCAATTTATAATATAGGCTCTAAAAGGGCCCTTGATGCTCTTGTGTAAATATTTTCAAATTCGCCCACTGAGACGCCCACAACTTAAAAAAAACCAAAGTTTGAGCTAGGGAGCTGAAATTTATAATATAGACTTTCCAGGGGCCCTTGATGGTCATGTGTAAATATTTTCAAAATTCGCCTACTGACACGCCCGCAATTTAAAAAAAAAACAAAGTTTGAGCTAGGGAGCTGAAATTTATAATATAGACTCTCCAAGGGCCCTCGATGCTCTTGTGTTAATATTTTCAAATTCGCCCACTGACACGCCCACAACTTAAAAAAAAAACCAAAGTTTGAGCTAGGGAGCTGAAATTTATAATATAGACTTTCCAGGGGCCCTTGATGCTCATGTGTAAATATTTTCAAAATTCGCCTACTGACACGCCCGCAATTTAAAAAAAAAAACAAAGTTTGAGCTAGGGAGCTGAAATTTATAATATAGACTCTCCAGGGGCCCTTGATGCTCATGTCTTATTATTTTCAAAATTTGCCCACAATTTAAAAAAAAAAACAAAAGTTTGACCTAGGGAGCTAAAATTTATAATATAGACTCTCCAAGGGCCCTTGATGCTCTTGTGTTAATATTTTCAAATTCGCTAACTGACACGCCCACAATTTAAAAAAAAAAAAGTTTGAGTTAGGGAGCTGATATTTATAATATAGTCTCTCCAGGGGCCCTTGAAGCTCTTGTGTTAATATTTTCAATTTCGCCCACTGAGACGCCCACAACTTTAAAAAAAACCAAAGTTTGAGCTATTGAGCTGAAATTTATAATATAGACTTTCCAGGGGGCCTTGATGCTCATGTGTAAATATTTTCAAAATTCGCCTACTGACACGCCCGCAATTTTAAAAAAAAAATCTAAGTTTGACCTAGGGAGCTGAAATTTATAATATGGCCTCTCCAGGGGCCCTTGATTCTCATGTGTAAATATTTTCAAAATTCGCCTACTGACACGCTCACTATTTAAAAAAAAAACTAAGTTTGAGCTAGGGAGCTGAAATTTATAATATAGACTCTCCAGGGCCCCTTAATGTTCATGTCTTAATATTTATATTTAATCTTAATATTAGACGCCCACAACTTAAAAAAAAAACAAAGTTTGAGCTATTGAGCTGAAATTTATAATATAGACTCTCCAGGGGCCCTTGATGCTCATGTGTAAATATTTTCAAAATTCGCCTACTGACACGCCCGCAATTTAAAAAAAAAAAACTAAGTTTGAGCTAGGGAGCTGAAATTTATAATATGGACTCTCCAGGGGCCCTTGATACTCATGTGTAAATATTTTCAAAATTAGCACTGACACGCTCACTATTTAAAAAAAAAACTAAGTTTGAGCTAGGGAGCAGAAATTTATAATATAGACTCTCCACGGGCCCTTAATGCTCATGTCTTAATATTTTCAAAATTCGCACACAATTAAAAAAAAAAAATATAATATAATAATATAGACCCTCCAGGGGCCCTTGATGCTCATGTGTAAATATTTTCAAAATTCGAACACTGACACGCCTACAATTTAAAAAAAAAAAAAACAAAGTTTGAGCTATTGAGCTGAAATTTATAATATAGACTTTCCCGGGGCCCTTGATGCTCATATGTAAATATTTTCAAAATTCGCCCACAATTTAAAAAAAAACCAAAGTTTGAACTAGGGTGCTAAAATTTATAATATAGACTGCCCAGTGGCCCTTGATGCTCATGTGTAAATATTTTCAAAATTCGCCTCCTGACACGACCGCAATTTAAAAAAAAAACAAAGTTTAAGCTTGGGAGCTGAACTTTATAATATAGACTTTCCAGGGGCCCCTGATGCTCATGTGTAAATATTTTCAAAATTCGAACACTGACAGCCCACAATTTAAAAAAAAAAACAAAGTTTGAGCTAGGGAGCTGAAATTTGTAATATAGGCTCTCCAGGGGCCCTTGATGCTCATATGTAAATATTTTCAAAATTCGACCACAATTTAAAAAAAAAACAAAGTTTGAGCCAGGGAGCTGAAATTTATAATATAGGCTCTCCAAGCGCCCTTGATGCTCTTGTGTAAATATTTTCAAATTCGCCTACTGAGACGCCCACAACTTAAAAAAAAACCAAAGTTTGAGCTAGGGAGCTGAAATTTATAATATAGACTCTCCAGGGGCCATTGATGCTCATGTCTTAATATTTTCAAAATTTGCCCACAATTTAAAAAAAAAACCAAAGTTTGACCTAGGGAGCTAAAATTTATAATATAGACTCTCCAAGGGCCCTTGATGGTCTTGTGTTAATATTTTCAAATTCGCCACTGACACGCGCACAATTTAAAAAAAAAAAAAAGTTTGAGTTAGGGAGCTGACATTTATAATATAGTCTCTCCAGGGGCAATTGAAGCTCTTGTGTTAATATTTTCAATTTCGCCCACTGAGACGCCGACAACTTAAAAAAAAACAAAGTTTGAGCTAGGGAGCTGAAATTTATAATATGGATACTCCAGGGGCCCTTGATGCTCATGTGTAAATATTTCCAAAATTCGCCGACTGACACGCTCACTATTTAAAAAAAAAAAACTATGTTTGAGCTAGGGAGCTGAAATTTATAATATAGACTCTACAGGGGCCCTTAATGCTCATGTCTTAATATTTTCAAAATTCGCCCACAATTAAAAAAAAAACCAAAGTTTGACCTAGGGAGCTAAAATTTATAATATAGACCCTCCAGGGGAACTTGATGCTCATGTGTAAATATTTTCAAAATTCGAACACTGACACGCCTACAATTAAAAAAAAAAACAAAGTTTGAGCTATTGAGCTGAAATTTATAATATAGACTTTCCAGGGGCCCCTGATGCTCATGTGTAAATATTTTCAAATTCTCCCACAATTTACAAAAAAAACAAAGTTTGAGCTAGGGAGCTGAAATTTATAATATAGACTCTCCAGGGGCCCTCGATGCTCATGTGTAAATATTTTCAAAATTCGCCCACAATTAAAAAAAAAAACAAAGTTTAAGCTTGGGAGCTGAACTTTATAATATAGACTCTCCAGGGGCCCTTGATGCTCATATGTAAATATTTTCAAAATTCGAACACTGACAGCCCACAATTTAACAAAAAAAAACAAAGTTTGAGCCAGGGAGCTGAAATTTATAATAGAGGCTCTCCAAGGGGCCCTTGACGCTCTTGTCTAAATATTTTTAAAATTCGCCCACTGACACGCCCACAATTTAAAAAAAAAAACAAAGTTTAAGCTTGGGAGCTGAACTTTATATTATAGACTTTCCAGGGGCCCCTGATGCTCATGTGTAAATATTTTCAAAACTCGAACACTGACAGCCCACAATTTAAAAAAAAAAAACAAAGTTTGAGCTAAGGAGCTGAAACTTATAATATAGGCTCTCCAGGGGCCCTTGATGCTCTTGTGTAAATATTTTCAAAATTCGCCCATTGACACGCCCACAATTAAAAAAAAAAACAAAAGTTTGAGATAGGGCGCTGAAATTTATAATATAAACTCTCCAGGGGCCCTTGATGCTCATATGTAATTATTTTCAAAATTCGAACACTGACAGCCCACAATTTAAAAAAAAAAAAACAAAGTTTGAGCTAGGGAGCTGAAATTTATAATATAGGCTCTCCAGGGGCCCTTGATGCTCTTGTGTAAATATTTTCAAAATTCGCCCACTGACACGCCCACAATTTAAAAAAAAACAAAAGTTTGAGATAGGGAGCTGAAATTTATAATATAGACTCTCCAGGGGCCCTTGATGCTCATGTGTAAATATTTTCAAAATTCGTCCACTGACACGCCCACAATTTAAAAAAAAAACTAAAGTTTGAGCTAGGGAGCTGAAATTTATAATATAGACTCTCCAGGGGCCCTTGATGCTCATATGTAAATATTTTCAAAATTCGACCACTGACAGCCCACAATTTAAAAAAAAAACAAAGTTTGAGCCAGGGAGCTGAAATTTATAATATAGGCTCTCCAAGGACCCTTGATGCTCTTGTGTAAATATTTTCAAAATTCGCCCACAATTTAAAAAAAACCAAAGTTTGAATTAGGGTGCTAAAATTTATAATATAGACTGCCCAGTGGCCCTTGATGCTCATGTGTAAATATTTTCAAAATTCGCCTACTGACACGCCCGCAATTTAAAAAAAAAAAAAGTTTGACCTAGGGAGCTAAAATTTATAATATAGACTCTCCAGGGTCCCTTGATGCTCATATGTAAATATTTTCAAAATTCGCCTACTGACACGCCCGCAATTTAAAAAAAAAAACAAAGTTTGAGCTAGGGAGCTGAAATTTATAATATAGACTCTCCAGGGGAACTTGATGCTCATATGTAAATATTTTCAAAATTCGACCACTGACAGCCCACAATTTAAAAAAAAAAACAAAGTTTGAGCCAGGGAGCTGCAATTTATAATATAGGCTCTAAAAGGGCCCTTGATGCTCTTGTGTAAATATTTTCAAATTCGCCCACTGAGACGCCCACAACTTAAAAAAAACCAAAGTTTGACCTAGGGAGCTAAAATTTATAATATAGACTCTCCAAGGGCCCCTGATGCTCTTGTGTTAATATTTTCAAATTCGCTAACTGACACGCCCACAATTTAAAAAAAAAAAAGTTTGAGTTAGGGAGCTGATATTTATAATATAGTCTCTCCAGGGGCCCTTGAAGCTCTTGTGTTAATATTTTCAATTTCGCCCACTGAGACGCCCACAACTTAAAAAAAAACCAAAGTTTGAGCTATTGAGCTGAAATTTATAATATAGACTTTCCAGGGGGCCTTGATGCTCATGTGTAAATATTTTCAAAATTCGCCTACTGACACGCCCGCATTTTTTAAAAAAAAATCTAAGTTTGACCTAGGGAGCTGAAATTTATAATATGGCCCAGGGGCCCTTGATACTCATGTGTAAATATTTTCAAAATTAGCACTGACACGCTCACTATTTAAAAAAAAAAACTAAGTTTGAGCTAGGGAGCAGAAATTTATAATATAGACTCTCCACGGGCCCTTAATGCTCATGTCTTAATATTTTCAAAATTCGCACACAATTAAAAAAAAAAAATTTATAATATAATAATATAGACCCTCCAGGGGCCCTTGATACTCATGTGTAAATATTTTCAAAATTCGAACACTGACACGCCTACAATTTAAAAAAAAAACAAAGTTTGAGCTATTGAGCTGAAATTTATAATATAGACTTTCCCGGGGCCCTTGATGCTCATGTGTAAATATTTTCAAATTCGCCCACAATTTACAAAAAAAAAAACAAAGTTTGAGCTAGGGAGCTGAAATTTATAATATAGACTCTCCAGGGGCCCTTGATGCTCATGTGTAAATATTTTCAAAATTCGCCCACAATTTAAAAAAAAACCAAAGTTTGAACTAGGGTGCTAAAATTTATAATATAGACTGCCCAGTGGCCCTTGATGCTCATGTGTAAATATTTTCAAAATTCGCCTTCTGACACGACCGCAATTTAAAAAAAAAAAACAAAGTTTAAGCTTGGGAGCTGAACTTTATAATATAGACTTTCCAGGGGCCCCTGATGCTCATGTGTAAATATTTTCAAAATTCGAACACTGACAGCCCACAATTTAAAAAAAAAACAAAGTTTGATCTAGGGAGCTGAAATTTATAATATAGACTTTCCAGGGGCCCTTGATGCTCATGTGTAAATATTTTCAAAATTCGCCTACTGACACGCCCGCAATTTAAAAAAAAAACAAAGTTTGAGCTAGGGAGCTGAAATTTATAATATAGACTCTCCAAGGGCCCTTGATGCTCATGTGTTAATATTTTCAAATTCGCCCACTGACACGCCCACAATTTACAAAAAAAACCAAAGTTTGAGCTAGGGAGCTGAAATTTATAATATAGACTCTCCAGGGGCCCTTGATGCTCATGTGTAAATATTTTCAAAATTCGTCCACTGACACGCCCACAATTTAAAAAAAAAACTAAAGTTCGAGCTAGGGAGCTGAAATTTATAATATAGACTCTCCAGGGGCCCTTGATGCTCATATGTAAATATTTTCAAAATTCGACCACTGACAGCCCAAAATTAAAAAAAAAAAAACAAAGTTTGAGCCAGGGCGCTGAAATTTATAATATAGGCTCTCCAAGGGCCCTTGATGCTCTTGTGTAAATATTTTCAAATTCGCCCAGTGAGACGCCCACAACTTAAAAAAAAAACCAAAGTTTGAGCTAGGGAGCTGAAATTTATAATATAGACTTTCCAGGGGCCCTTGATGCTCATGTGTAATTTCATGTATATTTTCAAAATTCGCCTACTGATACGCCCACAATTTACAAAAAAAAACAAAGTTTGAGCTAGGGAGCTGAAATTTATAATATAGACTCTCCAGGGGCCCTTGATGCTCATATGTAAATATTTTCAAAATTCGAACACTGACAGCCCACAATTTAAAAAAAAAAACAAAGTTTGAGCTAGGGAGCTGAAATTTATAATATAGGCTCTCCAGGGGCCCTTGATGCTCATATGTAAATATTTTCAAAACGAACACTGACGGCCATGGAGCTGAAATTTATAATAGAGGCTCTCCAAGGGGCCCTTGATGCTCTTGTGTAAATATTTTCAAAATTCGCCCACTGACACGCCCACAATTTAAAAAAACCAAAGTTTGAGCTAGGGAGCTGAAATTTATAATATAGGCTCTCCAGGGGCCCTTGATGCTCATATGTAAATATTTTCAAAACTAACACTGACAGCCCACAATTTAACAAAAAAAAAACAAAGTTTGAGCTAGGGAGCTGAAATTTATAATATAGACTCTCCAGGTTCCCTTGATGCTCATATGTAAATATTTTCAAAATTCGAACACTGACAGCCCACAATTTAAAAAAAAACAAAGTTTGAGCTAGGGAGCTGAAATTTTATAATATAGACTCTCCAGGGGCCCTTGATGCTCATATGTAAATATTTTCAAAATTCGACCACTGACAGCCCACAATTTAAAAAAAACAAAGTTTGAGCCAGGGAGCTGAAATTTATAATATAGGCTCTCCAAGGGCCGTTGATGCTCTTGTGTAAATATTTTCAAATTCGCCTACTGAGACGCCCACAACTTAAAAAAAAAACAAAGTTTGAGCTAGGGAGCTAAAATTTATAATATAGACTCTCCAAGGGCCCTTGATGCTCTTGTGTTAATATTTTCAAATTCGCCCACTGACACGCCCACAACTTAAAAAAAACCAAAGTTTGAGCTACGGAGCTGAAATTTATAATATAGACTTTCCAGGGGCCCTTGATGCTCATGTGTAAATATTTTCAAAATTCGCCTACTGACACGCCCGCAATTTAAAAAAAAAAACAAAGTTTGAGCTAGGGAGCTGATTTATAATATAGACTCTCCAGGGGCCCTTGATGCTCATGTCTTAATATTTTCAAAATTTGCCCACAATATAAAAAAAAAACCAAAGTTTGACCTAGGGAGCTAAAATTTATAATATAGACTCTCCAAGGGCCCTTGATGCTCTTGTGTTAATATTTTCAAATTCGCCCACTGACACGCCCACAATTTAAAAAAAAAAAAAGTTTGAGTTAGGGAGCTGATATTTATAATATAGTCTCTCCAGGGGCCCTTGAAGCTCTTGTGTTAATATTTTCAATTTCGCTCACTGAGACGCCCACAACTTAAAAAAAAACCAAAGTTTGAGCTATTGAGCTGAAATTTATAATATAGACTTTCCAGGGGCCCTTGATGCTCATGTGTAAATATTTTCAAAATTCGCCTACTGAAACGCCCGCAATTAAAAAAAAAAACAAAGTTTGAACTAGGGAGCTGAAATTTATAATATGGACTCTCCAGAGGCCCTTGATACTCATGTGTAAATATTTTCAAAATTAGTCTACTGACACGCTCACTATTTAAAAAAAATACTAAGTTTGAGCTAGGGAGCTGAAATTTATAATATACACTCTCCACTGGCCCTTAATGCTCATGTCTTAATATTTTCAAAATTCGCACACAATTAAAAAAAAAGAATTTATAATATAATAATATAGACCCTCCAGGGGCCCTTGATGCTCATGAGTAAATATTTTCAAAATTCGAACACTGACACGCCTACAATTTAAAAAAAAAACAAAGTTTGAGCTATTGAGCTGAAATTTATAATATAGACTTTCCAGGGGCCCTTGATGCTCATGTGTAAATATTTTCAAATTCGCCCACTGACACGCCCACAATTTAAAAAAAAAAACCGAAGTTTGAGCTAGGGAGCTGAAATTTATAATATAAGACTCTCCAGGGGCCCTTGATGCTCATGTGTTAATATTTTCAAATTCGCCCACTGACACGCCCACAATTTACAAAAAAAACAAGTTTGAGCTAGGGAGCTGAAATTTATAATATAGACTCTCCAGGGGCCCTTGATGCTCATGTGTAAATATTTTCAAAATTCGCCCACAATTTAAAAAAAAAACAAAGTTTGAACTAGGGTGCTAAAATTTATAATATAGACTGTCCAGTGGCCCTTGATGCTCATGTGTAAATATTTTCAAAATTCGCCTACTGATACGCCCACAATTTACAAAAAAAAAAAAACAAAGTTTGAGCTAGGGAGCTGAAATCTATAATATAGACTCTCCAGGGGCCCTTGATGCTCATATGTAAATATTTTCAAAATTCGAACACTGACAGCCCACAATTTAAAAAAAAAAACAAAGTTTGAGCTAGGGAGCTGAAATTTATAATATAGGCTCTCCAGGGGCCCTTGATGCTCCTATGTAAATATTTTCAAAATTCGAACACTGACAGCCCACAATTTAACAAAAAAAAACAAAGTTTGAGCCAGGAAGCTGAAATTTATAATAGAGCCTCTCCAAGGGGCCCTTGATGCTCTTGTGTAAATATTTTCAAAATTCGCCCACAATTTAAAAAAAAAAAACAAAGTTTGAACTAGGGTGCTAAAATTTATAATATAGACTGTCCAGTGGCCCGTGATGCTCATGTGTAAATATTTTCAAAATTCGCCTACTGATACGCCCACAATTTACAAAAAAAAACAAAGTTTGAGCTAGGGAGCTGAAATTTATAATATAGACTCTCCAGGGGCCCTTGATGCTCATATGTAAATATTTTCAAAATTCGAACACTGACAGCCCACAATTAAAAAAAAAAAAACCATAGTTTGAGCTAGGGAGCTGAAATTTATAATATAGACTCTCCAGGGGCCCTTGATGCTCATGTGTAATTATTTTCAAAATTCGCCCACAATTTAAAAAAAAACCAAAGTTTGAACTAGGGTGCTAAAATTTATAATATTGACTGTTGTTGCCTTTGATGCTCATGTGTAAATATTTTCAAAATTCGACTACTGACACGTCCGCAATTTAAAAAAAAAAAAAAAAAAGTTTGACCTAGTTAGCTAAAATTTATAATATAGAATCTCCAGGGGCCCTTGATGCTCATATGTAAATATTTTCAAAATTCGAACACTGACAGCCCACAATTAAAAAAATTATGCTCACGTCTTAATATTTTCAAAATTTGCCAACAATATAAAAAAAAACCAAAGTTTGACCTAGGGAGCTAAAATTTATAATATAGACTCTCCAAGGGCCCTTGATGCTCTTGTGTTAATATTTTCAAATTCGCCCACTGACACGCCCACAATTTATAAAAAAAACAAGTTTGAGCTAGGGAGCTGAAATTTATAATATAGACTCTCCAGGGGCCCTTGATGCTCATGTGTAAATATTTTCAAAATTCGCCCACAATTTAAAAAAAAAACAAAGTTTGAACTAGGGTGCTAAAATTTATAATATAGACTGTCCAGTGGCCCTTGATGCTCATGTGTAAATATTTTCAAAATTCGCCTACTGATACGCCCACAATTTACAAAAAAAAAACAAAGTTTGAGCTAGGGAGCTGAAATTTATAATATAGACTCTCCAGGGGCCCTTGATGCTCATATGTAAATATTTTCAAAATTCGAACACTGACAGCCCACAATTAAAAAAAAAAAAACAACGTTTGAGTTAGGGAGCTGAAATTTATAATATAGGCTCTCCAGGGGCCCTTGATGCTCCTATGTAAATATTTTCAAAATTCGAACACTGACAGCCCACAATTTAACAAAAAAAAAACAAAGTTTGAGCCAGGGAGCTGAAATTTATAATAGAGCCTCTCCAAGGGGCCCTTGATGCTCTTGTGTAAATATTTTCAAAATTCGCCCACTGACACGCCCACAATTTAAAAAAAAACAAAGTTTAAGCTTGGGAGCTGAACTTTATAATATAGACTCTCCAGGGGCCCTTGATGCTCATGTGTTAATATTTTCAAATTCGCCCACTGACGCGCCCACAATTTAAAAAAAAAAAACAAAGTTTCAGCTAGGGAGCTGAAATTTTATAATATAGACTCTCCAAGGGCCCTTGATGCTCTTGTGTAAATATTTTCAAATTCGCCCACTGAGACGCCCACAACTAAAAAAAAAACCAAAGTTTGAGCTAGGGAGCTGAAATTTATAATATAGACTCTCCAGGGGCCCTTGATACCCATGTCTTAATATTTTCAGAATTTGCCCACAATTACAAAAAAAAACAAAGTTTGACCTAGGGACCTAAAATTTATAATATAGACTGTCCAGTGGCCCTTGATGCTCATGTGTAAATATTTTCAAAATTCGCCTACTGCCACGCCCTCAATTAAAAAAAAAAAAAAGTTTGACCTAGGGAGCTAAAATTTATAATATAGACTCTCCAGGGGCCCTTGATGCTCATATGTAAATATTTTCAAAATTCGAACACTGACAGCCCACAATTTAAGAAAAAAAACAAAGTTTGAGCTAGGGAGCTGAAATTTATAATATAGGCTCTCCAGGGGCCCTTGATGCTCTTGTGTAAATATTTTCAAAATTCGCCCACTGACACACCCACAATTTAAAAAAAATCAAAGTTTGAGCTATGGAGCTGAAATTTATAATATAGACTCTCCAGGGGCCCTTGATGCTCATATGTAAATATTTTCAAAATTCGAACACTGACAGCCCACAATTTAACAAAAAAAAACAAAGTTTGAGCCAGGGAGCTGAAATTTATAATAGAGCCTCTCCAAGGGGCCCTTGATGCTCTTTTGTAAATATTTTTAAAATTCGCCCACTGACACGCCCACAATTTAAAAAAAACCAAAGTTTAAGCTTGGGAGCTGAACTTTATAATATAGACTCTCCAGGGGCCCTTGATGCTCATGTGTTAATATTTTCAAATTCGCCCACTGAAGCGCCCACAATTTAAAAAAAAAAAACAAAGTTTGAGCTAGGGAGCTGAAATTTTATAATATAGACTCTCCAGGGACCCTTAATGCTCATATGTAAATATTTTCAAAATTCGACCATTGACCTAGGGAGCTAAAATTTATAATATAGACTCTCCAGGGGCCCTTGATGCTCATATGTAAATATTTTCAAAATTCGAACACTGACAGCCCACAATTTAAAAAAAAAAACCATAGTTTGAGCTAGGGAGCTGAAATTTATAATATAGACTCTCCAGGGGCCCTTGATGCTCATGTGTAAATATTTTCAAAATTCGCCCACAATTTAAAAAAAAACCAAAGTTTGAACTAGGGTGCTAAAATTTATAATATTGACTGTTGTTGCCTTTGATGCTCATGTGTAAATATTTTCAAAATTCGAACACTGACAGCCCACAATTAAAAAAAAAAAACAAAGTTTGAGCTAGGGAGCTGAAATTTATAATATAGACTCTCCAGGGGCCCTTGATGCTCATGTGTTAATATTTTCAAATTCGCCCACTGACACGCCCACAATTTATAAAAAAAAAACAAGTTTGAGCTAGGGAGCTGAAATTTATAATATAGACTCTCCAGGGGCCCTTGATGCTCTTGTGTAAATATTTTCAAATTCGCCCACTGAGACGCCCACAACTTAAAAAAAAACCAAAGTTTGAGCTAGGGAGCTGAAATTTATAATATAGACTCTCCAGGGGCCCTTGATACCCATGTCTTAATATTTTCAAAATTTGATCACAATTACAAAGTTTGACCTAGGGAGCTAAAATTTATAATATAGACTCTCCAAGGGCCCTTGATGCTCTTGTGTTAATATTTTCAAATTCGCACACTGACATGCCCACAATTTAAAAAAAAAAACCATAGTTTGAGCTACGGAGCTGAAATTTATAATATAGACTTTCCAGGGGCCCTTGATGCTCATGTGTAAATATTTTCAAAATTCGCCTACTGACACGCCCGCAATTTAAAAAAAAAAAAACAAAGTTTGAGCTAGGGAGCTGAAATTTATAATATAAACTCTCCAGGGGCCCTTGATGCTCATGTGTAAATATTTTCAAATTCGCCCACTGACACGCCCACAATTTATAAAAAAAAAACAAGTTTGAGCTAGGGAGCTGAAATTTATAATATAGACTCTCCAGGGGCCCTTGATGCTCATGTGTAAATATTTTCAAAATTCGAACACTGACAGCCCACAATTAAAAAAAAAAAAAACAAAGTTTGAGCTAGGGAGCTGAAATTTATAATATAGACTCTCCAGGGGCCCTTGATGCTCATGTGTAAATAATTTCAAAATTCGCCCACAATTTAAAAAAAAAACAAAGTTTGAACTAGGGTGCTAAAATTTATAATATAGACTGTCCAGTGGCCCTTGATGCTCATGTGTAAATATTTTCAAAATTCGCCTACTGATACGCCCACAATTTACAAAAAAAAAACAAAGTTTGAGCTAGGGAGCTGAAATTTATAATATAGACTCTCCAGGGGCCCTTGATGCTCATATGTAAATATTTTCAAAATTCGAACACTGACAGCCCACAATTAAAAAAAAAAAAAACAAAGTTTGAGCTAGGGAGCTGAAATTTATAATATAGGCTCTCCAGGGGCCCTTGATGCTCCTATGTAAATATTTTCAAAATTCGAACACTGACAGCCCACAATTTAACAAAAAAAAACAAAGTTTGAGCCAGGGAGCTGAAATTTATAATAGAGCCTCTCCAAGGGGCCCTTGATGCTCTTGTGTAAATATTTTCAAAATTCGCCCACTGACACGCCCACAATTTAAAAAAAACCAAAGTTTAAGCTTGGGAGCTGAACTTTATAATATAGACTCTCCAGGGGCCCTTGATGCTCATGTGTTAATATTTTCAAATTCGCCCACTGACGCGCCCACAATTTAAAAAAAAAACAAAGTTTCAGCTAGGGAGCTGAAATTTTATAATATAGACTCTCCAGGGACCCTTAATGCTCATATGTAAATATTTTCAAAATTCGACCACTGACAGCCCACAATTTAAAAAAATAAACAAAGTTTGAGTTAGGGAGCTGAAATTTATAATATAGGCTCTCCAAGGGCCCTTGATGCTCTTGTGTAAATATTTTCAAATTCGCCCACTGAGACGCCCACAACTTAAAAAAAAACCAAAGTTTGAGCTAGGGAGCTGAAATTTATAATATAGACTCTCCAGGGGCCCTTGATACCCATGTCTTAATATTTTCAGAATTTGCCCACAATTACAAAAAAAAAACAAAGTTTGACCTAGGGACCTAAAATTTATAATATAGACTGTCCAGTGGCCCTTGATGCTCATGTGTAAATATTTTCAAAATTCGCCTACTGCCACGCCCTCAATTTAAAAAAAAAAAAGTTTGACCTAGGGAGCTAAAATTTATAATATAGACTCTCCAGGGGCCCTTGATGCTCATATGTAAATATTTTCAAAATTCGAACACGACAGCCCACAATTTAAGAAAAAAAACAAAGTTTGAGCTAGGGAGCTGAAATTTATAATATAGGCTCTCCAGGGGCCCTTGATGCTCTTGTGTAAATATTTTCAAAATTCGCCCACTGACACACCCACAATTTAAAAAAAAATCAAAGTTTGAGCTATGGAGCTGAAATTTATAATATAGACTCTCCAGGGGCCCTTGATGCTCATATGTAAATATTTTCAAAATTCGTACACTGACAGCCCACAATTTAACAAAAAAAAAACAAAGTTTGAGCCAGGGAGCCGAAATTTATAATAGAGCCTCTCCAAGGGGCCCTTGATGCTCTTGTGTAAATATTTTCAAAATTCGCCCACTGACACGCCCACAATTTAAAAAAAACCAAAGTTTAAGCTTGGGAGCTGAACTTTATAATATAGACTCTCCAGGGGCCCTTGATGCTCATGTGTTAATATTTTCAAATTCGCCCACTGACGCGCCCACAATTTAAAAAAAAAACAAAGTTTGAGCTAGGGAGCTGAAATTTTATAATATAGACTCTCCAGGGACCCTTAATGCTCATATGTTAATATTTTCAAAATTCGACCATTGACAGCCCACAATTTAAAAAAAAAAACAAAGTTTGAGCCAGGGAGCTGAAATTTATAATATAGGTTCTCCAAGGGCCCTTGATGCTCTTGTGTAAATATTTTCAAATTCGCCCACTGAGACGCCCACAACTTAAAAAAAAACCAAAGTTTGAGCTAGGGAGCTGAAATTTATAATATAGACTCTCCAGGGGCCCTTGATACCCATGTCTTAATATTTTCAAAATTTGCCCACAATTAAAAAAAAAAAACAAAGTTTGACCTAGGGAGCTAAAATTTATAATATAGACTCTCCAAGGGCCCTTGATGCTCATGTGTAAATATTTTCAAAATTCGCCAACTGCCACGCCCTCAATTTAAAAAAAAAAAAAGTTTGACCAAGGGAGCTAAAATTTATAATATAGACTCCCCAGGGGCCCTTGATGCTCATATGTAAATATTTTCAAAATTCGAACACTGACAGCCCACAATTTAAAAAAAAAAACAAAGTTTGAGCTAGGGAGCTGAAATTTATAATATAGGCTCTCCAGGGGCCCTTGATGCTCTTGTGTAAATATATTCAAAATTCGCCCACTGACACGCCCACAATTTAAAAAAAACAAAGTTTGAGCTATGGAGCTGAAATTTATAATATAGACTCTCCAGGGGCCCTTAATGCTCATATGTAAATATTTTCAAAATTCGACCACTGACAGCCCACAATTTAAAAAAAAAACTAAAGTTTGAGCTAGGGAGCTGAAATTTATAATATAGACTCTCCAGGGGCCCTTGATGCTCATATGTAAATATTTTCAAAATTCGAACACTGACAGCCCACAATTAAAAAAAAAAAAACAAAGTTTGAGCTAGGGAGCTGAAATTTATAATATAGGCTCTCCAGGGGCCCTTGATGCTCCTATGTAAATATTTTCAAAATTCGAACACTGAAAGCCCACAATTTAACAAAAAAAAAACAAAGTTTGAGCCAGGGAGCTGAAATTTATAATAGAGCCTCTCCAAGGGGCCCTTGATGCTCTTGTGTAAATATTTTCAAAATTCGCCCACTGACACGCCCACAATTTAAAAAAAACCAAAGTTTAAGCTTGGGAGCTGAACTTTATAATATAGACTCTCCAGGGGCCCTTGATGCTCATGTGTTAATATTTTCAAATTCGCCCACTGACGCGCCCACAATTTAAAAAAAAAACAAAGTTTCAGCTAGGGAGCTGAAATTTTATAATATAGACTCTCCAGGGACCCTTAATGCTCATATGTAAATATTTTCAAAATTCGACCACTGACAGCCCACAATTTAAAAAAAAAAAACAAAGTTTGAGTTAGGGAGCTGAAATTTATAATATAGGCTCTCCAAGGGCCCTTGATGCTCTTGTGTAAATATTTTCAAATTCGCCCACTGAGACGCCCACAACTTAAAAAAAAACCAAAGTTTGAGCTAGGGAGCTGAAATTTATAATATAGACTCTCCAGGGGCCCTTGATACCCATGTCTTAATATTTTCAGAATTTGCCCACAATTACAAAAAAAAAACAAAGTTTGACCTAGGGACCTAAAATTTATAATATAGACTGTCCAGTGGCCCTTGATGCTCATGTGTAAATATTTTCAAAATTCGCCTACTGCCACGCCCTCAATTTAAAAAAAAAAAAGTTTGACCTAGGGAGCTAAAATTTATAATATAGACTCTCCAGGGGCCCTTGATGCTCATATGTAAATATTTTCAAAATTCGAACACGACAGCCCACAATTTAAGAAAAAAAACAAAGTTTGAGCTAGGGAGCTGAAATTTATAATATAGGCTCTCCAGGGGCCCTTGATGCTCTTGTGTAAATATTTTCAAAATTCGCCCACTGACACACCCACAATTTAAAAAAAAATCAAAGTTTGAGCTATGGAGCTGAAATTTATAATATAGACTCTCCAGGGGCCCTTGATGCTCATATGTAAATATTTTCAAAATTCGAACACTGACAGCCCACAATTTAACAAAAAAAAAACAAAGTTTGAGCCAGGGAGCCGAAATTTATAATAGAGCCTCTCCAAGGGGCCCTTGATGCTCTTGTGTAAATATTTTCAAAATTCGCCCACTGACACGCCCACAATTTAAAAAAAACCAAAGTTTAAGCTTGGGAGCTGAACTTTATAATATAGACTCTCCAGGGGCCCTTGATGCTCATGTGTTAATATTTTCAAATTCGCCCACTGACGCGCCCACAATTTTAAAAAAAAAAACAAAGTTTGAGCTAGGGAGCTGAAATTTTATAATATAGACTCTCCAGGGACCCTTAATACTCATATGTAAATATTTTCAAAATTCGACCATTGACAGCCCACAATTTAAAAAAAAAAACAAAGTTTGAGCCAGGGAGCTGAAATTTATAATATAGGTTCTCCAAGGGCCCTTGATGCTCTTGTGTAAATATTTTCAAATTCGCCCACTGAGACGCCCACAACTTAAAAAAAAACCAAAGTTTGAGCTAAGGAGCTGAAATTTATAATATAGACTCTCCAGGGGCCCTTGATACCCATGTCTTAATATTTTCAAAATTTGCCCACAATTAAAAAAAAAAACAGAGTTTGACCTAGGGAGCTAAAATTTATAATATAGACTCTCCAAGGGCCCTTGATGCTCATGTGTAAATATTTTCAAAATTCGCCAACTGCCACGCCCTCAATTTAAAAAAAAAAAAAGTTTGACCAAGGGAGCTAAAATTTATAATATAGACTCCCCAGGGGCCCTTGATGCTCATATGTAAATATTTTCAAAATTCGAACACTGACAGACCACAATTTAAAAAAAAAAAAAACAAAGTTTGAGCTAGGGAGCTGACATTTATAATATAGGCTCTCCAGGGGCCCTTGATGCTCTTGTGTAAATATATTCAAAATTCGCCCACTGACACGCCCACAATTTAAAAAAAAAACAAAGTTTGAGCTATGGAGCTGAAATTTATAATATAGACTCTCCAGGGGCCCTTAATGCTCATATGTAAATATTTTCAAAATTCGACCACTGACAGCCCACAATTTAAAAAAAAAAACAAAGTTTGAGCCAGGGAGCTGAAATTTATAATATAGGCTCTCCAAGGGCCCTTGATGCTCATATGTAAATATTTTCAAAATTCGAACACTGACAGCCCACAATTAAAAAAAAAAACAAAGTTTGAGCTAGGGAGCTGAAATTTATAATATAGACTCTCCAGGGGCCCTTGATGCTCATGTGTAAATATTTTCAAAATTCGTCCACTGACACGCCCACAATTTAAAAATTAACTAAAGTTTGAGCTAGGGAGCTGAAATTTATAATATAGACTCTCCAGGGGCCCTTGATGCTCATGTGTAAATATTTTCAAAATTCGCCCACAATTTAAAAAAAAAACCAAAGTTTGAACTAGGGTGCTAAAATTTATAATATAGACTTTCCAGTGGCCCTTGATGCTCATGTGTAAATATTTTCAAAATTCGCCTACTGATACGCCCACAATTTACAAAAAAAAACAAAGTTTGAGCTAGGGAGCTGAAATTTATAATATAGACTTTCCAGGGGCCCTTGATGCTCATATGTAAATATTTTCAAAATTCGAACACTGACAGCCCACAATTTACAAAAAAAACCAAAGTTTGAGCTAGGGAGCTGAAATTTATAATATGGACTCTCCAGGGGCCCTTGATGCTCATGTGTAAATATTTTCAAAATTCGTATACTGACACGCCCACAATTTAAAAAAAACTAAAGTTTGAGCTAGGGAGCTGAAATTTATAATATAGACTCTCCAGGGGCCCTTGATGCTCATGTGTTAATATTTTCAAATTCGCCCACTGACACGCCCACAATTTACAAAAAAAACCAAAGTTTGAGCTAGGGAGCTGAAATTTATAATATAGACTCTCCAGGGGCCCTTGATGCTCATGTCTTAATATTTTCAAAATTTGCCCACAATTTAAAAAAAAACAAAGTTTGACCTAGGGAGCTAAAATTTGTAATATAGACTCTCCAAGGGCCCTTGATGCTCTTGTGTTAATATTTTCAAATTCGCCCACTGACACGCCCACAATTTATAAAAAAAAACAAGTTTGAGCTAGGGAGCTGAAATTTATAATATAGACTCTCCAGGGGCCCTTGATGCTCATGTGTAAATATTTTCAAAATTCGCCCACAATTTAAAAAAAAAAACAAAGTTTGAACTAGGGTGCTTAATTTTATAATATAGACTGTCCAGTGGCCCTTGATGCTCATGTGTAAATATTTTCAAAATTCGCCTACTGATACGCCCACAATTTACAAAAAAAAAACAAACTTTGAGCTAGGGAGCTGAAATTTATAATATAGACTCTCCAGGGGCCCTTGATGATCATATGTAAATATTTTCAAAATTCGAACACTGACAGCCCACAATTAAAAAAAAAAAAAACAAAGTTTGAGCTAGGGAGCTGAAATTTATAATATAGGCTCTCCAGGGGCCCTTGATGCTCCTATGTAAATATTTTCAAAATTCGAACACTGACAGCCCACAATTTAACAAAAAAAAAACAAAGTTTGAGCCAGGGAGCTGAAATTTATAATAGAGCCTCTCCAAGGGGCCCTTGATGCTCTTGTGTAAATATTTTCACAATTCGCCCACTGACACGCCCACAATTTAAAAAAAAAAAAGATTAAGCTTGGGAGCTGAACTTTATAATATAGACTCTCCAGGGGCCCTTGATGCTCATGTGTTAATATTTTCAAATTCGCCCACTGACGCGCCCAGAATTAAAAAAAAAAAAAACAAAGTTTGAACTAGGGAGCTGAAATTTTATAATATAGACTCTCCAGGGACCCTTAATGCTCATATGTAAATATTTTCAAAATTCGACCACTGACAGCCCACAATTTAAAAAAAAAAACAAAGTTTGAGCCAGGGAGCTGAAATTTATAATATAGGCTCTCCAAGGGCCCTTGATGCTCTTGTGTAAATATTTTCAAATTCGCCCACTGAGACGCCCACAACTTAAAAAAAAACCAAAGTTTGAGCTAGGGAGCTGAAATTTATAATATATACTCTCCAGGGGCCCTTGATACCCATGTCTTAATATTTTCAAAATTTGCCCACAATTAAAAAAAAAAAACAAAGTTTGACCTAGGGAGCTAAAATTTATAATATAGACTGTCCAGTGGCCCTTGATGCTCATGTGTAAATATTTTCAAAATTCGCCTACTGCCACGCCCTCAATTTAAAAAAAAAAAAAGTTTGACCTAGGGAGCTAAAATTTGTAATATAGACTCTCCAGGGGCCCTTGATGCTCATATGTAAATATTTTCAAAATTCGAACACTGACAGCCCACAATTTAAAAAAAAAACAAAGTTATTTATAATATAGGCTCTCCAGGGGCCCTTGATGCTCTTGTGTAAATATTTTCAAAATTCGCCCACTGACACGCCCACAATTTAAAAAAAAATCAAAGTTTGAGCTATAGAGCTGAAATTTATAATATAGACTCTCCAGGGGCCCTTGATGCTCATATGTAAATATTTTCAAAATTCGAACACTGACAGCCCACAATTTAACAAAAAAAAACAAAGTTTGAGCCAGGGAGCTGAAATTTATAATAGAGCCTCTCCAAGGGGCCCTTGATGCTCTTGTGTAAATATTTTCAAAATTCGCCCACTGACACGCCCACAATTTAAAAAAAAACCAAAGTTTAAGCTTGGGAGCTGAACTTTATAATATAGACTCTCCAGGGGCCCTTGATGCTCATGTGTTAATATTTTCAAATTCGCCCAATGACGCGCCCACAATTTAAAAAAAAAAACAAAGTTTGAGCTAGGGAGCTGAAATTTTATAATATAGACTCTCCAGGGACCCTTAATGCTCATATGTAAATATTTTCAAAATTTGACCACTGACAGCCCACAATTTAAAAAAAAAAAACAAAGTTTAAGCCAGGGAGCTGAAATTTATAATATAGGCTCTCCAAGGGCCCTTGATGCTCTTGTGTAAATATTTTCAAATTCGCCCACTGAGACGCCCACAACTTAAAAAAAAAACCAAAGTTTGAGCTTGGGAGCTGAAATTTATAATATAGACTCTCCAGGGGCCCTTGATACCCATGTCTTAATATTTTCAAAATTTGCCCACAATTAAAAAAAAAAAACAAAGTTTGACCTAGGGAGCTAAAATTTATAATATAGACTCTCCAAGGGCCCTTGATGCTCATGTGTAAATATTTTCAAAATTCGCCTACTGCCACGCCCTCAATTTAAAAAAAAAAAAAAGTTTGACCTAGGGATCTAAAATTTATAATATAGACTCTCCAGGGGCCCTTGATGCTCATATGTAAATATTTTCAAAATTCGAACACTGACAGCCCACAATTTAAAAAAAAAACAAAGTTTGAGCTAGGGAGCTGAAATTTATAATATAGGCTCTCCAGGGGCCCTTGATGCTCTTGTGTAAATATTTTCAAAATACGCCCACTGACACGCCCACAATTTAAAAAAAAACAAAGTTTGAGCTATGGAGCTGAAATTTATAATATAGACTCTCCAGGGGCCCTTGATGCTCATATGTAAATATTTTCAAAATTCGAACACTGACAGCCCACAATTTAACAAAAAAAAAACAAAGTTTGAGCCAGGGAGCTGAAATTTATAATAGAGCCTCTCCAAGGGGCCCTTGATGCTCTTGTGTAAATATTTTCAAAATTCGCCCACTGACACGCCCACAATTTAAAAAAAACCAAAGTTTTAGCTTGGGAGCTGAACTTTATAATATAGACTCTCCAGGGGCCCTTGATGCTCATGTGTTAATATTTTCAAATTCGCCCACTGACGCGCCCACAATTTAAAAAAAAAAAACAAAGTTTGAGCTAGGGAGCTGAAATTTTATAATATAGACTCTCCAGGGACCCTTAATGCTCATATGTAAATATTTTCAAAATTCGACCACTGTCAGCCCACAATTTAAAAAAAAAAAACAAAGTTTAAGCCAGGGAGCTGAAATTTATAATATAGGCTCTCCAAGGGCCCTTGATGCTCTTCTGTAAATATTTTCAAATTCGCCCACTGAGACGCCCACAACTTAAAAAAAAAACCAAAGTTTGAGCTAGGGAGCTGAAATTTATAATATAGACTCTCCAGGGGCCCTTGATACCCATGTCTTAATATTTTCAAAATTTGCCCACAATTAAAAAAAAAAAACAAAGTTTGACCTAGGGAGCTAAAATTTATAATATAGACTCTCCAAGGGCCCTTGATGCTCATGTGTAAATATTTTCAAAATTCGCCTACTGCCACGCCCTCAATTTAAAAAAAAAAAAAGTTTGACCTAGGGATCTAAAATTTATAATATAGACTCTCCAGGGGCCCTTGATGCTCATATGTAAATATTTTCAAAATTCGAACACTGACAGCCCACAATTTAAAAAAAAAAACAAAGTTTGAGCTAGGGAGCTGAAATTTATAATATAGGCTCTCCAGGGGCCCTTGATGCTCTTGTGTAAATATTTTCAAAATTCGCCCACTGACACGCCCACAATTTAAAAAAAAAACAAAGTTTGAGCTATGGAGCTGAAATTTATAATATAGACTCTCCAGGGGCCCTTAATGCTCATATGTAAATATTTTCAAAATTCGACCACTGACAGCCCACAATTTAAAAAAAAAAAACAAATTTTGAGCCAGGGAGCTGAAATTTATAATATAGGCTCTCCAAGGGCCCTTGATGCTCTTGTGTAAATATTTTCAAATTCGCCCACTGAGACGCCCACAACTTAAAAAAAAACCAAAGTTTGAGCTAGGGAGCTGAAGTTTATAATATAGACTCTCCAGGGGCCCTTGATGCTCATGTCTTAATATTTTCAAAATTTGCCCACAATTTAAAAAAAAACAAAAGTTTGATATAGGGAGCTAAAATTTATAATATAGACTCTCCAGGGGCCCTTGATGCTCATGTGTAAATATTTTCAAAATTCGTCCAATGACACGCCCACAATTTAAAAAAAAAAACTTAAGTTTGAGCTAGGGAGCTGAAATTTATAATATAGACTCTCCAGGGGCCCTTGATGCTCATATGTAAATATTTTCAAAATTCGAACACTGACAGCCCACAATTAAAAAAAAAAACAAAGTTTGAGCTAGGGAGCTGAAATTTATAATATAGACTCTCCAGGGGCCCTTGATGCTCATGTGTAAATATTTTCAACATTCGTCCACTGACACGCCCACAATTTAAAAATTAACTAAAGTTTGAGCTAGGGAGCTGAAATTTATAATATAGACTCTCCAGGGGCCCTTGATGCTCATGTGTAAATATTTTCAAAATTCGCCCACAATTTAAAAAAAAACCAAAGTTTGAACTAGGGTGCTAAAATTTATAATATAGACTTTCCAGTGGCCCTTGATGCTCATGTGTAAATATTTTCAAAATTCGCCTACTGATACGCCCACAATTTACAAAAAAAAACAAAGTTTGAGCTAGGGAGCTGAAATTTATAATATAGACTTTCCAGGGGCCCTTGATGCTCATATGTAAATATTTTCAAAATTCGAACACTGACAGCCCACAATTTACAAAAAAAAACCAAAGTTTGAGCTAGGGAGCTGAAATTTATAATATAGACTCTCCAGGGGCCCTTGATGCTCATGTGTAAATATTTTCAAAATTCGTATACTGACACGCCCACAATTTAAAAAAAACTAAAGTTTGAGCTAGGGAGCTGAAATTTATAATATAGACTCTCCAGGGGCCCTTGATGCTCATGTGTTAATATTTTCAAATTCGCCCACTGACACGCCCACAATTTACAAAAAAAACCAAAGTTTGAGCTAGGGAGCTGAAATTTATAATATAGACTCTCCATTGGCCCTTGATGCTCATGTCTTAATATTTTCAAAATTTGCCCACAATTTAAAAAAAAATCAAAGTTTGACCTAGGGAGCTAAAATTTGTAATATAGACTCTCCAAGGGCCCTTGATGCTCTTGTGTTAATATTTTCAAATTCGCCCACTGACACGCCCACAATTTAAAAAAAAAAAAAAAAGTTTGAGTTAGGGAGCTGATATTTATAATATAGTCTCTCCAGGGGCCCTTAATGCTCATATGTAAATATTTTCAAAATTCGACCACTGACAGCCCACAATTTAAAAAAAAAAAAACAAGGTTTGAGCCAGGGAGCTGAAATTTATAATATAGGCTCTCCAAGAGCCCTTGATGCTCTTGTGTAAATATTTTCAAATTCGCCCACTGAGACGCCCACAACTTAAAAAAAATCCAAAGTTTGAGCTAGGGAGCTGAAATTTATAATATAGACTCTCCAGGGGCCCTTGATGCTCATGTCTTAATATTTTCAAAATTTGCCCACAATTTAAAAAAAAACAAAAATTTGAGATAGGGAGCTGAAATTTATAATATAGACTCTCCAGGGGCTCTTGATGCTCATGTGTTAATATTTTCGAATTCGCCCACTGACAGCCCACAATTTAAAAAAAAAACAAAGTTTGAGCTAGGAAGCTTAAATTTTATAATATAGACTCTCCAGGTGCCTTTGAGGCTCATGTGTTAATATTTTCAAATTCGCCCACTGACACACGCCCACAATTTACAAAAAAAAACCAAAGTTTGAGCTAGGGAGCTGAAATTTATAATATAGACTCTCCAGGGGCCCTTGATGCTCATGTGTAAATATTTTCAAAATTCGTCCACTGACAGCCCTCAATTTAAAAAAAAAAAACAAAGTTTGAGCCAGGGAGCTGAAATTTATAATATAGGCTCTCCAAGGGCCCTTGATGCTCTTGTGTAAATATTTTCAAATTCGCCCACTGAGACGCCCACAACTTAAAAAAAAACCAAAGTTTGAGCTAGGGAGCTGAAATTTATAATATAGACTCTCCAGGGGCCCTTGATGCTCATGTCTATATTTTCAAAATTTGCCCACAATTTAAAAAAAAAAAAAAAAATTTGAGTTAGGCAGCTGATATTTATAATATAGTCTCTCCAGGGGCCCTTAATGCTCATATGTAAATATTTTCAAAATTCGACCACTGACAGCCCACAATTTAAAAAAAAAACAAAGTTTGAGCCAGGGAGCTGAAATTTATAATATAGGCTCTCCAAGGGCCCTTGATGCTCTTGTGTAAATATTTTCAAATTCGCCCACTGAGACGCCCACAACTTAAAAAAAAACCAAAGTTTGAGCTAGGGAGCTGAAATTTATAATATAGACTCTCCAGGGGCCCTTGATGCTCGTGTCTTAATATTTTCAAAATTTGCCCACAATTTAAAAAAAAACAAAAGTTTGAGATAGGGAGCTGAAATTTATAATATAGACTCTCCAGGGGCCCTTGATGCTCATGTGTTAATATTTTCGAATTCGCCCACTGACAGCCCACAATTTAAAAAAAAAACAAAGTTTGAGCTAGGAAGCTGAAATTTTATAATATAGACTCTCCAGGTGCCTTTGATGCTCATGTGTTAATATTTTCAAATTCGCCCACTGACACGCCCACAATTTAAAAAAAAACAAAGTTTAAGCTTGGGAGCTGAACTTTATAATATAGACTCTCCAGGGGCCCTTGATGCTCATGTGTTAATATTTTCAAATTCGCCCACTGACGCGCCCACAATTTAAAAAAAAAAAACAAAGTTTGAGCTAGGGAGCTGAAATTTTATAATATAGACTCTCCAGGGACCCTTAATGCTCATATGTAAATATTTTCAAAATTCGACCACTGACAGCCCACAATTTAAAAAAAAAAACAAAGTTTAAGCCAGGGAGCTGAAATTTATAATATAGGCTCTCCAAGGGCCCTTGATGCTCTTCTGTAAATATTTTCAAATTCGCCCACTGAGACGCCCACAACTTAAAAAAAAAACCAAAGTTTGAGCTAGGGAGCTGAAATTTATAATATAGACTCTCCAGGGGCCCTTGATACCCATGTCTTAATATTTTCAAAATTTGCCCACAATTAAAAAAAAAAAACAAAGTTTGACCTAGGGAGCTAAAATTTATAATATAGACTCTCCAAGGGCCCTTGATGCTCATGTGTAAATATTTTCAAAATTCGCCTACTGCCACGCCCTCAATTTAAAAAAAAAAAAAGTTTGACCTAGGGATCTAAAATTTATAATATAGACTCTCCAGGGGCCCTTGATGCTCATATGTAAATATTTTCAAAATTCGAACACTGACAGCCCACAATTTAAAAAAAAACACAAAGTTTGAGCTAGGGAGCTGAAATTTATAATATAGGCTCTCCAGGGGCCCTTGATGCTCTTGTGTAAATATTTTCAAAATTCGCCCACTGACACGCCCACAATTTAAAAAAAAAACAAAGTTTGAGCTATGGAGCTGAAATTTATAATATAGACTCTCCAGGGGCCCTTAATGCTCATATGTAAATATTTTCAAAATTCGACCACTGACAGCCCACAATTTAAAAAAAAAAAACAAATTTTGAGCCAGGGAGCTGAAATTTATAATATAGGCTCTCCAAGGGCCCTTGATGCTCTTGTGTAAATATTTTCAAATTCGCCCACTGAGACGCCCACAACTTAAAAAAAAACCAAAGTTTGAGCTAGGGAGCTGAAGTTTATAATATAGACTCTCCAGGGGCCCTTGATGCTCATGTCTTAATATTTTCAAAATTTGCCCACAATTTAAAAAAAAACAAAAGTTTGATATAGGGAGCTAAAATTTATAATATAGACTCTCCAGGGGCCCTTGATGCTCATGTGTAAATATTTTCAAAATTCGTCCAATGACACGCCCACAATTTAAAAAAAAAAACTTAAGTTTGAGCTAGGGAGCTGAAATTTATAATATAGACTCTCCAGGGGCCCTTGATGCTCATATGTAAATATTTTCGAAATTCGAACACTGACAGCCCACAATTAAAAAAAAAAACAAAGTTTGAGCTAGGGAGCTGAAATTTATAATATAGACTCTCCAGGGGCCCTTGATGCTCATGTGTAAATATTTTCAACATTCGTCCACTGACACGCCCACAATTTAAAAATTAACTAAAGTTTGAGCTAGGGAGCTGAAATTTATAATATAGACTCTCCAGGGGCCCTTGATGCTCATGTGTAAATATTTTCAAAATTCGCCCACAATTTAAAAAAAAACCAAAGTTTGAACTAGGGTGCTAGAATTTATAATATAGACTTTCCAGTGGCCCTTGATGCTCATGTGAAAATATTTTCAAAATTCGCCTACTGATACGCCCACAATTTACAAAAAAAAACAAAGTTTGAGCTAGGGAGCTGAAATTTATAATATAGACTTTCCAGGGGCCCTTGATGCTCATATGTAAATATTTTCAAAATTCGAACACTGACAGCCCACAATTTACAAAAAAAAACCAAAGTTTGAGCTAGGGAGCTGAAATTTATAATATAGACTCTCCAGGGGCCCTTGATGCTCATGTGTAAATATTTTCAAAATTCGTATACTGACACGCCCACAATTTAAAAAAAACTAAAGTTTGAGCTAGGGAGCTGAAATTTATAATATAGACTCTCCAGGGGCCCTTGATGCTCATGTGTTAATATTTTCAAATTCGCCCACTGACACGCCCACAATTTACAAAAAAAACCAAAGTTTGAGCTAGGGAGCTGAAATTTATAATATAGACTCTCCATTGGCCCTTGATGCTCATGTCTTAATATTTTCAAAATTTGCCCACAATTTAAAAAAAAATCAAAGTTTGACCTAGGGAGCTAAAATTTGTAATATAGACTCTCCAAGGGCCCTTGATGCTCTTGTGTTAATATTTTCAAATTCGCCCACTGACACGCCCACAATTTAAAAAAAAAGAAAAAAAGTTTGAGTTAGGGAGCTGATATTTATAATATAGTCTCTCCAGGGGCCCTTAATGCTCATATGTAAATATTTTCAAAATTCGACCACTGACAGCCCACAATTTAAAAAAAAAAAAAACAAGGTTTGAGCCAGGGAGCTGAAATTTATAATATAGGCTCTCCAAGAGCCCTTGATGCCCTTGTGTAAATATTTTCAAATTCGCCCACTGAGACGCCCACAACTTAAAAAAAATCCAAAGTTTGAGCTAGGGAGCTGAAATTGATAATATAGACTCTCCAGGGGCCCTTGATGCTCATGTCTTAATATTTTCAAAATTTGCCCACAATTTCAAAAAAAAACAAAAATTTGAGATAGGGAGCTGAAATTTATAATATAGACTCTCCAGGGGCCCTTGATGCTCATGTGTTAATATTTTCGAATTCGCCCACTGACAGCCCACAATTTAAAAAAAAAACAAAGTTTGAGCTAGGAAGCTTAAATTTTATAATATAGACTCTCCAGGTGCCTTTGAGGCTCATGTGTTAATATTTTCAAATTCGCCCACTGACACACGCCCACAATTTACAAAAAAAAACCAAAGTTTGAGCTAGGGAGCTGAAATTTATAATATAGACTCTCCAGGGCCCTTGATGCTCATGTGTAAATATTTTCAAAATTCGTCCACTGACAGCCCACAATTTAAAAAAAAAAACAAAGTTTGAGCCAGGGAGCTGAAATTTATAATATAGGCTCTCCAAGGGCCCTTGATGCTCTTGTGTAAATATTTTCAAATTCGCCCACTGAGACGCCCACAACTTAAAAAAAAACCAAAGTTTGAGCTAGGGAGCTGAAATTTATAATATAGACTCTCCAGGGGCCCTTGATGCTCATGTCTATATTTTCAAAATTTGCCCACAATTTAAAAAAAAAAAAAAAAATTTGAGTTAGGCAGCTGATATTTATAATATAGTCTCTCCAGGGGCCCTTAATGCTCATATGTAAATATTTTCAAAATTCGACCACTGACAGCCCACAATTTAAAAAAAAAAACAAAGTTTGAGCCAGGGAGCTGAAATTTATAATATAGGCTCTCCAAGGGCCCTTGATGCTCTTGTGTAAATATTTTCAAATTCGCCCACTGAGATGCCCACAACTTAAAAAAAAACCAAAGTTTGAGCTAGGGAGCTTAAATTTATAATATAGACTCTCCAGGGGCCCTTGATGCTCGTGTCTTAATATTTTCAAAATTTGCCCACAATTTAAAAAAAAACAAAAGTTTGAGATAGGGAGCTGAAATTTATAATATAGACTCTCCAGGGGCCCTTGATGCTCATGTGTTAATATTTTCGAATTCGCCCACTGACAGCCCACAATTTAAAAAAAAAACAAAGTTTGAGCTAGGAAGCTGAAATTTTATAATATAGACTCTCCAGGTGCCTTTGATGCTCATGTGTTAATATTTTCAAATTCGCCCACTGACACGCCCACAATTTACGAAAAAAAAAACAAAGTTTGAGCTAGGGAGCTGAAATTTATAATATAGACTCTCCAGGGGCCCTTGATGCTCATGTGTAAATATTTTCAAAATTCGTCCACTGACAGCCCACAATTTAAAAAAAAAAAACAAAGTTTGAGCCAGGGAGCTGAAATTTATAATATAGGCTCTCCAAGGGCCCTTGATGCTCTTGTGTAAATATTTTCAAATTCGCCCACTGAGACGCCCACAACTTAAAAAAAAACCAAAGTTTGAGCTAGGGAGCTGAAATTTATAATATAGACTCTCCAGGGGCCCTTGATGCTCATGTCTTAATATTTTCAAAATTTGCCCACAATTTAAAAAAAAAAAAAAAAAGTTTGAGTTAGGCAGCTGATATTTATAATATAGTCTCTCCAGGGGCCCTTAATGCTCATATGTAAATATTTTCAAAATTCGACCACTGACAGCCCACAATTTAAAAACAAAAAAACAAAGTTTGAGCCAGGGAGCTGAAATTTATAATATAGGCTCTCCAAGGGCCCTTGATGCTCTTGTGTAAATATTTTCAAATTCGCCCATTGAGACGCCCACAACTTAAAAAAAAACCAAAGTTTGAGCTAGGGAGCTGAAATTTATAATATAGACTCTCCAGGGGCCCTTGATGCTCGTGTCTTAATATTTTCAAAATTTGCCCACAATTTAAAAAAAACAAAAGTTTGAGATAGGGAGCTGAAATTTATAATATAGACTCTCCAGGGGCCCTTGATGCTCATGTGTTAATATTTTCGAATTCGCCCACTGACAGCCCACAATTTAAAAAAAAAACAATGTTTGAGCTAGGAAGCTGAAATTTTATAATATAGACTCTCCAGGTGCCTTTGATGCTCATGTGTTAATATTTTCAAATTCGCCCACTGACACGCCCACAATTTACGAAAAAAAAAACAAAGTTTGAGCTAGGGAGCTGAAATTTATAATATTGACTCTCCAGGGGCCCTTGATGCTCATGTGTAAATATTTTCAAAATTCGCCTACTGCCACGCCCTCAATTTAAAAAAAAAAAAAGTTTGACCTAGGGAGCTAAAATTTATAATATAGACTCTCCAGGGGCCCTTGATGCTCATATGTAAATATTTTCAAAATTCGAACACTGACAGCCCACAATTTAAAAAAAAAAAACAAAGTTTGAGCTAGGGAGCTGAAATTTATAATATAGGCTCTCCAGGGACCCTTGATGCTCTTGTGTAAATATTTTCAAAATTCGCCCACTGACACGCCCACAATTTAAAAAAAAAACAAAGTTTGAGCTATGGATCTGAAATTTATAATATAGACTCTCCAGGGGCCCTTAATGCTCATATGTAAATATTTTCAAAATTCGACCACTGAGAGCCCACAATTTAAAAAAAAAAACAAATTTTGAGCCAGGGAGCTGAAATTTATAATATAGGCTCTCCAAGGGCCCTTGATGCTCTTGTGTAAATATTTTCAAATTCGCCCACTGAGACGCCCACAACTTAAAAAATAACCAAAGTTTGAGCTAGGGAGCTGAAGTTTAAAATATAGACTCTCCAGGGGCCCTTGATGCTCATGTCTTAATATATTCAAAATTTGCCCACAATTTAAAAAAAACCAAAAGTTTGATATAGGGAGCTAAAATTTATAATATAGACTCTCCAGGGGCCCTTGATGCTCATGTGTAAATATTTTCAAAATTCGTCCACTGACACGCCCACAATTTAAAAATTAACTAAAGTTTGAGCTAGGGAGCTGAAATTTATAATATAGACTCTCCAGGGGCCCTTGATGCTCATGTGTAAATATTTTCAAAATTCGCCCACAATTTAAAAAAAAACCAAAGTTTGAACTAGGGTGCTAAAATTTATAATATAGACTTTCCAGTGGCCCTTGATGCTCATGTGTAAATATTTTCAAAATTCGCCTACTGATACGCCCACAATTTACAAAAAAAAACAAAGTTTGAGCTAGGGAGCTGAAATTTATAATATAGACTTTCCAGGGGCCCTTGATGCTCATATGTAAATATTTTCAAAATTCGAACACTGACAGCCCACAATTTACAAAAAAAAACCAAAGTTTGAGCTAGGGAGCTGAAATTTATAATATAGACTCTCCAGGGCCCTTGATGCTCATGTGTAAATATTTTCAAAATTCGTATACTACACGCCCACAATTTAAAAAAAAACTAAAGTTTGAGCTAGGGAGCTGAAATTTATAATATAAACTCTCCAGGGGCCCTTGATGCTCATGTGTTAATATTTTCAAATTCGCCCACTGACACGCCCACAATTTACAAAAAAAACCAAAGTTTGAGCTAGGGAGCTGAAATTTATAATATAGACTCTCCATTGGCCCTTGATGCTCATGTCTTAATATTTTCAAAATTTGCCCACAATTTAAAAAAAAATCAAAGTTTGACCTAGGGAGCTAAAATTTGTAATATAGACTCTCCAAGGGCCCTTGATGCTCTTGTGTTAATATTTTCAAATTCGCCCACTGACACGCCCACAATTTAAAAAAAAAAAAAGTTTGAGTTAGGGAGCTGATATTTATAATATAGTCTCTCCAGGGGCCTTAATGCTCATATGTAAATATTTTCAAAATTCGACCACTGACAGCCCACAATTTAAAAAAAAAAAAACAAAGTTTGAGCCAGGGAGCTGAAATTTATAATATAGGCTCTCCAAGAGCCCTTGATGCTCTTGTGTAAATATTTTCAAATTCGCCCACTGAGACGCCCACAACTAAAAAAAAAACCAAAGTTTGAGCTAGGGAGCTGAAATTTATAATATAGACTCTCCAGGGGCCCTTGATGCTCATGTCTTAATATTTTCAAAATTTGCCCACAATTTACAAAAAAAAACCAAAGTTTGAGCTAGGGAGCTGAAATTTATAATATAGACTCTCCAGGGGCCCTTGATGCTCATGTGTAAATATTTTCAAAATTCGTCCACTGACAGCCCACAATTTAAAAAAAAAAAACAAAGTTTGAGCCAGGGAGCTGAAATTTATTATATAGGCTCTCCAAGGGCCCTTGATGCTCTTGTGTAAATATTTTCAAATTCGCCCACTGAGACGCCCACAACTTAAAAAAAAACCAAAGTTTGAGCTAGGGAGCTGAAATTTATAATATAGACTCTCCAGGGGCCCTTGATGCTCATGTCTTAATATTTTCAAAATTTGCCCACAATTTAAAAAAAAAAAAAAAAAGTTTGAGTTAGGCAGCTGATATTTATAATATAGTCTCTCCAGGGGCCCTTAATGCTCATATGTAAATATTTTCAAAATTCGACCACTGACAGCCCACAATTTAAAAAAAAAAAACAAAGTTTGAGCCAGGGAGCTGAAATTTATAATATAGGCTCTCCAAGGGCCCTTGATGCTCTTGTGTAAATATTTTCAAATTCGCCCACTGAGACGCCCACAACTTAAAAAAAAACCAAAGTTTGAGCTAGGGAGCTGAAATTTATAATATAGACTCTCCAGGGGCCCTTGATGCTCGTGTCTTAATATTTTCAAAATTTGCCCACAATTTAAAAAAAAAACAAAAGTTTGAGATAGGGAGCTGAAATTTATAATATAGACTCTCCAGGGGCCCTTGATGCTCATGTGTTAATATTTTCGAATTCGCCCACTGACAGCCCACAATTTAAAAAAAAAAAAAACAAAGTTTGAGCTAGGAAGCTGAAATTTTATAATATAGACTCTCCAGGTGCCTTTGATGCTCATGTGTTAATATTTTCAAATTCGCCCACTGACACGCCCACAATTTACGAAAAAAAAAACAAAGTTTGAGCTAGGGAGCTGAAATTTATAATATAGACTCTCCAGGGGCCCTTGATGCTCATGTGTAAATATTTTCAAAATTCGTCCACTGACAGCCCACAATTTAAAAAAAAAAAACAAAGTTTGAGCCAGGGAGCTGAAATTTATAATATAGGCTCTCCAAGGGCCCTTGATGCTCTTGTGTAAATATTTTCAAATTCGCCCACTGAGACGCCCACAACTTAAAAAAAACCAAAGTTTGAGCTAGGGAGCTGAAACTTATAATATAGACTCTCCAGGGGCCCTTGATGCTCATGTCGTAATATTTTCAAAATTTGCCCACAATTTAAAAAAAAAAAAAAAAGTTTGAGTTAGGCAGCTGATATTTATAATATAGTCTCTCCAGGGGCCCTTAATGCTCATATGTAAATATTTTCAAAATTCGACCACTGACAGCCCACAATTTAAAAAAAAAAAACAAAGTTTGAGCCAGGGAGCTGAAATTTATAATATAGGCTCTCCAAGGGCCCTTGATGATCTTGTGTAAATATTTTCAAATTCGCCCACTGAGACGCCCACAACTTAAAAAAAAACCAAAGTTTGAGCTAGGGAGCTGAAATTTATAATATAGACTCTCCAGGGGCCCTTGATGCTCGTGTCTTAATATTTTCAAAATTTGCCCACAATTTAAAAAAAAAACAAAAGTTTGAGATAGGGAGCTGAAATTTATAATATAGACTCTCCAGGGGCCCTTGATGCTCATGTGTTAATATTTTCGAATTCGCCCACTGACAGCCCACAATTTAAAAAAAAAAAACAAAGTTTGAGCTAGGAAGCTGAAATTTTATAATATAGACTCTCCAGGTGCCTTTGATGCTCATGTGTTAATATTTTCAAATTCGCCCACTGACACGCCCACAATTTACGAAAAACAAAACAAAGTTTGAGCTAGGGAGCTGAAATTTATAATATAGACTCTCCAGGGGCCCTTGATGCTCATGTGTAAATATTTTCAAAATTCGTCCACTGACAGCCCACAATTTAAAAAAAAAAACAAAGTTTGAGCCAGGGAGCTGAAATTTATAATATAGGCTCTCCAAGGGCCCTTGATGCTCTTGTGTAAATATTTTCAAATTCGCCCACTGAGACGCCCACAACTTAAAAAAAAACCAAAGTTTGAGCTAGGGAGCTGAAACTTATAATATAGACTCTCCAGGGGCCCTTGATGCTCATGTCTTAATATTTTCAAAATTTGCCCACAATTTAAAAAAAAAAAAAAAGTTTGAGTTAGGCAGCTGATATTTATAATATAGTCTCTCCAGGGGCCCTTAATGCTCATATGTAAATATTTTCAAAATTCGACCACTGACAGCCCACAATTTAAAAAAAAAAAACAAAGTTTGAGCCAGGGAGCTGAAATTTATAATATAGGCTCTCCAAGGGCCCTTGATGCTCTTGTGTAAATATTTTCAAATTCGCCCACTGAGACGCCCACAACTTAAAAAAAAACCAAAGTTTGAGCTAGGGAGCTGAAATTTATAATATAGACTCTCCAGGGGCCCTTGATGCTCGTGTCTTAATATTTTCAAAATTTGCCCACAATTTAAAAATTAACTAAAGTTTGAGCTAGGGAGCTGAAATTTATAATATAGACTCTCCAGGGGCCCTTGATGCTCATGTGTAAATATTTTCAAAATTCGCCCACAATTTGAAAAAAAACCAAAGTTTGAACTAGGGTGCTAAAATTTATAATATAGACTTTCCAGTGGCCCTTGATGCTCATGTGTAAATATTTTCAAAATTCGCCTACTGATACGCCCACAATTTACAAAAAAAAACAAAGTTTGAGCTAGGGAGCTGAAATTTATAATATAGACTTTCCAGGGGCCCTTGATGCTCATATGTAAATATTTTCAAAATTCGAACACTGACAGCCCACAATTTACAAAAAAAAACCAAAGTTTGAGCTAGGGAGCTGAAATTTATAATATAGACTCTCCAGGGGCCCTTGATGCTCATGTGTAAATATTTTCAAAATTCGTATACTGACACGCCCACAATTTAAAAAAAACTAAAGTTTGAGCTAGGGAGCTGAAATTTATAATATAGACTCTCCAGGGGCCCTTGATGCTCATGTGTTAATATTTTCAAATTCGCCCACTGACACGCCCACAATTTACAAAAAAAAAACAAAGTTTGAGCTAGGGAGCTGAAATTTATAATATAGACTCTCCAGGGGCCCTTGATGCTCATGTCTTAGTATTTTCAAAATTTGCCCACAATTTAAAAAAAAATCAAAGTTTGACCTAGGGAGCTAAAATTTGTAATATAGACTCTCCAAGGGCCCTTGATGCTCTTGTGTTAATATTTTCAAATTCGCCCACTGACACGCCCACAATTTAAAAAAAAAAAAAAAAAGTTTGAGTTAGGGAGCTGATATTTATAATATAGTCTCTCCAGGGGCCCTTAATGCTCATATGTAAATATTTTCAAAATTCGACCACTGACAGCCCACAATTTAAAAAAAAAAAACAAAGTTTGAGCCAGGGAGCTGAAATTTATAATATAGGCTCTCCAAGAGCCCTTGATGCTCTTGTGTAAATATTTTCAAATTCGCCCACTGAGACGCCCACAACTTAAAAAAAAACCAAAGTTTGAGCTAGGGAGCTGAAATTTATAATATAGACTCTCCAGGGGCCCTTGATGCTCATGTCTTAATATTTTCAAAATTTGCCCACAATTTAAAAAAAAACAAAAGTTTGAGATAGGGAGCTGAAATTTATAATATAGACTCTCCAGGGGCCCTTGATGCTCATGTGTTAATATTTTCGAATTCGCCCACTGACAGCCCACAATTTAAAAAAAAAAACAAAGTTTGAGCTAGGAAGCTTAAATTTTATAATATAGACTCTCCAGGTGCCTTTGAGGCTCATGTGTTAATATTTTCAAATTCCCCCACTGAGACGCCCACAACTTAAAAAAAAACCAAAGTTTGAGCTAGGGAGCTGAAATTTATAATATAGACTCTCCAGGGGCCCTTGATGCTCGTGTCTTAATATTTTCAAAATTTGCCCACAATTTAAAAAAAAACAAAAGTTTGAGATAGGGAGCTGAAATTTATAATATAGACTCTCCAGGGGCCCTTGATGCTCATGTGTTAATATTTTCGAATTCGCCCACTGACAGCCCACAATTTAAAAAAAAAACAAAGTTTGAGCTAGGAAGCTGAAATTTTATAATATAGACTCTCCAGGTGCCTTTGATGCTCATGTGTTAATATTTTCAAATTCGCCCACTGACACGCCCACAATTTACGAAAAAAAAAAACAAAGTTTGAGCTAGGGAGCTGAAATTTATAATATAGACTCTCCAGGGGCCCTTGATGCTCATGTGTAAATATTTTCAAAATTCGTCCACTGACAAGCCCACAATTTAAAAAAAAAAAACAAAAGTTTGACCTAGGGAGCTGAAATTTATAATATAGACTCTCCAGGGGCCCTTGATGCTCATATGTAAATATTTTCAAAATTCGAACACTGACAGAACACAATTAAAAAAAAAACAAAGTTTGAGCTAGGGAGCTGAAATTTATAATATAGGCTCTCGAGGGGCCCTTGATGCTCATGTGCAAATATTTTCAATATTCACCCACTGACACGCCCACAATTTACAAAAAAAAACAAAGTTTGATTTAGGGAGCTGATATGTCTTAATAATTTCAAAATTTGCCCACAACTTAAAAAAAAACCAAAGTTTGACCTATGGAGCTAAAATTTATAATATAGGCTCTCGAGGGGGCCTTGATGCTCATGTGCAAATATTTTCAATATTCACCCACTGACACGCCCACAATTTACAAAAAAACCAAAGTTTGAGTTAGGGGGCTGATATGTCTTAATATTTTCAAAATTTGCCCACAACATAAAAAAAACCAAAGTTTGACCTATGTAGCTAAAATTTATAATATAGACTCTCCAGGGGCCCTTGATGCTGTTGTGTTAATATTTTCAAATTCGCCCACTGACACGCCCACAATTTACAAAAAAAAAAACAAAGTTTGAGCTAGGGAGCTGAAATTTATAATATATGCTCTCCAGGGGCCCTTGATGCTCATATGTAAATATTTTCAAAATTCGAACACTGACAGCCCACAATTTAAAAAAAAAACAGGGTTTGAGCTAGGGAGCTGAAATTTATAATATAGGCTCTCCAAGGGCCCTTGATGCTCATTTGTTAATATTTTCAAATTCGCCCACTGACACGTCCACAATTTAAAAAAAAAAACAAAGTTTGAGCTAGGGAGCTGAAATTTTATAATATAGACTCTCCAGGGGCCCTTGATGCTCATATGTAAATATTTTCAAAATTCGAACACTGACAGCCCACAATTAAAAAAAAAAACAAAGTTTGAGCCAGGGAGCTGAAATTTATAATATAGGCTCTCCAGGGGCCCTTCATGCACTTGTGTAAATATTTTCAAACTCGCCCACTGAGACGCCCACAACTTAAAAAAAAACCAAAGTTTGAGCTAGGGAGCTGAAATTTATAATATGACTCTCCAGGGTCCTTTGATGCTCATGACTTAATATTTTCAAAATTTGCCCACAATTTAAAAAAAAAAACCAAAGTTTGACCTATGGTACTAAAATTTATAATATAGACTCTTCAGGGGCCCTTGATGCTCATGTGTAAATATTTTCAAATTCGCCCACTGACACGCCCACAATTTACAAAAAAAATCCAAAGTTTGAGCTAGGGAGCTGAAATTTATAATATAGACTCTCCAAGGGCCCTTGATGCTCATGTGTAAATATTTTCAAAATTCGTCCACTGACACGCCCACAACTTAAAAAAAAACCAAAGTTTGAGCTAGGGAGCTGAAATTTATAATATGACTCTCCAGGGTCCTTTGATGCTCATGTCTTAATATTTTCAAAATTTGCCCACAATTTAAAAAAAAAACCAAAGTTTGACCTAGTGAGCTAAAATTTATAATATAGACTCTCCAAGGGCCCTTGATGCTCTTGTGTTAATATTTTCAAATTCGCCCACTGACACGCCCACAATTTAAGAAAAAAAACAAAGTTTGAGCTAGGGAGCTGAAATTTTATAATATAGACTCTCCAGGGGCCCTTAATGCTCATATATAAATATTATCAAAATTCGACCACTGACAGCCCACAATTTAAAAAAAAAAGCAAAGTTTGAGCCAGGGAGCTGAAATTTATAAGATAGGCTCTCCAAGGGCCCTTGATGCTCTTGTGTAAATATTTTCAAATTCGCCTACTGACGCGCCCACAATTTAAAAAAAAAAAACAAAGTTTGAGCTAGGGGGCTGAAATTTTATAATATAGACTCTCCAGGGGCCCTTAATGCTCATATGTAAATATTTTCAAAATTCGACCACTGACAGCCCACAATTTAAAAAAAAAACAAAGTTTGAGCCAGGGCGCTGAAATTTATAATATAGACTCTCCAGGGGCCCTTGATGCTCATGTGTAAATATTTTCAAAATTCGTATACTGACACGCCCACAATTTAAAAAAAACTAAAGTTTGAGCTAGGGAGCTGAAATTTATAATATAGACTCTCCAGGGGCCCTTGATGCTCATGTGTTAATATTTTCAAATTCGCCCACTGACACGCCCACAACTTAAAAAAAAAACCAAAGTTTGAGCTAGGGAGCTGAAATTTATAATATAGACTCTCCAGGGGCCCTTGATGCTCATGTCTTATTATTTTCAAAATTTGCCCACAATTTAAAAAAAAACAAAAGTTTGAGATAGGGAGCTGAAATTTATAATATAGACTCTCCAGGGGCCCTTGATGCTCATGTGTTAATATTTTCAAATTCGCCCACTGACACGCCCACAATTTACAAAAAAAAACCAAAGTTTGAGCTAGGGAGCTGAAATTTATAATATAGACTCTCCAGGGACCCTTGATGCTCATGTGTAAATATTTTCAAAATTCGTCCACTGACACGCCCACAATTTAAAAAAAAACTAAAGTTTGAGCTAGGGATCTGAAATTTATAATATAGACTCTCCAGGGGCCCTTGATGCTCATGTGTTAATATTTTCAAATTCGCCCACTGACACGCCCACAATTTACAAAAAAAACAAAGTTTGAGCTAGGGAGCTGAAATTTATAATATAGGCTCTTCAGGGGCCCTTGATGCTCTTGTGTAAATATTTTCAAAATTCGTCCACTGACAAGCCCACAATTTAAAAAAAAAAAGTTTGACCTAGGGAGCTGAAATTTATAATATAGACTCTCCAGGGGCCTTTGATGCTCATATGTAAATATTTTCAAAATTCGAGCACTGACAGCCCACAATTAAAAAAAAAACAAAGTTTGAGCTAGGGAGCTGAAATTTATAATATATGCTCTCGAGGGGCCCTTGATGCTCATGTGCAAATATTTTCAATATTCACCCACTGACACGCCCACAATTTACAAAAAAACCAAAGTTTGAGTTAGGGAGCTGATATGTCTTAATACTCGTATTTTCAAAGTTTGCCCACAACTTAAAAAAAACCAAAGTTTGACCTATGGAACTAAAATTTATAATATAGGCTCTCAAGGGGCCCTTGATGGTCATGTGCAAATATTTCCAATATTCACCCACTGACACGCCCACAATTTACAAAAAAACCAAAGTTTGAATTAGGGAGCTGATATGTCTTAATATTTTCAAAATTTGCCCACAACTTAAAAAAAAACCAAGGTTTGACCTATGGAGCTAAAATTTATAATATAGACTCTCCAGCGGCCCTTGATGCTGTTGTGTTAATATTTTCAAATTCGCCCACTGACACGCCCACAATTTACAAAAAAAAACAAAGTTTGAGCTAGGGAGCTGAAATTTATAATATAGGCTCTCCAGGGGCCATTGATGCTCATATGTAAATATTTTCAAAATTCGAACACTGACAGCCCACAATTAAAAAAAAAAATCTAAGTTTGAGCTAGGGAGCTGAAATTTATAATATAGGCTCTCCAAGGGCCCTTGATGCTCATGTGTTAATATTTTCAAATTCGCCCACTGACACGCCCACAATTTAAAAAAAAACCAAAGTTTGAGCTAGGGAGCTGAAATTTTATAATATAGACTCTCCAGGGGCCCTTGATGCTCATATGTAAATATTTTCAAAATTCGAACACTGACAGCCCACAACGAAAACAACACCAATGTGTGGCATTCCAATGCTAGTAACAACCTATAATAACAGATATTTTATTAACCATAATGTTTAGGTATGAATCATCTTTTAATGAAAACAGAAGTGTTAAAAAAAAATATGAACAAAGATCGATTTGGAGTATTAACTTTGTATATACACTTTATAGTATTATCTTTGTATATAGGCTTCATAGTACGAGTATTAACATAACAGCGAGTTTTTGAAGTAAAACTTCTTTACGTACGCTTGACTTGGGGAGTAAGCTGGTGAATGCGACACGGAAGTGTAGACCAATGTAGACCTCCGGCGTAACGGAAGTGTAGACAAACGTAGACTTCCGTTACAACCCATACGATTTAGTCGGCGGAAAGGTTCGCGGAATGTGTAAACACCCTTGAATCTCCACAATAGAGGGCAATACTAAGCTCATCATCTATCCAAACCGATCCAAAGGAGAAAGCTATATCTAAAACAGTTCCCGACAGATGAAATTTACCGGAAGTGAGTAAAGTCATTGTGTCCATACATCGCAGTTCATTAGTTGGAAATATAAAGCGTCACCTTCATCGTCAGATTTTCAGGTCGGACGGCAAAAAACCAAAGTTTGAGCTAGGGAGCTGAAATTTATAATATAGACTCTCCATGGGCCCTTGATGCTCATGTGTAAATATTTTCAAATTCGCCCACTGGCACGCCCACAAATTACAAAAAAAACAAAGTTTGAGCTAGGGAGCTGAAATTTTATAATATAGACTCTCCAGGGGCCCTTGATGCTCATGTGTTAATATTTTCAAATTCGCCCACTGACACGCCCACAATTTACAAAAAAAAACCAACGTTTGAGCTAGGGAGCTGAAATTTATAATATGGACTCTCCAGGGGCCCTTGATGCTCATGTGTAAATATTTTCAAAATTCGCCCACTGACACGCCCACAGTTTAAAAAAAAAAACAAAAGTTTGAGCTAGGAAGCTGAAATTTATAATATAGACTCTCCAGGGGCCCTTGATGCTCATGTGTAAATATTTTCAAATTCGCCCACTGACACGCCCACAATTTGCAAAAAAAAACCAAAGTTTGAGCTAGGGAGCTGAAATTTATAATATAGACTCTCCAGGGGCCCTTGATGCTCTTGTGTTAATATTTTCAAATTCGCCCACTGACACGCCCACAATTTAAAAAAAAAACCAAAATTTGAGCTAGGGTGCTGAAATTTTATAATATAGACTCTCCAGGGGCCCTTGATGATCATATGTAAATATTTTCAAAAGTCGCCCACTGAGACGCCCACAATTTATACGATTTAGTCGGCGGAAAGGTTCGCGGAATGTGTAAACACCCTTGAATCTCCACAATAGAGGGCAATACTAAGCTCATCATCTATCCAAACCGATCCAAAGGAGAAAGCTATATCTAAAACAGTTCCCGACAGATGAAATTTACCGGAAGTGAGTAAAGTCATTGTGTCCATACATCGCAGTTCATTAGTTGGAAATATAAAGCGTCACCTTCATCGTCAGATTTTCAGGTCGGACGGCAAAAAACCAAAGTTTGAGCTAGGGAGCTGAAATTTATAATATAGACTCTCCATGGGCCCTTGATGCTCATGTGTAAATATTTTCAAATTCGCCCACTGGCACGCCCACAAATTACAAAAAAAAACAAAGTTTGAGCTAGGGAGCTGAAATTTTATAATATAGACTCTCCAGGGGCCCTTGATGCTCATGTGTTAATATTTTCAAATTCGCCCACTGACACGCCCACAATTTACAAAAAAAAAACCAACGTTTGAGCTAGGGAGCTGAAATTTATAATATGGACTCTCCAGGGGCCCTTGATGCTCATGTGTAAATATTTTCAAAATTCGCCCACTGACACGCCCACAGTTTAAAAAAAAAAAACAAAAGTTTGAGCTAGGAAGCTGAAATTTATAATATAGACTCTCCAGGGGCCCTTGATGCTCATGTGTAAATATTTTCAAATTCGCCCACTGACACGCCCACAATTTGCAAAAAAAAACCAAAGTTTGAGCTAGGGAGCTGAAATTTATAATATAGACTCTCCAGGGGCCCTTGATGCTCTTGTGTTAATATTTTCAAATTCGCCCACTGACACGCCCACAATTTAAAAAAAAAACCAAAATTTGAGCTAGGGTGCTGAAATTTTATAATATAGACTCTCCAGGGGCCCTTGATGATCATATGTAAATATTTTCAAAAGTCGCCCACTGAGACGCCCACAATTTAAAAAAAACCAAAGTTTAAGCTTGGGAGCTGAACTTTATAATTATAGACTCTCCAGGGGCCCTTACGCCCACAATTTAAAAAAAAAAACAAAGTTTGAGCTAGGGAGCTGAAATTTTATAATATAGACTCTCCAGGGGCCTTTGATGCTCATATGTAAATATTTTCAAAATTCGAACACTGACAGCCCACAATTAAAAAAAAAAACAAAGTTTGAGCCAGGGAGCTGAAATTTATAATATAGGCTCCCCAGGGGCCCTTGATGCTCATGTCTTAATATTTTCAAAATTTGCCCACAATTAAAAAAAAAAAAACCAAAGTTTGGCCTATGGAGCTAAAATTTATAAAATAGACTCTCCAGGGGCCCTTGATGCTCATTTTCAAATTCGCCCACTGACACGCCCACAATAAAAAAAAAACAATGTTTGAGCTAGGGAGCTGAAATTTTATAATATAGACTCTCCAGGGGCCCTTGATGCTCATATGTTAATATTTTCAAAATTCGAACACTTACAGCCCACAACTTAAAAAAAAACCAAAGTTTGATCTAGGGAGCTGAAATTTATAATATGACTCTCCAGGGTCCTTTGATGCTCATGTCTTAATATTTTCAAAATTTGCCCACAATTTAAAAAAAAAACCAAAGTTTGACCTAGTGAGCTAAAATTTATAATATAGACTCTCCAAGGGCCCTTGATGCTCTTGTGTTAATATTTTCAAATTCGCCCACTGACACGCCCACAATTTAAGAAAAAAAACAAAGTTTGAGCCAGGGAGCTGAAATTTATAATATAGGCTCTCCAAGGGCCCTTGATGCTCTTGTGTAAATATTTTCAAATTCGCCTACTGACGCGCCCACAATTTAAAAAAAAAAACAAAGTTTGAGCTAGGGAGCTGAAATTTTATAGTATAGACTCTCCAGGGGCCCTTAATGCTCATATGTAAATATTTTCAAAATTCGACCACTGACAGCCCACAATTTAAAAAAAAAACAAAGTTTGAGCCAGGGAGCTGAAATTTATAATATAGACTCTCCAGGGGCCCTTGATGCTCATGTGTAAATATTTTCAAAATTCGTATACTGACACGCCCACAATTTAAAAAAAACTAAAGTTTGAGCTAGGGAGCTGAAATTTATAATATAGACTCTCCAGGGGCCCTTGATGCTCATGTGTTAATATTTTCAAATTCGCCCACTGAGACGCCCACAACTTAAAAAAAAACAAAGTTTGAGCTAGGGAGCTGAAATTTATAATATAGACTCTCCAGGGGCCCTTGATGCTCATGTCTTAATATTTTCAAAATTTGCCCACAATTTACAAAAAAAAACCAAAGTTTGAGCTAGGGAGCTGAAATTTATAATATAGACTCTCCAGGGACCCTTGATGCTCATGTGTAAATATTTTCAAAATTCGTCCACTGACACGCCCACTATTTAAAAAAAAACTAAAGTTTGAGCTAGGGATCTGAAATTTATAATATAGGCTCTCCAGGGGCCCTTGATGCTCATGTGTTAATATTTTCAAATTCGCCCACTGACACGCCCACAATTTACAAAAAAAAAACAAAGTTTGAGCTAGGGAGCTGAAATTTATAATATAGGCTCTTCAGGGGCCCTTGATGCTCTTGTGTAAATATTTTCAAAATTCGTCCACTGACAAGCCCACAATTTAAAAAAAAAGTTTGACCTAGGGAGCTGAAATTTATAATATAGACTCTCCAGGGGCCTTTGATGCTCATATGTAAATATTTTCAAAATTCGAACACTGACAGCCCACAATTAAAAAAAAAACAAAGTTTGAGCTAGGGAGCTGAAATTTATAATATATGCTCTCGAGGGGCCCTTGATGCTCATGTGCAAATATTTTCAATATTCACCCACTGACACGCCCACAATTTACAAAAAAACTAAAGTTTGAGTTAGGGAGCTGATATGTCTTAATACTCGTATTTTCAAAGTTTGCCCACAACTTAAAAAAAAACCAAAGTTTGACCTATGGAGCTAAAATTTATAATATAGGCTCTCAAGGGGCCCTTGATGGTCATGTGCAAATATTTCCAATATTCACCCACTGACACGCCCACAATTTACAAAAAAACCAAAGTTTGAGTTAGGGAGCTGATATGTCTTAATATTTTCAAAATTTGCCCACAACTTAAAAAAAAACCAAGGTTTGACCTATGGAGCTAAAATTTATAATATAGACTCTCCAGCGGCCCTTGATGCTGTTGTGTTAATATTTTCAAATTCGCCCACTGACACGCCCACAATTTACAAAAAAAAACCAAAGTTTGAGCTAGGGAGCTGAAATTTATAATATAGACTCTCCAGGGGCCCTTGATGCTCTTGTGTTAATATTTTCAAATTCGCCCACTGACACGCCCACAATTTAAAAAAAAAACCAAAGTTTGAGCTAGGGAGCTGAAATTTATAATATAGACTCTCCAGGGGCCCTTGATGCTCATGTCTTAATATTTTCAAAATTTGCCCACAATTTACAAAAAAAAACCAAAGTTTGAGCTAGGGAGCTAAAATTTATAATATATGCTCTCGAGGGGCCCTTGATGCTCATGTGCAAATATTTTCAATATTCACCCACTGACACGCCCACAATTTACAAAAAAACCAAAGTTTGAGTTAGGGAGCTGATATGTCTTAATACTCGTATTTTCAAAGTTTGCCCACAACTTAAAAAAAAACCAAAGTTTGACCTATGGAGCTAAAATTTATAATATAGGCTCTCAAGGGGCCCTTGATGCTCATGTGCAAATATTTCCAATATTCACCCACTGACACGCCCACAATTTACAAAAAAACCAAAGTTTGAGTTAGGGAGCTGATATGTCTTAATATTTTCAAAATTTGCCCACAACTTAAAAAAAAACCAAGGTTTGACCTATGGAGCTAAAATTTATAATATAGACTCTCCAGGGGCCCTTGATGCTGTTGTGTTAATATTTTCAAATTCGCCCACTGACACGCCCACAATTTACAAAAAAAAACAAAGTTTGAGCTAGGGAGCTGAAATTTATAATATAGGCTCTCCAGGGGCCCTTGATGCTCATATGTAAATATTTTCAAAATTCGAACACTGACAGCCCACAATTAAAAAAAAAAATCTAAGTTTGAGCTAGGGAGCTGAAATTTATAATATAGGCTCTCCAAGGGCCCTTGATGCTCATGTGTTAATATTTTCAAATTCGCCCACTGACACGCCCACAATTTAAAAAAAAAAACCAAAGTTTGAGCTAGGGAGCTGAAATTTTATAATATAGACTCTCCAGGGGCCCTTGATGCTCATATGTAAATATTTTCAAAATTCGAACACTGACAGCCCACAACGAAAACGACACCAATGTGTGGCATTCCAATGCTAGTAACAACCTATAATAACAGATATTTTATTAACCATAATGTTTAGGTATGAATCATCTTTTAATGAAAACAGAAGTGTTAAAAAAAAATATGAACAAAGATCGATTTGGAGTATTAACTTTGTATATACACTTTATAGTATTATCTTTGTATATAGGCTTCATAGTACGAGTATTAACATAACAGCGAGTTTTTGAAGTAAAACTTCTTTACGTACGATTGACTTGGGGAGTAAGCTGGTGAATGCGACACGGAAGTGTAGACCAATGTAGACCTCCGGCGTAACGGAAGTGTAGACAAACGTAGACTTCCGTTACAACCCATACGATTTAGTCGGCGGAAAGGTTCGCGGAATGTGTAAACACCCTTGAATCTCCACAATAGAGGGCAATACTAAGCTCATCATCTATCCAAACCGATCCAAAGGAGAAAGCTATATCTAAAACAGTTCCCGACAGATGAAATTTACCGGAAGTGAGTAAAGTCATTGTGTCCATACATCGCAGTTCATTAGTTGGAAATATAAAGCGTCACCTTCATCGTCAGATTTTCAGGTCGGACGGCAAAAAACCAAAGTTTAAGCTAGGGAGCTGAAATTTATAATATAGACTCTCCATGGGCCCTTGATGCTCATGTGTAAATATTTTCAAATTCGCCCACTGGCACGCCCACAATTTACAAAAAAAACCAAAGTTTGAGTTAGGGAGCTGAAATTTTATAATATAGACTCTCCAGGGGCCCTTGATGCTCATGTGTTTATATTTTCAAATTCGCCCACTGACACGCCCACAATTTACAAAAAAAAACCAACGTTTGAGCTAGGGAGCTGAAATTTATAATATGGACTCTCCAGGGGCCCTTGATGCTCATGTGTAAATATTTTCAAAATTCGCACACTGACACGCCCACAATTTAAAAAAAAAAACAAAAGTTTGAGCTAGGAAGCTGAAATTTATAATATAGACTCTCCAGGGGCCCTTGATGCTCATGTGTAAATATTTTCAAATTCGCCCACTGACACGCCCACAATTTACAAAAAAAAACCAAAGTTTGAGCTAGGGAGCTGAAATTTATAATATAGACTCTCCAGGGGCCCTTGATGCTCTTGTGTTAATATTTTCAAATTCGCCCACTGACACGCCCACAATTTAAAAAAAAAAACAAAGTTTGAGCTAGGGTGCTGAAATTTTATAATATAGACTCTCCAGGGGCCCTTGATGATCATATGTAAATATTTTCAAAAGTCGCCCACTGAGACGCCCACAATTTAAAAAAAAACCAAAGTTTAAGCTTGGGAGCTGAACTTTATAATTATAGACTCTCCAGGGGCCCTTACGCCCACAATTTAAAAAAAAAACCAAAGTTTGAGCTAGGGAGCTGAAATTTATAATATAGACTCTCCAGGGGCCCTTGATGCTCATTTTCAAATTCGCCCACTGACACGCCCACAATAAAAAAAAAAAACAATGTTTGAGCTAGGGAGCTGAAATTTTATAATATAGACTCTCCAGGGGCCCTTGATGCTCATATGTAAATATTTTCAAAATTCGAACACTTACAGCCCACAAATTAAAAAAAAAAAACAAAGTTTGAGCCAGGGAGCTGAAATTTATAATATAGACTCTCCAGGGGCCCTTGATGCTCATATGTAAATATTTTCAAAATTCGCCCACAATTTAAAAAAAAACAAAGTTTGAACTAGGGTGCTAAAATTTATAATATAGACTCTCCAGGGGCCCTTGATGCTCATGTGTTAATATTTTCAAATTCGCCCACTGACAGCCCACAATTAAAAAAAAAAACAAAGTTTGAGCTAGGAAGCTGAAATTTTATAATATAGACTCTCCAGGGGCCTTTGATGCTCATGTGTTAATATTTTCAAATTCGCCCACTGACACGCCCACAATTTACAAAAAAATCAAAGTTTGAGCTAGGGAGCTGAAATTTATAATATAGACTCTCCAGGGGCCCTTGATGCTCATGTCTTAATATTTTCAAAATTTACCCACAATTTAAAAAAAAACAAAAGTTTGAGATAGGGAGCTGAAATTTATAATATAGACTCTCCAGGGGCCCTTGATGCTCATGTGTTAATATTTTCAAATTCGCCCACTGACAGCCCACAATTTAAAAAAAAAACAAAGTTTGAGCTAGGAAGCTGAAATTTTATAATATAGACTCTCCAGGGGCCTTTGATGCTCATGTGTTAATATTTTCAAATTCGCCCACTGACACGCCCACAATTTAAAAAAAAAACCAAAGTTTGAGCTAGGGAGCTGAAATTTATAATATAGACTCTCCAGGGGCCCTTGATGCTCATGTGTAAATATTTTCAAAATTCGTCCACTGACACGCCCACAATTTAAAAAAAAACTAAAGTTTGACCTAGGGAGCTAAAATTTATAATATAGACTCTCCAGGGGCCCTTGATGCTCATATGTAAATATTTTCAAAATTCGAACACTGACAGTCCACAATTAAAAAAAAACAAAGTTTGAGCTAGGGAGTTGAAATTTATAATATAGGCTCTCGAGGGGCCCTTGATGCTCATGTGCAAATATTTTCAATATTCACCCACTGACACGCCCACAATTTACAAAAAAACCAAAGTTTGAGTTAGGGAGCTGATATGTCTTAATATTTTCAAAATTTGCCCACAACTTAAAAAAAAAACAAAGTTTGACCTATGGAGCTAAAATTTATAATATAGGCTCTCCAGGAGCCCTTGATGCTCATGTGTAAATATTTTCAAAATTCGCCTACAGACACGCCCACAATTAAAAAAAAAAACCAAAGTTTGAGTTAGGGAGCTGATATTTATAATATAGGCTCTCCAGGGGCCCTTGATGCTCTTGTGTAAATATTTTCAAAATTCGACCACTGACACGCCCACAATTTAAAAAAAAAAAAAAGTTTGAGCTAGGGAGCTGAAATTTTATAATATAGACCCTCCAGGGGCCCTTGATGCTCATGTGTAAATATTTTCAAAATTCGCCTACTGACACGCCCGCAATTTAAAAACAAAAAAAAAGTTTGACCTAGGGAGCTAAAATTTATAATAGAGACTCTCCAGGGGCCCTTGATGCTCATATGTAAATATTTTCAAAATTCGAACACTGACAGCCCACAATTTAAAAAAAAAAACAAAGTTTGAGCTAGGCAGCTGAAATTTATAATATAGGCTCTCCAGGGGCCACTGATGCTCTTGTGTAAATATTTTCAAAATTCGCCCACAATTTAAAAAAAAACAAAAGTTTGAGATAGGGAGCTGAAATTTATAATATAGACTCTCCAGGGGCCCTTGATGCTCATATGTAAATATTTTCAAAATTCCAACACTGACAGCCCACAATTAAAAAAAAAACAAAGTTTGAGCCAGGGAGCTGAAATTTATAATATAGGCTCTCCAGGGGCCCTTGATGCTCATGTCTTAATATTTTCAAAATTTGCCCACAATTTAAAAAAAAAAACCAAAGTTTGAACTATGGAGCTAAAATTTATAATATAGACTCTCCAGGGGCTCTTGATGCTCATTTTCAAATTCGCCCACTGACACGCCCACAATTTAAAAAAAAAAAACCAAAGTTTGAGCTAGGGAGTCTAAATTTTATAATATAGACTCTCCAGGGGCCCTTGATGCTCATATGTAAATATTTTCAAAGTTCGAACACTTACAGCCCACAATTTAAAAAAAAAAAAAAAAGTTTGAGCCAGGGAGCTGAAATTTATAATATAGACTCTCCAGGGGCCCTTGATGCTCATGTGTAAATATTTTCAAAATTCGCCCACAATTTAAAAAAAAAACCAAAGTTTGAACTAGGGTGCTAAAATTTATAATATAGACTGTCCAGTGGCCCTTGATGCTCATGTGTAAATATTTTCAAAATTCGCCTACTGATACGCCCACAATTTACAAAAAAAAAACAAAGTTTGAGCTAGGGAGCTGAAATTTATAATATAGACTCTCCAGGGGCCCTTGATTCTCATGTGTTAATATTTTCAAATTCGCCCACTGACACGCCCACAATTTAAAAAAAAACCAAAGTTTGAGCTAGGGAGCTGAAATTTTATAATATAGACTCTCCAGGGGCCCTTGATGCTCATATGTAAATATTTTCAAAATTCGAACACTGACAGCCCACAATTAAAAAAAAAAACAAAGTTTGAGCTAGGGAGCTGAAATTTATAATAGAGGCTCTCCAAGGGGCCCTTGATGCTCTTGTGTTAATATTTTCAAATTCGCCCACTGCCACGCCCACAATTTAAAAAAAAACCAAAGTTTGAGCTAGGGTGCTGAAATTTTATAATATAGACTCTCCAGGGGCCCTTGATGCTCATATGTAAATATTTTCAAAAGTCGCCCACTGAGACGCCCACAATTTAAAAAAAAAAAACCAAAGTTTAAGCTTGGGAGCTGAACTTTATAATTATAGACTCTCCAGGGGCCCTTGATTCTCATGTGTTAATCTTTTCAAATTCGCCCACTGACACGCCCACAATTTAAAAAAAAACCAAAGTTTGAGCTAGGGAGCTGAAATTTTATAATATAGACTCTCCAGGGGCCCTTGATGCTCATATGTAAATATTTTCAAAATTCGAACACTGACAGCCCACAATTAAAAAAAAAAACAAAGTTTGAGCCAGGGAGCTGAAATTTATAATATAGGCTCTCCAGGGGCCCTTGATGCTCATGTCTTAATATTTTCAAAATTTGCCCACAATTTAAAAAAAAAAACCAAAGTTTGACCTATGGAGCTAAAATTTATAATATAGACACTCCAGGGGCCCTTGATGCTCATTTTCAAATTCGCCCACTGACACGCCCACAATTTAAAAAAAAAACCAAAGTTTGAGCTAGGGAGCTGAAATTTTATAATATAGACTCTCCAGGGGCACTTGATGCTCATATGTAAATATTTTCAAAATTCGAACACTTACAGCCCACAATTAAAAAAAAAACAAAGTTTGAGCCAGGGAGCTGAAATGTATAATATAGACTCTCCAGGGGCCCTTGATGCTCCTATGTAAATATTTTCAAAATTCGAACACTGACAGCCCACAATTTAACAAAAAAAAAACAAAGTTTGAGCCAGGGAGCTGAAATTTATAATATAGACTCTCCAGGGGCCCTTGATGCTCATGTGTAAATATTTTCAAAATGCGCCCACAATTTAAAAAAAAATCAAAGTTTGAACTAGTTTGCTAAAATTTATAATATAGACTGTCCAGTGGCCCTTGATGCTCATGTGTAAATATTTTCAAAATTCGCCTACTGATACGCCCACAATTTACAAAAAAAAACAAAGTTTGAGCTAGGGAGCTGAAATTTATAATATAGACTCTCAAGGGGCCCTTGATGCTCATATGTAAATATTTTCAAAATTCGAACACTGACAGCCCACAATTTAAAAAAAACAAAACAAAGTTTGAGCTAGGGAGCTGAAATTTATAATATAGGCTCTCCAGGGGCCCTTGATGCTCCTATGTAAATATTTTCAAAATTCGAATACTGACAGCCCACAATTTAACAAAAAAAACAACAAAGTTTGAGCCAGGGAGCTGAAATTTATAATAGAGGCTCTCCAAGGGGCCCTTGATGCTCTTGTGTAAATATTTTCAAAATTCGCCCACTGACACGCCCACAATTTAAAAAAAACCAAAGTTTAAACTTGGGAGCTGAACTTTATAATATAGACTCTCCAGGGGCCCTTGATGCTCATGTGTCAATATTTTCAAATTCGCCTACTGACGCGCCCACAATTTAAAAAAAAAACAAAGTTTGAGCTAGGGAGCTGAAATTTTATAATATAGACTCTCCGGGGCCCTTAATGCTCATATGTAAATATTTTCAAAATTCGACCACTGACAGCCCACAATTTAAAAAAAAAAAACAAAGTTTGAGCTAGGGTGCTGAAATTTATAATATAGACTCTCCAGGGGCCCTTGATGCTCAAGTCTTAATATTTTCAAAATTTGCCCACAATTTAAAAAAAAACAAAAGTTTGAGATAGGGAGCTGAAATTTATAATATAGACTCTCCAGGGGCCCTTGATGCTCATGTGTTAATATTTTCAAATTCGCCCACTGACAGCCCACAATTTAAAAAAAAAAACAAAGTTTGAGCTAGGAAGCTGAAATTTTATAATATAGACTCTCCAGGGGCCTTTGATGCTCATGTGTTAATATTTTCAAATTCGCCCACTGACACGCCCACAATTTACAAAAAAAAACGAAGTTTGAGCTAGGGAGCTGAAATTTATAATATAGACTCTCCAGGGGCCCTTGATGCTCATATGTAAATATTTTCAAAATTCGAACACTGACAGCCCACATTTAAAAAAAAAACAAAGTTTGAGCTAGGGAGCTGTAATTTATAATATAGGCTCTCGAGGGGCCCTTGATGCTCATGTGCAAATATTTTCAATATTCACCCACTGACACGCCCACAATTTACAAAAAAAACAAAGTTTAAGTTAGGGAGCTGATATGTCTTAATATTTTCAAAATTTGCCCACAACTTAAAAAAAAACCAAAGTTTGACCTATGGAGCTAAAATTTATAATATAGGCTCTCCAGGGGCCCTTGATGCTCATGTGTAAATATTTTCAAAATTCGCCTACAGACACGCCCACAATTAAAAAAAAAACCAAAGTTTGAGTTAGGGAGCTGATATTTATAATATAGGCTCTCTAGGGGCCCTTGATGCTCTTGTGTAAATATTTTCAAAATTCGACCACTGACACGCAAACAATTTAAAAAAAAAACCAAAGTTTAAGCTTGGGAGCTGAACATTATAATATAGACTCTCCAAGGGCCCTTGATGCTCATGTGTAAATATTTTCAAAATCCGATCACTGACACGCCCACAATTTAAAAAAAAAGAAAGTTTGAGCCAGGGAGCTGAAATTTATAATATAGGCTCTCCAGGGGCCCTTGATGCTCTTGTGTTAATATTTTCAAATTCGCCCACTGACACGCCCACAATTTAAAAAAAAACCAAAGTTTGAGCTAGGGTGCTGAAATTCTATAATATAGACTCTCCAGGGGCCCTTGATGCTCATATGTAAATATTTTCAAAATTCGAACACTGACAGTCCACAATTAAAAAAAAACAAAGTTTGAGCTAGGGAGTTGAAATTTATAATATAGGCTCTCGAGGGGCCCTTGATGCTCATGTGCAAATATTTTCAATATTCACCCACTGACACGCCCACAATCTACAAAAAAACCAAAGTTTGAGTTAGGGAGCTGATATGTCTTAATACTCGTATTTTCAAAGTTTGCCCACAACTTAAAAAAAAACCAAAGTTTGACCTATGGAGCTAAAATTTATAATATAGGCTCTCAAGGGGCCCTTGATGCTCATGTGCAAATATTTCCAATATTCACCCACTGACACGCCCACAATTTACAAAAAAACCAAAGTTTGAGTTAGGGAGCTGATATGTCTTAATATTTTCAAAATTTGCCCACAACTTAAAAAAAAACCAAGGTTTGACCTATGGAGCTAAAATTTATAATATAGACTCTCCAGGGGCCCTTGATGCTGTTGTGTTAATATTTTCAAATTCGCCCACTGACACGCCCACAATTTACAAAAAAACCAAAGTTTGAGTTAGGGAGCTGATATGTCTTAATATTTTCAAAATTTGCCCACAACTTAAAAAAAAAACAAAGTTTGACCTATGGAGCTAAAATTTATAATATAGGCTCTCCAGGAGCCCTTGATGCTCATGTGTAAATATTTTCAAAATTCGCCTACAGACACGCCCACAATTAAAAAAAAAAACCAAAGTTTGAGTTAGGGAGCTGATATTTATAATATAGGCTCTCCAGGGGCCCTTGATGATCTTGTGTAAATATTTTCAAAATTCGACCACTGACACGCCCACAATTTAAAAAAAAAACCAAAGTTTAAGCTTGGGAGCTGAACTTTATAATATAGACTCTCCAGGGGCCCTTGATGCTCATGTGTAAATATTTTCAAATTCGCCAACTGAGACGCCCAAAATTTAAAAAAAAAACCAAAGTTTAAGCTTGGGAGCTGAACTCTATAATATAGACTCTCCAGGGGCCCTTGATGCTCATGTGTTAATATTTTTAATTTCGCCCACTGACACGCCCACAATTTAAAAAAAAAAAAAAGTTTGAGCTAGGGTGCTGAAATTTTATAATATAGACCCTCCAGGGGCCCTTGATGCTCATATGTAAATATTTTCAAAATTCGAACACTGACAGCCCACAATTTAAAAAAAAAAAAACAAAGTTTGAGCTAGGCAGCTGAAATTTATAATATAGGATGTCCAGGGGCCACTGATGCTCTTGTGTAAATATTTTCAAAATTCGCCCACTGACACGCCCAGAATTTAAAAAAAAAACAAAAGTTTGATATAGGGAGCTGAAATTTATAATATAGACTCTCCAGGGGCCCTTGATGCTCATATGTAAATATTTTCAAAATTCCAACACTGACAGCCCACAATTAAAAAAAAAAACAAAGTTTGAGCCAGGGAGCTGAAATTTATAATATAGGCTCTCCAGGGGCCCTTGATGCTCATGTCTTAATATTTTCAAAATTTGCCCACAATTTAAAAAAAAAACCAAAGTTTGACCTATGGAGCTAAAATTTATAATATAGATTCTCCAGGGGCTCTTGATGCTCATTTTCATATTCGCCCACTGACACGCCCACAATTTAAAAAAAAAAACCAAAGTTTGAGCTAGGGAGCTGAAATTTTATAATATAGACTCTCCAGGGGCCCTTGATGCTCATATGTAAATATTTTCAAAATTCGAACACTTACAGCCCACAATTTAAAAAAAAAAAAAGTTTGAGCCAGGGAGCTGAAATTTATAATATAGACTCTCCAGGGGCCCTTGATGCTCATGTGTAAATATTTTCAAAATTCGCCCACAATTTAAAAAAAAAACCAAAGTTTGAACTAGGGTGCTAAAATTTATAATATAGACTGTCCAGTGGCCCTTGATGCTCATGTGTAAATATTTTCAAAATTCGCCTACTGATACGCCCACAATTTACAAAAAAAAAACAAAGTTTGAGCTAGGGAGCTGAAATTTATAATATAGACTCTCCAGGGGCCCTTGATTCTCATGTGTTAATATTTTCAAATTCGCCCACTGACACGCCCACAATTTAAAAAAAAACCAAAGTTTGAGCTGGGGAGCTGAAATTTTATAATATAGACTCTCCAGGGGCCCTTGATGCTCATATGTAAATATTTTCAAAATTCGAACACTGACAGCCCACAATTAAAAAAAAAAACAAAGTTTGAGCTAGGGAGCTGAAAATTATAATAGAGGCTCTCCAAGGGGCCCTTGATGCTCTTGTGTTAATATTTTCAAATTCGCCCACTGACACGCCCACAATTTAAAAAAAAACTAAAGTTTGAGCTAGGGTGCTGAAATTTTATAATATAGACTCTCCAGGGGCCCTTGATGCTTATATGTAAATATTTTCAAAAGTCGCCCACTGAGACGCCCACAATTTAAAAAAAAAAACAAAGTTTAAGCTTGGGAGCTGAACTTTATAATTATAGACTCTCCAGGGGCCCTTGATTCTCATGTGTTAATCTTTTCAAATTCGCCCACTGACACGCCCACAATTTAAAAAAAAAACCAAAGTTTGAGCTAGGGAGCTGAAATTTTATAATATAGACTCTCCAGGGGCCCTTGATGCTCATATGTAAATATTTTCAAAATTCGAACACTGACAGCCCACAATTAAAAAAAAAAACAAAGTTTGAGCCAGGGAGCTGAAATTTATAATATAGGCTCTCCAGGGGCCCTTGATGCTCATGTCTTAATATTTTCAAAATTTGCCCACAATTTAAAAAAAAAAAAACCAAAGTTTGACCTATGGAGCTAAAATTTATAATATAGACACTCCAGGGGCCCTTGATGCTCATTTTCAAATTCGCCAACTGTCACGCCCACAATTTAAAAAAAAAAAAACCAAAGTTTGAGCTAGGGAGCTGAAATTTTATAATATAGACTCTCCAGGGGCACTTGATGCTCATATGTAAATATTTTCAAAATTCGAACACTTACAGCCCACAATTTAAAAAAAAAAACAAAGTTTGAGCCAGGGAGCTGAAATGTATAATATAGACTCTCCAGGGGCCCTTGATGCTCCTATGTAAATATTTTCAAAATTCGAACACTGACAGCCCACAATTTAACAAAAAAAAAAACAAAGTTTGAGCCAGGGAGCTGAAATTTATAATATAGACTCTCCAGGGCCCATTGATGCTCATGTGTAAATATTTTCAAAATTCGCCCACAATTTAAAAAAAAATCAAAGTTTGAACTAGTTTGCTAAAATTTATAATATAGACTGTCCAGTGGCCCTTGATGCTCATGTGTAAATATTTTCAAAATTCGCCTACTGATACGCCCACAATTTACAAAAAAAAACAAAGTTTGAGCTAGGGAGCTGAAATTTATAATATAGACTCTCAAGGGGCCCTTGATGCTCCTATGTAAATATTTTCAAAATTCGAATACTGACAGCCCACAATTTAACAAAAAAAAACAACAAAGTTTGAGCCAGGGAGCTGAAATTTATAATAGAGGCTCTCCAAGGGGCCCTTGATGCTCTTGTGTAAATATTTTCAAAATTCGCCCACTGACACGCCCTCAATTTAAAAAAAACCAAAGTTTAAGCTTGGGAGCTGAACTTTATAATATAGACTCTCCAGGGGCCCTTGATGCTCATGTGTCAATATTTTCAAATTCGCCTACTGACGCGCCCACAATTTAAAAAAAAACAAAGTTTGAGCTAGGGAGCTGAAATTTTATAATATAGACTCTCCGGGGGCCCTTAATGCTCATATGTAAATATTTTCAAAATTCGACCACTGACAGCCCACAATTTAAAAAAAAAAAACAAAGTTTGAGCTAGGGTGCTGAAATTTATAATATAGACTCTCCAGGGGCCCTTGATGCTCATGCTCATGTCTTAATATTTTCAAAATTTGCCCACAATTTAAAAAAAAAACAAAAGTTTGAGATAGGGAGCTGAAATTTATAATATAGACTCTCCAGGGGCCTTTGATGCTCATGTGTTAATATTTTCAAATTCGCCCACTGACACGCCCACAATTTACAAAAAAAAACCGAAGTTTAAGCTAGGGAGCTGAAATTTATAATATAGACTCTCCAGGGGCCCTTGATGCTCATATGTAAATATTTTCAAAATTCGAACACTGACAGCCCACATTTAAAAAAAAACAAAGTTTGAGCTAGGGAGCTGAAATTTATAATATAGGCTCTCGAGGGGCCCTTGATGCTCATGTGCAAATATTTTCAATATTCACCCACTGACACGCCCACAATTTACAAAAAAAACAAAGTTTGAGTTAGGGAGCTGATATTTATAATATAGGCTCTCTAGGGGCCCTTGATGCTCTTGTGTAAATATTTTCACAATTCGACCACTGACACGCAAACAATTTAAAAAAAAAACCAAAGTTTAAGCTTGGGAGCTGAACTTTATAATATAGACTCTCGAGGGGCCCTTGATGCTCATGTGCAAATATTTTCAATATTCACCCACTGACACGCCCACAATTTACAAAAAAAACAAAGTTTGAGTTAGGGAGCTGATATTTATAATATAGGCTCTCTAGGGGCCCTTGATGCTCATGTGTAAATATTTTCAAAATCCGATCACTGACACGCCCACAATTTAAAAAAAAAAAGAAAGTTTGAGCCAGGGAGCTGAAATTTATAATATAGGCTCTCCAGGGGCCCTTGATGCTCTTGTGTTAATATTTTCAAATTCGCCAACTGAGACGCCCACAATTTAAAAAAAAAACCAAAGTTTAAGCTTGGGAGCTGAACTCTATAATATAGACTCTCCGGGGGCCCTTGATGCTCATGTGTTAATATTTTTAATTTCGCCCACTGACACGCCCACAATTTAAAAAAAAAACAAAGTTTGAGCTAGGGAGCTGAATATTTATAAAATAGACTCTCCAGGGGCCCTTGATGCTCATGAGTAAATATTTTCAAAATTCGCCTACTGACACGCCCGCAATTTAAAAACAAAAAAAAAAATTTGACCTAGGGAGCTAAAATTTATAATAGAGACTCTCCAGGGGCCCTTGATGCTCATATGTAAATATTTTCAAAATTCGAACACTGACAGCCCACAATTTAAAAAAAAAACAAAAGTTTGAGCTATGGAGCTGAAATTTATAATATAGACTCTCCAGGGGCCTTTGATGCTCATGTGTTAATATTTTCAAATTCGCCCACTGACACGCCCACAATTAAAAAAAAACCAAAGTTTGAGTTAGGTAGCTGATATTTATAATATAGGCCCTCCAGGGGCCCTTGATGCTCTTGTGTAAATATTTTCAAAATTCGCCCACTGACACGCCCACAATTTAAAAAAAAAACCAAAGTTTAAGCTTGGGAGCTGAACTTTATAATATAGACTCTCCAGGGGCCCTTGATGCTCTTGTGTAAATATTTTCAAAATTCGCCCACTGACACGCCCACAATTTAAAAAAAAAAAAAAAAGTTTGAGATAGGGAGCTGAAATTTCTGACAGCCCACAATTTAAAAAAAAAACCAAAGTTTGAGCTAGGAAGCAGACATTTTATAATATAGACTCTCCAAGGGCCCTTGATGCTCATGTGTAAATATTTTCAAATTCGCCCACTGACACGCCCACAATTTACAAAAAAAACCCAAAGTTTGAGCTAGGGAGCTGAAATTTATAATATAGGCTCTCCAGGGGTCCTTGATGCTCATGTGCAAATATTTTCAATATTCACCCACTGACACGCCCACAATTTATAAAAAAAACAAAGTTTGAGTTAGGGAGCTGATATGTCTTAATATTTTCAAAATTTGCCCACAACTTAAAAAAAAAAAAAGTTTGACCTATGGAGCTAAAATTTATAATATAGGCTCTCCAGGGGCCTTTGATGCTCATGTGTAAATATTTTCAAAATTCGCCTACAGACACGCCCACAATTAAAAAAAAAACCAAAGTTTAAGCTTGGGAGCTGAACTTTATAATATAGACTCTCCAGGGGCCCTTGATGCTCATGTGTTAATATTTTCAAATTCGCCCACTGACACGCCCACAATTTAAAAAAAAAAAACCAAAGTTTGAGCTAGGGAGCTGAAATTTTATAATATAGACTCTCCAGGGGCCCTTGATGCTCATATGTAAATATTTTCAAAATTCGAACACTGACAGCCCACAATTTAAAAAAAAAACGAAGTTTTTAGCCAGGGAGCTGAAATTTATAATATAGGCTCTCCAGGGGCCCTTGATGCTCATGTCTTAATATTTTCAAAATTTTCCCACAATTTAAAAAAAAAAAACAAAGTTTGACCTATGGAGCTAAAATTTATAATATAGACTCTCCAGGGGCCCTTGATGCTCTTGTGTTAATATTTTCAAATTCGCCCACTGACACGCCCACAATTAAAAAAAAAACCAAAGTTTGAGTTAGGGAGCTGATATTTATAATATAGGCTCTCCAGGGGCCCTTGATGCTCTTGTGTAAATATTTTCAAAATTCGCTCACTTACAGCCCACAATTTAAAAAAAAAAAAGTTTGAGCCAGGGAGCTGAAATTTATAATATAGGCTCTCCAGGGGCCCTTGATGCACTTGTGTTAATATTTTCAAATTCGCCGACTGAGACGCCCACAACTTAAAAAAAAACCCAAGTCTGAGCTATTGAGCTGAAATTTATAATATAGACTTTCCAGGGGCCCTTGATGCTCATGTCGTCGCTTTAAAAGCAGAGTGACATAAGTCAAAAATTGGCCGTTTTGAGTAAAGTACACAGAAAATTTCAAAAAAAAAACTTGTTTTTTTTTTGCCAAATCGTCATATTTCTATCTTTTAAACTGACAGGGTGAAGGCGAAGTGTCGTTCTTTATAACACCTAAACTCTGACAAACAATTTCCGAAAAGTGACACTTCCTTCTTTGTGTCATTCTGCTTTATAATGAGGGTATTAATTTTTTATTGGCAAAACGTCACATTTGTATTATGTCATTTTACCGCGAAACCAAAGCAGTATTGAATTTTTTTGAATACGGAAAAAAATTACATTTCTCTTTTGTGTCAAAAAACATATTTATTTCTTAAGCTCCTAAATGTCATAGTTCAAAAAGTGACATATTGCCTGCAAAAACTGAAGCGATGGCAGTGTTTAATTTTCTGTAATTACTGTAAGATGTGTCACTTTTCAAAAGCAAGATACTCTGTTTTAATTTTGAAACTATTCTTCAAGCCAAATTTATTGGTTTTTTAGATTGCATCTTAACCACTTTTTATTGCTTGTGAAGTTGGCAAGGCGAAAGGGGAATATAAACGCTCCAGAATGGGCAGTTTCAAGCGTAGAACCCCAGACAGTCACAAACTCCATCGTAAGCCCCTCGTCCAGTCCGACTTGCAGTAACAATACACTTCATGAAGTAAGGGATGAAATCACTGTCACTCAATCCACTTTTATACCGATGGATCCAAAACCGACGAGGGGTTGGAGGTGGTGTGTTCTCTGACAGGCTGAACCTCAGCCACTCCTTTGACCTCCCTGATTGCTGAAGCGTGTTCCAGGCGGAAATCTTGGCGATTAAAGAAGTCCTATCGTGGCTGAAGAGAAAAGTGATATCCGCTATGTACATCTGGATCTTCTCAGATAGTCAGGCTGCGTTAAAATCCCTGGATTCTGTGTCCGCAAACTCTATCGTAGTCCGTGACTGTCGATCGTCTCTAGTGAAGATGGTGGAGCGTCTTAACATTCACCTATGCTGGGTGCCGGGACATAGAGACATTCCAGGGAACTGTAGGGCGGATGAACTCGCCAGACAAGGAACCATACTGCCCCTTCTACCTGGTAAAGGTCCATTAGGCATCCCAATTGCTACATGCAAACTCATGTTTATGAGACATACCGTTGAGAAATCTAACCTTAGGTGGACAAGTGGCAACACTTGTCTAGCGACAAAACAGATTTGGCCAAAGCTGGATCTGAAACGCTCTAAGTGTTTGATATCTCTGAACAGACTTCACATCGGTACTATAATTGGTGCGATCACCGGACACTCTCTCATAGGCAGGCATGCAACAAGGCTTGGCGTCCACACAAATGACTTCTGCAGAAGCTGTATGGATGAGGAGGAGGAGGGAACAATTCTCCACCTTCTCTGCAAATGCCCTGCACTCTCTCAAAGACGTAAACTACATTTAGGATCTTTCTTTTACAATGATCTTAGCGATCTCATTAACACCAACATCAAAAGTCTGTCAAGCTTCATCAAAAGCTCCAACTGGTGTAGGAGGGTGATACATCCGTGTGGTACCATAATGGAACTGTCATTGGTCTAAGTGTGTCGGCCTCTGCCGACTGCCACTATAACCTAACCTAACCTAACCTAACCTAACCTACTGTTCGTCTGGTAGCTCATCAGGAAGTTCAAACATTTTGCCAGTCTCAAATGAGATACCGGTCGAGCTGAACTCCGATGCCAAGGAAACGTTACAAGGTAAAAATAGGAAAATGTCGTACCAGTGAGTGGACCAAAAGCAAGGCAAAAGCTTTAAGGTATTTAGGAACAGCTTACGTTTCAAGCGGAAAAGATATGAAGGTTATCGAAGAAAGAGAACTGGGTCCTGTTTGTAACTATAAGCTCAACTATTCTTAAAAGACTGCTGAACAGTGATTAAACTTTTTAAGTTTATGTTTAACTTAATTTTTATATGGTTTAAATCAAAAATAAGCCGACAGTAATACTTAAGAAGTTTTAGAAATAGGGCAGGTGAACATTGATTTAAGGTAAAATATATTAAATATACTTTTCTTTGTTTCTTTTAAAAAAAAAAAATATTTTAATTTTGTGTATGTAAAGACATTTTTTGAGCTAAATACAAAGCACTGCTTAACAGTTTTTTATGTTTAATATTTTTATTACATTTGTATATCAACACAATAAAAAATATTTAAGCAGAAACTCTTAAGTTAACTCTTACACTCAAAATTAAAAAATAAATTTGATATTAATCATCAATGGTTTTATTTCTAAACAAAACGACACTTTTCCGTATTGCTGTCTAAATTTATTACATATTATTGGCCGTTTTTTGTGCTAAACGACATAAGTCGAAATGAATTTTCTTAAATTACTTTATTTTGGATAGTTTCACTAATCCACTTGAAAGAAGAAAAAAAAAGAAAATTTTTACCATAAATAGCTTTTAGGTTTTCGTTTAAATTCACAATGAAATATTTTTTTTTGTGTCAAAAATTATTTCAAATAGCTTTTCTGAAAAACTGCCTTTTTTGACTTATGTCACTCTGCTTTTAAAGCGACGATGTGTAAATATTTTCAAAATTCGCCCACTGACACGCCCGCAATTTAAAAAAAAAATCAAAGTTTGACCTAGGGACCTAAAATTTATAATATAGACTCTCCAGGGGTCCTTGATGCTCATATGTAAATATATTCAAAATTCGAACACTGACAGCCCACAATTTAAAAAAAAAAACAAAGTTTGAGCTAGGGAGCTGAAATTTATAATCGGAGTTGCTGATTGCCCCCCGTCGCGTGCGGACGTGTTACTTTTTTAATCGCAATTTCGGTGCCAGTACATCGTCAAACATATGCATACCGGCCAATACAGTTCGCGAAAAAAAACAACAAAATCGCGCAGTGTGTGAACAAACAAAAAAAAACAATAAATCCACATAGAGCCAGTGCCGGTGGCAGTGCTGAAAAAAAAAATCAAAAACAACAGCGAAAAAAAGCAACAGCGTAGGGTATCGCTCCGTCCCCCATCCCACTTCATCATTGTTGCTCTTTCTTGACTATTGCATGTGTCGTTCGATTATCGTTTGGGCACTTGCAACGCTTTGGTAAAGGCAGCATCGGGCGAATAGCGGGGTCGTGAGTTGTTGATTTTGTTGGTGGACCAAAACAAATTACCGTACGGGCATAACACCTGCGGTAGATTGTTTTGGAAATCTAACGTATGTTTTCAATTCACGGCTTATTGCTTAGTTAGCGTCGGAGTTGTGTTTTCTTTTATGTTTGTATTTTCTAATGTGTAGGAATTTCGTTGTGGATGTCAGCAATATTCGCAGGTTGAGGAAACATTTTTTTTTCATTATACGCCCATGTTTTTCATAACAAACCAGCTGTTTTGGCACTTATTGAAACCCAGGTTAGCGTTGGCTCTGATTTAACAGAGTTTAGTCTACCTGGGTACAACTTAGTGCCCTTATTCTTTCCCCATCGCGGTATCGCCGTTTATATACGTAGTGACGTAGCTTACCAACTTCAGCCCCAGTATGGTCAGTGTTCCAATCTGGAATTTAATTTCATTTAGTTCAAATTTCATGTCCGTAGGCAATTAATCCACTACTGTTTTATTTACAGAAGCCCCAACTTGGACAGACATTCAACTTATAATGAGTTTGATGCCCTGTCCGATTCCGTTACATGAATTGTGACCCTTCATCATCGTTCTGAAATCGTTATTGCGGGCGATTTCAATATACACAATTCAGGCTGGTTTCGACATTCTGGTCAGACAACACCCGAAGGAAGGTACGTCGAGATCTTTGCTGAGGTAAATAACCTGACTCAGCTTGTAAATGAGCCGACACGAATACCGGACATTTGCAGCCAAACTGCCAACACTTTGGACTTATTTCTTACCTCTCACCCCGATAAATACGCTTTGAACGTATTATCGCCTCTAGGTTCGTCAGACCATTGTGTCATATCAGCGAATTTCTCGTACTCCAACCACATAGTTAAAGAACAAACTCCAAAAAGAACCGTATGGCAATACGAGAAAGCCAATTGGGGAAAACTAAACGGTTTCTTTAAGAGTTTTAACTGGTCGCTGTGCTTCCTCGACAGCGACGTGGATGCTGCTGCTGATATGATCACAAACATAATTCACCTGGGCATGAAATCTTTTATCCCTAACAGGATTAAAAGTATCAAACCCAAGGTTAACGCGTAGTGTGACTCGAGCTGCAAAGAGGCTATCAGGTTAAAAGAGGTAAGTTTTTGGCTATTCAAAGCCAACCCATCTGAGGAAAGCCGTAAAAAGTTTAAACGAGCCAGAAATGACTGCAATGCCCACATTAATCGTGTCAAATTCTCCTATGACCAAAAGTTGAGGCAAAAAATACTACAAAGTCCCACGGGTAGTAAAAACTTTTGGTCATTTGTTAAAAACATCAAGAATTCGACCTCATCATCTGTCCCGACACTCATTTACAATGGCATTCCAGCTGTCAGCTCTATAGATAAGGCCAATCTGCTTGCTGCTCACTTTGCAGTCAGCTCAACGCACCCAGATTGTGCTTTGTCTCCCCCTGTACTCGAGCGCGTAGAATTATCCATGGGACCAACCCACTTTCGCACTCGTACAGTGGCTAGAGTACTTCAAGATCTTGACGTTCACAAATCCGCTGGTCCAGATGGTATTTCCCCTATCGTACTGAAGAGGTGTTCTTCTTTGCTGGCAAAACCATTGCGTAAGCTTTTCCATCTGTCCTATTCTGCAGGACTCTTTCCGGGAAGATGGAAAACAGCATTTGTCCAGCCTGTACCAAAAAAATTCGAATCTTCTTCTCTCTCCTCCTACCGACAAATTGCACTTACGTCCCTTCTTTCTAAGGTCATGGAAACGCTGATAAACCGCCAGCTCATGAAATATCTTGAATCGCGAAAACTTCTTAATGACCGGCAGTATGGTTTTCGTAGCAACAGGTCCACTGGTGATTTTATGACATATCTAACCGAAAAGTGGAACCAATCTCTTCATCAAGGTGGTGAAAGTAAGATCGTTGCGCTTGATATTTCAAAGGCATTTGACAGAGTTTGGCATCAAGCTCTCTTGTCGAAAATGCGTGCATTTGGAATCGATGATACTCTTCTTCAATGGATTAGAAATTACCTTTCGGACCGTTCAATTCAAGTTGTTTTGGACGGTTTCAAGTCTGCAACTCACCAAATAAATGCTGGTGTCCCCCAAGGCTCTGTTCTGTCCCCGACTCTCTTTCTCATTTTTATATTTATAATTTATAAATGATCTCCTGTCTGTTATTTCTAATCCAATCCATTCCTTTGCTGATGACAGTACCCTCAGCTTCTCATATTCGTTTCTTGGGTCACGCCCCTCATCTTCGGGTGTGGAACTAGAACGGCAACGTATGTTAAGCTCATTAAATTCCGATCTTAACAGCATAACTCACTGGGGTAAAACCAATAGAGTGCAATTAAATGCTTCCAAAACTCAATGCTGTCTACTGTCATTAAAGCAAAACCCACACACACTGCCATTATCTATGAATGGCACTTACATCGCTGAAACCGAAAGACTTTCCATTCTCGGTATGTGTGTTAATGACAACCTTCGTATGACCACATATTCGATGTCGCCAAGAACGCCGCGAAATGTCTAGGATTCCTTAAGCGTTGTTAGAAATATTTCACCCCTTCTAATCTGGCTACAATTTATAAGGCGTTTATTCGCCCGAAACTCGAGTACAACGCTCATATCTGGTCCGGTGCACCAATAACTTATTTGGAGCTACTTGACAGGATCCAAAAACGCGCGATAAAACTCATTGGCGACCGAGACATCGCGAGATCCATTGACTCTTTTAGTTATCGTCGTAATGTCTCCTGCCTGTCGTTATTTTATCGTTATTTCCACCATAAGTGTTAAAACGAAATAGCCGGTTGCATTCCTCCCCTTGAACATTTCAACCGCAATACCCGCCATGCAAGGAATGCTCATCAGTTCACCCTCAAGCCTGTGTTCGGACGAACAGTAAGTTCAAAGAATCTTTCTTCAGCCGTACAACACGAATGTGGAATGCTCTTCCCCGCTCCATTTTTCCTACACGTTATAACCTACAGACATTCAAAACCAACGTGCATCGGCATCTCTCCTTTTCCTCTCACCCTAATTTCATTAACGCCCACGCTGTATAGCTAATACATTATAAGGGTCCCAACAAATCCCTTTAGTGCGCGCTTATTATAAATAAAAAAAAAATAAAAAATATATAGACTCTCCAGGGGACCTTGATGCTCATGTGTTAATATTTTCAAATTCGCCCACTGACACGCCCACAATTTACAAAAAAAACTAAAGTTTGAGATAGGGAGCTGAAATTTATAACATAGGCTCTTCAGGGGCCCTTGATGCTCTTGTGTAAATATTTTCAAAATTCGCCCACTGACACGCCCACAATTTAAAAAAAAACTAAGTTTGAGCTAGGGAGCTGAAATTTATAATATAGGCTCTTCATGGGCCCTTGATGCTCTTGTGTAAATATTTTCAAAATTCGCCCACTGACGCGCCCACAATTTAAAAAAAAAAACAGAAGTTTGAGCTAGGGAACTGAAATTTATAATATAGGCTCTCCAGGGGCCCTTGATGCTCATATGTAAATATTTTCAAAATTCGAACACTGACACGCCCACAATTTACAAAAAAACCAAAGTTTGAGTTAGGGAGCTTATATTTATAATATAGGCTCTCCAGGGGCCCGTGATGCTCATGTGTAAATATTTTCAAAATTCGTCTACAGACACGCCCACAATTTAAAAAAAAAAACCAAAATTTGACCTAGAGAGCTAAAATTTATAATATAGACTCTCCAGGGGCCCTTGATGCTCATATGTAAATATTTTCAAAATTCGAACACTGACAGCCCACAATTTAAAAAAAAAAAACAAAGTTTAAGCTAGGGAGCTGAAACTTATAATAGAGGCTCTCCAAGGGGCCCTTGATGCTCTTGTGTAAATATTTTCAAAATTCGCCCACTGAGACGCCCACAATTTTAAAAAAACCAAAGTTTGAGCTTGGGAGCTGAACTTTATAATATAGACTCTCAAGGGGCCCTTGATGCTCATGTGTTAATATTTTCAAAATCCGCCTACTGCCAGCCCACAATTTAAAAAAAAAAATTCTTTGAAGAACCAAAGTTTGAACTAGAGAGCTGAAATTTATAATATATAGGTACTCTCTAGGGGCCCTTTATGCTCATGTGTAAACATTTTCAATATCCGCCTACTGACTTTTTTTGAAAAACCAGAGTTTGAGCTAGAGAGGTGAAATTTGTAATATATACTCTTTAGGGGCCCTTTATGCGCATGTGTAAATATTTTCAAAATTCGCCCACTGACACGCCCCCAACTTAAAAAAAAAAACAAAGGTTGAGCTAGGGAGCTGAAATTTATAATATAGACTCTCCAGGGGCCCTTGATGCTAAATATTTTCAAAATTCGCCCACTGACACGAACACAACTTAAAAAAAACAAAGGTTGAGCTAGGGAGCTGACCTCCTGCGGGGTCAGTCACCTTGACGTGTGTACCATCACCGCAAACAAATTCGATGGTGATATTGCGGAGGCTTACGGCGCAGAGTCATCGGGCTTCTCTGTTAAGGGACAGGCCGTCTGATGAGCGTCAACTAACCAGGACTTTACGTCCGCTCTCCCCTTATATATCCCCTCCTTCGCCCTTTTCTGCTTACCCCCCCCCCCCCCCTTTTTATACCCTATTCTAGGGGTATATTAATTTTGACGCATAGTTTTTAACATACCTTAATATTGCCCGTAGACCCCTAAAAGTTACTATATTTATGATCAGCATCAATAGTAATATCGATCTAACCATGTCCGTCCGTCGGCTAAAATTAGGCCTTTAAACTGGACCTAGAGAGCTGAAATTTTAACTATATACTCTCTAGGGTCCCGAAATAATCAAGTTTACGAATTTTTGAAATCCGCCCACAGACGCCCACAAACTCAAAAAAACAAAATTTTTGAAAAAATCGAATTTTGAGCTAGAAAGCTGAAATTTTTTATATATGATCTATGACTCCGCCCACTGACACGCCCACAAATAAATAAAACAATTTTTTTGCAAATCCAAAGTTTGAGCTAGGGAGCTGAAATTTATAATATATACTCTCTATGCGTCCTTTATGCTCATGTGTAAATATTTTCAAAATCCGCCCACTGGCACGCCCACAATTTTTTATTTTTTTTGTTTGAAATTCAAAGTGAGCTAGGGAGCTGAAATTTATAATATATACTCTCTAGGGGAGATGCTCATGTGTTAATTTTTTTTAAATCCGCCTACTGACATGCCCACAATTAAATAGAACAATTTTATTGAAACACCCAAGTTTGAGCTAGGCAGCGTTTTTTTTTTGATAAAATCCATTAAATGTTATATAACAAAATATGTAGAGCGTTCTTAACAATTCAACCATACTTAGACTTTTGTCACGCCCACTTATGAGGGATAGGACTAAGAATAGGGTATCCAACAGTTCACCCAAGCGGACTGTAGCCCGTCCCTATGTTTATACCCTATTCTAGGGGTATATTAATTTTGACGCATAGTTTGTAACATACCTTAATATTGCCCGTAGACCCCTAAAAGTTACTATATTTATGATCAGCATGGATAGTAATGTCGATCTAGCCATGTCCGTCCGTCCGTCCGTCCGTCCGTCCGTCGGCAAAAATTAGGCCTTTAAACTGGACCTAGAGAGCTGAAATTTTAACCATATACTCTCTAGGGTCCCGAAACAATCAAGTTTACGAATTTTTGAAATCCGCCAACAGACGCCCACAAACTCAAAAAAACAAAATTTTGGAAAAAATCGAATTTTGAGCTAGAAAGCTGAAATTTTTTATATATGATCTATGACTCCTAAAACTGCTCGGGATAAAATTTTTTCAAAATTCGCCCACTGACACGCCCACAAATAAATAAATTTTTTTTTTTTGAAAATCCAAACTTTGAGCTAGGGAGCTGAAATTTATAATATATACTCTCTATGAACCCTTTATGCTCATGTGTAAATATTTTCAAAATCCGCACACTGGCAGGCCCACAATTATTATTTTTATTTATTTTTTGAAAATTGAAAGTGAGCTAGGGAGCTGAAATTTATAATATATACTCTCTAGGGGCCCTTTATGCTCATGTGTTAATTTTTTTAAATCCGCCTACTGACACGCCCACAATTAAATAAAACAATTTTATTGAAACACCCAAGTTTGAGCTAGGGAGCGTTTTTTTTTGATAAAATCCTTTAAATGTTATATAACAAAATATGTAGAGCGTTCTTAACAATTCAACCATACTTAGACTTTTGTCACGCCCACTTATGAGGGATAGGAATAAGAATAGGGTATCCAACAGTTCGCCCAAGCGGACTGTAGCCCGTCCCTATGTTTCATCATCGCTGCCTTCTTTCCGGGAATCACCGGGGAGATAACCCCGCGTATTCGGGAGTAAACCCAATTTAAAAATCCCACTTTTAAGCCAAGGTAGAGGTACCCGTACCGATGGATGCATGGTCAGTATTTGGATAAACCAACTGATCGTTAACGGCCCCCTCCGATGCCCAGGCAAGGTCGGTTGTATAAGTGCCTTGTCCTGTTAAGACGGCTCTGTCAGGATGGACCACCCCTTCCGGTCTTTTTTTATACCCTATTCTAAGGGTATATTAATTTTGAAGCATAGTTTGTAACATACCTTAATATTGCCCGTAGACCCATAAAAGTTACTATATTTATGATCAGCATCGATAGTAACGTCGATCTAGCCATGTCCGTCTGCAAAAATTAGGCCTTTAAACTGGGCCTAGAGAGCTGAAATTTTAACCATATACTCTCTAGGGTCCCGAAATAATCAAGTTTACGAATTTTTGAAATCCGCCCACAGACACGGCCACAAACTCAAAAAAAAAAACAAAATTTTGGAAAAAATCGAATTTTGAGCTAGGAAGCTGAAATTTTTTATACAAGGTGGCGCAAAAGTCATCACCCAGTGGCGTTCACCAATCCGACTGAAAACTACATAGGATAGATGTCAAACGTCGTGGATCATTTAGAACATTGGCACACAGAATTGCCTAGGGCCACCCAAGGGCTGAAAACCCTATCGGAAGATGCTATAATTTTTGCAAATGGCGGCAAATGTCAATTTTACTTTGACATTTGTTAAGTAAACAGATTACAACTTTTGCGCCACCTTGTATATGATCTATGACTCCTAAAACTGCTCGGGAAATACAATTTTCAAAATCCGCCCACTGACACGCCCACAATTAAATAAAACAATTTTTTTGAAAATCCAAAGTTTGAGCTAGGGGCTGAAATTTATAATATATACTCTCTAGGGGCCCTTTATGCTCATGTGTAAATATTTTCAAAATCCGCCTACTGACAAGCCCACAATAAATTTTTTTTTTTTTGAAAATCCAAAGTTTGAGCTAGGGAGCTGAAATTTATAATATATACTCTCTAGGGGCCCTTTATTCTCATGTGTAAATATTTTCAAAATCCGCCTACTGACACGCCGACAATTTTTTTTTTTTTTTTCTGAAATCCAAAGTTTGAGCTAGGGAGCTGAAATTTATAATATATACTCTCTAGGGGCCCTTTATTCTCATGTGTAAATATTTTCAAAATCCGCCTACTGACACGCCCACAATTTTTTTTTTTTTTTTTTGAAAATCCAAAGTTTGAGCTAATGAGCTGAAATTCATAATATATACTCTTTAGGGGCCCTTTATGCTCATGTGCAAATATTTTCAAAATCCGCCTACTGACACGCCCACAATTATTTTTTTTTTTTTTTTAAATCCAAAGTTTGAGCTAGGGAGCTGAAATTTATAATATATACTCTCTAGGGGCCCTTTATTCTCATGTGTAAATATTTTCAAAATCAGCCTACTGACACGCCCACAATTTTTTTTTTTTTTTTTGAAAATCCAAAGTTTGAGCTAATGAGCTGAAATTCATAATATATACTCTTTAGGGGCCCTTTATGCTCATGTGTAAATATTTTCAAAATCCGCCTACTGACACGCCCACAATTATTTTTTATTTTTTTTTTTGAAAATCCAAAGTTGGAGCTAGGGAGCTGAAATTTATAATATGTACTTTTTAGGGGCCCTTAATGCTAATGCGTATTTTTTTTAAATCCGCCTACTGACACGCCTACAATGAAATAAAACAATTTTATTGAAAAACCCAAGTTTGAGCTAGGTAGCGTTTTTTTCTTACAAAAGCTTAGTTTTTTTTAAATAAAATCTTTTAAATGTTATATAACAAAATATGTAGAGCGTTCTTAACTTATGAGGGATAGGAATAAGAATAGGATATCCAACAGTTCGCCCAAGCGGACTGTAGCCCGTCCCTGTGTTTTTTTTTTGTTTTTTTTATAAAAAAAGGAATTCCAAATCCTAGAGCACTCAGACTCGGTAACGGTCCATTGTACTACCAGGCAGAATTCCTCCTTTTGGTGTAGAGGCATGTGAATGCGTGGTGTAAGTTGTTATTCCCCATGGGGATTGAACCTGCACCGCACGGGTAACAAGCCAACACACTAACCTCTACACCGTCGCCACCCACTCGTCCTTCCGGTCTTACTCGTGGGAACAAAATCTAAAAAACAAAAATGAGTAGAAAAGAAGATGATACACAAAAAGAACAACAGATGGGGGTACCAGAGGCTGGCACCTTATCAGAGGACGAATTGCTGGCCTCTAGTCATTAGACAATCGGTCCTTCACCAAGCGGCGAGAGTGCTAAGGCTAGCACCTCGACCGCAAACCAATTAACGACCAAACAGACCCGAAACAAAACCAAAACCGCAGGGGAAGCCGATAAGAGCAAGTACCAGATGGCCCTCCACATCTTTGGTAAGATAGCGAAAAATGAGGCTGCCGGAAAGGTCCACGAAAAGGATCAGGCGGATAAGATCAAATAATCGTTGACGAATACAACGAGAGCCTGAAAAACAAATGCCGGCAGGGAGCGAAGCGTGACAGGTCTCAAGAAGAGATCTCCACCGCCCAGCCCCTAAAAAAACCAAGGTTGCCGAAGGTTCAGCAGCAATAGCCAAGCCAAGCACGTCGGCGGCTGGTGCGGCCCAGAAGCGAACCTTTACCGAGTTGGTTAGGGATCTCCTTCAGGTCGCACTAGTGGATGACCTCTCGACAAATGGGAAATCCATAGCCAATGAGTGGGGAAGCATTGAGGCCAAGCTCTCCGAAATGGTGATAGACCACATCGTTTACAACCAAGGGGAACCTCTTCCTGAATTTGATTCCGCCGAGGTGGTGAGGGGATATCGGGTAATCAAGTGCGCCGACCAATTCTCCAAGGACTTCCTTAGTGGATAGGTTGCTAAGGTTAGCGACGCCTGGGATGGTTTGAAGCTCAAACTTATCCCAGCTAATTACATCCCGAAGAGACCTAGGGCCCGCATTTGGTTGCCCAATATGAAGATAGAAGGGGGAAGGCTCCTGCAATGTCTTAAACTCCACAACCCGATGGTTCCAATGGATGACTGATCAGTCATCAAGGCGGAGGAACCCTACAAAAACACGATGTCCTTCCTTCTACTCATAAACAACGAGTGCCTGGGTGCTCTCGAGAAAACAGACCATAAACTTAGGTTTGGCATAAGGCATGCCAAGCTCAAAGTCTTCCTTTCCTCGGGTCCTGAGGACGATGCGGACATCGTCGATACCGACAAGTTGTTGGAGGACCTGATGATCGCCGACGAAACCCATTCAACCACATAATGCTGAAAGTCATACAGATTAACCTTAGGCACTCAAGGTGTTCTTCCGATAATCTAATGGTTTTTCTAAGGGAAAAGAACATTGACATCGGCATTATCCGATGCGGACATCATCGATACCGACAAGTTGTTGGAGGACCTGATGATCGCCGACGAAACCCCTTCAACCAAATAATGCTGAAAGTTATACAGATTAACCTGAGCCATGGGTAAGAGACTCGTCCGTAAAGCGGCTTCAAGACACACAATACGACCTGTTTTACAAACACCAGGCCACAGGTAAGCCTAGAACATGCATACTAGCTAAGAAACATCTAAAAGGTTTTTTATGCCCCAATCTTAGCTCATATGATTTAACAGTGGTTAAACTGGAGTATGCGAACCAAACAACATAATAATACTAATAATATTTTGTTAGGGTATATTACACTGCGACCTATTGGTCTATTGTGTCCCCTTGCGTGTGCCTCGCAGAGGTTCGTGCCCTCTTTCAGAGCCCTCTCTAGATACTTCTTTGTGAAGCATGTCGAGGTATTGCTCCGATTTATCCTTGGCAGGTCACACTCCTTAGAGCACAGCGTCCAGTCCAGTTTCTTTGATGAATCTGAGAATGAGCTGTGGGTCCATGGTTTGTATGTCCTTGTCTCTTATTTGGTGCCTGCCCAAATATTTCATCCTTTTGTAGGCCAGTGCCCCATAGGATTCCAGTATGTGGTCTGGAGTTTCGGCGGTTTCACTGCAGAATCTGCAGAGCCCGTCCTCCTTGAGACTGCAGTGCCCCGTGAGGATGCCTGTTAGAATTTGTAGGTTGTTTTTGTTAAGGCCGATACAAGCTTTGAATCTCTTTTGGTTGTAATTTCCTAAGAGTTTCTTTGCTTGCTTCAGACCTTGGTGATTGAGAAAGGCTTTTGCCCTTGTTTCTTCCTTCAGTCTCCTGAACTCTTCGCGTATAGTGTGTTCTCCTATCCCGCAGAACGGTTCAGGTCCTATGAAGGGTTCCTCTGCCCCTTTTCTTGCCAGAGAGTCCGATGCCTCATTGCCTGTAATGCCAACATGGCCAGGTACCCAGCAGATGGAAATTCTGTTATTCTTGCCTAGTCTATTCAGTCCGTGAAGGCATTTCCACACGAGTTTTGACTTAATAACGTTGGCGTCAAGAGCCTTTATGGCTGCTTGGCTGTCAGACATTATTGCTATGTTGCAATTCCTGTAGTTTTTCTCGAGGTTGATTCCAACGCACCTGTCTATGGCACATATTTCTGTCTGGAAGATGCTGGTACATTTGCCCATGGATTCGTAGTGCTTAGTTCCTGGCCCAAACACTCCTGCACCAGTTCCCTCCTCGGTCCTCGAGCCGTCCGTGTACCACTTTGTTGTGTGGTTGCTCAGTCCATAAGTTGTGGATTCATTGCTCCAGTTCTCCTTATTGCTAAGCTTTATCTGGAAATTCTTTTCGAAGTTGAATTTCCTGATGCTATCGTCCCTAGGTATGCCAAGAAGTGGGAGTTTTTTGAGTAAGTCACCGTGTTCTTTCGAAACGATGCATTTCCCTCTCCCAATTCCCTCCCTTGCCATCCTAAGGATTGTTTTGTTTGCCTCGTTCATCACCATGATGTGTAGAGGGGTCAATTCCAATAACACCTCCATGGCTGCGGTTGGGCAGCTACGCATTGCTCCGGTAATGCACAGGCACACCAGTCTTTGCACTTTGCCGAGTGTCTCTCGTGTTGTGACTAGACTGGTTCGTTTTGCCCATGCTACCGCTCCGTATGTGATCATTGGTCTCACGATTGCAGTGTACATCCATCGCAGGATGTTTGGGCTGCATCCCCATGCCTTCCCCACTAAGCTCCTACATATCATGAGAGCGCGGGTGGCCTTCTTGGATATCTCCCCTGTATGTTTTCGCCAGAGGAGTTTACTATCTAGATGGAGTCCTAGATATTTTACTTCCTTGACTGGTATCAGTGTCGTGCCTGATAGGCTAATGTCCTTAAGTCTTTGAAGTTGTCTTTTCCTTGTGAATCGTACTATCATTGTTTTCGCCGGATTGATGTTACGTCCGACAGTATGGCACCATTCCTTGGTTACTTTAAGCCCCCTTTGTATAATGTCCCCAAGGGTTTCTTCGAACTTGCCCCTGGCAATCAATACAGTGTCATCGGCGTACGCCTGACAGTTGATGCCAAGGTTGGTTAATTTTTCCAGCAGTTCGTCTACAACTAGGCTCCATATTAAAGGTGATAGTACCCCTCCCTGTGGACATCCTCTTTTTGTGTTCACTCTGATGGTTCCAGATGGTGTTTGAGTCTCTGCTGATCTAGTGCTCAGCAGCTCACACATCCAGTTGGATACTGTACTGTTAACTCCTTTCCTATCCAGGGATCGTTTAATCGCCTCATGTGAGGTGTTGTCAAATGCTCCCTCTATGTCTAGGAAAGCGCACAGTACTATTTCTTTTGCTTCCAAGGCACTTTGAATTATCTCCGTCAGCTGATATAGGGCGGTCTCTGCTGCGCTTTGCTTTATTGAAAAGCTTCCACACCTCGGATCTTAGTTTTGACAAGTTATTGCTCCACCATGGCGTCTGTTTTCTGTCCCGTTCTCTACTTAGAGGACAGTTTTTTTCGAACGCAGAGATGATGGCGTTTGTTATGTCTTCCACTGCGCTCTCTAGCTCTAGGGGGTGGCCCGGAGTCTTCCTCAGAACAAGGCGCCCCAGATTGCTCTCTAGAGCAGTTCTATAGGTTTCCCAGTTGGTTTTTCTTGGGTTTCTTACTGGATTTCTTGTGATACTTGTGCTGTCCAGGTCGAATACTATTATTCGATGGTCAGACAATGACGGCTCACTAGATACTCTCCAGTTACTAATTAATTTACTTACACTTGGGCTACCAAGCGTGAGGTCGAGTACTTCCTTCCTGAACCTAGTTACAAAAGTGGGGGTATTTCCCACGTTTATAATATCAAGTGACGAACTCATAATAAATTCTTGTAGGTACTCACCCCTGATGTTGGTGTCGATGCTCCCCCATATGATGCTGTGGGCATTTGCATCGCACCCTATGAGGAGCGGCATGCGGAGCTTGTTCCAATGCTCCACCAGTCGCTGCATTTGGGATGATACAACCGGCTCATCCCCTAATCAAACAACATACCTGACTTCAGCATACATGGCTCATGGGAGACCTGTACCGCCAGAGGAGGTGGAGCTGCTCATAGCCTCAAAAACAATGAAGGACAACCTACTGATGGGCTGCGACGCTTACGCCAGGCATTCTATATGGGGCAGCTCAGAAGATAATGAAAGAGGTCAGTCACTTTTTGATTTTCTGTTAACCACCAACCTATCAGTCTGTAACAAGGGCACGACCCCAACTTTTATCTTTCCGAGTACGGAAATATACAGGGGATGGGAAGAGGTACTAGATGTTACACTAAAAACAAACAATAATAACTTTAAGGTCGACAACTGGAGAGTTTCCAGTCTGGAGTCACTCTCAGACCACAGATGGATCCTCTACGACATGAGATCGAGACCACAAAACCTTATAGAAACCCCAAAAGAGTTAATTGGACCAAGTGGACCGAAACAAACACAGCTGCAATTAAAGAACTTGAGGTACAGGTAAAGACTTTTGAGAAGGCTATGGATACATACAAAGACTCGTGCATACATACAAAGTCTCGTGCCCAGTTAAACACAGTAAAAGAAACGCTTCCCCCAAGGTGGAACGAAGATCTCTCCAGTCTCAGACAGATAACTAGGGCGCTTTTCAACATCTGCCCCAAACACAATTTTGGGCGGCCTTATAAGGACTGTCTAATAGGGTAGGTCGATTTTATATGGGAAAAAATAAAAGTTATTTGATCATATTGTAATAGTAATAATATGTTGTGTATGGTCCAAACAAATAATAATTGCCAAAAAAAAGTGCAATTAAATCATATCTTTAGCCCGCGCATGAGCTTCGAAGTTTCGGAGATTTTTGAAAAAAACAACGTTTGGTTAAATTAAAATATTTTATTAAAAAAAATTAAATATTAATGGAAAATTTAAAAATAATTCATAAACAATTAACATAGAACACAAATTTGGTAATGGAAATCATAAATATGATGTAAATAAGAAATCTTTTTTTTTATATTTTAGGCAAGAAATCGCGTTTACTCTCAAATCGAGGTTTTCTGGATGCAAGTTTCGCTTCTCTTGAATTTTTATCGCATAAGGTCATAGATGCTTATGTAACTATTTTAACAGAACGTTCGGCTGCCTGCGTGTGACATGGTAGCTTGGAAAAAAATAGATTATCGTCGCCCTGAGAACTTATAACATCGTTTACTTCTTGATAAGTGATGTGTCGAAGAATTGGTGGATCCTAAAACTTTTGCTACCAATCTATTATGTCAATATAGCTTTCAGCATCGAAATTAATAAGCGGCACTTCAAATACACGAGGCTAATTTCCTGTTTGAGGTGAATTTCGTGCTTTTAGTTGACTAACATAGACTGTCATAGCTTGACGTGTTTTGTTTTGCGCGCGTTCTATTTCTTTTAGTTACCTTGTTTATTGTGAATTAATTAGTGTTTAGTGTAGTGTTCTAAACGGCTTTTTAATTTTTGATCATTTAGTTTGCTTTAATGTTTCTTTTGATCGGCCTCTTGTTTAATAAAAGTTGTCTCTTTGTTTGTGCTTGGTAAGCGGTTGTTACTGTTCTTTTTATACCCTATTCTAAGGGTATATTAATTTTGACGCATAGTTTGTAACATACCTTAATATTGCCCGTAGACCCCTAAAAGTTACTATATTTATGATCAGCATCGATAGTAATGTCGATCTAGCCATGTCCGTCCGTCCGTCCGTCCGTCCGTCTGTAGCCAAAAATTAGGCCTTTAAACTGGACCTAGAGAGCTGAAATTTTAACCATATACTCTCTAGGGTCCCGAAATAATCAAGTTTACGAATTTTTGAAATCCGCCCACAGACACGCCCACAAACTCAAAAAAACCAAATTTTGGAAAAAATCGAATTTTGAGCTAGAAAGCTGAAATTTTTTATATATGATCTATGACTCCTAAAACTGCTCGGGATAAAAAATTTTCAAAATCCGCCCACTGACACGCCCACAAATAAATAAAATAATTTTTTTATACCCTATTCTAAGGGTATATTAATTTTTGAAAATCCAAAGTTTCAGCTAGGGAGCTGAAATTTATAGTATATACTCTCTATGGGCCCTTTATGCTCATGTGTAAATATTTTCAAAATCCGCCCACTGACACGCCCACAATTAATTTTTTTTTTTTTTGAAAATTCAAAGTTTCAGCTAGGAAGCTGAAATTTATAGTATATACTCTCTATGGGCCCTTTATGCTCATGTGTAAATATTTTAAAAATCCGCCCACTGACACACCCACAGTTATTATTTTTTTTTTTTTTAAATTCAAAGTTTGAGCTAGGGAGCTGAAATTTATAATATATACTCTCTAGGGGGCCCTTTATTCTCATGTGTTAATTTTTTTTAAATCCGCACACTGACACGCCCACAATTAAATAAAACAATTTTATTGAAACACCCAAGTTTGAGCTAGGGAGCGTTGTTTTTTCGATAAAATCCTTTAAATGTTATATAACAAAATATGTAGAGCGTTCTTAACAATTCAACCATACTTAGACTTTTGTCACGCCCACTTATGAGGGATAGGAATAAGAATAGGGTATCCAACAGTTCGCCCAAGCGGACTGTAGCCCGTCCCTATGTTTTTCTTTGCTTTTCAATAATATGTATGTATGTGCAGTTTATTTCTCTTTACTTTCTTATTTCTAAAATTTGCTCTCACTTATTACTAACCCCTTTGGTGCAGCTGGCTAATTTGTCGTCAGTCGTTCCGCAACTCTTCTCGAGTTAGGGCGGCTAGTTAGTGTTCAGCGGAAAAAAAAAGTGTAACCGTGATAAGTAGCGATTTAATCAAAAGATTTTTATTCCAAAGTTGGCTTAGTAAGCTAAGCGTCCGACTCTGACGCCGGAGACTCGGGTTCGATTCTCGGCCCAAGTCTTTAATTTTTTAGTTTTATTTTTTTTATCGGAAATATAGTGATAGACACAAAAATAAACAAAAAAAAAAGTGCCGCATTATCAGGCGATGGACCCCGGAAAATCGGTGGTCCCGCTTACGAGTGTGGGTGTGCCGTTGCGACGTGTGGTGCGAACACGTGAGCCGGCAAAAAAATTAGCAGCAACAACAGTAGCAACAACAGCAGCAGCAACAACAGCAGCAACAACAGCAGTAACAGCAGTAACGAAAGCTGCAACAGCAGTCACAAAAACAGCGGCAGCTTGTATGCCAAGGGCAGTTTTAAATGCCATGACACCAAGCCCAACAGCGTGTTCCGCGTTGCCCAGGCGGGGATCTTCGCAGGCAACACCAGCAACAAAAACATCAACAACAACAACAACAGCAACAACAACAACGCCAACAATAAAAGCTCTCGCTACAACGCCAGCAGTAACTGTAAGCGAGGAGTATAGGACAGTGGAAAAACGCCGGCGGAAGTTAAATCCGAAGCCGAACCTTTCAGCCAAAAGAAGGTTAAACTTGGCAGGCCATAGTGTGGCATCATCGGTAGCTGCATCCGATGATGACGGAGCACACTCCAGCTCTTATGAGTATGATGGAGGAGAGGGCCGGTACGTCGGAGAGGGAAACTCCTTCAAGGACTTACCGGTCGATGACGAGGAAGTCGTTCAAATGGACGAAGAAAAAGAGGATGATGAGGAGGCGCAGCTGGACAAGCTCATAAAAGAGCTGCTGGAGAAGCGCGACCAGTTGCGCAGTAAGAAGCTGCAGCAACAGCAACAACAAGCTGTGCTCAAGCAGCAAGTGCAACAACAACTGGAGGTGAAGCAACAACAACGGCAACATCAACAACAACAACACCAACAACATCAACACCAACAACATCAACAACAACACCAACAACACCAACAACAACAATCTAAACAGTCACGGAAGGACAAAATACCACCCATTAACGTGAGTAATTTCGACATTGGAGATAGCATTAGGATTTGTAAATTAATAACAAAAAATTTCCATGTGAAAAGGCTTTCTGCCAACAAACACATAATTATATGTGAAAAAATAGAGGAGTACCAGAGGGTGCGCGCCGCTTTGGGAGAGGTGAAAACCGAGTACTTCACGTACACCCCAAGGCAGCAAAAGTTAAAAACCGTGGTACTGAAGGGAATCGATCCCTCAATCAAAACGGAGGAGCTTGAAAGAGAGCTAAAGAATTTTGAAAGCGACGACCTCCATTTCGTGGGGGTCAAGCCGTTTTCCTCGGCTGTGGCAAGGGGTGGTAACCGTCACTTACCATTCTTCCTAGTCCAGCTTACTCCCGACAGCAAAATCGACAGGCTGCGAAATATCCGCTTCCTGTACTACCATGCTGTAAGGTGGGAGAAAATAAAGAGGTCAGATCGCATACTTCAATATATGCGCTGCCAAAGGTTCGGACACGCCGCTGCTAACTGCAACATGCAGTTTAGATGCGTGAAGTGCGATAAGGACCACATACATGGTGAATGCTCTCTAGGTAAGGAGAGAGTCGAAGACCGGAGTGTACTCTCCTGTGTGCTCTGTAGGAACTCTGGACATCCCGCCAACTTCAGGGGTTGTCCAAAGTACCAAGAATTGAAAAAGAGAGTCCAGGCCCGCAAACAGCAGTCTGAAGATGATAGGCGTCAGAAGAGTCGCTCGTTCGCAAATTTTGTGGCACCCAACGTGTCCTTTGCCCAAATGGCAGCTGGACCGGGTCAAGCCCACATGACATCAAACCAACCAAAGGTAGCCCAAAAGGCACCAGAGGTGGATCTGGACTTAAAATCGATCCTTCTGTCTCTGCACGGAAAGATCGATAAGTTCCAGAAACAATTAAATGAACAAGCGGCCCGAATTGACTTTATCTATTCGGAGCTGTTTGTGGGGTCTGGTGTGCCATAAATCTAATGGCTACGCTGGATGAGGGAAACTTAAAGATCCTTGCTGTGAATGTTAATTCACTAGTCAGGATCGAGAAAAGAACGTCACTTGCCAACTTGTTGAAAACCGAAAACCCGGATGTGCTTTTGGTTAGCGAAACTAAGCTAAATCAGAAGCACAAATTGGGATACAAAAACTATCATGTAATAAGAATAGACCGGCCTCACTCCACTCAAGGTAGTGGGGTTGGAATCTTAATTCGAAAAGGCCTGCGCCATAGGGTTATATATAGCGGGGACGTGCGTAGGTTCCAGTTGTTGGAAGCATGCATCATATGCATTCCTCTCCATAGCCGGAGGAGAATGTATGTGGTGTCGCTTTACGCACCTGCAGCACCTCCACCCAACCAATTTATGACAGAGCTCGAGACACTTTTTCGTAGTCTGCAGCTGAACTCGGAGGAGAATTATTACTTCTTGGCCGGAGATATTAATGCCAAACATGCGGCATGGGGAAATGTTACTGCAAATCCCAGGGGCAACCAGTTTCACGACTGGTGGCGCCTCAATATGATTGAGTACAAACTCGAGTTGTACGCGACGGATATCCCTTCCTTCCCAAGAAGTGGTGCTTTCCTGGACTTGGCCTTAACGGACGCAAGACTTCAACTGACAAACATAGACCAATACACGCGGAACTGTTTACGTGCGTTTGAGTACGATAGTGAACACTACGGACTCGCCGCCGCAATACGGATCCCGAACGAGCAAACGCTGCTGGAGGAGTACGAAGCAGTGTGTTCATTCGATTATCGGAGGGCACAATAGTCGCGCTTCTCCAGATTGTTAAAGCGAGATATACGTTCGAGTGGGATCGACCCACCGACAAACAGTAACATGACAAATGATGACATTGATCGGCATTTATTGCAAATGGACGACGCCATCAAACGAACTATGGAACGAACTATTCCTCGGGTAGGACGTTCCGACGACGACCAGACAGAAAAGTACAGAAACCCTACAATCGACGCACTTTACCGACAGAAAAGTAGACTGCTCTCGAGGCTTAAACGGCTGTACAGGCAATTTACTCATCGCGACGACCCGGAGGTAAGGATGCTGAAGTCAGAGATCCGAATCCTGAAACAGCTGATAAAAGAAAATTACAGAAAATCTGTAAGTCTGTATTGGGGCAATAAAATTCGGGCTATTAAAACCTGTAGTCCGAATATGTTCCCACAGATAAATAAGTTGTTCAGGAGGAAAGATCACAATGATATTCCTTGTGTTCGAATCTCCCAGACAGCAGAGAACAGACAGACAATACTGACTGCTGGAATAAGTCCAGAAAGTGTCGCTTCAAACGACGATTGTTTCGTGGTCGAGGACCCACAGGAGAAAGTGGATTTGCTGGGCGCTTGTTTCGAGGCCGTGTATACGGTGAACAATCCTGTTCGCCGTAACCACGACATCGAGAATAGGGCTCTGGTGAGTCACTTCTATCTACGCACCGAACTTGAGAATTGGCGATCTGAGAATAACGGATTCACCGTATTCACTGATGAAAACCATGCTAATGCAGTTGTCGCCAATGGCCGATATGCATCGCACTTGTTCGTGTCGAAGGATGATCTTCTGTGCATCTTCGAGTCGCTAAAGAATAAAAAGTCGGCGGGGATGGATGGTGTCCCAAACGTCGTATTGAGACACCTGCCTCTGGAGGCTGTAGATATTTTCACCACGCTGTTTAACAATGCGCTGAATAATGCACATTATCCGGCGCATTGGAAGATAGCTGTGGTACACCCTATCCCGAAAAAGGTAAAGATAGGACGAACCCTGCCAATCTCCGGTCAATTAGCTTGCTTCCGAATATTAGCAAGGTCTTCGAAAAGGTTGTCAATAGAGCCCTGTTAAAGTGGGTCGAGGACAATAACATAATTCCGGAAAACCAGTTTGGTTTCAGGGCGAGGCATGACACTATTCATGCCGCGTCGAAACTGGTTTCCGACATTCAGTGGAATAAATGCAAGAACCAATGCACGGGTGCTTGTCTGGTTGATTTTGAGAAGGCTTTCGACACCGTATGGTTAGAGGGACTTTTCTACAAGTTGACCAGTCGGGGGATGCACAAACCTTTGCTATATGTAATTTATAATATGCTTATGGGAAAGAAGTTCGTTGTCAAATGTGGCAACGTGACTTCGAGCAGAGTCTTTCAAATTAAAAACGGTTTACAGCAGGGGGCGGTCAATTCTCCGATCCTGTTTAACATTTACACGAGTGATCTGGTTGGTTCACTCAGACATGCTATAGCGTATGCCGACGATTTGGTGGCATACAGATCAGGTCCTAAAATCGAGGTCATTAATATCCTTTTGCAGCGTGACTTCGATCAAATTAAGCGATATTGCGACGACTGGAAGTTGAAAATCAACATTCAGAAGACGGAAACAATCTTGTTCAGAACTCCATTGGCTGGGGCCTCTAGGGATACCAGAAAAAACTGGAAGAAATTGGCCATTATTGGACAAAATGGGCAGCCATTGGCGGTGAGAAGCGTAGTTAGATATCTGGGTATCTGGCTTGACCAGTATCTGTATTTCGATAGACATATAGTTGCTTGTCTTGCTGGGGCCAAGAAGGCTTATGCTCTGACAAGGAGACTGTTTCATAGCAGTCAACTTGACTCTAGAGTGAAGGTCATTTGCTACGTGGCCCTTATAAGGCCGATCATCGCTTATGGTTGTCCATTGTGGTTTAATATAGCGCCTAGTTATATGGAAAAGATTCGGGTTTTGGAGAGACAATGTCTTAGGACCTGTCTCCGGTTGTTCCGAACGCCCGAATCCAACTATATAAAATACTATTCCAACAAGGTCCTATACGATGGGGCTCAGTTGAATAGGATTGACAATTTCCTCATTAAGGTCACTCGAAGGCACGTTGCAAGGTCGATGGCCAGCGACAATAGTCTGATATTTGGGGCTTACTACCCCAATGAAATGTACATAGAGAGTACGCTCCGGTCAGGCTTTATCCCACCAGAGGCATTTATCCATATTGATTCAAAAGGGCTGGTACAGACGAGGGATGGTATCCCGGTCTTATACCATCGCTACCGCAGCGCGAGAGATAAGCGGCTCCTCCATGACGTGGACGTCGCCAATGCTCATGAGCTCCTCCGTTTTAGTACCGCAATATCGGAGAGGGATAGATTCGACACGGAAAAGCAATTCGCCGAATTTTGGTGGCTTATTGAGGGGGGAGGGGTCAACATGCCCTCCCAGGACGGTGCGTTACTCTAGGTAACATCCTCTTAGCTTATAAGTTAGATTAAGTCAGCTAGGGCGTTTTTGGGAGAGGCCGGGCTCGCCAACGTGTGGTGGTGCTTCCGGGAGTTGACTGACGCTGTAAGGCTTCAGTCGGCTCACGGCGGCGCGTGTGCACGTTGACGACTGCCAGGCGCTCGGAAAGCAATTGGGATTTTGACCACTTGTTGCGCAAGGCAACGAGTGCTCAGAAGCCTAATTATAGTTAGAATATGCTAAGTAGTTTAAGTAAGTAGAGTAGGTAGTTTGTAATTTGTTTTTTTTATATAAAAATATAAAATTTGTTAAAGATTCCGAGTTTTCTTAACAATTTTCTCGATGAAAACATAATTATGTAAGATTAGTTCGTAAAATAGTTTTTAGGCCGAAAGGCAATAATTATAAGATATAGTTAAGTTTAGGGCGTCCGCATAAGGATCAATAATCTAGAATAAGTATCCTGTTAATTTTAAGTTAGATTTAATCATTTTTGTCTAGTATGTAAGTTGATATAAGCTAATAATTAATAAAAATGAATTTAAAAGTAAAGCTAATTTGTCGTGCTTGTAATCCATATTGCGCGAGTTCAATACCGGCAGTAACATTACTTTTTTTTTTTTTTCTTCTCTGGTTCTATAGTTTTCGTTTTTTTTTTCTCTTTATAATCCCAGTTTTAAAATGGATTGCAGCGCGGATAAATGCTTGGAATCTAAACATTCCTCCAATCCTCTTTTTGCCTGTTATAGCCCTTGTGGCACCAATGCATTTATGGATAAAATTAAAGCTTCGGAGATCGCCTTATGGTATTGCTCCCCGTGTCGAAAGTTGTCATTGTCCACCCTTGCTTTCAAGATGTCAGTCTTCAAGGCTGACATACTGAAATTATCTAAGGGGTTTAAAGACTTACTCGACAATTTCAATACAACTGTCTCCAACGTATCAACATTGTCTGACCCTCATCTTTCGGCAGACGCCTCAACGTCTACTGACCTTGAGTTGCCGACTAACGTAGTAAAGCAGTGTACCCAACGGGCCATGGATGCATCGACTCTGGTTGACACAACAGGTTCCCCAACTGTTGAATCTACCCCTGAGCCCATTTTTAGTTTAGCACCGTCTTCATCTACTCTACCCGCAGGCAAAAGGAAACGTGATATACCTTCCTCTGCGCTAAATCGAAACGCTAAACGGTTTAATCTCAGGAATCAACGAAAAAGCTTAAACGATGCCCCACCCTTAATTTTAGTCCCACAGGCATCAATCATTCCTTAGGTACTGAATCTGGAACTATTGAATCGATTCCCAGGCCAAAATCTATTTTCATTTTTTGGCTAAAACCAAACACTTCTTCAGACATTGTCTTGAACCACTTGGTCTCGAGAAACTTGATTCCAAAAAATGACTGAATTAAATGCACCAAAATCAGCAAGGCTGATGGGTTTGTTGCGTCATTCAAAATTGTTGCCCCTTCAGAATATTTCGAAATACTGTGCAATAACACTGCATGGCCTCAAAATACGTTAGTTAAAGAATTTACACCCCGTTCGACTAAAAGTCGTAGGAAAGACTGTCCGTCCGTGTTAAAAAAAACCCAATATGCTGTCCCTCTACTATCAAAATGTAAGGGGACTCCGCACAAAAACCGCTGCAATATATTTAAACTCCCAAGCCCTCTCTCATGATATCTTCTCCTTGACGGAAACATGGCTTAATGCCGGAATTTTATACACGGAACTCTTCAATCATGAGTTCTCCGTATTCAGAAACGACCGTCATAAAAATGACCTGAAAGCGCTTGGAGGAGGTGTCCTGATTGCTGTTCGTTCCAACTTTGAGTCACGAAAGATTGACTTTCCCTTTCCACTAAATGTCGAAATTATCTGTGTAAAAATTACACTTAAGAACAAATATTTATATGTTGTTAATGTGTACATTCCATCGTCTCGTCTATGTTCTTTGTATTCTGAACTTTCTATGGCACTTGACCATATTTTTGACATATCTTGTTGTGACAGCACTGTTTTACTTATAGGCGACTTCAATCTGCCACATATTGGATGGGTACCTTCTGATGATGGTTCTCATTTCATTCCATCCTTTGACTCTGCCCAACAAGAGCTCGCTTTATTAGACAACATTTTGTCTCTTGACTTACAGCAAACAAGCTGTGTAAAAAATTTCAAAAATCGAACTCTCGATCTTGTCTACTCTTCTGACTCTGTTAGTACTGTTGTTCTGGAATCCCAATTCAGTATAACTAACATAGATGACAATCATCCACCCTTGGATGTATTTATTGAACTGGGCGCACATCTGTACGAAAACAGTAATTCGTATGACCGTTCGCAATCTTTTGACTTTCGGAAACCAAATTTTCAAAGGCTTTCTGATGAAATTAATAGCCTTAATTTTAATCTTACTGCGTTATCTAATATTGAAGATGCAGTCGGTGCTTTTTATTCTTTGATGGATAGCTGCATGAAAAAAGTGATTCCTGTCAAATCCTCTAGGAATATGAAAACGTCCCATCCCTGGTATACTAAAGAGCTTAAATCGATACGAAACAGACGTAATAGGGCTTGGAAGAACTATTTAAAAAATCTGTGCAATTCAGATATTGAACTCTATCTCACATTATTCAATGAGTTCAAATCTTTATCCTGCAACTTATATATTGACTACATAAGTAAAATGCTCTCTAAATTTGGACCCCAAACTTCTTTGGGGATTTGTTAATTCTAAGAAAAAAAACCGATGGTTATCCATCGAAACTTACTTACAATAGTTCTACAACTGCTGATTCGCTAGATGCAAGCAATATGTTTGCAGATTATTTCAGTAAGTCGTTTAGGGTGACCCCTCTTCACATAGATGAGCAATATTTTAGTTATCTAACTAGCTGTTCCTAAATAAGTTTTAGTAGCTTCTCATTTGACTTGGAAACGATTTTAAAATTTATTTCTTCTTTGAAGAATGATTATTCATCAGGTCCTAATGGCATTGCACCGATCGTTCTTAAAAAATGTAGTCATGCAATTGCTCCATATCTTAAATACCTGTTTGAATTGTCCATTAGTACTGGGAAATTCCCTTATCTATGGAAAAGTGCCTTTATCACACCTGTATTTAAAAAAGGCGAACGTGGTGATATCATTAATTATAGGCCTATTTCAAAGCTTTCGTGTATCCCTAAGCTTTTTGAACAAATTGTTTGCGAAAAGTTAATATTTCTTTGTCGCAATTTAATTTGTAATGAACAGCATGGATTTGTGAGAAACAGATCCACTGTCACTAATCTGTTAAGTTTCTTGCATGATTGTTCTAATGCCTTAGAGAATAAGGACGAAATGGATTGCATATACACTGACTTCTCTAAAGCTTTCGACCAGCTGTCCCATGAAATAATCGAGTTTAAGCTCAGGGCTTTTGGTTTCCCACCAAGTTTCATAAAATGGGTTATTTCATACCTTAGATCAAGGGTTTATCAAGTCAAATTTAGAGGATCGCTATCTGTATCTTTTACAGCTAAGTCTGGAGTTCCCCAAGGTAGTCACCTCGGACCAATTCTATTTATACTAGAAATTAATGATGTTAAAGCATGTATAAATCACAGTAATATCCTGATCTACGCTGATGATATGAAAATATTTAAATCTATCACTAGTCAGCAAGATAGAATTTTTCTTCAATCTGACATTAATAGCTTCGCCAATTGGTGTGATAAAAACGGTTTATCCCTGAACCCTACTAAATGTCAACATATGACATTCTCTAGAAATAATATACCTTGCACCTTTCAATATTCTTTGTCTCAACATATTCTTTGTAATGTTGATAATTTTAAGGATCTTGGGGTTTATTTCGATCCCAAACTGGTTTTTGCCAAGCATATCAATTTTATTGTTAATAAATCTAATTCTATGCTGGGCTTCGTAAAAAGGTGGGCGAAAGAATTTAATGACCCATACGTTACTATGTCATTGTACAATTGTTTTGTCCGTCCGATTCTAGAGTATGCTTCACAAGTTTGGACGCCGTTCTACAACATTCATTCAAATCGAATAGAGGCCATTCAACGTAAATTTATTCGATTTGCACTTAGAGGACTTCCATGGGATGATCCTTTTAACCTTCCTCCTTACAGTCAGCGTATTAAGCTTCTTCAAATGTTACCCCTTTCTCAACGAAGGCTTAATAGCGATATCATTTTTTTACAGCTGCTTATATTCGGTCAAATTGATGCACCTGACTTGCTGTCATCTATTGGCTTTAATTTTCGGTGTGGTGCCCATAATTTACGTAGTGTTGATTTATTGTTTAGCCCCTATCATAGAACGAATTATGGGAGGCATGAGCCTATTAGTCGCATGAGTAGAATATATAATATAAATGATCATGTGATTGACTTGCATGTTAGTAAAATTAAGCTGAAAAATATTTTGCGTGATAATACCTTATTGTCTTAATTTATTTGCATCGTTTGTGTTTGTGTTAGTATTTTATAGGTAGGGGAGAGTGGGTATCTTTGGGACACTTTTAGAATACATTAAATTTGCTGAAACCTTATAGATCGCATCTGAGCAGAATTGTTTTCTTACGATAAAATAATATTTTGGCAAGCTATTTTCAGTTAAAAAGGAGACGAAAGTCCGACAGAAAAAAAGCAAAAAATCATTTCATGAACCAACTCATTTTGTCCTATTCGAGCAGGAGGATTGAGACAACTATGGGGTGAAATGGGACACCTTTACTAATATTAAAAATCTTTGTTTTCAAACAAAAGAAAAACTCACATAAAATATATATTACTTTTATTTAAAAAACAAAAACATAAAACAATAAATTTTCTTCATTTCAATAACAAAATAACATAAAATAAACTTCATAAACAACTAAAAGTAGTAAAAAAAGGATAACGAAAAAAACTAAAAGGAACAATTAATAAAAGAAGATATCTTAACACAGTGATAAAAATTTGTATTTTAAATCAATATTAAAATTGAAAATATCCCTTGGATTCCTCTTATTGGATGCAAGCTGCTGAGGATGTGATAACTTGAGAACTATGTCATCCTTTAATACATGACTTTAATCCAAACGTTCGGGGTATACAAAGTAAATTGATTCAGACCCCTTCCTCCCCTTGCACAATTTTTCCCACGAAGTGTGTTAACGTCTTTGAGGTAGCAAATTTTACGACGACGAAGTCACCAACTGCCAGCTTTGATGAATGAAATTCATTTTGATCCTCGTCAGAGGGAGCAAAATTCTCGTCATCAGATGAGTTTTTTAACACCAATTCCTCTGATTCAGATGATGTACTTGGCAAACGAACTCGTTTTTCTTTTGCAGGCCTTGACGTTGACAAATTTTTCTTTACCCGTTTCACTGCTGAGGTCTTATTTTTTTTTATATCCTGAAGCTCATTTTTTTCTGGGGTATCTGTTAAGATTCGTGTTTTACCTGGCTTCCTTCCCTTTCTGACAACAGAACGCGGTTTTGCTTTAGGATATGGTTGAATGTCCTCAGGCCTCAGAGACGACGCTGACGTGTTGGAGTTAGCGGGGCATATGTCCACGCCCGTGAAAGATCTAGATGTCGAAGGCATAGCATCATTTAAATAACTGGAATCTTCTGGTTCTGCGTCAATTTCCATGATGTCATCCAACCGCAAAGATGTGGACGTAAATGGAATTTCACATAACACAGCAGCATCAGACGCAAGCGCTATTTGGGTGTTTCCTTCCATATTAGGGTCCGGTCGATCTGTCACACTGGACATTAAAAAGTCCTCTTCGATAAAATTGTTTGTATTTAAGGGCCATACGCTCTTATGAAAGCCGCTTATGATGTTCTGTTTGCTAAATGATATTTCAAATGCCCGGTTAGCGAGGCCAGCAACATCATATATTGTCAAGGTTTTTCCTGGATTTGTAACCATCCACTCGGAACAAGCTTGATTATATCGACATTTGAATGGGCCGTAAACTGAGACATCCAAAGGTTGGAGTCTATGGCTAGAATGAGGAGGGCAGGTTATCACGAAATCTCCGTTCTTTTTTGCTTCTTCAATCAATTCGATTTGAATATGGCTTTCGTGGTTGTCAAAAAGGAGGACGACCGGATCCTTTAGTGAGCATCTTACATGTTTGATAAAATGTTGAAAAACCTAACACAAATTTTTTAAGATTCTCAATAAATATTAATAAAATAAACTACCTCCAAAAAACATTCACTATTCATCCATCCTGTGGGTTGCGCAAGTCCTAAGCTGCCTGCTGGTGCATTTTTCATCATAGCATCTTTTAAAAATTTACGTGGAAATATAAATGCAGGTGGAATCGTATTTCCACAGGCACTGATGAAGCCACACATGGTGACAAGCTGACCCCGTTCTCCAGAAGTAACCTGTCCTACTTGCTTCATTCCCTTCGATGAAATTACTTTTGGAGGGTTACGCACAGTTGTCAGCCCCGTTTCATCACAATTCCAAATTCGGTCTGAGCTAAATGGATGTCTTGCATAAACTTCAAAAAGGTTGCTATAAAACTTATCCACACTTGTTTTATTGAAGCTGGGGCATCGTGACAAGCTCGTCGCTTCAGGTGTTCTTAAAGAGAGGTCTGGATGCCTGCGAAAATATCCATAAAGCCACTAATTGCCTGCAGCTTTATTGTGGTTCCATTTTTCTGGGACACTTATTTTACAGGCTTCAGCATATTTAAACGCTAAGACCCGTGCTTGTGCTGTTGTAAAGCCATAATGCATTTTCGATGAGGTTACAAAATATCTGGCCAGATGATTTTCTTGTTCGTCAGTAAATATTTGGCTTGGCCATGTGTTCGCAGAATATTTATACTCTTCATTATTTTTTAACTTAGCAGCTTTAACGTGACGAGCTAATGCGGATTTGGAAATTTTATGGCCTTGAGCCACTGAACGTATAGAGGCTCCTTTGCTCACTTCCTCTATGGCCAATTGAATTTCAGTTTCAGTGGCCCTTTCTCTGGTAGTTTTCCGCTTCCAAATTCTTGGCATTCTGACCTAAACAAAAAAAAGATCTAATTTAAAATGACAAACCTGTATAAAATTAGTGCATTAGTCCCATTCCTCCTGCATAGTGATGTCCCAATCATCCTGCATGGCACTTTGAATAAATAAATTATAATATCACTTTTAATGTGGCACTAATCAAACAAAACAACGACTAATTCACTTCAAAAATGGTGTTGCTATTTAATTATTTTACTCTTTTGCACAATAAGTTCACACATTATAAAAAATGTTCACTCAAAATTTACGATGATATTTTACTTTTTATGCACAAATTACCTTTTTTTAATCTCCACTCCGCGATTTGTCTCTAAGACACAACTTGTTTTGTTGAGGGATGTGACCAGACTGAAGACAGAATCTGTCATACAAAGAAAGAGAAAAAAAATTGTAGGAATTGAGAAAATGCCTGTGTCCCATTCCTCCTGCGTCCCATTCATACCCACTCTCCCCTACATAATTATTGTATTTTTAATTGTTTTGTCCTTACTAACACCTGCACTAAATGATGAGCCTGTGGGAGCACTTTTAGTGCCGGCAAATTTCTGCTCGTGATACGAGTAGTTGCTTGCTTTAAGCACTCCACGACACAGAACTGATAGTGTATTTTAGTATCCTTCTGGCAGCAAGTTCCCTGACTATTTTACTTTGATCAGACAACATCAACAGAAGCAAATTCTATGACTGAACAAAATAGGCATTTCGTTGAATTACCGGATCTATTATAAGTTTGAACTCTGCTGGCAGATATCGAGAACTTTTAATTAACATTAACAAATTCTTAGATCCATCTTTACAAGTAGGATTTGTTTTTATATCAAACCATGCTGGAGCGTATATTTTAACACAATATTCAGCTAATAGTTGTAAGTTATTTGATGGAGTTAAAGAAGAAATATAGAGCCGCAATACTCTATTAGCTTTTGTCAACCATCAGGTTTGGGAGATCTTTCCAGGTGACCTGTTAGCCGAATCATCAGAACATTGTCCACTTATTACTGACTTTGTTATTTCATACAGGTATTTCTGGTCGGTATTTGATCATCAAACTGAATTTGAGACAGTTCACTTTCTATTTTTTCATAATTTGTTGTTCTTAATTTCTCGCAATTTTCTAATAATTTGCCTATTGGACCAGCATGTCAGGATGGACCAGTGGTAACCCCATCTAATTTTTAACCTTCCTATACCCGCGCGTTGGTCTGTCAGACCAGTAATTTAAATTTTCGTAATTTTTTCAATAAAGGAGAATGCTATCGAAATGAGCTTACTGCTGTTGTGAGACTTCTGTGGAAAATTAATTATATATAACTTTTTGTCTAATGTTAAGGTCTAACCTTAAGGTTTTTCATATATTTTTAGTTTGTTTTGAAAAATTATGTTTTTATAAAATTTGCATTACTCTTCAGAGAAACTGACTATTTTCAGAGGCTGTAATAAAAAGCTGTTAGTCACTAATTAAAGCAAATATTTTCAATATATTTTGTTTAATACTTTTAAGCACATCCATTAGTATTCATACAAATTTAGTTTGACTAAGGCTTTCGTAAAAAAATATGACAAATACACTCTACACCCGTGCGAGTTATGTTAGAGATAACAACGAACAGCCAACACACATGTCAACCAGATGGCGACGAAATACCCTCACTATCAACAGACCGAACATACATCCAAAGTATCTTTCTGAGAAGAGATTAAAAGATACAACAAGGAATGGCCCAAGCAACAAGATAACACTCGTTATCAATTTTACGGTATCATAAAGCAGTATCGATATCTTATATCGACGAAGCATATATATAGGAACATTTTTGTTCCTTAAGCTAGTTATAATTGTATCGTAGACCAATACCACATGTTAGCTCCTAAGGTACTTTAATAAATAAAAGTATATTGTTTATCTAATAAAAATGCCCTTAGTAATTTATTTGGCGCAGTCGGTAGGATATTTCTCAGATCTATACCCGCATATTATAGTGAGAGAAAATATCCAGTGATAAAGTTAAAATTTGAAAATTAACTTACAACCTACGAAGTAAAATCAGTGAATGCGTTAAAGTGTTCAGGAGCAAATTATAATAGCCCAATACACGAAATCCGCAGAGGAAATTGATACAGAGAATCGCAACTGTTTGAAGAAATATTCAAAACAACTCGATATATCAATTCACCAACTTTACTCGTTCTCCAGAAAGCCTACGAAAATGGCTCAACCAGCAGAAGTAATAGCAGACCAGAAAGTGACTCTAGAAAGACTAGAGAAAGTCCCTATATACTCAGGAAAACCCGAAGAAGATGTCATCGCGTTCATAGAGTAAATTGATTATGTGTACTCTCACATTACGGATCCAAACAAAGCAATAGCTACGCTCATCATTAGAAATCGAATACAAGGAAACGCAATAAACACACTGCGAAGTATATTGCAGCCCACATGGCCATTAATTAAAGCAGCCCTCATCCAGGATTATGGTGTACATGAGACTTACGAAGAGATCCTGCAAGATTTGCATGCCATCCAAAGCAGAGACGTTCATCAACTATACAGACAGACTGAAGACATCATCCTTAAACTTAACAAAAAGAGTACATTAGACGTAAGTCCTATATATAACCCTACCACTAATGAAAATTTAGTTTTGAACAAATTTATAAATAATTTAAACGCTAATCAAGCATCTATTATTATTGCTCAAAGAATTAAAAATATAAAGAAAGCTTATGAATTATTAATTAGGTATAAAAACCTTAGTGAAAAATCAAACCGTAACCCCAAACCAAATAATTCAAATCAACCCCAGAGGCAATATCAAAATAATAATTATAATCAAAGACCTCAGTTTATACAGAACAATCAACAATTTCACCAAAGAAGGAATATAGAAATGAATAGTAATCAGATTAGGGCAAATAATAATAATATACTTAGAAATAATTACCAATATAGGCCACCTTATAATCATCATAGGCAGAATAACTATAATAATCCTAGAACTAGTAATTCAAGACAAGAACCCATGAATGTTAATAATGCAGACGTAGAACAACATGAAGTAAATTTAACTTTGATAGAGGAAAACGAAGCACTTCCCATAATAATTGCAACCATTAATAATAAAAAACTAAAAATTCTAATAGACACAGGTTCGACTACAAGTATACTGGATGAATCTGAACTATTAGAAATATGACGGAATCCTGTACGGATACCAACTCAAATAAAAGTTGCTAATAATGCAACTAGTTTTATTAAAGAAGAAATCATAACCAAAGTGCCTGTAGAATTCAACGAACATGGAGCGACAATGACATGGAAGTTGATGAACATAAAATATAAAAAAATCGATGGAATAATAGGCCAAAACCTATTAAAGCCCATCAAAGCAAAGATAGACCTAGGAGAAGGATTCATAGAAATAAATAATAGGAAAACTTATTTCGAAAATTATAGGACTAAAACCAATGAATGTCCATATGAATTCGAAGAGATCCATACACTTAATTATTGCAACTCAACTGAAATGAACCAATTAATTAGTGAAGATTTGAATATAGAAGAAATAAACGTTTTAGACTCCGTCCAACCCACAATTCATTCTCAGGAAGAGCAAGCAAATTACCACTTCCCCATAAAAGATACCTGTATAAATATATATAGTCAGCAAATAATACTGACATTAGGCTATCAAACGAAAGTTAAAATGTTAAATAAAAAACGAAGAATATTCGTAGGTATAGATTCTTTAAAACAAAAAGATATAGAAGATAGGTTAATACTTCTGATAGAAAACAAAATAACGGGAATTTATGTAAACCATGTAGTAAATGAAAGTGACTTCAATATACTACAACAACAATTAATTAGATTATACGGAAATAGGATCAAATTTATGTAGGGTTCCTTACAGATTGGTAACTTCTTCCTCGTTGCAATAAAACACAAAATCACTTAACGGCGAATAATTATATTTTCCTTTATTCTTACTTTAGCACTTATACTATTTGTATTAATTTTACTTCTTTACTTATTTCTACTGACACGCAATCACTTAATGGTTAATAATTACATTTTCCTTTATACTTATTTTAACACTTTTACCATTGGTATTAATTTTACTTCTTTATTTACTTCTACTGAGTTTATTTTACTTTAGAGAATGAAATAACTCACGACCACCTTCTCCAATTGATTAATGTCAACTGCCGATACTGAACTAAATCGTCCTCTACCTAGGTCTGCTTATGTACCATGTACGTCGTATGTATCTCGGTTATTGTTTAAGGTCTACTTGTGTACGTCGTATGTATCTCTGGTCGTCTTGTTGTTTATGGTCTGCTGCACAACATCTCGCGATGGATGTGTAACTGTTCGTCTTATGTTTGTTTTGCCCTTTTGGGTTAACATTCTGGTAGGTACGTACGTTCTCTAGTCGTCTTGTTGTTTATGGTCTGCTGCACAACAAGTGCATCTGTTCGTCTTGTGTTTGTTTTGCCCTTTTGGGTTAACGTTCTGGTAGGTGCATACGTCCTCTAATCGTCTTGTTGTTTACGGTCTGCTGCACAACATATAGCGATGGAAATGCAGCTGTTCGTCTCGTCTTTTGTCGTCAGCTCAATCCTACATTCGGCTATCCTGACTTGTCATTCGCCCCGAATGACTTCACCCAAGGTTTCATACCATCGGCAGCAGCGGTTGTACGCCCCGGCCCGGCATGATCACCAACTTTCTCTACTTCATAGCGGTCATGTTTGCACGTCCTCACCACTCGGTACGGTCCAAAATATTTGGGCTTTAGTTTCAATCCCGGCCCGAATTGGGTTCTCCGTACAGCCACTAAATCTTTTACCTTATATGTTAACGCTTCCTTCCGTTTTCTAAGGTTATATCGGTAATTCTCTCGTTGGATACTTTCGATGTTAGTTTTGGCTTCGTCCCGTATTTGTCTTCTTTCCGTTGCTAATTCCTCGTAGACCTCTTCGCGGAGTATCTCTTGGATGTCTGGCAACTCTCTTACTTTCATGTCTAGTCCGGTCAAAATTTTGAAAGGTGCGACCATCGTACTTCTCGGAGGTGTATTATTTATAATCTGTTGCGCCTTGTCCACATTCTTATACCACAGTCCTGGGTCTTCTAACGTCATCTTTGTCAAAAGTGGTACTAGGATTCTGTTCACCCGTTCCACCTGGCCGTTTCCTCTCGGTACCCCTGTTGTGATCATCAGATGTACTATCTCTTGGTCCTTGCAGTATTCCTCGAATGCGTTCGAGGTAAATGCCGTCCCTCGATCCGAAATAATCCTTTACCATTCTTGCATTTATCCGTCGATAATCACAACACATCCTCTTCTCTCCATTTTTCTTGGAGACCAACACTACAGGCGAAGCGAATTCAGACTTGCTTTCCTGAATTATACCCTTCCTCATCCACTCGGTAACCTGCCTCTCTATTTCGTCTTTTTCCTGCACGGATACCCTTCTTGCTCTTTCAAACAGTGGTGTTTCGTCTTTCAAAATAATCTTCATGGTGATCGGTGATGGTTCATCTGCCCTCGGATTATACGTCTCCATTATCTTTAAAATCCGCATCCTCAAATTCTCCGGTAAGTGGTTTAAATCGACTGCAGGCATGGATTCATCTTCATCCATTGCCATAGCACACATAGCTCAAAATTCGCTATGCAGCTCTTCTACCGAATTTGTACTCGGCCTTGCTGTTAATCCTTGGATTGACCCTCGCGTTGGGACGTCTTCCCGCTGCCTTCTTAAAATCCTTGATACAGCCCCCTCCTCGATTTCTACCGCTTCGTCTCCTAGTTCCGGATCATCTTCATGAACATCGTCGTCTAACGTCACCTTACAGACATCTGTCTTAACTGATGTCTCTGCTACTACCACTTGTTTCTCAATTCGTCTAAATTGGACATCGTCATCTAATGTCACCTTACAGACATCTGTCCTAACTGATGTCTCTGCTACTACCACTTGTTCCTCAATTCGTCTAAATTGGACATCGTTGTCCTTAATGGTGACCGATGCCTGACTAATCACATCTACCCCAATAATCATGGAAAATAACATGTCGCGTTCACGCACGACATGCAACCTAACCGAGAACTGGTTCTCATCTATTACCACCGTTGTATCGAAGCACCCCAGCGTTCTCACCTCCTTATTCCCCAACCCTCTCAGAACAGTAGGCTGTTGAATTAGATCTACGTCTGGAAACCGTAATAATAAATCATGCCTTAAAAGTGACAAGTCGCATCCTGTGTCTACCAATGCCGTCATCTCCATTCCGTTCACCATGATGTCTTTCATGAGGTGTACCGTTCTACTGCCAAATTGCGCTTTGGCCTTCGTCTCATCTTCGGATTTCTTTCCGCATTCGAACGACCTATGTCCCATCTGCCCACACCTGAAACATTTATAACCCTTGGGACATGACTTAGAGAAATGATTGGGGTCCCCGCATTTAAAACATTTCCTCAGCCATTCCTTTTTTACTACGGCTGGCTCATGTTTAATCGAAGAAGTTGTCGGTAAAAGCTTTGTAGAACTATCTGCCGATTGCTGCTTCACACGCTCGTATATCTTAATCTTCCCCTTCAGTTCCTCTATTGTCGTTGCTTCGTACAGTAATATTTTGTTTACCTTCTCGTCCTTCAGGCCAGCTATGACATATTCAATTAGGGAAAACTCGTCTATCCCTATTGGCTTGGCGATTTGTATCATCTTATACAAATATTCTCTCGTTGTCTCTCCCGGCTGCTTTCGGCGACTTCTCAGCTGTCTATGGACCTCTGCGGAATTTACTTCAACCTTAAATTCCTTCCTCAGCGCTTCCTTTAACGTTTCCCAACATGATATGCCCGTCTCTCCCTGCGCGAATAATTTTGCCGCGCCTACTATCATCCTTCGACCGTAAATAAATCTCTGCAACCTGTTGAATCGCAAGATCGAACATGCGCCTTCGAATTCTGTAATCCAGCCGTCTACATTTTGTGATGATTCACCAGAAAACGGCGATATGCTCTCCTCAATGTCCTTAAATGTGAATGTGCTTGGTGGCTCATCCCTCGACATCGGATTTGATCCTTCGTGCCGTTGCGCACCCCCGCCACTACCTGGTGATTCTACTTCTTCCTCCTCGTGAATCGTGTGTACCGAATTACTGTCACCTACGTCGTCATAAAAAAGTATCAGTCGCTGTTGCAGTTCATGTTTGTTGCCCGTCACTGTCAACCCTACTTCCCTAAGTTGAATTTTCAACTCCTCCACCGTCATCCCCAATATGCGATTTGCATCCATCCTAAACGGTCTTCAATACTAACAATATTTGACTTTTATAACCAATATAATAATAAATATTTTGATGAATATGTATGTATTAAAAATGTTTGAAATTTTATAAAGACAAAATATAACAATAAAATATTATTTATATAATTACTAATACAATATTTCTGCAACCAGCTACCGATGTCGTCTTCTTCTTTCGTCTTCCGCTTTCGTCGTTTTCATTCGGCTTCCTCGTTGGAGCAAACAACGGCGACACAATTATTTTCCACTTCTTAATCACGACCAGTCCCTTTTCCAACTAATACAATTTTTAGTTAAAATTTTCTTCTTCACCACGACCAGTCATTTTTCAATTGGCACTATTTTTAGTTAAAAATTTCTTCTTCAACACGACCAGTCATTTTTCAATTAGCACTATTTTTAGTTAAAAATTTCTTCTTCAACACGACCGGTCATTTTTCAATTAGCACTATTTTTTAGTTAAAAATTTCTTCTTCAACACGACCAGTCATTTTCCAATTAGCACTATTTTTTTTTTAGTTAACAAATTTTCTTCTTCACCATTCCGGCTGAGCCCCCATAATCTGTAGGGTTCCTTACAGATTGGTAACTTCTTCCTCGTTGCAATAAAACACAAAATCACTTAACGGCGAATAATTATATTTTCCTTTATTCTTACTTTAGCACTTATACTATTTGTATTAATTTTACTTCTTTACTTATTTCTACTGACACGCAATCACTTAATGGTGAATAATTACATTTTCCTTTATACTTATTTTAACACTTTTACCATTGGTATTAATTTTACTTCTTTATTTACTTCTACTGAGTTTATTTTACTTTAGAGAATGAAATAACTCACGACCACCTTCTCCAATTGATTAATGTCAACTGCCGATACTGAACTAAATCGTCCTCTACCTAGGTCTGCTTATGTACCATGTACGTCGTATGTATCTCGGTTATTGTTTAAGGTCTACTTGTGTACGTCGTATGTATCTCTGGTCGTCTTGTTGTTTATGGTCTGCTGCACAACATCTCGCGATGGATGTGTAACTGTTCGTCTTATGTTTGTTTTGCCCTTTTGGGTTAACATTCTGGTAGGTACGTACGTTCTCTAGTCGTCTTGTTGTTTATGGTCTGCTGCACAACAAGTGCATCTGTTCGTCTTGTGTTTGTTTTGCCCTTTTGGGTTAACGTTCTGGTAGGTGCATACGTCCTCTAATCGTCTTGTTGTTTACGGTCTGCTGCACAACATATAGCGATGGAAATGCAGCTGTTCGTCTCGTCTTTTGTCGTCATCTCAATCCTACATTTATAAAATGCATGTCCTACGCAAAAGACATTAACTCAGAAGAAGAAGCTGTTCAACACATTAAATTACACCACGAGAAAGAAACCGGACATTCTGGTATCGAAGAGAATTACCAAGGATTAAAAACAAAAATCTATTTCAAAAATTTGAGAGAACTAATTAACGACGTGTTAAATTCATGCAATATTTGCAAAAAAAGCAAATACGATAGGCACCCCATTAAAAAGAAATTCTGCTTATCAGACACACCAAAAGATATTAACTAAATAGTTCATTTGGCTGTCTACTGTATAGCTAAGACAAAATATTTAACTAGCATAGACGAATTCTCTAAACTAACATCAACCACATATATACCCAATGTTTCACACGAAACTTTGGAGGAAACAATTTTACAACTAATAGCTTCGCATGGTAAGCCCAAACGATACGTTATGGATAATGAATTCAACTTCCCCAGAATAGCAAAAATGTTAGAAGAATTAGGTATTGAAATTCATTTTTCTAAGCCCAATAGCCATACAGGGAACTCTGATATAGAGGTATTTCATAGAACACTTGCTGAAAAAGTACGTACTATTTTAAATGGAAAAACTACACCCAACATACACGAAATTCGCATGGCTGTACACAAAGCAACACTTTATTATAATAACTCGGTTCACTCAACAACAAAACATACCCCATATGAAATTCAGCAGGGTAATTTTTCTAAAGAAAAAATATACCAACACGTTCATACAAACAAACTAAAAATTATCAATAAAATGAATGAGAACCGTGAAAATTACGAAGAACAGAGATGCCAAGGCTTTGTTAAAAACTCTAGAACAGAACGACACAAAACTGAACCACAATATAAATTTAATAGATTAGATAAACAACACCACAACAACATACAGAAAGAAAGAAAATCAAAATTTAAAAATAACGACAATATAATCAAAGCAAACCCCAATAGCACATACACTCAAACTAGAATACAAACCACTGAAAATTGCCCTGCAACTTCGAAAATACGAGTATAAAAGATAAAAGAATTCATCAGTCGAACAGTGAACGCCAATCGAACAAGTCAGGAAATGAAGATCGTTATAATTTTAGTGATTACCTGTTTGAAGAGATTCATAATAGTGATGGCTACGCTATGATCAAATTAGGAAAAATACAAATAGTGAATAAATTTAACTCGATAATACATATAATATAATATTGGAACTATGGACGATGAAGATCAAAAAGAAATAGAAGATCAGTTAGAAACAATTAACAACAATAATCATAACCTCATAACAAATAACAACAAACAGATAAAAATCAATAACCAGTTTCAAGAAGAGATAAATATTTTGAAACAAAGCTTAACAATAGACGTCAACATAGAGTTAGGACTTAAAGGAAAATTAAATTTTATCGAGCAAAGACTTAATATTCTAGAATATCAGAGAAGACTAGACTCATTAAAAGAACTTATTGAGAAATTCCAAAATATAGTACTAGCTAGTAGATTACAAATAATGGTAGAAAGTCTTCTAACATCTGGGGAAATTAATAAGTATGATGTTGATCTGTTTAAACTAAAACAAATTAAATTATCAGTTGGGGAATTTCACGAAAATGTATTAATATTTGTAATCCAAGTTCCTGACCAAATGTTAACGCTTGATAAATATTTCTTTACTTCAATACCTAATAAAGACAATGAAGAATTGGATATTGAAAGTGAATTTTTTGTAAAAATGAATGGAAGTAATTACGTGTATAAAGAAAATAAAGAAATAAAACATCTAAAACCACTTATAAATTGTCTCAATAAAATAGGAAATTGTACTAAGAAAACAAATAATAATAAAAATGTAATCATAGAATTAATGAAAGGAGTAGTACTTGCAATAAATAGGGATATTAAAATAAATAATAACTGTGACGAAAGAAATTTGATTATAATCAAAAGAAACGCTTTGATCACTTTTGAAAACTGTACATTAAAAATAAATAATCAAACGTTTTCTAACAAATATGCAATTGTTAATCAACCCATCCCTATAGATATATAACATCCATATGATATAACGAATGTAAAATTAAAAAATACTGATTTAAATATAAATAATCTAAACGAAATAGAAGAAAAATTCCATGCACACAAAAACATAAACCTTAGTATGCATGGAATTACTTTAATTATAGTTGTAATAATTTCAATTTTTTTAATATACTTGTTTCGGGAGAAACAAAAGACAAAGGAGGGAGGTGTTATGTTAGAGATAACAACCAACAGCCAACACACATGTCAACCAGATGGCGACGAAATACCCTCACTATCAACAGACCGAACAAACATCCCAAGTATCTTTCTGAGAAGAGATTAAAAGAAACAACAAGGAATGACCCAAGCAACAAGATAACACTCGTTATCTATTTTTAGGTATCATAAACCAGTATCGATACCTCATATCGACGAAGCATATATATAGGAACATTTTTGTTCCTTAAGCTAGTTATAATTGTATCGTAGACCAATACCACATGTTAGCTCCTAAGGTACTTTAATAAATAAAAGTATATTGTTTATCTAATAAAAATGCCCTTAGTAATTTATTTGGCGCAGTCGGTAGGATATTTCTCAGATCTATACCCGCATATTATAGTGAGAGAAAATATCCAGTGATAAAGTTAAAATTTGAAAATTAAGTTACAACCTACGAAGTAAAATCAGTGAATGCGTTAAAGTGTTCAGGAGCAAATTATAATAGCCCAATACACGAAATCCGCAGAGGAAATTGATACAGAGAATCGCAACTGTTTGAAGAAATATTCAAAACAACTCGATATATCAATTCACCAACTTTACTCGTTCTCCAGAAAGCCTACGAAAATGGCTCAACCAGCAGAAGTAATAGCAGACCAGAAAGTGACTCTAGAAAGACTAGAGAAAGTCCCTATATACTCAGGAAAACCCGAAGAAGATGTCATCGCGTTCATAGAGTAAATTGATTATGTGTACTCTCACATTACGGATCCAAACAAAGCAATAGCTACGCTCATCATTAGAAATCGAATACAAGGAAACGCAATAAACACACTGCGAAGTATATTGCAGCCCACATGGCCATTAATTAAAGCAGCCCTCATCCAGGATTATGGTGTACATGAGACTTACGAAGAGATCCTGCAAGATTTGCATGCCATCCAAAGCAGAGACGTTCATCAACTATACAGACAGACTGAAGACATCATCCTTAAACTTAACAAAAAGAGTACATTAGACGCAAGTCCTATATATAACCCTACCACTAATGAAAATTTAGTTTTGAACAAATTTATAAATAATTTAAACGCTAATCAAGCATCTATTATTATTGCTCAAAGAATTAAAAATATAAAGAAAGCTTATGAATTATTAATTAGGTATAAAAACCTTAGTGAAAAATCAAACCGTAACCCCAAACCAAATAATTCAAATCAACCCCAGAGGCAATATCAAAATAATAATTATAATCAAAGACCTCAGTTTATACAGAACAATCAACAATTTCACCAAAGAAGGAATATAGAAATGAATAGTAATCAGATTAGGGCAAATAATAATAATATACTTAGAAATAATTACCAATATAGGCCACCTTATAATCATCATAGGCAGAATAACTATAATAATCCTAGAACTAGTAATTCAAGACAAGAACCCATGAATGTTAATAATGCAGACGTAGAACAACATGAAGTAAATTTAACTTTGATAGAGGAAAACGAAGCACTTCCCATAATAATTGCAACCATTAATAATAAAAAACTAAAAATTCTAATAGACACAGGTTCGACTACAAGTATACTGGATGAATCTGAACTATTAGAAATATGACGGAATCCTGTACGGATACCAACTCAAATAAAAGTTGCTAATAATGCAACTAGTTTTATTAAAGAAGAAATCATAACCAAAGTGCCTGTTGAATTCAACGAACATGGAGCGACAATGACATGGAAGTTGATGAACATAAAATATAAAAAAATCGATGGAATAATAGGCCAAAACCTATTAAAGGCCATCAAAGCAAAGATAGACCTAGGAGAAGGATTCATAGAAATAAATAATAGGAAAACTTATTTCGAAAATTATAGGACTAAAACCAATGAATGTCCATATGAATTCGAAGAGATCCATACACTTAATTATTGCAACTCAACTGAAATGAACCAATTAATTAGTGAAGATTTGAATATAGAAGAAATAAACGTTTTAGACTCCGTCCAACCCACAATTCATTCTCAGGAAGAGCAAGCAAATTACCACTTCCCCATAAAAGATACCTGTATAAATATATATAGTCAGCAAATAATACTGACATTAGGCTATCAAACGAAAGTTAAAATGTTAAATAAAAAACGAAGAATATTCGTAGGTATAGATTCTTTAAAACAAAAAGATATAGAAGATAGGTTAATACTTCTGATAGAAAACAAAATAACGGGAATTTATGTAAACCATGTAGTAAATGAAAGTGACTTCAATATACTACAACAACAATTAATTAGATTATACGGAAATAGGATCAAATTTATAAAATGCATGTCCTACGCAAAAGACATTAACTCAGAAGAAGAAGCTGTTCAACTCATTAAATTACACCACGAGAAAGAAACCGGACATTCTGGTATCGAAGAGAATTACCAAGGATTAAAAACAAAAATCTATTTCAAAAATTTGAGAGAACTAATTAACGACGTGTTAAATTCATGCAATATTTGCAAAAAAAGCAAATACGATAGGCACCCCATTAAAAAGAAATTCTGCTTATCAGACACACCAAAAGATATTAACTAAATAGTTCATTTGGCTGTCTACTGTATAGCTAAGACAAAATATTTAACTAGCATAGACGAATTCTCTAAACTAACATCAACCACATATATACCCAATGTTTCACACGAAACTTTGGAGGAAACAATTTTACAACTAATAGCTTCGCATGGTAAGCCCAAACGATACGTTATGGATAATGAATTCAACTTCCCCAGAATAGCAAAAATGTTAGAAGAATTAGGTATTGAAATTCATTTTTCTAAGCCCAATAGCCATACAGGGAACTCTGATATAGAGGTATTTCATAGAACACTTGCTGAAAAAGTACGTACTATTTTAAATGGAAAAACTACACCCAACATACACGAAATTCGCATGGCTGTACACAAAGCAACACTTTATTATAATAACTCGGTTCACTCAACAACAAAACATACCCCATATGAAATTCAGCAGGGTAATTTTTCTAAAGAAAAAATATACCAACACGTTCATACAAACAAACTAAAAATTATCAATAAAATGAATGAGAACCGTGAAAATTACGAAGAACAGAGATGCCAAGGCTTTGTTAAAAACTCTAGAACAGAACGACACAAAACTGAACCACAATATAAATTTAATAGATTAGATAAACAACACCACAACAACATACAGAAAGAAAGAAAATCAAAATTTAAAAATAACGACAATATAATCAAAGCAAACCCCAATAGCACATACACTCAAACTAGAATACAAACCACTGAAAATTGCCCTGCAACTTCGAAAATACGAGTATAAAAGATAAAAGAATTCATCAGTCGAACAGTGAACGCCAATCGAACAAGTCAGGAAATGAAGATCGTTATAATTTTAGTGATTACCTGTTTAGTACATAGTAAAATTCAAGTTGAAGAGATTCATAATAGTGATGGCTACGCTATGATCAAATTAGGAAAAATACAAATAGTGAATAAATTTAACTCGATAATACATATAATATAATATTGGAACTATGGACGATGAAGATCAAAAAGAAATAGAAGATCAGTTAGAAACAATTAACAACAATAATCATAACCTCATAACAAATAACAACAAACAGATAAAAATCAATAACCAGTTTCAAGAAGAGATAAATATTTTGAAACAAAGCTTAACAATAGACGTCAACATAGAGTTAGGACTTAAAGGAAAATTAAATTTTATCGAGCGAAGACTTAATATTCTAGAATATCAGAGAAGACTAGACTCATTAAAAGAACTTATTGAGAAATTCCAAAATATAGTACTAGCTAGTAGATTACAAATAATGGTAGAAAGTCTTCTAACATCTGGGGAAATTAATAAGTATGATGTTGATCTGTTTAAACTAAAACAAATTAAATTATCAGTTGGGGAATTTCACGAAAATGTATTAATATTTGTAATCCAAGTTCCTGACCAAATGTTAACGCTTGATAAATATTTCTTTACTTCAATACCTAATAAAGACAATGAAGAATTGGATATTGAAAGTGAATTTTTTGTAAAAATGAATGGAAGTAATTACGTGTATAAAGAAAATAAAGAAATAAAACATCTAAAACCACTTATAAATTGTCTCAATAAAATAGGAAATTGTACTAAGAAAACAAATAATAATAAAAATGTAATCATAGAATTAATGAAAGGAGTAGTACTTGCAATAAATAGGGATATTAAAATAAATAATAACTGTGACGAAAGAAATTTGATTATAATCAAAAGAAACGCTTTGATCACTTTTGAAAACTGTACATTAAAAATAAATAATCAAACGTTTTCTAACAAATATGCAATTGTTAATCAACCCATCCCTATAGATATATAACATCCATATGATATAACGAATGTAAAATTAAAAAATACTGATTTAAATATAAATAATCTAAACGAAATAGAAGAAAAATTCCATGCACACAAAAACATAAACCTTAGTATGCATGGAATTACTTTAATTATAGTTGTAATAATTTCAATTTTTTTAATATACTTGTTTCGGGAGAAACAAAAGACAAAGGAGGGAGGTGTTATGTTAGAGATAACAACCAACAGCCAACACACATGTCAACCAGATGGCGACGAAATACCCTCACTATCAACAGACCGAACAAACATCCCAAGTATCTTTCTGAGAAGAGATTAAAAGAAACAGAAAGGAATGACCCAAGCAACAAGATAACACTCGTTATCTATTTTTAGGTATCATAAACCAGTATCGATACCTCATATCGACGAAGCATATATATAGGAACATTTTTGTTTCTTAAGCTAGTTATAATTGTATCGTAGACCAATACCACATGTTAGCTCCTAAGGTGCTTTAATAAATAAAAGTATATTGTTTATCTAATAAAAAGGCCCTTAGTAATTTATTTTGCGCGGGTATATGTGTTATTTTTTTGGCGCGGGTATAGGAAGGTTAAACAGATGTCTCAAAGGCAATTCGTTGAAATGTAGCATACAAATGATCCACTGTAAGGGACGCTGAAGGAAACTCCCGCTTTTTCGCACCGAGAGAAGATTGTGTTTGTGTTTTTTTTTTTTTTTTTAACACTATTAGCTCTGTGTCGTGGAGTGCTTACAGCAAGCAACTATCACGAGCAGAAATTGCCGGTACTAAAAGTGCTCTCACAGGCTCATCATTTACTGCAGGTGTTAGTAAGGACAAAACAATTAAAAATACAATAATTATGTAGGGGAGAGTGGGTATGAATGGGACGCAGGAGGAATGGGACACAGGCATTTTCTCAATTCCTACAATTTTTTTTCTCTTTCTTTGTATGACAGATTATTTTCAGTCTGGTCACATCCCTCAACAAAACAAGTTGTGTCTTAGAGACAAATCGCGGAGTGGAGATTAAAAAAAGGTAATTTGTGCATAAAAAGTAAAATATCATCGTAAATTTTGAGTGAACATTTTTTATAATGTGTGAACTTATTGTGCAAAAGAGTAAAATAATTAAATAGCAACACCATTTTTGAAGTGAATTAGTCGTTGTTTTGTTTGATTAGTGCCACATTAAAAGTGATATTATAATTTATTTATTCAAAGTGCCATGCAGGATGATTGGGACATCACTATGCACGAGGAATGGGACTAATGCACTAATTTTATACAGGTTTGTCATTTTAAATTAGATCTTTTTTTTGTTTAGGTCAGAATGCCAAGAATTTGGAAGCGGAAAACTACCAGAGAAAGGGCCACTGAAACTGAAATTCAATTGGCCATAGAGGAAGTGAGCAAAGGAGCCTCTATACGTTCAGTGGCTCAAGGCCATAAAATTTCCAAATCCGCATTAGCTCGTCACGTTAAAGCTGCTAAGTTAAAAAATAATGAAGAGTATAAATATTCTGCGAACACAAATCCAAGCCAAATATTTACTGACGAACAAGAAAATCATCTGGCCAGATATTTTGTAACCTCATCGAAAATGCATTATGGCTTTACAACAGCACAAGCACGGGTCTTAGCGTTTAAATATGCTGAAGCCTGTAAAATAAGTGTCCCAGAAAAATGGAACCACAATAAAGCTGCAGGCAATTAGTGGCTTTATGGATATTTTCGCAGACATCCAGACCTCTCTTTAAGAACACCTGAAGCGACGAGCTTGTCACGATGCCCCAGCTTCAATAAAACAAATGTGGATAAGTTTTATAGCAACCTTTTTGAAGTTTATGCAAGACATCCATTTAGCTCAGACCGAATTTGGAATTGTGATGAAACGGGGCTGACAACTGTGCGTAACCCTCCAAAAGTAATTTCATCGAAGGGAATGAAGCAAGTAGGACAGGTTACTTCTGGAGAACGGGGTCAGCTTGTCACCATGTGTGGCTTCATCAGTGCATGTGGAAATACGATTCCACCTGCATTTATATTTCCACGTAAATTTTTAAAAGATGCTATGATGAAAAATGCACCAGCAGGCAGCTTAGGACTTGCGCAACCCACAGGATGGATGAATAGTGAATGTTTTTTGGAGGTAGTTTATTTTATTAATATTTATTGAGAATCTTAAAAAATTTGTGTTAGGTTTTTCAACATTTTATCAAACATGTAAGATTCTCACTAAAGGATCCGGTCGTCCTCCTTTTTGACAACCACGAAAGCCATATTCAAATCGAATTGATTGAAGAAGCAAAAAAGAACGGAGTTTTCGTGATAACCTGCCCACCTCATTCTAGCCATAGACTCCAACCTTTGGATGTCTCAGTTTACGGCCCATTCAAATGTCGATATAATCAAGCTTGTTCCGAGTGGATGGTTACAAATCCAGGAAAAACCTTGACAATATATGATGTTGCTGGCCTCGCTAACCGGGCATTTGAAATATCATTTAGCAAACAGAACATCATAAGCGGCTTTCATAAGAGCGTATGGCCCTTAAATACAAACAATTTTATCGAAGAGGACTTTTTAATGTCCAGTGTGACAGATCGACCGGACCCTAATATGGAAGGAAACACCCAAATAGCGCTTGCGTCTGATGCTGCTGTGTTATGTGAAATTCCATTTACGTCCACATCTTTGCGGTTGGATGACATCATGGAAATTGACGCAGAACCAGAAGACTCCAGTTATTTAAATGATGCTATGCCTTCGACATCTAGATCTTTCACGGGCGTGGACATATGCCCCGCTAACTCCAACACGTCAGCGTCGTCTCTGAGGCCTGAGGACATTCAACCATATCCTAAAGCAAAACCGCGTTCTGTTGTCAGAAAGGGAAGGAAGCCAGGTAAAACACGAATCTTAACAGATACCCCAGAAAAAAATGAGCTTCAGGATATAAAAAAAAATAAGACCTCAGCAGTGAAACGGGTAAAGAAAAATTTGTCAACGTCAAGGCCTGCAAAAGAAAAACGAGTTCGTTTGCCAAGTACATCATCTGAATCAGAGGAATTGGTGTTAAAAAAATCATCTGATGACGAGAATTTTGCTCCCTCTGACGAGGATCAAAATGAATTTCATTCATCAAAGCTGGCAGTTGGTGACTTCGTCGTCGTAAAATTTGCTACCTCAAAGACGTTAACACACTTCGTGGGAAAAATTGTGCAAGGGGAGGAAGGAGGGCTCTTCCAAGTGACGTTTTTGAGGAAGAAGGGGTCTGAATCAATTTACTTTGTATACCCCGAACGTTTGGATTAAAGTCATGTATTAAAGGATGACATAGTTCTCAAGTTATCACATCCTCAGCAGCTTGCATCCAATAAGAGGAATCCAAGGGATATTTTCAATTTTAATATTGATTTAAAATACAAATTTTTATCACTGTGTTAAGATATCTTCTTTTATTAATTGTTCCTTTTAGTTTTTTTCGTTATCCTTTTTTTACTACTTTTAGTTGTTTATGAAGTTTATTTTATGTTATTTTGTTATTGAAATGAAGAAAATTTATTGTTTTATGTTTTTGTTTTTTAAATAAAAGTAATATATATTTTATGTGAGTTTTTCTTTTGTTTGAAAACAAAGATTTTTAATATTAGTAAAGGTGTCCCATTTCACCCCATAGTTGTCTCAATCCTCCTGCTCGAATAGGACAAAATGAGTTGGTTCATGAAATGATTTTTTGCTTTTTTTCTGTCGGACTTTCGTCTCCTTTTTAACTGAAAATAGCTTGCCAAAATATTATTTTATCGTAAGAAAACAATTCTGCTCAGATGCGATCTATAAGGTTTCAGCAAATTTAATGTATTCTAAAAGTGTCCCAAAGATACCCACTCTCCCCTACCTATAAAATACTAACACAAACACAAACGATGCAAATAAATTAAGACAATAAGGTATTATCACGCAAAATATTTTTCAGCTTAATTTTACTAACATGCAAGTCAATCACATGATCATTTATATTATATATTCTACTCATGCGACTAATAGGCTCATGCCTCCCATAATTCGTTCTATGATAGGGGCTAAACAATAAATCAACACTACGTAAATTATGGGCACCACACCGAAAATTAAAGCCAATAGATGACAGCAAGTCAGGTGCATCAATTTGACCGAATATAAGCAGCTGTAAAAAAATGATATCGCTATTAAGCCTTCGTTGAGAAAGGGGTAACATTTGAAGAAGCTTAATACGCTGACTGTAAGGAGGAAGGTTAAAAGGATCATCCCATGGAAGTCCTCTAAGTGCAAATCGAATAAATTTACGTTGAATGGCCTCTATTCGATTTGAATGAATGTTGTAGAACGGCGTCCAAACTTGTGAAGCATACTCTAGAATCGGACGGACAAAACAATTGTACAATGACATAGTAACGTATGGGTCATTAAATTCTTTCGCCCACCTTTTTACGAAGCCCAGCATAGAATTAGATTTATTAACAATAAAATTGATATGCTTGGCAAAAACCAGTTTGGGATCGAAATAAACCCCAAGATCCTTAAAATTATCAACATTACAAAGAATATGTTGAGACAAAGAATATTGAAAGGTGCAAGGTATATTATTTCTAGAGAATGTCATATGTTGACATTTAGTAGGGTTCAGGGATAAACCGTTTTTATCACACCAATTGGCGAAGCTATTAATGTCAGATTGAAGAAAAATTCTATCTTGCTGACTAGTGATAGATTTAAATATTTTCATATCATCAGCGTAGATCAGGATATTACTGTGATTTATACATGCTTTAACATCATTAATTTCTAGTATAAATAGAATTGGTCCGAGGTGACTACCTTGGGGAACTCCAGACTTAGCTGTAAAAGATACAGATAGCGATCCTCTAAATTTGACTTGATAAACCCTTGATCTAAGGTATGAATTAACCCATTTTATGAAACTTGGTGGGAAACCAAAAGCCCTGAGCTTAAACTCGATTATTTCATGGGACAGCTGGTCGAAAGCTTTAGAGAAGTCAGTGTATATGCAATCCATTTCGTCCTTATTCTCTAAGGCATTAGAACAATCATGCAAGAAACTTAACAGATTAGTGACAGTGGATCTGTTTCTCACAAATCCATGCTGTTCATTACAAATTAAATTGCGACAAAGAAATATTAACTTTTCGCAAACAATTTGTTCAAAAAGCTTAGGGATACACGAAAGCTTTGAAATAGGCCTATAACTAGTGATATCACCACGTTCGCCTTTTTTAAATACAGGTGTGATAAAAGCACTTTTCCATAGATTAGGGAATTTACCAGTACTGATGGACAATTCAAACAGATACTTAAGATATGGAGCAATTGCATGACTACATTTTTTAAGAACAATCGGTGCAATGCCATCAGGACCTGATGAATAATCATTCTTGAGAGAAGAAATACATTTTAAAATTGTTTCCAAATCGAATGAGATACTACTAAAACTTATTTGGGAACAGCTAGTTAGATAACTAAAATATTGATCATCAATGTGAAGAGGGGTCCCCCTAAATGACTTACTGAAATGATCTGCAAACATATTGCTTGCATCTACTGAATCAGCAGTTGTAGAACTATTGTAAGTAAGCTTCGATGGATAACCATCGGTTTTTTTCTTAGAATTGACAAAACCCCAGAAAAGTTTGGGGTTCGATTTTAAAGAGCATTCCATTTTACTTATATAGTCAATATATAAATTGCAGGATAAAGATTTGAATTCATTGAATAATGTGAAATAGAGTTCAAGATCTGAATGGCAGAGACTTTTTAAATAGTTCTTCGAAGCCCTATTACGTCTGTTTCGTATCCATTTTAGCTCTTTAGTGTACCAGGGATGGGACGTTTTCAGATTCCTAGAGGATTTCACAGGAATCACTTTTTTCATGCAATTATCCATCAAAGTCGCAGGCTACAGTCCGCTTGGGCGAACTGTTGGATACCCTATTCTTATTCCTATCCCTCATAAGTGGGCGTGACAAAAGTCTAAGTATGGTTGAATTGTTAAGAACGCTTTACATATTTTGTTATTAACATTTGAAGGATTTTATCAAAAAAAAACGCTCCCTAGCTCAAACTTGGGTGTTTCAATAAAATTGTTTTATTTAATTGTGGGCGTGTCAGTGGGCGGATTTTAAAAATATTTACACATGAGCATAAAGGGCCCATAGAGAGTATATATTATAAATTTCAGCTCCCTAGCTCAAACTTTGGATTTTCAAAAAAATTGTTTTATTTATTTGTGGGCGTGTCAATGGGCGGAAAATTTCAGCTTTCTAGCTCAAAATTCGATTTTTTCCAAAATTTTGTTTTTTTGAGTTTGTGGGCGTGTCTGTGGGCGGATTTCAAAAATTCGTAAACTTGATTATTTCGGGACCCTAGAGAGTATATGGTTAAAATTTCAGCTCTCTAGGTCAAGTTTAAAGGCCTAATTTTTGCCGACGGACGGACGGGCGGACGGACGGACATGGCTAGATCGACATTACTATCGATGCTGATCATAAATATAGTAACTTTTAGGGGTCTACGGGCAATATTAAGGTATGTTACAAACTATGCGTCAACATTAATATACCCCTAGAATAGGGTATAAAGAACCTACTGCATCTTCAATATTAGATAAGGCAGTAAGGTTAAAATTAAAGCTGTTAATTTCATCAGAAAGCCTTTGAAAATTTGCTTTCCGAAAGTCAAAAGATTGCGAACGGTCATACGAATTACTGTTTTCGTACAGATGTGCGCCCAGTTCAATAAATACATCCAAGGGTGGATGATTGTCATCTATGTTAGTTATACTGAGATGGGATTCCATAACCACAGTACTAACAGAGTCAGAAGAGAAAACAAGATCGAGAGTTCGATTTCTGAAATTTTTTATACAGCTTGTTTGCTGTAAGTCAAAAGACAAAATGTTGTCAAGTAAAGCGATCTCTTGTTGGGCAGAGTCAAAGGATGGAATGAGATGAGAATCATCCTCAGAAGGTACCCATCCAATATGTGGCGGATTGAAGTCGCCTATAAGTAAGACAGTGCTGTCACAACAAGATATGTCAAAAATATGGTCTAGTGCCATAGAGAGTTCCGAATACAAAGAACATAGACGAGACGATGGAATGTACGCATTAACAACATATAAATATTTGTTCTTAAGTGTAATTTTTACACAGATAACTTCGACATTAAGTTGAAATGGAAAGTCAATCTTGCGTGACTCAAGGTTGGACCGAACAGCGATCAGGACACCTCCTCCAAGCGCTTTCAGGTCATTGTTATGACGGTCGTTTCTGAATACGAAGAACTCATGATTGAAGAGTTTCGTGTCTAGAATTCCGGCATTTAGCCATGTTTCCGTCAAGGAGAAGATATCATGAGAGAGGGCTTGGGAGTTAATATATAATTCAGCGGTTTTTGTGCAGAGTCCCCTTACATTTTGATAGTAGAGGGACAGCCTACTTGGTTTTTTAACTAGGACGGACAATCCTTCCTGCGACTTTTTGTCGAACGGATTGTAAATTCTTTAACTAACGTATTTTGAGGCCATGCAGTGCTATTGCACAGCTTTTCGAAATATACTGAAGGGGCGACAATTTTGAAAGACGCAACAAACCCTTCAGCCTTGCTGATTTTGGTGCATTTGATTGAGTCATCTTTTGGGATCAAGTTTCTCGAGACCAAATGGTTCAAGACATCGTCTGAAGAAGTGTTTGGTTTTAGTCGAGAAATGAAAATAGATTTCGGCCTGGGAATCGATTCAATAGTTCCAGATTCTGTACCTAAGGAATGATTTATGTATGTGGGGATAACATTAAGAGTGGGCGCCTCGTTAGAGTTTTTTCGCTGACTCCTAAGGTTAAACCGCTTTGCCTTTGGATTCAACACAGAGGAAGTTATATCGCGTTTTCGTTTGCCTGCGGGTAGATTAGATGAGGGCGATGCTAAATTAACAATGGGCTCAGGGGTAGCTTCAACAGTTGGGGAACCTGTTGTGTCAAATGAAGTCAAGTGTTTGATACATTGATACAAGTGCATTAGGTAACTGTCACATTTGTTACATTATGTTGTTTTTGTCATTTTGTTTGGGCTAAGCTGCAAAACATTTTAAAACAATTGAGTGATGTGATTTTCTTTGGTTGACGAAAGCTAATATTATATATTGGGACTAGAGAAATTTTAATGTAGCGAATCATTGTCGCACTGAAGACAAAGTAGAACAATCCCAATATTATATGATGGGAAAGGCTTAAAACAGCTTTTAACTACCATCTCAAAACCTTACAAAAGATACATTTTATTTAAGAATAGGGACATTAAAGCTCTATGCCACTTAAAACAACACAATGATATACGTTTAGCTTCCAAACTTATTGTTCTACTGGCTTAGGATATAAATCTTTTTTTTTTATATTGAAGGTTTTTTTTCGTATTTTCCTTCAAGTTAATCCCATTTTTCCTGTAAGTAATATTTATCCAAATTGAAAATAATGTTTCAGTAGAAAGATAAAATGTATTATCAAATCTCTGTAAAATGTGCAATAGCAAAATTCTGTAAAAACATTTATAAACGAAATAAAACATCTATCTATCTACGAGTATCTACTGGCTTAGGATGTCATTACATTAAAATACTATTTTACACTATCTTATCAAAATAAAGTCGCGATGCGCGGGCTCTTACACTGAAAATAATTGAATAATATTTTGCGTGTGTGCAAATGAGATAAAAACACAACATAATTTCACTATTACAAGTCGATTTGACGAAAAAAGAAAAATCGACCCACCCTACTGTCTAAGTCTGTATAAGAAAGCCATACTGTCAGTCGATAGAAACCCTTAAGGACTCCGCTAGGCTAAGGAAAATTTTGTCCAAGGAGCACTCCAACCGTTCATTTCTGAAAAGATCAGACGCAGGATGGACAGAATCCCCAGCGGAGACCCTGGAACTCCTTATAAACACTCACTTTCCCGGATGCAGCGATATTAGTACGCAACCCGAGAGGCCTCGGCAAGTACAACCTGCTCCTAACAACAACATCACTTCAATAATTTCTGAGGAAAAGATTTCCTGGGCTATTAACAGAATCTTCCCGTATAAGTCTCCAGGGACTGACGGCATTACGCCTGTCATGCTACAGAAAACGCAAAACCTATTGGTTAGCGTCGATGTTCCGAAGCTGTTTATTGCTAGACCACGTACCACACTCCTGGAGACGCGCCAGGGTGGTGTTTATACCGAAGGTGGGTAAACGCCGGCACGTATCAGACCTATCAGCCTAACCTCCTTTATAATCAAAACCCTGGAGCGTGTCCTAGACATCCATATGCGAAGTTCTCTGCCAGAAACTTCGCTTTCCAAATCACAGCACGCCTATCTCAAGGGCAAATCCACGGAAACGGCTCTCCCTGAGGTAGTGGGAACTATCGAAAAATCCATACACTACAAAGAATACACCCTAGCCTCCTTCTTGGATATAGAGGGAGCCTTCAACAACGTACACACGGAAGCTATTCTTAAATCTATGGTCGAACTGGGCATAGAGGAATCTATTAGGAAATGGATAGCTTCTATGCTCGAAACAAGAGTTATTCAGGCAACACTAGGCAACAGCCACTTAACCAAATTTGCCCATAAAGGAACGCCACAGGGTGGCGTCATTTCTCCGCTACTATGGCTAATGGTTATGAACATAATTCTAGTAAAACTAGACAGGGAAAGGGTCAAAGCTGTCGCGTATGCGGACGACGTAGTGATACTAGTGTCAGGGAAGTTTCCCTCCGCAATAAGTGATATCATGGGGACTGCTCTAGACAAGGTAAGCACCTGGGCTACAAGTTATGGCCTCGGCGTCAACCCGAGCAAAACCGAACTGATACTGTTCACCACCAAAACCAAAATACCCGATTTTACCCTCCCCCGCCTAAACGGTCAGCCACTTACACTATGCTCTAGCGCTAAGTATCTGGGTATCGCGCTCGATCCAAAACTTAATTGGAAACATAACATTGAACACAGAGTGAAGAAGGCGTGTATTGCCTTCTATGCCTGTAGCAGAACCTTTGGAAAGAAGTGGGGACTTCAACCAAAGATGACCTTGTGGATATACACAGCAGTAGTACGTCCAATCATCACCTATGGATCACTAGTATGGTAGCCCGCATTGCAGACTAAGGTCGTCAGAGGCCCAGGGCGGCAAACCTGAATAAGCCCCCCAGCTTTAAAAAAAAGAAGTTTTATGTTATATTATTGATGTCAGTTCACATTTTGTATGTGCAAATAAGTGTTTCTGTTTATTTCTTTAAAATCTGGCAAGTGAAATTTAAAGTCGAATTAAATTATTTAGGGTAAATAAACATACATACCTACTGGAATGGATATGGGTGAGGAAAATAAAATACGAATCGATCGGCAAAAAAAAATTAGATCAAATAAATCAAAGATAGTTTTTTTATTTTTTGTAGCGTGTTATACTCGTATGTGTGTTTTCGTGCCTTCAATTTACTGAACTACTCAATAACTTCTGTGAAATCGATTTCTTTGGAAATTTTTCTTTCTATTGAAATCACGGCTAGATTAACCAGTCGCTCTGGATCCATTGTAGATCGAAGATAATTTTTAATTAGTTTAAGTTTCGAAAAACTCCTCTCGCATGGTGCAACCGAGATGCAAATGGTCAAGAAGTATTGATATACAGGGTAACGATTCACTGAAGTTCCATTTTATTATAAAATGAAGGATTTGGGGCCCACAAGACCGGAGGACCGGGGCGGGCCGCCCCTTCCGCCCCCTGGTTAGTCCGCCACTGCCGCGTTGAGTAAAGGTTACAACCTCACAAAACTGAAAAGATTGCAAAGAACAGCCAGTGTAGGCACCACGGGTGCACTGAGGTCGGCCCCAACGGGTGCCCTCACTGTGCTCTTGCACCTTTTGCCTCTCGACCTACACACAAAAGATACCGCACTATGCAGTGCGTTAAGACTCAAGGAATCGGGGTCCTGGACTGCAAGGCCATACGGCCACAGAAGCATTCTGGACTCGCTACCAGAAGGCTGGTCATGTTTCCAACCGACTACATCACACCCAAACTTAACTTCAAAAAAGGCTTCCAAGTAAGCTTCCCTTCCAGAGCTTGTTGGAAGAGGGACGAAGTAGTAAAAGATTTCGACACGGTCATATACACCGACGGTTCTAAGATGAACTGTGGTGTGGGGGCCGGTGTCTACTCGGAATCACTAAAAATATCAATATCCCTTCTGCCGGATTCTGCCAGCGTTTTCCAGACGGAACTACTGGCTATCCGAGGGGCCTGCACGCAACTAGGGCGTGAAACAGCGTACAAACAAAACACTGCTATCCTCATAGATAGCCAAGCCGCCATCAAAGCTATTGACTCGGCTACCATATCCTCCGAACTGGTGCAGGAGTGCCCGAACGAGCTTGCGCGACTGGGCGAATGTTTCAGTGTTACACTAAGCTGGGTTCCAGGGCATATTAACATAACAAAAAACGATGTGCATGCTCATCACTCGCTGCAAGGGTTCACATTCCGCTAGCTGCGGTCAAGACACGAATACACTCATACTTCCTGCAGAAAGTCAACCTTAAATGGAGAAGGTTAACTAACTGCATCATATCGAGGAAGATATGGCCTACTTATGACAAAAGAAGAACAGAGGATCTTCTAAATAGAACCCGCCCCGAAGTCTCCAGAATTAAGGCGATAATCACCGGGCACTGGCCAATTGGAGACCGTGCGGTTAAACTAGGTATCCCATTTAACACCCACTGCCGAAGCTGCGAGAATGTAAATGAAAGAGAAACTCTCTTCCATTTCCTCTGCGAATGTCCGGCACTAGCAAGAGCCAGACTGCGGGCACTGAATCAACCATTCTTCGACGATCTTAGCGCTATATCGGGCAAAGGGATACAGGATCTTATCCGTTTTCTCAACTTCACAGGTTGGATATAGCCACACATCAAATCCTCTACAACCACTACTACAGAGGTCACACGAGTTGTGGTAACAAAAAGGAACAACAAGTGCTAATTGGGTTCAAGCCGAACCGCCACCTCTACCTGCCTAGGGGGCTGAAATTTATAATATAGACTCTCCAGGGGCCCTTGATGCTCATGTGTAAATATTTTCAAAATTCGAACACTGACACGCCCACAACTTAAAAAAAAAACAAAGGTTGAGCTAGAGAGCTGGAATTTATAATATAGACAGACTCTCCAGGGGCCCTTTATGCTCATGTGTAAATATTTTCAAAGTTCGCCCACTGACACACCCACAATTTAAAAAAAATACAAAGTTTGAGCTAGGGAGCTGATATTTATAATATAGACTCTCCAGGGGCCCTTGATGCTTATGTGTAAATATTTTCAAAATTCGCAAACTGACACGCCCACAATTTAAATTAGATGGAGCGAAAGAAGTTTTACTTCAGTCGTGTGGTCTTATGCACATTCATTTTTTTTATTTTGGACCCTAGTTGGTATATAGCGTTTTGGAGGTTTGTGTCTTAAAATTTTCTGTCACCATTTTTTTTACACACTTTGAAAACGAAGAAAGAAAACCAAATAAACTGCTTTATCTCTCTTTATCGAACCTTTCATAATTGCAATCCCATGTATGTTGTATTTTGTTTTCTTTGTAAGAAGGAGCATAGGCATTTTTGTTGTTTCGAAGCACAGGTAGAATGTAGGATTTGCAAGGAACAGAGGTTTATGATGGAATCGAAGTAAGTTAATTTGACTCTCACTCTTTTGGCTATATCTTGTCGAAAAAGGTACCGATTCCCATATTGTTTTTTGTAATTGATTTAGAAATATTCGGTCTAATTTTTAAAGCAATGACATAAATTATTTTGTGTCAGTATTGTGCCATGCTCCACTACCACTTCTTGGTCAATAGGTACTTATACGATGAATATTTAATGGATAGTAAGAATGTTCGTTGTTTTGCATGGATATAAATTGCTAAATTCGATGAATGACATATTTTATAGGAGTATTGCGCAAGTTTATTTATCTTTAATCAACATGTGAAATTATTGGTATTATATTATATAAGTCCACGTACCTTTTCAATGAAGCATTGAGGAAGGTCACTTGTTGGTATTTTTTGCTTAATGGAGGCTGCTTGCTTGTTTCTCTTTTGCATTAAACATGTTCTTAAATTAGATATACTTCGAGGCGTTAAGAACGTCACTACAAAGATTATGCTGGCTAACTCTAGAGCTTTTAGCTAAGCTCCAGCAATTGTATGTTGTTGAGTATGACTTTCATTAGTATAGTCCCGGTATATTCATAGTTTTAATTGTAATCCGCGTTGCAACTATTGGATATCAGAAAGAGTTGAACTGCTTTTTGTATTCATATTGGACTAATTTCATTCGTGAAAGGATAAGTTGTGCATATGATTACTTTTATAATATATAAATCCTAATTATTTTATAGTATAGTCCATTGTCTGGTAGTTATTACACTGGACTATGTTGCTATTATGTTACCTATAGTTGCCAATTAAATACAGTCTTGTTCATATTGTGTGCATTGATTTGCACAGTCCGTCTGTTTACCAAGATAGATATCTTGCTCTTAAGCATATTGTATTTAATCTTATCAAATTTAATATCTAATTTAATATCGAATTTAGCACTGACCGCGCTGAACACAAATTATGCATGTATTAATTTTTTTTAATACAGATTTATTAAAAGATATTGAAAGTTAAAAACGTTTGTTGTATTTAAAATCCGAAGCTTCCTATTATGGATAATAGCGTTCCAAATACACGTTCTAGAGGAAGACCAAGTAATTTGAAAAATTCGTTCACTTTTCGAAACATAACTCCCCGTTCAGGAGCAATGGAATCCAGGCCAATATAGTTTGTCGTAACCCACTTGGGGCTGGTGTAGGCTTAAGCTAGGATAAGAGTTTACCACAACTGGTAGATAACCCTCCTGCAGCAATGCAATCCGGTCAGTCAAATAACCACAATAGTGATGATAATAATGAGCGACGAGATATTAATGAACATCGTCCACCTGTTCAAGAAGAAGCCACAGACTCGAGGCAAACCAAATGTTGGTGTCTGTGTTCACATCGGCGAAGGAGATTCGCATTTCAGCAATGAGGATTCCCAAATGGTTCATAAACCATACTTGCATGTAAAAAAATTTATTGAGGCAGAGATAAAATAAGATAAGACAAGTTATAGTATGTGTACGAGCGAGGGCACAGCTTGTCATAATAGCTGCGGGTATTCATGAACAACTGAAATTGGTTTATTTATTGGCTTTGTAAAAGGACATGCAAATTTGTGAGTAGGTACATGTTTCCAGCTACATTGCGAACGATCCTTAACACGGCGTCTCCACGACCAATATTTTATAGAATGCCATATAGCGTTCTATGGAAATTGCTCGTGGAGAGTACGAATAGTATTCTATGAAAAATTGCATTATATTGCTCAGTTCATAGCATTCTATGGATAGTATTATATAAGCTGTCGTTTTTATGAAGTGCTTCACTCTGTGACATTTCCACCATTGAAATATTAAGCTATGAAATGCCCACCGTACATTTTATGGTATTCTATATTTCTTTCGTTCTATGAAAAGTAACAGATGGTAAGGTATGAAATATTGCTCGTGGAGACGCTGTGTAAGGTTTTCCACTTTAAAAAGATAACTCTAATGTCTGTGGTCTCTTCTTGAACAGGTGGACGATGTTCATTAATATCTTGTCGCTCATTATTATCATCGCTATTGTGGTTACATGCCTGACCGGATTGCATTGCTGCAGGAGTTGTGGTGAAATCTGATCCTGGTTAAAGCCTACACTAGCCCCAGGTGGAGTACGACCAAGTATTGGTCTGGCATCCATTAATCCTGAGCGGGGAGTTGCATTTCTAAAACTAGACGAATTTCTCATATTACTTACTCTTCCTCTAGAACGTGTATTTGGAACTCTATTAATCATTGTAGAAAATTTCGGATTTTAAATATAAATTCAAAACTTTCAACTTTCAATATCTTTTAATAAACCTCAATTGAAAAAAAAATGAATACATGCATAATTTAGGGTCAGCGCGGTCGGTGCTAAATTAGATATTAAATTAGATAAGATTGGATAAAATATGCTTAAGAGCAACATAGCAATAATATCTGACAGCCAAGTAGCCATAAAGGCTCTTGACGCCTACGTCATCAAGTCAAAACTCGTGTGGGAATGCCTACACGGACTGAATAGACTAGGCAAGAATAACAGAATTTCCATCTACTGGGTACCTGGCCATGTGGGTATTACAGGCAATGAGGCAGCGGACTCTCTGGCAAGAAAAGGGGCAGAGGATCTCTTCATAGGACCTGAACCGTTCTGCGGGATAGGAGAATACACTCTACGCGAAGAGTTCAGGAGACTGGAGGAAGAAACAAGGGCTAAAACCTTTCTCAACCTCCAAGGTCTGAGGCAAGCAAAGAAACTCTAAGGAAACTATAACCAAAGAGATTCAAAGCTTGTATCAGCCTTAACAAAAACAACCTAAGCATCCTAACAGGCCTCCTCACGGGGCACTGCAGACTCAAGGAGCATCTGAGGAAAATGGGCATATCTGGGGACGGGCTATGCAGATTCTGCAGTGAAACCGCCGAAACTCCAGACCGCATACTGAAATCCTGTGGGGCACTGGCCCACAAAAGGATGAGATATTTGGGCAGGCACCAAATAACAGACAAGGACATACAAACCATGGACCTACAGCTCATTCTCATATTCATTAAAGAAACTGGACTAGACGCTGTGCTCAAGGAGTGTGACCTGCCAAGGATAAATCAGAGCAATACCTCGACACGCTTCACAAAGAAGTATCTAGAGAGGGCTCTCAAAGAGGGCATGAGCATCTCCGAGGCACAAGCAGCGGGACACAATAGACCAATAGGTCGCAGTGTAATAGATATACCCTAACTAAATATTATTAACTATTAAGATATCTATCTTGGTAAACAGACGGACTGTGCAAATCAATGCACAGAATACGAACAAGACTATATATAATTGGCAACTATAGCTAACATAGTAGCAATATAGTCCAGTGTAATAACTGCCAGACAATGGACTAGGTATACTATAAAAGAATTAGGATTTATATATTATAAAAATATTCATATGCACAACTTATCCTTTCACGAAAAAAATTAGACCAATATGAATACAAAAAGCATTTCAACTCTTTCTGATATCCAATAGTCGCAACGCGGATTATAATTAAAACTATGTGTTGAGTTAAATGCGCCTTGATTGTGACAATTACAAGCGATTGCACTTCATTGTGAAGGCAGATACCAAGCGATTGCACTTGATTGTATAGGTAGATAACAAAAGCCATTGCACTTGTTAGTCTTGTTGATAATCGTGAGCCAAGCACTTAAACTTGTTTACACTAAATTGAAGTATATGAGGTAAAAGAAAGGCGGCGATCAATGAGTGGTGATTGATTGTGTTTATTGGTGGGCCAAACGCCTCCTTTTATACTTATAATTAATTGCTTAAAGTGCTAACATAATGACATAATTCTTAATGCTACAATTACCTAATTGCTAAAAGTGCTAACCTAGGCAACATAGTTCGTAATGCTAATTGCTTAAGCTATATGGTGCGTCAGCACAACAAGCGATGGTGTTTTTGTTTATTGTTTGTAACACAACAAGCGATGGTGTTTTTGTTTATTGTTTGTGACTGAGTGGGTCACTAGGTGTTGTGTGTTGCTTAACATTCTCCGCCCGTTGAACTGCGTTGCATTCAATTAAGCTCTCATGTTTCGCTGACGTCGTATTGCGTTCGAGTTTGGGGAACAGGTGTGGATCCTGTAGGTGACGTCATTCGGCTGCGCAGGTTGTAGATGATTAAGAATCCGACGGAAATTCACAGTAGCAAGGCCAAATAACTAATTGCGTGGTGATGAATATTGTTTGAGAGTACGGTGTCGTGTAGGTCTGGGAATTTTTGTGTTTTTAAGTCTGCGAGTTGCTCTTGAAGAGCGTTCAAGGCTTCTGACGTTGTGTTGGTAGCTGCTGGAGATCCTCGGTGTTTTGAAATTATGTTGTTTTGCTTCGTTTTGTGGGTGTTTCCGTGGAATCAGTTGTAGCCGATGCGGATTTTGTGGATGTCCTTGGCGCTTCAGCTGTACATGCGTTACTATCCTCTGGTTCAGGGCTAGATGGTGTATTTGTCACTTCCATATTCCAGATTTGGTTTTGACGTTGACTACTCGTACCATATTGTCGTCCCCCTAGAAGATTTGAATCACTCTTCCGAGCGGCCATTGAAGTGTTGGCGTGTTGTCTTCCTTGCTTATGACCATGTCGCCAACCTTGATATTGTTTTTTTCCTGATTCTATTTGTGGCTATATTGTAGTTCATTCAAGTACTCAGTTGACCATCGTTTCCAGAATTCGTCTTTCAAATGACCAATCGCCTTCCAGTGGGTTAGCATATTTGCCCTTGCTGGAATGGTATCACTATCGACTTGAGCAACCAAAGGTTCGCCAATAAGAAAATGCCCAGGTGTTAGTGCAGATAGGTCGTTTGGATTCGATGACAGTGGGGTTTATGTTTATGTTTGTTTATGTTTAGTTCTTTATTGTTTCTTTAAAAACGTTACAAATAAATATGTTACCTGCGAAGCTTAAGGCTTATCTGCAGGTGATTGCGTTTCCCATTTCTAATTTGAATATTTGGAAGGAATACAATATTAGGTGAATCTAAGATTTCATGATAAAGTTTTAATATGTTTACAAAGAGGCATTTGAGTTTAGGAAATATACTTTCAGATCTTTTTTGCGTTTTTTAAAATTAACTATATTTTTCAGGTTTGCAGGTAGTGAGTTCATCAACGTTGGAATACAGTGGGCTAATTGTCTTCGTCCATATTTGTTAAATACTTCTGGTATTTCGAGAAGTTGTTGTGCTCGTCTTCTAGTATTCTGATTATGACGTATCGGTTGTTTGAAACGGGCGTCATCGTAGAACTCCAGAACAGCTGTCATCTTGAATATGCTCTTGACCTCTAGAAATTTATATGGGTTATTATTATTATATATAATTTTTACCAGACGTCGTTGGAGACTATGTATTTTGTCCAGGTGTGTTTTAGATGCATTTCCCCATGCCAAAATGCCGTATCGAATTCGCGATTCAGCCAGTGAGTGGTACACTTGCCTCTGGACATCTGTTGTAGTGTACTTCTTCAGGTAGACCATCGCAAAAACAGCACTTTTTAGCTGTAATCGCAAACGCTGAATGTGTTCGTGCCAAATGAAATGCTCGTCGATGATTATTCCCAAATACTTGATTGATTTGACTACCTCGATTGCTTCGCTTCTGTGTGTAGTTAAACAGCTTTCATTTTGATGAAAGATATTGATATCCGCTGGTCTCTGACTAGGTGTGCGTATGTACATAATCTTTGTCTTTTCGGAGTTTATCACCAAGTTGTGATCGTGGCACCATCTTGACACTTTGTCGAATTCCTTTTGCATTATTGCTATCGCCGCTTCGAGTTTTTGGTGTTTGACCACTATGGCGATGTCATCTGCGTATGCAAAAGCAGTCGATTGTTCAAAAACTCGGAGAAGTTCATTAGTGAACAGAACGAACAATATTGGGCCAAGTTTGGAACCTTGTGGAACACCGTAGATGCTATTCTTTTCCTCGCTAACTGTGTTTTCAATCTTCACCTTAAATGTTCTTTCCGATAAATAGCTCTTTAGCCACTTTGCTGCTTTTCCTCTAACTCCAATTCGGAAAAGGCATTCAAGCAGCTTGTCGTGCACCAGGGTATCAAAGGCTTTACTGAAATCCACGTACATAACTAGCACGTGATGGTTTTTATTCAGACCGGTGGTTATAACGTTCGACATCTCTCCCAGTAGTCTCCCAGTGCTCTTTCCTTTTTGAAACGCATATTGGTTTGCTTGCAAAACGTTGTGCTTACATATAAAATTCTTTAGGCGATCAACAAAAATCTCCTCCATGCATTTTTCGACCACGGGTAATATCGAAATTGGCCTGTAGTTTCCAATTTCTGATTTTACTCCTCCCTTGTATACAGGTCGTACAATCGATGTTTTAAGCGCCCTTGGTATAAAACCCTGATCAAAACTTTGATTGATGATTTTCTTCACAATCGGCGCAAGAGTTAGAGCGTTATATTTCAGGTCAATTTGTCTAATGTTGTCTGCTCCAGGACCTTTATTTGGTTTTAAACAACACAACATTCTATAAACTTCTCCTTCACTTGCTTCCTTGAGGAACATAGAGTGGGCAATATTCCGGTTTTGATGTCTAGATGTTATTTCGTTACATCTGTGCAAAATGTTGGATACCTGTGTTGAGAAATGTCCGGCAAACTCATTTACAATTGTCACTATATCCTTTTTTCCGGCGAAGTTGTTGATAATTATATTATCTATTGACTTTTTCCTTCTACCAAGAACTTCGTTGAGAACATTCCACGTTTTTCTGGGATCGTTATTTGCATTTATAAATTGCTTCTTATAGTAGCTCGATTTAAAAATTACTATGCTTTTACTAACACAGTTTCGAAAATACTTATATTCGCGTTGGAAATCTTCGTTTAGCGGATTGTTTTTCCACCTTCTATACAATGCATCTCTTCTTTTACACATTTGAACTACATCGGGTGTGATCCAAGGTTTGTACTGACGTATCTTTTTGTTTTGGCTTGTATTTGTTGATTGTGTATATATGTGATTCATTTTATCCACAAGTTTGCTGTAAAGGCATTCTAGGTTGGTTTCCTCACAGAGATTTTGCCAATCAGTTTCCTCAATCAAAAGATTTACACTCTGTTGTCCATGCACTTTGTGTACACCTTCAGTCCCGGTATCCTTAAATGCAGCATACATCAGTGCGTAGTGATCTGATATATCAGTTTCAATGACTGCAGACATAATTTCGCTGTTTGTAATGCTGACAAATAAGTGATCTATTAGTGTGGCGGTGTTTGTGCCAGGCACTACACGAGTACTTTGTTTTATAATGTTTGTTAATCCCTTTGTTGCCATCATTTCCAAGTAGCCAATTACTTGAGAGTCACATATATTGTGTAAGTTTAAGTTCATGTCCCCTAAAACTATTAGCTCTTTTCTAACTTTTATATTCCCATCAAGTTCTTTGATGAAATCTCCGATATTTCGTTTCGGTGGTCTGTATATCGCATGGATGTGTTTCTTTGTGTTTTTTTCTTCTATTTCTATGTCTATACTTTCATAGGACACAGTATTTGTATTGACTCTTATATATTGAATGTTGTTTTTTATAAATACAGCTAATCCTCCTCCCCTGGAATCCTTTCTATTAAAAAATTCCGCATTGAACTCATCTATATAATAGAATTCATTTTCTTCTTGTTTTAGATTAATTTCATTTAAGACAATAAGATCTATATAACATAAAACATGTTTGATTTCTGCAAGAAAAATGTTCCAATTTTTCCTCATGGATCGAATATTAAAACACACACAGCAAAAAGTTTTATCATTAAATAATTTTTTGTCGATGCCGGTAAAACCATTTATTACCTTAAAATCGACATCAGCTTCACTATTTGTTTTCTCCATTTTTTTTTTTATTATTTTGCTTTGTGTTTCAATTCCACTCAGTATGTAAGAGATTAAATGAGTATTTTACTAATATCGTTTACTGAGCTAATGTGAATTGAATCTACATTCTCTTCTTTTCTCGCAAATATTTTGCCAGCTGTCTCCCACACAAATCTCCAACTGCACTCTCTAGCCTTATTCTTTGCTAGCCAGAGCAAGTGCTTGTTCGTGGGTGTTAGGTGATTATTTACAAACACAAGTGCATCGCCCTGTGTCGCTCTGTTTACATCATTGTTCTGCAAATTTTCTCCTACTTTCGACAATTGAACTCTTCTTTGCAATTTCGCATTTTTTATGAAATTCGCCTTTCGTGCATAATTCGTAAAGGAAATAATAATCGAAGATTTTTGTGCATTTCTTCTGTTTGTTCTATAGATATCTGCTATGTCGGTCGATTCAATCTCGCAGTTAATAGTTTTACCTATAGCTTGAAACAACCTCAGTTAAATTTTCGTTTGTAGTCGGCGGAATATTCTTTATTTCAATGTTGTTCTTCAGCAGTTGTTGTTCCAGCGTGTTAACTCTGGATTCCATAAGAAGAATTTGCTGATCTTTACGTGCATTGTTTTCTTTAAGCTCCTTTATCTCGTCTGAAAGCTTTTTGAGGAGATCATTATTGTTCAACATATGTTGATTGATTTGCTCATATTTATGTGCTACAAATTCGCAACTAGATTTAATGTCAGCCATCTCGTTGCGAAGTGTCTTCATCTCATCTAGCACGGCAGTGCCGCATATGTCGTTATTGACGAGTGGGGTTGCGGGTACGTTTCCCTTTGGTGAGATAGGGCTTCTTAATCTTTTCGACGCAGGCTGATTTGGGGATGTACCATATTGGTTTGCGGCTTCCCTTCTGCACGTTCCGCACCGCCATTCCTCCTTTTTGGCTAAGGTCATCTTCCTATAAGATCTCTCCGAAATTGTTGTGCAAAAAAAGTGCATTTTACGGTCGCACTTATAGCACATCACAAAATCCCCCTCTTCGGGGAGGTTGGCAGAGCATTCACTACATGAAAACATAGCTTATTCTTTACGTATATGGATGTTGGTTTATGTATATATAATATATTATTATTAGTTTTAAGAGAGGAAGGTTAAACCACTGAATAATTTGCTTAAAGAGAAAAACAAAGCCCGTTTCAAATACCTAATTTTGCTATTATGTAATTGATTTCAGTCAATTTCTTAATATTGACTTTAATCTCAGTTTTTTTTTATGCGTATTTACACAATAAAAAAACACTTAAATTCAAGTCTCTGTCTTTACACTCACTATACAATATTATTCACCTTATATGAATTGTTTTTTATCGCTTTTAAAGAATTTTCACTGGAGCCAAATCTAAACACAGCTGATCACTTCCAAATACTTGTCTCTGTGAGTGGTCTTGAATTAAAAATGCCTTCAATTTCGACGACTATTGTTTCCAATTCTTCGTGTCAACGAGGCCGGTGAAACTGTTTTTAAAAGGAGGTGTTTTGCGGATTTCAATGCCGCTTCCCATAGGCCGCCAAAATGAGGAGCTCGAGGTGGGATGAACTTGAATGTTATGCCTTTGTCGCTGCTGGCCTTGATTATGGTCTCCTTTGCTTCTGGAACATGGAGGACGTCGAGCAGCTGATTTCTTGCTCCCACGAAGTTGGTTGCATTGTCGCAGTAAAGTGTTTGAATGCGTCCGCGTCGGCTAATAAACCTTCGAAGGGCACCAATAAAGGCTTCCGTTGTTAGGTCAGTGACAATCTCTAAATGTACGGCCTTGGTGGCAAAGCAACAAAAGACTGCTAAGTACACTCTGTGCGGCTTTTTCCCTCGGATTTTGTAGTGCACCCATAGCGGTCCACAAAAGTCAACACCGGAAATCATGAATGGTCTGTTTGGTGAGACGCGATCCGCTGGGAGGTTTCCCATTACTTAATTCATTAGTTGTTTTTCAGTTTTTGTGAACTTAACGCAGTTGTGAACTATGTGACGAGCCATGATCTTTCCCTTGATAGGCCGGAATTGTTGTCTCAGGATCGACAGGAGCGTCTGTGGTCCACAATGGTTGTGCTCGTCACGTTTCATCTTGAACAGCATTTTTGTTACTGATTCGTTGTATGGCATCAGTATGGGATGTTTATCATCGAAGGAAATGAGAGCGGCTTCTAGTCGGCCTCCGACTAGTAGAATACCATTTTCGTCTAAAATTGGTGCTAGAGTGATAAGTGTATTAGATCTGCATAAGCCCTTGTGACTCTTGAGGTCTTGGATTTCCTTCCCGAATTCAGACCCTCAGACCCTTGGACTTGCCTTATGATAACCGTGAGACCTTCGGCGAGTTCCATAGGTGATAGTGCTGTATGGTTTACCTTATTTGTGGCTATTTTTCTGGATCTCTTGATGAACCGAAGAACGTGTGCTGAAGGAACTTGATGGGATTTCGATGATTGATGTTGTAAATCATTTGCTCTGTGCTGTTTTGTGTCCATGTTACAGCAACTGTATGCTTTCTCTTTCTTTCCAGGTCGGAATGTGGGTCTTGTTTATTTATGAAAGGTTGGGGCCATGCTGATTCGTTCCCGTGTAAGAAGATTGGTCCGTTGAGCCACATACTGCATGTTATAAAGGTGGCTGCTGATATTTCGCGAGATAGTAGATCTGCTGGAATTTCCCTTGATGGAACGTGGCGCCATTGGGGTGCCAAAGATAATTCCTGAATTTTTGCCACTGGATTTGCCACAAAGGTGTGGAGTGCTGAGGAAGTTGAATTAATCCATGATAATACAATTTGTGAATCGGTCCAGAAGAAAATTGGAGTGTCTTGGAATCTTAAGTCTTCTCGGACTCTATTTGTGAGTTCAGCCCCTAGTACCGCAGCACACAATTCAAGTCGAAGGAGGGTTTGTTGTTTTACCGGAGCTACACTTGATTTTGCGCAGAGAAGTCTAACGAGACTTGTTCGATCCTTATAGGTTGACCGCAAATAAACTGCTGCTCCATAGGCTTGCTCTGATGCATCCACGAATGTATGTATTTGGACGGATATTGGAGTCCTTTGATTAAACAAGTGCCTTGAAACCTTGGCCTGGTTGAGTGTTGAGAGGTTATTTCTGAACGCTATCCATACTTGTCTTAGGTGTTCGGGTAACTCGTCGTCCCACGACAGCTTCAAGTGCCATAGTTGCTGCATAAATATTTTTGCCTTAACAACTACAGGGCCAAAGAGTCCTAATGGATCAAAGATACGTGCAATGTCGGAGCTGACTAATCGCTTCGTGAGTATGGAAATGTCGGATAACTGAGCACTTCCACACAATTGGTCCGACTTTGGTTGCCAAATTAGACCCAGCGTTTTTATTGTGTTTGATTCGCTGAAGTCAAGGCTGATTTCGTAGTCCTCTACCGGGAGATCCTGAAGTAATGCTGGATGGTTTGCACACCATTTGCGTAGTTTGAATCCGGCGCTGTGAAGCAGTGAAGTGACTTGGGCTTCCTTTGCCAGTGAGATACTATCCGCTCCGCTGATGCAGATGTGTACCTACTCTTATTTTGGAATGCTAGATATTGTAGGCATTTTGTGGCTAGGTGGGGTGCTGATGATGTTCCATAAGTTACGGTTTTAAGTTTGTAATATTTGATCTCATCAGATGAGCGCCTTCTCAACATGATGAGCTGATACATTTGATCATCTTCCTGGATGAGGATCTGCCTGTACCTCTTCTCGATGTCGGCTGTAAAGACGTATTTGTGGAGTCGGAATCGAAGTAGTATGGAAAAGAGTTCACTTTGTACGGTAGGTCCGGCGTGCAGAATGTCGTTGAGCGACAATCCCGATGATGTTTTGGCGGATGCATCAAAAACCACGCGTAGTTTCGTTGTGCTACTATCTGGCTTCAGGACGCAATGGTGTGGGATGAAGAAATGTGGTCCCTTGATGGCTTCTGGTTTGATCTCCTAAATGTGTTGGAGAGATTCATACTGGTCCATGAATCTCACGTAATCCTCATTCAGCTTCGGGTTTCTGTTGAGTCGTCTCTCCAATGATAGAAAGCGATTAAAGGGTGTTTGTTTGGAGTTACCCAAGGCTGCCGGATTTTCTCGAAAAGGTAGTCTCACGATGAAACGTGTTGCTTTAGATTTTGATACATTTTGAAGGAAATGCGTCTCGCAATATCTTTCTGTTGACGTCAGTTTTCTTTGGGATGTTTCGAAGTCGTCAAGTTTCCAGAATCTTTCGCTGAGGTGGATAGTGGAGTCCTCCTCGCAAAATATCCCACAGGTGACTAAACTGTGTGTTTCATCTTCAATCTTTCCCGCTACGATCCAACCCAATACCGTGTTTTGTACAATTGGCATCTTGTCACCGATTTTTGTCTGTTCTGGCTGCATGAGATGATGATAAAACTCTGCTCCAAGTAGAACATCGCCCTTGTCGGATCGGTGGAAGTTGGGATCAGCCAAATTGATGTTTTGAGGCAACGTCCAGGTGGAAGTGTCGACATTTTGTGTTGGTTGAGGTGATACAATGTTTGGTAGTATGAATGCTTCTAACCTGCACTCGAAATGTCCCATTGTTGATTGAAGTCCAATGTTGACTCGTATAGTTGTGCTCAGTGATGCCACTCTTTTGTATTGAGTTTCCCACAAGGTTGACCGAAAATTCCCTTTTTTCCCTCACGGTTCCAGAAAAAGTCCCATAACATATCCCATGACAAAGATATTTAAAAAAAAACTAAAACTAAAATATTCAACCTTTTTATTTATAACAAAAAATAAATCAAGGTTAAAACAAAGAACATAACATAAATTCATTTTTCATATTTTTATGAAACAAATAACAGTAAGTAAACAAAGTATTTTGATGAATACACATAAATAGGTAACGTTAACATTTATGAAAAAAAGGTACAAAGTAGATTGGAAACAATTTGTTTTTATATATTTATCGATATACATTGCATTTTTGGTAAACTAACTAATGTTTTTGATTAATTTTTTCATCCCAAAGGGTTTTTCAAAGAGATTCAAAGTGTTTCAAAATACTTAGGCGTATATATTTTTTGCTTTATGCAATGATAAGTGATTCTCATTAACAACCAAATTAAAACAAGTTATTTTTTTTTGACTGGAATGATGATCTTACGATACAAATACTGTTTATCATATCTTTCCCTAAACGATTTTTTTTTTGCATTTCACTTCGGTGACCACAGAAAAAAATTCGTTCTGCCTCCGCGTTTGAGTGAGGTGACCCTACCTTTACAATTTTTTTCTAAATTAGGGAACAATTTTTCATTATTAAAATTCTTCATCTTAAGGATTTTTATTGCCACATTTCATTTAAAGGAAGTTGTTTTAAAGAACACTTTTGATCCTCGCTCAATAATATAGAAATATTTTTTAACTCATCGACAGATTCATTGGCTTTTGTGAGATCAATTTTTTTAACGATGGCTGAAATCGAAAGTTCACTACTTTTTTTGACATCCAATGCAATGCTCGGGCTAAGAAATTCCATTTGAACAATAGAGTCGTATCAAATGGCAAGCGATTGATCATTTCTTGTACAGTTTTGTAAAATTTAAGACAATCTGCCTTCAAGCGCTTCTGTACCGTAAAATCCAATCCTGCCAAGGATACTTCACACTCACAACCAACAGCAACATTGTCCAAGTCGTGCATGGCACCTGCATCTGGATTTCTCAATATGTCAAGTTGATCATTCCATTGGAGCAAGAAAAAAACCTGACTTTTTAAAATTCCTACACATTTTAAGAACAAGAAATTTGCTCTCTCGCACAATGCAGTGATCAGAACCTTTCTGTTCTGAAAGGGGCATTAAATTCATTAAAAGCGCAAACAAAAATGGAGGATTTGACGTTTTGCCATTTGCTTTGCAAAGAATAGAATGAATAAATTCGAAACATAATCGTAATGGGTTGCTTCAGAGTATGAAAATAGTTTTTCATACTCTGATAAAAAAAATTAAATGAACGAATAAAACGCATCAACCATCTTTTTTATTTTATTTTATAAAGATAAGATTTATGTGGAATTTCCTTATTTTTGTTCTGAGAGACAAGAAAATTCCCTTTATCCCTTTTAGCCTTTTTTGAGATGCGGAATTCCCACGAAATGGGAAATTTCCCACGATCTGGCATCACTGACTTGTGCTTCGTGTTCTTCTGCAGATGTCTTCTATGCATAGAGAAGCCGGTATTGGTGACAGAGATAGGCGTCTGAGGACTCTCTCGGTTATCAAATTTATCTGTGAGCCGGAGTCCAAAATGACTCGAACCTCACAAGTTTGTCCGTTTGGTGCGGTGAGTAGAACCCTTGCAGTGGCCAGAAGGACGTATCCTTGCTTGTTGTCTATTTGCTGAATAGTAGCGACCGTGCTTGGTGCAGCCTTCTCATTTGATTGAATTGTTGCAGTTGCTTGTTCAAGATGCAATAACCCTTAATTCACTAGGTAAAAAAAACTCGCATAAATACCTAGGTGAGTCCCAGGGACTCACTTTGTGTAATATGGTTTTTTTTTAATATTTAGGATATGTTTCTGAAAAGAATTACTTTGAACTTCAACATCTTCCTAATAAAATAAAGCAAAAATATTTATAAAAATGCTATATAATTAAGATTTATTCATGGAAGTTTCGAAGTCTTTTTTTGAAAAATAAAATTTTTTAGAATTTAAAAAAAATATATAAAAAAAATAAATAAAAAACTAGTAATTCACTTTTCAAAACAGAAAAATAACGTTTAATTCATATTTGATGCAAAAAGTAACAGTCTCCATATGAAGAAAAAAACTTAGGGACGGGCTACAGTCCGCTTGGGCGAACTGTTGGATACCCCATTCTTATTCCTATCCCTCATAAGTGGGCGTGACATAAGTCTAAGTATGGTTGAATTGTTAAGAACGCTCTACATATTTTGTTATATAATATTGAAAGGATTTTATAAAAAAAAACGCTCCCTAGCTCATACTTGGGTGTTTCAATAAAATTATTTTATTTAATTGTGGGCGTGTCAGTAGGCGGATTTAAAAAAAATTAACACATGAGAATAAAGGGCCCCTAGAGAGTATATATTATAAATTTCAGCTCCCTAGCTCAAACTTTGAATTTTCAAAAAAAAAAAATTATTGTGGGCGGATTTTGAAAATATTTACACATGAGCATAAAGGGCCCATAGAGAGTATATACTCGTATTATGAATTTTAGCTCCCTAGCTCAAACTTTGGATTTTCAAAAATTAATATACCCTTAGAATAGGGTATAAACAAATTATTTTATTTATTTGTGGGCGTGTCAGTGGGCGGATTTTGAAAATTATTAATCGCAAGCAGTTTTAGGAGTCATAGATCATATATAAAAAAATTCAGCTTTCTAGCTCAAAATTCGATTTTTTCCAAAAAATCAAAAAAACAAAATTTTGGAAAAAATCGAATTTTGAGCTAGAAAGCTGAAATTTTTTATATGTGGGCGGATTTCAAAAATTCGTAAACTTGATTATTTCGGGACCCTAGAGAGTATATGGTTAAAATTTCAGCTCTCTAGGTCCAGTTTAAAGGCCTAATTTTTGCCGACAGACGGACGGACGGACATGGCTAGATCGATATTACTATCGATGCTGATCATAAATATAGTAACTTTTAGGGGTCTACGGGCAATATTAAGGTATGTTACAAACTATGCGTCAAAATAAATATACCCTTAGAATAGGGTATAAAAACGTGCAGGTACTCAAATGCAGACTTGACTTTAGAAGTTTTTGCACTTTTTGCATATTTTGCGGGAGCATCCCAGGCAAACTGGCTTCTTGCATGCGCAACAAAGGTATGCAGTCTTAGTGCTCTTTTTGGAGCTGCAAACATGCCAGTATTTGCGGTCACTTCTGGGAAGTTTTTCTTCTGCACCCTCGGGCGCGTCAGGTATTTCTCTTTTGGTAATCGATGAAATTGATAGACGTAGTTCCAATGGCAAAATAGTGTTGTATAAACCCGAAATCAGGTTACTTCTGTTAAGATCTTCACCAGCTTGGCCTAGTTTACTTAAATCCATACATATCACTGAATTTCTCGCAAAAAAACAAAAAATAATAAAGCAAACACATATGCAAATTGTAACATAAATACCTACCTGAGTCCCTGGGACTAACTGATCACCAAAAAGTGACCCTTCCACTTATTGTAAAAACACATCCGACCAGTATAGCGTTTATCACCACACTACATGAAGGTACTGTGGATCTTATATGTGTGTGTGTACAAATGCACGATCTGTGTGCGAAAGAAAACGATGGGTGAGTCCCAGGGACTCACCTAGTGAATTAAGGGATAAGGTGTTGTGTTTCCCTGAGCATTTTGTGCAACATCGCATCGGCCTAAACATTTTTTTGCCGTGTGGTCCGCCTTGAAGCAATTTACGCAAAGATGTCGTCTTTGGATCAATTTTAGTCGTTCCGATGCTGATAACTTGAGGAATTTTTCGCAAAAGTAAATCGGGTGACCTCGTATCCCACACACTTTGCAGCCTTCAATGTTAGAGGTGGCCACGGTTGTCACTACTCTGGCCTTGTCCTTTCCCCCAACAGCTTCTAATGCCTCGAATCGGTTCCTTAAAAACATTAAGATCTCATCTACTGTCTGAAGTTCTCGAGTGTTTTGTAGTGATTGTTCGTTCAATAGATGGCTTTGTCGATCCAGCTTTTTGATCAACAGATGGATGAGAGGAGGGTCCCAGGATGACGTGTCTATACCCAGTGCCTTTAGTGCAGATAATCATTCAAGAATGGCATCATGAAGCTCTCTGATGGCCTTCATTTCTGAATTTATTCTCGACAAACCGAGAATCCGTTGAATCAGTGCAAATACGAGGGCTCTTTTGTTGTTGAATCGGAATCCTGGAGAATTTTCCATGCGATCTGGTAATTGTCTTCAGTTAACTCCAGGTGTCGTAATAGCCGCTCTGCATCGCCCGAGACGTTTGTTTTCAAGTACCACATTTTTTGGATCGGAGGCAGTGGTTGTTCGTGAATCATCTTTGTGAAAATGTCTGCAAACGTTTGCCATTTCAGATAATCTCAATCAAATCTAGGTATTGACATCTTGGGTAGTTGAATGGTCGGGTGGTCCGCTGCTTGTCTTGACGTCTTTTCGTTTTGACTGTTTGCCGTTGCTCTTCCTAATAGAGCTTGATTCCTTAGAACCTCGGCATGTAAAAATCGATGTTATACCCTTTGGCTACTGGATCGTCATCTGTTTCACAAATTGAGTAGTGGATCTCTTCAATTTGACTACACAGTTTGTTCATGGCCTGTGGGCATTGGGTTGGTGCTTCTTCCTTGGCCGTTCCGTGGATGATGCGGGTCAAAGAACTCATCATTGTCTTCTGTCGTGTTTGAAGAACCTCCCAGTCTTTGTTGTCCTCTTGATTAGGGACTAGAGGAAGTTTCTTGATGATAGAAGATGATGATCGTGGGTTGCTGGTTGACGATTGTGTCTCGTCTGGCCTTAGTGTCGGTTTTTGCCCGAGAACAGCCTTTTCGTTGGTGCTGGACCTTATCTGTGCCAGCGAATCACTCAAGAACTGTCTATACTTGGTGTAGTAATCGGAGCAGAAATATTCATCCTCTAGTGGAACCGCCGTGAGAGAACGAATACTGGTGTCAGTGGTTTCGAATGCTTCCCATATGGCATCCAGTCGGTTTAGTCTGGAGGTGAAATAATCTTCCGTGGTTTTTCGGGCAGGGGAATCCTTCGTAAAGTTCCGGATGATCTGCTGGATCTCTTCACCCAGTCACCTTTGACTCAGAGTCAATTGCTCCATGATGTGTATATCTTCCTTGTCGGGTCCTCAAACGATGTGTAGAAGTCCCACGCTGAAGATCACGTCGGGGTCACCAAAAATGTTGAGTTAAATGTGCCTTGATTGTGCCAATTATAAGCGATTGCACTTGATTTTGAAGGCAGATACCAAGCGATTGCACTTGATTGTAAAGGTAGATAACAAGCGATTGATAATCGTGAGCCAAGCACTTGAACTTGTTCACACTGAATTGAAGTATATGAGGTAAAAGAAAGGCGACGATCAATGAGTGGTGATTGACTGTGTTTATTGGTGGGCCAAACGCCTCTTTTTTACTGATGTTTGATGTACCATGATGTTCTCATCGGGTAGATTTATCGTATTTTATTTGTTGGCTCTGATGAAAGTATTATCAGAATATTTTTATTTGGTTTTGTGAAAACAGCTGATTTTGTTCTTCGTCATGCTCGTGCCTATAGGTATATGAGAAGGAAGATGATACAGGTAGCGTTGGTGGTTGACGGTAGGGCGGAAAGGTGAAGGAATTATTATCGGGTGGACTTGTGCCATATCATTTGTTTGCTCTGATGGACATTTGGGGTAGGTTATGTTTTCTGGTATTTAATAGGTACAATTGGTTATTGGTATGTATGTGTATGATCGTTGAAGGAGAGTCGCATTTTTCAACGGTGATAATCGATATCAAAAATCATATTATGTACATATTGCGATTGCATTATGTTACACAATTAAATCTCTGAATATAAGCAGAATTTTTTCATTTGGTATTTCACGAACAGCTGGTTTGGGTAGCTAAACGTAATTGATCAATGTATTCTTTTTGATACTTTAATCGACTGTGCATAACTTTTATGTTTTGTATACCTACTGTTTTATGAATACGGATTTTTGCATAAAGGCTGGAGCAATAGTAGATATGCAACCGTTTAGAGATGTTAAAGGTAATTCTATTGAAGAAGACTCTAAGTTGTTTGCGTTGATGGGTGTATTCAGTATAGGTAGGGAACCGGAACTAGTGGTTGGCCACTTCAACTCCTTTCTTTATGTAATAAGAACAAAAATTAGGAATAATTACTTCAGTTTATATTCTTTTTTACAATATCCACGGTCAAAACATTCCACCTTCAAAATATCCTTTTTTTGTGAGTCGAAGAGGTGTCCAGAGTTTTAATTTCTGTGAGTCTATCCCAGGAAAATATCATCCCGCAATATTTTCTCTGCAAAAAAATCTCCCCTGATCCCACGATAGCACCTGGGTGGGTCGCTTAGCTGGTAAAAGGACTTAAAACTCTGATAGTAAGTTTGTTTTTTAGTGATTCAACGACTAGAAAAAAAAAAATATCAATGCAAGAAAAGGAAGACCAAGCACCAAAGTTATGGATTTGACCGGGATTGAACCCACGACCTTCCAATCACTAAGCGAATACACTACTACTGCACCGTTGTCACCCGCCGCCCAATAATGAAACTTAGAGGTACGCACCCAATTTAAAGTATTGAACTCATCAAGCGCATGGTTAGGCATATCACATTTTGAAGAAGCCCACATTTTGTATCCTATCCGAGAATAAAATAAGAAAACTATTGTTGGTCCGCCGAAGAGAGTTGTCCATTTCAGGAAAATTAAAAGACATTATCCATCTTTAAGCTAAGAATAAGTCTTCATTTTAACTTATTTATAAACATACCAAGATGGTTTATTATTTGTTTGTTTTGATGGAAGTTTGGGGTAGGTTATGTCAAGTAGGTGTATACCAGGTATATCCTCCGCGAAGGGTCAGTCACCTTGACGTGTGTACCATCATTGCATTCGATGGTGCCGGTGCGGAGGCTTACGGCGCAATGACTCAACGGACTGTGCTGTCGCTAGTAGGGTTACCTATGGCAGCCAGTCCCCTGAGGAGTGCCAACTAAGAACTGCCCAGGACATTCCGTCCATCCCCCACCTCTACCCCCCCCCCCCCCATCATGATCCTTTGACCCACCCTCTCTCACTCCCCTCCCTCTCCCCGTCCCGTACCCAAACCTAATTCCAGTGGTGGAGCGAGCATAGAGTAAACCGTGCCCAAGGATGAAAGGTTGGGGGTCAAACCAACCGCGTACGAGCTCCCTCAGGTGCCCAGGCGAAGACCTTGAGGTAACTAAATGCCTTACCCCGGCATGGCGGCGCTGCCGGGGCGGACAATCCCTTCCGGCCTTACTCGTGGGATTCAAAATTTCAAACCTAACCAAAAAAACACAAAACAAGGATGTTGACGATGATACGCTAAGTATCGGCGGTGCGGACGACACAATAATGGTGGAACCGCACAACATACAAAACGAGGCTCTAGAGGCCGGAAACATGGATGAAGAGATATCGAAGGAAAGGGAAGAGCAGCTGTTAGCTGAACCCTCCGATGAGAATATCGAAGTAGTGGCGGTGAAAAAGAAAAGAAAACTGTCCCCTGGTCTGCTGAGGAAAAGGGAATTCAAAAAGGCCAAGCACATCTATGGCATTCTCACCGCCAAAGACAAATCCAGCCTAACGGAGAAGGAGAGAGCCACGCTAGAGTGGTCCAGGGAAGTCATCGCACAAGACATTCTCACGAGGCCCGTGCTGCGGAGACCAACGATTGTGCCGAAAGACGAGGCCAAAAAGCGAGGTTCAAATAAGCCGAGGGATGACGTCGCTAAGATGGACCCCAAGGCCCAGAACAGAAGCGCAGACAGGAAAGAGGCGAAGCCAATCTGCAGGGAGCCTAGCAATAAGCCCGGCCCTAGCGGACTACAGCTAAAGCCGAACTCAGGAGGTAGAAGAAGTGAGTTCGCCTCAAAGAGAATGCGGTCTTCGGAAGACTCATCGAACGCCCCGAAAAAGGCCAAACAGACAACCACCGTGAGCCTCAAGGGGGCGCCAAGCACGGGGGTCACCAGCCATGGGGGCAGATATAGCGAGGTAACGAGGAACCCGCTACAGCTAGCTGTGGTGGACGCCAAAAAACCGAGCGGGCAATATGCAGTGGAGTGTGGCAAAAAGATAGAGCAGGCCTTAGGCTCAGCGATTGTCAGCCACATACTTAAGAATGCAGGTGCAAATGCCCCCGCCTATGGCAAGATGAGGTGGATAAAAGGAATCACTTACATCGACTGTAAGGACCAGGCTTCCAACGACTTTGCCAAGACGGTGATAAACGGCCTAGTACTCTGGGAAGGAGCAATACTCAAAGCTGTCCCCATAGAAGAGGTCCCCAAGAAGGCAAAAGGGAGAATTGTCATCCCCGAAATGGGGGTGCGCAAAGAGGAAATACTCCGCGTCTTACAAGCGCAAAACCCCCAGATACCTATGAAGGAGTGGGAAATCGTAAGCACGGAAGAACCAAGAAACGGTGCCAGAGGTTATATAATCGTCTTCGATGAACCGCCAGCACTCTTGAAAAAAGATATGCAGATGTCGTTATCTTTTGCCGCAAGCGAGGTTACCCTCAAGCTGCTGAAACGAACTGCAGAGACCGAAGAGGTGACCAACGCTAGGAGGGAGGAGACTATGCTCATCAATGAAGATAGTCCAAATCAACCTCCACCACAGTAAAGTCGCCTCAGACAACTTGAGGCTGCTCCTTGAGCAGGAGCAGCTGGATATGGCCCTAGTCCAAGAACCATGGATCAATAATGATCGAGTGATGGGGCTAGGGTCAAAAAACTTTAACACCTTTTACAGAAATGAGAGAGGAAAGGTGAGATCGTGTATCGTAACAAACAAGAACCTTCATGTACTAATGTTATCTCATTTCAGCACAGGTGACTTGACGGTAGTGGAGGTTAGAGGGAAAGAAGAGAACTGCACGGTGGCGTCAGTGTATATGCCCCACGATGACGACACATCAGTCCCCCGGATTCGGTACTTGCGCTTGTATCAGCGTCCGAAAAAGGTAAGAAAAACTTAGTCTTAGGCGGTGACGTTAATGCCCATCACACTATCTGGGGCAGCTCAGATATCAATTCAAGGGGCGAGGCTTTGTTTGACTTTGTACTCAATTCCAACCTTCTTGTCTGCAATAGGGGTAATGATCCAACCTTCATTACAGTGAACAGAAGGGAAGTATTAGACGCAACATTTGTATCTCAAGACAGTTCCGTCCAAGTTACGAACTGGAGAGTGTCCAGCAAGGCATCGCTTTCAGATCACTGCTGGATACTTTTTGACATACAAATTACACCCCAGGATAGGAAAATTTTCAGGAACCCAAGAAGGGCGAACTGGGAAAGGTTCAGCTCAGAACTCCAGAGGTTCAAGAACGTATGCCCGGTAAAAGACCTTAACACCGAACAAGAAATCGACGACGCAGTCGAAACGCTTACTACGGTGCTCTCGAATTCCTTTGAAAGATCCTGCCCAGTTAGCAGAAAAAATGGGAAAAAACGCCCACCCTGGTGGAACTCCAAGATCGCGGAGCTAATGCAGGCATCGAGATCTAGATGGAACCTCGCAAAAGAGGGTCTTATCGAATGGACGACATACAAGGAAAGCGTTAAACTCCTCAAAAGGGAGTTAAGATTCGCCAAGAGGAACTCCTGGAGAAGTTTCTGTGAATCAGTTGAATCCACGACGGAGGCGTCGCGGTTGAGGAAAATACTAGCAAAAGCACCGATACCGATGTCCTCGCTAAGAAGGAACGACGGTAGCTGGACAGAATCGCATGAGCAAACGCTGGCGGCACTGACAGAAACTCACTTCCCTGAATGCACTGATGTACGCGATACAGTTACACAGGACACGAGACGGGGAATGGATGCAGATACAATCGACGAAATAATCGACGAGAGAAAGATAGCCTGGGCAATCAACTCGTTTGCCCCCTTCAAAGCTCCAGGAGTGGACGGTATTCGGCCAATAATGCTTCAAAAGTCTGAGGAAGCTACTATCCCAAGGCTGAGATGCATCTACTCAAGCTGTCTAAGGCTATGCTATGTTCCGATGGCTTGGCGAGAGGTGAGGGTAATATTTATCCCAAAAGCAGGGAAAGCCACCCACACAACACCGAAAGACTACAGACCTATTAGTCTGTCCTCATTCCTGTTGAAAACAATGGAACGACTACTTGATATGTATGTAAGAGTGGCTATAGGCGACAACTACCTCTCGGACTCACAGCACGCATACATGAAGGGAAAATCTACAGATACTGCACTGCACAGGGTAGTGTCAGTAGTGGAAAGGTCCTTGGAACACAAGGAATACACTTTGAGCGCGTTTCTAGACATAGAGGGTGCCTTCAACAACATCGAGGCCGATGCGATTATGCACAGCCTAAGAAGGGCCCATCTCAATGACAGTCTCTGCGACTGGATTGGTCTTATGTTAGGCACACGACGGATTAAGTCCTACCTAGGAGACATGTGCATTGAGAGGAAAGTAAGCAGGGGAACACCACAAGGTGGCGTCCTCTCTCCACTCATATGGCTCCTGGTAATAGACGAGCTTTTAAAGACACTGGAGAGGGAGGGCTTCATTGTAAGCGCTTATGCCGACGATGTAGCAATCCTTGTCCCAGGAAAATTCATACCAGTTCTCAGTGAACGACTCAGCTTCGCACTCTTACTTGTTAACAACTGGGTTGCGGGCAGAGGACTGGGGGTAAACCCAGCGAAGACAGAAGTTCTGCTGTTCACAAAAAGAAGGACATTACCGGTGTTTAAACCACCAAGTATGGGTGGAGTGGACCTGCAAATATCCAAGACAGCAAGGTACCTGGGCGTTATCCTAGACTCCAAACTCACTTGGAAAGAAAACATAGAGGATCGGGTTAGAAAAGCGTACGTGGCACTATATGCATGCAGACGAACGTTCGGTAATACGTGGGGATTCAAACCATATGTGGTACACTGGCTGTACACAACCGTGGTGAGGCCCATTCTCACGTACGGCGCGGCGGTATGGTGGAAGGCGACTGAAAAGAAGTGCTATCTTTCAAACCTCACCAAGGTCCAAAGGACAGCCTGCATCAGGATAACGGGGTCATTAAGGACTACACCCACTGCAGCCATGGAGGTTCTACTTAATCTCGTACCCCTGGACATCTACTGCAGCAGTAAAGCAGTAAAAACGGCCATCAGACTCAGAGAGTTGGGACTGTGGTCTTTTAAACCATACGGACATGCCTCCGTGGAGACACAATGGAGTGCATCGAAAAAGAAAGTAGCTACTGACTACTTACCCCACACCCTTGTCTTCAAAAGGAGATTCGATATCAGAATCCCCCAAAGAAGCGAATGGAGTAACAAAATGGTCACGAAAGAAGAGGAGATAGCTATCTACACCGACGGATCCAAGATGGACGTGGGTACTGGTGCAGGCATCTTCTGTGAGTCTCTGGACCTGAGTGAATCATTTAGGCTCAGCAATGAATGCAGTGTGTTCCAGGCAGAGACAGCTGCGATCACACAGGCGGCCAAGGAGGTACAGAGGCGAAAAATAGCCGACAAACACATCACCATTTACTCTGACAGCCAAGCGGCTATAAAAGCTATGGAGTCAGTAGTAATCAGGTCAAGGGCGGTGTTAAGAGGCAAAAAATACCTAGACGAGATATCAGCTGCCAATACGGTAACCTTATGCTGGGTACCAGGTCACAATGACATCTCGGGCAATGAGAAAGCGGACGAACTAGCAAGGAAGGGATCGGAGATGAGTGCATCTCTGGCCCTAAAATCCATAAGAACCCCGCTAAGCACATTAATGCTAAGTATCGACACTGAATCCTTGAGTAAAGCAAACTTACGTTGGATCAATCTTGATACATGCAGACACACAAGAGAGCTCTGGCCAGCGGTCAACCAAACGAAATCAAAAACCATGATCGGGTTTAACCGCAAAGACATCCGAACACTGACTGGGGTCCTCACTGGACACTGTATAGTGGGCCTACACGCGGAGCGGCTGGGCATACTGCACAACGACTACTGCAGGAGCTGCAGGGACGTTGAAGAAATAGAATCTATACGTCACCTGCTATGCGAATGTCCTGCCCTTAGAACAAAAAGATTGAAGATTCTTGGCAGCTACTTCTTTGAGGAGCTGGAGGATCTGGCTGCTTTAGAGCTAAAGAAACTCCTGAGATTCACATATGAATCAGGGTGGTTCTGTTAAAGCGTATTACCGAGCTGTTAAACAGCGGTTTCCTTTATCTCTCTTTTCAGGTTCCCGGAAATTTTAAAGAATCCCTAAATGGACACAATGGACCCAACTGGTGGTCTAAGTGAGCCGTGACACCCGTCACAAGGGCATCCATACACCTACCTACCTACCATACCAGAGTATATCTAAGTACTTACAGTGACTAGGGACACTCTCCACGTGTTCCTCTTTTGTTAAACAATTTGAAGTATCGCTATGTTTCACATACATGAGAAATAGACGGCTATAAGAAATATTAATATTGTTTAATGCAATGTTAATCCTGTGAACGGCAGAAATGCTCGGGTCAGAGCTATTCGATTTCCGGGGGATAGCAGAGTTATGCTTAAGCTTAGGCGAAACCTAAGTGTCGTGTTGGCTTCTTATATGTTCAGGATACAAAATGACGAAACACCGCAAATCGGGAACTTTTCTCAAGACGTCAGGACAAAAGCTTTCAAGATGTTCTACTACGGGACTTTTGTTTGTAATACTACACAGGTGGCAGCAATATTTTTAAGGACTTCTAATTTAACAATTTCCTCGGATATATTTTCCGAGAGGCGTTCCTCACACTGAGGAAATACACGACGTTTCTGTTGAAGAAGTTAGGAAGGCAGTCAAGGACTTCAATAATCGAAAAGCAGTTGGGCCGGACGAGATACCCTCTGGGTTCTGGAAAAAGATGGGAGACATCGGGTCTAAATGGCTCATGATTCTCATCTCTAAACTGATGAGTGGCGATCCAATGCCTGACCAGTGGAGGGAGAGTTTTTTTCTTATTTTGTACATAGGAAAAGGCGATATGCGGGTTTGTCTCAGGTAAATCAACTACAGATGCAATCCAAAGTATAAGAATCATGGTGGAAAACATCGTGATTCTTTAAAGGATTTTCATTATGGTGTTGGTTGTTTTTGAAACGGCCTGTAATAGACAACCAAGGGATCTGTTATGGGTGGCGCTTAGACAAAGAGGAGTTCCAGAAATCTACGTACACATGATCATGGACATGTATGAGAGTAATATGTCCCGTTGGCGTCACCTAGGAGTTCACAATCAAAGTAGGTGTACACCAGAGAAGTGTCTTAAGTCCAATGATGTTGTGCTTTATTATCTAATTGAAGGAAAAGTGACGGACTCCAATGTGCATCAGTTATTCACTTCTGACGATGGATTAGCGAGGTTCAAACGTCCCTGCAATGAGAAACGAGGGCCAGCGCCAGGTCCAAACAAAACTTCATAACTGTGAAATATCGGCAAAATAACGAAGCAAAGGCGAACATTATAATAGAAAAACAATGAGTTTAATAAACAAAATTTAAATTAAATAGATTGATTATTTCTGTTAATGTATATGTTTTCCTTTTTGACGGCATTACAGAAATTTGTTTTTGATAAAAAGAAAATATTATAAACAGAAGGCGAGGCTACAGGCATCTTCTTCAAGTTGGTAAGATTAAAAGAAGGTACCTACCTACAAGTTCAGTAAAGTAAATGCTAAGATCGAATTTCCAAACTCACTTTAGAAATGAAAGACTTTGTTCATACCGTACTGAAGCAATTTGTAAATGCTTTTACTTAACTTCTGCCTTTTACTCCAAGGAACTGCTAGTTTGTATTCATACGAACCATTGGCCTAAGCATTTTAAAATAAATAAATAATAAAATTTGAATAAAATAAATATAAATCGTATAGGTAGGAACCTATTGACCCATAATAAAGAAACTTTATCCCAGTACCAACACGGGTTCTTGAAGGGTAGATCAACTTGCACTAATTTAAGTCTTTTTACAAATTTTTGCTGCAACCAAATGGAATCGGGCAAACAAGTTGATGTTCTTTCAACAGATTTTGTTAAAGCTTTCGATCGTGTACATCACGGTCTTATTTTACAGAAATTAGATAGATTAGGTTTCAATTCATCTTTTATTAAGTGGCTGAGATCTTATTTAACTGGAAGGAAACAAATAGTAAAGATTGAAAATTGTACATTCAATCTAATAGAAGTTAATTCGGGTCTTCCACAAAGAAGTCATTTAGGTCCACTTCTATTCATCATCTTCATAAATGATTTGCCTTCTGTTATGAAATACTGCAGTTGTTTAATCTATGCCGACGATGTCAAAGTGTTTTCCCCGGTTTCTTTGTCTCAGGACTGTTTTTTCATGCAGGAAGACATAAACAATTTCTTAGAATGGTGTAATTTTAACCATCTTGAATTGAATAATTCGAAATGCAAAATTTTAAGTGTGACTAGGTCTGCGTCTATCGTTAAATTTAATTACTGTTTTAATGATTTTAAACTTCTTAGAGTTGACTGTATCAAAGATCTTGGAGTCTATATCGATTCGAAAATGGATTTCAGGTCACACATTGACTATATCGTCTCTAAGGGTAACTCATTATTAGGTTTTTTAAAAAGAAATTCACAAGATTACCAGGATGCATATACGCTGAAAACATTATTCTTGTCTCTTGTTGTTCCAGTCTTGGAATATGGTTGTGTTGTTTGGTCACCATATTATGAAGTTGGAACAATGAGGATAGAAAGAATTCAAATACGCTTTACGAGGTATGCATTAAGAAAATTAAATTGGGTTGGTTCTATGCCTGACTATAATTCGAGATGTTCTCTCATCGATATGAAAACGCTTAAATGCCGTAGGCAAATTCAATGCGTTATGTCCATAAAAGATATTTTGGACTATAGAATAACATCTATCGACCTTGTTTCTTTAATTCCTTTTCATGTGCCAAGATTGTTTCGTAATAGTAACGTTTATTTTTATGTTCCTCATCATAGGACAAACTACGGTTTAAATGAACCCATTAGCGTTCCTTAAAGTTATTCAATGAAATGTGCTATAATATTGATGTTTCAATAAATAGAAATGTTTTCAAAAAAAAAACTATTAGAAATTTGTATATAACTATTGAAGTATGTATTTATTAATTTATTATTTTTAATGTATTGTAACTTTGTTTTTTTTTGTAATCAGCAGATCTTGAATCAATTGATGAAATAAATAAATAAATACACAGTAACTACTTTAACTTTAATCATTCGCAAATAGCCTCTCTAATCCTAATTTTAATATTTCATTACTTAATTTATAATTTGGCAAAATAAATGAATCTTAATTGAACTTTGAGTGCGCTGTTCTTTTTATACCCTATTCTAAGGGTATATTAATTTTGACGCATGGTTTGTAACATACCTTAATATTGCCCGTAGACCCCTAAAAGTTACTATATTTATGATCAGCATCGATAGTAATGTCGATCTAGCCATGTCCGTCCGTCCGTCCGTCTGTAGCCAAAAATTAGGCCTTTAAACTGGACCTAGAGAGCTGAAATTTTAACCATATACTCTCTAGGGTCCCGAAATAATCAAGTTTACGAATTTTTGAAATCCGCCCACAGACACGCCCACAAACTTAAAAAAACCAAATTTTGGAAAAAATCGAATTTTGAGCTAGAAAGCTGAAATTTTTTATATATGATCTATGACTCCTAAAACTGCTCGGAATAAAAAATTTTCAAAATCCGCCCACTGACACGCCCACAAATAAATAAAATATTTTTTTTTACCCTATTCTAAGGGTATATTAATTTTTGAAAATCCAAAGTTTCAGCTAGGGAGCTGAAATTTATAGTATATACTCTCTATGGGCCCTTTATGCTCATGTGTAAATATTTTCAAAATCCGCCCACTGACACGCCCACAATTTTTTTTTTTTTTTTTTGAAAATTCAAAGTTTGAGCTAGGGAGCTGAAATTTATAATATATACTCTCTAGTAGCCCTTTATTCTCATGTGTTAATTTTTTTTGAAATCCGCCTACTGACACGCCCACAATTAAATAAAACAATTTTATTGAAACACCCAAGTTTGAGCTAGGGAGCGTTTTTTTTTTGATAAAATCCTTTAAATGTTATATAACAAAATATGTAGAGCGTTCCTAACAATTCAACCATACTTAGACTTTTGTCACGCCCACTTATGAGGGATAGGAATAAGAATAGGGTATCCAACAGTTCGCCCAAGCGGACTGTAGCCCGTCCCTATGTTTAAAACTCTGTTTCCTACATATTTAGGGGCTCAACCTAAAATATTTTCTCGTGAACATACGAAATGATAAAAAATTTAACAGTCGAACAACTAATGGTGGATTTACACGGTCACACATTCCAAACATGTAAGATTAAAGGGATGCTAAATACTAAATATCCGTGTGACTGAAAGGGACAGCATTACCTAACATGCAAAAAAACGTGACACGTATTCAGGTCGGCCATCTTGTTTACGTGGTAGGAATTATGGGAAAGCTATGCATGTTGATATTTTTATAGCGATGGCTTACGAAATTTCGATTTCCTATAAAACAAAATGGGCGCTGCTATCATATGTTTTAATCGCCATAATACATTTTTGACATTTCTCTGCTTCACATCGCCGATTGTACCTACTCAAGATGGAAAACACTATTAATACGGCAGCCTTTACGAGATCCATGTTTTTATTTATTTTTTAATTCTACTACAACAAAACCGATGAAAATAAATTTGTTTGTTTACATGTGATCTGTCAAATCTCCATAATAATGTTATAGCAAATGTGTTATAAGCATTGACTGCGGATAAACGGATCTCTCTTTTCGGTTTTGTTGCAAAAATGCGCGTGCGTGATGGTGTAAATCCACCATAAAACAAAGACTCGCAAGTCTCAATCTAGAAACGACGGATGTAAAAGCAGTGCTCATAGACAGACTTGAGAAGGCACGGGGCGAGCAGAGTGAAGCGGAGTTTGAAAGCAGTGAAGAGGACGCGACTTTAAACATCACAAATGCGGAAAAGCTAATCAAAATTATGGTAGACAACGATAACAACTCAAATGCAGACAATCGAGAGGGAAGTAGAGTGGAGTCCATCGGACGAATAGCAGTCAAAGACATCGAAAATGTACTCTCCAAATTTAGTGGTGACGATAATAGCCGTGATTCGGTGCTAGTGTGTACCCAGCTCAGCATAATTTTACAAATAAAACGCCTAGATCGTATTCTATACTCACTTTATTTTTAAGGAAGTGTTCGCAGTGTTTGTACTTTGAAAGAGTGCGATTTGGATTATTATTAAAGCAAGAATGCAAATCCAAACGTATTTTTTGAAAGATTTTTGAACATTATAAAATCGGATGCTTATTTTTGCCATTTTTTTTTTATGAAATCTATGAAAGAGTGGTAAAAAGCAGTAATTTAGGCACCTTGGCGGGTGGCAACGGCAGCAGTGGTTTCGGAGGGTGCAGCAGTAGCAAGGGCAGCAGTGGCAGTAACGGCGGTGGTGGTGGCATTTCAAGAAGCAGTAATCCATTCGCAATAAAATACAACAAGGATCGTGCAGCAAATGATTGTTTTAATTGTGGATCAACAGAACATAAACGGAAGGACTGTATGGCTGAAACAAAATGTTTCAGATGTAGTGGGTTTGGACACATGTCAAACGCCTGTCCAAGAAATAATTATAAAAAACAAACAAATATTATAACAGTCTTAAATACGAAAAACGTCTCGATTAATAATGTGTCATTTCAGGCTCTAATTGATACCGGTGCTCAAGTATCCCTGGTGCGGGAGGATGCATTTCGCAGATTGCGCAACACGATTCTCAACGATTCCCAAGTGAGTTTGGTCGGACTAGCATCAGCTCAGACCAGAACAATAGGAAGTTTCAGAGGCGAAGTCATTGTTGATGACGTCTGCATGGAGTCACAACTAATGGTTGTTCCAAAACCAGCCATTAGCTTTGAAGTTATTATTGGAAATGATATCATCTGCAAAGCAAAGGTAATTTTTGAAAAAGGGGGGCCGACATTTTACAGACAAGATGATTCTCCTTACAAAGAAGAGGACAACTTTGTGATGCATATCAAAGTTAACGAACACGCTGAAATCGATGCGCCTTTTATGTATGAGGCCAAAGTAAAAAGTCTGCTTGCAAATTACACCCCCACCAAGAAGAAAGAATGTCCAATTGAACTAACGTTGATACTCCAAGATGATGTTTCTGTTTACTGTCTGCCGATTAGTGAAAAAGTGGTTGTAAAACAACAAGTGGAAAAGTGGTGATCCGCCGATCAACATCAGTGGAGTAGTAGTAGTGAGAAAAAATATGGAAGCCCAAGGGTCTGTATTGACTACCGACGGCTGAATGCAAAGACGATTAAAGATCCATTTCCTATGCCATTAATTGAGGAGTTTCTCGACGATTTGGAAGATGCAAAGGTGTTCACCACGCTTGATTTGAAGGACGGGTACTTCCACGTCCCAGTAGCAAATACGAGCAAAAAATACACCGCGTTTGTCACGGAAGATGGTCAGTTTGAATCAACTTTGTTCCATTTGGCTTGTCAAATGCACCGGCAGCTTTCGTTAAGTTTGTTCATTGGGTACTACGTGAACTGATATTGGGAAAAGTCGTAAAGGCGTACATAGACGATTTGTTTATCGCAGCAGAAACTGAAGCGGAAAATATGGAGAAATTGAATTTTTTTCTAAAAACAGCAGAGGAGTATAACTTAAAAATGAGTTGGGCGAAATGCAAGTTCCTGCAAAGAAGGGTAGTGTTTTTAGGACACGTGGTAGAAAATGGCAGAGTAAGTCCATCTCCGGGTAAGATGAAAGCAGTAGAACATTTCCCTGAACCTAAGACCGTTAAAAATTTACAGGCATTCCTCGGTCTCAGCGGATTCTTCAGAAAGTTTATCAGGAGATATTCGGTGATGGCAAAACCATTGTCCGATTTAACTAAAAAGAACACAACCTTTCAATTTTCTTCCATACAGCGACAAGCCTTCAATGACCTGAAGCAAGCCCTTATCAATAACCCTGTTCTAGCTATTAACAGGCAGAATACTTACACTGAAGATGCGTGTCAAGAAGGCATCGGAACTATACTACTGCAGCAAGGCGAGGACAACAATCTAAATCCTGTTTTCTACTATAGTCGAAAAAACAGCGCAAGCGAACAAAAAATGCACAACTACTCGTATGTGCTCGAAGTTTTTGCGGTATACAAAGCTTTATAGAAGTTCCGAGTGTATCTTCTGGGAACGAAATTCAAGGTGATAAGTGATTGCATTGCATTCCGACAAACAATTGGGAAAAAGGAACTGCCGAATGCAGTGAGAAGATGGATAATAAATCTGCAAGACTACGACTACACGGTTGAGCATCCACCAGCAGCTAGAATGAGGCATGTGGATACATTAAGCAGGTACGCCATTAACCTATTACAGCCGGAACTTTTAGTACGCCTAAAGAAGTCACAAGGAGAAGACGAATTTATTTCATCAGTCAAAGAAGTGCTTAAGCAGGGGCCATATGAAAATTTCAGAATGAAGGGTGAGTTCCTATTTAAAGATGTTGATGGCTATGAGCTGCTTGTTGTCCCGCGCAGTTTGGAAAAAGAGGTAATAAGACTTAAGCACGAAGAAGGTCACTTTGGGGTCACCAAAACACCACACCTAATAGCCCAGAAATTATTTATACCAAAAATAAAATAAAAAGTATTCATCGAGCAATTGGAGATTGGAGAAAGGGGATCGACCACTTGACACCTATCATTTAGACCACTGTTCGGGCGTTGAACAAAACGAGAAAATCCGAAGCAAAATCTAATTTCCAGAAAACTTCGAAATGACAACTGTAGAGTGAACTCACGATAAATTTAACTAATTGTTTCCACAACGTTATAAAATGGTTTGTGTATTTCACTCTTACGTTTTGCTTTTAAATAGCTTTGTTTATATAAAAAAGTTACATTATATAAAAGACAAAAAAAAAGTGTTTGACATTTGTTCATTCAACATAATAATTGACGAATGGGTGCGTTTCACCTCACATGACGTCACCGTCACCTTCACCGTCACCGTCATCATTGCCGTCATCGTTGTTGTCATCGTTGTCGTCAACATTCTCCCCCGCCGAAGAAAGATCTTCTTGTCTTGTGTACTTCCTTTGTTCCCCTTTTCCCAACTGCTGCCACCACTGTTGCCCTTGATAACTTGGTTGTTGACAATGCGTTTGGTACATGAAACGAAACAAGAGATTAATTAACATGTAAATGGCAGACAGTGACACGGAAAACAACAACAACAAATAGTCTACGTTGAGAACACAGCAATTACGCCAGCATTCGATTTCGTACCCACACCTGATCCCGTTTGGGTATAGGCGATCGCGTATGCAGAGAAAAAAAATTGTTTTTTTTTTTTTTTTTTTTTACTTTGTGTTGCTATTTTCTCGCTGATAAGAGTATATGCTGCTGGTGATTGTTCTTGTTGTTCTTGATGTGCATATTGTATGGTTCTTTAAGAGCATTGCGAAGCCAATTTTTTTTTTTTGTTTATGGACTGCAAGTTGAGATGAAGAGTGAAACGAAGATATTGTTTTGGTTGGTGATGGACTGGAAGTTGAGATGAGGTTGAAGGGGACATCGATGCATCATTTATGAATGCTATTTACTGCTTCCATTCGGTTTTTATTATTACGTCGTGAAAGTTGTGTTGTGTACGTATTTATTCGAGTTTCGAATTATGGTTTTAAAAGTTGATTTGGGTTGTGCTGAGTTGTTTTCCAGAGTAATTCAGGTAAGTTTTATTAAATTTGAATATGATTTTAAGTGTAAAATTAAATTTCATTTGTTTTGATTTCCATTGTGTTGTGTTGTGCTGTCCCTCGTTGGTGTGCATGTGTGCGCGTATTTTTTGTTTTCTATTTTGTGTAGGGTTTGTGTAGAACAAGTGGACTGTATTCTTTCGCAGTGTTAGTGTTGAATTTGGAATGAGTGTGTGCATGGGTGCGCGGGTATATTCCATATTGATTTGAGTGATATTATTTTGTGTTGTGATGTAATCGGTATGAAGACAGTAGGGGTGTAAGTTTTCATGCAGAATTTTATTTTTATTATTTTAAATTAGGAAAAATGTTTTTTGTTTGTGTAGTATTTAGTGTCTGTGATAGTTATTTGCTGTGATCTGTTGATTGTTTTGTTTCGTTGCAAGGAAGGGGGCATAGTTTTGTAATTGGTCTGCGGAATTCGCCTTGCCTTGTTTTCACCTGTACCACCCTTGTTATTTTGTCTGCTCCGGGGTAAGTTTCGACTAGGCGGCCTAAGGTCCATTTTGCCGGGGGAAGCCGTTCGTCTCTTATGAGTACCAAATCACCTTCCTTTATTTGTGGCTGCGGTTTTAACCATTTTTGCCGGTGTTGGAGACGACTCAGGTACTCAGTCTGCCATTGCTTCCAAAATGTTTGCAAATGCGCCTGTATTGTTTTCCATCGATCGGTCAAATTCTGCTTTCCTATGGTCAGGTCTGCTTCGGGAACTGTGAATAGGCTTTCTCCTATGAGAAAGTGTGCTGGTGTTAACGCCTGAAAGTCCGCTGGATCTTCTGTTAAGGGACAGAGGGGTCTCGAATTAAGACACGCTTCGACTTGTGTAAAAAGCGTGGCGAGCTCCTCGTAAGTAAGTGTCCCATTTCCTATAATTCGTTTTAAATGGAATTTGACACTCTTGACTCCCGCTTCCCATAGTCCTCCAAAGTGGGGAGAAGCCGGCGGAATGAAGTTCCACTTTGTTCCTTCGGTTGCTAAGACGTTGGCTATTTCGTTGAAGTCTTGTGTTCCGCTTTTCAGGAGGCGACGCAGTTCCACGTCAGCACCCACAAAGTTTGTGACACAGTCGCTGTATATCTGGGCACAGACGCCGCGCCGCGCCGCGAATCTCCGAAAAGCAGCTATAAATGCCTGACTTGTTAAGTCGCTGACCGCTTCCAAATGAATTGCTTTGGTAGCCAAGCAAATGAAGATTGCCAAGTACCCTTTGTGGCACTTAGCTCCACGACCTTTCCATGCTCTAATATTAATGGGTCCTGCATAGTCAATACCCGTGTGAGTAAAGGGCATTGACATGGTGACTCGAAGTGCCGGTAGTTCTCCCATTAGTTGCTGCGATTTTTGAGCACGAAACCTGTAGCAGACTACACAACTGTGTATGTGCTTTTTCACAGCTCTTTTGAGTTTGAGAATCCAGAACTTGTTTCTTAACTGCGTCATCATTAATTGAATTCCTCCGTGCAGTGTATTTAGATGGGCGTCACGTATAATTAACCGCGAGATCTGGTTGTTTGGATCCAAAATAATAGGGTGTTGTTGGTTGTACGGGATGTTGACCTGGCTGAATCTTCCGCCGACTCGGATGACACCCTGACCATCTACAAATGGATTCAAAGATTTCAAACCCCTCGTTTTTGTGATGCCGTCTGGAAACATCTGCCTCTGTACTACCCTTATCAATGATGTCGTTGCTTCGTTCAGTTCCGTTGGCGTCAAAGGAATAGCTTTGGCATTCCTTCGAAGACTTCGTGCGTAGTTGCAGAACTTATTGTGGTGTTGACGCAAGATGTTAATGAATTTCTGGCAATACGCGACAATTCTTAGCAACTTTTGAAACGTTGACTGCTTACTGATAAGTCGTAGAATTTGGTTGTCTTCTGTTTCCAGTCTGAGACAACGCGTACGCTTCTGTCCTTCCTCGGTTGTCAAATTCGTTGGTTGTGTCGGCACCTGAAAGTCCCACGATGTGTGCAGAAAAGTCGGTCCATTCCACCATAGACGATCCTGTATTAGCGCGGAGGGCAGTACACCTCGGGACGCTAAATCTGCAGGATTCTCATCTGTTGGAATGTGCTTCCAGATGGACGGACTCGTCAGCCGTTGAATTTCTCCAACTCGATTCCCGACAAAAGTTTCCAGTCGTGATGGCGGCGACTTTATCCAGCAAAGCGTAATTGTTGAGTCGGTCCAAGCGTAAATCTTTGCCTCTCTTAGGTTCAGAACCCTTATGACATGGCTAAGGAGTCTCGCTAGTATGACTGCTCCGCACAGTTCCAATCGGGGGATGCTCACTGGTTTGAGTGGAGCGACGCGAGTTTTTGACAACAAGAGATTAATTTTGACCGATTCTGTTTATCGCTTCCAAGTCTCGAAAAAATGTGTTCCAGCTCCTTCCCAGCTCCTCGTCAACAGGTTCGTCCCACTCCAACTTCTTTGCCCAAAGCAACTGGAGAAAGCATTTTGCCTTTATGACGCACGGTGAAATCCATCCCATTGGATCGAAGAGCCTAGCTATGGTGGATAGGATAGACCTTTTGGTAGTCTGTGGATGACTTGGTGGAGTAAAGCTGTAAAGAAAGCTGTCAGCACTAGGGTCCCAGTGAATCCCCAGCATTTTAAGTTGCCCAGAACCTTCAGAAGGGAGTGAGAAAATTGCTTCTCGTTCGTCCAATGGCACCTCCTTTAAAAGCCTCACAGAGTTCGACGCCCACTTGCGTAGCTTCAACCCCGCTGCTCCCAGTGCCGTTTTAACTTCCCTTATCTTCCTTTCAGCTTCTTCGGTAGTGTCTGCTCCAGAGATGAGATCATCCACATACATCTCCTTTCGGATCAGCTCCGCTGCTCTTGGAAGGTGTGGACGAGCGTTTTCTGCGAGCCAATTAAGAGTTCGGATGGCCAAATATGGAGCCGACGCAGTGCCGAAAGTTACTGTCTTAATGCGGTAGACTTTGATACGCTCAGATGGATCTTTTCGCCACAAAATTAACTGATAGAATGAATCCCTTTCCGTTACCCAGATTTGGCGATACAATTTTTCAATATCAGTTGTGAAAGTGTACCTATACAGCCTCCACCTGAGAATGACATCGATGATATTATTTTGCAGTGCCGGTCCAGTCATAAGCCTATCGTTGAGTGACGTTCCATCCGATGTTTTAAAAGACGCATCAAAAACTACTCCCAACTTGGTCGATGAACTGCTCTCTTTAATAACCGCATGGTGCGGAAGAAAATAATTAGGGGTGTTTTCTAAGTACTGCTCGTCAACTTCACTCATATGACCCATCTGTATGTATTCTTCAATGCAAGCAGCGTAGTCCTTCTGAAAGGTTTGGTTTTTTATCAGACGTCCTTCTAGCTGCTTGAATCGTTGAAGCGCACCTTCTTTTAAACGTCCGAGTCTTGGATGAACATTACCTTTGAATGGAAGCGCGACTTCGAACCGGCCATCTACTTCCCGCTTAATGTTGTTTAAGAAGTGTTCTTCGCAGGCAATGTTTTCTGGAGTTTCTGTGGTTTGAAACGGCGCTTCTTCCATCTCCCAGAACTGGCGCATATCGGCATCCAGTTTGCATGTTTAGTGAAAATTCTTCACAAGCTGTGGCGCGAGTGGAGCGCGTCCGAATAGAATCCATCCGAGTTTGGTGTTTTGAGCTATAGGCAAGTTAGTGTTATTTGGCCTAACTAACTCCGGCAGAATTATGTCAGCCAATATATCGCCGCCCAACAACAAATCCACCTTGGCTGGCTTAAAAAAGGAAGGGTCGGCTAAGCTCAAGCCGTCGAGATGTCTCCAATCAGCAACTGGAAGAGTTCGGGCCGGGATATGCCCAGACAGCGACTTATAGACGAGGGCCTGTGTATTGACTACAAACGATGAATGGTGGGAACCAATCGTTATATCAACGATCTTGTTACATGTGCCGCTGTTGACCATACCTAACCCGGACACCTCGACAGAGGTTAATTTGTATCGCAATCGCAGGAGTTGAATTGTTGACTCAGTAATAAACGATGCCTCAGAACCAGAGTCTAATAAGGCTCGAAGTGAAAGACCTTCCCCTGATGAACCGCTGACCTTGACAATAGCTGTGGCCAACATCACTTGGGTACCCGTGTGTGGCACAGAATGGTACGTGTGGATGGATTTGTTGCAACCAGGCTGTTCTTCATTCGACTGTTGAACAAAAGGCACATCTCGTTGGTTCAAAGGTGGTTGTTCCATATTAGTGGGCTTGAAACTCGGAGCACTGGGGTTAATTGCAGAGGTATGACAATTTATATTTTGTTGTTGTGAATTTTGACTACAATTTGAAATATTACAGGGGTGTGGATTCGACAAACTAGTATAATTGGTATGTGGAACAGAATTGTGTAGCAAGGAATGATGAGGTTGCTGACAATAATAACATCTTCGGGTACTTAGACAACTTTCAGATAAATGGCTATAGGCTAAACAGTTCCTACATAAACCTAGTTTTAAAATAACTTGACAGCGGTCATTGATGCTCATTTTCAAAAAACGGTTACATTTGCGTATGGCATGTTGACCCCTATTACAAAGCTTACAGGCGAACTTGGATGTGGTGGCCTGCGCTTGAAAACAATTTCGCTGGGGAACTTTTTTGGACGGTTCTGATGACACCTTTCCCTGTTGGTAATTGACCGCCTCCAACGTACGGAACCTTGATTCGAGAAACTGCTTAAATTCCGCAAACGTCGGTAGCTCCTTCGTGTTCTCCTTGGACCCCAGTTTCTCCTCCCACAGCTGTTGAGTTTTCACTGGCAGTTTTTGCAACAGAACGTGAATTATTATCACATCCCAATGTTCGACCGGCACCTTCAAGTTGTCGAGGCTATGAACTATCTCCGTTGATGTGTCCAGGAGTTCCTTGATGTCTTCCGATCGTTCCTGGTTAACTGCAGGTTGATTGAAAAGGCACTTCAACTGCGTATTGACAAGAAAGCGCTGATGGTCATACCTGTCCCCCAAGATCGCCCAAGCTTTGGCATAATTGCCATTAGAAATAGGTAAATACGACAAAATTTTATCTGCTTCCCCCGAAATACTGGTTTTCAAGTAATGCATTTTTTGTATTTCAGACAAAGACGAATTGTGATGAACCAAAGAAATAAAATGATCACGAAAACCTCTCCAAGATTCGTAATTGCCTGCGAAAACTAGTATCGGAATATTTTTCAATCTAATGTCTGAGTTGTGAGTGGACATAGTGGCGTTCGGCTCTGTTTCGTTGGCTTCGGCTTTGGATTCCTTCACCTTAACCTTGTCCATTGCATCAAGCAGATCCCCACGGTAATCACAATATAATTCGCGGAACTTCTCATAAACCTCCTCTATTTCAGAGCACTTGTCCTCCTCACCGTCCGACAGAGACCATATGCACACCTCATAAACACTTTCGGCTGATTCCATTGCTTTCTCCAATAGTGATAATCGACCAGACAAATAGTTGGCAGTCCGACTACTGGATCCCCTTTTACCAAAGTTTAACACATCTTTCTCCAAATGAGTAAGTGCTCCCTCGAGTTTATTTTGTTTCATATTTCAAAGAATAAGTACGAGTACTTCAAAGAATAAGTAAATTGTAAGTGTTTTTCATCAGGAAATGAATAGTTAGATACATTCTATAGTTATAAAAAACTAGTTCCGAATGTATCGAGTTACAGTACAACAAGATATAATTCAATATGTTTATATAATTCAAAAAAGAAAATTGGTGTATAGGGATGATTTGCAAATTCATGGTGACCATTTGTGACTATATAATTACGTTAGATAAATTATAAATTTCCTTCAAGTCGTAGTTAAAGAGCCACTGTTTTACTTTTCTGTTAAACGACAAGATATTCTGAGAGCGCCTTAATTCAATGGGTAATTTATTAAAAATACGCGGTGCTACAGAGGAGTAATAACTCAAGAATACTTGAGTATTGTGCGGGGGAACACAAGCAAGACTCCTTACAGAGCTACGAAGACCGTAGAGATTCGGATCATGGTTTAAAGAATAACCGCTTCTTGAGAAAAATATTTTTAAGACTTTGTAAAAGTAAAGATGCTTTAAAGGTAGTATAAAGGAATGCAAAAAAAGTGGAAAACTGTGTTCATGGCGTCTTCTGTTCCAGATAATTCTGAGCAAATGCTTTTGTATTACCACCAAAGGTTGTATTTTGTTTTTATGTGTGCCTCCCCAACAAGTCAAGCCGTACTGTAGTTTGGATTGGACCAGTCCATAATAAACTGTTTCTAAAAGTTTTCTAGTGCAATATAGCCTCAAATGGTACAGTATTTTAGTGGTTTTTAGAAGGTATTTCCTTAGGGAAGAAGTGTGAGAGCTCCAGTTTAACCTACAGTCGATTTCAAGACCCAGATACTTGAAGACCTCTACATTTTCTACAACAAAACAATTTGTCGAGCAGCTATTGTTGGTATTATACGTAACTTCAAAATGAGGGTTACAGCAAGTATCAGAACTTATAAAGGTGTTGTTGCAGTTCGCACTATGAAAAGTGAAAACTGGAAATTGTAAGTTCAGAGCAGATATGCTAAAAGACATTATTTTAGTTTTATTGCTAACGACTAACTTATGCAAACTGAACCAATGCCGCAATATTTCTAAGTCGTAGTTGATATCGGCTGCCAGATCTAAGAGGGAGTTGTTAGAGTAGGAACAACCTATGTCATCGGCAAACCCAGTAAGTTTACCTTTCATATTCAAAGTGAAAATTGAATTGATATAAACTAAAAACAATATAGGCCCCAGAACAGAGCCTTGAGGAACACCAATTTTTATATCACAGCTTTCACTAAAAGTTTCTCCTATTCTAACCATTTGTTTCCTATTAGTGAGATAGGATTCAAACCATTTGAGCATAAACCCTCTGAACCCAGCTTTGCTTAATTTATTTAGCAAGATGGTATGATCAACGGTATCAAAGGCTTTGGTTTTGTCGATAAAGAGAGCAGCAGTTAACTTGTTGTTGTTGACGCTATCGTATATCATGCTGCAGAAGCTTAGAAGTGCGTCCTCAGTTGATCTACCGGCTCTGAATCCATACTGTTTATTGCTAAGAAAAGAAATAGTTTCAAGGTATGACACAACTCTAGTTTTGATTAATTTTTCAAAAATTTTTGAAAATACTGGAAGCAGAGAGATAGGCCTATAATTATTTAATATTTTTTTATCACCTTTTTTGAAGATTGGTATGACTTCAGCTATTTTTAACCTATCAGGGAATTTACCACAAAAGATACTTTTGTTAAAAATATGAGCCAAAATATCAGCAATATTGAAAGCAATACTCTTGATAAATGCATTAGAATAAGAATTGTGAGTGATGGAATTCGAGCTGTCTAATGACATAATAGTTTTATACACCTGAAAGGATGAAATAAATTCATAGGAAAAGCTTCGAACCTCAACTTCTTCTCTGTTAATACACCACGCCTTACATTGGTTGGTACCGGTGTTTATCCCTGCATCATTTATTGTTTTAACTGCAACATTAGGAAAAAATAAGTTGAAAGTATTGGCTATTTCTGTACAATTTGTAATATCGCGATTATTGTGGCTTATATAAGAAGGTATCCCTGTAGGAGTGTTTCTGTTAAAAATCTCATTAACAATTCCCCATTCTTTTTTTATGTTGCCTTTTACGCTGTGAAATTTGTTCATGTAAAAATGTTCCTTGCATATAGGAACTTCAATAGCAATTTCTTTAGATATTTTTTCATAAGCACTACGAAGTTGACTATTTAATGGATGCTTTTTACTTTTTATTCTTAGTTTGTTATTTTCATTTATTTTATTTACCAGATAGCTAGATATCCAAGGCTTGAGTTTGTTGAATTTTTTGCATTTCCTTTGCCTAGTCACCGAACATACTTCAACATGTTTGTGAAGTACATTGGAAAACAACTCAAAAGCCACATTAGGATCATTTATTTCCCATATGTTTGCCCAGCTTTCTTGTAATAATCGAACTCTTAAATATGAGTGGTTAACGGTTTTCGAGGAACAATAAGCATTCTGTTTGTCAATACTTTTCACCTTATTCGAATGCAGGAACAAACAGATCATTAAGTGGTCAGAGATTCTGAAGTCAGCAGTGCTACTAATCAGAGACAATTTTGAGGTACAGTCAAGCCTACCGAAAATGTGGTCAATGCACGTATTAGAGGGTTGTCTAGTAGGAACATTTATACATGATTCTAGTCCATTTGCACACATAATTGATAGGTACCTTAAAACAGCTGGAGATTCGCTTAGGATATCCAGATTTATATCACCAATAATAATAAGATTCCTTACTTTTTCGTCAGATAATAAGGACCGTAGCTCATCAATAAAAGCATCTTTACTCATACCCTGAAGTCTATAACAGCCAAAAATTACGATATTTTGGGTATCAACAGTGCAACTAACTTTTATCATGTCCGAACATCTAAGGTCAAGGTTATCACATCCCGTAACAGATTTACTGAACTTGTTATTAATATAAACAGCAATACCACCTGAAGCATACGAGTTATTACACTTTATATAGCCCTTATACCCAGGTATATTATAAAAATCTTTTTCATCATCGAAAATCCAAATTTCGGAGAGAAAAATTAAATCAGGCTTGTTTAAAAACGACTCTAAGTGAGATAGAAACAGATCGAAGTTTTTTCTTAAACTGCGAATATTCTGATGCAGTATAAAACAATTTTTGATTAGTTGCTCGCAATGAAAAACACTTGCACAAAATTCATTATCAAAACGGCAAAAAGGATTAATTAGGTCATTATTATGAGGATCATCAAAGAGATTGTTGAGAACGAACATGATAAACAGAAAGGAATTTAAAATGTTAAATTATTTAAATCATCAAATGAACAAATTTGTAAAACTTTACCACCTTCTTCTTTTCTAATCAAAATAATCCCATTACTAACCCATACATAAGCAATGTTTTTTGCTCGTTGAAGTTCCTTTGCTTTCTTGAGTAGTGCTCTATTGAAGTTTGTGAGACTCTCATTGATGGAAATAGATTTGTTTATGTTTCCATCGCCAACGCCGAACATGCACGAAGTTAATTTCACCTTCCTCTTCTTGGTTAAAATGTTCCGCTTCAGCTCCATTGATCTTAGCTTCACACAAACAATGCCGAGCGTCTTAATACGTGCTGTTGAAACAGGTTTGATGTTGGAGTTGCTTGCCGCAGATACTCTTTTGATATGTTTTACATAGCAGGATTTGATGTCATCATGCGTTATGTTTAAATTCAGTCCCTCTTGCAAAAGCTTGACAGTACTGCTAAGCGCATGAGCACTATCTACATTTGGTATGCCGATGATGTCAATGCACTTATTCAACGGTTTCTGCTGAAGAACATTCACAGTGTGCTGTAGTATGTTGACCTTGTCCAGCAGTGTTTTGTTTTCATTTTTGAGTACATTGATTTCTTCCAGCGCATTGCGGTTCATTTGTTGGAGAGAGATGATCTCTTTATATAACATGTCCAGAGTGATGGTAGCCGGGAGGTTGATTTGTGGAAATTCCGCTGGTTGTGGAGAGAAAGCAGAAGAGTCCAACGTAGCATCAGCTGTAGTTGCTGTTGGCTTAGTAGAACGCTGTGCACTTATATCAGGCAGTTTGGTGAGAGGCGGCGAGCGTAATGAATTACGTCTATGCTTCTCACAAGATACACAACGATATGGTAAATTGTTCTTCTGCATGTAGGCAAAGTCACTTGTTTGAATATTAACACAGTTGAGGTGGAAATAAACTTTGCAATTTTCACACTGAATTTTAGAGCAGAGACGGTCAACTTTTAATCCACATTTACAAGGCATTATAATGTCAAAGCCAGCTCTCTTGAGATAAATGAAAACTCTAAGAAGCAATTAATAAAGAACGCAAATATTAGTAATCCTTTCTTCACCAAGGGTTGAACTGAACTGATTTATTTTATTTTATTTATTTTTTTTTGAATTTGCAGATAAAAACAACAAAAAGTAAAAGTGAATGCACTTACATGCAAATTTCCTGGTCCAGTATTTTGACGACTTCACTTGACCTTTTGTCCTTCAGGTCACGGTGGCACAGAACACAGCACACAAATCTCCAGCAGCACTTGACCTTTTGTCCTTCAGCAAAATATCCAGCAGCACTTGACCTTTTGTCCTACAGCAAAATATCCAGCAGCACTTGACCTTTTGTCTTTATGTGTAGACAAAATTGATTTTCTTTAAACAAAAAAAAATCCGGCTCGAAGGACCAAAATGTTCGGGCGTTGAACAAAACGAGAAAATCCGAAGCAAAATCTAATTTTCAGAAAACTTCGAAATGACAACTGTAGAGTGGACTCACGATAAATTAAACTAATTGCTTCCACAACGTTATAAAATTGTTTGTGTATTTCACTCTTACGTTTTGCTTTTAAATAGCTTTGTTTATATAAAAAAGTTACATTATATAAAAGACAAAAAAAAAGTGTGTGACATTTGTTCATTCAACATAATAATTGACGAATGGGTGCGTTTCACCTCACATGACGTCACCGTCACCTTCACCGTCACCGTCATCATTGCCGTCATCGTTGTTGTCATCGTTGTCGTCAACAACCACATAGGCCCAATGTGACTCCAAAACAATATAAATATATTCTAACAGTCGTGGATGGTTCACATGGATATGGCAACATCGTGTGTGTCAACAAAAAAAAAAAAAAAAAAAAAACCTTAGTGCCAGTGCCGGTGTCAGTGAAAGGAAAGCGCAAGAGAAAACAGAAAAAAATCCACATCGCTGGGTATCCCTCCGTCCCCCATCCCACTCCATCACTGTTGCATTTGCTTGGTCATTGTAGATGTCGTACGATTTTCGTCTGTGCACTTGTAATGGCTGAGTAAAGGCAGCATCAGACGGATAGCGGCCCGTGAGTTGTTGATTTTGTTGGTGGACCAAACAAAATTACCGTACGGGCATAACACCCGCGGTAATTTGTTTTGGAAATCTAACGCGGATCTTCAATTCACGGTTCTTGCTTAGTTAGCATCGGAGTTTGTGTTTTCGTTTATGTTTGTATTTTATAATGTGTAGGAAAATTTTGTGTTGGATGTTAGTAACATTCGTGGCTTGAGGAAATTTTATTTTTTTCGTTATACGCCCACGCTTTCCACAACAAACCAGCTGTTTTGGCACTTAACGAAACTCAGGTTAGCGTTGGCTCTGATTTAATAGAAAATAGTCTGCCTGGGTAGAACTTAGTGCCACTATTCTTTCCGCATCGCGGTCTCGCCGTCTATATACGTAGTGACGTAGCCTAACTTCAACCTCAATATGTCCTTCATGTCCGTAGGCAATTAATCCACGACTGCTTTATTTACAGAACCCCCAATTTGAACAGATATTCAACTTATAATGAGTTGGATGCGTTGTCTGACTCCATCACAAGAATTGTAACCCTTCATCCTAGTACTGAAATCGTCATTCCGGGTGATTTCAATATACACAATTCACATTGGCTTCGACATTCTGGACAGACAACACCCGAAGAAAGGTATGTTGAGATTTTTGCTGAGGTTAACATTCTCACTCAGCTTGTAAAGTCAAACCGCCAACACACTGGACTTGTTTTTCACCTCTCACACGATATAAACGTATTACCGCCTCCAGGTTCGTCAGACCATTGTGTCGTATCAGCTAATTTCTCGTACTCCGGCCACATAGTTGAAGAACAAACTCCTAAAAGAAAGGAAAAAATTCAAACCAGCCACAAATGACTCTAATGCCCTTATTAATCGTGTAAAATTCTCCCACGACCAAAAGCTGAGGCAAAAAATACTACAAAGTCCCACGTGTAGTAAAAACTTTTGGTCGTTCGGCAAAAACATCAAGCATTCGGCCTCGTCATCTATCCCGACACTCATTTACAACGGCATTGCAGCCGTCAGCTCTTTGGATAAAGCCAATCTGCTTGTTGCTCACTTTGCAGCTAGCTCAACGCCCCAGATTGTGCTTTATCTCCCCCTGTACTCGAGCGCGTACTAATAATACTCCATGAGACCAATCCACTTTCGCACTCGTACAGTGGCTAGAGTACTTCGAGATCTTGACATACACAAATCTGATGGTCCAGATGGTATTTCCCCCATCGTTCTGAGGTGTTCTTCTACGCTGGCAAAACCAGTGCGTAAGCTTTTCTTTCTGTCCTATTCTTTAGGGCACTTCCCGGGAAGTTGGTAAACAGCACTTGTCCAGCCTGTACCAAAAAAAGGCGAGTCTTCTTCTCCCTCCTCCTACCGACCAATTGCACTTACTTCCCTTCTTTCTATGGTCATTGAATCTCGAAAACTTCTCAATGACCGGCAGTACGGTTTTCGGGGCAATAGGTCCACCGGTGATTTGATGACATATCTAACCGAAAAGTGGAACCAATCTCTTCACCAAGGTGGTTAAAGTAAGATCGTTGCGCTTGATATTTCAAAGGCATTTGACAGAGTTTGGCATCAAGCTCTCTTGTCGAAAATGCGTGCATTTGGAATCGATGATAATCTTCTTCAATGGATTAGAAATTACCTTTCGGACCGTCCAATTCAAGTTGTCTTGGACGGTTTCAGGTCTGCAACTCACCAAATAAATGCTGGTGTTCCCCAAGGCTCCGTCCTGTCCCCGACTCTCTTTCTCATTTTTATAAATGATCTCCTGTTTGTTACTTCTAATCCAATCCATTCCTTTGCTGATGACAGTACCCTCAGCTTTTCATACTCGTTTCTTGGGTCACGCCCCACTTCTTCGGGTGTGGAACTAGAACGGCAACGTATGTTAAGCTCATTAAATTCCGATCTTAACAGCATAACTCAGTGGGGCACAACCAATAGAGTGGAATTTTATGCTTCCAAAACACAATGCTGTCTCCTGTCATTAAAGCAAAACCCACAGACAATGCCATTATCTATGAATGACACTTGCATCGCTGAAACCGAAAGACTTTCCATTCTCGGTATGTGTGTCAATGACAGCCTTCGTTGGAATGACCACATATTCGATGTCGCCAAGAACGCTCCGAAATGTCTAGGCTTCCTTAAGCGATGTAAGAAATATTTCACCCCTTCTGATCTGGTTACAATTTATAAGGCGTTTATTCGCCCAAAACTCGAGTACAACGCTCAAATCTGGTCTGGTGCACCAATAACTAATTTGGAGCTACTTGACAGGATCCAAAAACGCGCGATAAAACTCATAGGCGACCGAGACATCGCGAGATCGATTGACTCTCTTAATCATCGTCGCAATATCTCCTGTCGTTCGTTATTTTATCGGTATTTCCACCGTAAGTGCTCTAATGAAATAGCCAGTTGCATTCCACCCCTTGAACATTTCAACCGCAATACCCGCCTTGCAAATGAATGCCCATCAGTTCACCCTGAAGCCTGTATTCGGGCGTACAGTGAAGTACAAAGAGTCTTTCCTCAGCCGTACAACACGAATGTGGAATACTCTTCCACGCTCATTTTCCTTTACATTATAACCTACAAACATTCAAAACCAACGTGCATCAGCAACTCTCCTTTTCTTCTAATCCTAATTTCCCTAACGCCCGCGCTGTGTAGCCAATACATGATAAGGGTACCAATAAAAACCCTTTAGTGCGCGTAAATTATATAAAAAAAAATATACCCCACAAAACGCTAAGCGCAGATGAAATTGTCCGTCGACTGTACGTAGTACTTCATGGTTTGAAGAGGTTATGGGCTGACTCACCAGAGAAATGGTATAAATTCGTATTAACGGTTCAGATTGCAGTCAACAGCACTATAGAGAGATCTTTGCAGAGTACTCTTTTCGAAGTCCTATTCGATTTGGGAGTAAAAGAGCTTGTTAAACAGGAGATGTTGAAAGATTTTAATACAGAAAGGGAGCAAATTCGTTTCAATGTCAGGCAGCAGATAGGAAAAATTCAGGAGGAAAATAAAAAAAACCTTCAACAAAAAGCGCAAACTTCTCCACCAGTTCAATATTGGAGACCTCGTGGCTATTAAAATAACACAGTTTACATGTGGTAAACAACTTTCATCTCTCTTATAGGTCCATACGAACTCGCTTCCAAGGGTCGAGGAAATCGTTATACGGTTCAAAAATGTTCACCATCGACAGAGGGTCCAAAGGAAACATCAACAAGTATCGAATACATGAAGCCATGGAGACAAGTGGATACAGGAGACCATGCTGGCTCGTCCGAGACGGACGATGTTAAGAGCGGCCGGATGTAGACTCCACGCCATATCACGCCGTATCACGCCATATCACACCATATCACACCATCATCAAACCATTACCATCAGCCAATCATCGTCATCAGCATCGTTGCATCTTGGTCGTGGTCGTACATACAACGACAGTTACGAAAGCCCTACAATTGGTGTGTAATGTGTATGTTCACATCGATGGAAGGAGATTCGCATTTCAGCACTGAATATTCCCAAATGATTTATAAACCATATTTGAGCTGAGCTTCCAACTAAGGTATCTCTAATAGACTGCATTTCACGAATGAAAACTCGTTGGCTTGCCTCGAGTCTGTGGCTTACTTTTAAATTAATTTTTTAATTGTTACTAAATATCAACTTACGTACTAGACAAAAATGATTAAATCTAACTTAAAATTAACAGGATACTTATTCTTATTTATCGGACCTTATGCGGACGCCCTAAACTTAACTATATCTTATAATTATTGCCTTTCGGCCTAAACACTATTTACGAGCTAATCTTACATATGTATTCGTCGAGAAAATCAATTAAAACTCGGTACCATTATTAAGATTTTATATTTTTTATATAAAACAAACTAAAAAACATAGGGACGGGCTACAGTCCGCTTGGGCGAACTGTTGGATACCCTATTCTTATTCCTATCCCTCATAAGTGGGCGTGACAAAAGTCTAAGTATGGTTAAATTGTTAAGAACGCTCTACATATTTTGTTATATAACATTTAAAGGATTTTATCAAAAAAAACGCTCCCTAGCTCAAACTTGGGTGTTTCAATAAAATTGTTTTATTTAATTGTGGGCGTGTCAGTAAGCGGATTTAAAAAAAAATTAACACATGAGCATAAAGGGCCCCTAAAGAGTATATATTATAAATTTCAGCTCCCTAGCTCAAACTTTGGATTTTCAAAAAAATTGTTGTATTTATTTTTGGGCGTGTCAGTGGGCGGATTTTAAAAATATTTATACATGAGCTTAAAGGGCCCCTAGAGAGTATATATTATAAATTTCAGCTCCCTAGCTCAAACTTTGGATTTTCAAAAAAATTGTTTTATTTATTTGTGGTCGTGTCAGTGGGCGGATTTTGAAAATATTTATACATGAGCTTAAAGGGCCCCTAGAGAGTATATATTAAAAATCTCAGCTCCCTAGCTCAAATTTTGGTTTTTCAATAAAATTGTTTTATTTTTTTGTGGGCGTGGCAGTGGGCGGATTTTGAAATATAGATACTGGTCAAGCCAGATACCCAGATATCTAACTACGCTTCTCACCGCCAATGGCTGCCCATTTTGTCCAATAATTGCCAATTTCTTCCAGTTTTTTCTGGTATCCCTAAAGGCCCCAGCCAATGGAGTTCTGAACAAGATTGTTTCCGTCTTCTGAAAGTTGATTTTCAACTTCCAGTCGTCGCAATATCGCTTAATTTGATCGAAGTCACGCTGCAAAAGGATATTAATGACCTCGATTTTAGGACCTGATCTGTATGCCACCAAATCATCGGCATACGCTATAGCATGTCTGAGTCAACCTACCAGATCACTCGTGTAAATGTTAAACAGGATCGGAGAATTGACCGCCCCCTGCTGTAAACCGTTTTTAATTTCAAAGACTCTGCTCGAAGTCACGTTGCCACATTTGACAACGAACTTCTTTCCCATAAGCATATTATAAATTACATATAGCAAAGGTTTGTGCATCCCCCGCCTGGTCAACTTGTAGAAAAGTCCCTCTAACCATACGGTGTCGAAAGCCTTCTCAAAATCAACCAGACAAGCACCCGTGCATTGGTTCTTGCATTTATTCCACTGAATGTCGGAAACCAGTTTCGACGCGGCATGAATAGTGTCATGCCTCGCCCTGAAACCAAATTGGTTGTCCGGAGGCAGGTATCTCAATACGACGTTTGGGACACCATCCATCCCCGCCGACTTTTTATTCTTTAGTGACATGGTTTTCATCAGTGAACACGGTGAATCCGTTATTCTCAGATCGCCAATTCTCAAGTTCGATGCGCAGATCGAAGTGGCTCACCAGAGCCCTATTCTCAATGTCGTGGTTACGGCGAACAGGATTGTTCACCGTATACACGGCCTCGAAACAAGCGCCCAGCAAATCCACTTTCTCCTGTGGGTCCTCGACCACGAAAAAATCGTCGTTTGAGGCGACACTTTCTGGACTTATTCCAGCAGTCAGTACTGTCTGTCTGTTCTCTGCTGTCTGGGAGATTCGAACACAAGGAATATCATTGTGATCTTTCCTCCTGAACAACTTATTTATCTGTGGGAACATATTCGGACTACAGGTTTTTATAGCCCGAATTTTATTGCCCCAATACAGACTTACAGATTTTTTGTAATTTTCTTTTATCAGCTGTTTCAGGATTCGCATCTCTGAATTCAGCATCCTTACCTCCGGGTCGTTGCAATCAGTAAATTGCCTGTACAGCCGTTTAAGCCTCAAGAGCAGTCTACTTTTCTGTCGGTATAGTGCGTCGATTGTAGGGTTTCTGTAATTTTCTGTCTGGTCGTCGTTGGAACGTCCTACCCGAGGAATAGTTCATTCCATAGTTCGTTTGATGGCGTCGTTCATTTGCAATAAATGCCGATCAATGTCACCATTTGTCATGTTACTGTTTGTCGGTGGGTCGATCCCACTCGAACGTATATCTCGCTTTAAAAATCTGGAGAAGCGCGACCATTGTGCCCTCCGATAATCGAATGAACACACTGCTTCGTACTCCTCCAGCAGCGTTTGCTCGTTCGGGATCCGTATTGCGGCGGCGAGTCCGTAGTGATCACTATCGTACTCAAACGCACGCAAACAGTTCCGCGTGTTTTGATCTATGTTCGTCAGTTGAAGTCTTGCGTCCGTTAAGGCCAAGTCCAGGAAAGCACCGCTTCTTGGGAAAGAAGGGATATCCGTCGCGTACAACTCGAGGTTTTACTCAATCATATTGAGGCGCCACCAGTCGTGAAACTGGTTGCCCCTGGGATTTGAAGTAACATTTCCCCATGCCGCATGTTTGGCATTAATATCTCCGGCCAAGAAGTAAGATTTCTCCTCCGAGTTCAGCTGCAGACCACGAAAAAGTGTCTCGAGCTCTGTCATAAATTGGTTTGGTAGAGGTGCAGCAGGTGCGTAAAGCGACATCACCTACATTCTCCTCCGGCTATGGAGAGGAATGCATATGATGCGTGCCTCCAACAACTGGAACCTACGCACGTCCCCGCTATATATAACCCTATGGCGCAGGAATATTCGAATTAAGATTCCAACCCCACCTCCTTGAGTGGAGTGAGGCCGGTCTCTTCTTATTACTTGATAGTCTTTGTATCCCAATTTGTGCTTCTGATTTAGCTTAGTTTCGCTAACCAAAAGCACATCCGGGTTTTCGGTTTTCAACAAATTGGCAAGTGACGTTCTTTTCTCGATCCTGACTAGTGAATTAACATTCACAGCAAGGATCTTTAAGTTTCCCTCATCCAGCGCAGCCATTAGATTTATGGCACACCAGACCCCACAAACAGCTCCGAATAGATAAAGTCAATTCGGGCCGCTTGTTCATTTAATTGTTTCTGGAACTTGACGATCTTTCCGTGCAGAGACAGAAGGATCGATTTTAAGTCCAGATCCACCTCTGGTGCCTTTTGGGCTACCTTTGGTTGGTTTGATGTCATGTGGGCTTGACCCGGTCCAGCTGCCATTTGGGCAAAGGACACGTTGGGTGCCACAAAATTTGCGAACGAGCGGCTCTTCTGACGCCTTTCATCTTCAGACTGCTGTTTGCGGGCCTGGACTCTTTTTCAATTCTTGGTACTTTGGACAACCCCTGAAGTTGGCGGGATGCCCAGAGTTTCTGCAGAGCACACAGGAGAGTACACTCCGGTCTTCGACTCTCTCCTTACCTAGAGAGCATTCACCATGTATGTGGTCCTTATCGCACTTCACGCATCTAAACTGCATGTTGCAGTTAGCTGCGGCGTGCCCGAACCTTTGGCAGCGCATACATTGAAGTATGCGATCTGACCATTTATTATTTTCTCCCACCTATAACAGCATGGTAGTATAGGAAGCGGATATTTCGCAGCCTGTCGATTTTGCTGTCGGGAGTTAGCTGGACTAGGAAGAATGGTAAGTGACGGTTACCACCCCTTGCCACAGCCGAAGAAAACGGCTTGACCCCCACGAACTTGAGGTCGTCACTTTCAAAAAGTCTGAGCTCTTTTTCTAGCTCTTCCGTTTTTATTGAGGGATCAATTCCCTTCAACACAACGGTTTTAAGTTTTTGCTCCCTTGGGGTGTACGTAAAGTACTCGGTCTTAACCTCTCCCAAGGCGGCACGAACCCTATGGTACTCCTCTATTTTTTCACATAAAATTATGTGTTTGTTGGCTGATAGCCTTTTCACATGAAAATTTTTTGTGATAAGTTTACATAACCTAATGCTATCTACTATTTCAAAATTACTCACATTTATTGGCGGAATTTTTACCTTTGTCTTTTGTTGCTGCTGTTGCTGCTTTGATTGTTCTTGTTGTTGTTGTTGCTGCTTTTGTTGTTGTTGTTGTTGTTGTTGTTGTTGTTGTTGTTGTTGTTGTTGTTGTTGTTGTTGTTGTTGTTGTTGTTGTTGTTGTTGTTGTTGTTGTTGTTGTTGTTGTTGTTGTTGTTGTTGTTGTTGTTGTTGTTGTTGTTGTTGTTGTTGTTGTTGTTGTTGTTGTTGTTGTTGTTGTTGTTGTTGTTGTTGTTGTTGTTGTTGTTGGTGTTGTTGTTGCTGGTGTTGTCGTTGTTGTTGCTTCTCCTGAAGTTGTTGCTGGACTTGCTGCTTGAGCACAGCTTGTTGTTGCTGTTGCTGTAGCTTCTTACTGCGCAACTGTTCGCGCTTCTCCAGTAGCTCTTTTATAAGCTTGTAAAGCTGCGCTTCCTCGTCCACTTCTTCGTCAATTTGGAGGACTTCCTCGTCATCAACCTGAAGGCCCCTGAAAGAATTTCCTTCTCCGATATACCGGCCATTTCCACCTTCAAACTCATAAGAGCTGGAATTTTCACCATCCTCATCGGTTCCAGGCGCCGATGATGCCACATTATGGCCTGCCAAGTTAACCCTTCTCTTGGCCGAAAGATTCGGCTTCTGCTTTAACTTGCGTCGCCTCTTTTCAACCTTTCGGAACTCCTCGTTTACAGCTTCTGGTGTCGCTGTAGTGGAAGCTTTCGTTGCTGTTGCTGCATCTGCAGCTTGGTTTCTGCCACCTTTGTTGCTGCTATTAACGTTGCCGTTGCTGGAGTTGCCTGCGAGACCACCCGCCTGGTCAACGACCGACCCGCTGTTGTATTTGTTTGTGTTGTTGTTGCCATTTTATTTATATTTGCAGCTACTGCCCTTGGTATACATACTGCTGCTGCTGCAGCTGTTGTTGTTGTTGCTGCTGACGTTATAGCTGCTGCTGTTATTGCTGCTGCTGTTACTGATGTTGTTGGTCTTACGGTCGTTGTTACCGCAAATGTTTTTTTAGCTCTTCTTTTACACTTTTTTTATTGTCTCTATCAACGTTTTTCCAATAAACTATAAAAATTAATTCCTTCCTGCTGGGAATCGAACCCACGCCTCTGACGTCAGAGTCAGACACTCACTTTTAAATTCATTTTTATTAATTATTAGCTTATATCAACTTACATACTAGACAAAAATGATTAAATCTAACTTAAAATTAACAGGATACTTATTCTAGATTATTGATCCTTATGCGGACGCCCTAAACTTAACTATATCTTATAATTATTGCCTTTCGGCCTAAAAACTATTTTACGAACTAATCTTACATAATTATGTTTTCATCGAGAAAATTGTTAAGAAAACTCGGAATCTTTAACAAATTTTATATTTTTATATAAAAAAACAAATTACAAACTACCTACTCTACTTACTTAAACTACTTAGCATATTCTAACTATAATTAGGCTTCTGAGCACTCGTTGCCTTGCGCAACAAGTAGTCAAAATCCCAATTGCTTTCCGAGCGCCTGGCAGTCGTCAACGTGCACACGCGCCGCCGTGAGCCGACTGAAGCCTTACAGCGTCAGTCAACTCCCGGAAGCACCACCACACGTTGGCGAGCCCGGCCTCTCCCAAAAACGCCCTAGCTGACTTCATCTAACTTATAAGCTAAGAGGATGTTACCTAGAGTAACGCACCGTCCTGGGAGGGCATGTTAACCCCTCCCCCCTCAACAAGCCACCAAAATTCGGCGAATTGCTTTTCCGTGTTGAATCTATCCCTCTCCGATATTGCGGTACTAAAACGGAGGAGCTCATGAGCATTGGCGACGTCCCCGTCATGGAGGAGCCGCTTATCTCTCGCGCTGCGGTAGCGATGGTATAAGACCAGGATACCATCCCTCGTCTGTACCAGCCCTTTTGAATCAATATGGATAAATGCCTCTGGCGGGATAAAGCCAGACCGGAGCGTACTCTCTATGTACATTCCATTGGGGTAGTAAGCCCCAAATATCAGACTATTGTCGCTGGCCATCGCCCTTGCAACGTGCCTTCGAGTGACCTTAATGAGGAAATTGTCAATCCTATTCAACTGAGCCCCATCATATAGGACCTTGTTGGGATAGTATTTTATATAGTTGGATTCGGGCGTTCGGAACAACCGGAGACAGGTCCTAAGACATTGTCTCTCCAAAACCCGAATCTTTTCCATATAACTAGGCGCTATATTAAACCACAATGGACAACCATAAGCGATGATCGGCCTTATAAGGGCCACGTAGCAAATGACCTTTACTCTAGAGTCAAGTTGACTGCTATGAAACAGTCTCCTTGTCAGAGCATAAGCCTTCTTGGCCCCAGCAAGACAAGCAACTATATGTCTATCGAAATACAGATACTGGTCAAGCCAGATACCCAGATATCTATCTACGCTTCTCACCGCCAATGGCTGCCCATTTTGTCCAATAATGGCCAATTTCTTCCAGTTTTTTCTGGTATCCCTAGAGGCCCCAGCCAATGGAGTTCTGAACAAGATTGTTTCCGTCTTCTGAAAGTTGATTTTCAACTTCCAGTCGTCGCAATATCGCTTAATTTGATCGAAGTCACGCTGCAAAAGGATATTAATGACCTCGATTTTAGGACCTGATCTGTATGCCACTAAATCGTCGGCATACGCTATAGCATGTCTGAGTGAACCCACCAGATCACTCGTGTAAATGTTAAACAGGATCGGAGAATTGACCGCCCCCTGCTGTAAACCGTTTTTAATTTCAAAGGCTCTGCTCGAAGTCACGTTGCCACATTTGACAACGAACTTCTTTCCCATAAGCATATTATAAATTACCTATAGCAAAGGTTTGTGCATCCCCCGCCTGGTCAACTTGTAGAAAAGTCCCTCTAATCATACGGTGTCGAAAGCCTTCTCAAAATCAACCAGACAAGCACCCGTGCATTGGCTCTTGCATTTATTCCACTGAATGTCGGAAACCAGTTTCGACGCGGCATGAATAGTGTCATGCCTCGCCCTGAAACCAAACTGGTTGTCCGGGATTATGTTATTGTCCTCGACCCACTTTAACAGGGCTCTATTGACAACCTTTTCAAAGACCTTGCTAATATTCGGAAGCAAGCTAATTGACCGGAGATTGGCAGGGTTCGTCCTATCTTTACATTTTTTCGGGATAGGGTGTACCACAGCTACCTTCCAATGCGCCGGATAATGTGCATTATTCAGCGCATTGTTAAACAGCGTGGTGAAAATATCTACAGCCTCCAAAGGCAGGTGTCTCAATACGACGTTTGGGACACCATCCATCCCCGCCGACTTTTTATTCTTTAGTGACTCGAAGATGCACAGAAGATCATCCTTCGACACGAACAAGTGCGATGCATCTCGGCCATTGGCGACAACTGCATTAGCATGGTTTTCATCAGTGAACACGGTGAATCCGTTATTCTCAGATCGCCAATTCTCAAGTTCGGTGCGCAGATAGAAGTGGCTCACTAGAGCCCTATTCTCAATGTCGTGGTTACGGCGAACAGGATTGTTCACCGTATACACGGCCTCGAAACAAGCGCCCAGCAAATCTACTTTCTCCTGTGGGTCCTCGACCACGAAAAAATCGTCGTTTGAAGCGACACTTTCTGGACTTATTCCAGCAGTCAGTACTGTCTGTCTGTTCTCTGCTGTCTGGGAGATTCGAACACAAGGAATATCATTGTGATCTTTCCTCCTGAACAACTTATTTATCTGTGGGAACATATTCGGACTACAGGTTTTAATATCCCGAATTTTATTGCCCCAATACAGACTTACAGATTTTCTGTAATTTTCTTTTATCAGCTGTTTCAGGATTCGGATCTCTGACTTCAGCATCCTTACCTCCGGGTCGTCGCGATCAGTAAATTGCCTGTACAGCCGTTTAAGCCTCGAGAGCAGTCTACTTTTCTGTCGGTATAGTGCGTCGATTGTAGGGTTTCTGTACTTTTCTGTCTGGTCGTCGTCGGAACGTCCTACCCGAGGAATAGTTCGTTCCATAGTTCGTTTGATGGCGTCGTCCATTTGCAATAAATGCCGATCAATGTCATCATTTGTCATGTTACTGTTTGTCGGTGGGTCGATCCCACTCGAACGTATATCTCGCTTTAACAATCTGGAGAAGCGCGACCATTGTGCCCTCCGATAATCGAATGAACACACTGCTTCGTACTCCTCCAGCAGCGTTTGCTCGTTCGGGATCCGTATTGCGGCGGCGAGTCCGTAGTGGTCACTATCGTACTCAAACGCACGTAAACAGTTCCGCGTGTATTGGTCTATGTTTGTCAGTTGAAATCTTGCGTCCGTTAAGGCCAAGTCCAGGAAAGCACCGCTTCTTGGGAAAAAAGGGATATCCGTCGCGTACAACTCGAGTTTGTACTCAATCATATTGAGGCGCCACCAGTCGTGAAACTGGTTGCCCCTGGGATTTGCAGTAACATTTCCCCATGCCGCATGTTTGGCATTAATATCTCCGGCCAAGAAGTAATAATTCTCCTCCGAGTTCAGCTGCAGACTACGAAAAAGTATCTCGAGCTCTGTCATAAATTGGTTAGGTGGAGGTGCTGCAGGTGCGTAAAGTGACACCACATACACTCTCCTCCGGCTATGGAGAGGAATGCATATGATGCATGCTTCCAACAACTGGAACCTACGCACGTCCCCACTATATATAACCCTATGGCGCAGGCCTTTTCGAATGAAGATTCCAACCCCACCTCCTTGAGTGGAGTGAGGCCGGTCTCTTCTTATTACATGATAATTTTTGTATATCAATTTGTGCTTCTGATTTAGCTTAGTTTCGGTAACCAAAAGCACATCCGGGTTTTCGGTTTTCAACAAATTGGCAAGTGACGTTCTTTTCTCGATCCTGACTAGTGAATTAACATTCACAGCAAGGATCTTTAAGTTTCCCTCATCCAGCGCAGCCATTAGACTTATGGCACACCAGACCCCACAAACAGCTCCGAATATATAAAGTCAATTCGGGCCGCTTGTTCATTTAATTGTTTCTGGAACTTATCGATCTTTCCGTGCAGAGACAGAAGGATCGATTTTAAGTCCAGATCCACCTCAGGTGCCTTTTGGGCTACCTTTGGTTGGTTTGATGTCATGTGGGCTTGACCCGGTCCAGCTGCCATTTGGGCAAAGGACACGTTGGGTGCCACAAAATTTGCGAACGAGCGACTCTTCTGACGCCTATCATCTTCAGACTGCTGTTTGCGGGCCTGGACTCTCTTTTTCTCATCTTGGTACTTTGGACAACCCCTGAAGTTGGCGGGATGTCCAGAGTTCCTGCAGAGCACACAGGAGAGTACACTCCGGTCTTCGACTCTCTCCTTACCTAGAGAGCATTCACCATGTATGTGGTCCTTATCGCACTTCACGCATCTAAACTGCATGTTGCAGTTAGCTGCGGCGTGGCCGAACCTTTGGCAGCGCATACATTGAAGTATGCGATCTGACCTCTTTATTTTCTCCCACCTTACAGCATGGTAGTACAGGAAGCGGATATTTCGCAGCCTGTCGATTTTGCTGTCGGGAGTAAGCTGGACTAGGGAGAATGGTAAGTGACGGTTACCACCCCTTGCCACAGCCGAGGAAAACGGCTTGACCCCCACGAAATGGAGGTCGTCGCTTTCAAAATTCTTTAGCTCTCTTTCAAGCTCCTCCGTTTTAATTGAGGGATCGATTCCCTTCAGTACCACGGTTTTTAACTTTTGCTGCCTTGGGGTGTACGTGAAGTACTCGGTTTTCACCTCTCCCAAAGCGGCGCGCACCCTCTGGTACTCCTCTATTTTTTCACATATAATTATGTGATTGTTAGCAGAAAGCCTTTTCACATGGAAATTTTTTGTTATTAATTTACAAATCCTAATACTATCTACAATGTCGAAATTACTCACGTTAATGGGTGGTATTTTGTCCTTCCGTGACTGTTTAGATTGTTGTTGTTGTTGTTGTTGTTGTTGTTGTTGTTGTTGTTGTTGTTGTTGTTGTTGTTGTTGTTGTTGTTGTTGGTGTTGTTGTTGATGTTGTTGGTGTTGATGTTGTTGGTGTTGTTGTTGTTGATGTTGCCGTTGTTGTTGCTTCACCTCCAGTTGTTGTTGCACTTGCTGCTTGAGCACAGCTTGTTGTTGCTGTTGCTGCAGCTTCTTTCTGCGCAACTGGTCGCGCTTCTCCAGCAGCTCTTTTATGAGCTTGTCCAGCTGCGCCTCCTCATCATCCTCTTTTTCGTCGTCCATTTGTACGACTTCCTCGTCATCGACCGGTAAGTCCTTGAAGGAGTTTCCCTCTCCGACGTACCGGCCCTCTCCTCCATCATACTCATAAGAGCTGGAGTGTGCTCCGTCATCATCGGATGCAGCCACCGATGATGCCACACTATGGCCTGCCAAGTTTAACCTTCTTTTGGCTGAAAGGTTCGGCTTCGGATTTAACTTCCGCCGGCGTTTTTCCACTGTCCTATACTCCTCGCTTACAGTTACTGCTGGCGTTGTAGCGAGAGCTTTTATTGTTGGCGTTGTTGTTGTTGCTGTTGTTGTTGTTGATGTTTTTGTTGCTGGTGTTGCCTGCGAAGATCCCCGCCTGGGCAACGCGGAACCCGCTGTTGGGCTTGGTGTCATGGCATTTAAAGCTGCCTTTGGCATACAAGCTGCCGCTGTTTTTGTGACTGCTGTTGCAGCCTTCGTTACTGCTGTTACTGCTGTTGTTGCTGCTGTTGTTGCTGCTGCTGTTGTTGCTGCTGTTGTTGCTGCTAATTTTGTTGCCGGCTCACGTGTTCGCACCACACGTCGCAACGGCACACCCACACCCGTAAGCGGGACCACCGATTTTCCGGGGTCCATCGCCTGATAATGCGGCACTTTTTTTTTGTTTATTTTTGTGTCTCTATCACTATATTTCCGATAAAAAAATAAAATTAAAAAATTGAAGACTGGCCGAGAATCGAACCCGAGTCTCCGGCGTCAAAGTCGGACGCCTAGCTTACTAAGCCAACTTTGGACTTAAAAAACACTTGGCTAAATCGCTGTTATAATCGATACACTATCCTTTTTCCCGCTGAACACTAACTAGCCGACCTATCTCGATGAGAGCTGCGGAACGACTGAGAGTCAGACACTCAGACTACTAAGCTAATCAACTATTAGAATTTCGATAGGCAAATTAGCACTATTTCTTGTCTAACTTTTTTGCTCTAAATCTTCCGTAACTAGCCGTCCTGTCTCTTCGAGAGTTGCGGAACGACTGGAGTCTGTGGCTTCTTCTTGAACAGGTGGACGATGTTCACTACTATCTGCTCGCTCATTATTATTATCACTATTGTGGTTATTTGCCTGACCGGATTTCATTACTGCAGCAGGGTTATCTACCAGTTGTGGTAAAATCTTATCCTGGCTTAAGCCTACACTAGCCCCAGGTGGAGTACGACTACCTATTGGCCTGGATTCCATTGCTCCTGAACGGGGAGTTGTATTTCGAAAAGTGGACGAATTTCTCAAATTACTTGGTCTTTCTCTAGAACGTGTATTTGGAACTCTATTATCCATAATAGGAAATTGCGGATTTTAAATACAACTTCAAAAGTTTTTAACTTTTAATATCTTTTAATAAATCTGTATTTAAAAAAAAAATGAATACCATGCATAATTTGGGGTCAACGCGGTTGGTGCTAAATTCGATATTAAATTAGATATTAAATTTGATAAGATTAGATACAATATGCTTAAGAGCAAGATATCTATCTTGTTAAACAGACGAACTGTACAAATCAATGCACACAATACGAACAAGACTGTATATAATTTCCCACAGATAAATAAGTTGTTCAGGAGGAAAGATCACAATGATATTCCTTGTGTTCGAATCTCCCAGACAGCAGAGAACAGACAGACAGTACTGACTGCTGGAATAAGTCCAGAAAGTGTCGCTTCAAACGATGATTTTTTCGTGGTCGAGGACCCACAGGAGAAAGTGGATTTGCTGGGCGCTTGTTTCGAGGCCGTGTATACGGTGAACAATCCTGTTCGCCGTAACCACGACATTGAGAATAGGGCTCTAGTGAGCCACTTCTATCTGCGCACCGAACTTGAGAATTGGCGATCTGAGAATAACGGATTCACCGTATTCACTGATGAAAACCATGCTAATGCAGTTGTCGCCAATGGCCGAGATGCATCGCACTTGTTCGTGTCGAAAGATGATCTTCTGTGCATCTTCGAGTCGCTAAAGAATAAATAGTCGGCGGGGATGGATGGTGTCCCAAACGTCGTATTGAGACACCTGCCTTTGGAGGCTGTAGATATTTTCACCACGCTGTTTAACAATGCGCTGAATAATGCACATTATCCGGCGCATTGGAAGGTAGCTGTGGTACACCCTATCCCGAAAAAATGTAAAGATAGGACGAACCCTGCCAATCTCCGGTCAATTAGCTTGCTTCCGAATATTAGCAAGGTCTTTCAAAAGGTTGTCAATAGAGCCCTGTTAAAGTGGGTCGAGGACAATAACATAATCCCGGACAACCAGTTTGGTTTCAGGGCGAGGCATGACACTATTCATGCCGCGTCGAAACTGGTTTCCGACATTCAGTGGAATAAATGCAAGAGCCAATGCACGGGTGCTTGTCTGGTTGATTTTGAGAAGGCTTTCGACACCGTATGGTTAGAGGGACTTTTCTACAAGTTGACCAGGCGGGGGATGCACAAACCTTTGCTATATGTAATTTATAATATGCTTATGGGAAAGAAGTTCGTTGTCAAATGTGGCAACGTGACTTCGAGCAGAGTCTTTGAAATTAAAAACGGTTTACAGCAGGGGGCGGTCAATTCTCCGATCCTGTTTAACATTTACACGAGTGATCTGGTGGGTTCACTCAGACATGCTATAGCGTATGCCGACGATTTGGTGGCATACAGATCAGGTCCTAAAATCGAGTTCATTAATATCCTTTTGCAGCGTGACTTCGATCAAATTAAGCGATATTGCGACGACTGGAAGTTGAAAATCAACTTTCAGAAGACGGAAACAATCTTGTTCAGAACTCCATTGGCTGGGGCCTCTAGGGATACCAGAAAAAACTGGAAGAAATTGGCCATTATTGGACAAAATGGGCAGCCATTGGCGGTGAGAAGCGTAGTTAGATATCTGGGTATCTGGCTTGACCAGTATCTGTATTTCGATAGACATATAGTTGCTTGTCTTGCTGGGGCCAAGAAGGCTTATGCTCTGACAAGGAGACTGTTTCATAGCAGTCAACTTGACTCTAGAGTGAAGGTCATTTGCTACGTGGCCCTTATAAGGCCGATCATCGCTTATGGTTGTCCATTGTGGTTTAATATAGCGCCTAGTTATATGGAAAAGATTCGGGTTTTGGAGAGACAATGTCTTAGGACCTGTCTCCGGTTGTTCCGAACGCCCGAATCCAACTATATAAAATACTATCCCAACAAGGTCCTATACGATGGGGCTCAGTTGAATAGGATTGACAATTTCCTCATTAAGGTCACTCGAAGGCACGTTGCAAGGGCGATGGCCAGCGACAATAGTCTGATATTTGGGGCTTACTACCCCAATGAAATGTACATAGAGAGTACGCTCCGGTCAGGCTTTATCCCACCAGAGGCATTTATCCATATTGATTCAAAAGGGCTGGTACAGACGAGGGATGGTATCCCGGTCTTATACCATCGCTTCCGCAGCGCGAGAGATAAGCGGCTCCTCCATGACGGGGACGTCGCCAATGCTCATGAGCTCCTCCGTTTTAGTACCGCAATATCGGAGAGGGATAGATTCGACACGGAAAAGCAATTCGCCGAATTTTGATGGCTTGTTGAGGGGGGAGGGGTCAACATGCCCTCCCAGGACGGTGCGTTACTCTAGGTAACATCCTCTTAGCTTATAAGTTAGATTAAGTCAGCTAGGGCGTTTTTGGGAGAGACCGGGCTCGCCAACGTGTGGTGGTGCTTCCGGGAGTTGACTGACGCTGTAAGGCTTCAGTCGGCTCACGGCGGCGCGTGTGCACGTTGACGACTGCCAGGCGCTCGGAAAGCAATTGGGATTTTGACCACTTGTTGCGCAAGGCAACGAGTGCTCAGAAGCCTAATTATAGTTAGAATATGCTAAGTAGTTTAAGTAAGTAGAGTAGGTAGTTTGTAATTTGTTTTTTTTTATATAAAAATATTATAGATTCCGAGTTTTCTTAACAATTTTCTCGATGAAAACATAATTATGTAAGATTAGTTCGTAAAATAGTTTTTAGGCCGAAAGGCAATAATTATAAGATATAGTTAAGTTTAGGGCGTCCGCATAAGGATCAATAATCTAGAATAAGTATCCTGTTAATTTTAAGTTAGATTTAATCATTTTTGTCTAGTATGTAAGTTGATATAAGCTAATAATTAATAAAAATGAATTTAAAAGTACTGTATATAATTTGATCAGTCGTTCCGCAACTCTTTTAGAGACAGGTCGGCTAGTTAGTGAAGATCGTAAGCGGAAAAGTGTTTAATTATTGGTGATTAGCCTAGTATTTTTATTTGTGTAATTGGCTTGGTAGTCTGAGCCTCTGCCTCTGACGCCAGAAGCGTGGGTTCGATTTCCAGCAGAATTTTAATTTTTATAATTTATTAAGAAACGGTGATAGAAACATTTAATAAAAGTGCAAAAAAAAAGTGTGAAAAGTTCCGTACGGTGTAGGATGGACCCCCGGAAAACGGTGGTCCCGCGTACGGGTGTGGGCGTGCCGTTGCGACATGTGGTGCAAACACGTGAGCCGGCAAAAAAATCATCGCCTGTAATAACACCAACAACATCAAGAGCATCATCAACACCAAAAACAGCAGCAACCGTAGCAGCAGCAGGAACAACAACAGCAGCAGCAGCAACAATATCAGCAGCGTGTATGCCAAATGCATCAGCTGCAAGCATATTCAAAACTGCAACAACAACACCAACAACAACAGCAACAACAACGGGCCGGTCGTTGCCCAGACGAGTTCTTTCGCAGGCAATACCAAAACCAACAAAAACAGAAGTAGCAGCTGAAAAACCTGCTACAGAAGTAGCGAATGACGAGTTTCGTAAGGTGGAGAAGAGGCGACGGAAGGTAAATCCGAAACCGAATCTTTCTGCCAAGAGAAGGGCGAACCTGGTAGGCCCTAGCGTAGCATCATCGGTGGCTGGTACCGTTAATTACTAAGAATTTTTATGTTAAGAGGCTTTCTGCCAGTAAACATGTAATTATGTGTCATGATATTGAGGAGTACCAGAGAGTGCGCACCGCCTTGGGAGAGGTAAAGACCGAGTACTTTACGTACACCCCAAGGGAGAAAAAGCTTAAAACCGTGGTATTAAAAGGAATCGATCCCTCAATTAAAACAGAGGAGCTCGAAAAAGAGCTTAAGAATTTTGAAAGCGACGACCTCAAGTTCGTGGGGGTCAAGCCGTTTTCCTCGGCTGTGGCAAGTGGTGGTAACCGTTACTTACCATTTTTCCTGGTCCAGCTTACTCCTGACAGCAAATTTGACAGGCTGCGAAATATCCGTTTCCTGTACTATCATGCTGTAAGATGGGAGAAATTAAAACGGTCAGATCGCATACTTCAATGTATGCGCTGCCAAAGGTTCGGGCACGCCGCAGCTAACTGTAACATGCAGTTTAGATGCGTCAAGTGCGATAAGGACCACATACATGGTGAATGCTCTCTAGGTAAGGAGAGAGTCGAAGACCTGAGTGTACTCTCCTGTGTGCTCTGCAGGAACTCTGGGCATCCCGCCAACTTCAGGGGTTGCCCAAAGTACCAAGAACTGAAAAAGCGAGTCCAGGCCCGCAAACAGCAGTCTGAAGGCGATAGGCGTCAGAAGAGTCGCTCGTTCACAAATTTTGTGGCACCCAACGTGTCCTTTGCCCAAATGGCAGCTGGACCGGGTCAAGCTCAAATAACATTAAACCAGCCAAAGGTAGCCCAAAAGGCACCAGAGGTGGATCTAGACTTAAAATCGATCCTTCTGTCTCTGCACGGAAAGATCGATAAGTTCCAGAAACAGTTAAATGAACAAGCGGCCCGAATTGACTTTATCTATTCGGAGTTGTTTGTGGGGTCTGGTGTGCCATAAATCTAATGGCTACGCTGGATGAGGGAAACTTAAAGATCCTTGCTGTGAATGTTAATTCACTAGTCAGGATCGAGAAAAGAACGTCACTTGCCAATTTGTTGAAAACCGAAAACCCGGATGTGCTTTTGGTTAGCGAAACTAAGCTAAATCAGAAGCACAAATTGGGATACAAAAATTATCATGTAATAAGAAGAGACCGGCCTCACTCCACTCAAGGAGGTGGGGTTGGAATCTTAATTCGAAAAGGCCTGCGCCATAGGGTTATATATAGCGGGGACGTGCGTAGGTTCCAGTTGTTGGAGGCATGCATCATATGCATTCCTCTCCATAGCCGGAGGAGAATGTATGTGGTGTCGCTTTACGCACCTGCTGCACCTCCACCAAACCAATTTATGACAGAGCTCGAGACACTTTTTCGTGGTCTGCAGCTGAACTCGGATGAGAATTATTACTTCTTGGCCGGAGATATTAATGCCAAACATGCGGCATGGGGAAATGTTACTGCAAATCCCAGGGGCAACCAGTTTCACGACTGGTGGCGCCTCAATATGATTGAGTACAACCTCGAGTTATACGCGACGGATATCCCTTCTTTCCCAAGAAGCGGTGCTTTCCTGGACTTGGCCTTAACGGACGCAAGACTTCAACTGACGAACATAGATCAAAACGCGCGGAACTGTTTGCGTGCGTTTGAGTACGATAGTGAACACTACGGACTCGCCGCCGCAATACGGATCCCGAACGAGCAAACGCTGCTGGAGGAGTACGAAGCAGTGTGTTCATTCGATTATCGGAGGGCACAATGGTCGCGCTTCTCCAGATTTTTAAAGCGAGATATACGTTCGAGTGGGATCGACCCACCGACAAACAGTAACATGACAAATGATGACATTGATCGGCATTTATTGCAAATGAACGACGCCATCAAACGAACTATGGAACGAACTATTCCTCGGGTAGGACGTTCCGACGACGACCAGACAGAAAAGTACAGAAACCCTACAATCGACGCACTATACCGACAGAAAAGTAGACTGCTCTCGAGGCTTAAACGGCTGTACAGGCAATTTACTGATCGCAACGACCCGGAGGTAAGGATGCTGAATTCAGAGATCCGAATCCTGAAACAGCTGATAAAAGAAAATTACAGAAAATCTGTAAGTCTGTATTGGGGCAATAAAATTCGGGCTATTAAAACCTGTAGTCCGAATATGTTCCCACAGATAAATAAGTTGTTCAGGAGGAAAGATCACAATGATATTCCTTGTGTTCGAATCTCCCAGACAGCAGAGAACAGACAGACAGTACTGACTGCTGGAATAAGTCCAGAAAGTGTCGCTTCAAACGACGATTTTTTCGTGGTCGAGGACCCACAGGAGAAAGTGGATTTGCGGGGCGCTTGTTTCGAGGCCGTGTATACGGTGAATAATCCTGTTCGCCGTAACCACGACATTGAGAATAAGGCTCTGATGAGCCACTTCGATCTGCGCACCGAACTTGAGAATTGGCGATCTGAGAATAACGGATTCACCGTATTCACTGATGAAAACCATGCTAATGCAGTTGTCGCCAATGGCCGAGATGCATCGCACTTGTTCGTGTCGAAGGATGATCTTCTGTGCATCTTCGCGTCACTAAAGAATAAAAAGTCGGCGGGGATGGATGGTGTCCCAAACGTCGTATTGAGACACCTGCCTCTGGAGGCTGTAGATATTTTCACCACGCTGTTTAACAATGCGCTGAATAATGCACATTATCCGGCCCATTGGAAGGTAGCTGTGGTCCACCCTATCCCGAAAAAAGGTAATGATAGGACGAACCCTGCCAATCTCCGGTCAATTAGCTTGCTTCCGAATATTAGCAAGGTCTTTGAAAAGGTTGTCAATAGAGTCCTGTTAAAGTGGGTCGTGGACAATAACATAATTCCGGACAACCAGTTTGGTTTCAGGGCGAGGCATGACACTATTCATGCCGCGTCGAAACTGGTTTCCGACATTCAGTGGAATAAATGCAAGAACCAATGCACGGGTGCTTGTCTGGTTGATTTTGAGAAGGCCTTCGACACCGTATGGTTAGAGGGACTTTTCTACAAGTTGATCAGGCGGGGGATGCACAAACCTTTGCTATATGTAATTTATAATATGCTTATGGGAAAGAAGTTCGTTGTCAAATGTGGCAACGTGACTTCGAGCAGAGTCTTTGAAATTAAAAACGGTTTACAGCAGGGGGCGGTCAATTCTCCGATCCTGTTTAACATTTACACGAGTGATCTGGTGGGTTCACTCAGACATGCTATAGCGTATGCCGACGATTTGGTGGCATACAGGTCAGGTCCTAAAATCGAGGTCATTAACATTCTTTTGCAGCGTGACTTCGATCAAATTAAGCGATATTGCGACGACTGGAAGTTGAAAATCAACTTTCAGAAGACGGAAACAATCTTGTTCAGAACTCCATTGGCTGGGGCCTCTAGGGATACCAGAAAAAACTGGAAAAAATTGGTCATTATTGGACAAAATGGGCAGCCATTGGCGGTGAGAAGCGCAGTTAGATATCTAGGTATCTGGCTTGACCAGTATCTATATTTCGATAGACATATACCTGTCTCCGGTTGTTCCGAACGCCTGAATCCAATTATATAAAATACTATCACAACAAGGTCCTATACGATGGGGCTCAGTTGAATAGGATTGACAATTTCCTCATTAAGGTGACTCGAAGGCACGTTGCAAGGGCGATGGCCAGCGACAATAGTCTGATCTTTGGGGCTTACTACCCCAATGAAATGTACATAGAGAGTACGCTCCGGTCTGGCTTTATCCCGCCAGAGGCATATATCCATATTGATGCAAAAGGGCTGGTACAGACGAGGGATGGTATCCCGGTATTATACCACCGCTACCGCAGTGCGAGAGATAAGCGGCTCATCCGCGGCGAGGACGTCGCCAATGCTCATGAGCTCCTCCGTTTTAGTACCGCAATAGCGGAGAGGGATAAATTCGATACAGAAAAGCAATTTGCCGAATTTTGGTGGCTTTTTGAGGGTGGAGGGTTCAACATGCCCTCCCAAGACGGTGCGTTACTCTAGGTAACATCCTCTTAGTTTGTAAGATAGATTAAGTTAACTAGGGCGTTTCTGGGAGGGGCCGGGCTCGCCAACTTGTGGTGGTGCTTCCGGGAGGTGATTGATTCTGTAAGGCATCAGTCAGCTCACGGCGGCGCATGTGCACGTTGACGACTGCCAGGCGCTCGGAAAGCAATTGGGATTTTGACCACTTGTTTCGTAATGCAACGAGTGCTCAGAATCCTAATTATAGTTAGAATATGTTAAGTAGTTTAAGTAAGTAGAGTAGGTAGTTTGTAATTTGTTTTTTTTATATAAAAATATAAAATTTGATAAAGATGCCGAGTTTTCTTAAAAATTTTCTCGATGAAAACATAATATGTAAGATTAGTTCGTAAAATAGTTTTTAGGCCGAAAGGCAATAATTATAAGATAGAGTTAAGTTTAGGGCGTCCGCATAAGGATCAATAATCTAGAATAAGTATCCTGTTAATTTTAAGTTAGATTTACTCATTTTTGTCTAGTATATAAGTTGATATAAGCTAATAATTAATAAAAATGAATTTAAAAGTAACTGTATATAATTGGCAACTATAGGTAACATAGTAGCAATATAGTTCAGTGTAATAACTACCAGACAATGGATTATACTATAAAAGAATTAGGATTTATATATTGTAAAGATATTCACATGCACAACTTATCTCACGAATAAAATTTGACCAATATGAATACAAAAATTAGTTCATCTCTTTCTGATATGCTATAGTCGCAACACGGATTACAATTAAAACTATGAATATGCCGGGACTATACTAATGAAAATCATACTCAACTTGAACTGCCAAGAGACACAATAGAACACTCTACAATTGCTGGAGCTTAGCTAAAAGCTCTATAGCTAGCCTGCATAATCTTTGTAGTGACGTTGTTAATGCCTCGAAGTATATCTATTGTTAGAACATGTTTAATGCAAAAGAGAAACAAGCAAGCAGCCTCCATTAAGCAAAAAATACCAACAAGTGAACTTCCTCAATACTTCATTGAAAACGTACACGTACTTTAAAATACATCTGTTGGTATAGATATATCACATTTCGATTAAAGATAAATAAACTTGCGCAATACTCCTATAAAATATTTCGGTCATCGAATTTAGCAATCTACCACTTGGTGGTGCGGCATGGCACAATACTGACAAAAAATAAAGTATGTCATTGCTGTATAAATGAGATCGAATATTTCTAAAAAAAAAAAAAATAGACACAGGAAAATAAATACATACTTACACTTCCATAACAATGAAAATCATATGGCATGACCAGAGAGTCGATAATGCGAGATCCTACCTTTGTTTATAAACTTTATAGTATTATCACCATTGTATATGAACTTTATAGTATTCTCACTTCGTGTATACGACCATTGCATATGAACTTTATAGTATTCTCACTTCGTGTATACGACGATACGCCACCAAACGCCGTAAAAAAGAACCTTCAGAAAGCTTTTATGCATTTTTGTAGTTATTTCTGTTGTCTTTTCCCATTCTCGTTTATATTTGCAGTGCGTACTCTTTAGTACTATTTCCTATGATAATAAAGAAGATTTCCAAAAGTGTGTGTTTTGTCACTTTAATTTCTCTTTACTTCTCATGATGGGAATTGGTGAGAGGTGTGGGGTATACATATTTAATTATGCATTTTGGTAGTTATTTCTGTTGGCTTCCATTACCGTTAATATTTGCAATGCATACTCTGCATCATCCTCCTACTCATATTCCCAGCACGAGAATGGTGTAGAACTAGATTATCATGATTTGTTGCGGGCGAATGCGCACTGGTGGCGTACCGTCGTTTACGCACGGTTGCACTACTATAAGGTTTATATACAATGATGCAGGTAGTGGTGGTGGTTGGCAAAGCAGGTTTCGTGTAGATTTATGGTATATTTTTTGTTTGCTTTGATGGAAGGGGTATGTTATGTTTTCTGGATTTTAACACAATTGGTATGTGTGTGTATGATCGTTGAAGGAGAGTCGCATTTCAGCAGTGAACATTCTCAAATGTTTTTTTTTTATAATTCATACGAGTATTGCAAGTGAAAAGCAGATATTCATATTTAATGGTAGGGGCGATGGTGGATGAAGAGAGGTGGGATAATTGTAGTTGGGTAGATTGATGGTATATTATTTGTTTGCTCTGATCAAAGTTTTTGGGGTAGGTTATGGCATATTGCAATTAGAACAAAACCTGCACCAGTTGTTGTATTTTATACAATTGGTGTGTATATGTTAAGATCCGCGAAGGAGATTCGCATTTCAGCAGTGAGGCATATCATATTTGCATGTGAAAAAAATTAAGTGAGGCAGAGATAAGATAAGACAAGTTAGAGTGTGTGTACGAGCGCGTGCCCTGCTTGTAATAATAGCTGCCGTAGGTTATTCATGAACAACTCAAATTGGTTTATTTATTGGTTCATCAAATAAAAAGGGCATTCATTCATAATCGGTATTCAAAATCATATTAGGTTCATATTTCGTTTGCATTATGTTACACAATCGAATCTCCGAATATAAACAGAATTTTTTCATTTGGTTTTGCACAAGCACCTGAGTGCCTCAGTTTGGGCAGCTAAATATCATTGATTTATGTATTCTTTTTGATACCTACTTCTTTTGATACCGTCATACCGACCACTAGCGGCCGATATACTTAATGCAAATTACGGTTTCAGGATGTCCCAGTAGGTACAAAATAAATGAAGTATAATTTAAATTTATCTTTTGAAGTAGGTAGGTACAATTATGAAATTTTATAGGTAGGTACCCAAATGCATTAAAATATTGAACTCCATCAAACGCATGGTTAGACGTATCGCATGTTATAGAAACCCACATTTTTTATTCTAGCCTCGTTAATACCTCAGCCAGAAAAAATATAAGTTTCATATGTATGTATATACATACAGTGCAATCTTCCTTGAGGGGACATTAATGGTGCACATTTTTGTCCGCTTAAGAGAGTTTACCGTTTAAGGAAAATTAAAACAACTTATCCATCTTTAAGCTAAAAAGAAAAGTCTTCATATTCACTTATGTATGTATATACAAAGATGGTATATTAATTGTTGGCTCTAATGGAAATTTGGGGTAGGTTATGGCATATTGCGAGGAGGCCGTAGGATGTTTGCTGGTACGAGTATTTAATACAAACTGCTAGGAGTGTCAGTAGAAAAGCCTTATTACGATGTTGGGAATGAAAGGGTTTTCATGCTGTACGATTATCCGCATCTCTTCAAGAGCGTGCGGAATATATTGTTACAGCACAAAATCATAATTTCAGGAGAAATTATAGATTGGAACGTAGTTGTTAAGCTGTATGAAGAAGACTCGAAAGGAGTTTTGCAAGTCTTCTTCAAGCTTACTAAGAGCCATGTTTGCCCAAATGGTTTTGAAAAACTATCGGTTAAACTGGCAACACAAATATTCAGCGCCAATGTAGCTGCCGGAATTTTGTATGCAGTGAAAGCAAACTGCTACAAAACAGTTGAGGAACAGAAAGTTGCCGAATCAACAGCAACTTTCATACAAAAAATGAATGACTTGTTCGACAACCTGAATAGCGACAGACTAAGTTCCAGGAATCCAAGTCGTCAGCCAATTTCAGATTCGACCGACACACTTAAGTCAATACGAAATGCTCGCCAGTGGATAAAAACGTGGGAATATATCGGAAGACTGCAAAAACCTCCTTGCTTTTTCGGCTTGGAGCAGACACTGCTAGGAATTGAGATGATGTGGACACATCTTAAGAGTACTGAGCAGAAGTTTCTCCTGACTGCGCATCTTAACACAGATCCAGCAGAGAACTTATTTTCGATGGTGCGGACAAATAGGGTATCGTATGAGAAAAACCGCTCGGCTTACAGATTCATAAGAAATCTTAAGCAAATTATATTTAAAAATTTAAAATCTTCAGATCATTCGGGCTATGAAGATTCTGGAGCAGAGCTATTGCTGGATGAAGCAGATCGCGAAGAACTGGATATTGAGCGGGCAGCGAATAAAGAATTTTCAGTTGAAGTCCCATTAGAAGACCACATCATGGAGACCGATATTTTAAACAATATCGAGTACGATGACGCAGATGAAGACTACGCAAGGAACAACACTATAGAAACAGTACTAACGAAAGGATGTTCAGAGAAGCTACAGGAAGGAGCCTTGACGTTCTACGCAGGATTTGCAGCGTTTAAGTTATGGAACAAGATTAATTGCGAAGCCTGCACGCAATTTATGATCGATGAGACAAATTCTTATCGATAACAAGCCTTGTTAATACGTCTCAAGGCTTATGAGACCACACAAACTGTGTCAGAGTTTGGGAAGCTTACGGTGCCTACTATAAGCTTCGAAAATACTGCGAAAAGAATAAAGGAGCTATTCGAAACAGTTTTTCCGGTGGACCGCAAACAAGCAAACTTGGTTGAAAACCTCATGTCTCAGATGATAAACCAGTTGGAACTGACAGAAACCATGACGTGTAGCAATTATGGACACAACGAAGACATCGTTAAATTTATTTTAATCGGACTGATTAAATTTACAATAAAAAAAAAACAACAAGGATTTAAGGCTGCCAAACTTTAAGGATAAGCATCATGTAAATAAATATCTATAAATAAAGTTATATTTTAATAAATGAATGGGTGTGTTTTTCTGATTTTCATATATTAATATTTATATGTACTCATATTTATTTTTATTTGTTTTTAGTTATGGTAATATTAATATATAGTTTATTTATTTTTTATATATACTTTAGGTATACGCTTTTGGTTAAAGGACCCTATGCGTTGTTATTTTACGTAATATTTTATTTATTTATTTATGAACTATGCGCGAGGAGTAGGCCTAATGGGGATACCTCGGTGAAAAAAAAACGCATCAAATGTTCCACCTCCTGGGTGATGCGGAAGAGAACAGACTTGTGTTTTTTTTAGCACCAACCACAGCATTAAAAAAAAATTTAAATAAAATATTCAATGCTGTGATTGGTACCTATGCCTCGAATATCCAAATTGGTTAAATGAACATTTCTTTATCTTTAAACTACATACATAATATTCTCAGTATTTGTTTTTTTTTTCTTTTAAGAAAGCAATGAAAACATATATTTTTGCATGTCTGAATAGGTAGGTAGTTTGTTTGACATTCATTCAAATAATAAAAAAAAAAATGTAAATCGATAGGTGAGCTGCCTCTAACAGATATACGTATCCAACAGCGTGTTCGCTTATAAATATCTGATAAAAAACAAATCGAATATTTCTGAATCAATTACAAAAGAAATGATAGAAATCGGTGAATTTTTGGACGAGATATACCCAAAATAGCAAGAGTCTAAAAAACCATAAACTCATAATTTCTTTACTTCTTACATGTTCAGTAGGTAAAGTAAAGGAACAAGACCAAACTGTGGTGGATACCGGGCCACAAAGGTTTTGAAGACAACGAAAAGGCCGACGACGGGTTGCGATATCACCTAAACATAATGAAAATAGTTGACTCTGCAGAATGCCGGCTATGTCTTGATGGAAGACGAAACAGCTGAACACATTCTAGGTGAATGTTCGGCCTCAGAGAACAACTGAGTTCCGAAGATATAAAGAAGTGGTCTGCTGGTAGCATTATCCGCTTTATACGGAAAGAAGAAATACTACTAGCTTAACATATTTCTGGCCCAGACGGTACAAACGACCTCATAGGTCGCAGTACCTTTTTCTTCGCCTTGGCGAACCAGAAGCTAAAAAAAAATATATTGCAAATTTCAGCAGAACCATTTACCACAGGGCATGACAACTAATAATAGAACGAAACGAGGAGTAGGCCGTCTGATTAAAGCTCGGTGATTAAAAACACGTATATCTAATGTTACAACATGGGTAATGCGAAAGAGAACCAATCAAGCAACCTTCATTAGAAGCAAAAAACACAAACAAGTGACCTTCCTCAATGCTTTATTGCAAAGGTGCAGGGACTTTAAACAACGAAAATTCGTATTATCCATATAAATATTCATCGTGTAGGTACCTATTGACCAATAAGTGGTGGTGCAGCATGGCACAATACCGACACAAAATAAATTATGTCATTGCTTTATAAATTAGACTGAATATTTCTAAATCAATTACAAAAAGAATGATATAAATCGGTACATTTTTCGACAAGATATAGCCAAAATAGCGAGAATCTAAAATGCGATAAATTCCTAATTTCTCATTTGAAAGAAAAATACCCAAATCAAATTTTATTAAATTTTTCGTTTCAAACGAATCGCCCCTTCCATCCAGAGAGTCGATAATGCGAAATCCATTACCCATACAAATAATAACTTACTTGGTTTCCATCATCAACCTCTGCTACTTGCAAAGCATACGTACATGAACATGCTACCTGCGCTGCCTACGCCTATGCTCCTTCTTACAATGAAAAAAAAAATTCATACACAATGGAATTAAATTCGTTCGGCGGAAAGATTCGAGAGAGACAAACCGGTTTATTTGGTCTTGCTTTCTTCGTTTTCAAAGTGTGTATTTAAAATGAAGATGACAGCAAAAGTTTAGACACAAACATTCTAGCTCAATTCATAACGCCATCTGCATTTAGTCGGCTAAAACAAAAAATTCGACATGATGGCACTACTATAAAGTGTATATACAATGACTGTCGGATCACACAACCACATCAACAACATCTTATCATCATTTTCATTATTTCATTCTTGTATTAAAAAATAACAAAAACTATCCCTTGAAATCATAAGATCATAAAGTTAACATATATTGAACTCAAATTGTTTATCGAACTTAAATTCAAATTTAGCGCCAAAAACCCAATGTTCGCCATAATTTTTAAATATGAATTATGTACCAAAACTATGTAAAACTCTTTTGTACTAAACAACGCTTCACAAAAATCTATTGGCAAATAAAAAGTCACTTGTCGTTGTACTTTCACGCTGATCGGAGCTTTCTTTTTCTTCTCTTTCGTCGTCGTCGTCGTTTTCGATCGCTTTGCTTGATCTGCGAAATTTGTAAGTTTCGACTTCATACATTATCAAGGATAGTGAATCTTTTGTGTCGTCGAAAATTAATCTTTTAAAAATTCGAACTTTGCGATCAATTCAAATCCGCGGGAATTTTCCTACAACGAAGTAAATTTTCCCAAGGAACGGCCGAAAAAATCTTCGACCGTACATTTTGGCGACCGTGACAGGACTCTAACCTGCAATCTTCAGATAGAATTGTAAAAAATTAGAGGCCCTTGATTAAATTTCATTTAAAAAGTGCATCAAAAAATTGTAAAAACTCTCAAACAATATAAACGTGGAACAAAGACTTAGCTGTTTCGGTAACGGTCATTTACGGTAACATACGGTAACGGTAAAATACGGTATCGGTCGCGTGTGCAAATGCTCAGGCGGGTTCCAGTTACACAGGAGGACAACCTTAAAGGACCATTACTAGACGCAAGGGGAATACCCTAGTCTTTATCAGAAGGAAATATCTCTCACAGGCAAAGAGAAAACCGGAACGAGGACTCAATCCAAAAGAAGAAGGGAAATAAGTATAAATATATTCCCTATCAGGTATGTGCCCATCTCTATTTTCTTTATTCGAACGTGTGCAAAAAATTTAAATCGCTCAACTTCAAATTGCGAAACTCCAACTTAATTGCGAAGTGACACTTGGAACACGCACATTCGAAATAAAGGGAATTATATTACATGCAAAGTAGTTAGCACTTACATCTTATTGATTTGTGAAACAACATGTACTCTTCGTTATAATCATCGTTCATCGAGTTCATATCAAATTAATTACTTCGATAAGCAATACGCGCATAGGCGATCCGCGAAGCATACCATCCACATTAGAAAATTATAATCCACAAAAGAAAGAATTATTCTCTATACCCCCTCACATCACCACCCTCGCTTCTCTTCGTTACGCTTGCTTAGCACACTTGCCCTTATCGTTCGTTCGCTTTCATTCGTTGTCGCCGTTCGTACAGCCAGCATCGCTCAACTTGATCATCGTCGCGCCAATGCCAGCTTAACGTACATAGAGTCCACATTGAAAAAAAAAAAAAAGCTTTTCAAATAAAAACATTTCGTCGATACACATTACACTTTCCTTTAATTTTCTTATGGGCCGTCGTCTCCTTCGTTCATAAGTTCTTAATAACTTACATCAGAGTCATAATCAAATTGATAATTGCTGTGCTTTGGTCTGGGTCGCTTCTAAAGTTTTGTTGTTGTTGCTGGTACATCAATTACAACTGCTGCTGTTCATTCAAATTCTGCCGTTGCTGCTGGTTCGCCTCCATTCATCATCGGTTTTATCATAACCAGCGACCACTTATCTGTTGTATATCAGACAGGAAATAGAAACACAATCGCAGGATAGTTCAGCTTACGTCCCACAAGAAAATACTTTCTACGTGAATTTTTCTTGCGAACATCGATTAAAACTCATCTTCCTGTTGGTTCTAACTTGGTTTGAAGGTATTTGCATTTTGCCACAATGTCTCTTGATAGTTTGAAGACCTCTCGCGCCTCAACCAAAGGAAGCATAACGCGAATTAAAAATTTGATCGAAACCAAAACATTGTCGTTTACGGAGTTGGAATGCCGTTTGGGAATTGTCGAGTCATATTTTAAGCAGGCGCTGGCTTACCAAACGCAAATTGAGGGATTGGAGCCTTCAGACACTGGTCGTAGCGAGCTGGAAGAAGTTTATGTTTCGACAAAGTCAAAAATTCTATCGCAAATGGGAAACGAAAGAAGAGGCAGTGCTCTTGAAACCACTATAAGCATTCCTCAGTCAGTCAACCATTTACCATTCGCTAAATTGCCGCGAATCAGTGGCAAGTACTCAGAGTATAAGAACTTCATCAACACATTTATGAAGCGCGTTCACAACGATTCAACGCTTTCAAGAATTGAGAAATTCAATCATCTGTTAAATTGTTTAACAGATCAGGCTCTAGGAACCGTTAAAACTTTTCAAATAACTGAAGAGAATTATGAAAAGGCACTGGATAGGTTAAAGGAGCGCTACGATAACGATTGCCTTATTTTCTTAGAGTACATTTCGCAATTGTTCGAGTTGCCAAAAGTTCAGAAGGCATCTGCTACTCATCTAAGAGATCTTGTTGACAACGTGTCTGCACTCTTTAATTCGCTTCAATCCATCGGATCTGAATCACAAATATGCAATGCAATCATAATCCATATTGCAATGTCAAAAGCGGATTCTGAGTCACAAGCAAAGTGGGATGAGCAGCTACAGTACAAAAAGCTGCCGACGTGGAATGAGTGCTCATACCATTTAAGTCGACGTTGTCAGTTTTTAGAGGCTCGGGAAAGTAAGACAATTCGCGTCGATACCGGCAAGAAACAGTTTAGCAAATCAAAATCAGTTCAATATGAACATGCTCCAAAGACTTCACTTACAATAACCCAGCAATATTGTTCGTTTTGCAAAGATAGTTCGCATACTATAACCGGGTGTTCAGCCTTTGCTCAGCTATCTTCCATCGACCGTTTCACCAATATAAAGAAGCTCGGTTTATGCATAAATTGTCTTCGGAAGGGGCACAATGTTGCCAAATGTTCCTCAACCTATAAATGTGGAATTTGCAGGCAAACTCATCACACGCTGCTTCATCGGCCGAACCAGTCGGTGAATATTACTACATCACAGGAGCCATCGGGTCCTTCTTCTTTATCGACTTCCTCAGCGGTGGTAAACTCGGTAGTGGAAAGAGACCTAACTCAGGTCATATTAGCAACAGCCATAGTCCTTGTGAGGGACGCATCCGGAGGTTTCCAGGTAGGAAGAATCCTACTAGATTCAGGTTCACAGGTGAATATGATCAAGGAACGTTTTGCTAGAAGCTTAGGTCTTCCAACCCAACGAAAAAATGTAGACATTCAAGGAATAGGCTTAATAGAAACAAAGATTGGTTTCACCACTCAAACTACGATTAAGTCCCGGTACTCACCATTTCAGTTAACCTTAGATTTCTTGGTTTCACCAACAATTACTGGTTACCAACCTGATCCATCATTAAATATCGACAACTGGAACCTTCCCAAAAATCTGGAGCTTGCGGATGAACAATTCAATCGATCGGCGCCTATCGATATATTGTTGGGAGCAGAAACATTTTTTGATTTGATGCTGGTGGGCCAAATTAAACTGGGATCTGAGCTACCATCACTTCAAAATACTCACCTAGGATGGATTGTTTCGGGGAAATACAAATCGTCAAATCCCAATCAATTTCGAACATGTTGTATCAGTTCCAATGACAGTCGTCTCGATCAATTTGTACAACGATTCTGGGAGCTCGAAGCAGTGTCTGGCAGAAAATTAAAATGGTCGGACGAGCAAATCGAATGCGAGGAACACTTCAAAAAATCGGTGGAAATAGTACTTAACGGAAGAATAATGCTGAAGCTTCCATTCAAACAAGACCCTTCGGTTCTTGGCGAGTCTTACGACATCGCTTTTCGTCGTTTTCTGGCATTAGAAGGTAGGTTAGCCAAGCAACCAGCACTGAGGTCTGCGTATGTCGATTTTCTTAAAGAGTACGAAACACTGGGTCATATGTCGATAGTCAAGAACCCAGACCTTAGCCGACCACATTTTTACTTGCCCCACCAATGTGTGCTCATACCAAATAGCACTTCAACAAAATTGCGAGTGGTGTTTGATGCATCTTGTCGTACCTCGTCAAACATTTCACTCAACGGTATATTGATGGTAGGTCCCACCATTCAAGAAGACATTTTTCTAATCTTACTGCGTTTTCGACTGCACAGATTTGCATTAACGGCGGATATAGTTAAAATGTATCGGCAAGTTTTGATACATCCCGAGCATCGCCGATTTCAATATATCTTGTGGAGGGAAACCGAGAACACGCCCATCAAAACGTTCGCACTGAATACGGTCACGTATGGAACGTCTTCAGCGCCATTTATGGCAATCAGATGTCTTCAATATTTGGGAGATAAGTACGAGTATCAGTACAAACTAGGAGCTGAAGCACTTCGCACGGATTTTTACGTAGACGATTTGATCACAGGAGCGGATGATATCGACTCCCTGAAACAGAAACAAAGCGAAGTCGTCAGTATTCTAAAGACCGCGGGCTTTAAACTTTCCAAGTGGCATAGCAACCACTCTTCATTCTCCACAGATCATATTGGAAAGGATCTACACATCAACGAATCAAACGTCACTAGCACGTTAGGAATCACATGGAATTCGCTCGATGACAACTTCTATTTTTCATATAATCCCACAAAAAATTATACATCCTTTACAAAAAGAATTATTAGTTTATTATTATGTTTAGTTCTTTATTGTTTCTTTAAAAACGTTACAAATAAATATGTTACCTGCGAAGCTTAAGGCTTATCTGCAGGTGATTGCGTTTCCCATTTCTAATTTGAATATTTGGAAGGAATACAATATTAGGTGAATCTAAGATTTCATGATAAAGTTTTAATATGTTTACAAAGAGGCATTTGAGTTTAGGAAATATACTTTCAGATCTTTTTTGCGTTTTTTAAAATTAACTATATTTTTCAGGTTTGCAGGTAGTGAGTTCATCAACGTTGGAATACAGTGGGCTAATTGTCTTCGTCCATATTTGTTAAATACTTCTGGTATTTCGAGAAGTTGTTGTGCTCGTCTTCTAGTATTCTGATTATGACGTATCGGTTGTTTGAAACGGGCGTCATCGTAGAACTCCAGAACAGCTGTCATCTTGAATATGCTCTTGACCTCTAGAAATTTATATGGGTTATTATTATTATATATAATTTTTACCAGACGTCGTTGGAGACTATGTATTTTGTCCAGGTGTGTTTTAGATGCATTTCCCCATGCCAAAATGCCGTATCGAATTCGCGATTCAGCCAGTGAGTGGTACACTTGCCTCTGGACATCTGTTGTAGTGTACTTCTTCAGGTAGACCATCGCAAAAACAGCACTTTTTAGCTGTAATCGCAAACGCTGAATGTGTTCGTGCCAAATGAAATGCTCGTCGATGATTATTCCCAAATACTTGATTGATTTGACTACCTCGATTGCTTCGCTTCTGTGTGTAGTTAAACAGCTTTCATTTTGATGAAAGATATTGATATCCGCTGGTCTCTGACTAGGTGTGCGTATGTGCATAATCTTTGTCTTTTCGGAGTTTATCACCAAGTTGTGATCGTGGCACCATCTTGACACTTTGTCGAATTCCTTTTGCATTATTGCTATCGCCGCTTCGAGTTTTTGGTGTTTGACCACTATGGCGATGTCATCTGCGTATGCAAAAGCAGTCGATTGTTCAAAAACTCGGAGAAGTTCATTAGTGAACAGAACGAACAATATTGGGCCAAGTTTGGAACCTTGTGGAACACCGTAAATGCTATTCTTTTCCTCGCTAACTGTGTTTTCAATCTTCACCTTAAATGTTCTTTCCGATAAATAGCTCTTTAGCCACTTTGCTGCTTTTCCTCTAACTCCAATTCGGAAAAGGCATTCAAGCAGCTTGTCGTGCACCAGGGTATCAAAGGCTTTACTGAAATCCACGTACATAACTAGCACGTGATGGTTTTTATTCAGACCGGTGGTTATAACGTTCGACATCTCTCCCAGTAGTCTTCCAGTGCTCTTTCCTTTTTGAAACGCATATTGGTTTGCTTGCAAAACGTTGTGCTTACATATAAAATTCTTTAGGCGATCAACAAAAATCTCCTCCATGCATTTTTCGACCACGGGTAATATCGAAATTGGCCTGTAGTTTCCAATTTCTGATTTTACTCCTCCCTTGTATACAGGTCGTACAATCGATGTTTTAAGCGCCCTTGGTATAAAACCCTGATCAAAACTTTGATTGATGATTTTCTTCACAATCGGCGCAAGAGTTAGAGCGTTATATTTCAGGTCAATTTGTCTAATGTTGTCTGCTCCAGGACCTTTATTTGGTTTTAAACAACACAACATTCTATAAACTTCTCCTTCACTTGCTTCCTTGAGGAACATAGAGTGGGCAATATTCCGGTTTTGATGTCTAGATGTTATTTCGTTACATCTGTGCAAAATGTTGGATACCTGTGTTGAGAAATGTTCGGCAAACTCATTTACAATTGTCACTATATCCTTTTTTCCGGCGAAGTTGTTGATAATTGTATTATCTATTGACTTTTTCCTTCTACCAAGAACTTCGTTGAGAACATTCCACGTTTTTCTGGGATCGTTATTTGCATTTATAAATTGCTTCTTATAGTAGCTCGATTTAAAAATTACTATGCTTTTACTAACACAGTTTCGAAAATACTTATATTCGCGTTGGAAATCTTCGTTTAGCGGATTGTTTTTCCACCTTCTATACAATGCATCTCTTCTTTTACACATTTGAACTACATCGGGTGTGATCCAAGGTTTGTACTGACGTATCTTTTTGTTTTGGCTTGTATTTGTTGATTGTGTATATATGTGATTCATTTTATCCACAAGTTTGCTGTAAAGGCATTCTAGGTTGGTTTCCTCACAGAGATTTTGCCAATCAGTTTCCTCAATCAAAAGATTTACACTCTGTTGTCCATGCACTTTGAGTACACCTTCAGTCCCGGTATCCTTAAATGCAGCATACATCAGTGCGTAGTGATCTGATATATCAGTTTCAATGACTGCAGACATAATTTCGCTGTTTGTAATGCTGACAAATAAGTGATCTATTAGTGTGGCGGTGTTTGTGCCAGGCACTACACGAGTACTTTGTTTTATAATGTTTGTTAATCCCTTTGTTGCCATCATTTCCAAGAAGAATTCTATCAATAGCGTCATCGCTTTTCGACCCATTAGGTCTTCTCTGTCCCATTATCGTCAAGGCAAAAATCATTTTGCAAAAGCTGTGGATGGACAAAGTCGATTGGGATGCGGCAATTCCCCAGTCGACCGACACGGAATGGCGGCAATTCATGTGCGACTTGCACTCAATTAAAAATTTGCCAGTTCCTAGATACGCTCTAGCTCCTTTCAAGAAATGTGTGCAAATACACGGATTCTGCGATGCGTCGGTCAATGCGTACGGATGTTGCATTTATCTGAGAACAGTCAACGTCGAAGGTTCCGTTTCGGTCAAATTGTTGGTAGCAAAGTCCAGAGTAGCGCCATCAAAAAGTAAACAAATTCCTCGTCTTGAACTTTGCGCTGCTCATCTATTAGCAAAATTATGGTCCAAAATTCAGTCAGTATTCGTGGATTCGTATTCTGAGGTAAATTTCTGGACAGACTCGTCTGTCGTTTTGCATTGGATTTCGACCCACACTTCCAAGCTAAGCACGTTTGTTGGGAACAGAATAGCGGAAATCCAGGAGACAACAGCCGGCATTAAGTGGAGACACGTTCCTACCGAATGTAACCCAGCGGACATATGTTCTCGTGGATGCACTGTGGAAGAACTTGTAGGGTCCAAGTGGTCAAACGGACCGTCGTTTCTGCTCGAATCCCCCGAAAAATGGCCCTTCAACCCAAAAATCTTACTGTCGTCGGATCAGGTATCGCTGGAAAAGAAAAGGACTGCGTTGGTAGGAAGTCGGATCATTAACAAGGACCTTCTTAACGTAATCGCCAACTGCAGCTCCTACATAAAACTTTTACATATTTTCGCCTACGTTTTAAGATTCACCAAGAGCCGCAAAGGCCGAAATACTTATAACACGATTGTCTGCAGCACCGAAGAGGTCGATGCGGCATTCAATACAGTAGTTTGGATTGAACAAACCAATCACTTTATGGATGAAATTAAAGCCATTGAAAAAGATTCTTCTCGACTTCAATAAAACACCAACTTTTCAAACTACGTTATAATATTTTTATTGGTTAGCTGAGCTAATTCGCTCCGAACGCTTTTGTGGTTTGACTACGAATGTCTTTTTCGATGGTTTTGGTTTTAAAGGAAAGGTTGAAAGTGGGTGTGTGGTGAGTATGAATGGGGTGGGGAAGGTTGACAATGAATTAGGACAGTGGACATCTTTTATTTGTGTGACGATTCAAATCTTAGGCGCCATCATTCCGGCCACGTTGATGCGTTGTAAACCGTCAATCTTCAGTTGGTAATGGTGCAATCTTCGTGATGGGCCGCCGAAAGCTTCCGGAACTGGTCCTCAATTGAACGACACGAACTTTGCCGTCGTCTCCCTTGATAATTTTGGTCACCCTTGCTAATTCCCATTTGTAGGGGGGCACATTGTCTTCATGTACGATTACCAGACTTCCCTCTTTGATGTTAGGCTGCGCCCGAAACCACTTGGCTCGAACCTGAAGACTGTCAACGAACTCCTTCATCCATCTCTTCCAAAAATGCTGCTTGATTGCAGATATGCGTTGCCATCTGTTGAGATAAGAAATTTTATCGTTAAGTAAATTTGGTTCCTGGAATGAATTTATTGCAGATCCAATGAGGAAATGCCCCGGGGTCAGAGCACTGAAGTCGCCTGGATCCGATGACAATGGAGTTATAGGCCTCGAATTTAGTATTCCTTCAATTTCAGCGAGTGCCGTGGCTAGTTCCTCGAATGTCAACAATGCGCTGCCCAAAGTTCTATGCAACAGTGTTTTTGCTGCTTTCACTGCAGCTTCCCAGAGTCCTCCGAAGTGTGGCGCCCGAGGGGGTATGAACTTGAAATCGATCATTTTCTCTGAAGCGAAATTAAAAATGGTGTTTAGAATTACGGATTTAAAAAATTTATTTCGGAATTCCACTAATTTTGTCCTAGCGCCTACAAAGTTGGTTGCGTTGTCGCAATAAATTTTAGAAGGACAACCTCTTCGCCCTATCAACCGCTTAAGCGCTGCTATAAATGCATCGGAAGTTAGGTCGGAAACGACCTCCAAATGCACTGCCTTCGACGAGAAACAGACAAAGACAGCAATATACGTTTTGTAGGGTTGTTTTCCACGAATCTTCCATGAAGTGAGAATTGGTCCACAAAAATCGACTCCGCAAATGGAGAAGGGTCGATTTGGCGTGAGCCTGTCAATGGGTAAGTTGCCCATGATTTGCTCCATCAGCTTCGGCTTATATCTCCTACAATGGAGACAGCTGTTGACAATCTGCCTTACCAATTTCCTTCCGTTGATTATCCAATATCGATCTCGTAAAAAGTTGAGCAGAGCCTGTGAACCTGCATGATAGTTTGTGATATGCACGTGTCGAACATACTTTTTTACGAACGCGTCGTTGTTCGGTAGCAGAATCGGAAATTTCCTGTCGATCTCTATGTCGGCATTACATATCCGGCCACCTACTCTAAGGATCCTCCAACCAGAGATCTCATCCACGAACGGACACAAATGTCGGAGCTTCGAATTTGTCGTAGTTCCGCCAGCTCTAATCTCTGCTATTTCCCTTTGGAAATATGTGTGTTGTATGCACCGCACACTGGCCAACATCGCCTGATTTAAATTTTCAGCTGACAGCTCCACAGATGTCTGCCGTTTTTTAAACAAGTCTATGGACTTCAAGACGTATGCTACTATTCGCATTGTTTTTGCATATGAACTATATTTATAGAATACGCCCAAAAACGTCTCTTCTACCCTTTCGCATACGAAAATGCTTCTTCTTTTCTTTCGTTCCAATAACGGTTCTTCAACGTTGAGTTCAGTAGGATCTGCGTTACACGGCCAGTTGCTGTATCTTTCTCTCAGGAAATCAGGCCCCGCAAACCAAGATGAGTTATGTAAGTCCTTCACATTGCATCCTCTCGAAATCAGATCTGCCGGATTGTGCTCAGATCTTACGTGCCTCCAACAGACACCTGAGCTAAGCGATTGTATGTCGCTTACTCGGTTTGCGACGAAAGTCTCCCAAGAGCTCGGAGAGGCATCTAACCAGCATAAGACGATGGTGGAATCTACCCAAAAATAAAGTTGATCGAATTCAACGTCGAACGTTCTTTTCACCTTGTTCCAGAGTTTTGACAGCATCTGGGCTCCACATAGCTCTAACCTGGGGAGTGACTGAGTTTGTGCAGGTGCTATCTTGGATTTTCCAGTAATTAAGTTTACCGAAACATTACCGAACTCATCTTCGCACCTAGTATATAGGCAGCATCCGTAGGCCTTGGTCGACGCGTCAGAAAATCCATGAATTTGGAGACTCCTACAACCTGACTGAAATATGAACCTGGGAACGGCTATACACTTCAGATTCTGTAGATCCGCAGTGTAGTCTTTCCAGCAAGCTTCCAAGTGACGAGGCAAGGGCTCGTCCCAGTCTAGCTTCTCTATCCACAACGATTTCAGAAACATTTTTGCCTTGACAACAACAGGGCAAATTAGCCCCAGGGGATCGAACAATCTACTCGCAGAAGACAAAATGGTGCGCTTTGTGAGCTTTGTAGGTGAAAACGATTCATTGTAAGAATATTGAAAGATATCCTCCTTTGGATTCCACGAAATCCCAAGCGTTTTTGTGGATTCCTGGTTTTCGATGTTTATCTCCACATTGGTTGTTTCCATCGAAGAGCACATTGGTGCATTGGAATGCCATTTGTGGAGTTCGAAATGTGCTGATTTTAGGATTGTAGTGACTTCCTGTTGGATTCGGTATAATTCATCGACTGAGCTAGCTCCTGTTAAAAGATCATCAACATAAAAGTCTCTTAAAACAATCTTTGATCCTAGGGGAAACTCCTTTTTGTTTCTGAGACCAATCTCCTGAAGGCAACGAGTTGCGAGAAATGGTGCTGATGAAGTACCGTACGTGACGGTGTTCAGACAGAATGTTTTGATGATTTTCTTTGGATCATCCCTCCAAAGAACCAACTGAAACTTGCGATCCTCCCTATCGAGTTCGATTTGACGATACATCTTTTGAATGTCCGCTGTCAAGACGTATCTATGACATCTGAAGCGAAGAACGATAGTGTACATTTCCTCCTGAATTGTAGGTCCTACCATCAAAATGTTGTTCAGCGACAGATTCGAAGTAGTGTGACAGGAAGCATCAAAGACTACTCTAAGCTTCGTGGACGAACTATCAGGTCGAAGAACGCACTGGTGCGGCAGAAAATAATGTGGCTGACTAAAATCGAGTTTTGTCACCAAAGACATATGTCCCAAATCAAAATATTCCTGAATGAATTTGGCATATTCACGCTTTAATTCGGGATTTCTATTAAGCCTTCGTTCGAGAGACAAAAACCTTTTCCTGGCGATTTCTAAAGAGCTCCCAAGTTGAACTGGATTGTCCCTAAAGGGAAGCTTCACACTAAATTTTCCACTAGAAAGCCACTTTACATTTTCTACAAAATGCTGTTCACAAATAAGTTGTTCGGGCGTGCGAATAGTTTTGGTTTCGATTTCCTCCATTTTCCAAAATCTCTCAACCACCCTCTCTAAACTAGCAGAATTGTATTGTGACGACGTCTCCAGGAAGTTGCAAGTCGACTTACGTACCCCATGTGCACAATAAGCTCCCGAAACAATCCATCCCAAAAGTGTGTTTTGGAGACTAGGTAGATTTGTGCCTAGTTTGATGCGACCTTTCTGCATAAGATCGAAGTATAAATCTGCTCCCAACAACATGTCGATCGTTTGAGGTTTGTAGAATAGAGGGTCAGCTAAATTGATATCGTGGGGAATATTCCAATCCTTCGTTTGCAAACGATGTTGCGGTTGAAACTCCGTGATGGAGCGCGCAATCCAGAACTCAATGATTTTTTCGAAGTCCTCAAACCTTGACTGCACTGTTGTCCTAGTTTTGGAACGAACCTTTGCGTTGATATCTCCAATTCCACATATATCAATCGGACTAATAGTCGAATTGAGACCCAGACTGTTTGCTAAGGATTCCGTCATTAAATTAATTTGCGAACCTGAATCCAGTAAAGCCCTAGCCGAAACGAAATCTCCTACCTGATTCCTGACCTTGACAACTACCGTTGCCAAAATTACTTGGGACTCAATATTGTTTTCCACCCCATTATGTAATGCCGTTCTGGGATTGCCTCCTTGTTGCGATGTCGACGGTTCATCCGGATTCCTATTCGAATTGTACCTGTGCAACAATATATGATGAGGGTCAGAGCAGACGTCACACCTCTTCGACGAACAGTGGCTCACTTCGTGTCCCTTCGTTAAGCAATTAATGCACAATGCCAATCGTTTTGCATTTTTAAACCGATCGTACACATTTAAATTTTTAAATTTATTGCAATCGGCTATTGCATGATGCGGAGATTTGCACATATAGCACGACGAGTTCGTAACAGGCAAGGACGTATGCGACGGTCTTCGATAAATCTGCTTCGACCTCTGTTCTAATCTCCCACTATCGGCGAAAAGACATTTTGACTCCCTGCTTTCCAAGAATTGACAACGCCTTCCAAGAACTGCAGCACAACTAGACCATTTTGGTAATTTGGTATACTCCAGCGATTCATCCCACTTGATTTGAGTTTCAGGGTCCACCTTTGACATCACTAAATAAATTAAAATCGCATTGGAGATGTCTTCGTGGCTGCCTAAGGACGTTAGCGAATCGAAAAGGGCCGAAACATTATCCACAAGACCTCTAAGATGCGTTGGTGAAGCAGTTTTCATCTTTGGAAGATCAAAGAGCATTGAAATGTACTCCAGAAAAATAAGGCATTTGTTGTCGTATCGCTCTTCAAGTCTTTGAAGCGCTTTCGGATAATTTTCTTCCGAAATTTGAAACGCCTTTACTGTTCCGAGTGCTTGCTCACTCAAACACGACACTAAATGATTGAACTTCTCAATGGCGGTTAGCGAAGAGTCGTTATGAACCAGCGTTTTAAATGTTCCAATGAAGTTCTTGTAGTCGCAATATTTTCCTGAAAATCTAGGCAAACGAAGCTGTGGCAACCGCGAAATCGGCTGCTGAGGAAAACCGAACGAAGTTTCTGGGACGCTAGCTCTCCTGTGCTTTCCCATTAGCGAAACGATCTTCAATTTAGTGGCACAGTACAACTCCTCTAATTCACCGCGACAATTATCAGTCGGTATGGACTCTTCAATTCGAGTCTGATAGTTAAGAGCCTGCTTGAAATAGGACTCAATAATGCCTAGACGACATTCTAAATCAGCATATTCCATTGTAGATCCCTTAGCCTCTATAATATTTTTTATGCGGGAAATGTTTCCCTTTGATGACGCCCTGCTCATTTTTAAAGCATCCAACGTTTTTTCCGCTTCCATGTTACCTAGCTGCTTTGTTTACCTTTTCTTTTCCTTAATAACAAAAGCCAACGGATTAGTTGTCTGCCTACGGACGGACCAGCTGATTTCTAAATTCAAACGATGTTCCCTTCCTCACTATATATATATGTATGTATATAGTGTAGCCGAATTTGTTTGCAATATGTAATTGCAAATCAGCAGCAACAACTCTTTCAAGCAGCAAATGTCTTCTACCTTCTATTTAGCTTCTAACAGTTGAGAAGAATATGGAGGAAAGAACGACGAAAATAAAGCATACGAACGGAGTAAATGCGAATGAATATGTATGTGCGTTTCACAAACTACCAACAGCACGACGATGACTGTGCTGATGCGGTAGCGGGCTTTTTTTTTGCAAGTGCAGAGGAGGCCAATCAAGCAGTAAATTTGCAAGCGACGAAGAAAGTTCAATAACCCTTGAAATGTTGGTAAATATCCAATTCTTCTAGGCGACGAAATTGAACAAAACGAAAGCGAAAGCGAAAGCTCTTGTTGGGGAACTAGTGCGAATTGCGGCGAGTTGTAATCAAAGGTAGATAACGAGCGCAAATTTTCCTTTGAAAGTTTCAACTGACGAGACGAATGATTAATTACTTCAGTTAATTTTTCGAATATAAGTTGGTGTACGATGCAATCGATGGGATAATATTCACCTTATTAGAAGAATCGTAGCAATCAAACTAACAATTGCGTTTGGGTAATCAATTTCAACGAATTTATGAAATGATTTGAATTGGATAACTTTATGTAGGTATGAGGCGAATAACGACAAAGTGGTGGAATTCCTTCAATAAATTGGTTCGATCTCAACGAAAACGATCGGTGCGATTAAATTTAAAATTCAAATTTTGATTTGGGCATGTAGGTATGTAGAATATGTTTTATGAACGATACAGACTCACCAATATGCAGTTTTGCTGATCCTGTTGCAGCATGCGTCGATGCAGTTTATTTGACCGTTCGCGAGCGCGGAACCGTATTCGAACACAACTTATTTAATAATTTAAATTCTGCGAACTTTGTTCATTTGTTCACTTAACCGAAAAAGTCACTGTCTTTGAAGAATACTTCTATAGTTTTTCCACTTTGTCACTCAATGTTTAAGTTAATGTTAAACGATTAGTCCTGTCACGGTCGCCATGAAAAAGATTCTTCTCGACTACAATAAAACACCAACTTTTCAAACTACGTTATAATATTTTTATTGGTTAGCTGAGCTAATTCGCTCCGAACGCTTTTGTGGTTTGACTACGAATGTCTTTTTCGATGGTTTTGGTTTTAAAGGAAAGGTTGAAAGTGGGTGTGTGGTGAGTATGAATGGGGTGGGGAAGGTTGACAATGAATTAGGACAGTGGACATCTTTTATTTGTGTGACGATTCAAATCTTAGGCGCCAACAGCCATCAAAAACGAAAGGGATATCAAAAGTACTCTCAGATGGCTTAGTCCGTTCCTGGATACTTCGAAACGATATCCAGTACTTCGAGTTGGAGGACGATTACAAAAATCAGAACTGCCAGAAGAACAAAAACACCCTGTTTTGTTGGGCAAAGAATCGAACGTTGCCATATGTCTCGCAGTGAACATTCTCAAATGTTTTTTTTTTATAATTCATACGAGTATTTGCAAGTGAAAAGCAGATATTCATATTTAATGGTAGGGGCGATGGTGGATGAAGAGAGGTGGGATAATTGTAGTTGGGTAGATTGATGGTATATTATTTGTTTGCTCTGATCAAAGTTTTTGGGGTAGGTTATGGCATATTGCAATTAGAACAAAACCTGCACCTGGAACTTATTTTGTTGTATTTTATACAATTGGTGTGTATATGTTAAGATCCGCGAAGGAGATTCGCATTTCAGCAGTGAGGCATATCATATTTGCATGTGAAAAAAATTAATTGAGGCAGAGATAAGATAAGACAAGTTAGAGTGTGTGTACGAGCGCGTGCCCTGCTTGTAATAATAGCTGCCGTAGGTTATTCATGAACAACTCAAATTGGTTTATTTATTGGTTCATCAAATAAAAAGGGCATTCATTCATAATCGGTATTCAAAATCATATTAGGTTCATATTTCGTTTGCATTATGTTACACAATCGAGTCTCCGAATATAAACAGAATTTTTTCATTTGGTTTTGCACAAGCACCTGAGTGCCTCAGTTTGGGCAGCTAAATATCATTGATTTATGTATTCTTTTTGATACCTACTTCTTTTGATACCGTCATACCGACCACTAGCGGCCGATATACTTAATGCAAATTACGGTTTCAGGATGTCCCAGTAGGTACTAAAGAAATGAAGTATAGTTTAAATTTATCTTTTGAAGTAGGTAGGTACAATTATGAAATTTTATAGGTAGGTACCCAAATGCATTAAAATATTGAACTCCATCAAACGCATGGTTAGACGTATCGCATGTTATAGAAACCCACATTTTTTATTCTAGCCTCGTTAATACCTCAGCCAGAAAAAATATAAGTTTCATATGTATGTATATACATACAGTGAAATCTTCCTTGAGGGGACATTAATGGTGCACATTTTTGTCCGCTTAAGAGAGTTTACCGTTTAAGGAAAATTAAAACAACTTATCCATCTTTAAGCTAAAAAGAAAAGTCTTCATATTCACTTATGTATGTATATACAAAGATGGTATATTAATTGTTGGCTCTAATGGAAATTTGGGGTAGGTTATGGCATATTGCGAGGAGGCCGTAGGATGTTTGCTGGTACGAGTATTTAATACAAACTGCTAGGAGTGTCAGTAGAAAAACCTTATTACGATGTTGGGAATGAAAGGGTTTTCATGCTGTACGATTATCCGCATCTCTTCAAGAGCGTGCGGAATATATTGTTACAGCACAAAATCATAATTTCAGGAGAAATTATAGATTGGAACGTAGTTGTTAAGCTGTATGAAGAAGACTCGAAAGGAGTTTTGCAAGTCTTCTTCAAGCTTACTAAGAGCCATGTTTGCCCAAATGGTTTTGAAAAACTATCGGTTAAACTGGCAACACAAATATTCAGCGCTAATGTAGCTGCCGGAATTTTGTATGCAGTGAAAGCAAACTGCTACAAAACAGTTGAGGAACAGAAAGTTGCCGAATCAACAGCAACTTTCATACAAAAAATTAATGACTTGTTCGACAACCTGAATACCGACAGACTGAGTTCCAGGAATCCAAGTCGTCAGCCAATTTCAGATTCGACCGACACACTTAAGTCAATACGAAATGCTCGCCAGTGGATAAAAACGTGGGAATATACCGGAAGACTGCAAAAACCTCCTTGCTTTTTCGGCTTGGAGCAGACACTGCTAGGAATTGAGATGATGTGGACACATCTTAAGAGTACTGAGCAGAAGTTTCTCCTGACTGCGCATCTTAACACAGATCCAGCAGAGAACTTATTTTCGATGGTGCGGACAAATAGGGTATCGTATGAGAAAAACCGCTCGGCTTACAGATTCATAAGAAATCTTAAGCAAATTATATTTAAAAATTTAAAATCTTCAGATCATTCGGGCTATGAAGATTCTGGAGCAGAGCTATTGCTGGATGAAGCAGATCGCGAAGAACTGGATATTGAGCGGGCAGCGAATAAAGAATTTTCAGTTGAAGTCCCATTAGAAGACCACATCATGGAGACCGATATTTTAAACAATATCGAGTAGGTACGATGACGCAGATGAAGACTACGCAAGGAACAACACTATAGAAACAGTCCATTTCTTCCTTTTAAATTCATTTTTATTAATTATTAGCTTATATCAACTTACATACTAGACAAAAATGATTAAATCTAACTTAAAATTAACAGGATACTTATTCTAGAATATTGATCCTTATGCGGACGCCCTAAACTTAACTCTATCTTATAATTATTACCTTTCGGCCTAAAAACTATTTTACGAACTAATCTTACATATTATGTTTTCATCGAGAAAATTTTTAAGAAAACTCGGCATCTTTATCAAATTTTATATTTTTATATAAAAAAACAAATTACAAACTACCTACTCTACTTACTTAAACTAATTAACATATTCTAACTATAATTAGGATTCTGAGCACTCGTTGCATTACGAAACAAGTGGTCAAAATCCCAATTACTTTCCGAGCGCCTGGCAGTCGTCAACGTGCACACGCGCCGTCGTGAGCTGACTGATGCCTTACAGAATCAATCACCTCCCGGAAGCACCACCACAAGTTGGCGAGCCCGGCCCCTCCCAGAAACGCCCTAGCTAACTTAGTCTATCTTACAAACTAAGAGGATGTTACCTAGAGTAACGCACCGTCTTGGGAGGGCATGTTGAACCCTCCACCCTCAAAAAGCCACCAAAATTCGGCAAATTGCTTTTCTGTATCGAATTTATCCCTCTCCGCTATTGCGGTACTAAAACGGAGGAACTCATGAGCATTGGCGACGTCCTCGCCGCGGATGAGCCGCTTATCTCTCGCACTGCGGTAGCGGTGGTATAATACCGGGATACCATCCCTCGTCTGTACCAGCCCTTTTGCATCAATATGGATAAATGCCTCTGGCGGGATAAAGCCAGACCGGAGTGTACTCTCTATGTACATTTCATTGGGGTAGTAAGCCCCAAAGATCAGACTATTGTCGCTGGCCATCGCCCTTGCAACGTGCCTTCGAGTCACCTTAATGAGAAAATTGTCAATCCTATTCAACTGAGCCCCATCGTATAGGACCTTGTTGGGATAGTATTTTATATAGTTGGATTCAGGCGTTCGGAACAACCGGAGACAGGTCCTAAGACATTGTCTCTCCAAAACCCGAATCTTTTCCATATAGCTAGGCGCTATATTAAACCATAATGGACAACCATAAGCGATGATCGGCCTTATAAGGGCCACGTAGCAAATGACCTTCACTCTGGAGTCAAGTTGACTGCTATGAAACAGTCTCCTTGTTAGAGCATAAGCCTTCTTGGCCCCAGCAAGACAAGCAACTATATGTCTATCGAAATATAGATACTGGTCAAGCCAGATACCTAGATATCTAACTACGCTTCTCACCGCCAATGGCTGCCCATTTTGTCCAATAATGGCCAATTTTTTCCAGTTTTTTCTGGTATCCCTAGAGGCCCCAGCCAATGGAGTTCTGAACAAGATTGTTTCCGTCTTCTGAAAGTTGATTTTCAACTTCCAGTCGTCGCAATATCACTATAGAAATAGTACTAACGAAAGGATGTTCAGAGAAGCTACAGGAAGGAGCCTTGACGTTCTACGCAGGATTTGCAGCGTTTAAGTTATGGAACAAGATTAATTGCGAAGCCTGCACGCAATTTATGATCGATGAGACAAATTCTTATCGATAACAAGCCTTGTTAATACGTCTCAAGGCTTATGAGACCACACAAACTGTGTCAGAGTTTGGGAAGTTTACGGTGCCTACTATAAGCTTCGAAAATACTGCGAAAAGAATAAAGGAGCTATTCGAAACAGTTTTTCCGGAGGACCGCAAACAAGCAAACTTGGTTGAAAACCTCATGTCTCAGATGATAAACCAGTTGGAACTGACAGAAACCATGACGTGTAGCAATTATGGACACAACGAAGACATCGTTAAATTTATTTTAATCGGACTGATTAAATTTACAATAAAAAAAAAACAACAAGGATTTAAGGCTGCCAAACTTTAAGGATAAGCATCATGTAAATAAATATCTATAAATAAAGTTATATTTTAATAAATGAATGGGTGTGTTTTTCTGATTTTCATATATTAATATTTATATGTACTCATATTTATTTTTATTTGTTTTTAGTTATGGTAATATTAATATATAGTTTATTTATTTTTTATATATACTTTAGGTATGCGCTTTTGGTTAAAGGACCCTATGCGTTGTTATGTTACGTAATATTTTATTTATTTATTTATGAACTATGCGCGAGGAGTAGGCCTAATGGGGATACCTCGGTGAAAAAAAAACGCATCAAATGTTCCACCTCCTGGGTGATGCGGAAGAGAACAGACTTGTGTTTTTTTTAGTACCAACCACAGCATTAAAAAAAAATTTAAATAAAATATTCAATGCTGTGATTGGTACCTATGCCTCGAATATCCAAATTGGTTAAATGAACATTTCTTTATCTTTAAACTACATACATAATATTCTCAGTATTTGTTTTTTTTTTCTTTTAAGAAAGCAATGAAAACATATATTTTTGCATGTCTAAATAGGTAGGTAGTTTGTTTGACATTTATTCAAATAATAAAAAAAAACATAGGGACGGGCTACAGTCCGCTTGGGCGAACTGTTGGATACCCTATTCTTATTCCTATCCCTCATAAGTGGGCGTGACAAAAGTTACAACATTTAAAGGATTTTATCAAAAAAAACGCTCCCTAGCTCAAACTTGGGTGTTTCAATAAAATTGTTTTATTTAATTGTGGGCGTGTCAGTAGGCGGATTTAAAAAAAAAAATATCACATGAGCATAAAGGGCCCCTAGAGAGTATATATTATAAATTTCAGCTCCCTTGCTCAAACTTTGGATTTTCAAAAAAAATGTTTTATTTATTTTTGGGCGTGTCAGTGGGCGGATTTTGAAAATATTTATACATGAGCTTAAAGGGCCCATAGAGAGTATATATTATAAATTTCAGCTCCCTAGCTCAAACTTTGGATTTTCAAAAAAATTGTTTTATTTATTTGTGGGCGTGTCAGTGGGCGGATTTTGAAAATATTTATACATGAGCTTAAAGGGCCCCTAGAGAGTATATATTAAAAATTTCAGCTCCCTAGCTCAAATTTTAGTTTTTCAATAAAATTGTTTTATTTTTTTGTGGGCGTGGCAGTGGGCGGATTTTGAAAATTTTATATCCCGAGCAGTTTTAGGAGTCATAGATCATATATAAAAAATTTCAGCTTCCTAGCTCAAAATTCGATTTTTTCCAAAATTTTGTTTTTTTTGAGTTTGTGGGCGTGTCTGTGGGCGGATTTCAAAAATTCGTAAACTTGATTATTTCGGGACCCTAGAGAGTATATGGTTAAAATTTCAGCTCTCTAGGTCCAGTTTAAAGGCCTAATTTTTGCCGACGGACGGACGGACGGACGGACAGGGCTAGATCGACATTACTATCGATGCTGATCATAAATATAGTAACTTTTAGGGGTCTACGGGCAATATTAAGGTATGTTACAAACTATGCGTCAAAATTAATATACCCCTAGAATAGGGTATAAAAAATGTAAATCGATAGGTGAGCTGCCTCTAACAGATATACGTATCCAACAGCGTGTTCGCTTATAAATATCTGATAAAAAACAAATCGAATATTTCTGAATCAATTACAAAAGAAATGATAGAAATCGGTGAATTTTTGGACGAGATATACCCAAAATAGCAAGAGTCTAAAAAACCATAAACTCATAATTTCTTTACTTCTTACATGTTCAGTAGGTAAAGTAAAGGAACAAGACCAAACTGTGGTGGATTCCGGGCCACGAAGGTTTTGAAGGCAACGAAAAGGCCGACGACGGGTTGCGATATCACCTAAACATAATGAAAATAGTTGACTCTGCAGAATGCCGGCTATGTCTTGAGGAAGACGAAACAGCTGAACACATTCTAGGTGAATGTCCGGCCTCAGAGAACAACTGAGTTCCGAAGATATAAAGAAGTGGTCTGCTGGTAGCATTATCCGCTTTATACGGAAAGAAGAAATACTACTAGCTTAACAAATTTCTGGCCCAGACGGTACAAACGACCTCATAGGTCGCAGTACCTTTTTCTTCGCCTTGGCGAACCAGAAGCTAAAAAAAAATATATTGCAAATTTCAGCAGAACCATTTACCACAGGGCATGACAACTAATAATAGAACGAAACGAGGAGTAGGCCGTCTGATTAAAGCTCGGTGATTAAAAACACGTATATCTAATGTTACAACATGGGTAATGCGAAAGAGAACCAATCAAGCAACCTTCATTAGAAGCAAAAAACACAAACAAGTGACCTTCCTCAATGCTTTATTGCAAAGGTGCAGGGACTTTAAACAACGAAAATTCGTATTATCCATATAAATATTCATCGTGTAGGTACCTATTTATTTATTTATTTATTTATTTCATCAATGGATTAAATCTGCTGACTACATTAACAATTTATATTATATACAATACTTAATATATTTACATAAATTATGACAATTTTCTGTTACTTGCATACATACAAGAAAATTTACAGACGAAGACTTAAAAACTGTAAGACTTCTCGTTTAAATGTATCTCTATTCGTTACAATGTCGACTTCATTGCAAACGGTGTTGTACATTGTTAAAGACCGCGAGATGGGCTCATTTAGACCGTAGTTAGTTCTATGAATAGGTATATAAAATAGTACATTTCTGTTTCGAAGTAGTCTTTCCGGAACATAGAACGTAACCAAACACAATAAATCGATGGAATCTATTTTATTGGAAAGAATATCTCTAATAAAAATTATACTTTGTGCGTTTCTTCTAACTTCAAGCGTTTTTAAATCAATTAAAGCACATCTTGAAGAATAGTTCGGCATATCACCAGTCCAATTTAAATTTCGAAGTGCGAATCTTGTAAATCTTTTCTGAATTCGTTCAATTCTTTGGATCCCATTAGCGTAAAATGGGCACCAAACTATAGAACAGTATTCAAGATAAGGAAGTACTAAAGAATTGTATAAGGTTTTAAGTGTGTAAGCATCTTTGAAGTCTTTTGAATTACGTTTTAGAAAACCAAGCATTGAATTACCTTTAGAAGTAATGAAATCGATATGCTGCCGGAAATCCAACTTCGAATCCACAAGCACACCAAGATCCTTCACCAGTTTAACTCTTAATAGTGGGTCTTGATTGAATTTATAAGAATAATTGATAGCGTTCAGTGATCTAGTTGCACTAAGAATCTTACATTTAGAAAAATTCAATTCTAGGTGATTATACTTACACCAGCCTAGAAAAAGATCTATCTCCAATTGAAAAATGGAACAATCAATTATCGATCGGATAGAATATAAGATTTTAACATCGTCAGCAAACATTAGACAAATCGACTTTTGAAAGATCAATGGCAAATCATTTATAAAAAGAAGGAAGAGCAATGGACCTAGATGACTTCCTTGAGGAAGACCTGAGTCAACTTTAATTGGTATAGAGTAAAGCCCACCTATATCGACAATTTGTCTTCTATTAGATAGGTATGACTCTAGCCATATAAGAAAACGACTATCACAACCTAGCATCTTCAGCTTATGAAGTAGTAAACCGTGATGGACTCGGTCAAATGCTTTAATAAAATCTGTGTAGAGTACATCAACTTGGTATCCCTTTTCCATTTCATTCAAGCAAAAATTAGTGAAAATACAGAGATTTGTAGCCGTTGAGCGACCTTTTATGAAGCCGTGTTGTCCCGGTGATAAAAGTTGTTTCACAGAGTAGTAGAACTTATCAGTTATGATTTTTTCCAAAAGTTTTGGTATAGCCGAAATCTTCGAAATGGGTCTATAATTTTTGATTAACTGCTTCGACCCACTTTTATATATAGGATTAATAAATGATACTTTCCATTCATCTAGAAACTCTCCTGACCAGAGAGATTTATTATAGAGGAAAGTGAGAGGAAAACAAATAGATGAGGAACATCTTGATAAGAGAAGGGGCGGAATTGTATCATAGCCTGCTTTTTTAGAAACATCTATTTTACATAAGGCATCTAAAACTTCATCTGCAGATAACTGCGGAAGCATAAAATTAATATTAGGTTCAAAATTTGAATACATTGATCTTAGATCTCCGATTGAGTCTGTATTATATGATGATTTAAAAAATTGTGCGAAAAGATGACAAGAAGACTGTAAATCATTAGATTTTTCATCTTCATATTCCATTGATTGTGGGAACTGTGACACATTAATGCGCTTCGAATTAATAAAAATCCAGAAAGATTTGCTATTTGCCTTTATGTTTGACTCAGTTGTACTTATATACTGCTTATATAAAAAGCAATTAAGAAAATCATATTCTCTTCTGAGTTGAAGGAACCGAATTTTATCTTCATTTAGACTTGTAGATTTAAAACGCTTAAAGGCTTTGTTTTTGGCATTTTCCAAATTTTTTATTCTGCTATTATGCCATGGTAGCTTAAATGTTCTCTTATTTTTAGAAGTTGGGACGAATAGTTCTATACCTTCGAAAAGAATACTTTTAAACCTTGTGTACATATCTGTAAGTGAACCATTTTGAAATATATTTACCCAATCAAATGTATTATAAAAGTTATTTAATGCAATGAAGTCGGCCTTCTCAAAGTTAAATTTTTTTTTTTTTTTTTCAATAGGTGAAATATTTGCATACTCATAAAATTCAAGATTTACCTCAATTGCAGTATGGTGAACAGAATTTTTTAACAATGGGAATTGAACAATTTCTATATGATGTTTTAAATCATTATTAATAAAAACAAGATCAAGAATTCTGCCCAGATAGTTGTTTATGTTATTAATTTGAAAGAGTGCAAGAGCAGCTAATGAATCGACAACTAAACTTTCGATTTCACTATTTACGTTAAATGGAACTAACTTTTGTTCGCTTTCTATGAAACACCAGTCGATCTCACCAATAAGTGGTGGTGCAGCATGGCACAATACCGACACAAAATAAATTATGTCATTGCTTTATAAATTAGACTGAATATTTCTAAATCAATTACAAAAAGAATGATATAAATCGGTACATTTTTCGACAAGATATAGCCAAAATAGCGAGAATCTAAAATGCGATAAATTCCTAATTTCTCATTTGAAAGAAAAATACCCAAATCAAATTTTATTAAATTTTTCGTTTCAAACGAATCGCCCCTTCCATCCAGAGAGTCGATAATGCGAAATCCATTACCCATACAAATAATAACTTACTTGGTTTCCATCATCAACCTCTGCTACTTGCAAAGCATACGTACATGAACATGCTACCTGCGCTGCCTACGCCTATGCTCCTTCTTACAATGAAAAAAAAATTCATACACAATGGAATTAAATTCGTTCGGCGGAAAGATTCGAGAGAGACAAACCGGTTTATTTGGTCTTGCTTTCTTCGTTTTCAAAGTGTGTATTTAAAATGAAGATGACAGCAAAAGTTTAGACACAAACATTCTAGCTCAATTCATAACGCCATCTGCATTTAGTCGGCTAAAACAAAAAATTCGACATGATGGCACTACTATAAAGTGTATATACAATGACTGTCGGATCACACAACCACATCAACAACATCTTATCATCATTTTCATTATTTCATTCTTGTATTAAAAAATAACAAAAACTATCCCTTGAAATCATAAGATCATAAAGTTAACATATATTGAACTCAAATTGTTTATCGAACTTAAATTCAAATTTAGCGCCAAAAACCCAATGTTCGCCATAATTTTTAAATATGAATTATGTACCAAAACTATGTAAAACTCTTTTGTACTAAACAACGCTTCACAAAAATCTATTGGCAAATAAAAAGTCACTTGTCGTTGTACTTTCACGCTGATCGGAGCTTTCTTTTTCTTCTCTTTCGTCGTCGTCGTCGTTTTCGATCGCTTTGCTTGATCTGCGAAATTTGTAAGTTTCGACTTCATACATTATCAAGGATAGTGAATCTTTTGTGTCGTCGAAAATTAATCTTTTAAAAATTCGAACTTTGCGATCAATTCAAATCCGCGGGAATTTTCCTACAACGAAGTAAATTTTCCCAAGGAACGGCCGAAAAAATCTTCGACCGTACATTTTGGCGACCGTGACAGGACTCTAACCTGCAATCTTCAGATAGAATTGTAAAAAATTAGAGGCCCTTGATTAAATTTCATTTAAAAAGTGCATCAAAAAATTGTAAAAACTCTCAAACAATATAAACGTGGAACAAAGACTTAGCTGTTTCGGTAACGGTCATTTACGGTAACATACGGTAACGGTAAAATACGGTATCGGTCGCGTGTGCAAATGCTCAGGCGGGTTCCAGTTACACAGGAGGACAACCTTAAAGGACCATTACTAGACGCAAGGGGAATACCCTAGTCTTTATCAGAAGGAAATATCTCTCACAGGCAAAGAGAAAACCGGAACGAGGACTCAATCCAAAAGAAGAAGGGAAATAAGTATAAATATATTCCCTATCAGGTATGTGCCCATCTCTATTTTCTTTATTCGAACGTGTGCAAAAAATTTAAATCGCTTAACTTCAAATTGCGAAACTCCAGCTTAATTGCGAAGTGACACTTGGAACACGCACATTCGAAATAAAGGGAATTATATTACATGCAAAGTAGTTAGCACTTACATCTTATTGATTTGTGAAACAACATGTACTCTTCGTTATAATCATCGTTCATCGAGTTCATATCAAATTAATTACTTCGATAAGCAATACGCGCATAGGCGATCCGCGAAGCATACCATCCACATTAGAAAATTATAATCCACAAAAGAAAGAATTATTCTCTATACCCCTTCACATCACCACCCTCGCTTCTCTTCGTTACGCTTGCTTAGCACACTTGCCCTTATCGTTCGTTCGCTTTCATTCGTTGTCGCCGTTCGTACAGCCAGCATCGCTCAACTTGATCATCGTCGCGCCAATGCCAGCTTAACGTACATAGAGTCCACATTGAAAAAAAAAAAAAGCTTTTCAAATAAAAACATTTCGTCGATACACATTACACTTTCCTTTAATTTTCTTATGGGCCGTCGTCTCCTTCGTTCATAAGTTCTTAATAACTTACATCAGAGTCATAATCAAATTGATAATTGCTGTGCTTTGGTCTGGGTCGCTTCTAAAGTTTTGTTGTTGTTGCTGGTACATCAATTACAACTGCTGCTGTTCATTCAAATTCTGCCGTTGCTGCTGGTTCGCCTCCATTCATCATCGGTTTTATCATAACCAGCGACCACTTATCTGTTGTATATCAGACAGGAAATAGAAACACAATCGCAGGATAGTTCAGCTTACGTCCCACAAGAAAATACTTTCTACGTGAATTTTTCTTGCGAACATCGATTAAAACTCATCTTCCTGTTGGTTCTAACTTGGTTTGAAGGTATTTGCATTTTGCCACAATGTCTCTTGATAGTTTGAAGACCTCTCGCGCCTCAACCAAAGGAAGCATAACGCGAATTAAAAATTTGATCGAAACCAAAACATTGTCGTTTACGGAGTTGGAATGCCGTTTGGGAATTGTCGAGTCATATTTTAAGCAGGCGCTGGCTTACCAAACGCAAATTGAGGGATTGGAGCCTTCAGACACTGGTCGTAGCGAGCTGGAAGAAGTTTATGTTTCGACAAAGTCAAAAATTCTATCGCAAATGGGAAACGAAAGAAGAGGCAGTGCTCTTGAAACCACTATAAGCATTCCTCAGTCAGTCAACCATTTACCATTCGCTAAATTGCCGCGAATCAGTGGCAAGTACTCAGAGTATAAGAACTTCATCAACACATTTATGAAGCGCGTTCACAACGATTCAACGCTTTCAAGAATTGAGAAATTCAATCATCTGTTAAATTGTTTAACAGATCAGGCTCTAGGAACCGTTAAAACTTTTCAAATAACTGAAGAGAATTATGAAAAGGCACTGGATAGGTTAAAGGAGCGCTACGATAACGATTGCCTTATTTTCTTAGAGTACATTTCGCAATTGTTCGAGTTGCCAAAAGTTCAGAAGGCATCTGCTACTCATCTAAGAGATCTTGTTGACAACGTGTCTGCACTCTTTAATTCGCTTCAATCCATCGGATCTGAATCACAAATATGCAATGCAATCATAATCCATATTGCAATGTCAAAAGCGGATTCTGAGTCACAAGCAAAGTGGGATGAGCAGCTACAGTACAAAAAGCTGCCGACGTGGAATGAGTGCTCATACCATTTAAGTCGACGTTGTCAGTTTTTAGAGGCTCGGGAAAGTAAGACAATTCGCGTCGATACCGGCAAGAAACAGTTTAGCAAATCAAAATCAGTTCAATATGAACATGCTCCAAAGACTTCACTTACAATAACCCAGCAATATTGTTCGTTTTGCAAAGATAGTTCGCATACTATAACCGGGTGTTCAGCCTTTGCTCAGCTATCTTCCATCGACCGTTTCACCAAAATAAAGAAGCTCGGTTTATGCATAAATTGTCTTCGGAAGGGGCACAATGTTGCCAAATGTTCCTCAACCTATAAATGTAGAATTTGCAGGCAAACTCATCACACGCTGCTTCATCGGCCGAACCAGTCGGCGAATATTACTACATCACAGGAGCCATCGGGTCCTTCTTCTTTATCGACTTCCTCAGCGGTGGTAAACTCGGTAGTGGAAAGAGACCTAACTCAGGTCATATTAGCAACAGCCATAGTCCTTGTGAGGGACGCATCCGGAGGTTTCCAGGTAGGAAGAATCCTACTAGATTCAGGTTCACAGGTGAATATGATCAAGGAACGTTTTGCTAGAAGCTTAGGTCTTCCAACCCAACGAAAAAATGTAGACATTCAAGGAATAGGCTTAATAGAAACAAAGATTGGTTTCACCACTCAAACTACGATTAAGTCCCGGTACTCACCATTTCAGTTAACCTTAGATTTCTTGGTTTCACCAACAATTACTGGTTACCAACCTGATCCATCATTAAATATCGACAACTGGAACCTTCCCAAAAATCTGGAGCTTGCGGATGAACAATTCAATCGATCGGCGCCTATCGATATATTGTTGGGAGCAGAAACATTTTTTGATTTGATGCTGGTGGGCCAAATTAAACTGGGATCTGAGCTACCATCACTTCAAAATACTCACCTAGGATGGATTGTTTCGGGGAAATACAAATCGTCAAATCCCAATCAATTTCGAACATGTTGTATCAGTTCCAATGACAGTCGTCTCGATCAATTTGTACAACGATTCTGGGAGCTCGAAGCAGTGTCTGGCAGAAAATTAAAATGGTCGGACGAGCAAATCGAATGCGAGGAACACTTCAAAAAATCGGTGGAAATAGTACTTAACGGAAGAATAATGCTGAAGCTTCCATTCAAACAAGACCCTTCGGTTCTTGGCGAGTCTTACGACATCGCTTTTCGTCGTTTTCTGGCATTAGAAGGTAGGTTAGCCAAGCAACCAGCACTGAGGTCTGCGTATGTCGATTTTCTTAAAGAATACGAAACACTGGGTCATATGTCGATAGTCAAGAACCCAGACCTTAGCCGACCACATTTTTACTTGCCCCACCAATGTGTGCTCATACCAAATAGCACTTCAACAAAATTGCGAGTGGTGTTTGATGCATCTTGTCGTACCTCGTCAAACATTTCACTCAACGGTATATTGATGGTAGGTCCCACCATTCAAGAAGACATGTTTCTAATCTTACTGCGTTTTCGACTGCACAGATTTGCATTAACGGCGGATATAGTTAAAATGTATCGGCAAGTTTTGATACATCCCGAGCATCGCCGATTTCAATATATCTTGTGGAGGGAAACCGAGAACACGCCCATCAAAACGTTCGCACTGAATACGGTCACGTATGGAACGTCTTCAGCGCCATTTATGGCAATCAGATGTCTTCAATATTTGGGAGATAAGTACGAGTATCAGTACAAACTAGGAGCTGAAGCACTTCGCACGGATTTTTACGTAGACGATTTGATCACAGGAGCGGATGATATCGACTCCCTGAAACAGAAACAAAGCGAAGTCGTCAGTATTCTAAAGACCGCGGGCTTTAAACTTTCCAAGTGGCATAGCAACCACTCTTCATTCTCCACAGATCATATTGGAAAGGATCTACACATCAACGAATCAAACGTCACTAGCACGTTAGGAATCACATGGAATTCGCTCGATGACAACTTCTATTTTTCATATAATCCCACAAAAAATTATACATCCTTTACAAAAAGAAGAATTCTATCAATAGCGTCATCGCTTTTCGACCCATTAGGTCTTCTCTGTCCCATTATCATCAAGGCAAAAATCATTTTGCAAAAGCTGTGGATGGACAAAGTCGATTGGGATGCGGCAATTCCCCAGTCGACCGACACGGAATGGCGGCAATTCATGTGCGACTTGCACTCAATTAAAAATTTGCCAGTTCCTAGATACGCTCTAGCTCCTTTCAAGAAATGTGTGCAAATGCAAGGATTCTGCGATGCGTCGGTCAATGCGTACGGATGTTGCATTTATCTGAGAACAGTCAACGTCGAGGGTTCCGTTTCGGTCAAATTGTTGGTAGCAAAGTCCAGAGTAGCGCCATCAAAAAGTAAACAAATTCCTCGTCTTGAACTTTGCGCTGCTCATCTATTAGCAAAATTATGGTCCAAAATTCAGTCAGTATTCGTGGATTCGTATTCTGAGGTAAATTTCTGGACAGACTCGTCTGTCGTTTTGCATTGGATTTCGACCCACACTTCCAAGCTAAGCACGTTTGTTGGGAACAGAATAGCGGAAATCCAGGAGACAACAGCCGGCATTAAGTGGAGACACGTTCCTACCGAATGTAACCCAGCGGACATATGTTCTCGTGGATGCACTGTGGAAGAACTTGTAGGGTCCAAGTGGTCAAACGGACCGTCGTTTCTGCTCGAATCCCCCGAAAAATGGCCCTTCAACCCAAAAATCTTACTGTCGTCGGATCAGGTATCGCTGGAAAAGAAAAGGACTGCGTTGGTAGGAGGTCGGATCATTAACAAGGACCTTCTTAACGTAATCGCCAACTGCAGCTCCTACATAAAACTTTTACATATTTTCGCCTACGTTTTAAGATTCACCAAGAGCCGCAAAGGCCGAAATACTTATAACACGATTGTCTGCAGCACCGATGAGGTCGATGCGGCATTCAATACAGTAGTTTGGATTGAACAAACCAATCACTTTATGGATGAAATTAAAGCCATCAAAAACGAATGGGATATCAAAAGTACTCTCAGATGTCTTAGTCCGTTCCTGGATACTTCGAAACGATATCCAGTACTTCGAGTTGGAGGACGATTACAAAAATCAGAACTGCCAGAAGAACAAAAACACCCTGTTTTGTTGGGCAAAGAATCGAACGTTGCCATATGTCTCGCACGGCATCTTCATGTGAAAAACTTTCATGCTGGACCGAAGGCTCTCGTCGCGCTACTTAGGCAGAAGGTTTGGATTGTAAATGCCAGACACCTCGCTCGCAAAGTAGTGAACAACTGCGTACATTGTGCTCGCTATAAGCCCAGGCTTCTGCAGCAAGTCATGGGCAATCTTCCTTCAGAAAGGATCACCGTTGGTCGACCATTTCTTCGTTGTGGTGTCGATTTCTGCGGACCAATATTTACCTACCACAGGGTTCGTGGAAAAGTTCCGTACAAAACGTACATATCGGTTTTCGTATGTTTCACGTCCAAGGCGGTACACCTCGAACCTGTATCAGATCTCTCAGCAGACGCTTTCATCGCAGCGTTAAAACGCATGATTAGTCGTCGGGGATTACCACAGGATATTTTTTGTGACAATGGAACCAACTTTTTTGGAGCAAACTCAAAATTAAAAGATATTCATAGCATGTTGTTTCGCAAAACCTCTCAAGATCCCATTGTAAAATTTTGTAGCGATGAACACATTAATTTTAACTTTATTCCTCCTAGGGCTCCGCATTTTGGTGGAATCTGGGAAGCCGCCGTGAAGGTGGCAAAAGGACATCTCCTTCCCACGCTACACAATACGAAGCTTTCGTTTGAGGAACTCGCTACAGCGCTATGCGAGATTGAAGCCGTCATGAACTCGAGGCCTATTACACCATTGACCAACGACCCTAATGACTTCGAGGCGCTCACTCCAGGCCACCTGCTTGTCGGTTCGTCACTGAAGGCGATTCCTGAACCGTCGGACGATGCTCCTAATACCAGTGTTCTACAATACTGGCGTCGCATTCATAATGTTAAGACACACTTCTGGAAGCGTTGGACCGAGGAGTACTTGCACGAACTACAGCAGCGTACAAAGTGGTCTTCGCAACATCCGAATCTGGTAGCCGAATCAATGGTTATTGTGCACGAGGACAATGCACATCCTCAGAAGTGGAAGCTGGGGAGAGTTCAAAAAGCAATACCTGGTAAAGATGGAAAGATCAGGGTGGCCGAGATTCGCACAGCAGGAGGCATTATCAAGAGACCGATCCACAAGCTCGCATTACTGCCGTGTTGAAACCGCGAAGTTTCAAAGTGGGCGGAATGTCGGATCACACAACCACATCAACAACATCTTATCATCATTTTCATTATTTCATTCTTGTATTAAAAAATAACAAAAACCATCCCTTGAAATCATAAGATCATAAAGTTAACATATATTGAACTCAAATTGTTTATCGAACTTAAATTCAAATTTAGCGCCAAAAACCCAATGTTTGCCATAATTTTTAAATATGAATAATGTACCAAAACTATGTAAAACTCTTTTGTACTAAACAACGCTTCACAAAAATCTATTGGCAAATAAAAAGTCACTTGTCGTTGTACTTTCACGCTGATCGGAGCTTTCTTTTTCTTCTCTTTCGTCGTCGTCGTCGTTTTCGCTCGCTTTGCTTGATCTGCGCAATTTGTAAGTTTCGACTTCATACATTATCAAGGATAGTGAATCTTTTGTGTCGTCGAAAATTAATCTTTTAAAAATTCGAACTTTGCGATCAATTCAAATCCGCGGGAATTTTCCTACAACGAAGTAAATTTTCCCAAGGAACGGCCGAAAAAATCTTCGACCGTACAATGACAATGGTATTATCATAACAGCGAGTTTTTTATTTTGGCCTCACGTTTTTAGATGGCGTTTTAAAGGTTTGTGTCTTAAATTTTGCTGTCACCATTTTTATACCCTATTCTAGGGGTATATTAATTTTGACGCATAGTTTGTAATATACCTTAATATTGCCCGTAGACCCCTAAAAGTTACTATATTTATGATCAGCATCGATAGTAATGTCGATCTAGCCATGTCCGTCCGTCCGTCCGTCCGTCCGTCCGTCCGTCCGTCGGCAAAAATTAGGCCTTTAAACTGGACCTAGAGAGCTGAAATTTTAACCATATACTCTCTAGGGTCCCGAAATAATCAAGTTTAAGAATTTTTGAAATCCGCCCACAGACACGCCCACAAACTCAAAAAAACAAAATTTTGGAAAAAATCGAATTTTGAGCTAGAGAGCTGAAATTTTTTATATATGATCTATGGCCCATAAAACTGATTGGGACATAAAATTTTCAAAATCCGCCCACTGACACGCCCACAATTAAATAAAACAAATTTTGGGAAAAATTGAATTTTGAGCTAGAAAGCTGAAATTTTTTATATATGATCTTTGGCCCATAAAACTGCTTGGGACATAAAATTTTCAAAATCCGCTCACTGACACGCCCACAATTAAATAAAATATTTTTTTTGAAAAACCAAAATTTGAGCTAGGGAGCTGAAATTTTTAATATATACTCTCTAGGGGCCCTTAATGCTCATGTGTAAATATTTTCAAAATCCGCCCACTGACACGCCCACAATTTTTTTTTTTTTATTTTTGAAAGTCTAAAGTTTGAGCTAGGGAGCTGAAATTTATAGTATATACTCTCTAGGTGCCCTTTATGCTCATACTTAAATTTTTTTTAAATCCGCCTACTGGCACGCCCACAATTAAATAAAACAATTTTATTGAAAAACCAAAGTTTGAACTAGGGAGCGTTTTTATTTACAAAAGCTTAGTTTTTTCGATAAAATCCTTTAAATTTTTGTCACGCCCACTTATGAGATATAGGAATAAGAATAGGGTATCCAACAGTTCGCCCAAGCGGACTGTAGCCCGCCCCTATGTTTTTTTACACACTTTGAAAACGAAGAAAGAAAACCAAATAAACTGGTTTATCTCTCTTTATCGAACGTTTCATAATTGCATTACCATGTATGTTGTATTTTTTTTCTTTGTAAGAAGGAGCACAGGCATTTTTGTTGTTTAGCAGCACAGGTAGCATGTAGGATTTCCAAGTAAGTTAATTTGTATGGATAATGGATCTCGCATTATCGATTCTCTGGTCATGCCATATGATTTTCATTTGTATGAAAATGTAAGTATGTATTTATTTTTCTGTGTAATTGATGATTTGCAATGTTGCCTTCGCTTAGGCAAGTAGTATGTTTGATGAGAGGGAGATGATGGAAATATAATAAATCTGACTTCTTCGTCTGCGAGTAGAAATGATGGAATAGGCGATTCGTTTGAAAGGAAAAATTTAATAAAATTTGATTTCGGTATTTTTCATCAAATGAGATACCTATTATGAGTTTGTCGCATTTTAGACTCTCACTGTTTCGGCTATATCTTGCCGCAAAAGGTACCGATTTCTATCATTTTTTTTGTAATTGATTTAGAAATATTCGATCTAATTTTTAAAGCAATGACATAATTTATTATACCCTATTCCAATGGTATAATAATTTTGACGCATAGTTTGTAACATACCTTAATATTGCCCGTAGACCCCTAAAAGTTACTATATTTATGATCAGCATCGATAGTAATGTCGATCTAGCCATGTCCGTCCGTCCGTCCGTCGGCAGAAATTAGGCCTTTAAACTGCACCTAGAGAGCTGAAATTTTAACCATATACTCTCTAGGGTCCCGAAATAATCAAGTTTACGAATTTTTGAAATCCGCCCACAAATTCAAAAAAACAAAATTTTGGATAAAATCGAATTTTGAGCTAGAAAGCTGAAATTTTTTATATATGATCTATGACTCCTAAAACTGCTCGGGATAAAAAAATTTCAAAATCCGCCCACTGACACGCCCACTGTTTTTCTTTTTTAAATCCGCCTACTGACACGCCCATAATTAAATAAATCAATTTTATTGAAACACCCAAGTTAGAGCTAGGGAGCGTTTTTTTGATAAAATCCTTTAAATGTTATATAACAAAATATGTAGAGCGTTCTTAACAATTCAACCATACTTAGACTTTTGTCACGCCCACTTATGAGGGATAGGAATAAGAATAGGGTATCCAACAGTTCGCCCAAGCGGATTGTAGCCCGTCCCTATGTTTTTTTGTCAGTATTGTGCCATGCAGCACCACCACTTTTTGGTCAATAGGTACCTATACGATGAATATTTATATGGATAATAAGAATTTTCGTTGTTTTGCGTAGAGCTACATTGCTAAATTAGAGTATTGCGCAAGTTTATTTATCTTTAATCAACATGTAAAATTGTTGGTATATATTTTAAAGTCCATGTACCTTTTCAATGAAGCATTGAGGAAGGTCACTTGTTGGTATTTTTTGCTTAATGGAGGTTGCTTGATTGTTTCTCTTTTGCATTAAACGTGTTCTAACATTAGATGTACTTCGAGGCATTAAGAACGTCACTACAAAGATTATACTGGCTAACTTTAGAGCTTTTAGCTAAGCCCCAGCAATTGTAGAGTGTTCTATTGTGTCTCTTGGCGGTTCAAGTTGAGTATGACTTTCATTACTATAGTCCCAGTATATTCATAGTTTTAATTGTAATCCGCGTTGCGACTATTGGATATCAGAAAGAGTTGAACTGCTTTTTGTATTCATATTGTTCTAATTTCATTCGTGAAAGGATAAGTTGTGCATATGAATATTTTTATAATATATAAATCCTAATTCTTTTATACCTAGTATATGTAGTCCATTGTCTGGTAGTTATTACACTGGACTAAGTTGCTACTATGTTACCTATAGTTGCCAATTATATACAGTCTTGTTCGTATTGTGTTCATTGTTTGCACAGTCCGTCTGTTTACCAAGATAGATATCTTGCTCTTAAGCATATTGTATGTAATCTTATCAAATTTAATATCTGATTTAATATCGAATTAATTTTTTTTAATACAGATTTATTAAAAGATATTGAAATTTAAAAACTTTTGAAGTTGTATTTAAAATCCGAAATTTCCTATTATGGATAATAGAGTTCCAAATAAAGACCAAGTAATTTGAGAAATTCGTAAACTTTTCGAAATAACTCCCCGTTCAGGAGCAATGGGAATCCAGGACAATAGTTAGTCCTACTCCACCTGGGGCTAGTGTAGGCTTAAGCCAGGATCAGATTTCACCACAACTGGTAGATAACCACAATAGTGATGATAATAATGAGCGATGAGATATTAATGAACGTCCACCTTTTCAAGAAGAAGCCACAGACTCGAGGCAAACCAACGAGTTTTCATTCGTGAAATGCAGTCTATTAGAGACACCTTAGTTCGAAGATTGGACAATTTGAATTTAAATACTCCCAATGTGAATCCTACAAGACCTTCGAACGCTCGTTCCGACTACGAACATTTTTTAAATAACGCTTCGTTTTCGACCTAACGCACAGTGTGACGAATCGCTGAATTAGCGGAATTAAATTAAGATTAAATTTTTTGTTTTTTTTTTAATTGAAATTGTTCACAGAATAGAATATAACAAATTTTTTTAACATATGACTACAAATTTCAAGACAAAACAATACATTCAAACCAGCTTATTTTAATTATACCCTATTCTAAGGGTATATTAATTTTGACGCATAGTTTGTAACATACCTTAATATTGCCCGTAGACCCCTAAAAGTTACTATATTTATGATCAGCATCGATAGTAATGTCGATCTAGCCATGTCCGTCCGTCCGTCCGTCCGTGTGTCGGCAAAAATTAGGCCTTTAAACTAGACCTAGAGAGCTGAAATTTTAACCATATACTCTCTAGGGTCCCGAAATAATCTAGTTTACGAATTTTTGCAATCCGCCCACAGACACGCCCACAAAATCAAAAAAACCAAATTTTGGAAAAAATCTAATTTTTAGCTAGAAAGCTGAAATTGTTTATATATGATCTATGACTCCTAAAACTGCTCGGGATAAAAAAATTTCAAAATCCACCCACTGACACGCCCACAAATAAATAAAATAATTTTTGTATACCCTATTCTAAGGGTATATTAATTTTTGAAAATCCAAAGTTTCAGCTAGGGAGCTGAAATTTATAGTATATACTCTCTATGAGCCCTTTATGCTCTTGTGTAAATATTTTCAAAATCCGCCCACTGACACGCCCACAATTATTTTTTTTTTTTTTTTCGAAAGTTCAAAGTTTGAGCTAGGGAGCTGCAATTTATAATATATACTCTCTAGGGGCCCTTTATTCTCATGTGTTAATTTTTTTTAAATCCGCCTACTGACACGCCCACAATTAAATAAAACAATTTTATTGAAACACCCAAGTTTGAGCTAGGGAGCGTTTTTTTTGATAAAATCCTTTAAATGTTATATAACAAAATATGTAGAGCGTTCTTAACTATTCAACCATACTTAGACTTTTGTCACGCCCACTTATGAGGGATAGGAATAAGAATAGGGTATCCAACACTTCGCCCAAGCGGACTGTAGCCCGTCCCTCTGTTTTTTTTAATTATTTGGTACATATAAAAGTACATATAAAGGTACATATAAAAGTATTCATGTTCCACGACGCTTTTCTTTCTTCTCGGAAAGTATCTTAGACTTGCTAAGAATTGAATCTGAGGTTATAAGCAATCGATTTAGGAGTTCAGTATTTGTATCTATACGTGATATTTTTCTGGTAAGAAGTTCCCTAAACCTTCTATTTTCCTTGTTTCTTGCCTCTTGCGCTTCTTCTGAAAGTTGTCCGATTGGAAGTATACAAGTCGAAATTAATTGTTTTCCATGAAAGAAGACCTTATGCACACTTACTGGCTTAAAATACCCGGCATAATTTTCAAAAGCATCTGCATATATTGGGAACCCAGACCCAAGAGCTTCTAAGATGATATGAAACTTTTTGATAATTTCTTTATCTATCACTGTAATTTGGGCAGTCTTTTCATCATCTCTTAAAAAATCGTCTAGCCTTGTTCCCGTCATTAGGATTGCCAGACTGTTGAGTTGGCATATCTACCAATAACCCTGTTTCTCTTGCAAATTTTTCTTGGATTAGTTATTTTCTGGCTTTGACTTTTTCTTTACTGCCTTGGTCTTTTACCTGCCGCAACTTGACATCTAATCTATAAGCTTTTTTTCGGTCTTCCTACTCTAGATGAAGAAGGTATTTCATCTAAGATATATTGTGGTAATGTTAGATTTTCATTTAGCCACAGAGAATTTGAATTTTCGAAGCGCTCTCTATGCCGACCACTTTTGGCCCATGTCACGTCAAATCTTAAACATAAAATTTTAAAGGTTAATTTGATTAACTTTGTTGCAGCCTCAGAAAATATTACATGGCTAAAGTAACCCACAGCAAAAGCAGAAACAGCATCTAAGCGCTTAATTTTAAATTAAGAAATCCAAACATAAAAAATTTGCTTTTTCGTGATTTCCATGGGCATCCTAAAAAACGAAAAATTTTGTTGAAACACATTTTAGCAGTGCATATGCAAGGCTTTAGAACAAACACGGTCTCCAACTTGTACAACACTGAACAACTAGGTATACTTTTCGTCTAATGAATACAAAAAACACATATTTTATCTATAAATTTTACTTTCATTTACCCCTTATACCTATTAAACAAAATCTTTAATTATTTAAGAAAAACTTACTTTTCTATCAATTGACTTTGAACTTATTGAGAAAAGATAAAAAAAAGCTATAAAATATACGCGAACCAATTAAAACCGATATAAACACTTTCTCTTCAAATTGACCTTCTTATAAAAAAAATTATATACAATTTGGAGTTTGAGATGATTTTTTTTGTTGCACTAAGAAACAACAAAAAAATTGCACAGTCATTACGTAGAAGGCTTAACCGGTTTTTGTTTAATTTTGTGCACGTCATTTTCCTTATTAAACCAAGCTAAATCAGCGATTCGTCACACTGTGCAACGCAGACAAGCACCATCAATAAGTCAATAAACTTCTTTAGTAAGTTCAGTTTGTAAAATTGAAAAGTGGCAAATTGCATTCGACGGGTGCTAAAATATCCACGATTTTCTTTTTAAAGTGGAAACCCTTAAGGAACGTTTGCAATGTAGCTGGGAATACACTATAACTTGTCTTATCTTTTTTTATCTCTGCCTCAATTCATATTTTTTCATATGCAAATATGGTTTATAAACCATTTGGGAATCCTCAGTGCTGAAATGCGAATCTCCCTCACCGATGTGAACATACACACCAATTGTATTAAAAACAAAGAAAACAAGTTACAGGTGACTGTGATGGTCTAATTGCAATATGCCATAACCTACCCCAAACATCCTCCTTGTGAGGTTGGTGCCGGTGCGGAGGCTTAAATCGCAACGAGTCAATCAGACCATGTCTGTTTTGATGAGTGATGACTAAGAACTAACCGGACTTGTCGTCCAATTGGGGAGTCAACCCCTAACAAATCTCCAACTCTAAGGTTGCATATGCCGATGGATGCATGGCTAGGGGAGCGCCTAGTCGCAAGTATGCAAACTCCGAATACCAGGCGACCTTTGGTTTTAAATCCAGCCTTCCCATGCCATATCGGGCTCTGGCATGGGCGACTTACTTTCCCGAAGACTCGTGGGTACAATTTCAAATTTAAATTTAAAAAACTTACAGACGGATGCCTCTGAAATCGCATCAACTTCTGGAATTGCTGTTGGGCAACCAGAAGACAACCCAAATCGGGCAGCTACTGGGCTCCCGAAGGCTGATGGTTCTTCTACTACAGGGCAGAACCCGGCCTCCACTTGTCGGCTTGCTGACGGGCAACCGAACCCCCCTAACTCCCAAAGTATGGATAGTGATGTCTTGTGGACAACATCAAAACTTATTAGTGGCACAAAACACGAAGCGGAAGCGACCACTTCAGATTCTGACACCTCCACTCTGGTGGACAATTGTAGCGTGGTCTCCGAGAAATCGGGTTGCTCCTTCATTGGGAAGAGCTTGACTGGGCTACAATTACAGAAGCAAGGTGGTTTTGTTAGACTCAGCGGTCTACAAAATAGACGCTTCAAAAGTGCTTTGCGGAGAGGCTTAGACAGAGAAAGTGCTCTAATCTTAGCCCCAGCAGCACAAACAGACAAGCCTGACAACAAGCGAGGCAGATCTGAAGACCAGACTCCCCCCAAACCTGCCGCCAAGAAGGTTAGGAAAGGTCCTAGGCCTGAGGCACCCACCTTTAGCCAGGTGGCTAGCCTAGTTAGGCTTGGAATCATCTCAACCGACTTGGGCAAAAACCCTTTCTAACCAGAGCAAATGGCTGCTGTGAAGGAGGCGGTGATAGACACCTCAATCGAGCTGAGCGACCGTGGCGTGTGGCCAGTCTTCTCTGGCTCGCACCTTAAGACAGGATGATTAATCTTCGTCTGCTCTAACAGCGCCACTGCTGGGTGGATGCGCTCGAATTTCGAGAAAATTAAAGAGAAATGTGGTCAGGACCTGATGCTTGTGGAAGAAGGATCTTTCCCGAAAATACACATCGTCCGCGGACTCTTTCCATAGAGCCTCGAACTCTCAAATGAAAAAGTGCTGACGACCATTGGGGCGCAAAATGCCAACATCAGCACCAAATCATGGAGAGTGATACAGCGAGGTAAGGCAGGTGCACTCCTTCACCTCGTTATCTCAATAGACAACGCCTCCTTGACTGAGCTCAACATACTTATGGAGAAGATCGCCTACCGATTCGGCATGATCAGATTGATTCTGAAGAGCACCGACAGAACCTCTAAATCTGCCATCAACCCTACTAATAACGAGCCAGCTAATTTTGTACCACCTATCGGTAATGTGACTGAAGGTATGGTACCTCATAAGTCAACCACGACTAGCTGTGTCACCGGACCAGAAACCACTGTACTACCTATCGGAAATGTGTCTGAAGGTAGTGTACCATTGCAGTCCACCTCGACTAGCTGTGCCACAGGGCCAAAAACCTTTGTACAACCTATCGGAAATGTGTCTGAAGGTAGTACAACAACGCAGTCCACTTCAACAGGACCAGCTCCTACTAGCAGCCTAGGTAGCGGTCAGACGACAGTAATTTCAGTTCCTGTGGACCCCCTCCCAAACAGCCAGCAAAGGTAGTAAAAATGCCATTGGGCATGCTACCCCGAGTGGTTCTGGGGGGAGCACTAAGGCAACGACCACCACGTCGTCCAATCGTCCCTTCCTGCAAGGAAAGATTACTTTCCCTAGGAAAACCGGCAATTCGGCCGCGAACCACTCCAACCCGGCCAACGCCGCCACTGGGCGGTCTAACCAGGGATGGAAAAAAGATGAGTCAGCCAGGCAGTCAACAACAGGTCGCGCTGGACTGGCCGAAAAGGCAAGGGCCCAAAAAAAGCCCAGCTACTCAGGCAAGCTAGATCCTCAAAGGAGGATCTATGAACTCCATCAAGGTGCTTCAGGCGAACCTCCATCATGCTAAGGGTGCGTCCGCCACTTTTAGCAAGCGGTTCGCCGAGTAAAAGATAACCCTAGGCCTCATCCACTAGCCTTGGGTTATCAGCGGACTCATTAAAGGTCTTGAGAATAGGGCAGGTGAGTTAATTTACAAGTGCCGAGGGCGGCCTGCTTTATCGATATAAATAGCAACTTTCTTCCCATTCCAGAATTCATCAGCAGAGACCTGGTTGCCGTACTACTGGAAGTACCTACACCTAGAGGTACACACAACATCATATGTGCCTCTGCGTATTTCCCCAGAGACGAAGACAACATCCCTCCACTAGAGGTACAGGCACTCATCCGCTACTGCCTACTAAACAACTTACACTACGTCATTGGGTGCGATTCCAACGCGCACAATATGGTGTGGGGTAGTAGCGACAACAAAAGAGGTGAGTGTTTGTTAAATTTTATAGTCGGTAACAATGTAGATATTTTAAACAAGGGTTCCAAACCAACCTTCATAAATTCGATTCGCGAAGAGGTACTTGACCTCACACTCGCTAGTCCATTTATGGCAAACTTCATTGTAAATTGGCACGTGTCAGATGAGGCCTCGCTGTCGGATCACCAACACATTCGGTTCGACCTGCCCGGTCAACTGTCACAGGCCACAATTAGATACGATCCTAAGTCGACGGACTGGAATACGTATCGACGACTTGTCCTCTCAAAAACGGATATGCTAATTTCGTCAATCGAGTCCACTTGGGACCTTGACGAAGCAGCACACCAGCTCAACAAAGTGTTACTTACCGCCTACCAGAGCAGTTGCGTCATTAAAACCAGCATAAAGCGACGTAAGGTCCCCTGGTGGAATGACAAACTTGCTGAATATAGGAGGAAGGTTAGGAAACTCTTTAATCGAGCCAAACACACCAAAAGGTGGGACGATTATAGGATCGCTCTCACAGAATACAACTCAGAACTGAGAAGATCAAAGCGTGCTACATGGAGGAAGTGCTGCGAAGACATAGTAGATATGCCGGTAGCAGCTCGCATCCACAAAGCGCTAGGCAGAGATCATAATAACGGTGTAGGTTTACTAAATAAACCAAATGGCACCTACACGACGGACCGAGAAGATTCAATCAGAACGCTTCTTCAGGTTCACTTCCCAGGTTCGTCTATTCGCGACATAGGCGGTAACTCTAACGATGTGGACCCCAAGGTACATGTAGATAGTAGAGTAAACAGCTTATCTGGAAAAATGTTTAGTCCAGATAAGGTTAGATGGGTAATTGGCTCATTCAAACCATTTAAAGCCCCAGGTGGTGACGGCATTTTTCCGGCCCTTATCCAGAGGGTTAGTGATGGCATACTGCCGATGGCTATTGCTTTATTTAGGGCTTGTTACAACTGGGGATACATTCCACTTTCCTGGAGACAGGTCAACGTGATTTTTATCCCCAAAAATGGCAATAGGCCAAGGTAACTTCCTAAATCATACAGACCCATCAGTCTAACATCCTTCTTTCTAAAAACCATGGAAAGACTTATAGATGTTCATATTAGGGAGCAGATAGTAACATCAAGCCCCCTGCACTCAAGTCAATTTGCGTACAGAAAGGGCAAATCCACTGAAGGTGCTCTTCACTGCCTTGTCAAAAAGGTAGAGGAGACTTTCAAGTCTAAGGAAACGGCACTTTGTGCCTTCTTGGACGTTGAGGGTGCCTTCGATAATACCGGATACGACTCGATTGCCAGGGCGATCAGTAATAAAGGTATCGAAGTATCGACGAACCAATGGATCAGAGCCATGTTGGAAAGTCGTATAATTACCTCCTCCTCTGGAGGTAATTCGGTGTCTGTGACGGCAGCCAAAGGCTGTCCCCAAGGAGGAGTACTCTCTCCCCTCTTTTGGTCACTTGTCATCGACAATCTACTGGTCAGTCTACACAGACTAGGCTTTAACGCCATTGGTTATGCTGATGACCTGGCGATAATTATTAATGGTAAGCGTAGCGCAACCATTACTGATAGCATGCAAAAAGCGTTGCTACATGTCTCAGAATGGTGTATTAAGGAAGGACTTTCCATCAACCCTCTTAAAACCATCCTGGTACCTTTTACGCGAAAAAGACTGGTTAACTTCGAACCTATCACCGTAAATGGTACACCCCTGAGCTACTCCAATGAGGTCAAATATCTGGGAGTCATCCTGGATAGGAAACTAAATTGGAACTCACACGTAAAGGCCACCACTGAGCGTGCCACAAGAGCCATGTGGGCCTGCAGACGCCTATACGGCAGAACTTGGGGTCTAAACCCCAGAATGATATACTGAATGTACACCATGATGGTTAGACCCATCATCACGTACGCCTCCATCGTGTGGTGGCCAAAAGTACTTGAACGTACTACGGCTAACAGGCTCCAAAAGCTACAACGTGTTGCCTGTTTGGGAATAACTGGTGCCATGCGCACATGCCCTACGGTAGCACTTGAAGCCATAATTGGACTGTCACCACTACAAGCATTCATTCAGAAGACGGCTGCCAGATGCGCTATTAAGCTTCAGCTTGAAGATAAGTATAACTCAAATGACCATGTGGGTCACCTGAAGATACTCAACTCAATCCAAAATTTGGATATGTTTTACACCATCCCTGACTTAATGGTTAGGGAATATAGTTTCGATAAACTATTTGAGGTAGAAATACTAGACCGTTCTAAATGGGTCTCGGGAGTTCCAGCTGTGGACCCAAAAAGTCTGGTATGGTACACCGACGGATCAAAAATGGAGTCTGGAGTTGGTGCTGGTGTCTTTGGACCCAACACCAGGGCCTCGATACCTATGGGGATGTGCCCCACAGTGAACCAGGCGGAAATCCATGCCATTGAGATCTGCGCTATCTTAAACTCCAACAAAGGAATTAAGGGCGCAAAGATACATATCTTTTCAGACATTCAGGCGGCACTTCAGGCACTGTCGTCCAACACAATAGACTCTCTGACTGTAAAAAACTGATGCTGCGCCTTACAAAAGCTAGCTAAATACAACAAAGTTAAACTCGGATGGGTGCCTGGCCACCGAGGTTTTGTAGGGAATGAAGCTGCAGATAAGCTCGCCAGAGCTGGCTCTGAAGCCGCTTTTGTCGGTCCAGAACCGTACTGCAGTGTCAACTGGACTACTGCTCTAGGGCTTGTCAAAGATTGGGAGCAACAGACTCGCCTTGAACATTGGGTAATCGCCCCTGGTCTGAGACAGTCTAAACGCTTGATTAAGCCCTACTCCTATAAGGAAATCCTTACACTAAATAAGGAAAGCATTAGATTGCAGGTTGGCTTTCTCACTGGCCACTGAGTTCTGAGATATCATCTCAACAAGATGAACCTATGTCCAACGCTAGAATGTAGATTCTGCATGGAGGACGAGGAGACCTCAGAACACATACTCTGTGAATGCCCGGCTCTACATTGGTTGAGACGACCGACGCCTTCTCCACAGAGAGATGTTATCTCTGGCAGAGCTTCGCAACTCTACCACCAAAGACGTGCTGAGTTTCAATAGGGAAGTCAGTCGCCGTTTGGCGTAAGGGCAACCTTGTGACACAAAAGATCTTTTCAGGTCGAAGTGCCTGCCCTTGGGCAAGGGTTTTATTTAAAAAAAAAAAAAAAAATACCCCAAACATTCATCAGAGCCAACAAATAATATACCATCAACTACTCGACGACAATTCTCCCACCTTCCTTTATCCACCATCGCCCCTACCTATAAATATGCATATCCATTTTTCACTTGCAAATATGGATTATAAAGAAAATCATTCGAAAAACCTCAATCCTGAAATGCGACTCTCCTTCAACGATCATACACACACATTCCAATTGTATTAAATACCAGAAAACATAACCTACCCCAAACTTCCATCAGAGCAAACAAATAATATGGCATAAGTCTACCCGATAATAATTCCTTCACCTTTCTGCCCTACCGTCCACCACCAACGCTACCTGTGTCTTCTTACTTCTCATATACCTACTCACGAGCATGAAGGAGAACAAAAAATCAGCTGTTTGCGCAAAACTAAATAAAAATATTCTGCTGATACTTCCATCAGAGCCAACAAATAAAAAAAAATAAAATACGATAAATCTACCCGATGAGAATGTCCGCTACGTCAAACATCAGCCACCATCGGCATCGGTAGTCGCTACCTGAATGATCTTCATTCTCATATTCCCATTCAAGAGATTGGAGGAAAACAAAAATAAACCCACATAATGTGCATAAACTAATATAATTTATTTTGGCCTTACGTCGTATGGTGGCGTATCGTCGTATACACGAAGTGAGAATACTATAAAGTGTATATACAATGGTATTATCACTTCCTGTATACGACGACTACGCCACCATACGACGTAAATACTATATTAAAAAAAGCTATATCCATACTAGCATATTGAAGAACCTTTTCTACACCTTTGTTGTCTTCCATTCTCGTGAATATGAGGAGGAATATGAAGATCATGAATATGAAGATCAGTCAGGTAACAGGTAGCGACTACCGATCACAGACTACCTATATTAGACAGCCAACTGAGAGGAATTTTTTTCGGATTGCCTACAAGCTGAAAAACTCCACTAAATTTCTTATCTGTATTAGTGTTTGCATGCAAATCAAATGGGACGCTTGCACACAGATATGATATTTAGTGGAGTCAGGTGTAAAGTTGGTAGTTCTATCTCGAAATCACCTCAAAATGATGCAAAAGTGCGCTGTGTTAACAAAACTTTTCTTTTCGAGGTGGATTTGTAGAATTTTAATAAAGTTCCTGCAAACCTCTTCGTTCCGTGGTGAATTAGTAATAAGTGTAAAATATAGTATAAATTGTACATAATAATGTTTTAAATCATTCATAATACTTTTTTTTAGAGAAATAATAATTAAAAAACTTAAATATAAATCACAGCATAAACGAAAATCGTTTAATTTTGTCCGCTATGTACCCCCTAAATCAGTAGCAAGTAGGATCGTTTGTCGTACGAGGGCGGGTCAATAAGTCCGTGACTTTTTGAATTTCTGACCTCTTTACTGAAACGGCAACACTGCTCCTGTCAACAGGCATCTGTCAGTTGACTCCTGTCAAAATATAAACTTGCTGCGTCAGTTAGTTTGTGTTTGACAGCTATTTTTATCAGACTACTCACTAATTTGAGGAGAAAATGGAAAAAAGTGAATTTCGTGTGCTTATTAAGCATTATTTCTTGCGAAAAAAAAACCATTACCGAGACCAAGGCTAAGCTTGAAGAATACTATGGGGACTCTGCACCATCGATTTCAATGGTAAAAAAGTGGTTTACTGAATTTCGTTGTGGCCGTACAAGCACTGAAGATGCCGAACGTCCTGGACGCCCAGTTGAGGTCTCTACACCCGAAACAATCGAAAAAATTCACGATATGGTGTTGGCCGACCGAAGATTGAAAGTGCGAGAGATTGTGGAAGCCGTAGGGATCTCGCATGGCTCAGTGGTTTCAATTTTGAATGATCACTTGGGCATGAGAAAGCTTTCCGCAAGATGGGTGCCGCGTTTGCTCACAGTCGACCACAAACGCAATCGTGTAACAACTTCACAGGAAGGTTTGGCGTTGTTTAATCCCAATATGGAGGAGTTTTTGCGCCGTTTTGTAACCGTGGACTAAACATGGATCCATCACAACACACCAGAGACCAAACAACAGTCAAAACAGTGGGTTTCTAAGGGTGAATCGGCGCCACAGAAGGCCAAGGTGGGTTTGTCAGCCAATAAAGTTATGGCGACTGTTTTTTGGGATGCACGCGGGATAATCCACATTGACTACCTTCAAAAGGGAAGAACAATCAATGGGGAATATTATGCCAACTTATTGGACCGATTCAATGACGATTTGAAAAAAAACCGACCTCATCTGGCCAAGAAAAAAGTTCTTTTCCACCAAGACAATGCAAGGGTGCACACATGTGCAGTTGCCATGGCAAAAAACCATGAATAGGGCTATGAATTGCTCCCTCATCCACCCTATTCTCCAGATTTGGCTCCGAGCGACTACTTCTTGTTCCCAAACCTGAAGAAATGGTTTGGTGGAAAAAGATTTGACTCCAATGATGAAGTCATCTCGCAAATAAAGGCCTATTTTGAGGACCTCGACAAATCATTTTTTTTGGAAGCGATAACAAAATTGGAGAAGCGTTGGACAAAGTTTATAGAGCTCAAGGGAGACTACGGTGAAAAATAAAATTTTTTTTTTATGAAAAAATCTGTGTTTTATTCCAAAAGTCAAAGACTTATTGACCCGCCCTCGTATATAGGTCGAATATATATAAAAGTTTGTACTGGCTGCTCCTACATGGTCAAACATATTGTTGTTACTAGTAATGATGAAATTTTCCACTCACCACGGTCATTACTAAAGCCTGATTACTTACTAACAAAATTATTATTTTCAGTAATTCGTACGAAATGAGTTTTATGTGTCCGAACATCTGAAATAAGTTTGTCATTACTAATCGTTTCGTTACACCAACACTATAAATATCAATGGCATTATAAATGCAGGTCATATGATAGGTGAAAATGATTTTGAATTTATGACTTACAATAATTGTATAGTTATTGTTTGTTGATTGACGTTCGTATATATAAAAGTGAAGAAAATCGGTAATCCAAACATTTCGAAACGTTTTTATTTTGTTTATCATTTTGTTGAAACATATGAGTGGGACACAATTAATGACCATTCACAACAGAGTGAGAAACAACCTGTATCAAATATTACAAAACACGCAAGTCCTAAGTGAATACTATTCTCTGCCTTCGCATTGACATACAACGCTTGACAGCAACATTAAAAAAATATAAGGTTTTGGTTTTACGAATACCATTTGAAAATTGAAGTAGAATGCAGCTTTATAGGAGTTACTGATTTCTTATTATTACTCTTGATGCGTCTTTCAATGCGGCTGTTTCAACATAAGCCGTTTTAAAATTTATTTGTTTTGAATTATTCTTGTGGTAATGTGAAAAGATCGGCAAATAAAAAATAACCATAAATTTTTTAAAACAAGTTTTGTCATTTTTATTTCATTTCTTTCCTAACTTTCAACCACATTTATCTTTCAACACGACGCTTCAAAGTGTGATTGCTTAAGTCAGCTTAAGCTGTTTTGAAGTTATGTTAAATTGAATATTATTATCAAAATTCCAAATGCTCCACATGTATTCACTATTTATTTGTTAAATCATCTTGTCACTTAAGAAACAGCGTTAACTTTTACACATCTTTTGCTAAACATGTTTTGTGGTACCAAAAACTTGAATTTATTGTCACAGATTCATAAACTAAATTATCATAGTACGCCTAGAATAGTAAAATGCGCAATTTCTTCCATATTTCATAAATGCATTAAAAGTGGCTTGCCTGTCATTTGGCTTTTCGTTCGTTCGAAGTCAACAAATTGTACAAAAAAAATATTTTCAAACAAAATAAGAATAATTAACAAAGAAATGATAATAACATAAGTCAAATGAATCAGGAAAAATAATTACCACATATTTGCAACAATTTTTATCTTTTCTATTGGTTATTTGTTTTCACAAAGTCACTGTAAACACACCCCGTGCACCGCTCAATTTCACCTCGACACAAAATCAAAAACTTTGGCAAACGTCAAAGCAACATTTTTATATATCTGCTTTAGAAGCTATCTGTAATCTGTTATTGAAGTGATTCTTACAACCACAAGACTAGTTCCAAGCAGGATAATGTCACCCAACTTCAAATATACAACGCTGAAGACTGTGAAGCCGTACATGAAATACGTTCCCCAGCTATCCAAGCCAGTATTACGTGTTCTTATCCAAGTATCCGTGCACTACATTGGAAGTCGCAAGTGTTCACCAGAAGTATTAGACATGGCCTTGACCAAACTGACGCATTCTGGCTGTAAAATTCCTGAAAACTTTTGTGAACTATTCGCAGCCATCTTACAGATAATGCAAATATTCCTAAGGACTCCAAAAGGAGGTGTCAAAGATGATGAGTAACGACAGTGTCTCAGGGAACTAAAGTGAGTGTTTGAAAACAAATATGTAACAGATTGAAGCATCAATGAACTATGTTTTCAGATTCATAGAAGAATGCATTGACGGCATAAGTAAAGTGTTGCACAATCATCGCGACTCCTTGACCAAAAACTTCTACGAAGTTAAATGTCTCAGGTCGCCTCCGAAACGATTGCACTGGCGAATTAACATCTCCTTGGGAGATTGGTATGTTATTTGTGTATGGTACAATTATTTCACTTAACTTATCCCTTTTCAGTGGAATCATTCAACTCTCGCAACCTACAATCATTATACCTACATTTTCAAACACCGAACGGGAAGTACAGAACACTCGAATTTCCTGTTGCTATGTTTCATCGATTGCGATATAATATTGCCCTGCTTCTCAAAGAAATGCAATCTGCAGAAAGTCGCGCTCTAATGAAGAAGTATACGTAAATGTTGCGTGCGAGCTTTTCAGAATTTCCTACAACTGTTATTCTTATGTGCTGCATACTGCATTCGATGTTATATGCTTGTCTTCGGCTTCGACAAAACACATGTTATTGTTGAATTGTTTAATACTGATACTGTATTCGAGTAGTAAGTAAGGCTGTATGTAGTGTTTAATTCTTAAATGTGTTTTATGTGCCAGTCTTAAACAGAGTTGTTGATAAAGACGTATTATACACATAATAATATATACAATATATTTGGCTATGCAATTGGCTGATTTATTTTTTAATTGATTATATTATATATAATTGTATAGATATGAAATAAAAAATCGAGTGAGAACATTTAAAAATTAGTAATCAACAATCGTATATCATTTTTTTTGGAATGTCTTTTAGGTGAAACGTCTTTAGGTGATATTACGCAGTCGCTGAGCTGCCTGTTCAGGCGTTAGATCACGTTGTGCCTGGCATAACAGCTCATAACAAACCATAAGCTTTCGGATAGTAGCAGAACGAAGCAGTGGTGGATAATAGGTTGCATGTAATGTCCAATAAGTCATATCTTGCTTTATCATTTCACCGGTTGGGGCACCATGCCAGCCCATTGAGTATGGGAATGCGCATCCAAAGAGATTGTCGTATTTTGTTGTTAGTTTCTTTATAGCATATAGGCTTCCGATATGTGTTTCGATAGATATCGAACAAAAAAGCGTTGGACAAGCTTAAGAATCTTTTCAGCAGCATATGCTTCAAAGTTAAATGGCGGTGGCGGTGTGGGCGGTCTAACTACGGTCGCAACCGACTGAAAGTGAGGGAACTAGTTTAGTAACTAAAAGATATGGCGAATATACGTTGAACTAACAATTGTGCTTTCGGACGGTGGTGCTTCAATGAAGGAAGGTTTCTTTCGCCGAAGGCGTTCGCGATCTTCCAGAATTTGAAGAAGGATTTTCAGCTTTTGTGTGTAAATTTCGATCGGATAGCGTACCTCTTCTTGAAGGGCATTCAATTCCTCCTGATGAAGATAGAATTTTATTATATTTATTGAAAAACATACTAAAGGAAATACCTTTTTTGTAGACAAGAGCTTCAATGTATTGAGTATTTTCATCAGTTTTTAATTTCAGCTCTTTTAACATCATTGGATTTGTTGCCGTCGTACATTTTCTGTCCAATTGAATGTCGTTGCGCACGCAACTCAAAGGCCAAGTCGTACAGCTTTCGGTCACAGCCAGTCGGGAAATGGGACTCATCAAGACGAATTGCTGTCACATCACCAGAATCACCGCTTCCTGCTTCCTTTCAGAGTCTGACTCTGTAGAGATCATTTTATTTTTTATTTTTTTTGCAGGCTGTTGCACATTTATCTAAACTTTGGAATAAATGGAATTAAATGATGATGACTCAGATTCTGACTCTGTAGAGATCATTTTATTTTTTCTTTTTTTTGCAGGCTGTTGCACATTTATCAAAACTTTGGAATAAAAGAAAATCACAAAGTTCTGTCAAATGAAAATTAAATTCACCATTAAACTCACCACACAATCTGTCATATTTGACAATCAGACAGAAGACTTCACTTTTATTGATTCACATGTGTTCACCAATAGGAAATTTTGAGAGGGGATTCAGCTACCCCTTTTGAGGGGCGCAGCGGACGGGTGTAGTGAGAGTTGGCTGTCTAATATAGGTGGTCTGTGCTCAGTGCTACCGATGGTGGCTGATGCAGAAGGAAATTCTCATCGGGTAGATTTATCGTATTTTATTTGTTGTCTCTGATGGAAGTATCAGCAGAATATTTTTATTTGGTTATGCGGAAACAGCAGATTTTTTGTTCTCGTTCATGCTCGTGAGTTGTGACTAAGTATATTATGAGAAGGAAGATGACACAGGTTACTGGTAGCGTTGAGGGTTGAAGGTAGGGCGGAAAGGTGAAGGAATTATTATCGGGTAGACTTATGCCATATTATTTGTTTGCTCTAATGGAAGTTTGGGGTAGGTTATATTTTCTGGGTATTTAATACAATTGGTATGTGTGTGTAGGATCTTTGAAGGAGAGTCGCGGTGAGGATTCTCAAATGATTTTCCTTATAATTCATATTTGCAAGTGAAAAATGGATATTCATATTTAAAGGTAGGGGCGATGGTAGATAAAGAAAGGTGGGAGAATTGTCATCGAGTAGATTGATGGTATATTATTTGTTGGCTTTGATGGATGTTTGGGGTAGCCCTTCAAGCAAGAGACTCCGTTTTACGTCCGCAAACGGAGTCAATGACATATGGAGTACTCCGCATACGGCTCCGCATACGGGTCCGAAAAACGACGTTTTTCGGATCCAATTAGTATGGAAATTGTAATAGCCGCGGACTCACATGTGTATGTATTGTGACAGATTGAGTCCGCTATGCTCAGCAAAAAACGAATCCAAAACTGATCCAAAAAAAAGGTACAAATCGAGGCTAGATAAGAAGAGAAACGAGAATCGAGTATCGCTAAAATAAAAATCAGAAATGTTTGTTCATGTTTATTTTATTTCTTAAAAACAATACATTTTTCCATTTGAAATACCTGCTACCATTTCTCCTTCTCCTGCAAAATAAATGAATCAAATAAATGTGTATGTTATCTATACATATGTATGTTACTTACTTTCAGCATGAATTTGTGCCGGTAGCATTAAAATCATCGAACTTTGGACCACGATTGGTAGTCTCGCCTTCATCGGTTGCTATTTTTTTCTTTGATTTTGATAAATCTAAATTCAAACAAAGTTTAATTAAGCAAATAATTGTGGGCAATAATAAATTCAATTTTAGTTTACCTTTTAAAGAAAATTATATCTGCAGCTGCAGCCAGAGACTGTGTCAGTGACAGATGAACGAATCGTCATTACAAATAACTATTCTCGACTCTCGCTCTTCTTCTTATTGGCAATGTAGCTATAGTCAATTTACAAATGTGTGCGTGGAACGCCTCATATATCGCGGATCCAAAAATGACGGGAAAAGTTGGGTCAGTGTTTTTGCTTGAAGGGAGGTTATGGCATTTTGCAATTAGACCATCACACTCACCTGTAACTTGTTCCTTTGTATTCAATACAATTGATGTCTGTGTTCACATCGGTGAAGGAGATTCGCATTTCAGCACTGACGATTCCCAAATTATTTATAAACCATATTTGCATGTGAACAAATATTAATTGAGGCAGAGATAAAAAAAAGATAAGACGAGTTATAGTGTATTCCCAGCTACATTGCGAACGATCCTTAAGGCTTTCCATTTTAGAAAGAAAATCGTGGATATTTTGGGACGCGTCAAATGCAATTTGCCACTTTTCAATTTTACAAACTGAACTTACTGAAGAAGTTTGTTGACTTATTGGTGGTGCTTGTCTGCGTTGGGTCGAAAACGAAGCGTTATTTAAAAAATGTTCGAAGACAGAACGAGCGTTCGAAGGTCTCGTAGGATTCACATTGGGTGGTAACAAAACTGCTGAATTATTCATAGGACAAGATGGAACTTCAATGCCACCAAACTAGCAAGGCCGACCTTCAGCTCGTAAAATCATCCGAGGCAAAGTAAATGAAGTTGTGTTACTCCCATTTAAACACATTGATCATCCTGTGGATGCATTTACGCTGTTTTTTACTGACGTGGTAGAACTTATTGTAAAATACACTAACTTAGATGGAATGAACACAGTAAGCAACAAATGGAAGATGACCGATATGGTGGAAATTCGAGCTTTCATAGGAATATTGATCGATGCTGGATTACGGAGGCAAGGTTGCACGTCCTATGAAGAATTTTGGAATCGGAAGTCCATTTTACTGTTACTGATGCCCTTATGAAAAAGGACGATCTTCTAAACAATACTGTGGTATTTGTCCGAAACCCGTGTGTAATGAGCATTCACAGAAAACTTTTGTTTGCCTTACATGTCAAAATAAATAGTTAAATAAGTTAAATAATAGATACCTAAATTATTTGTATTTAATTTCCTTTTTTCCAATAAAATAAATGAATTCTCTATGTATTTTGTATTAGTGTCTCCAACTCACTTCCTGGCAGCTAACGTTAGTCAAATGACATGGCAGTAATAGGGTTTAATACAACTTAAAAGTTTTTAGCTTCATCTTTTAATTAATCTGTGTTACAAAAAAATTAATACATGCATAATTTGGGGTTAGCGCGGTCGGTGCTAATTCGATATTAAATTAGATAAGATTAGACACAATATGCTTAAGAGCAAGATTTCTATCTTGGTAAACAGACGGACTGTGCAAGTCAATGCACACAATACGAACAAGACTGTATATAATTGGCAACTATAGGTAACATAGTAGGAACATAGTCCAGTGTAAGAACAACCAAACAATGGACTATACTATAAAAGAACTAGGATTTATATATTATAAAAATCTTCATATGCACAACTTATCCTTTCACGAATAAAATTAGACCAATATGAATACACAAAGCAGTTCAACTCTTTCTGATATTCAATATTGGCAACGCGGATTACAATTAAAACTATGAATATACCGGGACTATACTAATGAAAGCCATACTCAACTTGAACCGCCAAGAGACGCAATACAACACTCTTCAATTGCTGCAGCTTTGCTCTAGAGTTAGCCAGCATAATCTTTGTAGTGACGTTCTTAATGCCTCGAAGTATATCTTATGTTAGAACATGTTTAATGCAGAAGAGAAACAATCAAGCAACCTCCATTAAGCAAAAAATACCAACAAGTGACCTTCCTCAATGCTTCATTGAAAAGGTACATGGACTTTAAAGTATATATAAGACAAGTTATAGTGTGTTCCCAGCTAAATTGCGAACGATCATTAATGGTTTCCACTTTAAAAAGAAAATCGTGGATATTTTCGGACCCGTCAAATGCAATTTGCCACTTTTCAATTTTACAAACTGAACTTACTGAAGAAGTTTGTTGACTTATTGGTTGTGCTTGTCTGCGTTGCACAGTGTGACGAATCGCTGATTTAGCTTTATTTAATAAGGAAAATGACATGCACAAAATTAAACAAAAACCGGTTAAGCCTCCTACGTAATGACTGTGCAATTTTGTGTTGTTGTTGCTTATTGCAACAAAAAAAAAATCATCTCAAACTCCAAATTGTGTATAATTTTTCAATTTGAAGAGAAAGTGTTTATATCGTTTTTAATTGGTTCGCGTATATTTTATAGCTTTTTTATCTTTTCTCAATAATCAATAAGTAAACAGTCAATTGATATAAAAGTAAGTTTTTCTTAAATAATTAAAGATTTTGTTTAATATAAGGGATAAATGAAAGTAAAATTTATAGATAAAATATGAGTTTTTTGTATTCATTACACGAAAAGTATAGTTGTTCAATGTTGTCCAAGTTGGAGACCGTGTTTGATCTAAAGCCTTGCATATGCACTTCTAAAATGTGTTTCAATTTCTTGCGCACAGGTGCGACACTCATACTAAATTTTTCGTTTTTTAGGATTTTAGAAGATAAGAAGATTTTTTAGAGATGAGAAAAAGACTGCCCAAATTACAGGGATAGATAAAGAAATTATCAAAAAGTTTCATATCATCTTAGAAGCTCTTGGGTCTGGGTTCCCAATAGATGCAGATGCTTTTGAAAATTATGCAAAGGAAACAAGTGAACAATATTTTAAAAATTATGCCTGGTATTTTAAGCCAGTAAGTGTGCATAAGGTCTTCTTTCATGGAAAACAAATAATTTCTACTTGTATACCTAAAATCGGAAATCTTTCAGAAGAAGCACAAGAGGCAAGAAACAGGGAAAATATAAGGTTTAGGGAACTTTTTACCAGAAACATATCACGTGTAGATACAAATACTGACCTCTTAAATCGATTGCTTATAACCTCAGATCCATTCTTAGCAAGTCTAAGATACTTTCCGAGAAGAAAGAAAAGTGTCATGGAACATAAAGTCTTGCAACTTTTAGATGTACCAAATAATTAAAAAAAAAAAAAATAAGCTGGTTTGTATGTATTGTTTTGTCCTGAAATTTGTAGTCATATGTTAAAAAATTTGTTATACATACTCTATTCTGTGAACAATTTCAATTAAAAAACAACAAAAAATTTAATCTTAATTTAATTCCGATAAATCACCGATTCGTCACACTGTGCGTTGGTTCGAAAACGAAGCGTTATTTAAAAAATGTCTGAAGTCGGAACGAGCGTTTGAAGGTCTCGTAGGATTCACATTGGGAGTATTTAAATTCAAATTGTCCAATCTTCCAACTAAGGAATCTCTAATAGACTGCATTTCATGAATGAAAACTCTTTGGTTTGCCTCGAGAATTCGTGGAAATGCTGACGTAATAGCTCTAATGTCTGTGGCCTCTTCTTGAACAGGTGGAGGATGTTCATTAATATCTCGTCGCTCATTATTGTCATCACTATTGTGGTTACTTGCCTGACCCGATTCCATTGCTGCAGGAGGGTTATCTACCAGTTGTGGTAAAATCTCATCCTGGCTTAAGCCTACACTAGCCCCAGGTGGAATACGACTAACTATTGGCCTGGATTCCATTGCTCCTGAACGGTGAGTTATATTTCCAAAAGTGGACGAATTTCTCAAATTACTTGATCTTCCTCTAGAACGTGTATGTGAAACTCTATTATTCATAATAGAAAATTTCGGATTTTAAATACAACTTCAAAAGTTTTTAAATTTCAATATCTTTTAATAAATTTGTATTAAAAAAAATTAGTACATGCATAATTTGGGGTCAGCGCGGTCGGCGCTAAATTCGATATTAAATTAGATATTAAATTTGATAAGATTAGATACAATATGCTTAAGAACAAGATATCTATCTTGGTAAACCGACGGACTGTGCAAATCAATGCACACAATACGAACAACACTGTATAGGGTAGAGTCGCCAGTGGCCGGCCCTCTAAGGATTTTTTTTTTTCATAAAATATAGCACTGTAACCACAATTACTAACATTTTCGAATAATTCATGAAATAAATTATTCTCTATTAATTTGTTCATCGGTGAAAGAAAAAAAAGTCGATTATTTTTACAAAAAAATTATTTGTTTAGATTTTTATAAAAAAAGTCAATTTTTCCAGTGGCCGGCCCCTTGTGCCCTATTTCCGGCCAGCTGGTGTCCCATCTTCGGCCAGCCAGTAAATAAAGGGCATTATTTCTGTAATAATTTTTATTGAAAGGTTTTATTATTGAAAAGTTAAAAAAAAATTATTTTATATAATTAAAAAAAAAATACAAAAAATAAATAAATTATTTTTTCCAATTTTCTAACTCAAACATTAAAACACAAAATCAAAAATTCCTTAAATTTAATTCAGTTCAGAACATTTTTTAAAAATCATATCTTAGATAAATAGTAAGTATTTTTTAATGCAAACATTTTTTTCAAAGCATTAAAAATTTGTTTATAATATTTGTTAAAAAAATGTTTTATTATTTGAAGGTTAAGAAATTATAATTTATATATACCGAACATAAAAAAAAAACTTAAAAATAAAAAAAATAAAATTTGTTTTTCCATTCCTGTGTCTCAAACAATAAAAAACAAAAAAAATCCTTAAATTTAATTCAGTTCAGATCATTTTTTAAAAATAATATAGATAAATTGTAGGTACTTTTTAATACAATAAAGTTTTTTTAAAATTGAAGTTTCTTATCACATTTTGGACGCTTAAATATCACATTTTGAACAAATAAAATCTTTGACCTCAGCATCTGCCAAAGGCATGATTGATAAATTGGTGCATTTAATATGGAACCAGTTTTCGCATTTGTCACACCCTAAATTCTTTAGCCCTTCTTCTTCTGCGTCCGTAAGGACATCTTCATTGCATGAAGCACATTTTGGCACAATTTTTTTCGTTTTGTTGAGTTCTTTTCCACTTCACTCCTTTTTTGTCTTTCAAGCTTTCTTTTTTGAACTTCGGCGGCTTTAATAGACTTTCCTTCTTTGGTTTTTTGTCGAGCAAGCTTTCTTTTTTCCTCTTCGGCGGCTTTAAAGGCACCTACATCCGCCGGTTGCAGGATGTGGGTGGTGTTTGGAGGAAGTTCATACAATATTATGTTGTTGCTGCTGTAGAAGTCACTAAGCTCAAGTGACATGTGAGAACCGTGTCCGTCAACAAAAAATAAAACTGGACATTGAACATTACTGTTTGAAATCCAAACGTTCAGACCATTTTTCACATACTGAAGAAATGTTTCTCCCCGCATCCATCCACTGTCTGTTTTGCCAAAAACCCAGTCAGGCTTTTTATTCTGGACTAATTTCAGCCAACTGGGCGATCTCTTGTATGGCAACACAACCATAGGAGGGAGTGTTCTTCCATCTGCTGAGAAAGTCATCAGCACAGTCAAATTTTCTTTTTCCTTTGCTGCCTTTATTTCATATAAATTTTTGATTCCTTTTGGGGCATTACATTGCCACTTTTTGGAGCCATGCTGAATCCTGTTTCATGTGCGTTAAAAATGAGGAATCCTCAAGAATGTCTAAAGCATCTTCTTGGGCTAGGAATTCCTTAAGCTCTTCAGTTTCAGCGGTTCGCAGGCTTAGATCGGGATGGCGTCTTACCGGGTTTGTTGTTTTTAAAAGGAGTTTTGCGTCCTTCTTTTTGGAGAATAGCTTGCACCGTTCTCAAACAGTTTTTAGAGGTTTGTGGAAAGCCACATTTAGCTAGATTCACAAGCCATTTCTTTATTTATTGATCTTCCTCTGCAGAGAGCACAGGGCAGGGACCAAATTTCCCAAGGTTATCCGCGGCCCTGTTGTGGACTCGATGCTGAAGAGTCGTCCTTGGGATCTTGAACCTTCTTCCTGCTGCTCTGATTGGCAGTGTGTTTTGCCGGATTTTAAATAAAGCTTGCTCTAAATCCGTGTCTTTATATGTTATGACACGCTTCTTAGCTTGCGCCTTCTCATTTGTCCGGGTCGTTCTAAGTCGCTTAAGACAATTTTTAAATATCTATTTAAGGATCAAAAACTGGTAACCTTATAAACATTTGTGTTAACCCTAAAATAAAACAAAGGGCCGGAGTTAGGGCGCGTGTGTCCTATATCCGGCTACCAAGAATTTATTTTAAAAAGGGGGGGCCGGACACTGGAAACTTTTGAATTTAAACGATTTTTTTTGCTCCACGATGATCAGAGTAGGTTTATTTATCATTTTGCATTACTCATTTAAAAAAGAATAAAAGTCGAGTTGCCTATCTCCGGCCGGGGCCGGCCGACAATAGGCAACCACGTGCATTTTTGTATCCTATTTCCGGCCCCCTTATAATCAAGAATAAATACAACAATTTTTGTCATTAAAAAACAGTTTTTAATGAAAAATAGTACCTATATTTAAAAAAAAAAAAAAAAAAACAACACTTGAAAACAGTTACCCACAAAATTTGCTCTCTAAACACTAATTTCGACAGCAATTTCACTAACGATTTTGATACTAAATCACAAAAATACCTTCCCGGACTAACAACGCTACGCAAATGTGTTAATTTATCGAAAGTGGCTGAACAGACGCAATCACAATTTTGACAGAATGAGAAAGAGGTTTAAGAGAACAATTTAAAAGCAAACGCTCAGAAGAGAGAATATGAATTCACTAGTTACAAATAATTTTCTGATAGGTGGCCGGCCACTGGAGTGGGCCGCAATTAGGCGACTCTACCCTATAATGTTCAACTATAGGTAATATAGTAGCAACATAGTTCACTGTAATAACTCCCAGACAATGGACTATACTATAAAAGAATTAGGATTTATTTATTATAAAAAAATTCATATGCACAACTTATCCTTTCACGAATAAAATTAGACCAATATGAATACAAAAACCAGTTCAACTCTTTCTGATATCCAATAGTCGCAACGCGAATTACAACTAAAACTATGAATATACCGGGACTATACTAATGAAAGTCGTACTCAACTTGAACAGCCAAGACACACAACAGAACACTCTACAATTGCTGGAGCTTACCTCAAAGCTCTAGAGTTAGCCAGAATAATCTTTGTAGTGACGTTTTTAATGCCTCCAAGTATATCTATTGTTAGAACATGTTTAATGCAAAAGAGAAACAATCAAGCAACCTCCATTAAGCAAAAAATACCAACAAGTGACCTTCCTCAATGCTTCATTGAAAAGGTACATGGACTTTAAAATATATACCAACAATTTCACATGTTGATTAAAGATAAATAAACTTGCGCAATGTCGTTCATCGAATTTAGCAATCTAGCTCCACGCAAAACAACGAAAATTCTTACTATCCATATATTTAAATATTCATCTTATAGGTACCTATTGGCCAAGAAGTGGTGGTGCGACATGGCACAATACTGACAAAAAATCAATTTTGTCATTGCTTTATAAATCAGATCAAATAATTCTAAATCAATTACAAAAAAATGATAGAAATCGGTACCTTTTGCGACAAGATATAGCCGAAACAGTGAGAGTCTAAAATGCGACAAACTCATAATATCTCATTTGCTGAAAAATACCGAAATTAAAATTTTATTCAATTTTTCCTTTCAAACGCATCGCCTCTTCCATCATTTCTACTCGCAGACGAAGAAGTCAGATTTCTCATTTTTTCATCATCTCCCTCTCATCAAACATATACTACTTTCCGAAGCGAATTCAACATTGTAAATCATCAAAGTATTCGGCTGTTTCACAGAACAATATAAATACATATTTACACTTCCATACAAATGGAAATCATACGGCATGACCAGAGAATCGATAATGCGAGATCCATTATCCATACAAATTAACTTACTTGCAAATCCTACATGCTACCTGTGCTGCTAATCAACAAAAATGCCTACGCTCCTTCTTACAAAGAAAAAAAATACATACAACATACATGGGAATGCAATTATGAAAGGTTCGATAAAGAGAGATAACACGGCGTCTCCACGAGCAATATTTTATAGAATGCAATATAGCGTTCTATGAAAAATTGCATTCTATATATTGCTCAGTTCATAGCATTCTATGGTTGGTATTCTATGAGCTGTCATTTTTATGAAGTACTTCGCTCTACAACAACACCACCATTGAAATAGTAAGCTATGAAATGCCCACCGTACATTTTATGGTATTTTATATTTCTTTCTTTCTATGAAATTTGATAGATTGTAAGCTATGAAATATTGCTCGTGGAGACGCTGTGCAAGCTGTGCTGCTAAACAACAAAAATGCCTGTGCTCCTTCTTACAAAGAAAAAAAAATACAACGTACATGGGAATGCAATTATGAAAGGTTCGATAAAGAGAGATAAACCAGTTTATTTGGTTTTCTTTCTTCGTTTTCAAAGTGTGTAAAAAAAATGGTGACAGCAAAATTTAAGACACAAACCTTCAAAACGCCATCTACCAACGTGAGGCCAAAATAAAAAAACCCGCTGTTATGATAATACTATAAAGTCTATATACAAAGATAATACTATAAAGTTTATATACAAAGCTATAGAGTGTATATACAAAGCCATCGGTAGTCGCTACCTGAATGATCCTCCTCCTCATATTCACGAGAATGGAAGATAATGGAAGACAGCAAAGGTGTAGAAAAGGTTTTTCAATATGCTAGCATGGATATAGTTTTTTTTAATGTAGTATTTACATCGTATGATGCCGTAGTCGTCGAATTCACGAAGTGATAATACTATAAAGTTTATATACAAAGCCGGTGTGCAACAAAAATGCCTATGCTCCTTACAAAGAAAAATAAATACTAACATAATTTCAGAATGATTCGATAAGGAGAGACAACAAAATTCAAGACACAAACCTTCAAACGGCATCATCTGTGTTGCCGACTAGCTCGAAGTCGAGGATTTTAAAATCGTGTTGATGATAGTACTATCATTGTATATAAACCTTATAGTAGTGCAACCGTGCGTAAACGACGATACGCAACCAGTGCGCATTCGCCCGCAACAAATCATGATAGTCTAGTTCTACACCATTCTCGTGCTGGGAATATGAGTAGGAGGATGATGCAGGTAGTGGTGGTGGTTGGCAAAGCAGGTTTCGTGTAGATTTATGGTATATTTTTTGTTTGCTTTGATGGAAGGGGTATGTTATGTTTTCTGGATTTTAACACAATTGGTATGTGTGTGTATGATCGTTGAAGGAGAGTCGCATTTCAGCTAATGTGAGGATTCTCAAATGATTTTCTTTATAATTCGTATTTGCAAGTGAAAAATCGATATTCATATTTAAAGGCAGGGGCGATGGTGGATAAAGAAAGGTGGGAGAATTGTCGTCGAGTAGTTGATTGTATATTAATTTTTGGCTTTGATGAATGTTTGGGGTAGGTTTTGGCATATTGCAATTAGAACAAAACCGTCACATGTAACTTGTTTTCTTTGTTTTTAATACAATTGGTGTGTATGTTCACATCGGTGATGGAGATTCGCATTTCAGCAATGAGGATTCCCAAATGGTTTATAAACCATATTTGCATGTGAAAAAATATTAATTGAGGCAGAGATAAAAAAAGATAAGACATGTTATAGTGTATTCCCAGCTACATTGCGAACGATCCTTAAGGCTTTCCACTTTAAAAAGAAAATCGTGGATATTTTCGGACCCGTCGAATGCAATTTGCCACTTTTCAATTTTACAAACTGAACTTACTAAAGAAGTTTGTTGACTTATTGGTGGTGCTTGTCAGCGTTGCACAGTGTGACGAATCGCTGATTTAGCTTGGTTTAATAAGGAAACTGGCAAGAGAAAGTGTTTATATCGGTTTTAATTTGTTCGCGTATATTTTATAGCTTTTTTTATCTTTTCTCAATAAGTTAAAAGTCAATTGATATAAAAGTAAGTTTTTCTTACATAATTAAAGATTTTGTTTACAAGGTATAAGGGGTAAATGAAATTAAAAAAAAAAAACATATAGATAAAATATGTGTTTTTTGTATTCATTGGACGAAAAGTATACCTAGTTGTTCAGTGTTGTCCAAGTTGGAGACCGTGTTTGTTCTAAAGCCTTGCATATGCACTGCTAAAATGTGTTTCAACAAAATTTTTCGTTTTTTAGGATGCCCATGGAAATCACGAAAAAGCAAATTTTTTATGTTTGGATTTCTTAATTTAAAATTAAGCGCTTAGATGCTGTTTCTGCTTTGTTGTGGGTTACTTTAGCCATGTAATATTTTCTGAGGCTGCAACAAAGTCAATCAAATTAACCTTTAAAGCTTTATGTTTAAGATTTGACGAGACATGGGCCAAAAGTGGTCGGCATAGAGAGCGCTTCGAAAATTCAAATTCTCTGTGGCTAAATGAAAATCTAACATTACCACAACATATCTTAGATGAAATACCTTCTTCATCTAGAGTAGGAAGACCGAAAAAAAGCTTATAGATTAGATGTCAAGTTGCGGCAGGTAAAAGACCAAGGCAGTAAAGAAAAAGTCAAAGCCAGAAAATAACTAATCCAAGAAAAATTTACAAGAGAAACAGGGTTATTGGTAGATATGCCAACTCAACGGTCTGGCAATCCTAATGACGGGAACAAGGCTAGACGATTTTTTAGGGATGATGAAAAGACTGCCCAAATTACAGTGAGAAAGAAATTATCAAAAAGTTTCATATCATCTTAGAAGCTCTTGGGTATTGGGTCTGGGTTCCCAATAGATGCAGAACCTTTTGAAAATTATGCCTGGTATTTTAAGCCAGTAAGTGTGCATAAGGTCTTCTTTCATGGAAAACAAATAATTTCGACTTGTATACTTCCAATCGGACAACTTTCAGAAGAAGCGCAAGAGGCAAGAAACAAGGAAAATAGAAGGGAACTTCTTACCAGAAAAATATCACGTGTAGATACAAATGCTGACCCCTTAAATCGATTGCTTATAACCTGAGATCCATTCTTAGCAAGTCTAAGATACTTTTCGAGAAGAATGAAAAGTGTCATGGAACATGAAGTCTTGCAACTTTTAGATGTACCAAATAATTAAAAAAATTAAAATAAGCTGGTGTTTATGTATTGTTTTGTCTTGAAATTTGTAGTCATAATGTTAAATAAAATTTCTTATATTCTATTCTGTGAACAATTTCAATTAAAAAATAAAAACAGCGTTGGGTCGAAAACGAAGCGTTATTTAAAAAATGTTCGAAGACAGAACGAGCGTTCGAAGGTCTCGTGGGATTCACATTGGGAGTATTTAAATTCAAATTGTCCAATCTTCCAACTAAGGTATCTCTAATAGACTGCATTTCATAAATGAAAACTCGTTGGTTTGCCTCGAGTATTCGTGAACAGGTGGAGGATGTTCATTAATATCTCGTCGCTCATTATTGCTATCACTATTGGGGTTACTTGCCTGACCCGATTCCATTGCTGCAGGAGGGTTATCTACCAGTTGTGGTAAAATCTCATCCTGGCTTAAGCCTACACTAGCCCCAGGTGGAATACGACTAACTATTAGCCTGGATTCCATTGCTCCTGAACGGGGAGTTATATTTCCAAAAGTGGACGAATTTCTCAAATTACTTGATCTTCCTCTAGATAGAACGTGTATTTGGAACTCTATTATCCATAATATGAAATTTCGGACTTTTAACCCTATTCCTGCCACGCTGTGACTGTAAGTCACTATTTTATTTTAAACTAATATACATTTTTTTTAAATTTTTTAACGCAAAATCAGTGTAATGTATTTTATTATTGGTCACAACGTCACTGTTATATACAATTTTTGTTTTTTTATGTTTCGATATTGTTTACGCATTACATAAAATATTTAAAAATAACATAAACTGCTACGTAGTGACTCTAAGACACTTCAACGACTTTAAATTTATAGTTCGTTTACAGCTAAATAAATGGAACTGTATATTGTTTATTCATGTAAGAACTTGATCTCTTGCAAAATAGAATATTTAATGTAAGAAGAACGTGAAGGGCGTGAAAGTGGTAACAAAACTGCTGAATTATTCATAGGACAAGATGGAACTTCAATACCACCAAACTAGCAAGGCCGACCTTCAGCTCGTAAAATCATCCGAGGCAAAGTAAATGAAGTTGTGTTACTCCCTTTAAAACACATTGATCATCCTGTGGATGCATTTACGCTGTTTTTTACTGACGTGGTAGAACTTATTGTAAAATACACTAACTTAGACGGAATGAACACAGTAAGCAACAAATGGAAGATGACCGATATGGTGGAAATTCGAGCTTTCATAGGAATATTGATCGATGCTGGATTACGGAGGCAAGGTGGCACGTCCTATGAAGAATTTTGGAATCGGAAGTCCAATTTACTGTTACTGCTGCTCTTATGAAAAAGGACGATCTTCTAAACAATACAGTGGTATTTGTCAGAACCCGTGTGTAATGAGCATTCACAGAAAACTTTTGTTTGCCTTACATGTCAAAATAAATAGTTTAATAAGTTAAATAATAGATCCCTAAATTATTTGCATTTAATTTCCTTTTTTCCAATAAAATAAATGAATTCTCTATGTATTTTGTATTAGTGTCTCCAACTCACTCCCTGGCAGCTAACGTTAGTCAAATGACATGGCAGTAATAGGGTTAAATAAAACTTCAAAAGTTTTTAACTTTCAATATCTTTTAATAAATCTATATTAAAAAAAATTAATACATGAATAATTTGGGGTCAGCGCGGTCGGTGCTAAATTTGATATTAAATTAGATATTAAGTTTGATAAGATTAGATACAAAATGCTTAAGAGCAAGATATCTATCTTGGTAAACAGACGGACTGTGCAAATCAATGCACACAATACGAACAAGACTGGATATAATTGGCAACTATAGGTAAAATAGTAGCAATATAGTCCAGTGTAATAACTACCAGCCAGACAATGGACTATACTATAAAAGAATTAGGATTTATATATTATAAAAATATTCATATGCACAGCTTATCCTTTCACGAATAAAATTAGACCAATATGAATACAAAAAGCAGTTCAACTCTTTCTGATATCCAATAGTCGCAACGCGGATTACAATTAAAATTATGAATAAACTGGGACTATAGTAATGAAAGTCATACTCAACTTGAACCGCCAAGAGACACAATAGAACACTCTACAATTGCTGGAGCTTAGCTCTAGAGTTAGCCAGCATAATCTTTGTAGTGACGGTCTTAATGCCTCGAAATGTATCTAATGTTAGAACACGTTTAATGCAAAAGAGCAAAAAATACGTTTAATGCAATTAAGCAAAAAATACCAACAAGTGACCTTCCTCGATGCTTCATTGAAAATGTACATGGACTTTAAAATATATACCAACAATTTCAAATGTTGAATAAAGATAAATAAACTTGCGCAATACTCCAATTTAGCAATGCAAAACAACGAAAGTTCTTATTATCCATATAAATATTCATCGTGTAGGTACCTATTGACCAATAAGTGGTGGTGCAGCATGGCACAATACCGACACAAAATAAATTATGTCATTGCTTTATAAATTAGACTGAATATTTCTAAATCAAATACAAAAAGAATGATTTAAATCGGTACATTTTTAGACAAGATATAGCCAAAATAGCGAGAATCTAAAATGCGATAAATTCATAATTTCTCATTTGAAAGAAAAATACCCAAATCAAATTTTATTAAATTTTTGGTTTCAAACGAATCGCCCCTTCCATCCAGAGAGTCGATAATGCGAAATCCATTATCCATACAAATAATAACTGACTTGGTTTCCATCATCAACCTCTGCTACTTGCAAAGCATACGTACATGAACATGCTACCTGCGCTGCCTACGCCTATGCTCCTTCTTACAATGAAAAAAAAAATGCATACACAATGGAATGAAATTCGTTCGGCGGAAAGATTCGAGAGAGACAAACCGGTTTATTTGGTCTTGCTTTCTTCGTTTTCCAAGTGTGTATTTAAAATGAAGATGACAGCAAAAGTTTAGACACAAACATTCTAGCTCAATTCATAACGTCATCTGCATTTAGTCGGCTAAAACATACAATTCGACATGATGGCACTACTATAAAGTGTATATACAATGGTACTATAGAGTGTATATACAAAGCCAGGGCACACACTGGTAGTACAAATTTTATGTTAATTCAATTCAGTGAAAACAAAGCATAAACAAGGACGATCAAGTCGAAACTTTCATCGTTTCTTCTGCTCTAGCTGAAGAGTTAGAAAAAGCAACATCAAATTTAAAAAAAAAAAACGCATCTAGGAAGACTCAGCGCTACAAAGACGAACGGCTGCAAAAAATTGAGGCAATTTGGCACAAATTTAACTTAAATCACGAGGTGACGTGAAATAAAGCCAAACAAAATAAGGCCAAATTCTAAATTTGGCATCATTTCGCTTTCGAAAGCGAAATAGAGCCAATTTGGCTTTATTTCGTCATGCAAAACGAAATAATACCAAAAAACTAATAGAAATAAGACCAAACCACTTTGTTGTGCGCAAATGTGCAACTATTATCGATTTGTTTGCTTACAATTATGTTATGAAACTTTTTATAATACACTATCAGCTCTGTGTCGTGGAGTGCTTAAAGCAAGCAACTATCACGAGCAGAAATTGCCGGCACAAAAAGTGCTCTCACAGGCTCATCATTTAGTGCAGGTGTTAGTAAGGACAAAACAATTAAAAATACAATAATTATGTACCTACAAAATACTAACACAGACACAAAATAATGCAAACAATTTAAGACATTAAAGCATTATTACGGAAAATATTTTTTAGCTTAATTTTACTAACATGCAAGTCAATCACATGATCATTTAGATTATAGATTCTACTCATGCGACTAATAGGCTCATGCGTCCCATAATTCGTTCTATGATGGGGGCTAAACAATAATTCAACACTGCGCAAATTATGGGCACCACCACGAAAATTAAAGCCAATAGACGACAGCAAGTCAGGTGCATCTATTTGACCGGATATAAGCTGCTGTAAGAAAATGATATCGCTATTAAGCCTTCGTTGAGAAAGGGGTAACATTTGAAGAAGCTTGATACGTTGACTGTAGGGAGGAAGGTTAAATGGATCATCCCATGGAAGTCCTCTAAGTGCAAATCGAATAAATTTACGTTGAATGGCCTCTATTCGATTTGAATGAATGTTGTAGAATGGTGTCCAAACTTGAGAGGCATACTCTAGAATCGGACGGACGAAACAATTGTACAATGATATAGAAACGTAAGGGTCATTAAATTCTTTGGCCCACGTTTTTACGAAGCCCAGCATAGAATTAGATTTATTAATAATAGAATTAATATGCTTGGCAAAAACCAGTTTGGGATCGAAATAAACCCCAAGATCCTTAAAATTATCAACATTACAAAGAATATGTTGAGACAAAGAATATTGAAAGGTGGAAGGTACTCGTATATTCTTTCTAGAGAATGTCATATGTTGACATTTAGTAGGGTTCAGGGATAAACCGTTTTTATCACACCAATTGGCGAAGCTATTAATGTCAGATTGAAGAAAAATTCTATCTTACTGACTAGTGATAGATTTAAATATTTTCATATCATCAGCGTAGATCAGGATATTACTGTGATTTATACATGCTTTAACATCATTAATGGCTAGTATAAATAGAATTGGTCCGAGGTGACTACCTTGGGGAACTCTTATAAACCCTTGATCTAAGGTATGAATTAACCCATTTTATGAAACTTCGTGGGGAACCATAAGCCCTGAGTTTAAACTCGATTATTTCATGGGACAGCTGGTCGAAAGCTTTAGAGAAGTCAGTGTATATGCAATCCATTTCGTACTTATTCTCTAAGGCATTAGAACAATCATGTAAGAAACTTAACAGATTAGTGACAGTGGATCTGTTTCTTACAAATCCATGCTGTTCATTGCAAATTAAATTGCGACAAAGAAATATTAACTTTTCGCAAACAATTTGTTCAAAAAGCTTTACCAGTACTAATGGACAATTCAAACAGATATTTAAGATATGGAGCAATTGCATGACTACATTTTTTAAGAACAATCGGTGCAATGCCATCAGGACCTGATGAATAATCATTCTTCAGAGAAGAAATAAATTTTAAAATTGTTTCCAAGTCAAATGAGAAGCTATTAAAACTTATTTGGGAACAGCTAGTTAGATAACTAAAATATTGCTCATCTATGTGAAGAGGGGCCACCCTAAAAGACTTACTGAAATAATCTGCAAACATATTGCTTGCATCTAGCGAATCAGCAGTTGTAGAGCTATTGTAAGTAAGATTCGATGGATAACCATCGGTTTTTTTCTTAGAATTAACAAATCCCCAACAAAATTTTTTGGTCCAATTTTAGAGAGCATTCCATTTTACTTATATACTCGTAGTCAATATATAAGTTGCAGGATAAAGATTTGAACTCATTAAATAATGTGAGATAGAGTTCAAGATCTGAATGGCAGAGACTTTTTAAATAGTTCTTCCAAGCCCTATTACGTCTGTTTCGTATCGATTTGAGCTCTTTAGTATACCAGGGATGGGACGTTTTCATATTCCTAGAGGATTTGACAGGAATTACTTTTTTCATGCAGTTATCCATCAAAGAATAAAAAGCACCGACTGCATCTTCAATATTAGATAACGCAGTAAGATTAAAATTAAGGCTATTAATTTCATCAGAAAGCCTTTGAAAATTTGCTTTCCGAAAGTCAAAAGATTGCGAACGGTCATACGAATTACTGTTTTCGTACAGATGTGCGCCCAGTTCAATAAATACATCCAAGGGTGGATGATTGTCATCTATGTTAGTTATACTGAAGTGGGATTCCAGAACAACAGTACTAACAGAGTCAGAAGAGAAGACAAGATCGAGAGTTCGATTTTTGAAATTTTTTACACAGCTTGTTTGCTGTAAGTCAAGAGACAAAATGTTGTCTAATAAAGCGAGCTCTTGTTGGGCAGAGTCAAAGGATGGAATGAGATGAGAACCATCACCAGAAGGTACCCATCCAATATGTGGCAGATTGAAGTCGCCTATAAGTAAAACAGTGCTGTCACAACAAGATATGTCAAAAATATGGTCAAGTGCCATAGAAAGTTCAGAAAACAAAGAACATAGATGAGACGATGGAATGTACGCATTAACAACATATAAATATTTGTTCTTAAGTGTAATTTTTACACAGATAATTTCGACATTTAGTGGAAAGGGAAAGTCAATCTTTCGTGACTCAAAGTTGGAACGAACAGCAATCAGGACACCTCCTCCAAGCGCTTTCAGGTCATTTTTATGACGGTCGTTTCTGAATACGGAGAACTCATGATTGAAGAGTTCCGTGTATAAAATTCCGGCATTAAGCCATGTTTCCGTCAAGGAGAAGATATCATGAGAGAGGGCTTGGGAGTTTAAATATATTTCAGCGGTTTTTGTGCGGAGTCCCCTTACATTTTGATAGTAGAGGGACAGCCTATTGGGTTTTTTAACACGGACGGACAGTCTTTCCTACGACTTTTAGTCGAACGGGGTGTAAATTCTTTAACTAACGTATTTTGAGGCCAAGCAGTGTTATTGCACAGTATTTCGAAATATTCTGAAGGGGCAACAATTTTGAATGACGCAACAAACATTGGTGCATTTAATTCAGTCATTTTTTGGAATCAAGTTTCTCGAAACCAAGTGGTTCAAGACAATGTCTGAAGAAGTGTTTGGTTTTAGCCAAAAAATGAAAATAGATTTTGACCTGGGAATCGATTCAATAGTTCCAGATTCAGTACCTAAGGAATGATTGATGCCTGCGGGACTAAAATTAAGGGTGGGGCATCGTTTAAGCTCTTTCGCTGACTCCTGAGATTAAACCGTTTAGCGTTTCGATTTAGCGCAGAGGAAGGTATATCACGTTTCCTTTTGCCTGCGGGTAGAGTAGACGAAGACGGTGCTAAACTAAAAATAGGCTCAGGGGTAGATTCAACAGTTGGGGAACCTGTTGTGTCAACCAGAGTCGATGCATCCATGGCCCGTTGGGTACACTGCTTTACTTCGTTAGTCGGCAACTCAAGGTCAGTAGACGTTGAGGCGTCTGCCGAAAGATGAGGGTCAGACAATGTTGATACGTTGGAGACAGTTGTATTGAAATTGTCGAGTAAGTCTTTAAACCCATTAGATAATTTCAGTATGTCAGCCTTGAAGACTGACATCTTGAAAGGCATTTTGGGGTCGAAATAAATCACAAGATCCTTAAAAACGGTAAAACGGTGCTGTGACATAACCCCAAGCGTCATAAGCCCAAATTTTTAAATTTGGCCTTATGTCGCAGTGTGAAAGTGACATAAGGCCAAATTTTAGCATTTGGTATTATGACATATTGGAAAACCGTCACAAGGCCAATTTGGCTTTATGACACTTTCGCTTGGTGCTGCTTTCAACAATTTGCCCCCTCACCGACCCCAAGTCAAACAGTGACCCCAAGCAGGGGGGTTGCAGGGGGGCAGCATGCCCCCCCCCCCCATATACATTGCACTGTTTATGGGATTAGTTGCGAAATCGAAAGTAGATTGCATAAACAGTACAATGACCCCTGCTTGGGGTCACTGTTTGATTTGGAGTAGGTGCGAGGTACGGTTTCGAAAATTTGGCTTTATGTCACTTTCCGGATTTGGCCTTATGACGCTTTGTGAAAGTGACATAATACAGTGACAGTGAAAGTGACAAAATTCTCAGTATAGCTTTTCATGAACAATACAACTTCGTAAAGAAAATGTTCAATACTTTCCGAATTTGGGGTCACAGTTTTGTTAAATAATGTAAACGAAACAATGCCAAATTGGTGTTGTTTCGTTTTCAGTAACGAAATAAAGCCAAAATAAAAATTTGGTTTAATTTCACTTTGGAAAACGAAATAAAGCCAAATTTTGGGAATTCGGCCTTATTTCGTTTGGTTTTATTTCACGTCACCAAATCACGACAAGATAAAAGATAAAATCAAGCACAATACTCCATACATGAATAGAGATGTGTATGGAAGGGCAAAGAACTAAGAACATTACTCGAAGGTATTCGACCTTCAGAAGAAGTGCAACCATCCGTCTCCTCCGACAGTTCTCTCCAGAACCAAAGGTTGAGCATGCTAAAAATCAAAATAGAAGCCTTAATAGTAAATATGGACGATTTTGAAGAGCCATTCAAGGAATATTCATCACAAATATGTGAATACCAACAGAAAATATTGTTGGATCAGCTTAAAACCATGACTGAATTACATGAAGATTTCATGTCGAATGCATCAGAGCAAGACATGAAATCGCCATACGTTACCGATAAAAAATACAATGACATTAAGAGAGATGTAAACCAATGCCTCCACAGAATGGCATCGGCATTAGGTACATCCAATGAAACAAAGGAAGCGGACCATTCAGGAACCAAGTTGCCACCTCTAAAGATAGCAATATTTAAGGGAAATTATCTAGAATGGCGATCATTTGCTGATATATTTTCCACCATTATACTGTGCTCTTTACTTGATTAGAAGCACACATTTTTATGCCCTATTCTAAGGGTATATTAATTTTGACGCATAGTTTGTAACATACCTTAATATTGCCCGTAGACCCCTAAAAGTTACTATATTTATGATCAGCATCGATAGTATTGTCGATCTAGCCATGTCCGTCCGTCCGTCCGTCCGTCCGTCCGTCTGTCGGCAAAAATTAGGCCTTTAAACTGGACCTAGAGAGCTGATATTTTAACCATATACTCTCTAGGGTCCCGAAATAATCAGGTTTACGAATTATTGAAATCCGCCCACAGACACGCCCACAAACTCAAAAAAACAAAATTTTGGAAAAAATCGAATTTTGAGCTAGAAAGCTGAAATTTTTTATATATGATCTATGACTCCTAAAACCGCTCGGGATAAAAAAATTTCAAAATCCGCCAAATGACACGCCCACAAATAAATAAAATAATTTGTTTATACCCTATTCTAAGGGTATATTAATTTTTGAAAATCCAAAGTTTGAGCTAGGGAGCTGAAATTTATAATATATACTCTCTATGGGCCCTTTATGCTCATGTGAAAATATTTTCAAAATCCGCCCACTGACACGCCCACAATTAATTTTTTTTTTTGAAAATTCAAAGTTTGAGCCAGGGAGCTGAAATTTATAATATATACTCTCTAGGGGCCCTTTATTCTCATGTGTTAATTTTTTTTAAATCCGCCTACTGACACGCCCACAATTAAATAAAACAATTTTATTGAAACACCCAAGTTTGAGCCAAGGAGCGTTTTTTTTGATAAAATCCTTTAAATGTTATATAACAAAATATGTAGAGGGTTCTTAACAATTCAACCATACTTAGACTTTTGTCACGCCCACTTATGAGGGATAGGAATAAGAATAGGGTATCCAACAGTTCGCCCAAGCGGACTGTAGCCCGTCCCTATGTTTTTTTACATAAATTTAATTTTTTTGTTAGTGTGTGTAACAATTATCAAAAAATTGCATTTATTAGAAAGGTTATTAAGTTCTCAACAAAAAAACACAAACAAATGGTAGGTGAGTGGAAGTTAAAGGATATTTTTTCTCTTTCTTGCCTATGCTGTAAGAAAAAGTGCAGTTTTTTTTGGTCACATGATTAGACGCACCCATTAAATTAGTTAGTTGGTCGCGATCTGTTACGTAGATTTTAGTTAGCTACAAAGTTCAAGAAGCAAGGAGTGTTTTCTATTAATTTTCATTAAAAATGAAAAAAAAATGTTTTATCCGCGGAAGAAAAAGGCAAAATTTACGCGTTGCATTCTGAAGGGTTTCATTGAGAAGCAGTGCCAAGCAAATAGGCCGAAGTGACCATGTTGTGAGAAATTACATAAAAAACAGTGCTTCATACGGTAAAAATTACAAGGGAAGGACACAATGCGCTTTAACACATCAGGACAAAAGAAAAATAATAAGAATAGCGTCAAGCTGTTCAGCTGTCTTCACAAGCAAAATAAAGGAAAAACCTTTGATACCTGCCAGCACATCAACTGTTGGGCGAGCTACTTTGAGTGCAGAACATCTAAAATTAAAAAAAAAAATAAAAAAAAGTTCGCACTAAACGCCGCAAGAAAAGAACAGCTGTTGAAATTCGCACGCCTTCACATGACATGGGACACCAACCTTGGAAGGGCGCTAAATTGGCGAAATGTGTTTTTTCAGATGAAAGAAAAGAACTTTTCGGACCTCTACAGTGGTTATTACAACAAGACAATGCGCCAATCCACAGCGCTCGTGTAGTGAAAAGCTTTCTTGCCGAAGAAAATGTGGAATTTTGCCGTGGCCACCTTATTCAACTGAGCTCAATATAATTGAAAATGTTTGGGGATGGCTCACGCGTAAATTTTACGAAGGAGGTAGGCAGTATGAGACATGTGAAGAGCTAACTGTCGCAATAAAAGAAGCCTGGAGGACGATTCCCTTAAATTATTTAGAAAAACTGTATAATTCACTTAAAAATAGGATTTTTTATGTGATTTTAAAACATGGTGGTTGTACAAAATACTGAAAATATAAGAAAAACAACAAAAATAAAAGAGAAAAAAGTAAATTAAAAAGTCTATGTTTCATTTTTAAGATTTTTTTTACAGGTGCGTCTAATCATGTGAACAAAAAAAAACTGCACTTTTTCTTACAGCATAGGCAAGAAAGAGAAAAAATATCCGTTAACTTCCACTCACCTACCATTTGTTTGTGTTTTTTTTTGTTGAGAACTTTATAACCTTTCTAATAAATGCAATTTTTTGATAATTGTTACACACACTAACAAAAAAATTAAATTTATATAAAAAAAATGTGTGTGTCTAATCAAGCACTGTACATAACAAGCCAAATTTGAGTCCAACAGAAAAGATGGAATATCTGAAAACTCATCTAGATGGCGAACCAATGACATTAATTCAGCATCTTACAATATCAAGTGCTAATTATACACGTGCCTGGGAGACATTGAAGGCACGATATGACAATGAAAGAAAGATTGTGTCAATGCACTTGGACTAGTCGCTTAAGCCTGGTCATCAAGCAACCCAGACATCAGCGAACTCTATTAAAGCAATCTTAGACGCAACAAAGGAGGGATTGTAAGCGATCAATAATATGGGTCTCAACACGAAATCCTGGGATCCGATAATTGTTCAATTATAAACAAGGGCGTTGGACCAAGAAAGCAGAACTCTCTTTGAGCAAGGTCTGGAACAACCAAACAAGATACCCTCGCTTCAAACGCTATACGGGTTTCTAGAAAGGAGATATCAGGCTTTGGATGTACTTGCAGCCACAAGGCAAAGACATTTCAGGGAGTAGGAACACAACATGTATTCCAGCCGAAAGCTCATGGGATGGAGTCCAAAGGAGCGCAATGACCAAGTAAGGATATCGAGACTCTGTGTAAATTGTTTGCGACATGAAAAACAAGTTCCCTGCATGAGTAAAAATAGATGCAAACACTGCAGTAAAAAACATCGTTCCTTATTGCATTTGGAAAGGGTGGATGGACGCCAACCAGAACAAACCCGAGCTGACCTACATGTTCAATCGAATCATAGTCAACAAAGTCAAAACTTCCTGCTTGCTACAGAAATTGTAAGGGCACGAGGTGCTTTTGAGCATGGCCAATGCACTGAGCTTCGAGCGCTTATTGATCAAGGGTCACAAGCCACTCTTATAACAGAAGCTGTTGCTCAAGCTTTGAGTCTGAGGAAGCAGAAGGTGAATGTAGTAGTAAGTGGACTGGGAGCTTCTGACGCAGGAATAGCTCAGAACAGGGTAGAGCTAACAATCCTCCCGAGATTCTCATCCAACTTTAAGATCAACGTAGAAGCTCTTATTTTGCCAAAACTAACGAGAACTTTACCAGACGAAGAAGCCGAAAACATGATGGATCACCAGTTTGAATGTATTAAACTAGCAGATCCAAATTTCAATATTCCTGGAGGAATTGACCTTATCATAGGAGCAGACGTCTTTGGAGACATAATTCTTGACGGCTTGAAAAGAGGAATTCAAGGTTATCTTATAGCACAGAATTCCCAACTAGGATGGCTTATTTCCGGTCGGACATCAACTCAAAGAAATGATAAAATGAAAATAAATGGTCTTGTCGTTTAAACATTATTAGATAAACAACTTAAAGGATTTTGGGAAATTGAAGAAATTCGCCGTCAAAGCAACCAGAAGACAAGTGATCAAGAATGCGAAGATTTTTATCAGGAATATCATTTTCGTGATGAAGAGGCAGATACGTGGTCAAAATCCCATGTTCAAAAAGGATCATGAGCAATTGGGAGAATCCAAGAACAGATCCATAGCTAGGCTGCGATAGCTCGAAAAGAAGTTTAGCACCGACAAGGAATTAAGGACTGAGTACATAAGGGTCATGAATGAGTTCCTACAACTAGAACATATGGTGGAAGTACCCAATGCGGACAGATTCAATAGCAGGTCTTACTACTTACCTCATCATGCAGTATTTAAACCTGATAGTACTACAACTAAATTACGTGTAGTATTTGATGGATCCGCAAAAACAACAACTTTAGTAAGCCTAAATGAATTAATGATAGTGGGCCCCAGGCTTCAAGCCGACATTACAACGATTATAATGCGATGGAGAACTCACAAGTACGCAGATATCGAGAAAATGTACACGCAGATAAGGGTCAAAAGTGAACATCAAGCCAATCAACGCATTCTGCTGCGAAATGAAACAAATCAACCAATAAGGGAGTACAAACTCTTAACGGTGACCACGAAATTTGATTATATACCATAAGAAACTATTTCAGTTTTTTTTTTTTGAATTTTTTAAATGATATATAGGGGTCGCTACTAAGGTTTGAATTTTAAAAAAAAACTCAAAATCGGTTTTTTTTTTATTTTTAGGACATAAAAAATATTACAAAATCTTCAAAGATGTATGGCAATGTTAATTTTCTTAATTCGGATAATAATTGACCGATAAGCCAAACCTTACTTTGATTTGTAGTAGCTTTACTGAGTCCGCTACTTTTAGACGCAATTGCAACACGTTGAAACGCGTTACTATGACTTTTACAAATAAAACGCGTGCGCTCTCGTACCTAAATGACTTATTAGAACTGAAGTGCGGGGCTGGCTAAATCTCGACGCATCGGTACAGGTACACAGAGGGGTCGTGGAGAGGGCTTTTTGTAAAAAAATTGACAGCTGGTAGCGACCCCTAAATCTTAACAAAAAAAAACGTATTTCATATTTAGAGGCATTATAATCAAATGGGAAAGTGGCCCGGGGATAATTCAAAAGTCGAAAAATAAGGATTAATATAATACAAAGAAATATAAATACAAAGAAAATATCGTAAAAATACAAATTTGCAGCAAGACAAAGAAGAATAGATTGAACCCGAAAAGAAAAATTAAGATAATTTAAAACTACCACGATATAATAAATTGTTTAAATATCTAGGACTGTACATTTAAGAGAGCTTCTATATCATCAAATTTGAACCTACATAGCCAATTTTTTAGTTGTGTCAAAAACATATTTACTGAGCGTATTTCTCTAAGGAACTGAGGCAATTTATTAAATAGGCGACAAACAAGCACTGAATAAAAATTACGACAAGATGTAGTACGAAATGCAGGCACAGACACTAGATTCGTTTTCCCTTCTGGCTTTCATTAGAAGAAATTGTGAAGACTTTCGTGATCCATTCGTACTAAAAACTCTCTACTGCTCTTTAATAAGATCCAGATTAGAGTACTGCTGTGTAATTTGGGATCCTTTTTATGGTGTCCACTCTTCTCGAATATAACGGGTCCAAAAACGATTCACTCGCCTTGCTCTGAAGAGATTTAATAGAGACTTTGAGCTTCCATCTTATAATAGTCGTTGCTTATTGTTAGGCCTCAATACTCTCGTGGTTAGGAGAAAGATGCAGTCTTTGGTGTTCCTGAAAGATATTGTCTCTAACAGAATCAATTGTAGTGAACTTCTTTTTAGTCTACCATTCTATGCACCAAGCAGAGTATTAAGGGACAGACAATTGTTTTTACCTCCGGCACATAGAACAAACTATGGTTTGTCTGAACCCATAACTCGATGCATCTGTTTGTTTAATTCGATTGGTAATAACTTGGATTTAACCTCAAATCGGGATTTATTTAAATGCGACGCTCTTACTGCTTTAACTTCAATCTTTCGTAATTAATGCCAATTTTTTAGTTTATTAACTCATATTATTATGTTTTTGTAATTTTATATTTACTATATGTACCTTTATTACTTTATGCGAAATCTGTGAAGGTGTTCTACCTGGTAGATGAATAAATAAATAAATAAAAAAAAAAAAAAATAATAGATTCAAGGAATTACCACGAAGATTATGATTGTTAAGGACTCTATAATTAAGGTTGCCGGATCTTACAAAAAATATTTTTAACACTTTAAAACAATATAAATGACGAATTGGAAGAATTTTCAAATGCCAAAACAGTGGAAAACTATGCTGAATGCAATTTTTTAAGCAGATTTTTCTAATAATATATATTTGCAGAGTAAGAAGGGGTTGGATTTTATTAAAATAGGTTCCACCTCAGCAACTAATACCGTACTGCAATTTTGAATGGAATAACCCATAGTATATTGAAGTCAATAATTTCGTAGAACAAACTATTCTCAAATAAAAGTATATAATATAAAAAAATATCTCAATATCAGGCGAAGTTAGTTATTTTTTGGAGAGCATTTCTGTATTAATCATATGTATTCCAATTGAATAAATAGTCACTTCGTTAGAACGACTCAATTCGTTCGAATAAAGTATTATTCTCCTCGAAACAAATTCGATAAAATTTAAAAAAAAAATTAAGCTAAAAAATCATTCCTTTTTTATAACTACGGCTATTAATCACTATTTAATGGGCCAAATTTTGACAGATATATCTGTAACGAGAATATGATTTTTTGAGCTGAAGCTCGGTATGCAGCTAATCGCCTTAAATACTTTATTTTAAAGAGAATTTCGTATGGCAGCTACAATTTGAGCTTGAAGATTAAAATATGAACCCTATAGATGAAAAGTGTTCATAATTTGGGAACTGCATACTTTTGTAGTACAACACTTCGTACTAACCTTCAATAGTACTATGTAGTACTACTACCCATCACTGACAGACAGAAATTCCATAAACTACAAATTCAAACATGATACATGCACGACATACACCCTGTGTTTCTTTATTCATTCTGAATATTCGGAATATTCCGACTAAGCCATTTACGTTTCTTTATTCAATGGAATATTCCGGATAATCCATTCCTTTATTCATTCTGGAATAAATGGAATGCATTCTTTTTATTCCTAGAGAAAGGTGGAATAAAAAGAATATTCCCTCGTTTGACAGATGCACTTGATCAAAAAAAAAATTGAAGCAACAGCAAACAATCAAATGGGTGAGCATTTATTGCAAATTTAATGTCTTTTTTTTATATTTTTATGTGTGTTGTTTTAAGTTAATTATTTTTTTATTATATATTTTTAATTTACTTCCAGAATCAAATACACATTTTTAAAATGGTCTTCTGTGGGCATGAAATGTTGCATAGATGTTGGTAGTTGGTGACAAGATGATTTCATGAGCAGTGCTGCCACTTCTGCTACATAAAAAGGTGTATGTTTTTTGAACTTGTACTAAATCCTTACTCGAAAGGACAACATATTTAATGTTTTACTTTTTTCCTTCGATTTAACATATTTAACATAATAACAACACGAGAATATAATGTTATTCATACAAATAATAACAATATCTTAGTAATAAATAATATATTATGCTTTATCTGAGCGAAAGTTGTATATTACTGTAATGGGTACTTCGTTAAGAAACGCAGCTGTGGAGACTTAAATAGGGACAAGTCGTTTTCCGCTATATATTGTTTTGGTTGTCAAAAACATTGATAGCTTTAAAATGTTCAGTCAGTCACAAATTCGTCACTGACAAATAAATTTAGAGAATTCATTCGCTGTTTTTGTTTGTAAAACAACATTTTTAAAACGAAATGTGAGTAGAATTGCTTTTTTGGAAAATAAAATAATATGTATTAAATAGATACAATCACTGGAACTTCACTTCCATAAATCTTATGAACAAAAGGCAGTCACAAAAGCATGAGCTTAAACAAAACAACTAACAACAAAATAAAATTAAATTTTAATACGTTTTCCCAATAGTAGCACTCAGCTGATTAATTGAATAATCAAATTATTAATTGAATAATCAAATTATTCGCGCTATAAAATTAAGAAGGAGTATCTAAACACTATTTTTGAACAGTAAAACGTAAAAAATATTGTAGAATTGTGTACGAGAAATAAAAATGAACTTTTGGCAAAAATGTTTTTTTTTTGAAACAAATTAGGTTGAACGAATTTGCTATATACATATTTTTAATACTACTAAGTACAAACGAACAAAAACAATTAATTAATAACAAAATTGTACAAAAAAAAAGAAAATGCCTTTAAATTGCTGCATCAGGAGCTGCACATGTCATTTTGGTCAACATGTTCACTGTTTTTATATATTTTTTTTGCCCTGACATACTTTCTCAGGGTTTTCCTCAATAAAGGAGAAAATTTCCCTTTGATTACACTTAAATATACACTTTATTAACAATCGCAATAATTTTTCATACAATTTCTGCAAATTACTAAAATTTAATGCTTCAATTTTTTCTTGACGTTTAAGAAAGAAATGCGGCACTTCAGAAAGAGATAGCTTTACGCACGTGCTCTATCGCATTTTGCTTGTCAGTGTTCACAATAAGGGTGTTTAATTAATTTAATGTAATTTGTATTACTGAGATATCGTTATTATTATTGTTTTTGTGAACTTAAATTGTATTTTCTTAAGGTTTCTCTTCTCATATTTGTTTTATTATATATGTTTTTATTTTAGTGCTGTAGTGGAGTATTACCTCACATGTGAGTTCAGTAATAGAAAAAATATATTAATTGTAAGTAGTAAATGTTGTACTTGTTCTTGAACTAAGTGGCAGCGCTGGTCAATAGACAAATGGCTGTCATTCTATTCGGTCCATTTTTGTTTCTTTATTCATTCCATTCTGGATATTCCGGATAAAAAAATTGAATATTCTGTCTTTTCTATTCCTTATACGGAAAAGATAAAGAAGCACACGGATAGATTACAATTCCAGACGCCAATTGTGGCAACTAGAACAACAACTCAATGTCCACACAAGGGCTTCCCCCAGTCACAGACGATAGAATTGTAATTACTATCCATCCACACAATTTTCCCACGAAGGTGCAAGCGATGAGATTATGGTTCCGCTTCACCTTGAGCCGCGTTGTGCATGGTGTCAAATTGTGTAGCCGGATGGCATATTTGAAACACTTGTTTTTGAGAATTACTGCTGCAACAAGCATTTTCTTTTATAGTATTACTGAATAGGTGTAAATAATTAGAATAAGAATTTTGTATAAATAGGTTAAGAAAGACGCAATAAATTTAATCTTAAACTGGACACAGTGAATGTCTCATCTTAATTTTCAGCTCGGCTCTTTAGCCAAAACAACACTAAGGCCCCTATTGCGAGTGGAGATTACTGATAGATGAGCGACATTTATCTACTGTCAATCGTCGATTGTAGATTTTGGTATTGTGAATGGTAATTGTGATTGACATTTGTCGATTGGCAATCGCTTGTTGTCGTTTAAATTTTTCTGATCGACTGTCTGTGAAAAAGAAAACAAAAATTTTGTTTGCAAACATGTAAGTTGGTTAAATACAATTAAAGTGCATATTCTTCTTCATAACACGAATACCTAGACAGTCGATCAGAAAAATTTAAACGACAACAAGCGATTGCCAATCGACAAATGTCAATCACAATTACCATTCACAATACCAAAATCTACAATCGACGATTGACAATAGATAAATGTCGCTCATCTATCAGTAATCGCCACTCGCAATAGGGGCCTAAGGCTTTCAGCCGTCCAATTCCACTGGGCTTGGGCTAGCCTTTCAATAAGCCCCATAGATTTGTAGTCGAGGTAGACTTTTAGTAAACATACATTACGTGTATTACATGGCGATACTGCATCAAACCTAGACTTTTGATAAAGATGAGCTGCTAAAGAAGAGTTAGGCATTTAGTAAACATGAAGACGGGCGGCTACAAATCTCACACCAAATCCTTCAATTAAGGAAATGGATAACAAGAAGCAACATAATGATCAATGTTTAAAAGAAACAAACGAATGTTGATTTGAAAAACATATTACATAATAAAGAGGAGTTGGACAACCTTGTCCACCAATTAGACAAAGACACACATGGGACGACCAATACCCAGAAAGTGATATAAGCCAGGGATAAGTGCCGATTATATACCAACCCCAAAGAACTATAACTATAGAACAATATGAACAATGACATTCTACGAGTATATAACAAAAAAAATGTACATATAAAAAACCACAACTTTAGAATTTGAGGCCAATACTCAAAAGAAAACATTGTCGTCAACTCGGGCGACAATGAAAAGAAAGATAACTTAGTAACATAAATTAGTTGACATAATAATTATTGTAATAATATTAATAATAAAGTAGTAGTAAAAGAAAGAAAAAAAAGAAATAAGTAGAACAAATGTATAAATAGCTGAAATAAATAATTGCATAAATAGCAAAGTAAGAACAACTTATATCACCTTGTTTAATGTATAATAGACAAATTTAGTACTCCTAAGATCAATAAATACTATTATAGACAACTTTAAAAAAAACTCTTAATAGAGTCTATACTTTAAAATATATACTAGAAAAAGAAACAGAGCTGTCAAATTTGATAGAAAGCTTTAATATAATATATAATAAAACTGAAAATAACCAGAATTATGAATCGATAAAAACGATCTTTAATGTAAAAGTAACTAAGTTAAGAGATTTGTTGCAACAGAAAAGACAACTGTTAAAAGGTAGAGATTCAACAAAACAAAATTTTAATACCAAAATGGCACAATTTGATATCATAACAACACTTAAGATTGTGGGAAACGCATATGGCGCAGGTCGTTAAAATTCAAATAGTTTAACAGTTTGAGGGCCGATGGCATCGATTGGGGTTGTCCGGTTCTGACAGTAGATACCTATTTTGTTGATGAAAAGGAAATGAATTGTGAATGGTTGTGTATCCTGAGGTCGCTGTTCCAGTTGGATAGTGGATCGTATGAAAAGGGTGGGCGATTTAATGCAAGTCATGGCTGAACTATCAAATTCGACTTGGAATAAAAATACGAGATTCAAAGAAAGCGTAAGAAAAACGCTTCAAAATTATTATTAAAAAAAAAAATATTTCCAGGATCGAACCCGCATGTATGTTCGTTAATGGGAAAACAAAAGATCGGCGAATTTAACCATTTAGCCAAACTTTGTGATGATGATGAATGACCTACGTTGGATCTGGCAGTGACTCCAATAACATGACGTTAAGTTGTAAACAATCATACGAGTGTTTATTTCACTCACACTGATATAGTTTTCGACGGTGATCAAGCATGAACGATTTCCTGCGGCCTGGATATCGTAAAGTTTAAATAGGAAAATTTTATTTTAGGTACACCTATTTTCTAAAAATTCTAATTTGAATTTTAAGTTGAAAAAAATAATTTTTCGAATAAAGAATAAACGAGTTCACAAGAACGCGGAAGTACACGATCGTCTCTGATGTGATTTCATTTTGCTTGTATTGGTGTGGTGCAGTCGGTAATTGGGGGATATAAAAGGGCATGTCACGCAACGAGCGAGGCTTTTCATTTTTTTGGATAGAGTTCTTCTTTAAAACAATGTTAGTTGGTTCTTGAGCGGAGAATGTTTAGTTCGGGAGAACGGATGCCGAAGTGCCAAGTGTCGCGGGTATAAAAACTAGACAAAGCCAAATGAAAAATCGAGTTTTGTGACTAGTTAATCTTCCCTCGCAAATTAATTACAAAAGAAAAGAAATATCAATTAACGTGACGCGAAGTGAAAATAACAGAATAAGTGAGGCGATAATACCAAACGTGAAGTCACGTTCAACGCCACTATAGTTACAATTCACCTTAAGTCAAGCCCATGAGCCACAAAGCTAGATTATAGCCACCACAGTACGCTTAAACGCTTCAGCTACCAAGTGAAAGGCTCCAAAAAGAACAGTCTTAGTACCAGGGCAAACTGCCTCACCCGAATAAGTGCGTGAGGCCCTGTTAAAGTAAAGGGGAAACAAATCATTATACCGATACTATACACCCGTCCACCACACCACCAGTACGCCAGTCCAGCACCTTAAAAAAAAGTCAGAAGGAAAAAAAAACAACAAAAGAAAAAAACCCATGAACAGCAGAATCAGCGTACACCCTGTACCAGCCAACGAGAAAGTCAAATTCATCACTGATCAGCCGCAATTCATCTCTATCGCATGACTACACAACTACCCTCGTCAATATCACCAACAGCATATCAAATTTATAGGGAAAGCTAAGTAGATTTGTGCCTTTGAATTAAATTAAATTGTTGTGAAAAGTTCGTTCAAATTTTGTTTTCCCGTTCCACTATAGGGAATCCATACGAAAAAAAGCGACATACATGCTCGAACATAATGATAACGAAAGTATGCTGTGCACAGCATCTGGGAGACAATAGCTATAACAACTTTATTTGAACGATTAGCAAAGATCGGAACCGGGGGAAGTGAGTTGACATAACCATTTTGAACGGACTTTATTAGCGTATCTGGATTTTTTTTTGTAAGAAATGCTTAAAGTAATTCATTATTGATAATCCTTAACGAAATTTGCTATTGATAATTACGCGGTCTCCTACTGAGGGACTCGCGAAAGGCAAAGATTGAGTAGAATTAAAGTAAAGATAAATAAATTCAATTTCCAGAATTTTAATGAAAAGTGACGCGACACTATATAGTTTGGTCAGAATCTTGTATAAGTGCTGTCGTTTTCCGATTTTCAAGAGTATCACAAATATACATTTTTGGGTATCATTTTCAAACAAATTCTAACCATTTTTTCAAATTTTGGGATGTCACTATCACTACCATAATTAGAATTCATTTTGGCAATCTTACGTTCGACATCACTCTTACTTTGTACTGTGTTAACAACTTAGACACTAATAAGTTGCTTAAGTACATATAGACCTCATTGCTTTAAATAATCACATAATCACATAAAATATCAGACTTTATTGGTTTTTAAAGTTGAATTAAAAACAAATCAAGTTTTTGGAAAGTACCCGTTTTTCGGCAAAATTACTATCCAGAAGATTTTTTGCCGTCAAAATAACATTCAAAGTCCCAATGAGTAGAGATTTTCTCTTTTTATCTGTTATCAAGCTAACTTCCGACAATGTTCATTCGGCAGTTGCACTGTGAGAAAAAATAGCTTTATGAAGGGCATTTTTATTTTCATAACATTCTTGAAATTCTAAATCTTTAGACACAATTGTTTGGTTGAGAAATGATCGCCATTCTTCCTCCATCGACTAGTCTCAGTTTCGGTAATTTTATTTGGGAATATGTATGTACGCCACAGAAAATGTTTGACAGTTAAGGACTAGGGATATGCATTGTATTTATATTATGAATCGCAAGAAAGTAATCCATTTTGCTTATTCAATTATTTTTACATCAAGATCCTATGAAGTATATGCCTAAATATATACGTATATATTATGTAGGTACCTGTTAAAGAAACAAACAAAAAAATCAAAAAACGGGTATCATTTTCGAGTTTTGGGTATTCCAGTATCCCTAGCCCTGAAATAGTATCCAAAAGATACTATAGTATCCATTTCGACAGCGCTGTTGTATTGCATTAAAGTTCGCCTAGTAGTATACTACAAATAATACATAAATTCTAATCAATTTGACCTATGGTGATTTAACGTGGTGATTGCATAAAACATAAAAGAAAAGAACTTCGATTGTAAATATATACAATACATACTGTCCATTAACCATTTTGGCCAACTTTTAAATTATATTAGGATTGTTGTTGTATGTTACCTGTGAGACAATTTGTTTTTTTGGGGTATTATATATTTTTTTTAGCAAGTTGGCTCATATATATAATTTCGAGCCTTGTGCTATAAAGTTAGTATCGTCATACTTAACTCACAGATTTCAAGCCGTAGAAGTTAACTAATCCCTTTCAAACCCCCTGCCTATCATAAGTGGTGTCCCTCAGGGATTCATACTAGGGCCTTTGTTTATCTCCCTTTATGTCAACGATCTTCCTAATGCCATCAAAAACAGCTCAATTCATTTGTATGCTGATGATGCTCAGCTCGTATTAAGCTGTCTTCTGGGTTTAATAGAGCACGCCGTGCAATCGATAAAAAATGATCTTGCCGATATAGTGCAGTGGTCTTAACAAAATGGACTGATATTAAATCGAGATAAAACTAAGTGCATCGTGATTTACATGTATTACATGGCGCGAAAGCCCCTAGATTTGGCTTATTTTCCTATCCTCACACTCCAAGATGCCCCTATTGAGTATGTAGAATCCGTCAAGAACCTTGGGGTGACCTTTAATCGATCCTTAACTTGGGACAACCACATTAATCTTGCAGTCGGCAAGACTTCTGGAGTTATCCGAACGTTGTGGGCAACCCAATCCTTTTCACACTCTTTAAAACAGGAGTCTTACTTGCTAAAATTCTAGCCATGCCAGTCTTAACATATGCTTGTGAAATTTTTGCGAGCTGTAGTTATGCATCCAAGAGGAAACTTAATGTGACATTTAATTGTATTGCGCAATATGTGTTCGGATTGCGTAAATTTGATCGAATATCACCCTACTCCAGCCAACTTTACAATATGACTTTCGACAATCTTCTCCAATTTCTAACTCTTTGCCAGTTTTCGGACATACTTTTAACACATCAACCGACTTATATATATGAAAAAATAAGATATCCCACCTTAAGCAGATCTGCTCAATTGATCCCTCCTCGGTACTCTTGCTTAACTTCTGAGCGTCAGTTTTTTATTCACTCTACACGGTTGTGGAACTCCTTACCCTACTCTATCCGAAGTTTAAATAACACAACTAAACTTAAAAATGAATTAAAATCGTATCTCTCCTTGAATTCTTAAAATTTTGTATTGATTTTTTGTATATTTTCGTGTAAAAATTGCTTTTGCTTTACTTTTCATTATTTCTTTTTTCTCATCAACATGAATTCATCGTTTTGTAACTCATGTAGCTTTTTATACTCGCTTCAACTATTGTATGCCTTTCACTAGTTTATAAGATATTGTATCTTACTGTGTATAGGTAAATCACTATTTAGTGATTTAAAATAAAAATAAAATAAATAAATAAAAATAAACTATATTTTATATATTATGTATGTACTTTCGGGTGCGATCTAATAGTTGTTAGCATTTAGTAATAATAGTACATTTAGATACATACATTATATGCTTAAACCGAGATAATGACATTTTAGGATTTTAGTTCCGTTTCCGCACGGGTATATCATCATGTTTTTTTTTGTTTTTCCAAAGTGGACAAGAATAATTTGGTCATGAGTGGACAAAATTTTAGGTGGATGATGTGTGAGACCAATGGACCGATACTTAGAGAGAAAATTTGATGATGATGGCGGTCCGACGTCATCGACGACTGGCTCTAAGCCAACAAGCCTTAATTGAATGATGTTCAGCTAATACTACTCGTAGCTCCAATTTCTGGAGTGAGGTGAAATCATTTTAGAGGCTGTCGTAATAGAGCGGCGCGGCAGCCATGGTTGCTAATTTTACATTTATCTTGGGGTGGGCAAGCTCATGGAGAGAGACTACATCTAACTCTCCTCCTCATTACCGCTTTGGAGACAACTTACTGGAATGTTAATCAGGCAAAACTCGGGCCTCGCAACTCTTTCGGATGATTTTATTGTTTACGGTTGCGGTTGTAGTATATCTTTCGTTTCGCAAATTGCAGGCATATAAATCTAATGTGACCCCAGTTTAGGACTTACGACAAGATCCCATACCCAACGATGAGCTACCGAGTGGAAGATTATGCCTGAGTCACAAGAGGCCTGGACACCACTCCCTCTAGACTGCCCGGACTGGCCTAAAGGTCCTGTGAGTTTGGGTCATATGGGTGGAGTAAGAGTTAGTGGGAGGGTCGCACTCGGACACGAGGTTAATTGGGAGACTCCGCGGTTTAGGACTTCTCCAGCATGGGTGTCAGTGCCGGAAAAGATCTAGTCGCTTCCCAGCGGACTATTTAGTTAGCTATCAATTCTCTCCTGATGGCAGTGTTACGGGCAAGTTCGTTACAGGTGGCGCCCAACGTGGGGCCCGAAGTTTTATCATTATGTTTAAAACTCAGTAAACAATCTGTTAAATTTGTGACGGTACTTACAATACGTAAGTTCTTTCTTCACTTATAATAATAATTTCGGTATTTTAGTTTCTAACGTGTCCGTTAAGTGAGTTAAAAACTGTTCCTCACCGTCATTAGTTGCAGCGTTGGAAACCGAATATCGAGTAATTATCTTTTGTTGGGTGGCGACGGTGTAGAGGTTAGTGTGTTGGCTTGTGACCCGTGCGGTGCAGGTTCAATCCCCATGGGGAACAACAACATACGCCACCCAATCACATGCGTCTACACCAAAAGGAGGATTTCTGCCTGGTAGTACAATGGACCGTTACCGAGTCTGAGTGCTCTGGGATTTGGATTTCCTTTTTTTTTCAAAATAAAAAATAAAAAAAAAAAAATATCTTTTGTTGTTCGTTTTCTTTTACTTGCATGTCCGGTAGAAGGATTAAAATTTTACCTCATCTACATCCGATGCATACGCCTAAAAGTTCACGGAGGTTGCTTATATTTTAGTTCAAGTACATCGTGTCCGGTAAATGGATGAAAGCTGTTCTCCATTCACGTTCGTTGCATGGTTTCTTGACGTAAGTTCGTGCATCTGCTAATAAATAGTTTGAGTAGTTATGTTAAGTCCGGTAAGTGGGTTGAACTAAGCCCCCACTTACGTCTGTTGCTTCATGATTCTTTTACTATGTTAAAACATAACGCAGATCATATAGCAACATAAATCAAGTTCTAAGCTATACCGTACTGAACATTGGAATTAATGTATATGCAGAGATTTTGTTTTTTTGAATTCATAGCGGTTTTCTGAGATTTTACTTTTAAATCCTAGAGTATCATGTCCTTAGTCTGGTCTTACACATCCTCCATACATAATGATATATTAGTTTTCCTTAATTTTGATTAGTTTAGTATAATAATTTTTAAGCGTAGTTTTTCCTTTTATCTATTAGTCTTCTCATTTACACATATTCCTCTTTTAATTATTAGTTTATTTAGTAGATTAAGTTTTCTTTAAAATTATTAGTTATATGATATACGGGCTGTCATGTCTGAACCAGGCTTAAGTCAGCCAAGTACTTTACCAGGAAGGTATCCTTTTCGTAGTAGGAAGCGTAATAGAAATATTGAAGTAGAAGAGAGAGCAAACCAACAAGTCAATATGTCAGAAGGCTTGGGAAAGGTAACTGTCCAAGATATCAGTCCAGTACAATCACCCCCACCTCCGTTGGTACAGCAACAATAGCCAACGTACTCCGGAAAGATTGGATGTTGGTAGCGAAGGTGTTCAATTCGAACAGTATGTAGGTTCAAGATGTGGTATCCGCTACTGTTGGTATCAATCGTACGGACGAACTTCGTTTTATATGGGAAGAGTTAGAAAGGAACAGAATAGCCCTTCAACAAGAAGATACGACCTTAGTGGGAGCAGCCTTAGCGAATAGCACACCTACACTTCCACCGGTGGTGGCCCATAACAATCGGGGTGAAGAACATATACCCTCTTCGATTAATCCCCAAAGTCATTATGACGTAAACAGACGTCCGGCATTTATTTCCAGACCTGTTTTCAGACTTCCGGTACCACAGTCAAATATACCTCTTGCACATAATCCAGTCATCTATCCACTGCATATGGCCAAAAGTAGCAATGTTGACAATTTCTTGAGGCAATTTAGCAATATGAACGTTAGTGATCCTACTCAACGTCCTGAACCAACGCATGCAGCATCACCTTCGTATTCGTTCGACCGATCCCACAATTACCATAAGTGGGGTATCAAATTCGACAACAGCAAAATGTCACTCGACGACTTCCTATTTCGCCTAGGAAGACTCAAGGAAGCGAATAATGTAACATGGATTGATGTTGTCAATAACTTTCATCATTTTGTCCATCAGTTAACTGGTCCACTCTTCGTCTTGCCTTCTTTGGAGATCTATTACAGTTGAATTCGAAATTGCGTGTCCCCAAATCGAATCGGGAGCTCATTGAAATAATTAAACAGAATGTCAAACAGAAAGTGGGTGAACATCTTATTACTTTCAATACCCACAGTATTCCCGAAATGGTCCATGTGTGTCGCACCATTGAAAAGTTCATCAATGAAACGATGTACAAAGGCCAGCAATTTCAGCAATTTCAGATGCAATTGATGTAGGGCATTGTCCTTCGCAGTCTCAAGTTGAAGCCGTTAATTTTCGACAAAGAACGAATAGCTCCCTACGGTGCTGGAACTGCAAGGAGCAGGGACACACCTTCTTTGATTTTTCTACCCCACAACGAGCACTCGTTTGCTTTAAATGTGGCCGCGAGAATACAACAATACCCCATTGTCCTCATTGCTCGGGAAACGCCCCGCAGAGCAATCCTCCGACCGGGGCGAATTGCTCAATGAGCCCTGGCCCGGCGAATCAGTAAACGTAGTAAACAAGTCCCAAAACATCACTTTATTAAAATGTCTTAAGAGTCCTCTACTCTGGGTAACGTTGTAAAGGATGCACAAGAGAAAGACGCTGGTACTCCAAGAAAGTCCTTTCATCAGCGAGTAAAGGAGTACTATCAAGCGAAGATCAGAATTTGCAAGGGTCCACTTGTGCCTTTGAAAATACAAAAGCTAAGAAAAAGCAATTGCTGCGACTACCCTACATTCCTCACTACCCTACATTCCTAACGTCAATATTTTCGGGAGGGCATGGCTGGGACTGTTAGATAGTGGAGCGTGTATTAGTTGTCTAGGTGCCGGTGGTACAGAATTCCTTCACAAAAATAACATCCCCTTCAAATCTTTTTCATCTAAAGTCACTACAGCTGATGGAATGGAACAAAACATTGTTGGGGTAATCAAGGCCAAAATCAACTATAAAAAGCAAGACGAAGAAATTAATCTATATGTCGTTCCTTCACTGACACAAGAATTGTATCTTGGAATTGAATTTTGGAAGAAGTTCCATATAGCCCCCAGTCTCATTGCCGAAATATCTGGTGAAGCTCGTAACTTAGAAGTTATTTCCATAGGACGACAGATATTTCATTAATAACAACGTACTTTCATTAACCCATGAGTTGACAGACAAGGATTCCAGGGAATTAGAAAATGCAGTCAGTCTGTCCCTTCCTATGCCAAAGTTGGTTTGGGAAAGACACAGTTGGAGGAGGCCAATAAAACAGCGTCATTATCCCGTATCTCCGCCGGTGCAAACTCTTCTTTATGCGGACCGTATGCTCGCGTTGGACGTGATCGAGGAAAGTTCAAGTTCATGGAGCTCCCCAGTTGTTTTGGTAAGAAAAGCTGAGAAGAACCGTACGTGCTTGGATGTTCGAAAACTTAACCAGGTCACTAAGAAGGATGCATACCCACTGCCGCACATAGAAGGGCTGCTAAGACGCCTTTCAGATACATTCTTCATTTCAAGTGTGGATCTGAAAGACGCCTTTTGGCAGATACCGCTGCAGCAAAGTTCGAGGGAGAAGACTGCTTTTACCGTCCCCGGTAGACCGTTATATCAGTTTAAGGTGATGCCATTTGGCCTCTGCAAGAAAAAAAATTGTGTCTACCTGGATGACTTGCTGATTTTCTCGCGGACTTTTGAAGAACACATTAAACTTCTCAATACTCTCGCTTCCAAAATTAAGGCGGCAGGATTAACCATCAATGTGAAAAAATCGAAATTTTGCTATAGGGAGCTCAGATATCTGGGATACATAGTAGGTAATGGTACGCTGAATGTAGATCCCGGGAAGGTGGCCGCCATTAAAGATTTTCCGATACCTAGCAACGCACGACAAGTCAGACGTTTCTTAGGAATGGCGGGCTGGTATCGGAGGTTTGTTCCAAGTTTTCCATCTCTTGCGTCTCATCTCTCCGATACCTTGAGGAAGGGCGGTAAGTTCAAATTCTGTGAGAGGGCGGTGGAATCGTTTAACTCGATTAAAGATATCTTAACGTGTGCACCAGTCCTAGTCAATCCGAATTTCGACAAACAATTCATAATACTTTGTTATGCCTCGGCAACTGGTATAGGAGCAGTATTAAGTCAGGAGGATGAATTGGGGGTAGAACGGCCAATATTCTACTACTCTCATAAATTGAACGATGCCCAAAGAAATGACTCGGTTACCGAGAGAGAAATCCTGGCTGCTGTCATGGGCATTACCAAATTTAGACCATATATCGAAGGCTACAAATTTAAGGTTATTACGGATCACGCTAGCCTAAAGTGGCTTATGAGCTTAAAAGATCTCAAGGGTAGGTTAGCGCGTTGGAGCCTGGAATTACAAGGATACACTTTTGAAATCGAGCACCGTAAAGGTAGCTTGAATGTTGTGCCCGACAATCCGGTGTTTCGAGATCGAAGGAATCCACAGACATCTTGCACATTGAGCTTGCAGATCCGGAGTTTCGGTCCAAAGAATACAGCCAGTTGAGGGAAAATATCGGACGGAATAAGGACCAGCTTCCAGACCTTCGAATTTCAGATGGATATACCTATAAGAAGATAAAACCTAGTTCTGGTAATCCGCTGCAAGAAGATTTGACCTGGAAACTGTGGGCACCTCAAGCGCTAACGGATAACTTGATTTTCCTGGCTCATTGTCCACCTATGGCATCATACGGTGGTATCGCAAAAACCCTATACAGACTGAGACAACAATTTTAGTGGCCTAACTAGAGTTCGCAAGTGAAACAGTACTTAGCAAAATTTGAGGTGTGCAAAACCACCAAAGCACCTAATAACATATTACGAGCACCAATGGGTAAAGTCTTCACGGTAGATAGACCCTTTCAGCATATTTATGTTGACTTTTTGGGACCCTATCCACGCTCCGAATCAGGAAATTCAAACATAATAGTAGCCTTAGACCAACTCACGAAATATATATATAGAGAGAGTGTATAATACGCGCAGTGCTATGGTCAAATACAAGATAGGTGACGTAGTACTCCGACGCCTATTTGTCTTGAGTGATGCCTCAAAAGTAGTATGTTTTGGTTGGTTCTGGTTGAGGCAAAGTAGTGGAGTTCAAATTTGAGGGTCAACACTGATAAGCAGTAGTGGAATTGGGTAGTGGAGTAGTGGAGTTCAAATTTGCGGGTCAACACTGATAAGCATGGTGATACATGCATTGCGGTTAGAGATAAGCCATATTTGTTATAGTCGTTGAAGGTCGAATTTGTGGGTGAATCGTTGGAGGTCAAATTGGGGAATCATCTTTGATAAGCATGGTGGGAATTTGTAGGTACGTTCTGGTGGTACATCCCAAAGTGTTGGATATTGATAAGCAACGATTTTGAACTTTGGAATTTTATAGTCAACACATGGCGATACATTATGTTTAGGTAACTTCTATCATTGATAAGCATGGTGGGAATTTGTAGGTACGTTCTGGTGGTTGCGGTTAGAGATAAGCTATATCTATTGTTATCGTTGAAGGTCAAATTTGGAGGTTAAATTTGTAGGTCAACATTGATAAGCATGATGAAACATAAAAAAATGTAAAAAATACATCTGGTCTTTGCGATTAGAGATAAGTCATATCTGTTGCGGCCAATTAATTTGTCTAATTAGTTAATCATGCATGTACAGCATAGTATGAACATAATTGCGAAGGGTATATAAGATGATAGAGACAGGTAATAGTTGACAGATGACAGGTGACAGGTGTGTTGGAAAAGATTGCCCATTATACAAATTTTCTGCGGTTTTAAGTGTTCCAATTGTTTTAAGTTTTTTGAATCAAACGATTTGATTGACTAATTTTTTATATAAAAAGCGTTGGTGTCATTAGATATTCATTATTTGTTAAAAATGTTTTGGATTCAACCAATAAAATCGGGTGATAAATATTGCATTTGTCATTCATCATGGAAACATTTTAAAATTGTAAAAGTAGATGTAGTTAATAGTAGTTTATCAGTTTATCTGACTCCAGAGGATGGCAATAAATGTTTGTTGTTGAAAATGTGTAGAGGAGATCCAGTACCTGGAAATTTATCATCAATATTGTACCAATTTTATGTTAATGAACATCTTAGAATTGATGTGGTCGGTGTTACAATTACATTAGTAGGGCTCACAGCCGAAGGTTTTCATCCTCGGAGAATTATAAACCATTTTAATGAGCTGTGTATATTTAATGACTTTGACAGTGATCTAAGTGATATTGATAAAGAGGACATCAAATTGTTGAACAAACTAAGTACTTAAAGTAATATGCAGTGATATATATAACTGAATAGTATACGCTTTTTTATTGTTCGGAAAGGATGGTGGACACAAGTTCTAATCAGCTTATAAAGCAAATTTCTGATTTTTTAATATATAACAGTTCCCTGTTTTGTTGGATGAACATTACAAGGAGATTCAAAATTGCTATATAAAATTATGTGAAAATACCGACGATTCTCCTATTACTTCTAAGTATGAATGTCATTTTTCAACATGCAGCTGGTCATCAGATACATGCCAAGTCGGACCTAACACTTGCAGCTGTTACATGTTGAAAAGTAGAATAAATCAAACAAAGAAAATAATGTCATTATATAACAGAATAAATAAAAGGTGTTAATTCAAACAAATTTGTTTTAGTTTCAATTTAACTTTTCGCAGGTGTGGTCATCTTTTCAGAGAATCAAACAAAATGCATAAATTTATATTGCTGGTAATCTATCTATCATTGGGTGTATTACAAGCTATCCCAATACCATTAAATCTAACAGCACAAGATGATAATAAAGGAAATTTGGAATTTTCTTTATTGCTACCTAGTAATGATACTTTGAAAATTGATTTGTTCTTTCAATTGATGAAGATAAGTGAGAACGTACAGCAACAAAATGAAAATAATCAAACAACAACACCAACAACAACAACAGAAAAACCGGAAGCAAAATATTTTACTGTCAAAGAGGCCATAGAAGCATTTAGGCAAGATTTGTTGAGAAAAGAAATGGATATACAAGGAATAATTGAAAGTGAAAATATTTTTTATAGACATTTTAAGTTAGAATATGATCAGTTGGATCTAACAATACATTGCTCTTATGATAGTAATTATAAGAAACGTACATTGGCAATATCTTGCTATGAATATCGTGAATATTCCACTGAAAGAATTACGAGTAATGGTGAAATTGAATTATTTACAACACAAGACACAACGTTCCGTTTCGATATTGAATTGATCGATGTTAAAAAGTATAAACAAACATATGATATGACAATTTCATAGATTGTGAAATGATTTCCATCAGAGTTGAGATTTAATGCACACGAACAATGGAGCAAGGGAATCAGTTTCAGTAGGAGAAGGATGAATACAGATAAGATTGAAATGAAAAATACAACATTTAAGAAGCTGCAGTATGCGGACATATTTAAGAACCCCTTTCAAACGATATATGGATAAGAGAAAAGAATCATCTAATTGCTCATCAAACGATGTATATAAAAAAAGAAATAAAGAAAACTATTTGTTTATTTTTAAATTGAATATTGTTTATTTTTTGTTTTTTTGTAGAGAAATTTCAGACACAAGTGTCCGCAGTTAAAAGAATTATAATTTTGCTGTTGGATATAGTTGTACTGGATGTTGTTTCCTAGATATTTCACAACTTCTTGAGGTGGTTGCAGGTTTCCAAAGCTGTCAAAATATTCTTTATGGGTTTTGTTCTTTCTATATGCTACCCAGTGTGTTCCAGAACCGAAAGAAGAATCCAGATTAATAATGCCACATTCAATTTGATTTGGTCGTTTTGGTAAAGTATTGAGCATAAAGACGCCTCTGAAATTTGGTAGATATTTAGTGTATTTGATCAAATCGCTATCTGTAAGCGCACGTCTGGGTAGGTTTTTCAATAGTTTTTTGGCTGCGAATGATAAAATAAACCATATCCCTCTTTGTATGGTCTCAGATATAGTCCTTTTCCCATTGCTATGCTCTCCATAGTTTTGTTATGACGATTTGCTTCTTCGAATTGGCTGCGAGCAGATTTGGCTTGATTTATCGCTTTAGCGATAGCGGATCCACCAGATGCTAAGCCTCCTATAGCTCCGAGGGCTGTTAGTATTGGAACGAGAGGTAGAAAACCTCCAACCTTAGGAAGCGGTATTATACGTGGAACGTGAACCAATGACTTTTTTCTTTTAAAAGAATTTGCTATGACTTTCCTAGCTATTTGTATGGCGCTCTCAATGTCGGTCGGTTTTTCTTGTAATAAAACCTTTTTAGCAGTTTGTACAGCCGTCTTAAAAAGCTTATTTCCAGTTTTCAAAATTTTCCTTCTCTTAGATTTCGCTTTCGTATTGTTTGACTTGTTGCCCATTCCTAATTTTACTTTAGTCTTCATGATGTTTGTCACCAACCAGGCGTTTGCACGTTCAGCAAAATTACTATCTTGGGATTTTACTCTTGTCCACGCCTTGTTACTTAATATTTGATCTGCTGCGTGTCGTTTATTTAAATCTTTTGACTGAGAATAAGCAATATCATGCTCTTTGCAGGCAGCGTCCAACGGATTTATTCCTTTTTCCCCCTTGGCTAGACGTTCTTTAAGTTTAGTGCCGGGTCCACAAAATTGATAGCCTGGTAAATGAAGTTCAACTGGTAGGGAGTTAATAACTTTATCCATAAGACCTCTTCCAACTGTGTTGCGATTGTGACTAATTAGCTTTTTATATAAAACTACCATTTTTATTCAGTTATTCAATATTGAATGGTGTGATCAAGTCTGATGAACATATTTTTGAAGACTAAAAAAACACAGGTTTTTATCGTTTGGTCTACACTCATTATTGGAATGCGTTTCATTAAACAACAAAATAATCTTGTTGTCCGCAAAAGAGATTTTTCAACTAATAATTCATCGAAACCGAGACATAGTTTACTTTTACCAAACACAATAAGAGCTTTGATTGTGGGCCCATCAAACTGTGGAAAAACGAATGTTATGATAGGATTAATAGAAAGTCCAAATGGAATCAAGTTCAAGAATATTTATTTATATTCAAGGTCATTGTACCAACCAAAGTATCAATATCTACAACAATTAATACAATCTATAAAAGGTATGGGATTCCATACATTCTCTGTAAATGAAGATGTTCTACCGCCGGATGAAGCAAAGAGTAATTCTATTATTATTTTCGATGATGTTGCATGTGAGAAACAAAACAATATAAGATCATATTTTTGTATGGGACGTCATAAAAATATAGATTGTTTTTATTTATGTCAAACATATACACGAATTCCAAAACACTTGATACGAGATAATGCTAACATGATTGTTATGTTCAAACAAGATGAAATGAATATGAAACATATATACAACGACCATGTGGGTGCAGATATGAATTTTACAAAATTTTCAAACATGTGCAGCAACTGTTGGAAAGACAAATATGGGTTTCTTGTTATCAGTAAAGATGATCCTATTGATGGAGGCCGTTATAGGAAAGGATTTGATATTTTTATTCAACAATAAATAAACCGATCTGTAATAAGCAGATAACAACAAGCTGTTGAAGGGATCTGCTATTTATCATCAGATAACAACGAGCTGTTGATCAGTTAACAATAATCAGTTCCAACAACAACACCAAGCAGAGCCGATAATCCTAAGCAAGGAGAAAATTAATGAGAAAATAGTAAGAGATATTATAAAGACTAGAAGGGTATTGAGGAAAAAATTTAACAGCATCAAGAATCTAGAAGCAAGTACAGATGATATACTGGAGCAGACCTTTAAACCCATCACTGGTCCCCTTAAAGATCTTGTTAAAACTTCAAAATTTAGTTCTGATGAAACAAACTTTGACCCAAGACCTTCCTTAAAAACCAATACAAGTACACCATTCAAAAAACAAAAAGCAAACGATACATATTCTGATGATGAAGATATTACTATTCCTTTTAATGCAAATGATACAAGTAAAGAAGACACATTCTATTCACAATCGGATGATGTAGATAAAAACAGCAGCAGCAGTAAATATTCCATATTAAATTTAACAAAGTTGGAAGAGAACAATACATTAGACACACTCTATGGACCGCATAGAGACTCAAACTCTAAATGGAAATTTGGCAATAAGGATTTTGTGTTGAGAGCAAATATGATTTCTATTGAGGATCAAACCTGGTCACTGACACCAGGACTCAGTGAATTGTTGTTTTACAAAACACCTAGAAACTATAATTCCTCTGATTTGCAAGTTTATAAAGAAATTTTAATTATAACGAGTGCTCATAAACGCAACTATAATGAAAACGAACAAGTTAAAGGAACCAAAGCAAATAAATATATAAATATTATAAAAAAGTTGTTTATAGACAATTCTGCACAACCAACTCATAAGGGATCCGGCTTAATGAGAGTGAATTTACAAAAACCTAATTATATTTACTGGGATGATCCCAATGAATTAGTAGACAGATTACGTCTTTTGATCTCATCACAATCAGCCGGGCATACAAATCACAATAATGAAATTGTTTCCATTATTGAAGAATTAAGAGAAAGCAATATAATTGTATAAATCTGTTAACCTTTGTTCATTAACAAGATGAGTGTAGACAAGTTTGGTCACTTTTCTCATAATACTCAAAATGAAAGCGGAAGGAGAAAAACCGTAGGATTTAATCTTGATCGTGATAAGAATATAAACATACATCGGAAACGTATAAAAAATGTAGGATTACCTATTGATGACAATGATGCGGTTACAAAAAATTTTCTCTTGGAAAGCATAAAGCAGTTAGCGTTAAAAGTTGAAAAAGATATCATATTGTTGGAGGTCAACATTAAGAACGCCATAGAAACAACGATCGGAAAAGATCTCACAAATGTTAAAGAATATATTGAGAGCAGTATAGAACACGAAAGAACCTCAAACAAATCGTTATATGAAAATATAAACAAGGATTTAACAGAAAGTAATAAATATATTGAAGAAAGGCTCAGCGGAGTCGAAGATTATATTTTCAGAAAAATTTTAGAACCAAAATTATTACAAAAATTTAAGGAAATCCATTCATCAGTAGAGTCATAGTAGACAATGAATGCAAATAAAAGGAGAGGTTTAGTGAATGAACTTCATATTCAAGCTCGAAGAAATTTCAAACGTCATCGTGTAATAACAAAAGGGATAGATGATCTATGGCAAGCCGATTTAGTAGAAATGGGCATCTATTCAAAATTCAACAAAGGTCACCGTTTTCTTCTCACCGTCATAGATACATTTTCGAAATTTGCTTGGGTTGTACCTCTTAAAACTAAAACTGCTACAAATGTCTGTGAAGCGATGAAAAGCATACTTTTTGAGGGGTGCCATCGTGGTCATCATCGTCATCGTCGTCGTCGCTGCTCACCAAAAAATCTACAAACCGATGATGGAAAAGAATTTTTCAACAAACAATTTCAAACTCTAATGCGACAGTACAATATTAATCACTATTCAACATTTAGTATTGTAAAGGCATCAATAGTTGAACGTTTCAACAGAACATTTAAAGGTCTAATGTGGAAAGAGTTCAGTTACCGTGGAACATATCAATGGATTGATATTTACAAACAATTGGTTGACATATATAATAATACAAAACATCGAACCATTAAAATGTCACCAAGTAGTGTAAATTCTACCAATGAAAAAAGAATATTAAACACCGTTTACAACAACTTGAAAATGTTTAATAAACCAAAGTTTCACAAGGGCGACAGCGTACGAATCAGTAAATATAAACATATTTTTGAAAAAGGCTACACACCAAATTGGACTACTGAAATTTTCAAAATCAAAACAGTTCAAAATACTAATCCAACTACATACATTTTGGAGGACTATAAGGACAATGCGATCAAGGGAGGATTCTATGAGTATGAGCTGTTGAAAACCAGATATCCAAATACTTATTTTGTTGAGAAAATTATCAATACCAAAGGAAGCAAGGCTCTAGTAAAATGGTTAGGATTTTCAAGCGAACATAATTCTTGGATTAATAAAAAAGATATACTGTAATATACACATATACATACACACATTTTTAAATAAAGTTATAATTTTTGATAAAAATATCTTTCAAATGTGTTTTCTATTTCATTGTTCAACTATCACTTAAGATGTCAATATCGCTAACTTTAACTGGGAATACATCCAATCTGGAAGCAAATTATTTTCCATCAATAGATTTGGATAGGGATTACGAGTGTGGTCTCGTTGATTTCCATACATATCACACTGTACCCAATGTTGATTTGGAAAATAATTTGTTTCATGTGCAAAACCAAATCATTGAACTTCCGGTTGGCTCGTATGAATTCGAAGATATAGCTACATACTTGCAGAAAAAGTATGAAAGCATAAATAAAAAAGGAGAATTTTATATTGAACCCAATTATAATACATTGAAAACCGAAATTTACTGTAGTGATGATATTGATTTTAGTGCAAATCGAACAATTGGTTCATTAATTGGTTTCAGTAAGAGAAAATTAAAAGGAGGAGTGGATTATGAATCAGACTTGCCTATCAATATAACAAAAGTCAATGCAGTACGTATTGAATGTAACATTGTAGCAGGTACATATATTAATAATGCACCAGCACACACCCTTCATCAGTTTTCGTTAAATTGTAAACCTGGATATAAATTAGATGAAATTCCTAAAAATGTCATCTATTTGCCAGTAACCACCCGACAGATAAGTTCAATAACTGTAAGAGTTATTGATCAAAACGGTGGTCTAATAAATTTTCGTGGAGAGACTATTACACTCAGGCTGCATTTAAAACCAAAGGATCAATGATTGTTTACAATAAAAACTATATTAATTCAACACCCACGATCATTTCTTCACTATCAGTCACACAACCAACAACAGTGATTAGGAAGGAGCGAAAAAGAAAAAAATTAACTGCAATCACTAAGTAATATTTAAAGTCACTAGGTTTCCTGCTGAAACAAAGCAAAAAAACATAAATCATGAGTCAAGTATTGAATGTCTTACAAAAGCCGGTCTATGATGAAAGCATAACAAAAAAAGAATATCACAGCTACACACCATATTTGCAATCATTTAAAAATAATGACAAAATAAGAATATCGATTCAGAATCAGGATCTCTATGTGCTACCTAGTGATAGTTACATTTATAGCGAGGGAATTGTAACACTGGAGGATAACAAAATATCACATAATATAAAAATGAAAAACAATTGCGTAGCATTCCTCTTTGATGAGATCCGATATGAAATTAATGGAATTGAGGTAGATCGTACACGATACCTAGGTGTTACGACAACGGTTAAAAATTATGTCTTCCTAAATACTAATGAGAGTCAAATGTTGAAAAATGCTGGATGGTTTATAAAAGATGGCAATGAACTAGAGAACGGATATTTCAATTTTTGTGTACCACTCAAAATGCTCATGGGCTTTGCCGAGGACTTTAATAAAATTGTTTTGAATTCTAAGCATGAGCTCATATTACTTCGTTCAAAATCTGATCTGAATTCGTTCTTTTCCACTGATGATAAAGAGAAAATACAATTAAACATAAATAATATTACATGGAAGATGCCTCATATACAACTAGCTGATTTTTCAAAACTGGAAGTTCTAAAAACCATAAATAGCGGACGACGTTTAACAATAGCATTTCGGAGCTGGGATTGTCATTACAATCCTGTACTATCACAAGGACTACACAATCTGTGGAATGTTAAACTTTCTCCACAAAGCGAGAGACCACGGTTTATTTTAATAATCTTCCAGTCTGCAAATCAATTTCAGCACTGTGATTTGAGTAATGTTAAAGTGCATATTAACTCTGTTTCATATCCTTATGATGATCTCAATCTTAAATTTGATCGTAACCGGTATGCCATCTTGTATGATATGTATATAAAATTTCAACAAAGCTATTATATGCGCGACCCTCAACCTATTTTATCGCGTCAGGATTTCAAGAAAGTCACACCAATCATTGTGGTCGATGTAACACATCAAAACGAAGCTATTAAAACAGGACCCCTAGATATAAGAGTGGAATTTTATACAACAAAGAATATTCCAGATAAAACTTCTGCATACTGTGTACTCATACATGATCGTATAATTGAGTATACACCGCTTACAGGTGATGTCAAGCGAGTTATTTAAAACAAATTTCATTAACAAACTTGTGTTCATTGGATACGCACGCTTTCTTTTAGAAAAGTTTAATCATTAAAAAAAAAATAATTTTTTTCACCAATATAAAAATGGTTGTGGTAGATTTTATAACAATCGATGTACAAGGATTCAAAATTGAAAACAACAATTTCATAATAAAAGAACTGGCTGTAACTTTCAACTTTAACGAATATCAAAATTTTTTAATCGAACCACCATTCCCCTTTGAGAGATTAACAATGAAATCTGGAAAACAAGCCATTTGGTTGGGAAGCAACCATCATCATCTGGCTTGGAGTGCTGGTTCCGTCAACATTAAAAGTGTGCAGAAGTTTTTAAAGGAAAACATTTCCATAGTTACAATGATCTATGTTAAGGGAACAGAGAAGACAAAGTGGATAGAAGACATCTTTGATGACAACTGGTTCCAGGTGGTTGACGTTGAAGACTTTGGATGTCAGAATTTTAAATCTCTGCGACAGAACAACTCTTCATTTACAAAATGTCCAAATCATGATGCTGCTGGTTGCTGTGCCTTGGAGAACAGTTTGCTCATACGTAATTTCGTAAATTGCAATATAATCAAAAAAAATGTAAATGAATCCAATTTTTTGTAGCTCTATAAATTTCCAAGAAAAAAATCAATAAATAAAAAACAACTAATTACATTATTTGTAAAAGAAAAACACAGTTTTTTATTAATCTTTTTTTTTTACAATTTCAATATGGGATGATCTACCCAATGGACCAATATAGGTTAGCGTGAATGGTGTTTGGTTGATCACCATTCTTGTCTCCTCTGTTAAATTAACATACCGATCCGGAAGAAATATCTATTTAGAGGAGAAAAAAAGTAGGTATATAGAATTATATTGTTTATTTATTTAAATGTTTGTACTTACTTGAAAGTCTTTGAAGATACACAACATCTTCTTCCCAAATTTGGTTGTACAAACTTTGATTTCTTCAATATCATATCGCTGTCCCTTTACTAGGGTATTGAGCTTTTTTGTTTCCTTGAAACTGCTCCTGCTCTCGATGCTATTTAGTTCTTCCTGAACGTCCATGTTGTTGTGAATAATGTACAATGTGAAATAAGAATATGAATTCACACTATTTATACCATTTCAAATATATACTATAGTGAAACAAAATAAAAATTTTATCATATCATTATGACATCAAACCATGGTGTTGTGAAATAAGAATATGAATTAACACTATATATACCATTTCAAATATATATAGTGAAACAAAATAATAATGTTATCATAACATTATGACCTCAACCGCAACATGCCATTTGTTATTCCATAGAACGGTTACGAGGGAAACGACTTAATTTCCAACTGATAACAAGCATTATTTTTTCAATACAAATTTTTATTTATATATTAACTAAACTAAACATTAACTATATGTGTATAACCATATCTTACAATTTTTAATGATCTCTTCATCTTGAGTATCCAAGCATAGAGAAGACACAACATTTTTTACAATACATTTATTGATGTTGATCTGCAATCTTATAATAACCCCAGGCCAAAGTACTTATATTATCTTCACAAATATATCTTTTTGTATCTTCAAAATTCAATGATTTCTTATTTAAATTTTGGGTATACATTTTATGAAGTTTATTCCTAAATATAGTCATATTCCTATAAATAGAACACTTATCAAATAAACAAGTCTTATAGTTTTCTATTGTTAGTCTTTTTGTTACAGATTTCTTGATTCCTTTTGCTTTCTGAACAGAAGCACCATCAACAATTGTAAATGAATACATTTTTGCACGTAAGCCGATAAATTGATGCATTTTCTTTCCACTATTCTCATCCTTAAACATACCTAATTTTTTCGCATTAACAAGCGGAAAGTTGTGTACATTTAAGGGGCTGTAGTCGGAAGTATCAAAATATGTAGATAAATCATGCAGAATATCAGAATAAAAGTCGTCTGTATTTATTGTATATATGAATGAATCTGTGTCCATGTAATTAAGAAGCAAGCTGTTACTAAATTTAATTTTCATATATTCATAATGGAACTCGTACATGAGTAATTTTGAAAGTTCCAAAACAACGAAACCCAAATAAAGTAGTTTATTATAGACGACTTTTACCCTATTCAACTGAATAGCAATCATATTTTCCGAAAAAATTGACCTACTGTGAACATTTGGTTTTGCTAATAAAGCGCGTGCACCTTTCTTCTTACCAATACTCTCCCAATGTGTGACAATTTTAACATCAGTTCTCTTATCGATGTTTTCCATTGTCTTACCATAGACGCTATTATTCATTAGCTTGAAAAAGTTTTTTTCAAAAACATTTGCAGCTTTCATGCGATGGTGAGTATTCAATTCAATATACTTTTGAAGCCAATTCGATTGTTTGAATTGAATGATTCTGTGAATTTTTTTCAATATTAAACCATGTTTTAAGGCTTGCTTCAAGTTTTCTATATGAATAACATATTCACTTTTAGCATAAAAACTGCTTACCAACTTTTTAGATTTGGTTCCAGGAGTACTTATATTTTCTGGACAGAATGGTAAGTCATTGTGAGTATCGTGTAAGGTATTCGGATAATCCAAGTCTACCTCCACGTAACCGATATCTTTACTTGTGAAAGACATGATATAATTTTCAGTAAACTGATCAATGTTAGATACCCATTGAAAGCCACCAGAGGGAAGAGTTTGGTTCATCGCCCAACCGTAGAGGTTATTTACATCCAAGTACATCAGATATGATGAAGGTATGTTTCGGTTATACGTACTCATAAATTTGTTGTGTGCCTCCGAATATCTATGACAACATTGCGATAAACCACCTCTTACACCTTTTTGGAAAAATTTATACATTTTTAAATTGCTTAATAGTTCCAACTCAATGTCTGTAACTTTGAGCATAGCATCCCAAGATAAGCCTGGTGTTGTATAATAGTAGCAGGGATCTAATTTATAAATTTCTTGACAAATTTTTCGAAAATTTTCAAAGATATCGGCAAGCAAAACAACATCGCTCTGTAAATAAATTTTTAGGTATTCTCCCATACTTTTACAATTGAAAAATGTCCAAATTTTTTGCGCAACTTCATATGCTTCATCGGAACATTCCTCATCAGTTAGTTTGTTGAAGAATGCACTCTTTTCCGGTAAAGATTTCTCTTCTAAACGCTCCCATGAACATAGATAATCATAAGGAAACACACCTTTCCTTTTGATTAAATCGAATTCTTGAGCACAATTGAAAAAAGAAGTTGTTAATTTAAAATCATCATTACCTAAATTTCGCGATAATGAATCAATACTTTCGTTCAGAAAGCGATAGGAATCAAGAAATCTCATTTCAAAATAAGTTTCTGATTTTGCATCTACAAGTATTTTCTTAGATATAGAAATATACTTTTCCTTATTTAGGGCTATGACATTTATTTCTCCCTCCACTTCATTCAATGAGGAGAAAAATAAATGGCTGTCATAACCTGTTAGATTATGTAAAAAAATTGGAATGAATTTAGGAAGACTTGATCTTAAATTACACTGATTATGACTAGGCCCTCTATATTCTCCGGTAATATGACAATGATCTCTTACTCTATACCCGCATTCTATAAATGGTTTCCCACAAAATATGCAGCACTCATCGTTCTCCTGACACCATTGTTGTTGCATTGTGAGTTCTTTCATCGGAACTGCATATTTATAATAATCAGCATACAGACGTTGAATATCTTCACTTAGATTAATAATAAATTGTCTCGTACAGTCTGGCCCTATAAAATAAAAATAAGATTAATAAAACATCAAAAAAAAAAAAAATAGCAAACTTCTTACCTGTAAACGTTCTCATTGAATTCTTGCTTTTATCAAAGAAACAATTAATATAGTATGCAAATGCGCAAGGAACATGCTGTTGAGTTGTTGTTGTTGACGATATTGTTGGGTCAGGAAGACAAGTACTTACAGGAAGTAAAATACTTTCAAAGTCTGCATATATCACGAAAGGTACACTGACAGACTTTTCAACATTTGAAAACTTTATTGTGTTTGTCTCTTCCTTTGGCATATATGTAACCACATGAGTGCATTCTTTCTTATGTTTTTGCAAGCTTTCCTCATTGTAATAATGCTGCAAACAACTATTACAAAAGTATAATTTTGTCTCCTTCACCGCAAGTATCCTATCGCGTAGAAGCCGACTCAAACATTTGATCCATACATAGAGTGACGCTTTGTTATCATCGCAATATAACAAGTTAATGTGCAATGGCTTTTCATTTTTAGTCAAGTAGTATGGACCCTCAATACATTGTTTACTGTTGCCATCATCGTTCGAGTACCCAAACACATTTACACTTATTTGATTTTGTGCTTCAAATTTGTGTATCTGATCAATTTTCAAAGGAAAGACGAGATCTTTAAAATTTAACACCATATTTGCAGTGACGATACAATCACTCGTTATATCCGATATGTTATAAGAATATGGGGAATTAGGCATCGACACATTTGGATTTACAGCTGATATTATCGACCATTTGAAACAATATATGTCATTGTTCTTAATATTGATAACAGCCATTTTGTTATTAATGAATTCTGGTAACTTAAAATGTCTTGATCCCATCAAACATTGGTATCTATTAATATTCAATTCCATGGCTTTTATTTTAATCAGAGTCCATCCACTGTCTCGCTCCTGAAATTCTTCCAAGTTCTCCCTTATAATCTCCTCCATATCTTTTATTAGTTTTTCAATGTTGTCATATAAAAGAGCGGATTGCATACGAGTTACCATTGATTTTACATCAAACTCCATATCGTCTTCATTACCAATCTTAACGAATTCGGCGAATAATTCCAAATTGAATTTAACCGAATTATTCTCAACGATTTTCTCTTGTAAAAGATTGTGTACAATCGCTCGCTTCCGAACAAAAAATGAATTCACATCCAAATCTTCTTCTTTTTCATTTATCACAGAATAGGAGACAATTCGTTCTTTGAACGATGACATTATCTTAAACACATTATCACCGTAGGCCACTTGCACTTTTGATTTGTGTGTATTGCTTCGCTGATGCTGTTTCCAGTTCCTTTTATTCACCTCAATGTTACACAAATTGCATAGAATATTTGATGATGATGATGATGATGCTGGCAACGCTGATGATATCGGTGGTGATGATGTTGATGTTGGCAACGCTGATAATATCGGTGGTGATGATGTCGATGCAGATACTACACACTTTAACAAGTGCACCTTCAATTTGTAGTTTGTGGTATACGAGTTACCACAAAACATACAATGGTTCAATATCTTCTCATGTACCGTTCCCGTATGACGCTTCAAAGCATCTTTACGTGAAAATACTTTGTCACAAATATTGCACTTCATCTTTGTTTTTTGAAAATTAAAAATTTTATAACCTATGCAATCGTGCAATGAAATCTATTTATAGAAAGAAAAAAATAGATACATCAGCACTTAGTTATCTCAGGATTCCCGCCCACCAATGAAAACAGTATCCTACCCAACATATAAAAATAAAAATTATATAAACAATATTCTTACCAGATTTATATTTAACTGCTCTTTGAATTAAATTCACAAAAAAAAGATTTATTTAGTTTTTTTATTCACACTTACACTTCGAAATGATACAACTGTCACTTTGAATGCGATTCCACTCGATTTATATACCCTTCGCAATCATTTTTTTTAACATATAATCAAATATATTTACTATTTATAATTATGGTGAAACAAATAAGGTGACTTATATAACCTTCGCAATCATTTTTACATACAATTTTGGCACAACATCTTTAACACAAATAAATTAATTAAACCATAATAGATATGGCTTATCTCTAACCGCAAAGATGTATTTTTTACATTTTTCTAATGTTGACTATAAAGTTGAAAAGTTCAAAATCGCTGTTTATTAGTATCCACCAAAGCTATCTACGTCAGCAAAGGCCAGATGTATTTTTTACATTTTTTCATGTTTCATCATGCTTATCAATGTTGACCTACAATCCGAGGATGAAAACCTTCGGCTGTGAGCCCTACTAATGTAATTGTACCACCGACCACATCAATTCTAAGATGTTCATTAACATTAAATTGGTACAATATTGATGATAAATTTCCAGGTACTGGATCTCCTCTACACATTTTCAACAACAAACATTTATTGCCATCCTCTGGAGTCAGATAAACTGATAAACTACTATTAACTACATCTACTTTTACAATTTTAAAATGTTTCCATGATGAATGACAAATGCAATATTTATCACCCGATTTTATTGGTTGAATCCAAAACATTTTTAACAAATAATGAATATCTAATGACACCAACGCTTTTTATATAAAAAATTAGTCAATCAAATCGTTTGATTCAAAAAACTTAAAACAATTGGAACTTAAAACCGCAGAAAATTTGTATAATGGGCAATCTTTTCCAACACACCTGCCACCTGTCATCTGTCAACTATTACCTGTCCCTATCATCTTATATACCCTTCGCAATTATGTTCATACTATGCTGTACATGCATGATTAACTAATTACACAAATTAATTGACTGCAACAGATATGACTTATCTCTAATCGCAAAGACCAGATGTATTTTTTACATTTTTTCATGTTTCATCATGCTTATCAATGTTGACCTACAAATTTGACCTTCCCCACCATGCTTATCAATGATAGAAGTTACCTAAACATAATGTATCGCCATGTGTTGACTATAAAATTCCAAAATTCAAAATCGTTGCTTATCAATTCCAACACATTGGGATGTACCACCAGAACGTACCTACAAATTCCCACCATGCTTATCAAAGATGATTCCCCAATTTGACCTCCAACGATTCACCCACAAATTCGACCTTCAACGACTACAACAAATATGGCTTATCTCTAACCGCAATGCATGTATCACCATGCTTATCAGTGTTGACCCGCAAATTTGCTAAAATCAGCAACGTTATCGGGAACAGTCTTTATGAGTTAGTAGATGAATCCGGAAATAGCCTAGGCATAACCCATACGAAAGATATTCGCCGCTAAGCTAGATAACGTTTATGGAATTTTTTTTTTATTATATTAGTTATAAGTATTAACCTTCGCATGGACCCTATCTACTCATGTAGATATTTGAATTTTCTTTATTGAATATTTTTGTTAGTGCTTAACTTATCTCGAAGAAAATTTTACTCAGTAACTAACTTTTTGATCTTAGTAGGAAAACAAAAGATTTTAAAAAATATTCTCAGATTTTCTCACCTTTTTATGCATTTCGACGTTTTTTTGCACATATGAACAGTATCTACACATGTAGATAATTTTTTTTTCATACATTATGCTTGATATTTTCGCAAATGCGGGTCTAAATTAGGGGGAAACAAGAAGACATATTGTTACACCTAGAGCCTAGACTAAAAATCTAGCCTGAAGGAACAGCAAAAGAATAACCATCTAAAATTAAATAAAAGAATACAAGTAATATACCAGCTAATTCGTTTTATTCATAAACAAGAAGACTGTAAGCTAGGACATATAACAATTTTGGCACATTATTTGGAAAAGACTGTGCTCCAAACACACTGGCTTTTGGCATTTTACTCATCCTCATGGGGTAGCTCTCTTCTTTTTATTGATCCTGTAGCTTATGAAGCATGCCCCTTTTTGAGGCGTAGACCTGCAGGATCTACTTCGTGCTCATCTGGGGTGATACCTTCGATGTTTGTTCCAGGTCCAACATTTTCTCCTAGAATGCACTCCATGGCACTTCGAATACGAATTTGGCACGGTATTCTTCGGTCTGGTGCTCTTTTACGTATCTGCGGGATACACAAGCTCTCACCAAGGCTTTCAAGGAAATTTATTCTGCGACTTTTCTTTGTTGCAATATTTGCTGATCCTTGTGGATTATTTTGCACATAAATTATGAATGCAGCTAGTCCTGATACGTCAAGCAGATTATAAAATAAAGCCAACGGCCAACGTAACGTCCTTCGTTTTGTGGTATACTGGCTAAGCATTTTGTCCATCGTATCAACCCCGCCTTTGGTATGACTATAATACAGGATTATCTCAGGTTTTTTTTTGTGGTCCCTCGGAGATTGCCTTAGTTTGGTGGAAGGTTGGCAGCAGAACGACAGCCTTGTCTTTTTTTGGGACGTAAGAGCAAAGCACAGCATTTTCACAACATTTGGGCAACATTTCTCTGCATTGTGAAGCTTTAAATTCATCTGGTAAGTAACGTTTGTTTTTTTAAATGTTTCCACAACAGACAGCTTCCAACTAAGCAGCTCCTTAGCTAATGGTAGAGTGGTGAAAAAATTGTCCAATGTCACGTTTCTTCCAGTATTTTTATAAGGAGTAGGTTAGCTTAGATTAAGTATGAGTAAAAGTGGCTGTCAGCGTAAGGCCGACACACTTAGTCCAAAGTTAGGTCCATTGTGATGCCACACGGATCGAGGGTTTCTCCCGCTACTAGTTAAACCATTTAGAGCTTCTTATGAAGCACGATAGACTTCTAACGTCAGCGTTAGCCAAGTCATTAAGATCATTAAGCAAGAAATCTCCCAGATAAAGATTTCTATTATGGGAGAGAGCAGGACATGTGCAGAGAAGGTGAAGTATAGTCTCCTCCTCCTCCTAGTCCAAGCAACTTCTGCAGAAATCGTTTGAATAAACGCCAAGCCTAGATGCGTGCTTGCCTATCAGACAGTGCCCTGTAATGGCACCTATAGTGGAGCTAATATGCATTCGGTTTAGTAAGATCAGACTCTTAGAGCGTCGCAGGTAAAGCTTTGGCCAGATGTGCTTAGTCGCTAGACACGTATTACTACTTGTCCACCTTAGGTTTGTTCTCTCGATTGCAGATAGCTGGAACAAAAGTTTGCAGGTAGCGATTGGGATACCTAGAAAACCCTTTTCAGGTAAAAGAGGTAGTTTGGTTCCCTTTTTGGCGAGTTCATCAGCCCTGCAGTTTCCTGGAATATCTCTATGCCCTGTAAGGAGTTACAAGTTCTTTCACAATTCGTTCACCCTGGTTTACTTCTCTGTTGGAACCAATTTTAGCAGTATAAATTTATCCACTCAATGGAGAGGCGGTCTGCGAATCACAGGCCCACCAAAGCTTTATGCCATACTTTGCTGGCTTGGATGGTAATTGACTCGATAGGTCGATAACATTGTCCAAGATTGAAATTTAACATTTCAAATACATCCCTTATAGGTCCTGCTTTGTCAGATGCTATTCGATCAGCTCTGGTAAATTCCGAATCAAAACGGATAAATCTCGAAATTGCTCTGAAGCGACGAAGTAAAGTAAATACAAATCATGAGAAATAAGAAACAAAACAAAAAAAATATTTCCTAGAATCTGGTCTACAAAATAAATAAATGTATGGGATTTTTTATCTACACATGTAGATACAGTCCATTCGGGTACATAAAAAGATGTGTCCATGCGAAGGTTAAGACATGCACCAGTATACATCATATTACATAGAAGTTTCTTAAGTCTCACGTAATTATCTCTAATTTTTCTTTTATACTTAATTTCCCGAGCTCAGTCTGAACATGAGTCTCTGGTCCTATTCTCAGGTGTGGGTCGTGTCGATAACGTTTAACAGTAGGTTTCTTTTCAATGTCATTTTATACGATCAATCTTATAAAACGAAAAAGTTTTGTGGAAAAGGCCTATGGCGAAGGTCGTTAAAATTCAAATAGTTTAACAGTTTGAGGACCGATGGCATCGATTGGGGTTATCCGATTCTGACAGTAGATACCTATTTTGCTGATGAAAAGGAAATGAACTGTCAATGGTTGTGTATCCTGAGGTCGCTGTTCCGGTTGGCGATTTAATGCAAGGCATGGCTGAACGATCAAATTCGACTTGGAATAAAAATACGAGCTTCAAAGAAAGCGTAAGAAAAACGCAACAAAATTATTATTAAAAAAAAAGATTTAATTTAAGATTTAAGGATCGAACCCGCATGTATGTTCGTTAGTGGGAAAACAAAAGATCGGCGAATTTAACCATTTAGCCAAACTTTGTGATGATGATGAATGGCCTACGTTGGATCTGGCAGTGACTCCAATAACATGACGTTAAGTTGTAAACAATCATACGAGTGTTTATTTTACTCACACTGATATAGTTTTCGACGGTGATCAAGCATGGACGATTTCCTGCGGCCTGGATATCGTAAAGTTTAAATAGGAAAATTTTATTTTAGGCACACCTATTTTCGAAAAATTCTAATTTGAATTTTAAGTTGAAAAAAGTAATTTTTTGAATAAAGAATAAACGAGTTCACAAGAACGCGGAAGTACACGATCGTCTCTGATGTAATTTCATTTTGCTTGTATTGGTGTGGTGCAGTCGGTAATTGGGGGATATAAAAGGGCATGTCACGCGACGAGCGAGGCTTTTTACTTTCTTGGATTGAGTTCTTTTTTTAAAACGAAGTTAGTCGGTTCTTGAGCGGAGAATGTTTAATTCGGGTGAACGGATGGCGAAGTGCCAAGTGTCGCGGGTATAAAAACTAGACGAAGCCAAATGAAAAATCGAGTTTTGTGATAAGTTAATCTTCCCTCGCAAATTAATTACAAAAGAAAAGAAATATCAATTAACGTGACAGAATAAGTGAAAATAACAGAATAAGTGAGGCGATAAAACCAAACGTGAAGTCACGTTCAACGCCACGGTAGTTACAATTCACCTTAAGTCAAGCCCATGAGCCACAAAGCTAGATTATAGCCACCACAGTACGCTTAAACGCTCCAGCTACCAATTGAAAGACTTCAAAAAGAACAGTATTAGTACCAGGGCACAGCACCCCTCTAAAAGTAAAGGGGAAACAAATCATAATACCGATACTATACACCCGTCCACCACAACACCAGTACGCCAGTCCAGCACCTTAAAAAAAAGCCAAAAAAAACAACAAAAGGAAAAAAAACCCACGAACAGCAGAATCAGCATACACCCTGTACCAGCCAACGAGAAAATCGAATTCATCACCGATCAGCCGCAATTCATCCCTATCGCATGACTACACAACTACCCTCATCAATATCACCAACAGCATATTAAATTTATACAAAAAGCTAAGTAGATTTGTGCCTTTGAATTAAATTAAATTGTTGTAAAAAGTTCGTTCAAATTTCGTTTTCCAGTTGATATCCAGTTTATATAGGTAATCTATACGAAAAAAACGACATACATGCTCGTACAAGATCATACCCGAATACGGAGGGGAATATGACAAACTGAACAATTTCTTGAATCTAGCACAATTTGTTGCAGATACGCTGCAAGACGATGCCGAAAAACGAAAACTAGTACAATTCATTCTAGACACAAGATTAGCAGACAAGGTTAGATAAAAAAGGTGTGAGCCACGCTGCACTCACGGTGTAGTTGATGTGTAAACATGTAGGCACAGTTGCGCGTTAGCTACCTAATTTGTTATCTAGCTAACGCCACAACTAAGTAACTAACGTAATTAAATTAGCTGCGCTAAAAATGCAATCGATTTGGTGGTTAGCTATCATAATGACAACTAATTTTTGCTATTAGCTATAAGTTGCATGTTGTGTAACTAAGCTCGTTAGGTTGCCAAAGTTAGTTGCGGATGACAACTAAAAGTTGGTTAGTTTTTAGCTGTAGCTTTTTAGCTGCCTAGGTAATAACTAATAACTAAATCAAAAAATTTTATTTTGCTATAATGGTGATAATTTATTGGGATTTATTATGCATATTGCGTTTAAAATAAAAATTTATTGAATGCCCCTTTTATTTTACATCAGGTTATTTTACAAAGAGGTCCTTAGAGCCACAATAATTAAACCCGAAAAAAGATATTTTCCCAAAATGTCTTTAGAAACGGCACGGTTATGATCTCAATGTTATTTGAATGAGGGGTGCTAGGAACAACAAACATTTTGGTAAAATATCCTTTTTTCGACTTTTAAGGACCTTTTTGTTGTTCCAAAGATCTCTTAGTCAAATAACAATTGAACGCAGATATACCGTGCGGATTCTAATGACATTTTTGAAAAATATCCTGTTTCGACTATTAAGGACCTTTTTTTGTTGTTGCAAGGACCTCTTAGTCAAATAACATTGAGCAGAGATATATCGTGCGGATTCTAATGACATATTGGAAAAATATTCTGTTTTCGACTATTAAGGACCTTTTTTGTTGAACACAGATACACCGTCCTTTTTTGTTGTTGCAAGGACCTCTTAGTGAAATAACATTGAACACAGATATACCGTCTGGATTCTAATGGCATTTTGGAAAAAATATCCTTTCTTCGACTTTTAAGGACCTTTTTTGTTGTTGCAAGGACCTCTTAGTCAAATAACATTGAACACAGATATACCGTGTGGATTCTAATGGCATTTTGGAAAAATATCTTTTTTCTACTTTTAAGGACCTTTTCGTTTTCCAAAGTTCTGTTAGTCAAATAACATTGAACGCAATATACTGTGCTGGTTTTTATGAGTTTTTGAAAAAATGTTTTTTTTCGGGCTTAAGGACCTTATTTGGTTCTCCAAGGAACACTTGGTAAATAACCTTATTACAACTAAAAGTGACATTCTTAAATCGACTATCGGTTACCAAAGTACAAATCAATATTTTTCTTCTTACCTTCAACTGATGTACAACAAACTTCAAGCTATACAACCTCAATTATTCAAAACAAATCTACTTCCACACAACTTCCCGGTGTTTCGTAAGGACATAATAATCTCTAAAATTGAACATAATTAAAACTGGAAAATGTATAACGAAATAAATAAAATAAAAAAAAAAACAACGACACGCGGTTGTTCTCAAACGGTCCGCCATCTACGTACTAACCGCGCCCAACGTCGTTTAATTGCGGTGATCTGGCGAGCACCGATTAACTCACGTTTTATGAAAATCTGACGGTGACGCAAAAATCTGACGCTGACGGTGACGCTCGATATTTCCAACTAGCCCCTACCGAGAAAAAAGATATTTACACATCAACGAGAGCAAAGATGTTTACACATCAAAAACTTATTTCGAGACCCAGACCTGTTACTCTAGAACAATTGAAGCAGGCATTCGAGAAATATTTACCCCAAATAAAACTGCTCTGCAGATACAGTCCGAGCTAGTAAAGATGAACCAACGTCCATGGACCATAAAAAACTACGCAGCAAAGATAGAAAGTCTTATTGCAGACCTTAACTATATTCAAATAACAGAACAAGGTGAAAACGCAAAAGACATCATCTATAAGCTGAATGACCAACAAGGACTAAATTCAATTAAAAATGGCTTAAACTAAAACCACTCTATTTGCAGCTAGTCCTAAAACTCTAAACGATGCTATACAATTAGCATCTGCCAAGTCCATTACTTTATACCGAATACATGAAATCGTAATCTCCCTAAGTAACTTAGACACCACCCGTGGAGGAAAAACCCTACAACTGCACCCAAACACTTCTTTCCTATCTCTCTATTCTTTCTAATACCAAATAGCTTACACTGTGTTCTTAGCATTATAAGGGTACTGTAACAACAGAAAAAATCCCTTTAGCGTAAGCAAATTATAAAAAAAAAAAAAAAGTGACAAACGACACAGTACATGTAAGTCACTATAGGATGAATGGCATGAATTTTAGTAGCAATAGAAACAATAACAGCTTCAGGGATAATCGAGATTTTAGAAATCAAAACGTCAATAACAAAAATAGAAACCAGAACAATAGAAACAATAACTATAGGTATAGAGACAATAATAATACACATTTTAGAAACGGAAATAATCGTATAAGAAACAGTAATGGAAATAATAACCATAGACATTTTGAGAACCCGAAAAATCAAAGAAATAATGATAATAGAACGGCTAGTCATATGAGTAGTTCGGGAGACGAACGACGAGTCAACAATAAGATCAATTTTTCATCTCAATCAGAATCTTACAAACTATAATCTTGCAAGTACTAATGTCACACCCTCAAACAATACTTTTTTAATAGATACGGGTGATGACATAAGTATATTAAAATAAAATTGTATTAAACCCAATGTCATTTTGGACAATAAGAATAAGATCAGAATCATTGGTGTAACGAACTCAGAAACATACTCACTGTGATCGGTTACAGTCCAACTAAAACTTGAATCAGAAAAGTACAGCAAGATTTCCAGATTGTAGATGAGATCTTTCCCATTACAACAGATGGTATTTTATTTTAGGCAGGAATTTTCTAATAAGAACTAGCAGTAAAACTGATTATGACAATTTTACAATATCCATATTAGTCAATAGCAATGAGTTGGTTTGTTTCCCCGAAGAGTAAGGATGTAGTACCACACTTCGTACTAAACTTCATTAGTACTATGTAGTACTACTACCCATCAGTGATAGACAGAAATTCCATAAACTACAAATTCAAACAACAACAATCGTGGCAACTAGAACAACTACTCAAAGTTCACACAAGGGCTTCCCCCAGCCACAGCCGATAGAATTGTAATTACTATCAATCCACACAATTTTCAAACGAAGGTGCAAGCGATGAGATTATGGTTCCGCTTCACCTTGATCCGCGTTGTGCATGGTGTCAAATTGTGCAGGCGGATGGCAAATTTGAAACACTTGTGTTTGAGAATTACTGCTGCAACAAGCATTTTCTTTTATAGTACAAGGTGGCGCAAAAGTAATCCTCCTAGCAGAAAATGCTATAAATTTTGCGATTGGCCCCTAATGTCAGTTCTGTTTTGACATTTGTGTAGTAAACACATGCGAAATACACGTTAATAAACAATGTTACGCTACACTGCTCCAGAACGCGGAATATTGGTGACTATTTATTTGAGCAATAATCGGTCGGTGACTTTGGCACAACGTGAATTTCGTCGCAGATTTCCTACCCGTCCAACGCCTACTGGTGAAACACTGCGACGTTTAGCCGCTCGCCTCGAAGAGACTGGCACAACACGAGATGCTGCCAGGCGTGGCAGACCCCGGAGTAGCCGTTCTGCAGAGAATATTGCTGCTGTAGCCGAAGATGTCATGGAAGCGCCGTCGACATCGACCAGACGACGTGCCACGCAAATGGGTATCAGTCGACGGTCTTTACAGCGAATTTTGGTACAAGATTTGAAGATGTTTCCGTACAAAGTCAAGACGGTGCATCAGCTGTTAGCTGCTGACCGCCAATCGCGTCTAACATACGCTCAAGCCATCCTTAATCACCACCAAGAGGAAGATGATTTTTCATCAAAAATAATCATGAGTGATGAGGCCCATTTCCATCTTAGCGGGTACGTAAATAAGCAAAATTTACGCTTCTGGGGCACTGAAAATCCGCGTGTAACCCACGAGGGCCATTACACCCGCTCACAGTCACTGTATGGTGTGCTGTTTTCGCTGGAGGAGTCATCGGACCTTTTTTCTTCGAAGACGTCGCGGGCCAAACGGTTACTGTGAATGGTGAGCGCTACAGAGCAATGATCAACGAGTTCTTTTTGCCGCAACTTGATGAATTGGGATTGGAAAACATGTGGTTCCAACAGGACGGTGCAACGGCACACACTGCACGTGCCACAACCGATATGCTGAAGGATGCATTTCCCGGGCGCCTAATCTCCCGTTTTGGCGATTTGCACTGGCCAGCAAGATCGCCTGATTTGACCGCTCCAGACTTCTTTTTGTGGGGCTTTTTGAAGTCGCGGGTTTATGTCAACAAGCCTCAGACTCTTGCAGCTCTTAAAGACAATATCCGTCAAGAATGTGAGGACCTATCGCCGGAAGTTTTGTCCAAAGTGATGGAAAATGCCATAAAAAGGGCTCAAATGACAATCAACTGTGGCGGCGGCCATTTACATGACATCATATTCTCGACTTGATGTAAAAAAAATTAAAAGACCAAATAAAAATAATCCACAAGAAGAATCAAAGTTTTTAATTTTTTTTTAAATTACAGCCAAAAAACATCGGAAGGTTATTTTTGCGCCACCTTGTATTAGTGAATAGGTGTAAATAATTAGAATAAGAATTTTCTATAAATAGGTTAAGAAAGATGCAATGAATTTAATCTTAAACTGGACACAGTGAATGTCTCATCTCAATTTTCAGGTCGGCTCTTTATAAAAAACAACACTAAGGGCAGCCATTAAATTCCACTAGGCTTGGCCTAACCTTTCAATAAGCCCCATAGATTTGTAGGCGAGGTAGACTTTTAGTAAACATACATCACATGTATTACACTTTCATTTGTGTAAAATACAGCCAATATATTCGACCACGTGAGACCGCTATTGGCTATTGTAGCGCGAATTCGCTTACACAGCATTTAGTAATTATTCATGTTACGTATTCAAATCCCACGGGTAACTAGGCTGCTGGTCATTGGAAACCATGCTGCTGCGTCAGCTCATTCCAATCGGCCATGAGTAGCTTATTTGCTCGTCATTGGGAACCACGCTCAGGTGAGCGTGGGATACGACAACATCCTATTATATACATTACGTTAGCGGCATGGCCGCATAAGATTATTTTATTATTCTTCATTCATTCAATAAAGAACCACAAAAGAAACAAGGTGACTTTATCTTATTACATTGCGATCCTGCCGACTTATGAGTTGTTTCAGTTTGCGTTTGCAAAATCTTCAAAAACAAAATTGTTCCCCTCAGTGATATTGTGTTCAAATGTGTTTTCCTGAAATGTGTAATAAAAATAAAGCAACATTCGTTAAGACAATAGTATTTCCCTCAGTGATAGCTGATAGCTCAAAAAAAAAATAAACAAATAAACAATATAGAAGTTAAAGAAGTTCGAGAAAAAGCAAAATAATGCGAAAACGCTAAAAATTTAATTAAATAATGAAATGGCTGGACCACAACCATTAACAATAAACGAATATAATTCCAGACAAGCCAAGACAATACGTGAAAAAGAAAAGCTTCGCCAACAAGATGAAAAACTAACGAAGATACCGAAATCGACACCGCCACCAAAACGACGCGGAGGTAAAAGGGCAAGAAGACAGCGACAACGAGCGGTAATTGTGAATACATTGAAGGAAAAGAAGTTGACTCAATCACATGAACGAAGTCTTAAGGACAAATTGGCCGAACTAAATTACCTACTACATAGATGCAGGAACAAGTAGGTAGTAGTGCATTAATTTGCACACTATTTATTTATTTTTTTTTTGCACTTCAACTGCGTTTTACGCTGGGTGCGTTAGTTAACAAATTAAAAACATTTTAAATGGAAAAAAAAACCAAAAATAGTACATGTATGTATGTAAACTTATTTCATAAGTAGAATGATGGTGTAAATTGCTTTAAAATTGTAAACACATGCAAGTAACTAAAAATAAAATGTAAATATAACAAATAAATGTAAAGAAATAGAGAAACCAAACGCCAGTGTGATTAATGAGGTAGAAATAACCGAACAACAATCAAATAACGAAATGTACTTAATCTTAATCATTGCACTTTTAGCTGCTTATCTAGCACTAAAACTGTATATACAACGCACAAAAAATCGATAAAAAAAAACATACATGGCAAGAGCGCAGTCTCTTGCACAAATTTAATCAAAATTTTTTTGAGTTCAATATATCAATATTTAATAAATTACATAAAACATATACGACTTTAGTAACATGTACGATTGTACGATGACGACATACAGTGTATTATAAAATCTTTTTAATGTGTAAACATTTTTGCTCTTTCAGAATGGTATCAGTTGATGAGCAAGTTTCCTTCATTCAGGATAATATTAACTATCTTTTTAATGTCCATGTTCCTTATAAGACAAAAATTTTGAGATACAATGACCATTCCTGGTTTAACAATAATTTAAAAACCTTAATCAACAAACGAAATATGGCGTATAATACGTGGAAACGTTTCAGACTGGAGGTATTTCGTAAGGCGTATACTGACTTGAGAAATAGAGTTGTACTTCAGATTAGAGAATCAAAAAAACGTTTTTACTCGTCTCGGCTAAATCCTTCTCTGGCTCGTCATAACCTATGGAAAAATTTGAGGGACATAGGTGTTGGTAAGCGTTTGAATAATAATTCAGTTACTAATATTGACTGTGATGAGCTGAATAAAAATTTTACATCGCTCTCATCGTCTGAACCAAATGGCAGCTCTATCCTCTCAAGTTTTTCGGAAGCGGACAGTTTTACCTCTGACAGCTTTACCTCTGGGAGATTTAGTTTTGCCGCCGTTAATGAAGAAGATGTTTTAAAATTCTGTTTATCCATAAAATCTAATTCCATTGGATTCGATGGCATTCACCCAGTATTCCTGAAGGCGACTCTTCCCTACACCTTAAAATACATAACCCATGTCTTTAATGTGATAATCATGACCGGAGTTTTTCCTAGCATCTGGAAACGAGCAAAAATCATCCCTGTTCCAAAAAGCCGTAATGAGTATCGCCCAATAGCAATTCTACCATTCTTATCCAAAGTTTTTGAAAAGGTCATGAATACGCAGATAAGGCTATACTTGGATCACCATGACATGTTATGTCAAAGTCAATCTGGCTTTCGTCCTAACCACAGCTGCACGACAGCTTTAATAAATGTAGTCGAAGAAATAAGGCAGAGTGTTGATAAGGACCATGTAACTTTTCTTACACTTTTAGATTTCTCAAAAGCTTTTGACACTATCAACCACCATATTTTATGCGGCAAACTAAGGGACAAATTCCAGTTCATGTCATCCTCAGTGAAACTTGTGTTCTCGTACTTATCGCTTAGATACCAAGCAGTGGTTGCTGATAACCAAACGTCCTCCTTTCTTCCGCTAAGCAAAGGTGTCCCTCAGGGATCTATACTTGGTCCTTTACTGTTCAGTATTTACATTAATGACCTCCCCTCGCTTGGCTTCAACTCTTCCCTACATATGTATGCTGACGATGTGCAGCTTCGGTATAGCTGTCCTCTGGGTTTAATTGAAAATGGAGCTTGCGAGTTAAATGATGATTTAAGTAAAATTTTGCTCTGGTCCCGATCAAATGGACTCCACTTGAATCCATCCAAGACCAAATGTTTGATTATCTCCAGAAGACCATCAGACACTTCATACTTTCCACAAATACAACTCAACAGTACACCCATTCAGTTTGTTGAGTCAGCAAGAAATCTAGGATTAGTCTTTAACAAAACCCTAACCTGGACCAACCATATACAATTGGCAATCGGAAGTGTGTATGGTGGCTTACGTATGTTATGGGCCACCCAAAGAATTACTCCAATTAAAACAAGAATGATACTTGCAAAGTCACTACTAATCCCCCTACTATTATTTGGGTGTGAAATTTTTTGCAACTGTGATAGCAGGCACAGGAGGAAACTGAATGTTGTTTTCAACAGCGTAGCAAGGTACGTTTTTGGTCTGCGGAGATATGAACATATTTCTACATATTCTAGACAAATATATGGTTTCACTCTGGAAGACTTATTTGCTCTAAGGACCTTAACAATGCTCAACAATATTTTGCAAACACGAAAACCACAGTATCTATATAGCAAAATCCAGTTTTCCTCATCAGGTAGAAATTGTAATCTGACACCAGTACGCTACTCTTACCTCGTTTCGAGTCGTCAATTTTTTGTACATGCGATTCGGTTGTGGAATTCCCTCCCCCAAACAATAAGGATGGTAGGACGTGGCACTCGGTTCGTAGCAAGGCTTAGGCAACATTTTGAGGCGCTTCGATGATTGACATTAACCCCCCCCCCCCCCTCCCACCTACTCCCAGATTGTCTATATTTTAGCTGGCTTTAAAGCTCGCTCTTTGTAAAATTTAAGTTTGGATTGATTTTCTTTATTTTCTATATTTTATCCTTTTTTGAACTTTATCAATGAATTTTATCAGTAACTTAGTTTTCACTCAGTTCATGTAATAGTTTTTGAAACTGAAGCTTACACTACCTTAAAAGATATTGTATCTTACTGTGTAAGTTAAATCGATATAAATAAATAAATATGAAATATGAAAATAAAAAAAAAAAATGTGTAAATATATTTTTGCTCGGTAGGAGCTAGTTGGAAATATCTAGCGTCACCGTCATCGTCAGATTTTCCCGTTAATTTTCATTACCACGTGAGTTAATCGCTGCTCGACAGATCACCGCAATTAAACGACGTTTGGCGCGGTTAGTACGTAGATGGGTGGCCGTTTGAGAAAAACCGCGTGTCGTTTTTTTTTTATTAATTATGTATGTTCAATTATCACCACAATTAAACGACGTTTGGTGCGGTTAGTACGTAGATGGCTGACCGTTTGAGAACAACCGCGTCTCGTTGTTTTTTTTTTATTATTAGTTATGTATGTTCAATTTTAGAGATTATTATGTCCTAACGAAACACCGGAAAGTTTTGTGGAAGTAGATTTGTTTTGAATAATTGAGGTTGTATAGCTTGTAGTTTGTTGTACATCAGTTGAAGGTAAGAGGAAAAATATCGATTTGTACTTCGGTAACCGATGGCCGATTTAAGAATGTCACTTAAACGACAATCGATGCTATATTTTTCCGGTACATCGACACACTTGAGTCGACGGTGTACGTCTCCTACTTCAGCTTTCACAAACCAATTATTTGTTCGGTCAAACATTAAATAAATTTTGTCGTTGACATTAAATATATATCATGGTTTTATTTCAATACAATACCCAAATCTCTTGTTTATCAAAACCACAACCTCTGTGATATTTCCACATGCAACACTGACGAGCCTACATGTTTACACATCAACTATACCGTGAGTGCAGCGTGGCTCACACCTTTTTTTTCTCCGATTTAATAATTTGAATGTTCTACAGTTTACTCATTCAAAAGAATTCCTTATATTTATGCCATAGCCAATTAAATGGAATGGTTAAGGATTGTAGAAAAATTGCGACAATCAAAAGAAGTACTTGACAAATCCTATAACTCCATCAATCAAGATAGACCCATAGGTAAGGAAACTTTAAACAGGCACTTAGAGGTATTGGTAACCAGCTTAGAAAACATTAAAGTAATACTAAACGTTAACTACTCAAAGCTAACCAATCTACATAAAGACAATGCTCACAAGTTCTTTAACGAATGCAGAGACAAAGTCTCTAGAGCAGCTTCTCGTCACTCAGTAGACCTCAAATTACCTGTCTCGCTCCACGAGAAAGTTTTCATCGATACCGACGAGAACCAAGAAATTAATAGTAACAAAACCAGTACTTCAAATACAAACAAAATGCCGCAAACACCTGTGGAATTTCTAAACATAGCATCTAAAATCATCCCGGATTTTTATGGTAGCGCAGACGAACTGCAAAGCTTCTTAGCTGCGTTAGAGTTAATAAATAGCATAAACGATGGCAATAACATCGTAACATTAGGTGTTGAGGTTGACGCCCCAACATGGGTCATCGCCCTTAAGGCCAACGGTATGCATTTCTTTTCAATTTCATTGTTCATTTTCAGTCGTTCCGCAGTTCTCTTCGAGATAGGGCGGCTAGTTAGTGTTCAGCGGAAAAAAAAGGAAACTGTATCCAATATAAGCGATTTAGTCAAGCGATTTTTAAGTCCGAAGTTGGCTTAGTAAGCAAGGTGTCCCGCTCTGACGCCGGAGGCTCGGGTTCGATTCTCGGTCAGTTTTCAATTTTTAAATTTTTTTCGGGAAAATAGTGATAGAGACACAAAAAAAAAAAAAAACAAAAGTGCCGCAACGTATCAGGCGATGGACCCCGGAAAATCGGTGGTCTCGCTTACGGGTGTGGGTGTGCCGTTGCGACGTGTTGTGCGAACACGTGAGCCGGCAAAAAAATCAGCAGCAACAATAGCAGTAATGAAAACAGCGGCAGCTTGTATGCCAAGGGCAGCTTTAAATGCCATTAAAGTGACACCAAGTTCAACAGCGGGTTCCGCGTTGCCCAGACGGGGGTCTACGCAGGCAGCACCAGCTACAACAACATCAACAACAGCAACAACAACAACGCCAACAATAAAAGCTCTCGCTACAACGCCAGCAGTAACTGTAAGCGAGGAGTATAGGACAGTGGAAAAACGGCGGCGGAAGTTAAATCCGAAGCCGAACCTTTCAGCCAAAAGAAGGTTAGACTTGGCAGGCCATAGTGTGGCATCATCGGTGGCTGCATCCGATGATGACGGAGCACACTCCAGCTCTTATGAGTATGATGGAGGAGAGGGCCGGTACGTCGGAGAGGGAAACTCCTTCAAGGACTTACCGGTCGATGACGAGGAAGTCGTCCAAATGGACGAAGAAAAAGAGGATGATGAGGAGGCGCAGCTGGACAAGCTCATAAAAGAGCTGCTGGAGAAGCGCGACCAGTTGCGCAGTAAGAAGCTGCAGCAACAGCAACAACAAGCTGTGCTCAAGCAGCAAGTGCAACAACAACTGGAGGTGAAGCAACAACAACGGCAACATCAACAACAACAACACCAACAACATCAACAACAACAACACCAACAACAACAACAACAACAACAACACCAACAACAACAACAACAACAACAACAACAACAACAACAACAACAACAACAACAACAACAACAACAACAACAACAACAACAACAACAATCTAAACAGTCGCGGAAGGACAAAATACCACCCATTAACGTGAGTAATTTCGACATTGTAGATAGCATTAGGATTTGTAAATTAATAACAAAAAATGTCCATGTGAAAAGGCTTTCTGCTAACAATCACATAATTATATGTGAAAAAATAGAGGAGTACCAGAGGGTGCGCGCCGCTTTGGGAGAGGTGAAAACCGAGTACTTCACGTACACCCCAAGGCATCAAAAGTTAAAAACCGTGGTACTGAAGGGAATCGATCCCTCAATTAAAACGGAGGAGCTTGAAAGAGAGCTAAAGAATTTTGAAAGCGACGACCTCCATTTCGTGGGGGTCAAGCCGTTTTCCTCCGCTGTGGCAAGGGGTGGTAACCGTCACTTACCATTCTTCCTAGTCCAGCTTACTCCCGACAGCAAAATCGACAGGCTGCGAAATATCCGCTTCCTGTACTACCATGCTGTAAGGTGGGAGAAAATAAAGAGGTCAGATCGCATACTTCAATGTATGCGCTGCCAAAGGTTCGGGCACGCCGCAGCTAACTGCAACATGCAGTTTAGATGCGTGAAGTGCGATAAGGACCACATACATGGTGAATGCTCTCTAGGTAAGGAGAGAGTCGAAGACCGGAGTGTACTCTCCTGTGTGCTCTGCAGGAACTCTGGACATCCCGCCAACTTCAGGGGTTGTCCAAAGTACCAAGAATTGAAAAAGAGAGTCCAGGCCCGCAAACAGCAGCCTGAAGATGATAGGCGTCAGAGGAGTCGCTCGTTCGCAAATTTTGTGGCACCCAACGTGTCCTTTGCCCAAATGGCAGCTGGACCGGGTCAAGCCCACATGACATCAAACCAACCAAAGGTAGCCCAAAAGGCACCAGAGTTGGATCTGGACTTAAAATCGATCCTTCTGTCTCTGCACGGAAAGATCGATAAGTTCCAGAAACAATTAAATGAACAAGCGGCCCGAATTGACTTTATCTATTCGGAGCTGTTTGTGGGGTCTGGTGTGCCATAAATCTAATGGCTACGCTGGATGAGGGAAACTTAAAGATCCTTGCTGTGAATGTTAATTCACTAGTCAGGATCGAGAAAAGAACGTCACTTGCCAACTTGTTGAAAACCGAAAACCCGGATGTGCTTTTGGTTAGCGAAACTAAGCTAAATCAGAAGCACAAATTGGGATACAAAAACTATCATGTAATAAGAAGAGACCGGCCTCACTCCACTCAAGGAGGTGGGGTTGGAATCTTAATTCGAAAAGGCCTGCGCCATAGGGTTATATATAGCGGGGACGTACGTAGGTTCCAGTTGTTGGAGGCATGCATCATATGCATTCCTCTCCATAGCCGGAGGAGAATGTATGTGGTGTCGCTTTACGCACCTGCTGCACCTCCACCAAACCAATTTATGACAGAGCTCGAGACACTTTTTCGTGGTCTGCAGCTGAACTCGGAGGAGAATTATTACTTCTTGGCCGGAGATATTAATGCCAAACATGCGGCATGGGGAAATGTTACTGCAAATCCCAGGGGCAACCAGTTTCACGACTGGTGGCGCCTCAATATGATTGAGTACAACCTCGAGTTGTACGCGACGGATATCCCTTCTTTCCCAAGAAGCGGTGCTTTCCTGGACTTGGCCTTAACGGACGCAAGACTTCAACTGACGAACATAGATCAAAACACGCGGAACTGTTTGCGTGCGTTTGAGTACGATAGTGATCACTACGGACTCGCCGCCGCAATACGGATCCCGAACGAGCAAACGCTGCTGGAGGAGTACGAAGCAGTGTGTTCATTCGATTATCGGAGGGCACAATGGTCGCGCTTCGCCAGATTTTTAAAGCGAGATATACGTTCGAGTGGGATCGACCCACCGACAAACAGTAACATGACAAATGATGACATTGATCGGCATTTATTGCAAATGAACGACGCCATCAAACGAACTATGGAACGAACTATTCCTCGAGTAGGACGTTCCGACGACGACCAGACAGAAAAGTACAGAAACCCTACAATCGACGCACTATACCGACAGAAAAGTAGACTGCTCTCGAGGCTTAAACGGCTGTACAGGCAATTTACTGATCGCAACGACCCGGAGGTAAGGATGCTGAATTCAGAGATCCGAATCCTGAAACAGCTGATAAAAGAAAATTACAAAAAATCTGTAAGTCTGTATTGGGGCAATAAAATTCGGGCTATTAAAACCTATAGTCCGAATATGTTCCCACAGATAAATAAGTTGTTCAGGAGGAAAGATCACAATGATATTCCTTGTGTTCGAATCTCCCAGACAGCAGAGAACAGACAGACGGTACTGACTGCTGGAATAAGTCCAGAAAGTGTCGCTTCAAACGACGATTTTTTCGTGGTCGAGGACCCACAGGAGAAGGTGGATTTGCTGGGCGCTTGTTTCGAGGCCGTGTATACGGTGAACAATCCTGTTCGCCGTAACCACGACATTGAGAATAGGGCTCTGGTGAGCCACTTCGATCTGCGCACCGAACTTGAGAATTGGCGATCTGAGAATAACGGATTCACCGTGTTCACTGATGAAAACCATGCTAATGCAGTTGTCGCCAATGGCCGAGATGCATCGCACTTGTTCGTGTCGAAGGATGATCTTCTGTGCATCTTCGAGTCACTAAAGAATAAAAAGTCGGCGGGGATGGATGGTGTCCCAAACGTCGTATTGAGACACCTGCCTCTGGAGGCTGTAGATATTTTCACCACGCTGTTTAACAATGCGCTGAATAATGCACATTATCCGGCGCATTGGAAGGTAGCTGTGGTACACCCTATCCCGAAAAAATGTAAAGATAGGACGAACCCTGCCAATCTCCGGTCAATTAGCTTGCTTCCGAATATTAGCAAGGTCTTTGAAAAGGTTGTCAATAGAGCCCTGTTAAAGTGGGTCGAGGACAATAACATAATTCCGGACAACCAGTTTGGTTTCAGGGCGAGGCATGACACTATTCATGCCGCGTCGAAACTGGTTTCCGACATTCAGTGGAATAAATGCAAGAACCAATGCACGGGTGCTTGTCTGGTTGATTTTGAAAAGGCTTTCGACACCGTATGGTTAGAGGGACTTTTCTACAAGTTGACCAGGCGGGGGATGCACAAACCTTTGCTATATGTAATTTATAATATGCTTATGGGAAAGAAGTTCGTTGTCAAATGTGGCAACGTGACTTCGAGCAGAGTCTTTGAAATTAAAAACGGTTTACAGCAGGGGGCGGTCAATTCTCCGATCCTGTTTAACATTTACACAAGTGATCTGGTGGGTTCACTCAGCCATGCTATAGCGTATGCCGACGATTTGGTGGCATACAGATCAGGTCCTAAAATCGAGGTCATTAATATCCTTTTGCAGCGTGACTTCGATCAAATTAAGCGATATTGCGACGACTGGAAGTTGAAAATCAACTTTCAGAAGACGGAAACAATCTTGTTCAGAACTCCATTGGCTGGGGCCTCTAGGGATACCAGAAAAAACTGGAAAAAATTGGCCATTATTGGACAAAATGGGCAGCCATTGGCGGTGAGAAGCGCAGTTAGATATCTAGGTATCTGGCTTGACCAGTATCTGTATTTCGATAGACATATAGTTGCTTGTCTTGCTGGGGCCAAGAAGGCTTATGCTCTAACAAGGAGACTGTTTCATAGCAGTCAACTTGACTCCAGAGTGAAGGTCATTTGCTATGTGGCCCTTATAAGGCCGATCATCGCTTATGGTTGCCCATTATGGTTTAATATAGCGCCTAGCTATATGGAAAAGATTCGGGTTTTGGAGAGACAATGTCTTAGGACATGTCTCCGGTTGTTCCGAACGCCTGAATCCAACTATATAAAATACTATCCCAACAAGGTCCTATACGATGGGGCTCAGTTGAATAGGATTGACAATTTCCTCATTAAGGTCACTCGAAGGCACGTTGCAAGGGCGATGGCCAGCGACAATAGTCTGATATTTGGGGCTTACCACCCCAATGAAATGTACATAGAGAGTACGCTCCGGTCTGGCTTTATCCCGCCAGAGGCATTTATCCATATTGATTCAAAAGGGCTGGTACAGACGAGGGATGGTATCCCGGTCATATACCATCGCTACCGCAGCGCGAGAGATAAGCGGCTCCTCCATGACGGGGACGTCGCCAATGCTCATGAGCTCCTCCGTTTTAGTACCGCAATATCGGAGAGGGATAGATTCGACACGGAAAAGCAATTCGCCGAATTTTGGTGGCTTGTTGAGGGGGGAGGGGTCAACATGCCCTCCCAGGACGGTGCGTTACTCTAGGTAACATCCTCTTAGCTTATAAGTTAGATTAAGTCAGCTAGGGCGTTTTTGGGAGAGGCCGGGCTCGCCAACGTGTGGTGGTGCTTCCGGGAGTTGACTGACGCTGTAAGGCTTCAGTCGGCTCACGGCGGCGCGTGTGCACGTTGACGACTGCCAGGCGCTCGGAAAGCAATTGGGATTTTGACCACTTATTGCGCCAGTTCGTAAAATAGTTCGTAGGCCGAAAGGCAATAATTCTAAGATATAGTTAAGTTTAGAGCGTTCGCATAAGGACCAATAAATAAGAATAAGTATCCTGTTAATTTTAAGTTAGGTTTAATCATTTTTGTCAAGTATGTAAGTAGATATTTATCAATGAATAAAAAAATGAATTTCAAAGTCAAAGTCAAGTCATTGTTCATTTATTCAAATTGCAGTCGCCCCAGTTTACCCACCCTCTGTGAGTAAGTTGTGCCGACGCTGCACATTCCAATCCATTTGTACGATCACTGCCAATCATCCACCGGCGACACTCAAACTCCGCAGTGCTAATTAATTTTGCATACCATAACACGCGCTTATCGTCTGTCATTGATACCCATCCGTGGGACGGTATCATTGGCAACGATGACCTCGTTTTATTCTGTGAAATAGCCCGACCGATCGGTGGCGGCGCATAATTCTCAGAATGATTCCGTGGCGCATAATTGTAATCATATCTTTTTTCTGTGTGGCTGGCTTCGTGGTGCACATTGTGTGCAAACTACACACAGCATACCGCTTGCTCAGCACTTTTCGTTGTGGGATTGGCTGGACTAACTGGGCGATGGACTTGGTGGCAGTGATCGCCACATTATAGTTTGTAGTAATCTTTTAACCCGAACGAGCGGTAGTCGATTTGAGACAATTTGTATTAAACGGTGAAACCTATTGGACAAGAATTCAACATTTGTATTAAACGGTGAAACCTACTGGATAAGAATTCAACATTTGTATTTAACGGTGAAATCTGTATTAGAATTAATAATAAGCGATAATAAACTATTTAATAATAAATTGAACTTTGCCTATCGGAGTATAATTTCCCGAACATTTGGTGCCTCCTGTGAGGAATGAATTTACTAAGTGACCCCTGAGTGAATCTGAATATACCCCACGCCCAAGTCGAATGACGTGTTGCTTTTGTGCGCGGTGCCTTACAGTGATAAGTTACGTGACTCTCGTGGTATTGATTAGTGCGGGCATCAAGTTTTGGACATGGCCGAATTGAATCTGCGATCGGCAGCTGTGACGACGATCTCGCGTACCCACGAGCGGGTGAAGGCCGCGGACGTCCACACCTGGGACTGGGCCCAAGTGGAGCAGGAGCAAGCGATGATCCGCGCAACGTTTAATAGGTTCTTGGAGAACCATGAGATCCTGGTGGGCCAGGCGAAGCCGGGCGAGCTAAGTACCCACACCGATCATTGGATACGAGTGGAGAAGATGGCTGCGGAGGTACACATTGTGCTCAACCGTCGTGTCCGACATTTGGAGGGCGAGCAGCCTCCACCACCCCGTATGGATGACCAAGGCCGTGGTCAGGGCCCCCGGCTGGATATGAAGCTGGACCCCCTACAGGTGCCTGTATTTGGCGGGAACCTCAGCAGCTGGTTGGCGTTCAAAGACACATTCGTCACGCTGGTGCACAACAACGTCGAACTCCCAGAAGCATTCAAACTGGGAAAACTACGCCAAGCCGTGAGCGCATCTAAGGTGCCGCTGGTTGGGAGCATGTACTCCGGCGGCTACGAGGAGGTCTGGGCGGCACTCACGGAACGCTACGACAACCCCAAACTATTAGCCGAAATTCATGTCGCACGATTCATGAACATGCGACCGGATCAGGACGAGACGTCGAAGGCCCTGATGACCATAATCGACACCGTACAAGAATCCCTCCGTGCGCTAAAGGTGATGCAGCTGCCCGTGGACCAGTGGGATGCGTTAACCGTACCGATTATCATAGCCAAACTACCGAGCGCCACCCAACAATCGTGGTGCTTGCGGTGCAATCCGAAGATGATCCCGACACTAGCGGAACTCATCGCTCACCTGGAGCAGCGTGCCCACAGTCTGGCCACGGAACTGGTCCGGACACCTGGCCGAAGTTAACAGTCCGGCCGCCAGCAGCAGAGGAGTCAACAAGTGGTCCGATCGAATGTGGCCACTACCACCTCTAGGGATAGTCGGTGCCCACACTGCCACAACCTGCATCGCATCACGAGATGTCCCACCTTGCAGTCCATGCCCATAGACCAGCGCTTCAAGGCCATCCGGTCGTGCGGGGTCTGCTTCAACTGCCTGCGCCCTGGACATAGTTCGGAACGGTGTTCATCGGGAATGTGCCGGAATTGTGGACAGAAGCACAACACTCTCCTGTGCCGGGAGACCAGCCACCAACCAATGACTGGGACCGCCGCTCTCGGTGCAACGGACCGAGAGGAATACTACGCCGAGCGCCAGGAATCAGACTGGCCCACAACGTCACACCATGCGACCCGGACGATGGGTCCCCCAAATTGACTGCACCAGCCGAAGGTCATATCCTGTCTCACCCAACGGGCCCAAACCGTGCTGTTAGCTACTGCACTCGCCTGGGCCAGGAGTGACACGACACAGCGCTTGGCACGGATACTCTGCGATCCTGGGTCGCAGGTAAGCTTTGTCACAGATTCCTTTGCTCATTATTTGTGTCTCCACAGAGAAATCTTGGAAGTCAACATTGAAGGTATTGGGGCCCTAGCTCATACCCGGACTCGTGGCAGCGCAATGCTCACCATCCAATCGACGGCTTCAGAATTCGCACTCACCTTCAACGTGCTCATCATACCATCCATTGTATAAACGACCCCAGCGGTACGAGTGAACGTGAAGCATTGGACCCACTTCGCTGGCTTATCATTGGCCGATCCTAAGTTCGGCACTCCTGGCCCTATTGATGTCCGTATCGGCTCCGATGTCTGGGGACTCATTGTTGAGGGTGTGGTTACCCACGGGCGAGATCATGAGCCCCACGCCCAACGCACGCGGCTTGGCTGGGTCATATTTGGTCCGGCGACCACAACCACATCTACCCACAATCCATTGCAGACACTAAGCGCTCATGTTGGTAATGATGACGCGCGCCTTGAAGACCTCGTCCGCAGATTTTGGATGCTCGAGGAAGTCCGAGATTTCGAGGAAGCGGATGATGAGTGCAACCAGATATTCTCATCCACCCATCGGCGTACCGAAGACGGCCGGTACGTGGTACAGATCCCCTTTCGCCGTGAAGCCCCTCACCAAGGCGATTCCTTCTCCAGCGGCCTACGGCAATTCTATTGTTTGGAGCGGCGTCTTGCCCGCAATCCAGATCTGAAGACTCAGTACGTCGCCTTCATGCGCGAGTACTTCACCCTTGGACACATTGAACGTGTCCCGAATGCTGACAATCACTCTGGATGCTACTACATTCCGCATCATGCTGTCACGGAGAAGTTCCGGGTGGTATTCAACGCCTCTGACAGGACCACCACTGGGGTCTCACTGAACGACACTCAGCTGGTTGGACCGACCATCCAGGATACCTTGATACAGTTGCCCTCACGGCAGACGTCGAGAAGATGTTCCGGCAAATACTGGTGGCCGCCGAACATCGAGATTTCCAACGCATTCTCTGGCGGGAATCCCCTTCGGACGAATTGGCGTGCCCTACAACAATGTGTTTGGGACAACTCACACTTGATCCAGGATCCGGTGCGATCCGCCGCAGCCCGACAGACGATTGAGAAGGCCTTCTACGTCGATGACGTACTGACCAGGTGCAGCAATCAGTCCGAAGCCATCACCCTGGCAACCGACATCGACACTGTGCTGTCCGCCGGCCATTTCCATCTGCGCAAATGGAACTCGAACTGCGCAAAGGTAATTCAAAGTTTGAGTAACAATGTCTGTTTTTCTCCTCCTACAGAGCTAGTCATAGAGTCACCCACGGCAACTGTGCTTGGCCTTCGCTGGGGCCCGACCCTGGACGAGCTCTTCTTTCCGGTGAAGCTTCCATCCACTAACTCGGCCCCTACCAAACGACGGGTCCTCAGTGAGGTGGCGCAGCTATTCGATCCCACCGGCTTACTTGGCCCGGTGGTCATCACAGGGAAAATCTTCATCCAGACGCTATGGTCCGCAGGCATCACTTGGGATGCCCCCCTGCCGGAGAACTTACGTGAAGACTGGTGAAGGTTTCGTGGCAGCCTGGAGACCCTCAACCAAATCCGGGTTCCACGCTGGTTCGGCATGACACCCAGTGCCGTAACATCATTGTGGGGCTTTTGCGATGCCAGCTTCCAAGCCTATGCAGTTGTCATCTACGCCCGAACTGCCGACGCTGACAATCAGGTCCGTGTGTCCTTACTTACGGCACGCACCAAGGTGGCCCCGCTCCAGGGTGCTACCATCCCAAGACTCGAGCTATGTGCCGCCCAGCTACTGGCACTCACGCGATCGACTCCGAGATGCCCTCGACATTAGGGACACTTCCTACCATTTGTGGTCCGACTCGAGCATCGTCCTCTGCTGGCTGAAGAAAGAGCCCGCCACACTCAAGCAATACGTGGCAAACCGAGTCCGCCAGATCCAAGAGCTGACGTCACCGGACCGGTGGCATCACGTTCGAACATCACAGAATCCAGCCGACTGTGCAAGTCGCGGCATCCTGGCAGAGGAACTCATCACACATCCCCTATGGTGGAGGGGTCCGAATTTGGCTCATACAGGGTCCTCTCTCTCTCACTGAGCCTGTTCCACTAACTCTGGACGACGAGGAGGAAATCAACAGCGAGCGGAAGCTTGTCGTCCTCTCGAACGTCGCTTTCGTGCAGCCCCGCCTAATGACACGGCGCCGGGATGGACAGGTCATTCCCGTGACAGAGCGCTTCAGCTCCCTCCAGCGCTTGCTCCATACGGTGGCATACTTCCTTCATTGGCGGTGGCACCGCTTAAACCGAGACCTTTTGAAGAAACCTGTGGTGGGGGCAGATGAACTCGACCGAGCTCTCACCACCCTCATCCGCCTGGAACAACAGAACGAATTTCTAGACGATCGACAACGCATCGCTGACGGGGTCAGCCTCTCCTGCTCCAGACGACTACTCTCCCTAAACCCGTTCCTGGACGCAACGGGCATCATCCGAGCGGGAGGGCGACTAGCAAACTCCGGCCTTCCCCAGGACCAGCGATTCCCGATCATACTACCACGGTCTGGCGCATTGGTGACACTCTTGATTGCTGATGCGCGTCGGACAACACTGCATGGTGGAACCCAGCTCATACTCCACACTCTCAGGCGACGATACTGGATTTTGCATGGCCGCCAAGCCGTTTGAAGCTACCTCCACAAGTGTGTGGTTTGTCGACGGCAACGAGGAAATGTCATTAAGCAGCAGATGGCTTCACTACCACGCCCCAGAGTCACCTCGGCCCGACCGTTCCTGGCGTCGGGAGTCGACTACTTTTACACTGCGTGTGGGAACCAAACGCTCCCGCACTACCACTAAAGCGTATCTGGCTGTATTCATCTGCATGACAACGAAAGCCGTCCATCTCGATGTCATTGAGGACCTTTCAGCGCAATCATTTCTTGACGCCTTCACCCGATTTGTCAGCCGGCGAGGCCCATGTCTGGACTTATACAGTGGTAACGGAACCGCCTTCATCGGAGCCAACCGCCACCTGAAGGAGGACTTGGCAATCTTCCATACCGAGTACAACAAGCAAACTCTCGCCCACAGCGGCACAACCTGGCATTTCATCGTCCCGAGTGCCCCCCACCAAGGGGGTCTCTGGGAGGTTGCAGTCAAACACCATCTGATTCGCCTCATCGGTACACAATCACTGTGGTATCACCAATTGCACACGCTGACGACTCGGATCGAGGCATGCCTAAACTCGCGGCCGTTGGTGCCGTTACATGACGATCCAGAGGACAAACTGGCCCTAACACCAGGAGACTTCCTAATCGGAGCCCCCCTTATCGCCGTACCCGAGCCTTCAGTCGGAGACGTCCCGCTCAACGGCCTGAAGCAATATCAATGGCACCGAAAGATACACCAGGACTTTTGGACTCGTTGGAGCGACGAGTATCTCACGACTCTGCAGACCCGTAACAAATGGGAAAGACGTGAATCCAACATACAGACGGGTGATATAGTGGCCGTCCGCAACGAGAACCTCCCTCCCACGCACTGGCGCCTCGGTCGGGTGATAGAGGTGCACCCGGGCAGGGATGGACTTATCCGCAACGTTACCCTGAAGACATCGACTGGTCTGTGTCAGCGCCCAGTCCAGAAGCTGTGCCGCATCTTGGAACCACCTACTTTCGAATCTTCATTCGACCGGGCAGGATGTTGACGCCCCAACAAGGGTCATCGCCCTTAAGGCCAACGGTATGCATTTCTTTTCAATGTCACTGTTCATTTATTCAAATTGCAATCGCCCCAGTTTACCCACCTTCTGTGAGTAAGTTGTGCCGACGCTGCACATTCCAATCCATTTGTACGATCGCTGCCAATCATCCACCGGCGACACTCAATCTCCGCAGTGCTAATTAATTTTGCATACCATTACTGTCATTGATACCCACCCGTGGGACGGTATCATTGGCAACGATGACCTCGTTTTATTCTGTGAAATAGCCCGACCGATCGGTGGCGGCGCATAATTCTCAGAATGATTCCGTGGCGCATAATTGTAATCAAATCTTTTTTCTGTGTGGCTGGCTTCGTGGTGCACATTGTGTGCAAACTACACACAGCATACCGCTTGCTCAGCACTTTTCGTGTGTGGGATTGGCTGGACTAACTGGGCGATGGACTTGGTGGCAGTGATCGCCACATTATAGTTTGTAGTAATCTTTTAACCCGAACGAGCGGTAGTCGATTTGAGACAATTTGTATTAAACGGTGAAACCTATTGGATAAGAATTCAACATTTGTATTAAACGGTGAAACCTACTGGATAAGAATTCAACATTTGTATTTAACGGTGAAATCTGTATTAGAATTAATAATAAGCGATAATAAACTATTTAATAATAAATTGAACTTTGCCTATCGGAGTATAATTTCCCGAACATTAGGTTAATATAAAAACAAAGCTAAAAGGAACCGCTATAAACCTAATATCTGGTTCGGAAATAACAGTAGCAGAAGTAGTCCTAAAACTAAAAGCCACAGTAAAAGGGGAGTCTGTAGACGTGCAAAGTTGATGAACGTCCGCCAAAGCGCCAAACGGGCAAATGAATATGCAAAAGAGGTTGAAGACTTCACCAAAAAATTGCAAAGCGCATATATTTCGGAAGGACTAATACCTCAATTGGCTGAGACATACGCGACCAAGGCTGCCATAAAGGCCATGATAAAGAACTCCAACAATGATAAGGTTAAACTTATTATGGAGTCCGGTCAGTTCAACAACATGAATGAAGCAGTAGCTAAATTCGTGAACTGCTGTACAGAATCTTATGGCCAGGCAAATGCAATACTGCATTTTAGCAATAATAGAGGTAGGAGTAATAGTTATTATCATAACAATAATCGAACTAATAACAACTTTCGCGAACGCGGACGCGGCGGAGGTCGTGGACGTGGACGTGGAAGTTATAATAACCGCGGCAATAGAAATAATTATAACCAGTCCAGAAATAACTACAACAATGCAAGTAGAAACGTCAGAATGACACAACAGGTTACGGAAAACGAACCAACCCCAAGTACTCACTAGGAAATAATAACATAAGTAGTAAAATCTATAATATACGACTAAACTTAACATCATTCATAGCATTAAAGACTTCACTAAATAATGATATAACATCGTTCATTATCGACACAGGCGCGGACATTTCTATAGTAAAGAAAAGACAAATAGATCAATAGACTTTCGACAAATACGAAACAACAAGCCTACAAGGCATATGTCAGGGAATAACTAACACAATAGGAAAAGTTTACACTGATTTAAAGATTGCAAATATACTATTAGCTCATGAATTTCATGTCGTTAGCGATGATTTTCCAATTCCATCCGATGGAATAATTGGGCTTGACTTTGTAAAGAAATATAATTGTACACTTAACTATGACAGAAATCAAGATTGACTAGTAATAAGACCAGATGGTTTTAACGAAATTGAAATACCAATGTCTTGCTCACCAGCTAATAATGCAATAGCAATACCTGCAAGATCAGAAGTTATCAGACAGGTCAACCTCCAATGTGAGGAAAAAGAAGTGCTTATTCCACAACAGCAACTTAAAGATGGAATATATGTGGCAAATACAATCGCAAAAAGTGCAAGAGCATTTGTCCGCGTAATAAACACAACAAATGAAAATGTATTGATACACAATGTTACATTAAAAACAGAAAGTCTAAACGACTATGAAAACATATCAATAGAAAATGCCAATCCCAGTGACGTTAAGCTACAAAAATTGTCCAAACATTTTCCCGACTTCATAAAATCTGTCTTGCATAAACTCTGCTCAGAGTATATTGACATATTTGCGCTCGAAACAGATAAAATAACGGTTAACAACTTTTATAAACAAAAGCTTCGTTTAAAAACCGACGATCCAACATATATTAAAAGCTATAGAATACCGCACGTTCATATAAGTGAAATAACAAAACAAGTTGACAAACTAATAAGAGACGATATAGTGGAACCATCCGCATCAGAGTATAACAGTCCAATACTGTTGGTACCGAAAAAATCTTTGCCGGGTAGATTAGTAGTGGATTATAGGAGTATAAGCAAAAAGCTACGTTCAGAATCACACATGTTAAAAAATTTAACCAATGTATTCAAAACGTATCGAAAATACAATCTAAAATTACATCCTCACAAGTGCACATTTTTCAGACACGAAGTGACATACTTAGGTCATAAATGCACGGACCAAGGCATTCTCCCAGATGATAGCAAATTTCAGATTATCTTAGACTATTCAATACCCAAAAATGCAGATGAAGTCAAGCGATTCGTTGCATTCTGCAATTATTACAGACGATTTGTTCCAAATTTCGCTGAACATTCAAGGCTCTTAACGAGACTCTGTAAGAAAAACACCCCATTTGAATGGACCATAGAATGTGGCAATGCATTCCAATACTTAAAACAAATGCTATTAAGCCCTCAAATCTTGCAGTATCCCGACTTCCGGAAGCAATTTTGCATAACCACCGATGCAAGCAAATACGCATGCGGTGCTGTACTTAGTCAAGAGTACAATGGATACCAACTTCCAGTTGCATATGCCTCCAGATCATTCACAAAAGGGGAAAGTAATAAATCCACTATTGAACAAGAACTACCTGCTATTTATTGGGCAATCAATCAATTCAGACCCTACATATATGGGACTAAGTTATTGATTAGAAGCGACCATAGACCACTATCGTATTTCTTTGCTATGCAAAACCCGTCCTCTAAATTAACACGAATGAGACTAGACCTCGAGGAATACGATTTTACTATAGAGTACTTGAGGGGAAAAGATAATCATGCAGCGGACGCATTGTCGCGCATAGATTTTAACGACATTCAAAGTATAAGAAATTCAGCCAACAAACTATTTAAAGTCACAACCAGGCTGCAATCCAATAAAAATAACGTAGAATCAACAGCCGACAAAATAGAAAGGTCATCTAATAAGATAAATATATATGAAGCGTTCAGTAGTAGAAGTAAAAGAAACAGCGCCCGGCTAGCTATTAATAGCGACTGTTTAAAAATTACTAAGAATAAAAAAGTGATCACTATAGAAATAAATAAACTTATTACTAATGGAAAAATTGACTTGGATCAATTATTTCTACTGCTTGAAAAAATAGCAAGTGACAACAGATTAATAAAGCTGCAGCAGTCACTAGATATTTTTGAGAAGATCGGGATCAATTAATATAAAGAAATAGGAAATAGAGCTCTAACAAACCTTCGAATTACACTGACGCCTATAATTATAAAAATAACAAATGATGACAAAAGAAAAATGATTATCCAATCTGTGGTGGCCACGCAGGGATCACACGTACATTAAAAAAGATACGACAAAAATATTATTGGAAAAATATGACTAGGGATATTATAAAATACGTTAAGAGATGTGACAAATGTCAAAGAAATAAGTCACTGAAAAACGTAAAAGAACCAATGATTATAACTGATACTCCAACAACCGCATTTGATGTAGTACTGATAGATACCATTGGACCATTGCCAAGAACAGAAAATGGCAATGCGTATGCAGTCACAGTAATATGTGATTTAACCAAATATCTGGTATCGGTACCCATCGCTGATAAAAGTGCAAAAACAAATGGCAAAAGCAATCTTTAACCATTTCATACTAGTTTACGGTCTTATGAGGAAAATAATTACAGACATGGGCGCCGAATATAAAAACTAAATATTTGACGAAATATGTAAACTATTGAAAGTGGAAAATGTCACTTCTACGGCATACCATCACCAAACGTTAGGAACTGTGGAAAGAAACCACAGAGCATTTAATGAGTATGTTCGCTCATAAATTTCAATAGAAAAAACTGACTGGGACGAGTGGCTAAAATACTTCACGTATTGCTACAATACTACGCCATCAGTGGTACATGACTATTGCCTATTTGAATTAGTATTTGGTAAATCCCCAGGTAGTTACGACTTTCTTTGTGATGCAAAAGTAGACCCCATTTATAATGTGGACGCGTATGAGAAGGAAGTCAAATTTCGAATTCAAACGGCTCATAAAAGAGCCGTAGAAATTATAAAAAGCAAAAAGCATAAAGAAAAGGCCTTATACGACAGGTATAGTAATAGCATAGATATTGCAGGAGGAGATCTCGTTCTATTGAAACAAATAGGACATAAGTTGGACAATATCTATAAGGGACCATTTAAGGTAGTAAGCATAGATAATAGCAACAATGTAGCTTTAAAAACCGACAAACGACAAGTGTGCACAAAGACCGACTTAGACGTTACGAAACAAAAGAATATTGAAAATAATGTATACTGTCAACTTAAATTTGTTTTTATATTTAAGAATAAATTCATTTTAAATTCAATTAAAATAAATAAACCAAAATAACTTAAGAGTAAATTTATATAGAATTAATTCATTTGAAAAGCAAATAAAATTTAGAATTTATAATTAAACTTATATTGAATAAATTCACTCTTCTAAAAAATGGAGCGCGAATTCGCTTACACCGCATTTAGTAATTATTCATGTTACGTATTCCAATCCCACGGGTAACTAGGCTGCTGGTCATTGGAAACCATGCTGCTGCGTCAGCTCATTCCAATCGGCCATGAGTAGCTTATTTGCTCGTCATTGGAAACCACGCTCAGGTGAGCGTGGAATACGACAAGATTCCATTATATACATTACGTTAGCGGCATTTTATTATTTTTCATTCATTCAATAAAGAACCACAAAAGAAACAAGTTGACTTTTTCTTATTACACTATATTGCTGACCGTTTTCGCAAAACAAGTGTGTTTAAAAACTTAATAACTAATTGCAGAATGTATTCTCTCGATTGAGCACAAAAAAATGGTTGCTTAATAAAATTACATTTGTTCTGTTAAAAATCAAAGTTTCAACTAGATTACAAAAACAAAATACTTGCTGATAAGAACTAATAAAGAAAACGTCGAGAGTATCCCTACTCATTATATGGATATACTCTGAGTGTGACTCCCTCTCAATCTCATTTACATTTCATACCCTATCTTTCTCAATCCCATGGGTCATAGCCATGCGCCATTAAAAACAACACAAACTGCAAAAGGTGCATAAAAAAAGAAAGAAAAAGCACGTTGCTCAAAAGGTATAGCCCGTCCCAACTTAAGTGAAAATTTCTTGCGCAGGTCTCTACACATCAGGGATTTTATTCTCTTAGCGACAATAAAACTACTTTTCCAACCAGGACTACAGCTAAAAAAATATGTGCGCATTTCATACAACAAACATACCCCTACTTGAGAAAACATCTCTCTCGATCGACGATCGAGACATGACTGATTGTCCACACGGAACCGTCACACATTTACCCACCTCAAAGAAAAGGGAAATTTGCTGGTTGTTGCACTTCTCAAATATATGAATTGTAATGAAAGCCAGAGTTTTGAGTAACTATTAAAAAGGGTTGAAATGGAATTTCCGTTATACTTTGTGCATGGGCACGCAGGTCTTCACACGAACGCAGGTAGACAAAAAAGATAAAGTAGAGAAAAGCATTAACAATTTCATGCGATCAAAAATACTTTAAATGAGAAAATATTCCTTAAATAAATTGCTACTGCGCATGTTGGGATCTTTCTTTTACTTTGGGATGGACTATACGGGTAGAGAAACAGATTTGTGCCGCACATACGCACAAATTTTCCTCCACTGAATGCTGGGAAAATCCAACGATCTAGCTTCAATCGAACATTTTACTTTTTTGAATTGTATAAAATTTATAGTTTAATGCTTATTGTTCAACTTCAGGATAACCTACAAAGATTATTTATATATTAAAATCTTTGTACATAATTGAACTTTATATTAAAAAAAATCCTATTTCATTTGGATGAGTCATTCCAAAGTTAGGAGCTGGAAAGCTCCTTACAACTTTTCTTCATATCAGCTTAGATCTCCGCTTCTGGACAGCGGATGAGGCATTTTCCTGGGGTAAAAAGTAGAATATGCCCATTCTCAGGCTCTAGACTATCTGTACAAAATTTCATTTAAATGGGTTCAGTAGTTTTGGCGTTAAAGTGAGACAGACAGACAGACATACAGAGTTACTTTCGCATTTATAATATTAGTATGGATTTGTCATGTCATTAAAATATGAACATATTGAACATTTTGATTTCTCTCTTACCTTCCAATTTGCTTTGTATAAAACTAACATTTCTTGAAATTATATTTGTGTCAAAAGTGCATGTATTTTTTTGTTATCACTTTCTTAAAAAAAGAGTGAAAAGTGCGATCGATCTCAGCACGGTGTCTTTTGAATTGGATTTCGGGCGAGGGCGGAACATTCTGAAAGCGTCGCACGCTACTGCACGATTTTCCTAAACATTAAGTGCTGTTTTCATCTCTTTCAGTTCGAGATTCGAGATTAGTTTTGACATTTGCGAAGTATTTGCAGTTGTTATTGCTTGGGTTACAGTGTATTTGGTGTTGACGTTGGTAATTGTCGATATGATATCGGTGACTTCAGCGTTCAGCTTTAAGGTTAACAAAATCCAATGTGGTGCTCTGAAGCTTTGTATATAAACTTTATAGTATTATCACTTCGTGTATACGACGACTACGCCACCATACGACGTAAATACTACATTAAACAAAGCTATATCCATACTAGCATATTGAAGAACCTTTTCTACACCTTTGTTGTCTTCCATTATCTTCCATTCTCGTGAATATGAGGAGGAATATGAGGAGGAAGATCATTCAGTTAGCGACTACCGATGGTGGCTGATGTTTTATGTAGAGGACATTCTTATCGAGTAGATTTAAAGAGATGGGCCAAAAGTGGTCGGCATAGAGAGCGCTTCGAAAATTCAAATTCTCTGCGGCTAAATGAAAATCTAACATTACCACAACATATCTTAGATGAAATACCTTCGTCGTCTAGAGTAGGAAGACCGAGGAATAGCTTATAGATTAGATGTCAAGGTGCGGCAGGTAAAAGACCAATGCAGTAAAGAAAAAGTCAAAGCCAGAAAATAACTAATCCAAGAAAAATTTACAAGAGAAACAGGGTTATTGGTAGATATGACAACTCAACAGTCTGGCAATACTAATGACGAGAACAAGGCTAGAAGATTTTTTAGAGATGAGGAGAAGACTGCCCAAATTACAGGGATAGATAAAGAAATTATCAAAAAGTTTCATATCATCTTAGAAGCTCTTGGGTCTGGGTTCCCAATAGATGCAGATGCTTTTGAGAAGTATGCAAAGGAAACAAGGGAACTATATTTTAAAAATTATGCCTGGTATTTTAAGCCAGTAAGTGTGCATAAGGTCTTCTTTCATGGAAAACAAATAATTTCTACTTGTATACTTCCAATCGGACAACTTTCAGAAGAAGCACAAGAGGCAAGAAACAAGGAAAATATAAGGTTTAGGGAACTTTTTACCAGAAACACATCACGTGTAGATACAAATACTGACCTCTTAAATCGATTGCTTATAGCCTCAGATCCATTCTTAGCAAGTCTAAGATACTTTCCGAGAAGAAAGAAAAGTGTCATGGAACATGAAGTCTTGCAGCTTTAAGATGTACCAAATAATTTAAAAAAATAAAATAAGCTGGTTTGTATGTATTGTTTTGTTTTGAAATTTGTAGTCATATGTTAAACAATTTGTTATACATATTCTATTCTGTGAACAATTTCAATTAAAAAAAACAAAAAATTTAATCTTAATTTAATTCCGCTAAATCAGGGATTCGTCACACTGTGCGTTGGTTCGAAAACGAAGCGTTATTTAAAAAATGTTCGAAGTCAGAACGAGCGTTCAAAGGTCTCGTAGGATTCACATTGGGAGTAGGTACATATTTAAATTCAAATTGTCCAATCTTCCAAATAAGGTATCTCTAATAGACAGCATTTCACGAATGAAAACTCGTTGGCTTGCCTCGAGTATTCGTTGAAATGCTGACGTAATAGCTCTTATGTCTGTGGCTTCTTCTTGAACAGATGGAGGATGTTCATTAATATCTCGTCGCTCATTATTGTCATCACTATTGTGGTTACTTGCCTGACCGGATTGCATTGCTGCAGGAGGGTTATCTACCAGTTGTGGTAAAATCTTATCCTGGCTTCAGCCTACACTAGCCCCAGGTGGAGTACGACTAACTATTGGCCTGGATTCCATTGCTCCTGAACGGGGAGTTATATTTAGAAAAGTGGACGAATTTCTCAAATTACCTGGTCTTCCTCTAGAACGTGTATGTGGAACTCTATTATCTATAATAGGAAATTTCGGATTTTAAATACAACTTCAAAAGTTTTTAACTTTCAATATCTTTTAATAAATCTGTATTAAAAAAAAATTAATACATGCATAATTTGTGGTCAGCGCGATCGGTGCTAAATTTGATATTCAATTAGATATTAAATTTGATAAGATTAGATAAAATATGCTTAAGTACAAGATATCTATCTTGGTAAACAGACGGACTGTGCAAATCAATGCACTCAATACGAACAAAACTGTGTATAATTGGTAACTATAGGTAATATAGTTGCAACATAGTCCACTGTTATAACTACCAGACAATGGACTATACTAAAAAAAATTAGGATTTATATATTATAAAAATATTCATATTTTTTTTTTTTTTATAATTTGCTTACGCTAAAGGAATTTTTTTTTCTGTTGTAACAATACCCTTATAATGCTAAGAACACAGTGTAAGCTACTTGGTATTAGAAAGAATAGAGAGATAGGAAAGAAGTGTTTGGGTGCAGTTGTAGGGTTTTTCTCCACGGGTGGTGTCTAAGTTACTTAGGGAGATTACGATTTCATGTATTCGGTATAAAGTAATGCACAACTTATCCTTTCACGAATAAAATTAGACCAATATGAATACAGAAAGCAGTTCAACTCTTTCTATCCAATAGTCGCAACGCAGATTACAATTAAAACTATGACTATACTGGGACTATACTAATGAAAGTCATACTCGACTTGAAACGCCAAGAGACACAATAGGACACTCTACAATTGCTGGAGCTTAGCTAAAAGCTCTAGAGTTAGCCAGCATAATCTTCGTAGTGACGTTCTTAATGCCTCGAAGTATATCTATTGTCAGAACATGTTTAATGCAAAAGAGAAACAAGCAAGCAACCTCCATTAAGCAAAAAATGCCAACAAGTGACCTTCCTCAATGCTTCATTGAAAAGGTACATGGAGTTTAAAATACATACCAACAATTTCACATGTTGATTAAAGAAAAATAAACTTGCGCAATACTCGAATTTAGCAATCTAGCTCTACGTAAAACAACGAAAATTCTTATTATCCATATAAATATTCATCGTATAGGTACCTATTGACCACGAAGTGGTGGTGCTGCATGGCACAATACTGACAAAAATTAAATTATGACATTGCTTTACAAATTAGATCGAATATTTCTAAATCAATTACAAAAAAAATGATAGAAATAGGTACCTTTTGCGACAAGATATAGCCGAAACAGTGAGAGTCTAAAATGCGACAAACTCATAATATCTCATTTGATGAAAAATACCGAAATCAAATTTTATTCAATTTTTCCTTTCAAACGAATCGCCTCTTCCATCATACATTCTACTCGCAAGCGAAGAAGTCAGATTTCTTATTTTTCCATCATCTCCCTCTCATCAAACATACTACTTGCCGAAGCGAAGGCAAAATTGCAAATCATCAAAAGTATTCGGCTGTTACGCAGAAAAATAAATACATGCTTACACTTCCGTAAGAATGAAAATCATATGGCATGACCAGAGAGTAGATAATGCGAGATCCTACATGCTACCTGTGCTGCGCTGCCTATGCTCCTTCTTATAAAGAAAAATTAATACTAACATAATATCAGAATGATTCGATAAAGAGACACAGCAAAATTTTAGACACAAACCTTCAAATGCCACCATCTTTGTTGCTGACTCGCTCGAAGTCGTCGATTTCAAATTCGTGTTGATGAACTTTATAGTAGTGCAACCGTGCGTAAACGACGATACGCCATCAGTGCGCATTCGCCCGCAACAAATCATGATAGTCTAGTTCTACACCATTCTCGTGCTGGGAATATGAGTAGGAGGATGATGCAGGTAGTGGTGGTGGTTGGCAAAGCAGGTTTCGTGTAGATTTATGGTATATTTTTTGTTTGCTTTGATGGAAGGGGTATGTTATGTTTTCTGGATTTTAACACAATTCATTTCATGCATTTCAGCAGTGAAGATTCTCAAATGTTTTTTTTTTATAATTCATATACGAGTATTTGCAAGTGAAAATCAGATATTCATATTTAATGGTAGGGGCGATGGTGGATGAAGAGAGGTGGGATAATTGTAGTTGGGTAGATTGATGGTATATTATTTGTTTGCTCTGATCAAAGTCTTTGGGGTAGGTTATGGCATATTGCAATTAGAACAAAACCGTTACCTGGAACTTATTTTGTTGTATTTTATACAATTGTTGTGTATATGTTAAGATCGGCGCAGGAGATTCGCATTTCAGCAGTGAGGCATATCATATTTGCATGTGAAAACAATTAATTGAGGCAGAGATAAGATAAGACAAGTAAGAGTGTGTGTACGAGCGCGTGCCCTGCTTGTAATAATAGCTGCCGTAGGTTATTCATGAACAACTCAAATTGGTTTATTTATTGGTTCATCAAATAAAAAGCGCATTCATTCATAATCGGTATTCAAAATCATATTAGGTTCATATTTCGTTTGCATTATGTTACACAATCGAATCTCCGAATATAAACAGAATTTTTTCATTTGGTTTTTCACAAGCACCTGAATGCCTCAGTTTGGGCAGCTAAATATCATTGATTTAGGTATTCTTTTTGATACCTACTTCTTTTGATACCGTCATACCGACCACTAGCGGCCGATATACTTAATGCAAATTTCGGTTTCAGGATGTCCCAGTAGGTACTAAAGAAATGAAGTATAGTTTAAATTTATCTTTTGAAGTAGGCAGGTACAATTATGAAATTTTATAGGTAGGTACCCAAATGCATTAAAATATTGAACTCCATCAAACGCATGGTTAGACGTATCGCATGTTATAGAAACCCACATTTTTTATTCTAGCCTCGTTAATACCTCAGCCAGAAAAAATATAAGTTTCATATGTATGTATATACATACAGTGAAATCTTCCTTGAGGGGACATTAATAGTGCACATTTTTGTCCGCTTAAGAGAGTTTACCGTTTAAGGAAAATTAAAACAACTTATCCATCTTTAAGCTAAAAAGAAAAGTCTTCATATTCACTTATGTATGTATATACAAAGATGGTATATTAATTGTTGGCTCTAATGGAAATTTGGGGAAGGTTATGGCATATTGCGAGGAGGCCGTAGGATGTTTGCTGGTATTTAATACAATTGGTATGTACCTCCGTCTCACCTGATTACGAACAGGTAGTTTCTTGATTTAATTTTACGAAATTTTTTAACTCCTTCGATAATATGGGAAAAACCAAATGCAATATGAAAGAAGGCTATATTAAGTTTATGTTGTAAAAAAAAATTGGGATTAGGTAGATAAATTCGATTTTATTGATGCTTTTCCCAAAAAGGTTATAAAATTAGTCCTTTTTTTCGTCGCACCTGATTACAAAAAGTAACCATATCTACCTGTTATTATATTTTAAATAAAATTAAAGGCATTAAGAGTAACAGGGACCTTAGTTCAAAACATAATTTCTTAGAAACAAAAACTAAGGGTAAAAAAAAAATCATTAATAGGTAGGTAGGCTTTTCTTGTAGTAGTAGGGGATACCTCGGTGAAAAAAAAAAACGCATCAAATGTTCCACCTCCTGGGTGATGCGGAAGAGAACAGACTTGTGTTTTTTTTAGTACCAACCGCAGCATTAAAAAAAATTTAAATAAAATATTCAATGCTGTGATTGGTACCTATGCCTCGAATATCCAAATTGGTTAAATTAACATTTCTTTATCTTTAAACTACATACATAATATTCTCAGTATTTGTTTTTTTTTTTCTTTTAGGAAAGCAATGAAAACATATATTTTTGCATGTCTAAATAGGTAGGTAGTTTGTTTGACATTCATTCAAATGTTGTAAAGTGTACCACTTGAGCATACCAAGCACTTTACAACCTTTAACATTTCTTCTTTGTATGCAAGATGTTTAACCCCACGATCGATGTTGCAACTTTGTAACAATATATCGATCGCCCCAAATAAACATCCTCCTAAATTGCTATTTCAGCTTGTCACTTCCAGCGTCAATGCCCAACACTTCCGACCTAAATAAACAAATGCTTATTTATGGTTTTTCCGCATTTCCCTTGCGCAACTAAGTGCACAAGTCAATTAACTCGTTGTGCTGATGTCGCGCTTATGAATCGATCGTATGTGCGACAAAGTAACACGAGCCACTTGAACTTGACTTGCGAGGGAATTCCCTTCCGGAGTATTTTCTATTTCTTTTTGCTCGTTCGTTCGTTCGTCGAACTCTTGAATGTTTCGAACGAAGGTATCGATGACTATTCCCAGGGAATGACGCGACATTCAGTTCTTGTAATCCAGCTAGTGCGGTCTTGTTCAAAATCAGTTATCATCCACCCAACAGTGCGGTCTTTCCCATGTCGTATCAGTAATCATCCGCCAACTAGTGTGTTCTTGATCTTTATCAACAAGTTTCCAAACGAGTGCGGTCTCTTTTCCTATATCATTTCATGTCCTCGTAACCCAAGTCACCAATGCTTCCATTTATGATTACATCCAAAGTTAACAATACTACAATTATTAATATTACGGGTTGTTTCTACATTAAAATAGTAATCCTAAATAGTGTTAGAAGAATAAGTTTTAGAATTAAGTGTTAGTGGAAGTAAGTCAATTTAAATAAATTAAAATATAAACAGTCAAGTGTCTTTGTTTGCGTTTAAATCATTTTGGACTTACAGATAACACCACTAAAAGGTAAGACCCAACTGAGAGCCGTACCTCTCAGGATAAAAGATAAAAAGTACGCAACAAAAAAAATTGGTGTCAGATGTGGGGTCTGCCTGAAATGTGTTAAACAGTCCAAAGTCACGAACTAATACCCAGTGAAAAAAAAAAAAAAAAAAAAACCCATAAACTATCCAGTGAAATATACTAATAAAAACTAAAAGTGAATAAACAGTGGAAAAACTCATAAACTACCCAGTGAAATTGACGTGCCCATCAGCTGATCCACCTGATCCTGCAACAACCGTAATCTACAACTTTAATCTCCATCTTTAGTCCACATCATCTCTACTACATCTTTACAACATCATCTCTACTACATCTCTACAATATCATCTCTTCAAGCATCATCTTCAACATCGTTGGATTAATTAGTAACTATCATTTATTTTTATTACATATATTTTTATCTATCTAGTACCCAAAATATTTTTTTTGATATTGTGTTGTAAAAATTATTGGATTAAATTATTTGGTATTAGATCTTAAGATTTTTTTTTTATTTTTCCTACTCGCATGTATCATAAGTTTTAAACAATTCCCTATCCCTCTATGACCACTGAAGATAGTCTAGTGTCCCTCACTGATTCTGAAGACTCCAGCACTGCCCGCAACTCTTCCTCCGAATCCAATTCCGACTCTATTCTTAAGATGGCCCCAAAACTAGATAGATCTTTTGCTTTCAAGCTCATCCCCGAGTTTGATGGTAATAGAGCCCACCTACATAAATTTTTAAACGCGTGTGATCTGCTAGCACTAGAAACTTCTACTACCGAATTGCCCCTTTTAATGACTATCATAAAAACGAAATTGATCGGCCCTGCATACAACATTGTTAAGTACGCAGAGTTCGAAAATTGGGAAGCCTTAAAAAGTAAGTTGCTACAACAATTCTTAGAGACAAAATCCCTATCCCAACTCCAACTGGAGTTAATCCAAATAAAACAAAAACCTAATGAGACTGTCCGCATCTATGCGAATCGCTTGGAGCAAATCCTAGCAAATCTAAATGACGCTTGTATAGCAAGCGAAGGCAATGATAATGCCGACGTGATACAAAGTCTTAATCGCAAGACCGCTCTTAAATCTTTCGAAAGAGGACTATCCCCCAAAACTTCTCTGATAATAAAAGCCTCCCGATTCGAGTCCCTCATGGAGGCCATAGAAGCCGCTGTTCAAGAGGAGAAAAGCTCCTCCTCCTATTATATGCACAACCAAAGTTCCTCTAATTCGCCTTCTACCAAAATGAAGACCATTTGTAATTATTGCTCTAAACCTGGTCATACTATTGAACAATGTTACACCAGGCAGAACAAGGAAAAACTCCCCACTATAAAAAGTGAAGTGAGGACTGTCTCCATAACTTGTAGTTACTGCAAGAACCCTGGACATCATATCCAAGAGTGTAGGAAAAGAGAATACAACAATAACAAAAAGCGACAACAGCTCTCTAACCCGAATTCTCCCAAAGCTCCTAATCAGCATTCGGAAAACCAAACACAGGCCGGAACCAGTGGCAGGGTCCGGACCAACAACTAAAATCTCCTCGCCACATCTTCCATGTCAATCTCAATAGCAAAGTCAGTCGTGTAGACTCTATTGAGGTTTCATCTAAAACCCTACTGAATCCTAACCCCTCTAAACTCCTCATCGATGGTGGAAGTGAGATTTGTTTGATAAAAATTGATAAATTAAAGCCAGAAGTATCTATTGATTCTACAGTAATTCACTCCCTATCCGGTATTACGGAATCCGTGATAATAACCCAGGGAATCGTTTACTTGGATATAAACTTACCCTTAAACATCACACTCTCGTATCCATTCCACGTAGTCGACAAAAACTTTCCCATTAATACTGATGGAATAATCGGTAATAACTTTTTAGACGATCATTCAGCCCAAATAAACTATGGAACTAAAATCCTAACTCTTCTCTTCAAAAAATATATCATCGAATATGATTTAATCCCATCTCATTTAGTAACCATTCCCTCTAGAACAGAAATCGTAGTTCCAGTTCATAAGAAAATTCTCTCGGATAGTATATGTCTTGCTCAACAATTTCCCAATGGATTATATATCGGTAACAGCATTACTCCTGCCAATAGTACCATCTCCTATATATCCATGGTCAACTCATCTGAATCCTCTATTGAATTTAACACTGACGAATTAATCTTTGACGAAGCTTCTAACTACCATATCTTAAAAATCCAACAGCATCCTAATACATACGATAGAATTCAAACTATCAAAGACTTAGTCGTGACTGATCACATGACTAACGACGAAAAGGAGTCTATCTTAAATCTGTGTATGTTGTATGGCGATTTATTCTACCTAAAAGGAGATAAATTGACTCATACTTCATCAGTTCAACATTCCATTCTCACCCCCGATGCAACTCCTTCTTATATCAAACCTTACAGGTTGCCTGAGGCCCAGCGACAGGAGGTCAACAAACAAATTCACGAGATGATGGACGATAACATTATCCAACCATCGAATAGTCCGTGGAATTTCCCTCTTATCGTAGTGCCTAAGAAATCTGATAAGGATGGTAATAAGAAATGGAGAATAGTCGTCGATTTCCGTAAGCTCAATGACAAAACTGTTGGCGACGCTTACCCTCTACCTAATATAACTGATATTCTAGATCAGTTAGGCAGCTCCAAATTCTTTTCCACCCTAGATCTCGCTAGTGGATTCCATCAAATACAAGTTAAACCAGAAGATAGAGAGAAGACAGCCTTCTCCTCGCCGTATGGTCATTACGAATTCGTTAGAATGCCTTATGGATTAAAAGGTGCCCCTGCTACCTTCCAGAGGTTAATGAATAATGTTTTGACTGGTCTTCAAGGTATCAAAACTTTCGTATACATGGATGACATCGTGGTATATGGAAAAACTTTGGAAGAACATAACTTCAAACTAAAAGAAATCTTTGATCGCTTGAAAATGCATAACCTCAAATTACAACCTGAGAAATGTCAGTTCCTAAGATCAGAACTTATCTACTTGGGACATATTATAAATGAATCCGGTATCAAACCAGATCCTCAGAAAATCCAGTGTGTGAAAGACTTCACTCAACCCAAAAACACCAAAGAAATAAAAAGTTTTCTGGGTCTTGCTGGATACTATCGCCGTTTCATCAAAGACTTCGCCAAAATCTCTAAACCTCTTACCAACCTTCTTCGCAAGGACGTCCCTTTTGACTGGACCCCTCTTTGTACGAATTCTTTTCATGGATTAAAAGAAAAACTTTTTAATCCACCTCTTCTTCAATATCCTGATTTTACGAAAAATTTTATTCTTACAACAGATGCTAGTGATGTTGCCGTTGGTAGTGTGCTTTCTCAGGGTGAGCCAGGAAATGACTTACCTATCGCATACGCCTCTCGCACGCTGAATAAGAGTGAGAAGAACTATTCCACTACAGATAAGGAATTGCTTGCCATTGTATGGTCAGTCCGGCATTTCCGTCCCTATCTGTATGGAAGAAAATTCCTCCTTATTACTGATCACAAGCCACTCATCTATATTCATAATTGCAAAGATATTAGTTCCAGACTAATGCGATATCGCTTGCAACTCGAAGAGTTTGATTATGAAATCATTCACAAAAAAGGCGAACAGAATACGAACGCCGACTGCCTTAGCAGGATTGCTAAAATGACTCTTCGATCATCTTCAAATTCGCCTACTAATTCGTGTACTAATTCGTCTACTACATCTTGTCCTAAATCGTCTTCTAAACCGTGTTCTAATTCTTGTTCTAATATCAATTCGTCTACCAACTCACCTACTAATTCGAGTACTACTTCGTCTACTACATCGTGTACCGACTCCACTACTAACTCGTTTACTAATTCTTCTATATCATCTACTAGTCCTTGTACCAATTCGTCTCCTATATCGTCTTCTACATCGTGTTCCAATTCTTCTCCTAATTCTTGTACTAACTCCTGTTCTAAATCAACTACTAGCTCGTGTGCAAAACCATCTCCTAACTCGTGTACCAATTTTTCTACTAATTCGTTTACTAATTCGCCAACTAGTTCATCTACCAATTCTTATTCCAATCCGTCTACTAGTTCATCTCTTACTAATTCGTCTCCTACTTCGTCGCCAAACCCGTTTACTACCTCGTCTCAGGATCCTGCTACCTCTTCTTCAGTCTCTAATCCATTAACCAACTCTTCCCGTACTCGTGAACTATCTCGTGAAGAAATTCTTGCTATATTAAAAGAATTCCACTTGAACCCTATCGGAGGACACTGTGGAGTCAACCGAACTTTTAAACGTATAAAATTGTATCACAATTGGAAAAACATGTTCCAAGATATAAAAGCATACATCAAAAAATGCGAACTTTGCCAGAAAAACAAAGTTACCAAATACACAATGGAACCTATGGTAATAACTTCTACCTCTAAACATCCCTTTGAAAAGATTTCCATCGACATCGTTGGCCCATACCCAACAACTTCCAACCACAACAAATATCTCCTTACTTTCATCGATGATCTAACAAAATACTCAGACGCTATTCCATTACCAAATCAAGAAGCTAATACCATCGCCGAAGCTTTCGTTAAAGAAATAATCTTTCGCTTCGGTACTCCTAAATACGTTCTATCCGATCAAGGTCAAAACTTCCTTAGTGACATATTTAAAAGCGTTTGTAAACTTTTAAAGATCACTAAGCTCCAAACAACTGCTTACCGACCTCAATCAAATGGATCTTGCGAACGAAGTCACCGAAACTTCGTGGAATACCTCCGCTGTTTCATTAACAAATCTCAAGATGATTGGGATTCCTGGATAAAATATGCCGTATTCGTCCACAATACTACCCCTAATACTTCAACTGCTTTTACCCCTTTCGAGTTAGTTTTTGGAAGACAAGTTGAACTTCCTTCTAGCTTAACTAAAAACCCTGAAATATGTTACAATTATGACTTGTATGCGAATGAGCTGAAATCAAGGCTACAACATTCTCATCATATTGCCAGGGAAAATTTAGTTAAAAGCAAAGAATCTTCCAAGATTCAATATGACAGAAAGCAAAACCCTGTAACTTTCACAGAAGGAGATCATGTTCTACTTAAAAACGAGAGTTGCCCTAAAAATAAAAATAAGAAGTTACTTCCAATATGGAATGGTCCATATGAGATCATCTCTTCCTCTGGAGTTAATTCAGTACTTAAGTACAAGAATCGAACTCTTAAAGTACACAACAATAGACTCAAGCTGTTTTCCTCCTAATAAATAAAGAAATCATTCCTATATCTTTCTAGACATGGACGGAATTTCTATAAAAATCTTCATTGTAAGCACCCTCGTGTATTTTACTTCTTCAATGGCTATATACAATCAACCACTAACATCATATGAAATCACCGATTTGAAAAATAAAACTGGACTCTACTACGAAGACATCGGTAACCTTAAACTCTTCTCAAATCATTGGAATCTAGTAATTTATTCTAGTCTAAGTGAATTTGACACCCAATATTCCTTCAACTGGCAGATTCAAATTCATGGCTATTCGTGTCCCCAAACCCCGAAAATCTTATAATCAAATGCCAAAAATTTAATTCCCAACTAACTATCAATTCAACTGGAATACTTAAAATTGACTCTACTTGCATAGCAAACACAAAATACCAGTCCCTTATCTCCAAAACTAATTATGAAACAGATACAAAATTAAACTTTATCTCATCTGCCGTTCCTATATCTACTCCAAACCTCACCCAGTTTCATTTCGCTAAACTACCCATCATAGAAACACAAACATTTACAATTCGCAACCAAATTAATGATTTAAACGCCATTAGTAAAAGATTAGATGATATAAATTATCAACAAATTTCACACCCCATTGCAAATTCTCCAAATAACAAACATATCACTACTATTTATATTCTCTTGGCCATACTTTTCCTTATGGTGTCCACCGTTCTTGTCTTATTAAGAAAACTCTCTACCAAAAGAGAGATACACAAAGATTTTATAATCTCTGACCCTTTGCCTCTACCAAAACCACGATCATCTACAAATCTCTCTAATCCTTTTCCAACTTCAGAAAAATTGCCTTCTAGTCTCTCTCGTTCCCTACCCCTCCCAAAAACACAAACCTTAAATGGTTCTTCGTCTTCAACCGAAACTCGTACCAATCCAAGGTACAAGTTTCGTTCTTAAGGGGGGAGGTGTTGTAAAGTGTACCACTTGAGCATACCAAGCACTTTACAACCTTTAACATTTCTTCTTTGTATGCAAGATGTTTAACCCCACGATCGATGTTGCAACTTTGTAACAATATATCGATCGCCCCAAATAAACATCCTCCTAAATTGCTATTTCAGCTTGTCACTTCCAGCGTCAATGCCCAACACTTCCGACCTAAATAAACAAATGCTTATTTATGGTTTTTCCGCATTTCCCTTGCGCAACTAAGTGCACAAGTCAATTAACTCGTTGTGCTGATGTCGCGCTTATGAATCGATCGTATGTGCGACAAAGTAACACGAGCCACTTGAACTTGACTTGCGAGGGAATTCCCTTCCGGAGTATTTTCTATTTCTTTTTGCTCGTTCGTTCGTTCGTCGAACTCTTGAATGTTTCGAACGAAGGTATCGATGACTATTCCCAGGGAATGACGCGACATTCAGTTCTTGTAATCCAGCTAGTGCGGTCTTGTTCAAAATCAGTTATCATCCACCCAACAGTGCGGTCTTTCCCATGTCGTATCAGTAATCATCCGCCAACTAGTGTGTTCTTGATCTTTATCAACAAGTTTCCAAACGAGTGCGGTCTCTTTTCCTATATCATTTCATGTCCTCGTAACCCAAGTCACCAATGCTTCCATTTATGATTACATCCAAAGTTAACAATACTACAATTATTAATATTACGGGTTGTTTCTACATTAAAATAGTAATCCTAAATAGTGTTAGAAGAATAAGTTTTAGAATTAAGTGTTAGTGGAAGTAAGTCAATTTAAATAAATTAAAATATAAACAGTCAAGTGTCTTTGTTTGCGTTTAAATCATTTTGGACTTACAGATAACACCACTAAAAGGTAAGACCCAACTGAGAGCCGTACCTCTCAGGATAAAAGATAAAAAGTACGCAACACAAATAATAAAAAAAAAATGTAAATCGACAGGTGAGCTGCCTCTAACAGATATACGTATCCAACAACGTGTTCGCTTATAAATATCTGATAAAAAACAAATCGAATATTTCTGAATCAATTACAAAAGAAATGATAGAAATCGGTGAATTTTTGGACGAGATATACCCAAAATAGCAAGAGTCTAAAAAACCATAAACTCATAATTTCTTTACTTCTTACATGTTCAGTAGGTAAAGTAAAGGAACAAGACCAAACTGTGGTGGATACCGGGCCACAAAGGTTTTGAAAGCAACGAAAAGGCCGACGACGGGTTGCGATATCACCTAAACATAATGAAAATAGTTGACTCTGCAGAATGCCGGCTATGTCTTGATGGAAGACGAAACAGCTGAACACATTCTAGGTGAATGTTCGGCCTCAGAGAACAACTGAGTTCCGAAGATATAAAGAAGTGGTCTGCTGGTAGCATTATCCGCTTTATACGGAAAGAAGAAATACTACTAGCTTAACATATTTCTGGCCCAGACGGTACAAACGACCTCATAGGTCGCAGTACCTTTTTCTTCGCCTTGGCGAACCAGAAGCTAAAAAAAAATATATTGCAAATTTCAGCAGAACCATTTACCACAGGGCATGACAACTAATAATAGAACGAAACGAGGAGTAGGCCGTCTGATTAAAGTTCGGTGATTAAAAACACGTATATGATATCTAATGTTACAACATGGGTAATGCGAAAGAGAACCAATCAAGCAACCTTCATTAGAAGCAAAAAACACAAACAAGTGACCTTCCTCAATGCTTTATTGCAAAGGTGCAGGGACTTTAAACAACGAAAATTCGTATTATCCATATAAATATTCATCGTGTAGGTACCTATTGACCAATAAGTGGTGGTGCAGCATGGCACAATACCGACACAAAATAAATTATATCATTGCTTTATAAATTAGACTGAATATTTCTAAATCAATTACAAAAAGAATGATATAAATCGGTAAATTTTTCGACAAGATATAGCCAAAATAGCGAGAATCTAAAATGCGATAAATTCATAATTTCTCATTTGAAAGAAAAATACCCAAATAAAATTTTATTAAATTTTTCGTTTCAAACGAATCGCCCCTTCCATCCAGAGAGTCGATAATGCGAAATCCATTATCCATACAAATAATAAATTACTTGGTTTCCATCATCAACCTCTGCTACTTGCAAAGCATACGTACATGAACATGCATACACAATGGAATGAAATTCGTTCGGCGGAAAGATTCGAGAGAGACAAACCGGTTTATTTGGTCTTGCTTTCTTCGTTTTCAAAGTGTGTATTTAAAATGAAGATGACAGCAAAAGTTTAGACACAAACATTCTAGCTCAATTCATAACGCCATCTGCATTTAGTCGGCTAAAACAAAAAATTCGACATGATGGCACCATTGTATATACACTTTATAGTAATGCCATCATTGTATATACACTTTATAGTAGTGCCATCATGTCGAATTTTTTGTTTTTGTTTTTTGTTGTATTTTTTTTCTTTGTAAGAAGGAGCACAGGCATTTTTGTTGTTTAGCAGCACAGGTAGCATGTAGGATTTCCAAGTAAGTTAATTTGTATGGATAATGGATCTCGCATTATCGATTCTGTGGTCATGCCATATGATTTTCATTTGTATGGAAATGTAAGTATGTATTTATTTTTCTGTGTAATTGATGATTTGCAATGTTGCCTTCTCTTAGGCAAGTAGTATGTTTGATGAGAGGGAGATGATGGAAATATAATAAATCTGACTTCTTCGTCTGCGAGTAGAAATGATGGAATAGGCGATTCGTTTGAAAAATTGAATAAAATTTGATTTCGGTATTTTTCATCAAATGAGATATTATGAGTTTGTCGCATTTTAGACTCTCACTGTTTCGGCTATATCTTGTCGCAAAAGGTACCGATTTCTATAATTTTTTTTGTAATTGATTTAGAAATATTCGATATAATTTTTAAAGCAATGACATAATTTATTTTTTGTCAGAATTGTGCCATGCAGCACCACCACTTTTTGGTCAATAGGTACAAATACGATGAATATTTATATGGATAATAAGAATTTTCGTTGTTTTGCGTGGAGCTAGATTGCTAAATTGGAGTATTGCACAAGTTTATTTATCTTTAATCAACATGTAAAATGTTTGGTATATATTTTAAAGTTCACGTACCTTTTCAATGAAGCATTGCGGAAGGTCACTTGTTGGTATTTTTTGCTTAATGGAGGTTGCTTGATTGTTTCTCTTTTGCATTAAACGTGTTCTAACATTAGATGTACTTCGAGGCATTAAGAACGTCACTACAAAGATTATACTGGCTAACTCTAGAGCTCTTAGCTGAGCTCCAGCAATTGTAGATTGTTCTATTGTGTCTCTTGGCGGTTCAAGTTGAGTATGACTTTCATTAGTATAGTAGTCCCAGTATATTCATAGTTTTAATCGTAATCCGCGTTGCGACTATTGGATATCAGAAAGAGTTAATCTGCTTTTTGTATTCATATTGGTCTAATTTCATTCGTGAAAGGATAAGTTGTTCATATGAACATTTTTATAATATATAAATCCTAATTCTTTTATACCTAGTATAGGTAGTCCATTGTCTGGTAGTTATTACACTGGACTATGTTGCTACTATTTTACCTATAGTTGCCAATTATATCCAGTCTTGTTCGTATTGTGTGCATTGATTTGCACAGTCCGTCTGTTTACCAAGATAGATATCTTGCTCTTAAGCATTTTTTTATCTAATCTTATCAAACTTAATATCTAATTTAAATCGAATTTAGCACCGACCGTGCTGACCCCAAATTATGCATGCATTAATTTTTTTTTCAATACAGATTTATAAAAAGATATTGAAAGTAAAAAGTTTTTGAAGTTGTATTTAAAATCCGAAATTTCCTATTATGGATAATAGAGTTCCAAATACACGTTCTAGAGGAAGACCAAGTAATTTGAGAAATTCGTCCACTTTTCGAAATAACTCCCCGTTCAGGAGCAATGGAATCCAGGCCAGTAGTTAGTCGTACTCCACCTGGGGCTAGTGTAGGCTTAAGCCAGGATCAGATTTCACCACAACTGGTAGATAACCACAATAGTGATGATAATAATGAGCGACGAGATATTAATGAACGTCCACCTGTTCAAGAAGAAGCCACAGACTCGAGGCAAACCAACGAGTTTTCATTCGTGAAATGCAGTCTATTAGAGATACCTTAATTCGAAGATTGGACAATTTGAATTTAAATACTCCCAATGTGAATCCTACGAGTCCTTCGAACGCTCGTTCTGACTTCGATCATTTTTTAAATAACGTTTCGTTTTCGACCCAACTGTGCGACGAATCGCTGATTTAGCGAAATTAAATTAAAATTAAATTTTTTGTTTTTTTTTTAATTGAAATTGTTCGCAGAATAGAATATAACAAATTTGTTTAACATATGACTACAAATTTCAATACAAAACAATACAATGTAACTTTTAGATATATGACATACAAACCAGCTTATTTTAATTTTTTTAATTATTTGGTACATCTAAAAGTTGAAAGACTTCATGTTCCATGATACTTTTATTTCTTCTCGTAAAGTATCTTAGACTTGCTGAGAAAGGATCTGAGGTTATAAGCAATCGATTTAAGAGTTCAGTATTTGTATCTACACGTGATATTTTTCTGGTAAGAAGTTCCCTAAACCTTCTATTTTAATTGTTTCTTGCCTCTTGCGCTTCTTCTGAAAGTTGTCCGATTGGAAGTATACAAGTCGAAATTATTTCTTTTCCATGAAAGAAGACCTTATGCACACTTACTGGCTTAAAATACCAGGCATAATTTTCAAAAGCATCTGCATCTATTGGGAACCCAGACCCAAGAGCTTCTAAGATGATATGAAACTTTTTGATAATTTCTTTATCTATCACTGTAATTTGGGCAGTCTTTTCCTCATTGCTAAAAAATCGTCTAGCCTTGTTCCCGTCATTAGGATTGCCAAACTGTTGAGTTGGCATATCTACCAATAACCCTGTTTCCCTTGTAAATTTTTCTTGGATTAGTTATTTTCTGGCTTTGACTTTTTCTTTACTGCCTTGGTCTTTTACCTGCCGCAACTTGACATCTAATCTATACGCTTTTTTTCGGCCTTCCTACTCTAGATGAAGAAGGTATTTCATCTAAGATATGTTGTGGTAATGTTAGATTTTCATTTAGCCACAGAGAATTTGAATTTTCGAAGCGCTCTCTATGCCGACCACTTTTGGCCCATGTCTCGTCAAATCTTAAACATAAAGCTTTAAAGGTTAATTTGATTGACTTTGTTGCAGCCTCAGAAAATATTACATGGCTAAAGTAACCCACAACAAAGCAGAAACAGCATCTAAGCGCTTAATTTTAAATTAAGAAATCCAAACATAAAAAATTTGCTTTTTCGTGATTTCCATGGGCATCCTAAAAAACGAAAAATTTTGTTGAAACACATTTTAGCAGTGCATATGCAAGGCTTTAGAACAAACACGGTCTCCAACTTGGACAACACTGAACAACTAGGTATACTTTTCGTCTAATGAATACAAAAAACACATATTTTATCTATAAATTTTACTTTCATTTACCCCTTATACCTATTAAACAAAATCTTTAATTATTTAAGAAAAACTTACTTTTATATCAATTGACTTTTAACTTATTGAGAAAAGATAAAAAAAGCTATAAAATATACGCGAACCAATTAAAACCGATATAAACACTTTCTCTTCAAATTGACCTTCTTATAAAAAAAATTATATACAATTTGGAGTTTGAGATGATTTTTTTTTTGTTGCACTAAGCAACAACACAGTCATTACGTAGGAGGCTTAACCGGTTTTTGTTTAATTTTGTGCATGTCATTTTCCTTATTAAACCAAGCTAAATCAGCGATTCGTCACACTGTGCAACGCAGACAAGCACCACCAATAAGTCAACAAACTTCTTTAGTAAGTTCAGTTTGTAAAATTGAAAAGTGGCAAATTGCATTCGACGGGTCCGAAAATATCCACGATTTTCTTTTTAAAGTGGAAACCCTCAAGGATTGTTCGCAATGTTGCTGGGAATACACTATAACTTGTGTTATCTTTTTTTATCTCTGCCTCATGCAAATATGGTTTATAAACCATTTGGAAATCCTCAGTGCTGAAATGCGAATCTCCTTCACCGATGTAAACACAGACACCAATTGTGTTGAATACAAAGAAACAAGTTACAGGTGACTGTGACGGTCTAATTGCAATATGCCATAACCTACCCCAAACATCCATCATGGCCAACAAATACTCGTAATATACGAGTACCATCAATCTACTTGATGACAATTCTTACACCTTTCTTTATCCACCATCGTTCCTACCATTAAATATGAATACATATCCATTTTTCACTTGCAAATATGAATTATAAAGAAAATCATTTGAGAATCCTCACAGTAGCTGAAATGCGACTCTTCTTCAACGATCATACACACACATACCAATTGTGTTAAAATCCAGAAAACATAACATACCCCTTCCATCAAAGCAAACAAAAAATATACCATAAATCTACACGAAACCTGCTTTGCCAACCACCACCACTACCTGCATCATCCTCCTACTCATATTCCCAGCACGAGAATGGTGTAGAACTAGACTATCATGATTTGTTGCGGGCGAATGCACACTGGTGGCGTATCGTCGTTTACGCACGGTTGCACTACTATAAGGTTTATATACAATGGTGCCATCATGTCGAATTTTTTGTTTTAGCCGACTATATGCAGATGGCGTTATGAATTGAGCTAGAATGTTTGTGTCTAAACTTTTGCTGTCATCTTCATTTTAAATACACACTTTGAAAACGAAGAAAGCAAGACCAAATAAACCGGTTTGTCTCTCTCGAATCTTTCCGCCGAACGAATTTCATTCCATTGTGTTGCATTTTTTTTTCATTGTAAGAAGGAGCATAGGCGTAGGCAGCGCAGGTAGCATGTTCATGTACGTATGCTTTGCAAGTAGCAGAGGTTGATGATGGAAACCAAGTAAGTTATTATTTGTATGGATAATGGATTTCGCATTATCGACTCTCTGGATGGAAGGGGCGATTCGTTTGAAACGAAAAATTTAATAAAATTTTATTTGGGTATTTTTCTTTCAAATGAGAAATTATGAATTTATCGCATTTTAGATTCTCGCTATTTTGGCTATATCTTGTCGAAAAATGTACCGATTTATATCATTCTTTTTGTAATTGATTTAGAAATATTCAGTCTAATTTATAAAGCAATGACATAATTTATTTTGTGTCGGTATTGTGCCATGCTGCAATACCACTTATTGGTCAATAGGTACCTACACGATGAATATTTATATGGATAATACGAATTTTCGTTGTTTAAAGTCCCTGCACCTTTGCAATAAAGCATTGAGGAAGGTCACTTGTTTGTGTTTTTTGCTTCTAATGAAGGTTGCTTGATTGGTTCTCTTTCGCATTACCCATGTTGTAACATTAGATATACGTGTTTTTAATCACCGAGCTTTAATCAGACGGCCTACTCTTCGTTTCGTTCTATTATTAGTTGTCATGCCCTGGGGTAAATGGTTCTGCTGAAATTTGCAATATATTTTTTTTTTAGCTTCTGGTTCGCCAAGGCGAAGAAAAAGGTACTGCGACCTATGAGGTCGTTTGTACTGTCTGGGCCGGAAATATGTTAAGCTAGTAGTATTTCTTCTTTCCGTATAAAGCGGATAATGCTACCAGCAGACCACTTCTTTATATCTTCGGAACTCAGTTGTTCTCTGAGGCCGGACATTCACCTAGAATGTGTTCAGCTGTTTCGTCTTCCTCAAGACATAGCCGGCATTCTGCAGAGTCAACTATTTTCATTATGTTTAGGTGATATCGCAACCCGTCGTCGGCCTTTTCGTTGCCTTCAAAACCTTCGTGGCCCGGAATCCACCACAGTTTGGTCTTGTTCCTTTACTTTACCTACTGAACATGTAAGAAGTAAAGAAATTATGAGTTTATGGTTTTTTAGACTCTTGCTATTTTGGGTATATCTCGTCCAAAAATTCACCGATTTCTATCATTTCTTTTGTAATTGATTCAGAAATATTCGTTTTGTTTTTTATCAGATATTTATAAGCGAACACGTTGTTGGATACGTATATCTGTTAGAGGCAGCTCACCTGTCGATTTACATTTTTTTTTTATTATTTGAATGAATGTCAAACAAACTACCTACCTATTTAGACATGCAAAAATGTGTGTTTTCATTGCTTTCTTAAAAGAAAAAAAAACAAATACTGAGAATATTATGTATGTAGTTTAAAGATAAAGAAATGTTCATTTAACCAATTTGGATATTCGAGGCATAGGTACCAATCACAGCATTGAATATTTTATTTAAATTTTTTTAATGCTGTGGTTGGTACTAAAAAAACACAAGTCTGTTCTCTTCCGCATCACCCAGGAGGTGAAACATTTGATGCGTTTTTTTTTCACCGAGGTATCCCCATTAGGCCTCGCGCATAGTTCATAAATAAATAAATAAAATATTACGTAACATAACAACGCATAGGGTCCTTTAACCAAAAGCGCATACCTAAAGTATATATAAAAAATAAATAAACTATATATTAATATTACCATAACTAAAAAAAAATAAAAATAAATATGAGTACATATAAATATTTATATATGAAAATCAGAAAAACACACCCATTCATTTATTAAAATATAACTTTATTTATAGATATTTATTTACATGATGCTTATCCTTAAAGTTTGGCAGCCTTAAATCCTTGTTGTTTTTTTTATTGTAAATTTAATCAGTCCGATTAAAATAAATTTAACGATGTCTTCGTTGTGTCCATAATTGCTACACGTCATGGTTTCTGTCACTTCCAACTGGTTTATCATCTGAGACATGAGGTTTTCAACCAAGTTTGCTTGTTTGCGGTCCTCCGGAAAAACTGTTTCGAATATCTCCTTTATTCTTTTCGCAGTAATTTCGAAGCACCGTAAGCTTCCCAAACTCTGACACAGTTTGTGTGGTCTCATAAGCCTTGAGACGTATTAACAAAGCTTGTTCTCGATAAGAATTTGTCTCATCGATCATAAATTGCGTGCAGGCTTCGCAATTAATCTTGTTCCGTAACTTAAACGCTGCAAATCCTGCGTAGAACGTCAAGGCTCCTTCCTGTAGCTTCTCTGAACATCCTTTCGTTAGTACTGTTTCTATAGTGTTGTTCCTTGCGTAGTCTTCATCTGCGTCATCGTACTCGATATTGTTTAAAATATCGGTCTCCATGATGTGGTCTTCTAATGGGACTTCAACTGAAAATTCTTCATTCGCTGCCCGCTCAATATCCAGTTCTTCGCGATCTGCTTCATCCAGCAATAGCTCAGCTCCAGAATCTTCATAAATTTTTAATTAATTTTTAAATATAATTTGCTTAAGATTTCTTATGAATCTGTAAGCCGAGGGGTTTTTCTCATACGATCCCCTATTTGTCCGTACCATCGAAAATAAGTTCTCTGCTGGATCTGTGTTAAGATGCGCAGTCAGGAGAAACTTCTGCTCAGTACTCTTAAGATGTGTCCACATCATCTCAATTCCTAGCAGTGTCTGCTCCAAGCCGAAAAAGCAAGGAGGTTTTTGCAGTCTTCCGGTATATTCCCACGTTTTTATCCACTGGCGAGCATTTCATATTGACTTAAGTGTGTCGGTCGAATCTGAAATTGGCTGACGACTTGGATTCCTGGAACTCAGTCTGTCGCTATTCAGGTTGTCGAACAAGTCATTAATTTTTTGTATGAAAGTTGCTGTTGATTCGGCAACTTTCTGTTCCTCAACTGTTTTGTAGCAGTTTGCTTTCACTGCATACAAAATTCCGGCAGCTACATTAGCGCTGAATATTTGTGTTTCCAGTTTAACCGATAGTTTTTCAAAACCATTTGGGCAAACATGGCTCTTAGTAAGCTTGAAGAAGACTTGCAAAATTCCTTTCGAGTCTTCTTCATACAGCTTAACAACTACGTTCCAATCTATAATTTCTCCGGAAATTATGATTTTGTGCTGTAACAATATATTCCGCACGCTCTTGAAGAGATGCGGATAATCGTACAGCATGAAAACCCTTTCATTCCCAACATCGTAATAAGGCTTTTCTACTGACACTCCTAGCAGTTTGTAAGCCAGTACGTTGTTTGATCCTTGGTCGCAGCTTGTCGCGACGACATTTGGGCCGCATGCCATTATTTTGCTGATGTTTATTTTTAACATTTCTGCAATATCTTTTCCTTTTGGGCATCCCACGTAGTAGGAAACGGTTTGCTTCCAATTTCCATTAAGCCCTCGTAACGTAAATACCATCACTTTGGTGGCTACTGTGGTCGTCCTGCCAAGCTCTCCAAAGTCGGTAAATCCATAAATTAGGTCGTCCTTAATATTATAATCGAGTTCGGGTTTAATTGCCATCTCGTCGAATAATAAAACGCATTTCCTGTCCATCGCTGTCATCACTTTAGCTTTATTGCTTAGCAGGCAAAATATTTGCTCTGAAAAGCCGGCCGGCAAGCTTAAAGCCGAATGCCAATGATAAATAGTTCTTATCGCTGGCAATTTGAATCCCGTACTTAACAAATATGAGTACGCAGATGGGGACTTATAAAAGAGTTTTAAACAAACGTCTTTTTCGTCATTTGCCCAATGACTTTTGGGTTTATGGAAGGCTTGCGCAAAGATGAACGTCTGCACGTCAGCAGGCAAACCTTCCAATTGACGATCTAACTGCTTACGCAAGTTATACTCCCTGTCCATCTTCAGTCTTTTTGGCGTTTCAAAAATGTGTTGGGGAATGTTCCTTACTTGCAACTATTTGGGTTGCTCCATTCTATATGAATGGAGTCCCGGAGAAGGAAATTGACTGGGTGAAATGTGGGAAGAATGAGGAGCTAAATCCCGTAGAGAATAATCTCTTATATAAGTTATGGGGTCCGACGGCCTTCTTACAATGAAAGGAGTGAAAGGAAACCAAGGTGGCTCATTCGGTCGTCGAGAAGATCCCGATGGCTCAATGGGCTGATCAATTTGACCCGACGTGACCGTGGAAGTCGGCTCATGTCGGGGCATGGACGAATTCATAATCCGGAAGCACGAATAATCAATAGCAAATTCGGAGCAACTGCAGATTAAAGCCAATGATATCGGCAAAGCATCTGCATCCAGTTGCTTCCGATTGTCCCTATATCTTATGTTAATATCATAAAAGTGGTTTTCGCAAAGAAAGACAGATTTGAAAGACTTATCACACTGCGAGTGCTTAAGCCAAATTTGCCGCCTGTGATCTCCCGGGATCTTAAAAAAGGAGCAACTACCCGGTCTTTTAACGGTGTTGCATCCTTTATACGCACATAGAACCATTATATAATTATATATTATATGATATGTAAAATAATAAAAAATGTGTATGTAAATAAATGTAAAATCTATATGTAAATTAATTAAATTGAGTCTTAAAAAAAACTATTTGTAATGTAATATGAATAGTGAAGTGTAAAATAATATAAAATTTATATGTTATAATAAAATTAATAAATGAATTAAAAGTATTTTTAAATAAAAATTGTGAATTAGTTGGTACTTAACAAAATTTTAAAATGCGTTTACTCCTTCTGACAATCTTATTTAATTCACAAGAAAATCCTTAAGCACTTATCACAACAAAAATTTTGAACTTCTAATTGAAAAAATTGGTTTTGGTCATGTATTTAAGTTAAATTGGCGGGTATTTCTAATTTCTTAACTGCCACTACCTCTATCAAAGATTACCATTCCAACATACCTACGCTTTGTGTAAATCATTCATCAATCGCACACTTCCAGCTCCTACTACTACAAGAAAAACCTACCTACCTATTAATTAATTTTTTTTTTTACCCTTAGTTTTTGTTTCTAAGAAATTATGTTTTGAACTAAGGTCCCTGTTACTCTTAATGCCTTTAATTTTATTTAAAATATGATAACAGGTAGATATGGTTACTTTTTGTAATCAGGTGCGACGAAAAAAAAGATTAATTTTATAACCTTTTTGGGAAAAGCATCAATAAAATCGAATTTATCTACCTAATCCCAATTTTTTTTTTACAACATAAACTTAATATAGCCTTCTTTCATATTGCATTTGGTTTTTCCCATATTATCGAAGGAGTTAAAAAATTTCGTAAAATTAAATCAAGAAACTACCTGCTCGTAATCAGGTGAGACGGAGGTACATACCAATTGTATAAAATACCAGCAAACATCCTACGGCCTCATCGCAATATGCCATAACCTACCCCAAATTTCCATTAGAGCCAACAATTAATATACCATCTTTGTATATACATACATAAGTGAATATGAAGATTTTTCTTTTTAGCTTAAAGATGGATAAGTTGTTTTAATTTTCCTTAAACGGTAAACTCTCTTAAGCGGACAAAAATGTGCACCATTAATGTCCCCTCAAGGAAGATTTCACTGTATGTATATACATACATATGAAACTTATATTTTTTCTGGCTGAGGTATTAACGAGGCTAGAATAAAAAATGTGGGTTTCTATAACATGCGATACGTCTAACCATGCGTTTGATGGAGTTCAATATTCTAATGCATTTGGGAACCTACCAAAGATCTGCACCGATACACCACACTCTCACACACACCGCATGCATACTCGGTGTTTAAATGACTCACTCTCAAAAATATCGCAACCAAAAATGATCGCCACCACATTGACACAAAACATGAACGCTATTGCGGTGTTACACTCTCTGTATCACCCATATCCTATGAGAATAAGTAACTCTTCATTGTGTCAAAGCGTTGTGTTCGTGAAACAAGTTTGAGTATTTATGTGACGCAAAATAAGCGATACAAGTGTTAACCGCCACCGCAAGTACAATGATTGTTCTTCGTACAGCTGTCTCGCATACTCGAGTTTAAGATTTGTGAGTCGTTGCATTGAGCAACACCGCATCTTCATCACAATATCCGATATGCGTTGGTATATATGAATGCTAGCGAAGAAGTGAAACACCGCAAACACCGCAATTAATTCTAGGAATATTCTACCAATCGTAAAAGACATGATATTTTTTTTTTTTGCTTTTTATTTTCCATTGTATTACTTATTAGTTATTACTTATTATACGTTATAATTTTTTTGGAATGAGTGTAAGAATAATAAATTATCAACTGTCTTCGGTCCGAGTCTGTTTCGCTTTTCTGTGATAATGTTACCGCTAACGAAAACGATCGCTCAGCAGATGCGCTGCTGGCAGGAATCGAATGAATTTGTAGCGCCAGTTTTGATAAATTGGGATAGGTTTTTGCATTACTTCTCCACCATTCAATTAACTCAAAATGAGGGGTTATTTTAATTATTTGGCTGCTATACCTGTAAACTTCTTGTTCAGGAGTTTCTGGCGTTACCATTTCTGATTCTCTTAATAAATCCGGAAAAAAAAATTGAATGTCTTGTTTTGGGGATGGTGATGGACTTGTGGAATTTAAAACTGGAAAACTGCTAATTTGAGTGCATGTAAATTGTGAACATGACAACGGTGAATGTGTAGAAGTGCTTGGTACTTCAGAAGTAATTGTTGAAGGGTCACTGTTCGAGCTGGGAAGTAGAAGCAATTACAATATTTTCTTCAATTAATAATTTTTTAATGCGAGAAACACAAAAATGTTGTATGTCTGTAAGGTCACTTTGTTGCATACCCACAGCTGGTGGATACAAAAAAAGCAGCCTTATGCCATATACATATATTTTTTAACCAAATGTCGTCAATATTTATAATTATTTTTTCTTTTAATATTGAAATGGCAGATATATCGCATATGTTAGGTTGACAAAGGCTTCTAATTTTTTGTATTGATGGTAAAACAATGCATAAAGAGGGAGAACTGCTAGTTTGCATCTTGTTGAAAACAGTTTCAAAGTCCTTGCAAAGTTCAACCAAGGCTCTCAACGTTGAAATATTTATATGCAGTAGTCGTTGGTTTTCATCATTTTCCGTTAAAATTTCATTAATGTGGAACCAATTATCCACGATTGATTTGAACATCGTGTAGTTTGAGTTCCATCGTGTAGGGCAAGGGTTCTTTAAATAAGTAGGTAGCCTATGCTGCAAATTAGATTTTTTAAAATACTTCACGACTTTTTTGCAAGACTCTACTATCTCGGTGAGTTCTGCTGTTTTAACGAACGACTTTTCTAAGACATTGGCAAACAAATGGGCGCTGCAGTTTAAGCGAGTGTTGTTTTCTAATGCTTTCACAATATTTCTGCCTCTGTCTGTTACAAATGTTATCGCTTCTATATTTTGTATACCAAACTCATGAAATAAACTCCTCAATTTCGTCAAAATGTTCTCACTTGTTGACCTCTCAAAATCCATTGATTTCATTCCTAACACAATGTCAAACAATTTGGAATCCTTCAGGTAGTGCAACGTCACTCCTAAGAAATTACGTTTCACGTAATTGTCAGACCACATATCAATGGTAGCTGAGGCACAACCGCTTTTAACTACTCCTATTAGTTCATTTTGGAATTGATTTTTTATTTCGTCTGCGGCTTTCTGCAACTTACGCGATATTGTTGTTGGATCAGGCAGCAAGTCGTTAACGTCAACGTTTTCTCCGTATGTTGCACCAATCTTGATGCAAAAATCGACAAGCTTTGCGAAGCCCAAACCATTTATTGCCGAAAAAGGCCGACAATCTTGAATAACCCACGCTGTGCATGCATCAAGTGCGTTCTTTTTGTCTTCGGTACTGGCAATTTTCAAAACGGGAGGCTGTTTCAGGGCTAGACGACACTTATGGCGGTTAAGATTCGATGTCTGGTTATTTGTGTATTTGAGTATCTTCCGGCATGTGCGGCAGTATACCAAACCTTCCAATACCGTTCCGTCTTCCTGCAAGATTTCGGACAGTACGTTCCAAATGAAACTTCTGCCCTTGTGTTGTTGGGACAAGGTGTAAATCCCATTTGCAATTTTCTGGGAAACCGAAGATTCTGACATCGTATCTCATCAACACTATTTATTAATAAACAGATATAAACAAAATGAATACATTTATTTTCCGCAAATACACTTTTTGTAATTACCCGAAACAAAAACGACAAGTTAATACGCGTGACGACAGCCGAAATGATTTCAATGGTGTGCCTGTGCATGTGCAACGTATACTACTCAATGTGTGCTCTTCAGTTTGATATAGTTATAAACAAAAATAAGATTTTTTTTCCGCAAATCACTATTTGTAACTACCTGTAACAAAAACGACAAATGACTAATTACGCGTGACGACACCCGAAATGATTTCAATCGTGTGCATGTGCAACGTATACCATTCAATATGTACTTTTCAGTTTGTCTCCTACACACATGTTCTATTGCGGTAATTGCGGTGTTTCTCTTCTTCGATAGCATTCATTCAATAGAGATGAAGATGCGGTGGTGCTCAATTCAATAACTGACAAACTTTACACTCGTGTATTTGAGGAGTCGTACGCTGATTGACTCATTCGTGAAATCATTTTCAACACAAACTACCGCATAGCTTGCGATGGCGGTATACATTTGCACCGCTTTTTTATGAGTGTATCTCATGATAGAAAAACATTGCCTCCTTTGTTGAAATCATTCTCAACACAACTATCGCATAGCTTGCGATGGTGGTAAGTACTTGCACCGCTTTTTTTATGAGTATACCGCAAAATAGAAAAACATGACCGCATGCAGATATCTGGTACCTACCTATAAAATTTCATAATTGTACCTACCTACTTCAAAAGATAAATTTAAACTATACATCATTTCTTTAGTACCTACTGGGACATCCTGAAACCGAAATTTGCATTAAGTATATCGGCCGCTAGTGGTCGGTATGACGGTATCAAAAGAAGTAGGTATCAAAAAGAATACCTAAATCAATGATATTTAGCTGCCAAAACTGAGGCACTCAGGTGCTTGTGCAAAACCAAATGAAAAAATTCTGTTTATATTCGGAGATTCGATTGTGTAACATAATGCAAACGAAATATGAACCTAATATGATTTTGAATACCGATTATGAATGAATGCCCTTTTTATTTGATGAACCAATAAATAAACCAATTTGAGTTGTTCATGAATAACCTACGGCAGCTATTATTACAAGCAGGGCACGCGCTCGTATACACACTCTAACTTGTCTTATCTTATCTCTGCCTCAATTAATTTTTTTCACATGCAAATATGATATGCCTCATTGCTGAAATGCGAATCTCCTTCGCCGATCTTAACATATACACACCAATTGTATAAAATACAACAAAATAAGTTCCAGGTGACGGTTTTGTTCTAATTGCAATATGCCATAACCTACCCCAAAAACTTTGATCAGAGCAAACAAATAATATACCATCAATCTACCCAACTACAATTATCCCACCTCTCTTCATCCACAATCGCCCCTACCATTAAATATGAATATCTGCTTTTCACTTGCAAATACTCGTATGAATTATAAAAAAAAACATTTGAGAATCTTCACTGCTGAAATGCGACTCTCCTTCAACGATCATACACACACATACCAATTGTGTTAAAATCCAGAAAACATAACATACCCCTTCCATCAAAGCAAACAAAAAATATACCATAAATCTACACGAAACCTGCTTTGCCAACCACCACCACTATCTGCATCATCCTCCTATTCATATTCCCAGCACGAGAATGGTGTAGAACTAGACTATCATGATTTGTTGCGGGCGAATGCGCACTGATGGCGTATCGTCGTTTACGCACGGTTGCACTACTATAAGGTTTATATACAATGATGGCACTACTATAAAGTGTATATACAATGATGGCACTACTATAAAGTGTATATACAATGATGATAGTACTCGTACTATAGAGTTTATATACAAAGCCTGAAGTCATGATTCGAGGTGAGCAACTTCGTCATTTATTTGCTGTTCTAACTTTTGCGAAAATTTTAATTCCATTTCGGCCATTTTTGTTGACAGTAGGCTAATTATGATCGCTTTGTTTACCCAACCGCTCGTCCATCTATATGAGGGATATATTGTTGTCCTTGTCTTCTATAGTACGCTTGGGTGTAAATTGTGGAGAATGTAGAACACGGCGGCGATGGAGGATTGAAAAAATCCGTCTTTGTATTACCTCTCAAACGGGAACTGGTACTGGGCTGGGGCAAAGACATAATATAAGGAGAACGAAACTGTTACAATGTGTGAAATTTGTAAAATATAATTGGTAAAATTCAATTAGAGTATTACTCCGACGAAAACCAATTAGAAGAATAGTAATATTTTAAGTAGGGCCGTCCTAGCTTGTGGTTGGCGCAAAACTTTCATTTATTTATTGTGGCTTTCTGATAGAAATTAGATGCGATTGTCAGACAGAAAAAACACGGCTATCCACAGAAGCATGTAACTCCGTACCCAAATCAAAGGAAAAAATTAAACAGATCCAATTTAATTAGTGAAAAAATTACTTTAAGGATATAAATTTAAACATTCAAAAATCTGAAAGAAAAAATTTAACTGAAAATATTAACAAACACTTAGATAGTGATACTGATTTAAATAGTGAACCTTATTTAGATTGTAAAATTAATAGTGAAATAAAGAGAACTATAATAACGAACGATCAAGAAGTTGATGCAATAGCTTCAGCCGCCGCTGCCTCAGCAGCAAGCGATCTTTTGAACTCACTTAGAGTTCCAGATATAGTCAAAGTTATTCCAACTTTTGATTTAAATCCAAGATTTCTAGTTAAATTTAAAAAAAAACGTAGAGGAGATATTATCTCTGCTCAATGGTATCGATGGCACGAATTTATGCAGAGTCATGCCTACTATGAGCCATAAGAAACAAAGTTGTTGGTCAAGCCTACAAAGTCCTCAATGTATATCGGACCACGTTATCTTGGGTATCTATTAAAGAGAACCTCATAAGTCACTACTCAGACAAACGAAACCAGACGTCCCTCATTCGTGACCTTCACAACTCAAGACAAAATAACAAAACTTTAGAAAATTTCTATAGCGAAGGAATAGAATTTCAAGCTGCTATGAATAATCATGTACAGATACATGCAAAAGAAATTAACGTTATACACAAATGCAAAGAACAATTTACACCAGGAGATGTGCTTAAATACCTTCCTTACAGGACTTGGTTCCACAGTGAGGGCTTCAACCTTATCAGAAGCCTTTACCGATTGCACAAAAGAATAAAACATTTCATAAATGACAGTCGTCGTCTAGCTTTCAAAGCGAGAACATCGAATAAGACCTAGTCGTATTGTTGACACGTGCCTTTTTCTGACAACAACACGTTATCTTTTTCTCACTCTTTTTCTCTTTTCCGCGCACCATAGTATAATCCAAACTCGTGTGTAAAAAACAAATATACCACATCTATTGTTCAATCTTGAATAAGGAATGGGCCCGGGGACGGGCTCGAGGAAAAAACCCCCAGGCTATTACGACAGTTTATCAGAAAACATGTCGCTTGAGCCTAGGGCAAAAAAAAATAAACATGGTTTCGAGGACTTTCCTGAGCTACCATCAAACCAAAACATAAAAAAACCCAAAGTTCATTGTCATCGCTCCAAAGAACGCTGAAACTCCACTCTCATCTGTGAGTATTTTTATGCTAAGAAAATCTATCGATTCAATAAGTACCTATTACGAAAGCATTTCTCTGTTGAGAGATGGTAGTATACTTATCCTGGTAAAATCTCAACAAATTGCCGATAAATTCCTTAAAATAACAAATCTCGCCAACCAAGTCCCTGTTATTGTTACTCTTCACAAGCAACTTAACTCGTCCAAGGGCATAGTTTATGCACCCTGGCTGATTAATGTGGCCGAATCCGAGATTGTAACAGAAATGAAAAGTCAAGCTGTGTGTGATGTGTTCAAATTCTCCAAAAAAATTGATGATAAATATCAGCCTACAGGTCTAATGCTCTTCACTTTTGACCTGTACCAAGTTCCCCAAACCGTCGAGATTGGATGGTACAAGGCAAAGGTGAAGGAGTACATTCCATCTCCGATGAGATGTCGAAATTGCCAGTTATTGGGCCACACGACTAAACGTTGCACAAAAGAAAAAACATGCGAGCACTGCAATCTTCCACCCCACGTTCCATCTGAGTGTACCCGTTTGATGTGCGCGAACTGCCTCGATAGTCATTCGTCATCATCAAAAACCTGTCCTAAATATATTCAAAGCAAAAATATTCTTCCAATTAAAACTAAAAATAAATGTAGCATGGCAGAAGCCAGGCGAACATACAACCAACAAAACCCCGAACAAAATAACTCAAATAATATACCTTATGCAGTAAGAGCAAGACAAGCAATAACTAACACTGAAACTTCTACAACCGCCACCACCCCCCTCCCTAGCAAATCGTCACCTGTCATCGAAAACCTAAATCGTACTCTTGCAGCTAGAAACCAACTGGCAAAACCAGCTCCCTCTTCTATTCAATCATCTATAAGCATTGAACCAACTACAGCATCTCTCTCCAGCATGCCATCTCCCTCTAAAAAGACAGCCCATTCTTCTTCTCATTCAATCTCTCCATTAAGATCCCTTTCACAATCTATCACACCATCTCTCTCACAAAAAAACACTCTTTCTTCTACTTCATTCACCCCTTCCACCTCCGCCTACAAGCACGAAAAACAGAACAATATGACAAAAGAACACAACACACAACTAGACTCAAAAACCACTCTAAATAACCCACTCCAAACCAATACTCTTTCGAGTTACACAACACTCATTTCTAAGACTGCTGATTCTGTTAATCAGAACGCAGTTAATACAAATTCCTTCCTCAATCAAGATGAACAATTATAAAAATACTCCATCAACCTCCAAAACTCAGCCGGTGCTTTCGTCTGCTGAGGGGAGATCAAATCCATCCACTCAAGGTTGGGATTGCACTCTCCTCCGCAGAAGCAAGCACCGGCTTAATCGCCCTAACGACTTCTATAACAACCACTCTAAAACACATGAATCATCCTATCTTAAAATTATGCAATGGAACATTCAAGGTTTCCTAAACAACTACGACGAACTGAACCTACTTATCAAAGAATTTAATTCCGATGTGATCTCTCTCCAAGAGACCCACTGCGCCTTTCAAACGGACCCAGTAGTGCCTAAAGCATATGCTGGATACTTCAATAACTTTACACACAACAACACATCCAAACAAGGAGTTGGTATTCTTATAAAAAAGAATATCCCTCACAAGCTGTTACAAATAAATTCAAACATACTTTCCATAGCAGTTGAAATCCAATCAAATATTAAAATAGCAGTTATCGGTATTTATATTTTACCTGATCAGGCTTTTACATTTAGGGAACTAGTCAGTATCATTGACCAAGTAGATACCCCCTTTATATTAACGGGGGATGTTAATTCGTGGAGTACGCTTTGGGGTTCACCCTCAACCAATAAACGAGGTTCAATAATAGAGGACTTTATTATTAAATCCAATCTTTCAATACTGAATGATGGATCTCCTACACACTTCTCAACACATAGCACACTTACACATGTTGATATAACATGCTGTACGCCAGAACTTTTATTAAAAACATCATGGTGTGCCCTTAAAGATTTGTACAACAGCGACCACTTCCCAATTTTCACTTCTATCGAACTGAGCAGTCAACAAAAACCACAGTCACACATTCCAAGGTATAAAATCGAAAGCGCAGACTGGGATAAATTTAAAAACAATATTGAACAAGGGTTACCGGAAAACACCCTGTGTGTAAATAAAAAAGCAGCAAGGATCCTTAAATGGATTCGTAATGCTGCTAACAATTCTATTCCCCAAACTTCACCCACATCTCTTAAAAGAGCTGTGCTATGGTGGAATAAAGAGCTTGCTGAGCTTAGAGCCGAAAAGATCACCACTTGGCGGTCTTTTAAAAAAAGACCCAACCAGGTCAACTTATTAGCCTATAAGAAAGCAAATGCTCGGTTTAGAAGACTGATGAAAATGAGTAAACTAAAATGCTTCGAAGAGTTCACTTCAACAATAAACCCCAACCCCCCGATCAGTAATGTCTGGCAAAATATTAAAACCTTAACTGGTTGTCCAAGAAATACCTTCACTAAAACGATCAAAACAACGACTGGGTCAGTTACCTCCTCTGAACATATGTGCAATGCTTTTGCTGAAACATGGTCTCTGCAGTCAAAAGGCTCAAACTTTTCATCTGTGTTTAACATAGACAAGAGTGAATCTCTAATCGCACCCACACAGCCTGCACAAAATACAGCCGCTAAACGTATTGAAACCAGCATAACCCTGCTAGAGCTAGAAAGCAGCTTAAGCAAGGCCAAAGGCAAAACCCCTGGCCGCGATAGAATCCCATATCCCATGCTCAAAAACCTCCCAGGTAGTGCTAAACTAAAACTCCTTGATCTTTATAACGATATATTAAACACTGGGACCATTCCACAAAGCTGGAAAACAGCATCTGTTGTACCCATTCTAAAGCCTAAAAAAGATATTGATTCCATTGACAGTTACCGCCCCATATCCCTGCTACCATGTATCTCTAAAGTCTTAGAGAAAATTATTGCCAATCGAATTTTGTGGTTCACTGAATCTAAAAAGCTTCTTAGTATCAATCAAGTTGCATTCAAACCAAAAAAAGGATGCATGGATGTCCTTCTTCATCTGGACTACGTTATTTCCAATACTCTATCTGCTCGAAACCACGTCTCCATCCTTGCACTTGACTTCGAAAAGGCATTCGACCGAATAGGTATTCATCTCGTTTTGAGCAAATTGAAACTATGGGGAATCGGACCCAAAATCTATGAATATATAAAAGCCTTTTTAACAAACAGAAAATTCTCGGTAAAAATTAAAACATCTTTCTCAAAAATAGTCCCATCCGACAACGGCATTCCTCAGGGATCACCGCTTTCTGTGATCTTATTTTCAATTGCTTTCGAAGAATTAAACATAATTATATCTAAATACAAAGATCTAGACCATTGTGTCTATGCAGATGATGCATATATTCTTTGTAAACACAATGACCTAGAAAAGTCTAAAATTTTGCTCTCAAATCTCCTCAGAGAAATTAACGACTGGTCTACTACTTCTGGACCAAAACTTTCACTAAGCAAATGCAAAATTCTTCATGTATGTAGAAAGAAACATTGTCCTAATATCAATCTAGAAATCAATAATATAAATATAGAAAATGTTGCGAATTTAAACATACTTGGATTACTTTTTAACAATAAATACAACTGGAAAAATCATTGTAACAATTTGAAAAAGTCACTAGCAGCTAGACTTAGTATTGTAAAGTATCTTTCATCCAAAAAGAGTAAGGTTCATATTAACTCTCTTTGCTATGTTACAAAAATGTTAGTTCTAAGTAAAATAGATTATGGCCTCGCGCTATACGGATCCTGTCCTAAAACAACTAAAAACGTCTTTAAGCCAACATACCACCAAGCAGCAAGGAGGAGTATTTTCGCTTTCCCAACAACACCAATAAAAAACATTCTGGCCGAAGCTGGACTTCCAACAATTGAAGAGCGTTACCTTAAAGTCAGTGCCTCACTTCTGCCTAAGTTAACTTTTCAAACCGGATCAGTGATCGACAAAGATACTATGCAAGCCCTATCTCACAGACGAAAAAGACGCATTCCTTCCGCAATAAGCACCATTTTGGACCTGGGTAAAAAAATGGAAATCCCTTTGAAGCGCCACCCCAAACATTCGTCGTCTCAGCCACCCTGGCTTCTAGATAGCAGCTCCATACTTCTCAGCTCGTGTGACCTAAAAAAACAAAATACCAACGCAGTTATTTATAAACAAATGTTTATTGAAACATCATCGAAACTCTCCAATAGTGGTTGGAACTTCGTATTCACAGATGGTTCGAAAAATGACCATAACACCACATTTGCAGTCGTCTCAAAACAAGGCAAAACACTGATACAAGGTATTCTGACAAACATTACATCTATCTTTACTGCAGAAGCTGTCGCAATATTCGAAGCCATAAAAAAATGTTCCAACACATCAGGCAAATGGGCGATCTGTTCCGATTCCCTCTCAGTCCTGAAATCCATTATGAACCCGTCTCACAATTCCGTAATTATATCCAGAATAAGAGACATCATAATTACAAAACCATCTAAACTAAAGCTTATATGGACTCCTGGACATGTTGGAATTCAGGGTAATGAACTGGCTGATAAAGCTGCCAGGGAAACTCATGTTACCCCGGCCTTTACCTTCGACCAATACTCCCAACGTGATTTGCAAAGGTCAATACACAACAAAGTACTTGCAATGGAAATCGACGAATGGAAAGAATACCACCACCATTACACAACGATCAATCCAAACAAAACTCATACAATATACCCGACACAAAGCCCAAAAGGATGGATAACTAACTTTATCCGGCTTCGGCTAGGCCACACATGTCTTACACACCAACATCTTCTCAAAAAAGAATCACCACCTACTTGTCCTACCTGCCAAAGCAACCTTACCATCAGCCACCTGCTCGGTCCTTATATCCTCTCCTCTAATGCAATATTTAAAAAAATCAATATAAAACCAAATATTATAGAATTATTAAAAGAACCTACTCCATCCAATATGTTAACTATTAACAAAATATTACATTTACTTAAAATTAAGCTATAATCTATAATAATTTTACCTTAGAGCCGATAATATTTCGCTGCTAGTGCTCCTATCAATTAGTTATTAATAGTGTATTTTAATATGTTATTGATAAGAAAAAATAAAATAAATAAATAATTCATAAATGAATCACGAAAAGTTATATTTTCAACAACAAAAGAAATTGTTGTCTCCTTTTCACCAATTCAATTCACAACTTCAAGTCTTTTCCAGAAATCCCCAGCAAAACCAAAACCAAATACCTTTTGCCTTTTGCCCTTTAACAATCAACCGAGACAAAATCCCCACACACTAAACCACACTTTTAACTTCAACTCACGTAATCTACCAGGGCAACAAATGTATAATTCTACTAACTTTTTCAACCCACAAGCAAGAAAAAAACAACAAATCCCCTTTAACTGCGGGTGGCAACGGTGCAGTAGTAGTGTATTCGCTTAGTGATTGAAAGGTCATGCGTTCAATCCCGGCCAAATCCATTACTTTATTTCGAATATGTATATGTAAAACTTGATCTTCTTAAGCAACTTAGCCAACACCCTTGGAGAAAAACCATACAACTGCACCAGAATACTTTTATCCTATCTCTCTATTCTTTCTAAAGCAAGTGGCACCGACAAAATGGAATACATATTCCTTTGCTAGGCGCTACTTGCTCTTCACAAATTCTTGCGCTGTGCTCATAGCACAATAAGGGTACTGTAATATTGACAGTAAAACCCCTTCAGCGTAAGCAAATTATACAAAAAAAACACTTAAACCCTATGACAGGACAAGGTAAACCCTATTTAAACAGACATTTTAAAACAAACCACGGATCTTGCAAATTTTCAAATAGATCACCACCCGAACCACGTACCCCAAACTTCAATCCCCAACACAACACAATTTAGTTCTACAAAACACCAGAACACCTAGCAACTTATTTAAGCAAACAGGGCCTTCTTCAGGAACTTCAATAGATCCTGAATATGAGTATACAAATAAGCCCGTTTACAACCCCGACTTTGAGAGCAAAACCCCGTACCAGAATCTAGACAGGTACTATAATGAACAATTTCAACAATACCTCGAGACGTTCCAAGAAATGAACCATCCAGAGGACACCAACAATTTTCACAAACCAGCCTCTGGGAGCCAATAGGATTTATAAACATCAATAATCATGGAATTTAAATTTTACCATACGTTAATATTTCTTCACCATTTGGAAGACCACTTAGATTCTTAATATATACTGGTGCGTCTTAATTTTTCATTAATCCCGAGTTTTCTGACCCTCAATTTTAAATCCCCATTAATAATACAGATATAAAAACAATTTTTAAGAACATACAATAATAGAGCGATAATCTCTCCCCCCTTTCCGGATTCGAAACACATGGTACATTTAGATTCTTAGTAATTAGATTCCATTGATACTTTGATGGTCTTATCGGCTTAGATATTTTGACCCAATTTAAAGCAAAAATAGACTTAGAAAAGAAAAAAATTATTACAGAAAGTTCTAGTATTTCCCTATTTTTCAAACCAAATTCTACATCATCCCAATGATATTATTCCCCCATACTCAAAAATGATCTGTCACCTCCCTGAAAGCATATGAAATGGTGATATTTTCACAAGACCAACTGAAATTAAACCAAGCGCTTCCATCTCAGTTATTCCCTCTGATGCCGCTAAAGATTGGTATAGCATCCTTGAAGTAACTAATATACTTCAAACAAATAAAAAACTATTTTTGTATAACAACCTATGAAAAGCTGTTTATATTCAACGACTGAATTCTGTGAGGTAAATAGTAAACTCATTAAACTTAAAAATCTGAATTCCGAAGAAAAGATATCAATAATTAATTACAAAAGATCCATGCCATCCCTATTCCTCATTTTTGTCATAATTTTCTCAATGACAATGAGCTTCTTGTAGAAAAAATAAGTATTGAATGCGAATCTAATAAATAACTTTTGCAATATGTTTAAGAAATCAGAACATTGAGTTAAATGATGAAATCTTACCTGACTTTCCAACATTTCGGGAACATTTTTTTTGGATTTGTAGTGATTGTGTCTTTTTCTTATTGATCCACTTGGAGAATGTAGCGTATCTCCACTATCAGAACTTTGTGTACTGTATCTTCTGTCCCTTGCCTTTTTTTGTTCATCCCTTCGTTTTCTCTGCCTTTTAATAGCCAAGGCTGAATGAATTCCAACTGAATGCATGTTTATCTGCAAGTACACTTCACTTTACCTTGAAATTATTTTGGTTTGATATTATTTTCCATTAAACGAATATATATATTATGTACTAGACAAAAATAATTTAATTTAATTTAGAACTAACATTTAACTTACTCTAGCTTACAAGCGAGCACTCTAATCTTAAAAAAATATACATATATGACATTAACGGCCCATCCGAACGGCGGAGAAGCTTCTCATGACAATTAATACTCAGTGAATAAAAACTTAAGGTGTGACTTGGGCCCGACGGGATTTGAAGCGGGGACCTTACGATTAGTAGTCCAACATACTAACCACTGAGTCACTGCGCCCACTTTAAACTTAACCATTTAATTAAAACTAGCAGTCCTTCGACACATATTCTGCAAATACTATAAAGATTCATCTTACATGATTGATAAAAGAAAGTGAAATTTATTTTCGTAATGAGGTTTGATTTAGTCCTCATATAGGAGCAATAAAAACTAATAAAAAACATAGGGACGGGCTACAGTCCGCTTGGGCGAACTGTTGGATACCCTATTCTTATTCCTATCCCTCATAAGTTAAGAACGCTCTACATATTTTGTTATATAACATTTAAAAGATTTTATCTAAAAAAAACGAAGCTTTTGTAAGAAAAAACGCACCCTAGCTCAAACTTGGGTTTTTCAATAAAATTGTTTTCGTTGTGGGCGTGTCAGTAGGCGGATTTAAAAAAATACGCATGAGCATTAAGGGCCCCTAAAAAGTATATATTATAAATTTCAGCTCCCTAGCTCAAACTTTGGATTTTAAAAAAAAAAAAAAAATTTAATTGTGGGCGTGTCAGTAGGCGGATTTTGAAAATATTTACACATCAGCATAAAGGGCCCCTAGAGAGTATATATTATGAATTTCAGCTCCCTAGCTGAAACTTTGGATTTTAAAAAAAATTATTTTATTTAATTGTGGGCGTGTAGTGGGCGGATTTTGAAAATTTTATTTCCCGAGCAGTTTTAGGAGTAATAGATCATATATAAAAAATTTCAGCTTCCTAGCTTAAAATTCGATTTTTTCAAAAATTTTGTTTTTTTGAGTTTGTGGGCGTGTCTGAGGGCGGATTTCAAAAATTCGTAAACTTGATTATTTCGGGACCCTAGAGAGTATATGGTTAAAATTTCAGCTCTCTAGGCCCAGTTTAAAGGCCTAATATTTGGCGACGGACGGACGGACATGGCTAGATCGACATTACTATCGATGCTGATCATAAATATAGTAACTTTTAGGGGTCTACGGGCAATATTAAGGTACGAGTATGTTACAAACTATGCGTCAAAATTAATATACCCTTACAATAGGGTGTAAAAAGATACAAACAATAGTGATTTAATAACTGCGTAAGAAATTAGTATTAAAGGTAAGAAATTAGTATTAAAGGGAAACTTTATCTTTTATAACTCTAAAGTGTTGTCATCAACAAGAATTTAAAAACGTCGACCTCGACTTTGTATATACACTCTATAGTACTATCTCTATAGTACTATATAGACTTTATAGTATTATCATAACAGCGATTTTTTTATTTTGGACTCAAGTTGGTAGATGGCGTTTTGAAGGTTTGTGTCTTCAATTTTGGCGTCACCATTTTGAAACCAATGGTAGGTGTTTTTGTTGTTTCGAAGCACAGGTAGAATGTAGGATTTGCAAGAAGCAGAGGTTTATGATGGAATCCAAGTAAGCTAATTTGTGTGGATAATGGATCTCGCACTATCGACTCTCTGGTCATACCATATGATTTTCATTCTTATGGAAGTATGTTTGATAAGAGGGAGATGATGGAAAAATAAGAAATCTGGCTTTGTCGTCTGCGAGTAGAATATATGATGGAAGAGGCGATTCGTTTGAAAAGAAAAATTGAATAAAATTTGATTTCAGTATTTCTCATCAAATGATATATTATGAGTTTATCGTATTTTAGACTCTCACTCTTTTGGCCATATTTTGTCGAAAAAGGTACCGATTTAAATATTTTTTTTTTTGTAATTGATTTATAAATATTCGGTCTAATTATTAAAGCAATGACATAATTTATTTTGTGTCAGTATTGTGCCATGATATTTAGATATTTAGATATTTATTTATTTAATTAAACAACCATATACAAAAGATTACAACTAAGTATCTATAAAGTGTAGATGTGATCAAAATGAAATTATTTTAAATAAATTGATTATAAAAACAAGGAAACAAAAAAAAAAAAAAAAAAAAAAGGTGTTTACATTTAGTGTGCAATTGAATATTATAAATTTATGAAAATAAACCTATCCTAAACCCTACGATCCATTTATCCTATTATTGCCAGCCAAATATGTGAAGAGAGAATCAGCAAAACCACCCACAAAACAAAGTTGTCTAATACCGAGAGGAAGTAAATTCCATAAGCGAATAGCATGAATAAAAAATTGCCTATCAGTAGTTACACAGGTAGTGCGCGGAGGAATTAAGCTCAGAGATCGTGATGAATTAGAAAAACGAAGTTTTTCATACAGATAAGCAGGTTGTTTAGTTACAATGATTTTATGCAAATATTTTAAAGTACAATATTCTAAGTACACATCCAAAGTACATCCAAGAATTTTCTTTTTGAATGTCGATATGTGATCATAGCGCCTCAGTTCATAAACGTAACGAGTAACGTTGTTAAATGCAATATCAAGTTTTCTCTTGGTTTCCGCCGAACAGTTACAATAAACTTCGCAACAAAAACTAATAATTGGAACAATTAGGGCTTTAGCAAGCATCAATCTTGTGCTTAGGGGCGTAAAGTGTTGTGACATAGACAAATTTCTTAAACACCCATATATCTTTCCTATAACGGTACCAACATGATCATCCCATCTTAATCGAGAGTTAAACCAATGCCATGCTGCATCACCACTTCTTAGTCAATAGGTACCTAGACGATGAATATTTATATGGTTAATAAGAAGTTTCGTTGTTTTGCGTGGAGCTAAATTGCTAAATTCGATGAACGACATTATTCAATAAATTTTGAAAGAAACAATTCAATAAAAATGAAACAAAACGAAATTCCTTGTAAACGTTATAAATTAAATTTCTTTATTGCGCGACAAGATGTTGATTCGATGATGGTCAAAGGTAAAGATAGCAAGCTATTAGCTCCATGAGATGCACTTGCACTTTCTGTTTGTTATGTACATGGGAATTGTAAGACTTAGGGCATGTTATCTGTTGTCTTTTATATGTACCACATTTTACTACATACAGTGGGGCGATCTTAGTGATGCGTCGAATGTAAGTGCCATATTTGGTGCGGATGGTGACAACTCTGAAATTTCTGTCCCTTCAAGGGTGTATCTCAATTATGCGTCCAAGAACCCATTTAGACGGTGGTAAGTTAAGATCCTTGATAAGAACGACGTCATCTACTTACATTGGGCTGCGTGTTCTGCCACTTTGGTCGATGCTGAAGAAATGTCAGATATTCCTGACTCCACCGCTTCCAAAACCCCTGTAGAAGTATCTACTCGTATAAAGCATACCAATTAGTTTTTATTGAAAAATTTGAATTAGAATTAGTCTGGTTAAGGAATAGAGGTATACGGTTCCCCGATCATAAAATGCGCTGGAGTTAAAGCACATGGCTCTCCAGCTGAAGTTTGCCACATCGAGCGCGAATTTAACAACCCTTCAATGGTAGTGAGAAGAGTGTACATCTCCTCGTACGTAAGCTTGTTTTCGCTAATGACACGTTTGAGATGCATTTTTATAGATTTTACACCTGCCTCCCACAAGCCTCCGAAGTGCGGTGCGGAAGGGGGTATAAACTTCCAGATAATGTTATCCTTTGCGAGGTGATCCAAGACGATGTTGTTGTGTTTCTGACTACCAAGAAAATTAAACATCTCAATAAGCTTACGATTGGCACCATGAAAATTGGTGCCATTGTCACTCCAAATTTGATGTGGCTTCCCGCGATGCGCTACAAATCGATCCAGTGCTAACAAAAAGGCATCCGAAGATAAGTCGCCTACCAACTCCAGGTGTATTCCCTTTGTCACAAAGCAGACGAAAACTGCTATATATGCCTTGACAAATCTTGGGTTTCTACCGCGATGCAACCGCAAGGTAACGGGTCCTGCATAGTCACAGCCAACCTTGCTAATCGGTCGAGAGAAGCGAACTCTTTCCGAAGGCAGATTGCCCATTAATTGTGTTGAAGTATTTACACGTTGTCGAAAACACACAATGCAGTCGTGTATTAATTTACATACGAGGTTTCTACAACCGAGTACGTAGAAGTTTTCTTTAATTAGTGCAAATGTTAGCGTCACACCAGCGTGTAGATATTTCTTATGAATGTAGTGTGCTTGCACAAAATGATAGGGTGTTTTTCGTTGTAAGGCAAGTCCGATTCTTGTAACCGACCGCCGACGCGAAGCACTCCAACAGAATCCAAAAAGGGATTTAATGATGAAAGTTTATTTCGTTTTGGCAACAGTTTTGCTTTCTTGAGACACTCAATTTCAAATAAAAATAACGAATGCTGCGCGCTTTTAATTAGCAAAGTCCTTGAATTTGAAAGTTCTTATGTGGTCAACGTGTCCGACGTTTCAGATGACGTTCGACAAGATTTTAAAATAAATCGCAACACATAAGCAGTTATTCGGATACACCTTGACCAACTAGATACATTAGTTAGAAGCGTTTCTAATATATTGCTAGATTCAATGTTAGATACTAATACCTTTGGACCGGGTGCACTTCTTATCTCCAATTGCTCCTCCGGAATGCCCTCCACACCGAAATTAGAAGTAGGGCATTGATTCCGTTCTAGCCACAGCCACTGTGGTCCTTTCCACCATATCTCATGGGATGATAGGAGTAATGGAGAAATACCACGTGAAGCGACATCTGCTGGATTACTAGCTGAGCACACATGGTTCCACAACTTACGCGGTATTGCTGATAATATTTCCAAAGTCCTGTTGCCGACAAAGACCGACCACTTTTTAGGAGGCGCCGACAACCAATGGAGAACGATGGATGAATCCGTCTAGGCAAATACCTTCAACTCACTTTCCTGCAACGAAACCTTAATTTTATTTATAAGACGTATGAAGAGGAGAGCACCACAAAGTTCCAAACGCGGAAGTGAAAACATTTTAATTGGAGCAACCTTACTTTTGGCAGCTACAAGTGTTACGGATATAGAATTATCCGAATTGATACTTCTGCAATAGACTTCTGCTGCATATGCGTCCAATGATGCATCATAAAATGCATGTAGCTCCCAATTACGTTTATTGGACCACATTAATCTGGGTATGCGAAGAGATTCGAGCTGGCAAAGTCCCTGATGAATTGAACTACACCGCTCAGCAAGTTCTTTCGGTACTTCATTGTCCCAATTCAACTTTTCTTTCCAAAGCTCTTGTAGAATTATTTTTACTGATATCACCAAATTCACTAAGAAGCCGATAGGATCGAATATACGTGATGCTTCCGATAGTATCCTACGTTTTGTTATGATAGTTGGTGGATCCAAGCGAACCTTGTATGAAGAGCAATCAATTGATGGGCACCATAGCAGCCGCAGTACCTTGACTGCACTGGATTCTTCAAAATCCATCGGTAACATCTCGCGTTGATCTTCCGGCAAAGACAATAACAAAGGCCAGCAATTAGTGGTCCATTTTCTTAAGTTAAGCCCGGCCAATTTAAGCAAATGCACCAGTTCCGATTGGAGTTGACATACTTCGTTGATGGTATCCGCTCCAGTTATGACGTAGAAGTCATTTAAGACTACCGATGATGCTATAGGATGCGTTTCTATTGAGTCCAGAGCTATTTGCTTTAACGCCCGTAAAGCTAAAAAAGGCGCAGCTGCAGTACCGTATGTCACAGTCAAGAGACGATAATGCCGTAGAATGTCTTTTGGATTTTCTCGCCAAACGATCCGCTGATAGTCCGTATGCATATGATGTACCCAAATCTGCCTGTACATCTTCTCGATGTCACCAGAAATTGTGTAAACATGTCGCCGAAAATGCAAACAGATCGAAAAAATATCACGTTGAATTGTTGGGCCAACGAGAAGACACGCATTTAATGATTTTGATGTGTTGGTTTTGGCAGAAGCATCGAATACCACTCTGATTTTTGTAGTGCTGCTATCGGTCTTGAAAACGGCATGGTGAGGCAGATAGTTGCAGTTTGCATTCAAAATTTCACTGGAAGGTACTTCTTCCATGTGACCCAGTGATAGATACTCTTGAATAAATTGAGAGTATTGGGTTTGAAACTCTGGTTTCAAAGCGAATCTTCTTTCGATAGATTCCATACGATTAAGAGCGATGTAAAATGAGTTTTTGAAGCACAAGGTCTGATTCTGTTTAAAAGGAAGTTCAACCATAAACTTACCATCAGAATGTCCTGTCTATGTACCGGCGAAGTGATCTTCAGCTTGTTGTTCTTCGATGGACAAGACAGGTTTATCAGACACCTCTTCCACTCGCCAAAATCGCTCGAGGTCGAAGTCTTGTGTGTGCTCTAACTAAATACAAACATAGGGACGGGCTACAGTCCGCTTAGGCGAACTGTTGGATACCCTATTCTTATTCCTATCCCTCATAAGTGGGCGTGACAAAAGTCTAAATATGGTTGAATTGTTAAGAACGCTCTACATATTTTGTTATATAACATTTAAAGGATTTTATCAAAAAAAACGCTCCCTAGCTCAAAATTGGGTGTTTCAATAAAATTGTTTTATTTAATTGTGGGCGTGTCAGTAGGCGGATTTAAAAAAAAATAACACATGAGAATAAAGGGCCCCTAGAGAGTATATATTATAAATTTCAGCTCCCTAGCTCAAACTTTGAATTTTCAAAAAAAATAAAAAATTAATTGTGGGCGTGTCAGTGGGCGGATTTTAAAAATATTTACCCATGAGCATACAGGGCCCATAGGGAGTATATATTATATTTCAGCTCCCTAGCTCAAACTTTGGATTTTCAAAAAAATTGTTTTATTTATTTGTGGGCGTGTCAGTGGGCGGATTTTGAAAATTTTTTATCCCGAGCAGTTTTAGGAGTCATAGATCTTATGTAAAAAATTTCAGCTCAAATTTCGATTTTTTCCAAAATTTTGTTTTTTTGAGTTTGTGGGCGTGTCTGTGGGCGGATTTCAAAAATTCGTAAACTTGATTATTTCGGGACCCTAGGGAGTATACGGTTAAAATTTCAGCTCTCTAGGTCCAGTTTAAAGGCCTAATTTTTGCCGACGGACGGACATGGCTAGATCGACATTACTATCGATGCTGATCATAAATATAGTAACTTTTAGGGGTCTACGGGCAATATTAATGTATGCTACAAACTATGCGTCAAAATTAATATACCCTTAGAATAGGGTATAAAAAGATTTTAATTGCAGATTGTTATTATGTGGGGTATGTGTAAGGCGACCTGCAATAACTAGTCCAAAAATGGTTGGAATACCGTTTTTGGCCGGTTGAATTGCGCCGGTTATGGTACTTAAATATACTTTATCTGCACCCATTAAAATGTCAATTGGACCAGTGTGGATCTGCTAGATGGTTCGAATTTATGATTTTTGTAGTAAGACCGGCGATTGACGAGGAAGGCAACATTGAAGTGATTTTTGAAATTACGAGGCAATCAATGTCAATAAACTTGGCATTAAAACGAGAGTGTAGTCTGATATGAACTAGTCTATTTGTTAACCCCGCAGAAGTTGATGCTATACCTCTGATAGGGACTCTTGATACTTTACGTTTTAATCCCAGATGTTGCAATGCGCGTTCAGTTATGAATGAAACCTGGGATCCTGTGTCGAAGAGTACCCACAGATTTTTAGCTGATCCCTGCTTATCTTGAACCTGAATAGTTGCCGTTGGCAGCATTGTTTGAAAGTGACGAGAAGATTCAAGCGAATGATTGGAGATTATTGTAGAATCAGGTGACGAGTTGGTAGGTGAATGCGGAGTATTTGTAATAGGAAGTTGATTCGAGGGCTGTGTCGGATGTACCATGGTGTGGTGATGTGCGTTGCACATTTTACACCGAAAGTTTGAACGGCATTTATTGGCATTGTGTCCTTGATGGAGACAATATTGAAGCACAAAGACATTTGCTTTACAAATTGGCGACGTAACTCTATTTCAAGGCTGGCGAATTCTTTGCAGTGCGCTAATGTATGGTTGTACCTACACCTTCGACAGCTTTGTTTAAAGTCGGTCAAATGAGAACGGATGGGAACTTGTTCCTTGTTGCGGGATTGTGACGTATGTGGCATAGAATTGCAGGATTCTAAGCAATTACAGCGTATTTCCAGAAAATCCAAAAGTTCAAAAATTGTAGTATTATCTCGCGTCCCTACCTCTTCCGCCCACGCCTGCTTAGTAGCATGATCAACCTTTTGCTCTTAAAGGTATATGAGCCAGGGGTCCCGACTAGTCGAGTTTAACGCGTTGAGTCCTCGAAGGATTTGATCGACTCCATCCGTGGTTTTGCGAAGCGTTTGTATGAAAATAAATCTTTAAATTCAGTCAAAGGTGATAATTAAATCAAACAATTGTTTTTATTTTCTTTAATAACTTTTTTATTTCAATATTTTATTGTCACAACTATTATTGTTATTTGTTATAGATTATTAACGCAACGCGTTTCGAAGCAGTAGCTTCATCATCGGGCGTCTGCTTCGAAACGCGTTGCGTTAATAATCTATAACAAATAACAATAATAGTTGCGACAATAAAATATTAAAATAAAAAAGATATTAAAGAAAATAAAAACATTTGTTTGATTTAATTATCACCTTTGACAGATAAAACACAACTGGAGACAAGAACAACAAAATGTATTTAAATTCAGGCCAATCTTTATAATCGCCCGAAAATGGAGAGATGACAATTTTTGGTAGATTAACTGATGTTGATGTTGTCGAGTTTGTCGAATTGAGCGTTTTGAGGAATGTAGTTTGTTGGCTTACTAATGTCTCAACCAACGAGTTTTAAGGGTGTAGTTTTTCAGGCAGTTTTCTTTTACGAATCTCATTTGTGAGAATTGAATGAGTGGAAAAGAATTTATTTTAGTATTCCCCAAACTCATCTTCCGGTCCTACAAATTCAGGGTCATTGCAATGATCACAAATCTGTTTTTTAAGGCTACAAATTCATCCCACGCTTCGTTTAATTTCGCGAACCATATTTCAATTAAAGATAGAGGGGTTTGCTCTTCTATAGACGCGGCGAATTTCTCTGCACGTGTTAAACTACCCTTTGCATTTCCGGGAAAATAAGTTAAATTAATTCTCAATAATAAAAAAAACTATATTGTATTGGTAGTTTCTTGCGGTGAATTTAAATATACATGCTTTGTACCGGAATTTGGAATGTTGCTTAGTTGTGTTCATGCACTACTTAATTCCAGCTAAACAATAGCCTCTGCGCTGGTGTTCCAAAAAAAAAAATCACATTCACCATTCAGCTCGATAATTTTTCAATTCTTTCTTTTTTATAATGTCTTACCACACCTCACGCAATAAAATGTCAAAATAAATAAATTAACGTTTAAAATAGAACGAAGAAAATTAATCCGACTGAGAAGGACCAAAAAATGTTCAATAAATTTTGAAAGAAGCAATTCAATAAAAATGAAACAAAACGAAATTCCTTGTAAACGTTATAAAATAAATTTCTTTATTGCGCGACAAGACGTTGATTCGATGATGGTCAAAGGTAAAGAGAGCGCGCTATTAGCTCCATGAGATGCACTTGCTGTTCACCATAGTAAAACGGTGTTTTTTCTGTTTGTTATGTATGTACATGGGAATAGTAAATCTTAGGGCATGTTATCTGTTGTCTTTTATATGTACCACATTTTACAACAGACATATTTTATAGGAGTATTGCCCAAGTTTATTTATCTTTAACCAACATGTAAAAGTTTTGGTATATATTTGAAAGCCCATGTAACTTTTCAATGAAGCGTTGCGGAAGGTCACTTGTTTTTATTTTTTGCTTAATGGAGGCTGCTTGCTTGTTTCTCTTTTGCATTAAACAGGTTCTAACATTAGATATACTTCGAGGCATTAAGAACGTCGCTACAAATATTATGCTTGCTAACTCTAGAGCTTTGAGCTAAGATCCAGCAATTGTAGAGTGTTCTATTGTGTCTCTTGGCGGTTCAAGTTGAGTATGACTTTCATTAAAATAGTCCCGGTATATTCATAGTTTTAATTGTAATCCGCGTTGCGACTATTGGATATCAGAAAGAGTTGAACTCCTTTTTGTATTTATGTTGGTCTAATTTTATTCTCGAAAGGATAAGTTGTGCATATGAATATTTTTATCTATATAATATTGTATCGTATTGGCATACGAGTTCATCACAACCAAGCATTCATATGTATACAACAAACCATTCATATGTAATATATCTGTGCCTAAAAGGTAAAACATGAGTCGACTTAAGTTGTTTTAGCTGTTTAACGTTATTTGAATTGTGTTCTCCTTACTCTATTTCTTAAGCCACACCAGGTGAAAAAATTTCAAATAATGAGGAAGTTATAACTGTTTGTAAATTAGCTTAAGTCATCCACTGTAGTGCCTGCATAAGGTAAAACAGCTTATGTTTATTATTTGAAAAGCCAAAGTAGCTTAAGTACCAATATTTCCCTTGTTTTGAAAAATAGTATAAAAAAAATTGTAGTAAAACATCTTATGTCTGCATTATTTCCCTGATTTACGTTACAACAAAAAAACTTATTTGCACCTAAGATTTTTTACCGCGAGAAAAGTGACGACTTCGTTGTTCTTAGGTCGACTTAAGTTGATTTACCGAATTACATTTTCAAATATGGAAATAATTTTCAAAGTCAAAAACAACTTATGTTACTTAAGCGATTTTACCGATTCTTAGTGGGGCGAAGTAACGGCCTTATGTAGACATAAAGCATTTTACCGTGTGCAAGTGCAGTCCATATTTGAAGATAAGGACTAAAATACTTCTAATAATTTGCAAAGTTTAGTTCGAAAATAAAAATTAAAAAGTGAAGAAAAGAAAATTGAGGACAATAATTATAAAGTGAAGTGATTTGATTTATTATAAGAAAATTGATTAGTGAGACGGAATTTAAAATGAAACGTTGATGTTAGCTTTAACATTACAGAATAAAAAAATAGCTAAAAAAATAATGGAAAAAAGTAGTGATGAAGGTAGTGATGAGCGCAGCAAATGCCCTGAAAATCAAGAATTTTCTGAGTGGAGTCCTACTGAAATACTCGTAGGTTAGTCGTGATATTGATTTTATTAATTGAATGATATTAATTTAAGACAATTAAATCTATTTGGTTCTAGATGACTCAAACAGTTTAGCTAATGTGAACACCTTAGTTGAAGTTCAGGATATTGATTTTTACGAGGCTAAAGATCTACCAGTCACAAACAATTAATTTCAGAGGCAATTGGATAGTCTATTAAATACTGATTCCATCGTCCATGGTGCTGACCAAAGAAATGATTTTACTTCGGATGATGACATAGATGATCCCGACTTTCATCTAAATAGTGATAGCAACTTGAGTGAAGAAACAGAACATGCAGTGCAACTTTTGGAAGCAAATCTAATGGGTGAAAAAGTCAATCGTAGGGTAAGAAAATTAAAAAGGAATGTTGGTCAAGAATATGTCAATGCCTCAGGTAAATTTGTCGCAAGCAAGGAAGTTAGGAAATTGGAAAATTGTCGGTTAAACTGCAAAGCAAAAATTTTACCTGAAGTTCAAAGAAATATATTTGAACTGTATTGGAAGTTGGGCAACTATAATTTGAGAGCAGCATTTGCTGCTGGGCTTATAATACTTTCAGAGAAATAAACGCAAAGACAAACGACCAAGCATTTGCGGAACAGAACACATGTAAATAGGTTTTTTTTGGAAGTTGGTGGTGAAAGGATACAGGTCTCTCAAAAATGTTTTCGTTTTACACTATGTGAAACAGAACAGTTTATAAAAACAGTGGTGAAGAAAAAACTAGAGTCTCCGGGTACAACAATTTCACAAGACAAACGAGGTCAAAAAATTCCTCCAAACAAGCTTAATGATGCAAAAGAAATTGAAATACGCCGCCATATATAAAGTTTTCCAGCATATGAATCCCACTACACTAGAAAGCAATCACAGCTAAAGTACTTTCATCCCGATTTAAGTCTTTCTCAAATGTATCCCTTATTTACCTTCGCGTGGGTCAGTCACCTTGACGTGCGTACCATCATTGCATTCGATGGCACCGGTGCGAAGGCTTGAGGCGTAGGTTCAACGGGCTATGCTGTCTAAGGGCCACCCATGACAGACATGCTGTTGACGAGCGTTTACCAAGTACTGACCAGGATTCTACGTCCCCTCTCTCCCCCTCTCTTTCTTAAGGCGTAAGTGCGGTACATGTACTACTTTTCGGGCTCTACAGGACAGCTCGTTCTTTTCCCTCTTCCCCTCCTTATCCCCTGGGCTGGACGTAAGGTGTCATACGACCCGTGCCGAGAGTCAACCTGGCTGAGGGCCCAGTCTATCAAATAGCTCAGTCGTGCACGGAGTATCCGGATACCTGGCGACCTCCGGATTAACCAGCCTTATCTGCACAATGCGGATCTCTGTGCAGATGGACCTTTTTTCTCCGCGACTCGTGGGATCTCATTATGAATTCAAAAAAACAAAAACAAGCAAAAACAAAAAATTGTATGGCCGGTTCCCCTTTCAAACCGGACGGTAGTACGGCGACCAAGCTGTCTACCGGCATAGCTCCTATGGCACCAGTTAGTGTTGGAACTGTGGACATACATGGTCCCTCCACTAGTGGATGCGAGCTTAAAAAATCCTTTTAATACAGAGAGAGGACTGTGAATCATGGTCCCCCCTCTGCCGGCCCCACCAAGACAACAACGTCTTCGGTCAATGCTAATACGCTGTCTGTGGGACGGACTGTGGCAACTAATGGTCCTTCCACGGTCGGCAATAGCGTTGCCCCCAAAAAACCTGCTGTTGGTGGGACTGTGCATCATGGTCCTTCCACGGTCGGCAAAAGCGTTGCCCCCAAAAAACCTGATGGTGGTGGGACTGTGCATCATGGTCCCACCACTGTCGGCAAAAGCGTTGCCCATAGGAAACCTGTTGGTGGTGGGACTGTGCATCATGGTCCCTCTATCAACACAAAGCGTCGCCATAATCCGTCCACGGCGTCATACAAACACCGACGCAACGCCATCCGAATCCAGCTTATGTGTGGCACCATCGCGGAGAAGGATAGAACGCCAGCACAAATCGCCAAACTTAACTGGGCTCAGCAGATCCTTAAGGCCTGCGACCCGTCGATCAAACGCCAGAGGTCAGTGGAAGGAACCAGCTCGGTTCCCAAGAGGCAGAGAGTGCATACCACCGGCATCTCTCCCACTATCATACCTCACAGATCTTTCAATGACATCCTAAAAGACAAAATTGTGGTCGCAGTCATCGACCGCAATGACATTGACGGGTCTATAACCCATGAGAAGTGGGATATGGTTAAGAGAGCGCTTTCGCGCTCCTTCTTTTCCTTCATAAGAAACCATCCCGGACCTCCTCCGCTTACACATGAAGGAGGGTGGCATCAAGGTCACATCAAATTGGTCGCGTGTGATGATCAAAGATCGGCCGATCTCTACAAGCTAGCAATAAGTAGGCTTGGAGAGGTGTGGCCCGATGCGAAGCTCGAGGTTGTTGCAAGGGAGGACATCCCCTGCCGACCATGATCTCGTATTTGGATCACTGCGGATCCATCCACCCCTGAGGACATCCTAGAAGTCCTGAAATTCAGCAACCCTTCACTTCCGACCCACAACTGAAAGGTTGCCAAACTGGAAGAGCTGAAGGGTGATTACAGATGTGTCGTGGTTGTAATCAACCAAGAAACCCTGGCTCCTCTGGCCAAGAACGACTACATCATAAGATTCGCATGGGACGATGTCAAAATGCGGGTCTATAAAAAGGACGAAATGGATGCGGGTAAACTTCCCCTTTCTCCTCCTCCTCCCTCTGACTCTGCGATCATAGTCTCAGATACTGGGGCTTCAATCTCCTTCCCCTCTTTAGAGGACGATGAACCCTCGCCAACCAACGAATCACCATCCATAACCGACGCTTTGTCAGATATGGAGACTGATGATCAAGATCAGGATAAGGCTCTTCTAAGTGAAGACGAGCTTCACAACTCGTCCTCGGAATTGGAAGGCCTGAATAACACCGTGGTGGAGGCATCTCTGCCTGATTGTAGCGAAAATGCTGCAGTTAATTCAGATTAACCTCCATAAAGGCTTCGGCCGCACTTATTCTTCGTCTTACCAAAGGCGCAGAAGACATCGTCCTGATACAAGAACCTTGGATTGTCAACAACCTGGTTCGAGGACTCAGGACTCCTGGATACTACTCACTGTATGTGACCGATAAAGGTAAACCTAGATCTTGCATACTAGTGAAAAGTAATATTAATGCTTATTTACTCCCTAATTTCAGCGATCGAGATACAACTGTGGCAAGAATAGAGACCGCTTGTAGATCATTCTGGCTAGTATCAGCGCATCTCGCCCACGATCAAGTGGGGCCTCTCCCTGGTGATAACCTAGAGAGGGTGATCGAAGAAGCAAGGAGGCAGAAAGCTGACCTCATATTGGGGTGCGATGCTAACGCTCATCACACGGTATGGGGCAGCACAGACATCAATAACAGGGGTGAGTCACTTTTTGAATATCTCTTACGTACTAACCTCATTGTTTGTAACTCAGGTAATGAACCCACCTTCATTACCAAAAATCGACAAGAAGTCCTTGACATCACTCTTGTCTCCGATACCACCAACGACATGATTACGGGCTGTAAGGTTTCGGCTGATCACTCTTTTTCGGATCACCGCTATCTTCTTTTCAACCTTAATGTTGAGCCTCCATGTCAAGCCATCTTCCGAAATCCTCGGAAAACCAACTGGCCCTTATACAGAGACACATTACATAATCGTATTAACTCTGTACTCTTAAGTCCACCCTGCGACTCCAATGAGCTCGACAATAAAGTCGATGAACTCACCCTGGCCCTTAACGAAGCAATGGCGGCATCCTGCCCGCTCGTACAACCCAGGGGTAAGAAGAAGCCTCACTGGTGGACCCCTGAGCTAGGACCACTCAGAAAGGAGTGCAGAAGACTCTTCAATCTTGCTAAAAGCTCAAAAGCAATAACCTATTGGGACTCCTATAAGGAATCCCTCATAATATACAAAAAAGAACTAAGGAAAGCCAAAAGATCCTCATGGAGACTCTTCTGTGGCAAAATAGAAGAATCATCTGAGGCATCAAGGCTAAGAAAAATCCTCGCTTCTAATCCAATTATGCCTAGCTGCCTTAAGAAGGCAGACGGCTCTTGGACGACATCTAGCGAGGAATCGCTCAATCTGCTACTTGACACTCATTTCCCAGGCAGCTCCAATATTACCGGCAATTTACGCCCTTGCAGGTCATTTGCACAGGTAACTTACTCTCACGATCTGATTACTAGGGAAAAGCTGACTTGGGCGCTACATAGCTTCAAACCCTTCAAGTCTGCAGGACCAGACGGCATAATACCTGCCGAACTACAAATGTCAGCGGATATCATCCTGCCTGTGCTGGAGATGATCCTGAAAAGCGGTCTAGACCTGGTTCATATTCCCCGGGCTTGGAGAGAAGTTAAAGTGGTTTTCATACACAAGGCTGGCAAATATTCCCACGTCAGTCCAAAGGACCTCAGACCCATTAATCTATCTTCATTCCTCCTCAAAACGCTGGAGCGATTGATTGATATCCATCTTCGTACGAACATAAATCCGCAATTGTTGTCTGCGGCTCAGCATGCATACTGTAAGGGAAAGTCGGTGGAAACCGCTCTTCACTCCTTAGTACGCACTATCGAATACTCTCTTCATCACAAAGAGTATACCATGGTGGCTTTCCTTGACATAGAAGGCGCCTTTAACAACGTTAACACATCTGCAATCGCAAATGCACTGACAGAACTGAAGGTGGATAGCTCGCTTGGTGAATTGATTAATCTACTGCTTGAAAGTCTGATTATTAATTCAAAACTGGGCGTTACATCTGCTAGGAGGTCTGTCCGTAGAGGCACGCCACAAGGCGGTGTTCCTTCTCCCCTTCTCTGGAATTTGGTGGTGAATAAACTACTGAGAAACCTGGAAGGGGAGGGCTGCAGGGTGATTGCCTATGCGGATGATGTTGCTATTGCCGTCTCTGGAAAACACCTCAACACCATAAAGGAACTCCTGCAAAACGCTCTAAACAAGCTAACGAGATGGGCTAATCGGTGCGGACTGGGCGTTAACCCCCACAAAACCGAGTTGGTCCTCTATTCCAGGAAATATAAAATCCCACATATTGACCTTCCCTCTATTAGTGGTACAAGCTTAACTTTCTCTGACGAGGCAAAATTTCTGGGTCTAATCTTCGATAGGAAGTTAAGCTGGAAACCCAATATACAAGAAAGAGTCAAGAAAGCTACAGTAGCACTTTTCTCTTGCAAAAAAGCCATTGGCAATAAGTGGGGTATACAACCCCGCAATACGCATTGGCTATATACAGCGGTGGTTAGACCAATTCTTACTTACGGGGTGGTCGTCTGGTGGCCTGCCCTGGATATAGCGATAAACTGGGCAAAGTCCAGCGTTCAGCGTGTCTGTGCATTAGCGGAGCACTCCGTACTACCCCCTCCGCTGCACTGGACATTCTGTTATACCTGATACCCCTCGACATTTTCAGCATGCAAACAGCGGCTTGTTCCGCTGTCCGCTTAAAAGCTACCTCACAGTGGACCAACAAGAAGATCGGCCACTCCATCATTTTGGACTCCTTTAAGTCTCTACCCAGCAACATAGACTACACCATACCCCATCTGCAGTTCGGAAAAAACTTCCAAATCACCATTCCTTCCAGATCATTCTGGGATGATGATGCATTTGCGGAAGACAAATCGATCCACTTCTACACCGACGGATCTAAAACCAGCGATGGGGTAGGTGGGGGCGTTTTCTCAGAAAAGCTAAATCTTAGCCTCTCTTTCCGTCTTCCAGATTATTGTAGCGTGTTCCAGGCGGAAATTTTAGCGATAAAAGAAGCCCTGTCGTGGCTAAAGAGGAATGTGATATCCTCAAAGGGTATCCGTATCTTCTCGGATAGTCAGGCAGCGATTAAGTCCCTGGACTCAGTCTCTTCAAATTCCATCGTAGCCGAAGATTGCCGCTCATCTCTTTCGGAGATGGCAGAGCAGTTCAACATTCACCTCTGTTGGGTGCCGGGACATAGAGACATTCCAGGTAACTGTAGGGCAGACGATCTCGCCAAAAAAGGAACCACTTTACCTCTTTTACCTGATAAAGGTTCTTTAGGAATACCAATCGCTACATGCAAACTCTTGCTCAAGCTATCAGCAATCGAGAGAACAAACCTTAGGTGGACATGTAGCAATACTTGTCTAGCGACTAAGCGAATCTGGCCAAAGCTGGATCTGCGACGCTCTAAGTGTCTAATCTCATTAAACCGACTGCATATTAGTGTTATCACAGGACACTGCTTAATAGGCAGGCACGCCTCCAGACTTGGCGTGCACTCAAACGACTTCTGCAGAAGCTGCATGGACGAGGAGGAGGAGAAGACTGTACTTCACCTACTCTGCACATGCCTTAAGCTCTCCCACAAAAGAAATCTCCATCTAGGGGACTTCTTGTTTAACGACACAAACGACTTAGCCAACACTGGCGTCAGAAGTCTTTCGCGCTTCATAAGAAGTTCCCATTGGTTCAACGAGCAGTGAGGGAATCCCCAGATCTGTGTGGTACCACAATGGACCTAATCTTGGTCTAAGTGTGTCGGCCTTAGCTGACAGCCACGTCAATCTAACCTAACCTAACCTATCGCTTATTTACTGAGAAATATGGAGCAACTGTATCCTTCACTGCATACTCCAAAAATTTTAAGACGATGAACATCAAATTCAAAAAACCCCAGCTCGATACATGCAATAAGTGTGAAACGCTGCACATGAAACTAAAAACTAGCAGTGGAAATGAAAAAGAACAATTCGAAAAGGAATTTGATGACCACCAAAAACACGCTGAGTTGGCATACGACAGCAAAAAAAAAGAAAAAATTCTATGTCAAAATGATCAAAGCAGAAAAGTGTTTACTTTCGACTTGCAGCAGTGCCTACCTACACCCTTCCTAAGAACAAATATTTCGTTTTATAAAAGGCAGCTATGGACATTTAACTTAACTGTTCACGACGGCGGCGCAATGAACCAGCCTTTTTGTTACATGTGGCATGAGGGTGAGCGACGTCGAGGTGGCAACGAAATCGCCTCATGTCTTTTTGAACACCTTAAGAGTTAATCCGAATCCTGTAATCTGGTTACGTTTTATAGCGATTGCTGCGGAGGTCAAAATAAGAACTCTTTTGTTTCAACGATGTTCCTAGTGTTTATGCAAACAGAATCAAGCATTCAACTTTTTGACCATAAGTTTTTGGCACCGGGTCACACTCATATGGAATGTGATACTGACCATGCCGCTATAGAAAGGAAAAAGAAAAAAACATCTGTAGATATACACCATCCGCGTGACTGGTACCAATTCGTTCGCACGGTAGGAGCGAAAAGACCATTCATAGTAAATGAAATGTCCAAAGACAAATTTCTGGACTTCTCCCGAACTTCGAAAGAAAAATATCTCTGGCGAAAAGTTGATGAAAGTGGAAATAAGTTCAAATGGCAAGAGATTAAATGACTCAGATATGAAAAGAAATTTGCAGTTATGTTGTATAAAACTTCACTCTCCGAAGAAGAACCATTTAAAATATTAAATTTGAAGCGCCGTGGTGTTTTAAACGTACTACCGTCTGATGTTCCACTGTGTTACATAGAACCTTTAGCTATTAGCAAGGAAAAAAAAGGATTTCATGGATCTACTGCCGCTAATTGATATCGCTTTCCACGGTTTTTATAAAAAATTGCCTTCTAATGAAAACATACCCAATTATCATCCTGACCTAACGGAAGAAACCGACAATGAAACATCATAGGCTTCCAATTTTGGAAAATAACGACCTATATTTTAATAATAGGTACTAGCTATATTAAACTTTTATGTGATTGTTTTTTGTTATGTATTTTAAATGAAGTTTTGTATTTGATTTGAATGTTTTTTCTAAGCTATTTTAAATGAATTTATGTATCTAATTTTAATGTTGATTCTAATTTATTTTGTATTTCCTAATAAATAATAACACACATGACTTAATCGCTTTTACGTGTTAAAGTTTTTGAAGTTTAGCTTGTGTTGACTAACTCTTTCTACGACGTTTTGGCAAAAACACTTAAGTCGACTTAAGTTTTCAAAACATTTAGTTATTGAATTTGAAAAGTATCTTAAGTTAGTTAAGATTCAAAATGCACTGATATATGATTGGGTAAAACGACTTAAGTCAAAAAAGCATAAATTTGTTGACCTAAGTCCTCAATCTTTTAAAAAAAATAGTATTGACTATATTCTCAAATGAAGTTGCTACATTTTTTCGAAAGAATTTTATGTGTACAACCCATATTTATTTTCAGAGCACTGCTTAAAGTTTAAAATGGCTCTCCTGAAAAGTGTACAAAAATGACATAAGATGTTTTACCTTTTAGGCACACATATACCAATACATAGAAAGGGGTATCGTCGTACTACTGCGCGTACGACTGTACCTCTCTTGAGTAGTGAGTCCACTTCCAGCCAGCAAGCAATAAACAAAAAGTTGTCGGTGGTTTCATTTATTCTTTCCACGTTACAGGTCAATATTATACATTTTGGTCCATGTCGAGCCGGATCTTTGAGCCAGCGACCTAAAGATAGCGTGGAAAGAAAGTGATTAGTGCAAGCGTGCCGGGAAAGTGAAAAGTGCCGGCATAATAAATAAAGTGTAATAAAACCCAACATAATAAAGTGCCAGCATAATATAACCCTTGAATAAGTAGCGTACCCAATAAAAACCGTAAGATGTGCCAGCATAATAAAAACCCTAAATAACGCAAGCGCAAATAATTAAAGAAATTCAGTGGAAAATTTTATGGAATGCAGAAAGTAAAGACGCAATAAAATTGCACATGGAAACAGCAAAGCAGCCTATGTACAGATAAATTCACACAAGCAGAGGCGGATTATCGTCAACGACCAACGAACAGCGAAGCAAGCGCACAACCACCACCACACACACACGCGTACAGCGAAAGAGCAAGCGAATATACAGCAGTTACATTGCCAGCGAACAAAATACATAGCGGTGAGGGAAGCCAGCCGGCTGGGTTTTTGTGTTTTCGTTTTTCCTTTTAGCATAGCGGATATAAAGGTGGACGATGATACACTACTAGAGCTGTGTCAATCGTTCAAATTTAATGATCGAATCGTTCAAGTATTGGTTGAAAAAATGATTCGGTCATTTCAATCAATCATTCAATCAATCAATGACAGATGGGACATGGGAGTATTGTATTGCTCCATTCAATTTCAATACAATCAAAAACACCAATCATCATTCGTTCAATTTAGTTTCGATAGAGACAGATACATTCGAACATAACAACAAACTGCAACTGCAACAAATAATTAGGAAATGGAGATTATTGAACAGAAGCGATATTTTTGTAGAACAAATATGTGTTGGTAAAACGAAATAAGCCGAAATAAATAAAAATATTTTGATATATTAACACATTTATTGGTTCAGTAGATAAGAAATCAGTAATCAGTAATGCCCCTATTGTGTAAAACAGTTGAGTTGTCTCTTGGTTGTAATTCAAAATTCGGTATTGCCAAACACAACCTTAAGCGAAAAGTTGACTGTCAACAGACAACCAAGATGGCGGTGGTTGTCTGTGTGTATGCATATGCAACGCTTCACGATTGCAACTGAAAAAGGTTGTCTTGCTCTTGCATAATACGAAAAAATAGTTTGGTTGTGTGAAAGTTGAGTTGTATTGAGTTGTGTTATACAATAGGGGCATAATAAAGAAATGAAGTAGTCAGAACAGAACAAAAGTATTGACTCGATGAACGATTGACTTCGGGCATTGTGATTGCAATCACCAATACTTTATTGTGATCGGGTCAAAAAGATCGAATCAATCACGATTGACACAGCTCTATACACTACGTCATTACAAGTTGAGACGTGCGAGTGGTTAGAGGACAGAATAAAAACCAGAATCATTCAAGTGTTGCAAGCCGTAATTTTGTATTTAAAAATGAATAAAAATACCAAAAAGTAAGTAAATTCCTATATGTGTGGTGTGTGTAGTGGAAAGTGAAAGTGGCAAAGCGAGCAGTGGCATACGAGTGTTATCAGATTATTTGTTTTGTTTTTTCTACGAGGTTTTTTCTTCGGGTACGGACTAGGGGGTTAGTGTGGTTTTTTCTTGTTTTTTTGTTATGGAGTAGGATGAGTGTTTTGTTTTTATTTTTTGCATTTATGCCGGCATAGGTAGATAATAGTGGAGAGGTGGTGATAGCGAGCATGATTCATTTAGGACATGCGAGGAATAGCGATAATAGCGATAAGAATAGCGAGAAATAGCGATAAGAATAGCAAGGAACAGCGATAGGAATAGCGGTAGGAGTAGCGATACGGAACAGCAGTATGGATAGCGGTACGTACAGTAAGCAAGCGAATATTATGTGATCTGTATCATCCAGACACAAGGGCCAGCCTTATTTTTTTCTGACATGCGCATGTCAAGGTTAGGTAGCGTACAGCTCAGCCAGCACACCGAATTATCAGAACAATGAAATTCGAGGGCAAGTGAAAATTATAAATCACAAAAGCGAGCCTGCAGGCGGATAGCGAAGATAGCGATGGATTTGAAAACAAATTCAGGAAAGCGAGCGAACAAAAAGTGTAAAAAAGGGTTATTTAGTTTTTACTCGTTTTGCCACGGACAGCGATAAAGAAATAGCGCAGACAGTTTCTTGCCAGGGCCAGCAAATTAATTTAATATTTATTAAAGGCATTCTATTTTTCCTTTACAGAAATACAGCCAGCGAAACAGCGTTTACCGCGGCAATCAATGCCATACAGCGCACCCCCAGCTACACAGTGAGCGTAGAATTTTCGCTAGAGGACAGCGTTGGGTTAACCGTCCGTCTGGAGAGACTCGAGGAGGCATGGACGAACCTTGGCAAAGTGCATGCCAAACATCTGGAGAGCGCAGCCAGCGAGCGGTCAGCGGACATCGAAGCTGGAATGGTCAGAGCGGAGTCGCTATACTGCGACACTAAGGCAACCCTACGTCGCCGACTAGGGACGATGACAAGCCAGCGAGAAGCCGAACAGAGAGCCAGCGAAGCCAGCGCAATGACAGCTAATCCACCGACTCCAATATCGATCCAGGTGGAACTACCAATCCAAATCCGGGATATTAGGAATTCGTAGGGAGAATTCGATGGTTCCCTTACAAAATGGCAAGGGTTCCGGGATAGGTGGGAAAGGCAGCCAGCACAATAGGGGATATATTTGTCGTACACATGTTGCATGAGCGACTCAACAGCGAGATAGCGAAGCAGTCGGAGCTCCAGCGTAGCTCTGAGACTCCGACCACCAAGGAGATCTTCGAGTTTCTACAAGCGGCTGCGATCATCCACCAACCCCACAGTCAGCGTTCCAGGCCAGCGGAATTAGCCAGCAGTTCACGACCACCGCGGACAGAGGTTCGCTTCAGCCAATTCGAGAGTGGGCGTGCCGGGCACCGCCAGGGTAGGGCGATCCAGCGAATCCAGCAAGACCAGCCAGTCACTTTGCAAAGCCAGCAACCAGAACCAGCACCGGAGCCATACCTCGCCGTCATCGGTGCGAAGTGTGCAACGAAGAATACCAGCTGTATAACTGCCAGCAGTTCCTGTAGTTGAATCTGAGAGCGAGGAAGGAGTTTGTTAGAGCCAGGGGTATCTGCGAGAATTGCCTGAAGATTGGGCATGGGATCCAGCAATGCTACCAGAGCAGTTGTCCACGCTGCCCTGGGGAGCAGAGGCACAATAGCAGTCTGTGTCCAGCCAGAGACCGCCAGCAGCCAGCAGCAGTACTAAAAGTAGAAGCAGCCAGCACGAAGAGGATGTCGCATCGTGATTGACTAGCGGAGCCAGCATGCAAGCGACAAAAGATAGCCAGCAGGCCAGTAAACCAACAAGCCAGCGAGAAAGCCAGCCAGCCAGGCAACAACAAGCCAGCTACAACATTGGTCAAGAATGAATTTAATAGAAATAAAATAAACACAAATTTGTTTGCCACTTATCTGAATTTTTTTAGTCAGCCTATAGGACAGTCTACGACAGCATTGATGCCAACCGTGGTCGTGAGAATACGATAATGTGGTATCCTCTTCAATCCAGTGCGAGCACTGTTGGACTCGGGAGCGCAACCAAATCTAATGTTACACAGCGTTTGTCTGCAATATTGAGCCAGCTCCGGCAGCGAAAAAAGTGATGATGGGAATTCTATTACACTACGAAAGCGAACGACGGTGTGTTTAATACCTTGGTTCGACACCAACGCATGCATCAGCAATGAATTTTGGATTCTACCAAAAGAACACAGGTGGACAGTCTATACTCCGCAAGCAAACGTACAGCCGATAGCGGGAACATCCAAGGTTCCACTAGCAGATCCAGATTACTGGAGAAGAGCTCCATTCGACATACTATTAGGCGTCGGATTCTTCGCAAAGATGTTAGCCAGCTCAATCCCAAGAAGCATCGGAGATGTGGTGATGATAAATACAGCGTTTGGAACAGTGATTTTCGGGTCTCATCCGATGAACCTGAACAGCGAAACAGGGGATGTTATGTCGGTTGCAAGGTGCAGTGACATGGCCAGCTTGGACAGCATGGTGAGACGACTCTGGGAGATGGACCAGATTACTTCGCACCCAACCAGAACGATGGAAGAGCAGGAAGCTGAAGACAACTTCATTCGTACAGCGAAGCGAGACGAAGAGGGTCGTTTTATGGTCACAATTCCACTAAAACCAAACGCCAGCGGAATTGGAAGTTCGAGAGAGATAGCGTTAAGAAGAGTTATGTATCTTGAGCGAAAGGTGGAGAGAGATCCTGTATTAGAGGAGAAATACGTGGGCTTCATGCGAGAGTATGAGTCATGCGGACACATGACGAAAGCGAATCGACAGCCGAGAGCCAACGAGCAAGCGTACTATGATCCGCATGATTGTGTGACAAAGAAATTCCGAGTGGTTTTTGATTTCAGTTGCCAAACGGACAATGGAATCTCGCTAAACGAGGTGCAACAGCTTGCGGAAAAGTTACAGCAAGATCTGTCGGAGATAGTGATGCGTTTCAGACGGCATCGGATAGCGTTCAGCGCCGACATCAAGATGATGTTCAGGCAAGTACGAGTGGCAGCCAATCAATGGGATCTGCAAAGAATATTTTGGCGTGAGTCGCCAAAGGAAAAGCTACAAGAATATTGGTTGACAGTAGTCACCTATGGTATGACATCGTCAGCGTACAATGCTGTGCGGGCCGTCATACAGTGTGCAAGGGATGCAAGCGAATCATTTCCGGATGCAGCGAAAATAATACAGAATGACCTATATATGGATGACTGTGTGTCAGGCAGCGACAGCGAGCAGCAAGCGTTTACGACAGCCAGTGAAGTTGATAGTGTATTAAGGAAAGCTGGTTTCGAGTTAAGGAAATGGAAATCGAACAGCGTATGGTTAGCGAACAAGTTCAGCGCAGACAGCGAGAGAACGATGGTTTTCGAGGAAGAAGAGCGAGCGACTGTCTTGGGTCTACAGTGGTTGATTGATTCGGATCAATTCACAATTCGTAGTCAAGACACCAGAGATAGCAGGAGAGATCAGCAAGCGAAAGATACTGAGTTGTATAGCTCAGTTATACGACCCTAATGGATATGTAGCGCCAGTAACAGTGCTGGGGAAGATCCTAATTTAGGATATGTGGAGGTTAAGTCTTGATTTGGACCAGGAGGTACCAGACGAAATGCAATACAGATGGACAGCTTATTGGAAAGGGATTCGACAGCTGGAACGATTTCGAACAGACAGATGGTTAGGCACCGGCAGAGAGGGGAAAATCCAGATTCATGGATTTTCAGATGCATCCACGACAGCGTATGGTGCAGTAAAATATGTAAGGGTAGAGCAAGCGAACGGACAGACTACGTGCAAGCTAGTGGCAGCAAAGACACGAGTTGCGCCACTCAAAACCGTGACAATACCACGTCTGGAGCTGGCAGCAGCCGAGTTACTGACAGCTATGGAATGGGCAGCGGCGGATTATGTGTTGTGGACTGACTCTATGGTCACAATGCATTGGATGCAAAAACTTCCGGGCGCTTTGAAGACATATGTAGCGAATCGTGTAGCAGCAATACAAACAAATACCGATGTGACTAAATGGCGGCACGTCGGCACAAAGGATAATCCAGCGGACTTGTTGAGTCGTGGAGTACTGCCAGCAGAATTGTGTGACAATGAGTTGTGGTTACGCGGGCCAGTATGGTTAACTATAAGTTTTATATTTTTATTTGCCTCGAACGCAACACCAAAAATTTTTGTTTAAAAATAATAAAATAAAAAATTCAAATTAAAAAATGTGTGATCCTTGTATTCCATGCTGTGCTCCATGCGATCCTTGTACTGGACTATACGAGCCGAAAACCTGTTGCAGTCGAGAACTAAGAGCTTGTGTTATGTAAACTAATTGCGACTGTTGGAAGAGGAACAGACTTCAAGACCAGTGTCCTCGTTTGATGTGCCAGGGCAAACCTCGATGCATGTGCCTTCCTGTTCCGAGTTGCTGTCCCTCCACTTATCCCCTTAAACACGCCTACATAACTATGGGAAAGAATATAAAAAGAATGCGATGTAAGGAGCCTGCTGCATCTGATCATCCTACAAAATTCCCTGTCAAATTCTGACCAAATACAATTACGAAAGGAACTTTTGAACTAATCTTAGAGTGGATAAAACTGCAGGGGCTTGATTAAATCACCGATGTTTTACCTGCTAACTTTATCATTTCGAATACAATAAGAAGGAAAGCGAATGGCCAGCCGGGCCAGTAGAGCAGAATGAGTCAGCAGATGCATGCATACATAGTGACAAAGTTTATGGAAAGCATTGGCATCTGGATGCCAGAACAGCAAGCAGCAGTTGCGATAGCAGAATATACGAGCAAGCTGGAAAAGGCGTTAAGCATTCTCGGATACGTATTCCGATTTGTGAATGTGCTGAAAGCGAAGAGGCAAGCGACAGGACAGCGGCGAGCGAAAAGACAGCGAAGGGGTGAGGATGCCTCGGTGGCACTGCGAGTGCAGGAAAGAGTATCTGCTATGCAGTATTTGATTCAGAAGGCGCAAGAGAAAAGTTATGGAAAAGAAATTGCGTCTCATCGCGAGAACGGACAGTTACCAGAAGCCAGCAAAATCGAGTCTCTTAGACCTGTGTTCGACAGCGAGGGTATCCTATGTGTTGGTGGAAGGCTACATAGAGCGAGCGGAGAGTACGAGCTGCGTCATCCCGCGATAGTTCGTAATGGATCGCGATTGGCATGGCTACTCATGGAGCAAGCGCATCGAATAACCAAACATGGTGGAGTGCAGGTAATGATGCAGTTCATCCGCCAGCAATATTCAATGCTGAAATTGCGAAGCAAGCTAAGGAGTTATTTTTTGCATAAATGTGTAATTTGTGCACGGTATAATTACCGATGATGTCAAATTTGCCAGCGGACAGAGTACAAGCGGGAAAAGCGTTTCTAAACACTGGTGTCGATTATGCGGGACCATTTACAGTCAAGGTGTTGGACAGAGAGGGTCGGCAGATTGCCAGAAGAAAATCTTGGGTAGCGATTTTTGTTTGCCTCCAAACAAGAGCGGTACACATCGATGTTGTCAGAGATCTGACATCGATGTCTGTTGCCGCAAGACTCCTCTGGAAAATTACCACAATCCAAATTTCCAATAGTAAATATCGAATTCGCAAAATACCACCGAAAAACCACCAAATGCCAACAAACACAACACTAGCACTCGTTTTCGTATGTATTATTTCGATTTTATTTCCTGAAAATTACAACAATTTGCTTTAACTCTATTTCATAAATAGTTTAGCTACTTACAAGTTGGTATTTGAATAAACAACATGAATTTATTAATCCAGGAGGTCCAGAGCAACCAAAAACAATCTAAATCTCGCAAATCCAAACTAGAACGACTGTCTTTTATAACTTTGAAATTAGATTTTGAAGGTCAAAAGTACGTTCGATCTTACTCTCATTCCTTTTAGTACATTAAAAGGAGACGAAAGATCGAATGTAAATAAACACTTACTAAAATAAGTAACTACAACTAACAGTGTTGCCAATTTTGGAAACACGATACCTACTTAATATAATTAAAATTCACTTCTTAAAATCATTTTCAAAATCAGCATAAACATATTTTTTTTTTTCATTTCATAAATTAAATATAAAGACGTATTAAAGGGCTCGGTGACATTCCGGGGGCCGTCTGAGATCTAGGGCGAAGACTTCAAATCCAACACAGCGAGCCTTCCGGCCGATCTCTTTAATTTAATTAACCCGTTAGGTAATTTCACGTCAGCCATTCGAACTATACCATCTGGTCCTGGGTATACTTTAACAACACGACCTAAATGCCAGGCCGAGCGTATTTCGTTGGGTTCGATTACTATAACAATGTTGTCTACTTCTACTTGTTTCGTGTTCTTGAACCATTTTGATCGTCTCATAATAACAGGCAGATATTCGGTGTACCAGCGTCTTGTAAGCTGTGGCATCAAGTGTTGAGACCGGCGACTGTAGAGTTTACTGCAGGCATCGCCTTCCGAAAAACATCCCAGGGCACTTACATCTCGGTCATCTTCACCAAAAAGCATTGAGTTCGGCGTTAGGGGTCTAGGGTCTTCAGGATTCACGGGAATGTGAGTCAGCGGGCGGCGATTCATTTACCCTTGAGCTTCCAAGAGGGCATTTCGCAAAACATCTTCACGGGGAACCAAGCCTCTGAGAAGAAAATCGATACTCTTCTTTATTGATTGAATTAGCCTTTCCCAGGCTCCTTCCATCCATGGTGAGTAAGCTGGAATGAAACGCCATAAAATCCCTTCGTACTTAGAAGCGTATTCGCTTAGAGAAGCCTGCATTTCCTTTACGTCCTTTTCCATCAAATTCTTTGTCCCTACAAACTTCAGACCATTGTCGCTATATAGGAACCGGGTGACGACACGGTTGATGACGAAGCGCCTAACAGCCATGGTACATTGATCAAAGCTGAGATCGTTGAGGAGCTCAATCTGTACTGCTCGGAAAGTGAGGCATGTGGAAATCATGCGGTATCGCTTCACCGTTCCTCGACCGAACTTCACCAGCAACGGACCAAAACAGTCAACCCCCACATGAGTGAAGGGTCACGAGTCAAAGGCTTAACGAGCTAAAGGTAGCTGACCCATTAACGGCATGACCGGCTTGGCTTTGAGACGCTTACACATGTAGCAATTGAACCTCACCCTCTCAACTGCTCCTCGAATGCTTATTATCCAAGCATGCTCGCGAATGTTCGAAATAACAGTAGCGGTTCCTATGTGGAAGTTTCTCTCATGGTGGTGTTGGATGAGCAAATCGACCAGCGGATGACTTTTGGGCAGGATCGCGGGATTACGAGACGCATAAGAAATGTTAGCTTTCTGCGCTCTCGAACTCATCCTCATTGTACCATCCTCATCCAGAAACGGTGATAAATTGCGGATTGAGCTTGAAGAAATTACCTTTCCGTTAGCTCTCAAATCTTCGACATCAGTTGGGAAGCATCCGCTTGAATTCTCCGAAACAATCAGTTTTCCGCTTGGCAGAACTCGAAGGGAGTGATGAAAACTTCTTTGTCGGTGGGCTTTTTGCGTAGAATGTCTCTGAAGCGTATCGAAAATGCGATAACTCTGATCGTCAACGACCACCTCGACTAAAACTTTGCAGATAACATTTCAAAAACGCTGCAGGCGAACTTCGGCTGTTTGACATGCAGTAAACATGGAGTTTCCACAAATTCGTTATTCGAAGGATCCACCGCAGTCTTACCTGGTTTCACGGGCCACTCACCTACAGAACCACTAAGAAAGGCTGGACCTTTGAAGCTTCGAACCATTTGGTGCCATCATCAGCTACGTTATCGTTGGAGCCGATATGGAACCATTGACGAGGAGAAGTTGAGTCTAGAATCTCCCACACTCGCGTTGCTACAAACGAAGGAAATTTATATGTGGTCGAATGAATCCAGGCCAACACCGTCTTCGAATCCGAGAAGAAAAACGAATCGTCTATCCTTATCGTATGTGACCAATTGATAGTGGACGCTAATCGCACGCCAAGAACTGCAGCTTGTAGCTCTAATCGTGGCACCGATAATTGTTTGACTAGGGCGACTTTAGCCTTTGCCATTACCTGTGCTACCTCCACTCTATGGTCATGTTCAAGGCGTAGATACGCCACAGCAGCAAATGCCTTCTCCGAGGCGTCTACAAAAATTATCAGGCTTACCTTGGAGACGTCCGGGTTCCACGAAACGTAACGGCGAGGGATCCTGAGATTATCAATGTGCTTCAGCTCCTTGATGAACTCCAACCAAGAGACTCTCAACACGGATGACACTGGCTCATCACAGCTGAACCCTTCTCTCGAAACTTCTTGCAGTACGATGCGTCCTCGAATGATGAACAGCGAGACGATTCCAAGAGGGTCGAAGATCTTCATGATGGTTTTGAGCATTTGTCTCTTCGATATAACGGCATCCGGATTTAGCATCACCTTCATAAACTCATCATCCGAAAGTTTATAGGAAAAGTGATCAGAGGATGCATGCCAATACATCCCTAAAACTTTAGTGACCAGACTTTCGCATTCATTTGGGTCGATGCTTACTAGTTTCGAATTGATATGACCTGCCGGCATCTGCTTCAAAAACTCACGGCTATTCGATTGTACACCGACAAGATTGAAGTTCATCGAATGACATATGCGAATAGCATCTCTTGTGACTGAGACAGCATCTTCGATCGTATCATGGCTATTGAAATAGTCGTCGACATAAGTTCGGTTAGTCAAACCATGAACCGCTTCCGGGCATTCTGCCCTAAACAGGTTAGCATGGTGATTTTTCACAAACTGTGCGCACGTAGGGGAGCACCTGGGGCCAAACATCATGACCTCCATAATGTAGACTGTAGGTCTGCGTGAGCTGTCACCATCTCTACACAGGATACGTTGGCATTGCTGCTCTGCGTCCTTGATGCAAATTTGATGGAACATTTCCTTCACGTCCTCATTTACCGCTACCTCTCGCTCCCGGAACTTAAAAAGCCCAGCATGTAGTGGTACAAGATCATCCGGCCCTTTCAGCAAGTACGTATTCAAGGAAATACCGTTGACTTTCGCAGCCACATCAGCGACACATCTGGGTTTCGGTGGAAACTTGTTAGGATTTTCAACTATGAACGTCGGAGCGTACCAGACTCGTGGCCACTTCTTCTCCAACTCCTCCGGCGAAGCGATCCTTGTATAACCCTTAGAAATTAACTCACGCATATAATTATTTTTCCATTCTGGTAGGTGGGGCCTCTTTCTCAATGATTTCTCAAGGCCATAAAGCCGTTTCAAAGCCATAGGGAAACTGTCCGGAAGTCTGACATCATCAGCGTCCCACAACAAGCCTATCTCGTTCTGTTTACCAACGAGCATTAAAGTCCGTTCCATTATGTCTATTGAACGCCTGGCTTCTCTACTAATCAGGTCACCCTTAGGGGCCATCTAGCTCGTGAAGATCCTCTTCCTGCTTAATAGCGTCGTGAAACATAAGATTCATAGATGGTTTTGAGATCTGGTGCAAACAGGACACATGCATCGACGGGGTCGATCTTCCATAAACAATCCAGCCTAGAAGTGTTTTCGAGGCGTACGGTTCTTCATCCTTACCATGACGCTGACCACGACCCAACAAGAATTTCGCCTGATCCAAACCAAGGAGGATCTTAGGCCTAGCATCCACCAGATCCGTAAGTGGGAGCCCTCGAATATGGGGGTACAAACTCTTCAGGTGAACTACATCGATCGACTGACTAGCTAGCCCCAGACCCTTGACCGTGTAAATATCTTTCAAAACATACTGCTTCCGTTTGTTAACTCCGGAAATGGTTAACGAAGTGCGCATGGAATTCTAGTGCCGAGACACCCCTTTAGTCCACTGCAGCGTTAGTTGTTCTGGTTTCCCCTCCAAGCAGAGTTCGTTAAAAATATCTTCCTCAATCATCGAGAGAGACGACCCATCGTCAAGAAAAGCATAAGTGTCCACGAATATGTCATCTTTCCCATGAATACGAATCGAAACTACTTTGAACATGATGGGAACGTTAGTTCCGATGTGAGAGGAATGCACATTCCACTGTGTAACAAACGGGACTGCTCCTGTGTTGAGCTCGGTGTTGCTGCTGGTGGACGTCGGATGCAACAGTGGATGATGCCGACGATTACACCCATTCATCCCACACGATATTTTTTTTGAACATGCTCTCCACTCGTGCTTCGACGGATTCAGGCATGTGAAACAGATGGCCTTCTCTTTGGCAAACGCAAGCCTTTGCTACGGTGACAATGCTGTAAACTCCTCACATTGAACCAGAGTATGTTGTTTTTTATTGAACTTGCAACATGCTATGAAATTACCAGCGGATGGGACAGAGTGATGTGTCAGCACACGAGATGACTTCGGGGTCCTTTGTGACTGTGATTTCTTAGTGTCACACGAACCTCCCGCCATTAGGAGATCAGGAGGTAGATCAATTAACTTCTCTGTAAGGAACTCTGCGAAATGTTGAAGATTTGCGCGTGGGCTGTTAGATTTTATTTTCTGCCACTCTTGATATAGCCCAGCACCTAACCTGGAAGCAAGATTAGTGAGAACGTATCCATTCGTAAGATCCTCTTGCCTTTTCATCGACCTGACGTCAGCCACGAAACCGTTTAGCTTCACTGCCCATAAACGAAGTTTTGGGTCACACTTTGACGAAAGTTTAGGCGGGTTAAGCAAATATATTGTCAGATCGTGAACAAGGATATCATAGCGGCCAAACATGGTGCGAAGCGTTTCAATTATCGCATCCGCATCGGATGAATACAACAAACGATCACGCACAAGTTGATATGCCTCCCCTTTTAGCGCCTTGCGCAGTCGAGCGACATTCTCTTTGTCGCTGTATCTTCCTTCGATTGCGGTAGACTTGTACACTTCCTCAAAATAAGGCTACTCTCTTATGTTGTCTCCGTATATAGGCAGCTCTTGAACATTGTTCCGATTGAGAATCATAAGCAGATTCGCCGTATCTGTATCTCTTATCGACTTTTCATTACTGCTATCAACACGTTTGGGAATCTCACGTACGGGAGTTGACATAAAAGGATGCGCGGATCTCTCTAACAATGACTTGTGATTAGCCTGAATTATCTTTATTATTTCCAATCTCTCATCGGCCGTTGAAACGCTTTCACTGTTCTTAGATGTACTGGCTACTGCAACGTCTGGCTGTTCCTTGAAAATGGAGGCTTTCGAAAACTTTAACTTCATCTTCGAAAGTTCAGCTTCTTTCCACGGGACATTTGCACAGAAGTTATTCCCTCCGCATGCCTGGACTCTGCACCTACGTCTTCAATCAGGATGCAATCGTTCTCCTCACAAAACCAAGGAGTAACCGTATCATACTGATCTGGGTCGAAATCGTGACAGTCATAATGCCACCAACGTTTACATCTCTCGCAAGACACCATGGAGTCATCGTCATCTCTACGACAACTCGCGGAGCTGCAACTATGTATAGCTTTCTCCATTTGAAAACTCACCGAAATTAAAAAAAGTTGATCTGGATTTCAAAAGATGTCGTAACAGGACAAGATTAAACAATTTGAAATAAAATTATGTATTTATTAATCCAGGAGGTCCAGAGCAACCTGTTTTTGGTCTAAATCTCGCAAATCCAAACTAGAACGACTGTCTTTTATAACTTTGAAATTAGTTTTTGAAGGTCAAAAGTGCGTTTGATCTTTTTTTTTTTTACTCATTCTTACTCTCATTCCTTTTAGTACATTAAAAGGAGACGAAAGATCGAATGTAAATAAACACTTACTAAAATAAGTAACTACAACTAACAGTGTTGCCAATTTTGGAAACACGATACCTTTATTAATATAATTAAAATTCACTTCTTAAAATCATTTTCAAAATCAGCATAAACATATTTATTTTTTTTCATTTCATAAATTAAATATAAAGACGTATTAAAGGGCTCGGTGACAATGTCCTTCATCGCTTCTTATGAACGATTTATCAGCAGGCGTGGCAGATGCGAGTGAATGTACAGCGACAACGGCACATATTTTGTAGGTGCTGCCAAGGAGATCAAGCGAGCGTTTGCTGAATGAAAAGCGAATGACGTATTTAATCGTCTGAGTCTAAAGGGAACTGAATGGAGGTTTATGGTGCCAGCTGCCCCACACCAAGGCGGCATATACGAAGCAGCGGTCAAATTACATCCATTAAGTGATGATCCAGCGGACATGCAAGTGTTAACGCCAGCGCATTTCTTGGTAGGAGAGCCAATAGTGCTGCCACCACCGATAGCGACTATGGAGCCAGCAACTACGAAAGGGGTTAAAATGCTAAAGGAACGGCAAGCGATGTTGCAGCATTTTCGGACAAGATGGCGTGAGGAATATCTTGTGACGTTGCAAGAGCGAAAGAATTGGAGAAGGGAAAAGGAAGGTTTGAAGGTAGGGCAACTAGTTTTGATGAAAACCGAGAACTTTCCGCCAGCGCAATGGTCTATGGGACGAGTGTGCCAGCTAATCACGAGCAAGGACGGTTTAGTCCGGTCAGTCATGATACAAACTGAGACTGGACAGCTAGCGAGGCCAGTACAGACGATTTGTATATTACCAGATGACAGCGATTATACAGCGTAGTTATCAGATATCATACAGCGTAGTTATCAGTGATCATACAGCATAGTTATCAGCGATCATACAGCATAATTATCAGCGATCATAGAGCATAATTATCAGCGATCATACAGCACAGTTATCAGCGATCCTACAGGGCAGCCAGCAGCGATTACACAGCGTAGCCAGCAGCAAGAGAGCAGCACAGCGAGCGGCCAGAAGTGGCCACCTAAAAGCCAGCCGCAAGAAGCGAAAGACGACAGCAGCGGTACCAGCGAACAGAGCAGAAGGAAGGAGGCCTAAAGGAAAACATTCCGTTTTCGGTGGCACTGTATCGTATTGACATAAGAGTTCATCAAAACCAAGCATTCACATGTATACAACAAACCATTCATATGTAATATATACCAATACATAGAAAGGGGTATCGTCGTACTACTGCGCGTACGACTGTACCTCTCTTGAGTAGTGAGCCCACTTCCAGCCAGTAAGCAATAAACATGGTTTTTTTTTAGAGCGGAGCTCTTTTTTCCAAACAAAAAGTTGTCGGTGGTTTCATTTATTCTTTCCACGTTACAGGTCAATAATATACATATATAAAAATGTATCCTAATTTCGCTTGGTCACGCCATCACGCGTGAACGGATGGACCGATTTCGCTAATTCTTTTTTTGTTGTGTTTGTTATTGTCAGGAAAAGGTTCTTATGAAAGAAAACATTAAGAAAATTGCGGGGGCAATTAGAAAATTTAAGAATACTTAACTACTATATTAGCGCTCAGATTCAAAATAACATAGCTGGCGAATTAATGACATACGAATTAATGAAATACATGTAAAATAATTAATTTATTATTTCTTTTAAAAAGAAGAAAACTGAATTTCTTAGTGTACATCACGGTTAGTTCAGAGCCATCACGCCTAATATTAAAAGTTCAATTTAATATGGAGTTTTGATAAGTTTGGATAAACTAATATACACGTTACTAACATAACAATAGTTTTCTGTTATTTACAGTTGAATTTTCGTTTTCGAAAATGCCGGCAATTAGACGTACAAACTTAAGTCGCAGAACTCACACTGCTACGAGTCAAAGATATACAAGAGCAAGTCAAACTGACGAGCAACGCGAAGCTCGGAATGAAGTTGAACGGAATCGATGGAATCGAAATCAACAACGTGAATTGTTGCGTTTAACCCCTATCGAGCTGCATTCAATTATAACGTGGAAATCGATTACAGTTCACAGCAAATCATTGCAATCCAACATCTGCGAACTGTTGGTGGTGTATTGTGCGGCACATACAGAGCAGCCTGTCAACGTTTGGGGTTGCTAGAGAATGACACTCATTGGGACCACACTCTCGAAGATGCTGTGCAAATACGAACATTGCATCTTTTACGAAAGATGCGTCTTAGAACATCAAATGTAAATTTGCAAAGTAACGAAGAAATGTACAATGTGCATTAATTTTAATTGAAGACATGTGCTTGATGCTTACCAACAAAGGATTAATATAATTAGCAATGACAACGCCCAATCGCCCAATGCACCGCGAATTTAATAAAGAGTTGTGACGCGAAACTCAATATGATTCCGAGGCATTATAAGAAACTGTTCTAAGAAACGTTCCCCTTTTAAATGAGCAACAAGAATATGCCTACGATACGCTAATGAAAGTGGTGAACGATGGAACTATCAGATTTTTTTTCTTAAATGCTCCCGCTGGAACTGGGAAAACTTTTTTAATATCATTGATTTTGGCAACGATTCGATCGCAAAATGGTCTCCCACTTGCACTTGCTTCGTCGGGTATTCCAGCTACATTGTTGGAAGGCGGTCGAACAGCTCATTCTGCACTCAAGTTGCCGTTAAACATGCAAGTAAATGAAATACCAACTTGCAACCTTTCGAGAAATTCTGCGATGGATAAAGTGTTGCAGCAGAGCAAATTAATAGTTTGGGATGAGTGCACGATGGCATACAAAAAATCTTTGGAAGCATTAGACCGCACGTTGCAAGATTTACGAAAGAGCCAAAACCGGTTTGGTGGTGCAATGATTTTATTGGCAGGTGATTTTCGGCAAACACTACCAGTAATATCCACGATCAACGCCAGCTGACGAACTTAACGCATGCTCAAAGTCATCCATTTCATGGAAAGACGTTAGGTTAGGTTAGGTTAGGTTGTAGTGGCATTCGGCAGAGGCCGACACACTTAGAAATGGAAAGACGTTGAAACGCTTAAATTAAATATGAACATGCGAGTCGAATTGCAGAACGACCAATCTGGAGAAGTTTTTTCAAAACAATTGCTCGATATTGGTAATTGCAAAATGCCTGTTGACTCATCGTCTGGATACATCATATTTCCTACCAATTTTTGTCACTTTACTGAAACTAAGACCGAACTTATCGAGAAGGTTTTCCCAAACATTGCTCAAAATTATTTATTTATTATCATCTATCAAGTACATTAACTTTCTTAGATTAAAATTTAGAGTTTAATATATATAAAATAATATGTACAAACTACTTTTCTAAAACTAACTAATCTTGAAAACAAGTTTAAAAATGCCATGAGATAAAAAAAAAATAGGCTTTTAATATTTAAGAATAATATACATTTTACATGCTATTCAAAATCCTATTCTTACAAACGTTTCTACTCATATTAAAATCGATTACGTGGTCATACTTATTGTAATGAATAGAAGCCATGGTAATTGGGTCATTTAGGCCGTAATTTGTCCTATGTACGGGAATGAAAAAGAAATCGCCTCCTCTAGGCCTTAAATGTCTGACAGGAACATACAAATTAAACATAGAAAGCAATTGCGAACATTGAATATGCCCACATAAAACATCATGTGCAAAAAGAGCAGAAAAATAATCACGTCTTGCGAAAAGTGGCTTGATATCTATTAAAGCACATCTAGCCTCATATGGCGGCATATAAGACCAATTAAATTTTCTTATAGCAAACTTTGAAAAACGCCTTTGGATTTTTTCGATACGCAAACGGGCATTGGCATAGTATGGATTCCATACAACACAACAATACTCAAGAGACGAACGTATTAACGAAATATATAGCGCCTTAAGAGTATATGGATCTTGGAAATCATTTGAATTTCGGAACAAAAAACCTAACATTGAGTTAGCTTTAGATATCATATAGTCATAGTGCCAGGTGAACTTTAATTGTTCATCGAAGATTACACCCAGATCTTTCTGACAAGATACTCGTTTTAGAGTCATATTACCAATATTGTAATCGTATACAACAGGATTTAGAATTTTAGATACGGTTAACACCGAACACTTACTGATGTTAAAATACAATCCATTTCGATCACACCAATCAGTTATATTATTTAAGTCCGTTTGTAAGTCAAACGCATCGTTATAAGACTGAACTTCTTTGAATATTTTGAGGTCATTCATAAGACTGAACTTCTTTGAATATTTTGAGGTCATCAGCATATAAAAGGCATTGCGAATGCGCGATATGTGTGGGTAAATCATTTATAAATAATAGAAATAAAAGTGGACCAAGATGGCTACCTTGCGGGACACCCGAAGAATTAATTATTTCTGACGAGATCTCGGATCCAATTTTTACAAATTGCTTCCTTCCAGTTAAATAACTACTCAACCACAACAATATTTGTGAGTGAAACCCTAGAAATTCCAGCTTTTTAATTAGAATATTATGTTGAACACTGTCAAAGGCCTTAGAAAAGTCAGTAAAAATTGAATCGGTTTGATGCCTACTTTCTAAGGCACGCAGGCAGGCATTTGCAAATATAACCAGGTTTGTGGTTGTGGATTTACCTCTCACAAAACCATGTTGAAAGTCAGAAATATTAATACAAACAGCACTATACAACTTATCTTTGACTATAGCTTCAAAGACTTTTGGAATAATTTGAAGCTTAGCTATTGGTCTATAATTTATTACAGCTTTTTTAGAACCTGATTTATGTATAGGTGTTATAAAGGACCACTTCCAAGTTTCGAGAAACTCCCCATGGCCTAACGATTTATTGAAAATGATATGAAGTGGCTTAAGAAGGCCGAGTTTACACATTTTTAGAAAAACTGGTGGTATATTATCAGGTGCAAGAGACGTACTCGATTCAAGGGAAGATAGTTCTTTCAATATATCATTCTCTGTTATATGTAAATGACCAATATCAGTGAAAGCTTTACAAAAAGGTACATTTGAACAACTCATGTCAAGATTTACGAAAATAGACTGAAAGAAAGTAGCAAACATATTACATATAACATTCAAATTACCACTAACGACGCCATTTAACTCCATTTCAGAAGGTAGACCTAGCGATTTTCTTTTTGTGTTAATGAATGTCCAGAACGCTTTGGAATCGTGCTTGATTTTGGACTCAAGAGACCACAGATATTGCTTATAAAGACATTTTTTCAGGAATTCATATTCCTTTCGGAGTTGGAAAAACCTACTTTGAAGTGAAATATTAGTTCTGCTCTTTCTGTACATACTTCTCATAGCGCGTTTTAAGTTTAACAATTTTTTATTAAACCAAATTGGTTGAGTTTGCTTATTTATAACCTTAATTGGAACAAACCTAGAAAAAGCGAATTCTATCACCTCACAGAAAACATTATACGTATGTTCAAGACTGGGTGTAGAGAGAATAGTTTCCCAGTTCACTGTACAAATAAAATTATTTAATGACACGTAATCGGCTTTAGCAAAGTTATACACAGCAGTATTACGATTTGACATAGATAATTGATTTAAAACACTAAAATTAAAAGATATATTTAAAGCTCTGTGATGTATACTATTTATCAAAAGTGAAAAATCAGCTTCTGAAACACAACATTCAATATCTTGATGGACAAAAACTAAATCTAACATTCTTCCAATAGAATTAAGTATGCAATTTGTTTGCTGTAGATTCATAGCCGACATATTATCAGTTACAATAAATTCAACATCCTTACTGACATTACAAGGAAAAATACATTTATCGTCTTCAGAATAACTCCATTTGATATTTGGTAAATTAAAGTCACCTAGGACTACAATAAAAGAATTTGTTTCTAGAGTGTTAGCAATAAATTGTACGTTATTAATATGATTTTCATAAATTTGAGCATCTGAATTCGGTGGAATGTATGAGACAAAAAAATATACATTAATTTTATTACATTTGATGTTAGATTTGAAAAATTCAACACAAATACACAATTGTTCTATTGAACCCGAAGAAAATTTAAGTGGAATTTGTTTACTTTTCAAACTTGAACGAATGGCTAGTAAAACTCCTCCTCCTCTATTAAATCCAGTTTCAATTGCACAACGATCTTTTCTGTAGACTTCAAAATCAGAGTTGAATAATTCCGATGAGTTTATATTTTCACTCAGCCAAGTTTCAGTCAAAGCAACAATCGTATATGGGCAACCAGTAGCAGCAACAAAAAAATCACTTACTTTTGTTCTCATTCCCCCCGCATTATGATAAAAGAGGGTACAAGATGAGTTAGTATCAACATTATTATCAGTAATAACAGCACCATAATCAGCAGCAACAGGAACGACAACAACAGGAACATCAGCAATTTTTAACTCGGTATCATTTACAGCATTTCCGAATGAGTTTATATCGGAAGAAGCAAGAGCAGGAGATATAGACAATTTTGAGCTTACGTTTTCTCGTGTTGAAGTCGTGTGTTCTCGATTACAAAGATCATGTGTGGTTGAGCGAAAGAGTTATATTGGCTGCAAAAAACGTTGATGTCAACGAAATGAATTTTCAGATTCAAAATAAGATAGCAGGCGGATTAATGACAATGACAAGTCGATTGATTCCGTTACTAACCAAAATGATGTTGTCAACTATCCAACGGAGTTTTTAAATTAGCTAGAATTCGTGGATTACCACATCATAATCTGCAATTAAAGATCGGATCGGTAATCATTATGTTGCCAAATATAAACCACCCACGTCTTTGTAATGGCATCCGACTTGCGGTGAAGAAATTAATGAACGACGTCATCGAAGCCACAATTTTAGAAAGGAAGTACAAAGGCGAAGACGTTTTGATTGCACGGATTCCTTTGATTGCGAACGACATGCCATTCGAGTTTAAACGGTTGCAATTTCCAGTGCGGCTAGCATTTGCAATGTCGATAAATAAATCTCAAGTGCAGTCGCTAAGCATAAGTGTTTGTGGCATCAATTTTGAAAATCCATGTTTTTCACATGGCCAGTTATATGTCGTCTGTTCCCATGTCGGAATACCAACAAAACCATTTATAAACGCACAAGGAAAAAAAAAACTAAGAATGTTGTGTATCATAAAGCATTAGAATAATAAACACTTGTTTTTTAAATATTTTTTTTATTAATTATACCAATTCGAATTCAATATTCATAATTGAGACAGGACAACGTCTGTCGGGTCAGCTAGTAATATATAAATCCTAATTCTTTTATAGTATAGTCCATTTTCTGGTAGTTATTACACTGGACTATGTTGCATGGAGGAAGACTGGGATCTCTACCGATCGAAGCAGAACGAATATAAGAAGTTAATTCGGGTATCAAAAAGTGCTTCGTATAGGAATTTCTGCGAAATGATTGAAACACTAGGTGAAACTAGTAGGGTGGTTAAAGTTCTGAAAAAAGGCAAACCAGCCAAACTGGAATCAATTAGAAAACTTGATGGCACCTTCACTGAGACGAAGGCGGAGACTCTTAGTTATCTGCTGGAGTCTCACTTTGCGGGTAACCAGATTACAATTGGTTCACAACCAGCCTCGACTACCGAGACTGTGAGTGAGCCAAGACAAACAACTCGGCGTAGCTGGTATATTGCGAAGGCCGTGGTAACGGACGAGGCCATTAAATACGTTTTAGCGTCTTTTGACGGCTTCCAGTCACCTGGTACGGACGGAATATACCCAGCCATGCTGCAACAATGTACAAACCAGTTGCTACCGACTATGAAGAAAATCTTCACCGCTGTCCTAGCACTGGCATACATTCCAACACCCTGGCGTACAGTTAGAGTGGCATTTATACCAACAATTGGCAGAAGTGACTACTCACTCGCCAAGAGCTTCAGACCAATCAGACTGACTTCCTTCTTGCTGAAAAGCATGGAAAGGCTGGTCGAGCTTCACGTGCGCAAAACTGCTTTGCGATTTCATCCCCTATCCCAGATGCAACATGCCTATCAATGCGGAAAATCCTGCGAGACTGCGCTCCAAAATCTAGTTGGTATAATTGAGGGCGCGCTTGACATGAGAGAATACGCGATGGGTATTTTCATCGATATTGAGGGTGCTTTTGACAATGCGACTTTTGATAGCATGTGCAGCTCCGCCAGCCAACACGGCGTAGACGAACCATTGGTGTTGTGGATTAAAGCAATGCTAATGAATAGAACGTTGGTTGCGGATGCGGATTGTGGCCGCTATGTTATGGCGGGGGTAAACAGAGGCTTCCCGCAAGGCGGCGTTCTGTCTCCACTGCTGTGGTGTATGCTGGTCGACTCTCTGTTGAACGCACTCAGCAGTACTAATGTATACTCTCAGGCGTACGCGGATGATGGTGCATTGCTTTGTGTTGGATCATGCCCAGCGATAGTATGCGCCAAGGCGCAGGCGGCCCTTGACGTGATCGACGAATTAGGAATGGGCTCTCGGTCAATCCTCTTAAAACTGAGGTTGTTCTCTTTACGAGAAGGAGGAAGCTGATCGGGTTGAATCAGCCAGTGCTAAAAGGCGTCACAATCCAACTCTCCAATGAAGCAAAGTATCTGGGAGTCGTTCTGGATAGCAAACTTCTTTGGTCCAAGCATGTTGAGCTGAAGACTGTCAGAGCGCTGTCGGTTTTCTGGCAGTGCAAGGGCATTTTCGGCAAGACTTGGGGCTTATCACCGAAAAGAGTCCTATGGATTTATACGGCTATGATAAGACCATTTATAGCATACGCATCGGTTGTTTGGTGGAATAAGCTTTCACGTAAATACGTTACTGCTGCTTTTGACAAACTTTAAAGGAAGGTATGTCTCGGCTGCATCGGGGCCTTCCCCAGCACGCCTGGCTCCAGCCTCGATGCATTATTGAATCTCCAGCCCCTTGATGTTTACATTATGGGTTGCAAAATCAAAGCTATCTCACGTTTAAAAAGAGGTGGCTTTTGGTATAACTCGCACTGGAGTTTTGATGAACTTGCGCAACGGCTGTCCTTCGACTCCTATCTTATGGATATGCCGTCTGATGCAATGACACCGGAACTTCGGTTGAAGCGCAACTATGAAGTCGACTTTCCTCGTCTTCAGGACTGGCTCTGGCCAGACTCTGAGCCTGGAAAGGATTGCAGTCGAATCTTCACGGATGGCTCCAAAACCGATCAAGGATCTGGTGCTGGTGTTTTCATGGAGAGCGACACCATTCGATTTTTCTTCTCGTTCGGCAAACATGCGTCAGTCTTCCAAACGAAGACTTATGCTATCCTAATGGCCATGGACTATGTTGCGAGGAACAGGTGGAGGAGGCGAAGTATCTGCGGCTGTAGCGACAGTCAGGCTGTGCTTAAGGCCTTGCTCAACCCCTTAACCACCTCCAAAATAGTCCGTGAATGCCAGATCTCTCTGAATTCGGTCGGATGGCTGAATTCACCTAGACTATGGTCGAGGGTCATAACGGGATAACGGGAAATAAGATCTCCGATGAACTTGTTAGACAGGGCTCAGATGGGGACTTCTCAGGACCTCAACCAGCGATTTGTCTGCCTGCGTCCTAGGTCAGGGCTTCCATTGACTGTTGGGTTTCATATGAACACAATCGCCGTTGGCATGACTCTCCAGGGTGCAGACAGACTAAGCTAATTTTCCCCGACGTCTGTAGGAAATCCGCGGCATTCTAGTTGTTTCTCAGCAGACAGACACTACGCTTTTGCCAAGGGTGCTCGGCCTAAGCGATACCACCAACTGCGAAGCCTGTATAGAGAGCGACGACACTGCGGAACATTTCCTCTGTGATTGTCCTGCCTTTGCTCCTATTTGGCAGGTATTTGGTGCGGATATGGTGAGTGCTGTAACCCTAAGCTCCTTATCATTGAAGCGCCTTCTCGTTTTTCTTAGGAAAACGAGTAAATTCTCACAGCAAAATGTGGTGTGTCTGCCTGGTAGTACAATGGACCAGAATTGAGTCTGAGTGCTCCAGTGTAGAAAGTCTCGCACCCGGAAAAAATAAATATGTTGCTACTAAAGCCGTGTTTCTTTGCACGCGGATATAGGGATAATTTGAAATTTGTTGTAAAATACAACAACAAATTATCCTATATACCAGCTAAGTCCTTTAGCGGGGATAAACAGTGCTTCCAAAATCCATTTTCTTCGTTTCTGATGAATTTTTGCGATGAATTTTTCAGGAAAAGCCAAAGTTTGACATCCCGCCGTCCGCCGAATATTTTATTCGTGATTTTATTATTTTTATTTTTCAAACTTCATTATAAAGGTAATTGAATTTAGCAAATCTGTTAATGTGAAATTGTTTTTCATAATTTTAGAATATGCTTGGCATCAATTTCAATTGGCGGAAGTAAATATTTTTCAATTTCAGGATTTTCAATACAAATTTCTTATCTACAACTTACAGCTGTGTCACAGTGCATGTCATACATAGGTGCATGTGTGCTGCCAAGTTTTTTTTTTGATGAATTCTAAAGCGGAGATGGTCGTTTTTTAATGCCATGCCTATATCCGCGTGAGTTACGTTCCCTCACAATTCGGCAGAAGACAACAACAACTTCAACAACAAGCTACTGGTGAACAAGCGCCACACCATCAGTACTTTTCCAAACATGTGCTCACGGCTTGTAAATAAAGAGATCATGCGATATCTCAAGCAGCAGCCGCTCACCATCGAACAGCTATGCATCTAACACAAGCGTCGCATGGCTTGTAAACAATGAAGAAACGAGCATCTACCATGGTAGGCAGCAACAACACCGTCAGTGTAGGAGTTCTTGGTATAAGCATTCTTCTGAAACTTTTGTTAGATTATAAGTTAGTCTTAAGTTGCAATTCAATAAATGAAGACCTGTTCAAAAATAAGGATTGTTATTTATTTCCATTTCAAGAAAACGTAACTGGGGCAGTCGGTAGGATATTAAGTCCAGCATCCATAAAGTAAATTTAAGAGTAGCTTAGCAGTGGTGCTTTCAAGAAAAAAAAACTGATTTGTTTGCACACTTCAAAGGTTTATTGAAGTGGTGGGTTTCAACCCTTTAGTAAAAAACGAGCCCAATTCCAATAGAAAAAAGTGAAAAAAAAATACAATTCAAATTTGAATTACATAATAATTAAACAATAAGAATAAAAATAACTTGCAAAAAGTGAAAAGACAAATATAAAACAAAACTTTACAAAGTGCTGTGGTGTCATTGGGTGAGATAAGATACAGCCACGAGTGCAGCAGGCAAAGAGTTAACGGGGTAAGTCCTTTTCGATCTTTTATATTATCGGCTTTTCCCCTTCCCGTGCCTCCAACCATTAAACAAAAAAACAAAAGGTGCAATAAAGTTAGTAATTCCATTCTTAGAAATAGTCCAATCCGAAGAAATTTTAAGATCGTTGGTTCAAATTTGGAAGTTACAAACACAAGTGGTTTAATAAATTTAGTAGATCTGATTGACTCTGATCGAATTCCGAAACAAAATATTAATTTCAATCCTTGTGATATTAATAAGCCGATCGTTATGAATGATTCAGCTATGGCTTCCGATATTTTTAATTCGCTCAGAATTCCCGCCGCGGTTAAAGATATTCCAACATTTGACGGCAACCCTCGGTTGTTATACGATTTTTTGAGTAATATAGACGAGGTATTGTGTTCCATACCGCAAATTCGGGGAACAAATTATGAAAAAATTATACTTAGAGCAATACGTGACAAAATAATAGGAGAAGCTAACGAGGTATTAAAAATGAATGGGTCGCTTGTGCAGTGGAATGAAATAAAGCGAAATCTTATAATTCACTATTCTGATAAGCGTAATAAAACAAACATTATACGAGATTTACACCAACTGAGACAGAACAACGATACGGTTGAAAAATATTACTCCAACATTATTGAGATTCTGTCAACACTAACAAATTTTATAAGAGTTCACGAAGAGGACCGAAACGTTATTGAGGCAAAGCAACAGCTTTATAATAGCATGTGCCTTAATACATTTTTGTCAGGCCTAAAAGAACCACTCGGGTCAACAGTAAGAGCAATGAGGCCCAGTAAACTAACAGACGCCTTTAACTTCTGTCTTGAAGAACAAAACTCACATTATTTTACAAAGACTCAATTATTAGAATGCAATTCTTCAAATAAAATATATCAACCTAGGGCAAATTTTAACACTCGACAAATCCCTAAACCTTTTGGACAATTCCATCAAAACCCCAGACAAATTCGTCCTTCTGAACCATCTTTCACGGCCATGAACCAATTACAACACCCTTACAGGGAACAATATTTCGGGCAAACATCATCAAACCCACGCGTAATAAATTTCAATCGAAATCAAGGTAACAGTGCTAGGTTTCGAGGACCTCCATCCACCGAGCCAATAGATGTTTCCAGCGGCACTACAAACAGAAGCAATTTTTCTCACAGAAACAACGATTTCCAAAACCAGCGACAAGGTAAATTATTTAACGTTGAGAATTATTGTAACAGCTGTAATTTCTCCGGTAATGATAATGGTATTGATCTTCAAAACTCACACAACCACAACCCCCAAAATTACTATCAAAATTTGGACATTCCATCTTCCTCAAATCAGTTTACCGAATTTGAGGTGGATGATACAAATTTTCATTTACAAGCCTCAGGAGGCCAATTGGATACGTAGATATGAACACTTTCAGCACAAACCATTTACCTTACATCACCATCAATAGTATAAACAATAAAAAAAACAAAATTTTTGATCGACACAGGAAGCAATAAATCCTTTGTAAGTCCTGACCTAGCCAAAAACCTTGAATCCATCCCTATTAAGCCCGTAGAAATTAAAACCATCTTTAACACCAACGCTTTGGACAAGAAAGTAGTTTTAAACAAATTACCAGAGCTCAAAAATAAGAAACCTATATCCTTTCTGGTATTTCGATTTCACAATTATTTTGATGGGTTACTAGGCACAGATATTTTGAAGGATCTAGGTATAAGAATCGATCTGGGTAAATCTTTGTTGGAAAGCGAAGACGTTAAAATCCCATTATCATATAAGCCAAATGTTACTTCCGCGTGGTACACAGTTCCAAGTCAATCTAAGATGGTTTGTCACCTCCCAGTCGACATAGAAAGTGGTAATATTTTCATCAAGCCCACTTATATTCAAGACAACTTACTTGTTTCCGAAGGAATATATCAAGCAAAAAATTGGTTTTCCTACATAGAAGTGGTAAACACATTAGATTGTTCGCAAAACTTTGTAGTTGAGCAACCAATTAAAAGTGCTCTGTTAAATAAGTCATATTTCGAAATTAATAATTTTAATATCAATAGTGTCGAAAATGTAGTAGATGAGGAAGCCCTTAATTTCACACGGAGAGATAATTTATATAAAGAGGAAGAAAAACATATTAGGAAACTCTGTACAAAATTTGGGGATATTTTTTTAAAAGAAAACGAAGGATGATATGCCTATATATTCTAGGTCTTATCGCTACCCGTACGTCCACAAGAACGAAATTCAAAAACAAATTGCAGATAATATGTTGAGTCAAGGTATCATACGACCAAGCTATTCTCCATGGTCCTCTCCAATTTGGATTGTCCCCAAGAAAAAGGACTCTAGTAGAAAGGAGAAATGACGTTTAGTTATAGATTACCGTAAGCTAAACGAGGATTTTTGCCTGGTAGTACAATGGAACGTTACCGAGTCTGAGTGCTCTGGGATTTGGATTTCCTTTTTTTAAAAAAAAAACAAAAAAAAAAAAAAGCTAAACGAGAAAACGATAGGTGATGTTTACCCAATCCCAAATATTAACGAGTTTCACGACAAACTTGGGAAGTGCCTGTACTTTAGTACACTAGATCTGGCCTCTGGATTTCATCAAATAGAGATATGCCCCGAGGATATCGAAAAGACTGCTTTCTGCGTGGACAACGGCCACTACGAATTTGTTCGCATGCCTTTTGGTCTGAAAAATGCGCCATCGACATTTCAACGTGTCATGGATAACGTGCTAAGAGATCTTATAGGTAAAGCATGTTTAGTCTACATGGACGACATCATAGTGTTCTCCACTTCGCTCCAAGAACAAATTGAAAACCTTAGTAAAGTATTCGAAAAGTTAAGGGAAGCTAATCTGAAAATAAACATAGAAAAATCCGAATTTCTTCGAAAAGATGTGTCATTCCTAGGGCATATTATTACTTCGGAAGGAATAAAACCTAACCCGGACAAAATAAGTGCCGTTAAAAACTTCCCAATACCTAGAACACCTAAACAGATAAAATCATTTCTAGGGCTCCTGGGATATTACAGAAAATTTATAAATGACTTTGCCAATCTTACAAAACCCATGACTGAATGTCTTCGGAAAGGAAGAGCAATCAAATTGGTCTCAAGATACATAAATTGCTTCGAACTCTGTAAATCACTTCTTTGTAATGACCCTTTGCTTCAATACCCTGATTTTTCTAAGCCTTTCAACCTTACTACCGATGCTAGTAACGTTGCAATAGGTGCTAGCTATACTATCACAGTGCCCTATAGGATCGGATAAGCCAATTTGCTATGCAAGTCGGACTTTATCTGTATCAGAGCAGAATTACAGTACCATAGAGAAGGAACTGTTGGCTATTGTTTGGGGTACGAAATATTTTCGACCTTACCTTTTCGGAAGACGATTCCAAATAATTACTGACCACAAACCATTAACATGGCTTTTTTCTCTTAAAGAGCCAAACTCTAAGCTGGTGCGATGGCGACTAAAACTAGAAGAGTATGACTACTATGTAACCTAAAAAAGGCAAGCTTAATTTAAATGCAGACGCCCTATCCCGAGTTGAGGTTAACATGAACGACGCTATTGTATCTGACCAACGGTCCGATCACTCAGATTTTGAATCTATGGCCAACAATGTGGATGAGTCTGAACAATTATCTACGGTCCATTCAGCCCAAGAAAATTTGGATGATGGTATACCGATAACAGAAAGACCCATTAATGAATTCTCAAATCAAATTGTCCTTAAAAAAAAAACGTTAACTGTTAATAAGATCTTTGTCAAATTCCAAATTTTGTTCAGAAGGAAGAAGAGATATATCATCGAACATAAGGACGTTAGCAACGAGGGCATTATTATTTCTGTTTTCAAAAATTATCTGAATTCAAAAAGAATCACAGCTATCTTAGCAGATGACGACACATTTAAGACTGTTCAATTGGTATTTTCGAAGTATTTTAATAATAGTTGCATTAAATTAGTTAGATCTAGTACTTTGTTAGAGGACGTTACCGAAAAAGATGAACAAGAAAAACTAGTTCGCGAATACCATTTAAACTCTAACCATAGAGGGATAACTGAAAGCTTATGCCACCTTCAAAGACACTCATATTTTCCGAATATGAGATACACAATCACAAAAATTATTAATAATTGTGAAGTATGCAATATTAACAAATATGAACGAAATAGAGAAAAATAAAAATACGAAATAACGGAAACACCATCAAAACCCTTACAAATTCTACACGTAGACATATACTCAACGCAAAAACAAAATTTTCTAACGATAATAGACAAGTTCAGTAAATTCTCCTCTGTATACTTGCTAACTGCTAGAAATAGTATAAATCTGATTAGATCGTTAAAACATTGTTTTTCCAATCACGGAGTCCCAAACAAAATTATTACGGATAATGGCAGTGAGTTTGTGTCAACACTGTTTAGAGAATTTTTAGATATTTATAATATCCAACTCCATACTACTTGCGCAAAGAGCTCAACAGGAAATTCGCCTGTGGAAAGGTTTCATTCTAGCTTGACAGAGCTCATTCGCATTATCAAATACCAATGTAAGGACAAGCCTATAAGTGAAATTGTAGACGAAGCCGTGCTAACATATAACAATTCAGTTCATTCAACCACAAAACTTACCCCATTTGAACTTATAACTGGTCATATTACCACAAAGAAACCATTTCCTATTAATATTGATACACAAACGGGGCAAGACTACCTAATAAATCATGTAAGAGACTATGAAAGACTAGCAAAAATCATACATAAAAAAAGCTTAGAGCATAAAGAAAATGTTATAAGTAAATTAAATGACAAACGTGTCGGTCCATCCACCTAGTTTTGAACCAAACGAAGTTATATATGAATCAGACGATAGGAGAAATAAGTTAGCACCTAGGTTCATTAATCATAATGTTGTTAAAAATAGTAGAATAGTAGTTGATACCAATAAACGTAAGGTTCACAAACAGAAAATTAAGAAAAAACGTAAATTTCAGGAATCATAGCGAGTTGTTCATAAAACGATCTGGAACAAATTAACATCCACAACTTTATTGATGTATGTATGCATAAGCAAATTTATATAACCACCCCTGTTTCTCGAGTTGCAGATTTGAATTATTGACGTTTAACTACAATAAAATTAATATTAACAAGAATTGCTATATACCTTGTATTGTACACGAAAAAAAAAAAAAATTATATCCCCTCTCCCACCCTAAAGCCGATAATATTAGGAAAGATTTGGACGAACTGCAATAATTTTGCCCAATCTACGAAACTATCTCCACCTCTACCTACTCATTCAATACATCGGTATCGGACACTATTATGTAGCTGCATATAAAACTTATCAATGCTGAACTTTTGCACTTCACCACCCCAAAGTTCACATTTAGGTGGGAGGAGTTACGTTCCCCCACAATTCGGCAGAAGACAACAACAACTTCAACAACAAGCTACTGGTGAACAAGCGCCACACCATCAGTATAGTCCGTACCAAAACAGTTGGCCAACGGTCGATTGCGCAGAGAGAGGATTTAAGAGAACAAAAATGACGCGAAAGAGATTTAATCACTAAGCGTTTTTGCCTGTAATTTACAATGCGTAACCCAACTTTACAGTGCTTAGAACTAAAATGCTGTTGAATATCTAAATAAACTTAATTTTTTATTATGAGGTCGACTTTTATACATTTCTACCTAGAAGTCCGATTGTATTTGAAAGGGTTCCCAACCCTTTTTATGGTTGAACATTTCGTGGTTTAGCGCTAGGTACCTGTATGGGTGGTGTGCTTGGTTAGCATAAATTTTATGATGTTTGATTTTACCTGTTTGACTTAAGTGTAAAAGTTTTACGAAATGATTAGTGTTTGCATTTGGTTACCTGTAGGGGCAAGGAATAAATTTGTTGCGTGGTTTTTAGAGTTTTTTATTTTAAGATAACGCATATATATTATGGATTTCCTATTTGGAATTCACTTTCACGAAAACAAAAGCATTGCTAGGACATAAGTTTATTAAAATAAAATAAATTGTCATGGATCTTTCAAGATATATTACAAAAAAATTGAAGAAGCTAGGAATTTATGTATAGATAATCCCATCACATACGCAAATTCACAGACAGAGGAGTTTACGGGAATTTCGGCCCGAACAATAAGAAGGATAATTAAAGAATATGAGAAGAAAGGCGCTATTGAATCTCCAACTAAAAGAGTACCACATACAAAATGGAAAACTGGATTGGACGAATTTGGTATCACAGCTGTTCGGCGAATTATACAACTTCCACATTGAAGAAAAAATGATGATAACATTAAAAATGTTAAGACAACGGGTGCAGGAAGATTTGGAGCTGAACCTAAGCAATATGTCGCTACATAGGATTTTAAAAAGAAATGAATTTTCTTATAGGAAAACGGAGAACAACCGTAAATTTCTTTGCGAAAGAAATGAAATCAAACTTTTACGAGTGAAATATCTGAGGAAGGTGCGGGAGTACAGGTCAGAAGGATATGAGATTATTTATTTGGACGAGAGCTATATTCACAGCTCTCACACAAGGCCAAGGGCATGGACTGACGGCACCAGTCAAGGTTTAAAGGCGCCAATTTCAAAAGGCCAAAGGCTGATAATGGCGCATGCAGGTGAAGCGAAGGGCTTCGTGAATAATGCCTTGCTTTTATTTAAATCTGGGTCGAAAACAGATTATCACGATGAGATGAATTTTGAAAATTTCTCCAAATTTTTTTTTTTTTTTTTATAATTTGCGTGCGCTAAAGGGATTTCTTTTTTCTGTAGTGCCACAGTACCCTTATAATGCACAGCGCAGGCATTTAGTTTGTTGCGCAAGTAGCTCCCAGCAATTCATTGCCTATTTGTGGGTGCTACTTACTGGAAGAATAGAAGGATAGGAAAGAGGTTTGGTGCGATGGGATTTTTTTTTCTCAACAGGTGGCGCCTAAATTGCTTTAGGGAGATCAGTTTTTGTTGTGTGTATTCAATTTATAAAAATCATGGCCCTGGTCGGGATTCGAACGCACGACCTGCCAATCACTTTAGTGAATACACTACCATCGCACCATTGCCACCTGCAATGGATGAAGGATCAAGTTTTAAATAACCTAGAGGAACCATCGGTTATTGTAATGGACAACGCATCATATCACAACAAATGGGAACACAAGCAAATCACTTCTGCTTCCGTTAAATCGGAGATGTTAGAATGGCTTTCCGTCAACAATATACCGCATTCTTCAAAAATGCTCAAAGTCGAACTTTATGACCTTATAAAGCGACATCGGACTAATCACCACCCCAAGCATAAGATTGACGATATGATTCACGGCGCGGGACACGAAGTACTACGATTGCCACCCTATCATCCAGATCTCAACCCTATTGAAAAGATCTGGGCAACAGTCAAGGGAAGAGTCGGAAGCCGAAATACAACGTTTAGATTATCGGATGTTCAGAAACTAGCTGAAGAAGAATTTTCAAAAATAACAGTTGAAGATTGGCGCAAAGTTTGTGAAAAAATTATAAGGACAGAGGAGGAATACTTTTCACACGAGCAGATGTGGGACACAATGTTGGATGCAATAATTATCAATCCAGGAGATGATTCTTCAACCGATTATGAAACTGACAGTTCTTCGAATTCAATTTAATATACATTAATATTAACTATTTCATATATAGGTAGCAAAATCAATAAATATTTTTATCTTAGTACTAAAACGTGTGTGTTTTTACTTCTTAATTCAAACCAAACCGAACCACCCATTTGGTATACTGGTGTTTTGTTTTGCTGCTCGCTGTAAATCTGTTTTATATTTGCAATTCATCGTCAATTTTATCTCGCTATAATTTACACTTTTAATCAAGGTTACAAATTTTAAAGTGGTGGGTAGTTCAATAAGTTTTAAAAACTGCATTTCTTAAAAAAAATTATTGAAGAATCAAGAACGTTCACCATTTTGTCTTTAACGAACCGTTTAATACCCCATCCTCTTTTTTGTGACAGAAAATCGTGCCTATTGTTATTGGGCATAAAATCGTTTACGTTTCCAAAAAATTCCCAAATTGTAAATTTTTTATTAAATTTACCTACCTCGCCCAAATTCAATGATATAAACAAAAAAAATTTGGTGTGACACTGCAATTTACTTTACTTTGCGTGCCAATATCAGTACCTACATGATCAATATGCACGACACAATTAATAATGATCAACGAAAGCATAATGAGCAAATAGGGTTTAAATCTAAAACCGTACACCTTCATACAGACACAGTCACACAATCAATTCATGTGCAATGTTTTGCTTAATCTATCCGACCGTGATCACATCATACTTCTACAAAGAACCGACAAGACAAAACACGAAACAATATATTTGCCTCCAAGTAAAGTTGACATATAATGGTCTATATTTTTCCTCCGCTCCTAATTTCAGTATAAAAGAAGGAAAATGAAGAAACCACCCTCAGTGAGATCGCGACAGCGATCTTGAACACAAGGCGGGGTATACGTCGTTTTTTATTATGGCTCCGCCCATTTTCGTCTCTTTATGCTTGTTTTTGCAATTTAAGAGATTGTAAAACACATTTTAAGAGACCTGCGCAGTAGAGTGGCCAACTGTTTTGGTACGCACTATACTTTTCCAAACCTGTGCTTACGGCTTGTAAATAAAGAGATCATGCGATATCTCAAGCAGCAGCCGCTCATCATCGAACAGCTATGCATCTAACACAAGCGTCGCATGGCTTGTAAACAATGAAGAAACGAGCATCTACCATGGTAGCCAGCAACAACACCGTCAGTGTAGGAGTTCTTGGTATAAGCATTCTTCTGAAACTTTTGTTAGATTATAAGTTAGTCTTAAGTTGCAATTCAATAAATGAAGACCTGTTCAAAAATAAGGATTGTTATTTATTTCCATTTCAACAAAACGTAACTCGTGCAAAGAAACACGGCTTATTTTACCTATAGCTTTGTATATAATTGTAAAAACCTCGACCTCGAGCGAGTCGGCAACAAAGATGGTGGTGTTTGAAGGTTTGTGTCTTAAATTTTGCTGTCTCTCCTTATCGAATCATTCTGATATTATGTTAGTATTTACTTTTCTTTGTAAGAAGGACCATAGCCATTTTTGTTGTTTCGCAGCACAGCACAGGTAGCATGTAGGATCTCGCATTATCGACTCTCTGGTCATGCCATATGCAACAGTCAAGGGAAGAGTCGGAAGCCGAAATACAACGTTTAGATTATCGGATGTTCAGAAACTAGCTGAAGAAGAATTTTCAAAAATAACAGTTGAAGATTGGCGCAAAGTTTGTGAAAAAATTATAAGGACAGAGGAGGAATACTTTTCACACGAGCAGATGTGGGACACAATGTTGGATGCAATAATTATCAATCCAGGAGATGATTCTTCAACCGATTATGAAACTGACAGTTCTTCGAATTCAATTTAATATACATTAATATTAACTATTTCATATATAGGTAGCAAAATCAATAAATATTTTTATCTTAGTACTAAAACGTGTGTGTTTTTACTTCTTAATTCAAACCAAACCGAACCACCCATTTGGTATACTGGTGTTTTGTTTTGCTGCTCGCTGTAAATCTGTTTTATATTTGCAATTCATCGTCAATTTTATCTCGCTATAATTTACACTTTTAATCAAGGTTACAAATTTAAAAGTGGTGGGTAGTTCAATAAGTTTTAAAAACTGCATTTCTTAAAAAAAATTATTGAAGAATCAAGAACGTTCACCATTTTGTCTTTAACGAACCGTTTAATACCCCATCCTCTTTTTTGTGACAGAAAATCGTGCCTATTGTTATTGGGCATAAAATCGTTTACGTTTCCAAAAAATTCCCAAATTGTAAATTTTTTATTAAATTTACCTACCTCGCCCAAATTCAATGATATAAACAAAAAAAATTTGGTGTGACACTGCAATTTACTTTACTTTGCGTGCCAATATCAGTACCTACATGATCAATATGCACGACACAATTAATAATGATCAACGAAAGCATAATGAGCAAATAGGGTTTAAATCTAAAACCGTACACCTTCATACAGACACAGTCACACAATCAATTCATGTGCAATGTTTTGCTTAATCTATCCGACCGTGATCACATCATACTCCTACAAAGAACCGACAAGACAAAAAACGAAACAATATATTTGCCTCCAAGTAAAGTTGACATATAATGGTCTATATTTTTCCTCCGCTCCTAATTTCAGTATAAAAGAAGGAAAATGAAGAAACCACCCTCAGTGAGATCGCGACAGCGATCTTGAACACAAGGCGGGGTATACGTCGTTTTTTATTATGGCTCCGCCCATTTTCGTCTCTTTATGCTTGTTTTTGCAATTTAAGAGATTGTAAAACACATTTTAAGAGACCTGCGCAGTAGAGTGGCCAACTGTTTTGGTACGCACTATACTTTTCCAAACCTGTGCTTACGGCTTGTAAATAAAGAGATCATGCGATATCTCAAGCAGCAGCCGCTCATCATCGAACAGCTATGCATCTAACACAAGCGTCGCATGGCTTGTAAACAATGAAGAAACGAGCATCTACCATGGTAGCCAGCAACAACACCGTCAGTGTAGGAGTTCTTGGTATAAGCATTCTTCTGAAACTTTTGTTAGATTATAAGTTAGTCTTAAGTTGCAATTCAATAAATGAAGACCTGTTCAAAAATAAGGATTGTTATTTATTTCCATTTCAACAAAACGTAACTCGTGCAAAGAAACACGGCTTATTTTACCTATAGCTTTGTATATAATTGTAAAAACCTCGACCTCGAGCGAGTCGGCAACAAAGATGGTGGTGTTTGAAGGTTTGTGTCTTAAATTTTGCTGTCTCTCCTTATCGAATCATTCTGATATTATGTTAGTATTTACTTTTCTTTGTAAGAAGGACCATAGCCATTTTTGTTGTTTCGCAGCACAGCACAGGTAGCATGTAGGATCTCGCATTATCGACTCTCTGGTCATGCCATATGATTTTCATTTTTATGGAAGTGTGAGTATGTATTTATTTGCTGTGTTACAGCCGAATACTTTTGATGATTTGCAATGTTGCCTTCGCTTCGCTTCGGCAAGTAGTATGTTTGATGAGAGGGAGATGATGGAAAAATAAGAAATCTGACTTCTTCACCTGCGAGTAGAATGTATGATGGAAGAGGCGATTCGTTTGAAAGGAAAAATTGAATAAAATTTGATTTCGGTATTTGTCATCAAATGAGATATTATGAGTTTGTCACATTTTAGACTCTCACTGTTTTGGCTATAACTTGGCGCAAAAGGTACCGATTTTTATAATTTTTTTTTTGTAATTGATTTAAAAATATTCGATCTAATTTATAAAGTAATGACATAATTTATTTTTTGTCAGTATTGTGCCATGCCGCACCACCACTTCTTGGTCAATATGTAGCTATACGATGAATATTTATATGGATAGTAAGAATTTTCGTTGTTTTGCGTGGAGCTAGATTTGCTAAATTCGATGATCTATCTATCTATCTAGTTTATTTATCTTTAATCCAAATTTGAAATTGTTGGTATATATTTTAAAGTCCATGTACCTTTTCAATGAAGCATTGAGGAAGGTCACTTGTTGTTCTAACATTAGATATACTTCGAGGCATTAAGAGCGTCACTACAAAGATTATGCTGGCTAACTTTATGTAGAGCTTTTAGGTAAGCTCCAGCAATTGTAGAGTATTCTATTGTGTCTCTTGGCGGTTCAAGTTGAGTATGACTTTCATTAGTATAGTCCCGGTATATTCACAGTTTTAATTGTAATCCGCGTTGCGACTATTCTTATATATAATTCCTTCGGGGTGAAGCTCGATGAAGTAATAACTCGATAAATGGTAGGCCGATTTTCATGATTCTTTTTTTGTTTTTGTTTATGCAGAAACAAATTCCGGTAAATCGATTTATTCGCATTTTACACACTTGATTTGTATTACAATGTGAATTGACTGAATCGAGATTAAGGCGGCGTTAATTTGTATTACAAAAGTGAATTGAGTGAATCGAGAATTTTAGGTTAATGTACTACGTTTGTCAACAGTGCTGGTTTTTGATTTTGTGCATCGCTTCAACAGTTTAATCACTTTTAAAAAGTTGATTTAAGGTAAAAATTAAATACATAAAGTTTAAACGCGGTCAAAATAGTTATTTAGAATAAGATTAAATTTCTTTCTTTTACTTAACTAATTCTTCATACGAAACCAAGTTAAGTTTAGAAAGGCACGAACTTTCAGCTTGTGATCGCGTCAAATCAGAGGAAGAAATTTTTTAAAGAAAAAAAAACCTTATTGATCACAACAATTAAATAACAAAAACAAATGAATTGCTTCGTCAATTTTTAAATTATTTTTTATTTGAATGCATTTCGGGTCATATTCGACTCATCATCAGCAATACACTAATAAGTATAACAAAGGAAGTACATAATCAAAACAGAATAAAACAATGTATGAAAGAGAGACAAAGAAGAGAAACAAAGAAAAGAAACGAATATTACACGAAAAATACGGAATTAGCGTGAAAGAGACAAAACCTAAATTAAATTGAACAGCGGTGATATGATATGGCCACTATCTCCGTTCATCAGCTGGTCGTTCATATGTATGAAAATGCTTTCATATGCATCGAGCCGCCTTGCATTCCTTACATGTTTTAGCATATTTGGAAGCAGCAAAAGTTTGTATGTCCCACAATTTCTTCCAATATAAAGGAAGTTTCTACCTCATTGAATTCGGCACAAGCATGGGAAACCCACTTTCCCCATTGATAGCGGAAGTTTTTATGGCCAGCTTTGAAATGAAGTTAAAACAAGAAGGATTTTTGCCACGGATTTGGTTACGGTATGTAGATGACGTATTTGCAGTCATTAAAACAAATCAAATCGACAAAGTCTTGACAACAATAAACTCACAGTTTGATAGCATCAACTTCACCTTCGAATGTGAAGAAAACAACAAGTTACCTTTCTTGGACCTCCTCGTCACAAAAGTCGGAAACAAATTCGATTTCTCTGTTTATAGGAAACCCACCTCTACAAATAGATACATCACTAGCGATTCTTTTTCCCCAATACAACACAAACTAGCCGCTTTCCACTCGATGGTTCATCGTTTATGTAAATTGCCGTTGTCTATCAACAATTACTTAAAGGAGTATAATCACATTAAAAAGGTCGCCATTATCAACGGCTACAAGGAGTCCATGGTTGATAATTTAATAGAAAAACACACACGAAAAATCAAAAAATCAATTCTGTCAACACTATTCAAACAACAGAAACAACTAGTGGACAACAACAATTCCGAGCGAGCAGCTATGATTTATACCCCATACGTAATGGACAAACTAAAACCAAAACTAAAACAACAAAACATCGAGGCAGTTTTCTCCAGCAATGGAAAAATAAAAAAAACTTACTAGGGACTACAAAAGACAAATCACAACTTAAAGATAAATCCGGCATTTATGAGGTGAGATGTGGTGATTGCGATGAGAAGTACATCGGGCAGACCAAACGAAGTATTGGGGCTCGCTTTATTGAACATAGCAGCCACATTAAACACAACAGAGCAAATAAATCATCAGTAGCTCTACACGCTCTAATCCGCAACCACTTTGACATTAAATTCGAGAACGTCCGAATGCTAAAACATGTAAGGAATGCAAGGCGGCTCGATGCATATGAAAGCATTTTCATACATATGAACGACCAGCTGATGAACGGAGATAGTGGCCATATCATATCACCGCTGTTCAATTTAATTTAGGTTTTGTCTCTTTCACGCTAATTCCGTATTTTTCGTGTAATATTCGTTTCTTTTCTTTTTTTCTCTTCTTTGTCTCTCTTTCATACATTGTTTTATTCTGTTTTGATTATGTACTTCCTTTGTTATACTTATTATTGTATTGCTGATGATGAGTCGAATATGACCCGAAATGCATTCAAATAAAAAATAATTTAAAAATTGACGAAACAATTCATTTGTTTTTGTTATTTAATTGTTGTGATCAATAAGGTGTTTTTTCTTTAAAAAATTTCTTCCTCTGAGTTATTTAGAAGTTTATTTCAGTGATTGAAAAGTAAATTTCAGTGATTTTTTGGAAATGCCAAGACCAAAGCGCGCAAACATTGGCTGACGAACAAGGAAATATATCAACGAAGCCAAACTGAGGAAGGACGCGAAATATATAGAGAAGTCGACAGAATGGGACATCGCATAAGACCAGATCAAAAGGCGAACAATTTGAGAGTGAATCTAATAAGAACTGCATCAAAACTTACTGCTGCTGGGAGAGAGCAAACAAGTCCAAAACGAAGAGTGACAAGACGCACATCGTTGCCGATATACAAACGACTGGCATTTCGGTATGAACCAACAGAAAACTACGGTGGTGATGCGATTTTTGATATTGGAGCGATGACTATTGTGTGCCACCATTTAGTACGTTTACATGACCGAATCGAAAGATCGAATTTAAACTGAATTGGTTTTCGAGGCGGGTTTTCGCTCTCACCGAATTAAGAGATTGAATAATAATACGTATTTTGGATAGCCTTCCGTTAGTGGCGACCAAAATCCCAGTCAAGTGAACATAGCAAAGGAAAAACATAGGGACGGGCTACAGTCCGCTTGGGCGAACTGTTGGATACCCTATTCTTATTCCTATCGCTCATAAGTAGGTGTGACAAAAGTCTTACATAGTATGGTTGAATTGGTAAGAACGCTCTACATATAATTATAATTATAATTAGAGTATAATTTAAAGGATTTTATCAAAAAAAAACTAAGCTTTTGTAAAAAAACGCTCCCTAGCTCAAACTTTGGTTTTTCAATAAAATGTTTTATTTAATTTCAGCTCACTAGCTCAAACTTTGAATTTTCAAAAAAAAAAAAAAAAAAATTGTGGGCGTGTCAGTAGGCGGATTTTGAAAATATTAACACATGAGCATAAAGGGCCTCCTAGACAGTATATATTATAAATTTCAGCTCCATAGCTCAAACTTTGGATTTGCAAAAAAATTGATTTTAAATTGTGGGCGTACAGTGGACGGATTTTGAAAATATTATATCCTGAGCAGTTTTAGGAGTCATAGATCACATACAAGGTGGCGCAAAAGTAATCCTCCTATCAGAAAATGCTATAAATTTTGCGATTGGCCCCTAATGTCAGTTCTGTTTTGACATTTGTGTAGTAAACACATGCGAAATACACGTTAATAAACAATGTTACGCTACACTGCTCCAGAACGCGGAATATTGGTGACTATTTATTTGAGCAATAATCGTTCGGTGACTTTGGCACAACGTGAGTTTCGTCGCAGATTTCCTACCCGTCCAACGCCTACTGGTGAAACACTGCGACGTTTAGCCGCTCGCCTCGAAGAGACTGGCACAACACGAGATGCTACCAGGCGTGGCAGACCCCGGAGTAGCCGTTCTGCAGATACTATTGCTGCTGTAGCCGAAGATGTCATGGAAGCGCCGTCGACATCGACCAGACGACGTGCCACGCAAATGGGTATCAGTCGACGGTCTTTACAGCGAATTTTGGTACAAGATTTGAAGATGTTTCCGTACAAAGTCCAGACGGTGCATCAGCTGTTAGCTGCTGACCGCCAATCGCGTCTAACATACGCTCAAGCCATCCTTAATCACCACCAAGAGGAAGATGATTTTTCATCAAAAATAATCATGAGTGATGAGGCCCATTTCCATCTTAGCGGGTACGTAAATAAGCAAAATTTACGCTTCTGGGGCACTGAAAATCCGCGTGTAACCCACGAGGGCCATTACACCCGCTCAAAGTCGCTGTATGGTGTGCTGTTTTCGCTGGAGGAGTCATCTTACCTTTTTTCTTCGACGTCGCGGGCCAAACGGTTACTGTGAATGGTGAGCGCTACAGAGCAATGATCAACGAGTTCTTTTTGCCGCAACTTGATGAATTGGGATTGGAAAACATGTGGTTCCAACAGGACGGTGCAACGGCACACACTGAACGTGCCACAACCGATATGCTGAAGGATGCATTTCCCGGGCGCCTAATCTCCCGTTTTGGCGATTTGCACTGGCCAGCAAGATCGCCTGATTTGACCGCTCCAGACTTCTTTTTGTGGGGCTTTTTGAAGTCGCGGGCTTATGTCAACAAGCATCAGACTCTTGCAGCTCTTAAAGACAATATCCGTCAAGAATGTGAAGACCTATCGCCGGAAGTTTTGGCCAAAGTGATGGAAAATGCCATAAAAAGGGCTCAAATGACAATCAACTGTGGCGGCGGCCATTTACATGACATCATATTCTCGACTTGATGTAAAAAAAATTAAAAGACCAAATAAAAATAATCCACAAGAAGAATCAAAGTTTTTCATTTTTTTTTTAAATTACAGCCAAAAAACATCGGAATGTTATTTTTGCGCCACCTTGTATAAAAAATTTCAGCTTTCTAGCTCAAAATTCGATTTTTTCCAAAACTTTGTTTGTTTTGAGTTTGTGGGCGTGTCTGTGTGCGGATTTCAAAAATTTGTAAACTTGATTATTTCGGGACCCTAAAGAGTATATGGCAGAGTTGTGAATGAATGCATTACTTTGGTACTGCATTCAGATAAGTCTTAGTCATATGACTGAACAAATTGAATGTAAGTTAAACTTAACCATAATACTTTAACTTACAAAACAACATTCAGCAGTCATTTTGAAGATTGTGAATGGGCAGTTAAAAAAAGCAGTCAATTGACTGTAAGTTAAAAGAATGCAGTACTTTTTGACTCTTTAAGTTAGTTGTAAGTCTTTTAAAGTCTTTTTTTTTGCAGTCAGTAAGTCTTTTGTGCATTCATTTAACTGTAAGTCGTTTGACTGATTTTAAGTCTTTTGAATGCTTTAAGTCTTTTGACTGATTTTAAGTCGTTTGACTGCTTTAAGTCTTCTATAATATTGGATTCTTGCAAGTCCCTATTTTATATATGTATGTACATATGTATATGTATATATGTTCTTTTACTAAGAGGTCTTGGAACAACAAAAATGGTCCTTTAATCCTGAAAAAAGGATTTTTTTCCAAAATATAATTAGAAACCGCACGGTACCTATAGTTGTGATGAACGACATTTTACTGAGAGGTCCTTGCAACAAAAAAAATGGTCCTTTAAAGGATTTTTTTCCAAAATGTAATTAGAAACCCCACGGTATGATTGTGATGAACGACATTTTGCTGAGAGGTCCTTGCAACAACAAAAATGGTCCTTTAATGCTGGAAAAAGGATTTTTTTCCAAAATTTAATTAGAAACCGCACGGTATAATTGTGATGAACGTCATTTTGCTGAGAGGTCCTTGCAACAACAAAAATGGTCCTTTAATCCTGGAAAAAGGTTTTTTTTTCCAAAATGTAATTAGAAACCGCACGGTATAATTGTTAAATTGCAGCAGGCCATTTCCGTTTATAGTAATCTCGTAACTTTTACCACCGCAAATCAGATACCCAGCCATTTTCGATGTGATAGAAAAAATCCAGCTATTAGACGCCTTGAGTCCTTTCCATTGATTTTCTGAGGTTGTTGCCGCTATGCTACGTTCATTCAGGCTGCCTCCATTATGATTCAATAAAGCCATTTCGCAGCTGCTTAAGTTTCCTTTATGGATAAGAGTTGTCGAACTGTCGTGAGTTTTTGCCCTGTGTGGACGTGTTTTATCTTGGCTTCTAATTTCATTTGTTCAATTATTAACTTTTTTCTATATAAAATGCCTGAAAATTGTTCGAAGTGCGACAAAACCATCGCAGACGATAAATATATAATATGTGGCGGTATTTGTGGCCTTAAATTCCATGATCAATGTGCTTTATTGACTGAAACAAGTTTAAACTTTCTTAAGTCCAGCATAAATTTCGCATGCAAATGCAATGTATGTGCAAGTGTTCCTATCCTGGGTCTAGTTTGTAAAATCAGTGATCTGATAAAAACTGTGAATAAACTGCACGATGAAATAAATTGTTTAAATTCTGAAGTTACATTTTTAAAAAATAATAATGTTCAATTTCAATCAAAAATAACTTCATCCGAAATTTTATTACAAAGGGAAAACTCTCTAGCAATCAATGATGAAAGTCCAGTTATCCAAAAGAGTGTCTCTTTGAGTGAAAATACGCCATATAATTCCCATGACAATGTTTCTAAAACAAACACTATCTTAAATGTTGCCAAAAATTAAATACAAAAGATCATAGCATTAGTGAAGTTAAGAGTCGGATAAAAGAGAATGGAGCTAAGACTGTTGGCAACGATACAAACTTTACGGAAAAGCTTGATGTTGCTGATTCAACCAGATGGCTCCATCTTTCACGTTTCTCAACAAATCTGCAAAATCTATACTTTTGTATACATCACGAAAGCTGAATGTCAAAAATGAACAGCTCTCTTGTTTTCCTTTGTGCAAGAAAGATGCCGACCTCTCTAAATTTAAATACATAAATTTTCGCCTAGGTGTGCCATCACGTGTTATAAATGCTGCTTTTGACTCAAATAACTGGCCTTCTGATGTGACTGTGAGAAATTGTCATTTCATTCCAAAGAAACAGATAACACTAACATAACAAGCTCAACATCTTATAAACAATACCTAGCCATCAACAATAATATCATTTCTTTGAAACTCTCTTCGTCAATCATCGACACCACAAACTCTCCATCCGAAAATCAATACCTATCAAATAGCAATTATACCATCTCTTCCTATCTCTCTTCGTCAACTACCAACACCACAAATTCTCCATACTATAACCAACACATAGCCCACAACAATAAAAACATTTCTTCACATCTCTCATCTTTAACCATCGACACCTCAAGCTCTACATCCAATAACCAAAACCTTAACATAGCATTGCCGTCGTCACTTTCTTCTCTTAATCGATGTTCCAAAAATTATATAACTACTCGTATCTACTATCAAAATGCTGGTGGTATAAGAACGAAAACAAACCAACTCTTTACTGCATCAACTCTTCATGAGTTTGATGTAATCGTTATCACAGAGCCATGGTTACACTCTCATATACATTCAGCTGAAATATTTGAAAGTTCTTATACTGTTCATCGTTTGGACCGTGTGCTCACACCTACAACAACGAGAGGCGGGGGAGTGCTGATTGCAGTAAAAACAGGTTTTATTACAAAAGAAATTTCTCTTCCAAAAAACTTTGATGACGTCGAACAACTATGTGTATCAATTGGTTTGTGTAGCAATAACATTAGTAGCTCATGTGATGATTTATTAATTATTGTAAGTTATATTTATACCACCGAAAAGCCCAAGTATCATTTATGAACATCATTTAGCTAATATAGAATTTGAAATGGGCAAAATGTCTAAAAATCAACATTGTATTATTCTGGGGGATTTAAATTTGGGTGACATTAAGTGGGTATATTCAAATGAAGACAAAAACTTAATTCCCTTTAATATAAAAAAGATATAGAATATTTATTTATTGATTCAATGTTTTCTTTGGATTTGTGTCAAAAAAAATGATTGTTTAAATGCGTTAAATAGAATACTTGATCTTGTTTTCACTAACAATGAAATAAATTGTAAAGTAAGTCAAGCTCTTTGTCCATTATTAAATAATTCGGGTCATCATGTAGCTTTAACCATATGATTGGAATTCCATACTTTTTTAAATTGTTCTTCGGATGAGCAAAGCGCTAATGTTGACTACAATTTCTATAGAGCTGATTTTAATGCATTAAATGTTTTGTTTGAATCGATAGATTGGAGGAATGTTCTTTCAAGTTCACATCTAAAAGATATTTATAATTCATTCATTAATATTTTATTTGATTGTTTTGAAAAATGTGTCCCTCGTAAAGGGAAAACTCGCGTTCGGAAGCTGCCATGGCAAAATAAAAGATTAATAAATTTAAAAAATGCTAAAAACAAAGCTCATAAGTTGTTTAAAAGATCGAACAATGTTAAAGATAAGAATCATTTTTGCCAATTACGTCGTGAGTTTGAATTTTTAAATAGATTTTTATATAAACAATATGTTATGAATGTTGAATCTGAAATTATTACTAATCCGAAAAGTTTCTGGACATTTATGAAAGGTAAAAAGAAGATTTATGGATTTCAAAGAAATATGGAATACAATGGCATTTCGTCTACTGATATTCAAACTACGTGTAACCTATTTGCAAATTTCTTTGAAAGTGTTTATGTAAGACATAAAGATAATAACTCTGTAGTTGATAACATTCCTTCTTCCAGTGCTGATATAGGTTCTCTTTACCTGTCAACTCAAGACATCCAAGAAGGCATAAAATCAATAAGTTGTGGAAGTAGTCAAGGGCCAGATAAAATTCCATCAATAGTATTGAAAAAATGTTGTCAATCTATAGTTAACCCCTTAAAAATAATTTTCAATTTATCATTGGCTACAGGCATATTTTTGGAGGAATGGAAAATTTCTTTTATAACACCCATTTTCAAAGCAGGTCTTAGACAACAAATTGAAAATTATAGAGGGATATCCAAGATTTCAGCTATTCCGAAGCTATTTGAACACATAGTTACTAAAAAGTTGTATTTTAATGTTAAAGAACATATATCTCCGTATCAGCATGGTTTTGTGTCAGGCAGGTCGACAGCAACTAATTTGGTTTTATTTACGAAATATCTTTCGGATTCCCTGGAAGCAGGTGGTCAAGTAGATGTAGTTTTCACCGATTTTGTAAAAGCGTTTGACACAGTTTCACATGCCATTTTAATATATAGACTACGTTCTTTTGGAATCCACTCTATTTTATTAAAATTGATTTCTAGTTATTTAAATAGTCGTAAACAAATTGTTAAATTGGAGAATGTATATTCTAGAAAAATTGAGGTTTCATCTGGTGTCCCCCAGGGAAGTCATTTGGGCCCGTTGTTGTTTATTATCTTTATAAATGAAATTCCAATGTTGTTACAAAATGCTTATTGTTTAATGTATGCCGATGATTTGAAGATATTCCTACATGTTAAAAATGTTCAAGATTGCTATTTACTTCAAAAAGACTTGAATGAAGTAGTTGAATGGTGTAAACGCAGCAATATTTGTTTAAATGCTAGTAAATGTCACTCTTTCTCTGTTTATCGGAACAGAAATCCTCTTGTACATGAATATAAAATTTCAAACTATGTCTTAAATGTTGAAAACATAGTCAAAGATCTTGGAGTGGTATTTGACAATAAACTGACTTTTTCGTTTCATATAGACTACATTGTCGCAAAAGCGAACTCAATGCTTGGATTTCTCAAACGAAATTGTAAAGAATTTTCAAATCCTTACGCTATAAAATCTGTGTACGTATCTCTGGTGCGCCCGTTACTTGAGTATTGTTCTATTATTTGGTGTCCTGTTTTTGTAACTTATCAAATGAGATTGGAACGCATTCAAAAGTCCTTCACTAGATTTGTTGTTAAACAACTTAATTGGAACTTAATTGAAATGCCCGTTTATTCGACTAGGTGCGCATTAGTTGGTTTGGATTCGTTGGAAACTAGACGAAATGTTAGTTGTATTATATTTGTTCACGATATCTTCTCGTACCGTATTAAATGTCCTAACCTTTTGGAAAAATTTCCAATTTATGCTCCAGAAAGAGTAATTCGCCAGCGAAATTTTTTGTATGCTCCTCTACATGTATTTAAATATGGGGAGAATGAACCCATTACAAAATGTATTCATCTTTATAATTTGAAATGCTCAGACTAAGATTTGTACGATGATAGAACAAAATTTAAAGCTAAATTGAAAGATATACTCGTATTTGTATTAAATTAAAAGTAAATAATTAAATTATTACAATGCACGCAATTAAATTATACTCTGTAAATATTATTTTTATATAGTACCTAGATTTAAGAACTTTTGTAATCTGTTAGAGTTTATTTACTCGGTAGATGAAATAAATAAATAAAGAGTTGGATGTACGCGGTTGCACATGTATTTCGTTGACAACAATGGTTTGCACCATTCCAGCTCTAGGTCGTTCAATAAAAAGTACCTATCCCTTGCTAATGATACAGCCAGATATTGAGCAGTTTTTGTCACCATGTACGTCTTGTTTCTGTGGATTATAGGAACAGTTATTAGATTGAATAGTTGAAATTAATCAGCGGCAATAACACTTTAAATACAATAGAATCATTTAAGCTGCGACCTCTAACGGATGACATCTTATACATTTCTAGAACTGACCCTTCTGGCAATGATAAATACGATGGTAAATTGCTTCTTACCAACCGAAGCTGTTCATTGAATTGCTTAGGAGTTATAAGCTGTGGATTGATCTTTGCAAGGTTTAAATCCAGCAGTACATCTAGCAAAATGTCTTCCACATGCTCGAAATTGGTGAGAACTAAAATTAAGTATGAAGTCATGGATCCTAGATTCTGTTTCACATCGTTTGCCTTTTGTTTTTCTTTGATAATTCCTATTGTCTTTGAAAGATATTCATTAAGAGACTTGAACTGATCATAGACTTCAACCTGATTGCGCTTTAAAATGTTTGAAATGGCATCTGCAATTGAGCTTTGCTTTCTCAAAAGATTATTCAAATGTTCCTCATTTTTATAAGCAGCGTCAATTTCATTTTGTATTTGATCTGCATTTTCTTGATCAAGAATACCAAACAAGCTATGCGCTAATGTCCGAACAATATCGAATACTGATCTTGCACCTCTGGTTCTTTCGTATTTTGGTGCGTGATAATTGTGAAGCAACTCATTATTATGTTCGATCACTGCGATCCTATTGCGCAGAGTTTCAATGATTGGGACATAATAGATCTGTTGAGCTATATCCTTTGTACACATTTCCTCCATCCGTTGAATATATAACTTAAGCTCGCCAAACTCTTGCCAATACGTTGTATGATTATAGTAGATGAATATCTTCCAATGAGTGTTTACTGTCCGAACAGTGCCAATGTCTTCAAAGTAAATACGAACACCGTCGTCAAGCTTCGTAATATTTACTTGCTCGCTTGTTTGGCAGAAAGATGTTGGTATAAATAAAGGGTTTTTCAATAAGAGCGCAACAAAAGTTTTTTTAAATAAAACAAAAAACGGTTTTGGATATCAATGAAATTCTTTATTCCTGTGAAAGTACGTTCGATGCCATTATGTATGGAACTCGATTTCTTTTGCATGGCCACCACGGGCACGCTTGCAGAAGTCCAGACGCTGAATTCAATTTTCGACGGTTTTCAGGCATAAATCGGCCGATACTGCTGCAATTTCACGTTCGATATTCGTACGAAGTTCATCAATCGTCGCTGGCTTGTTGGCATAGACCATAGACAGACGTAGCCCCACAGGAAATAGTCTAACGGCGTCAAATCGCACAACCGAGGCGGCCAAGCGACTGGACCATTTCGTGAGATAACACGGTTTTCAAACTTGGTTTCCAATAAATTGATTGTGGCATTCCCTGTGTGGCTTGTGGCGCCGTCCTGTTGGAACCACATGTCCTCCAAGTGCATATCATCCAATTGGCAAAATTGTGTGGCAAAATTCGCCGCAACGACGTCCAAGAGATGCCCAACGCTTGAGAACGACGTGTGAGAGACACATTTGGGCTTTCTTCAACTGAAGCGTCAGCGGCAGCAATATTCTCGACACTACGGGCACTTCTTTCTCTCACTGGCACGGGAACATTTTGTACTGTGCTTGTGGATTCAAATTTTTCCACTAGACGCTCAATTGTTGATCTGCTAGGACGATTATGACGACCATAAATTGGACGTAGCGCTCTTAACGTTGAGGCCACTGACTCCGAATTTCGGTAGTAAATTTTAATAATTTCGACTCATTTTTGGCTCGTATATCTGTCTATCATGAAATGGCAAACCTTACTGAAGAGAAATGTCAAAAGAGCGACAAGTAATTCGGCGTCGTTTGCTGTCACTGTCGCTCTACTTTTGTAGCGTCCCTGTTGAAACACGCTTTATAAGCACTAAGAGAACGGCTGAGAGCAAATTTACACCGTCGTCAAGCTTCGTAATATTTACTTGCTCGCTTGTTTGGCAGAAAGATGTTTTTTATAAGTATAAGCACTAAGAGAACGGCTGAGAGAAAATTTACCCCTTATGAGTTCGTGGCATTTTTCTTTCTGATGCAATTTGGAATTTTGTTTGTATGTCTGGTTCATCAATTGGAAGGGGACAAAGATTATGTATTGCTCGTTGATATGTTCCAGTTTGCGATTTTACATTAGCCACACGTACCTTGTTATTACTGCCCTTAAAGATCTCCACGACGAGCCTGCTGCCGTCGCTGCTGGTGAAGCAACGTGTTGTGGTTCATGTTGCATTTTTCTCATCTTCGGGACTGGCATGATTGGGAAAAGTGGCCTCTCTTCAAACAGTTTCTGCATAGCATTAGTCGTTGAACAGCCCTTCCACGGTCCACATCTGAAAGAGATAAGAACTTAGTGCAATTATAAATAGCATGCTTACTTGAATTGCAATAATTGCAAATGACTGGTAGGTCCTGTTCAGACTTTGAGGCAACGATTACCGCTGGAGTCTTTGCGTCTTCGTAGCTGTAGATGGCCTCTAGACTCTGGAATTTCCTCCTGTCGTCTCGACTGCTGATTGCTTCTAGAACTTGGAAGCTGGACTCAACAAACTTCAGAAATTCTGCAATAGTGGGGCTGCTCCTCGGATCTTTCATCGAAGACTCAAACTGTTCCCTACTCTCTCTGTCCAATTTTTGTAAAAGAAGATGGACAACAATTGGATCCCAATTTGCAATATCAATGTTGAGATTCACGATCACCTGCCGGCACTCCTTTGTACTGTCGTGGAGCCTTCCAAGGCTGGAACTTGTTGCACTTGTAACTGCCTGGTTTAGTAGTTTATTTAATTGAGCAGATAGTAGCAATCTTTTCGTAGTTACTGTCCGTTGGCTTGAAGTTTTAAATCAGCTCCAGTGCCTTTCCAGTTACATTTGCCTTGGTTGGTCGTGAATCATTTGTTTAAACAAGTCTTGGAATTGCAACAAGTTTAAATATTCTCCATCAAACTTAGGAAGCTCGATTTTCGGAAGTTTCATCATTATGTTTAAAGGCTTTGGTTCACAGTCTTTTTCTTGAAATGCTGATATGTCGGCAAGTTGATTGATTATTCATCAGGTCCTGCATTGCACCGATCGTTCGTAAAAAATGTAGTCATGCAATTGCTCCATACCTTAAATATCTGTTTGAATAGTCCATTAGTACTGGTAAATTCCCTTATGTATGGAAAAGTGCTTTTATCACACCTGTATTTAAAAAAGGCGAACGTGGTGATATCACTAATTATAGGCCTATTTCAAAGCTTTCGTGTATCCCTAAACTTTTTGAACAAATTGTTTGCGAAAAGTTAATATCTCTTTGTCGCAATTTAATTTGTAATGAACAGCATGGATTTGTAAGAAACAGATCCACTGTCACTAATCTGTTAAGTTTCTTGCATGATTGTTCTAATGCCTTAGAGAATAAGGACGAAATAGATTGAATATACACTGACTTCTCTAAAGCTTTCGACCAGCTGTCCCATGAAATAATCGAGTTTAAGCTCAGGGCTTTTGGTTTCCCACCAAGTTTCATAAAATGGGTTAATTCATACCTTAGATCAAGGGTTTATCAAGTCAAATTTAGAGGATCGCTATCTGTATCTTTTACAGCTGAGTCTGGAGTTCCCCAAGGTAGTCACCTCGGACCAATTCTATTTATACTAGCCATTAATGATGTTAAAGCATGTATAAATCACAGTAATATCCTGATCTACGCTGATGATATGAAAATATTTAAATCTATCACTAGTCAGCAAGATAGAATTTTTCTTCAATCTGACATTAATAGCTTCGCCAACTGGTGTGATAAAAACGGTTTATCCCTGAAACCTACTAAATGTCAACATATGACATTCTCTAGAAAGAATATACCTTCCACCTTTCAATATTCTTTGTCTCAACATATTCTTTGCAATGTTGATAATTTTAAGGATCTTGGGGTTTATTTCGATCCCAAACTGGTTTTTGCCAAGCATATCAATTTTATTGTTAATAAATCTAATTCTATGCTGGGCTTCGTAAAAAGGTGGGCGAAAGATTTTAATGACTCATACGTTACTATGTCATTGTACAATTGTTTTGTCCGTCCGATTCTAGAGTATGCTTCACAAGTTTGGACGCCGTTCTACAACATTCATTCAAATCGAATAGAGGCCATTCAACGTAAATTTATTCGATTTGCACTTAGAGGACTTCCATGGGATGATCCTTTTAACCTTCCTCCTTACAGTCAGCGTATTAAGCTTCTTCAAATGTTACCCCTTTCTCAACGAAGGCTTAATAGCGATATCAATTTTTTACAGCAGCTTATATCCGGTCAAATAGATGCACCCGACTTGCTGTCATCTATTGGCTTTAATTTTCGGTGTGGTGCCCATAATTTACGTAGTGTTGATTTATTGTTTTGCCCCCATCATATAACGAATTATGGGAGGCATGAGCCTATTAGTCGCATGAGTAGAATCTATAATATAAATGATCATGTGATTGACTTGCATGTTAGTAAAATTAAGCTGAAAAATATTTTGCGCAATAATACCTTAATGTCTTAATTTATTTGCATGATTTGTGTTTGTGTTAGTATTTTATAGGTACATAATTACTGTATTTTTAATTATTTTGTCCTTACTAACATCTGCACTAAATGATGGGCCTGTGGGAGCACTTTTAGTGCCGGCAAATTTCTGCTCGTGATAGTTGCTTGCTTTAAGCACTCCACGACACAGAACTAATAGTGTATTTAAAAAAAAAAAAAAAAAAAAAATTGAGTAATGTCATCTTCACTGTTTCTTGTAAATCGAAGTATTCCTCCAAGTCATCAGCAGTAGTTTCGTTCTCCAGCTTGCGATACAAGCACATGATTTCCTCCCAATTCTGTTCAATACTTTTTGCCTTAATTGTGCAGACTTTTTCGCATTTTCGTCTTGATGATTCTTCCACAGTTTTGATGAATGACCTTAATATATTAATTAAAAAGTCAAGTCGTTGTTTGTTGCTCATTTGTGCTCTTGGCACAACAGATTGTTGATGTCTGTTTGTGGGCGTGGGCTCTGCACAGATCCCCATCTTTGGTTTGGGAACAGCACCTAACTCACGTGATTTTCCTGTTGGGTTTGTAGGTACTTCTACTGGATTCTTGATGTTTTCTTGATCCATTGCAGCACCACCTTCAACGGGCGTATTATGTAATTATGTTCCTTGTGAAATTCGTCTGACTCTGAGAATTCCTCGATGCGCCGAGCTACATCTATGCGCATAAATTCAGCTTCCTTTCGAACTGACTCATAGTAGTCCCTTTTAAAATAAGGGTGTTGAATTTGATCTGGAAACCTGTCACGGATTTCCGTATCCGTCCTGTCGAAATCTTCACATTGGTGCTCTAGGTTTTCACTTATCTTGTTGAGATAATCTAAAGTCTTCCTTGAGGAACTGTCCTTTTTGTAGTTCCTGACAATCGTGCATATTGATTCCCCCAATTGCTCCTGTTGGTCGACGAAAAAATCAACAGTTTCATCATTCGCGCCCATTTTACTTTCAGCCATTAATAGTCACTTTATTTATTGCTTTTAATTTTCACTTTTATTCACTTCAAACTTACAGGCCACTAAACTTATTTAGTGATTGTCCTGTCACGGTCGCCAATGTTTAGACTTAGAGTAGATATGTAAATAAAAACAACCCGAGCGCGGTGAAGGTAATTGCACAACTGTGCTTTATTTCAAGAACATTGAAATTATTTTAAATGAATCTGAAAAATGACTCCAGGCGTGAGAACAGAGTCTGGCTGGTGATTTTTTTTTGTTGAACACGAGAAGCGTTAACTGCCAATGTCTCGTCTGGTCACACGCTTGGAATCTTACAGCCAAATGTATATAATAATATGTATGTATAAATGGATCCGTGCGACCTGACAACTATACTGGTCACACGGTTGAAATTAAAAGCTAGGGTATTATAAAATAACACTTAAACACTGCCCATTCACAATCTTAAAATGACTGCTGAAAGTTGTTTTGCAGTTAAATTCTTTAAGTAAGTTAATAGACTTACATAATAAGTCTTTAAGTTCATTTCACTGCAGTACTAACTTAACTGCTTTTTTTACAACTCTAGTATATGGTTAAAATTTCAGCTCTCTAGGACATGCCTAGATCGACATTACTATCGATGCTGATCATAAATATAGTAACTTTTAGGGGTCTACGGACAATATTAAGGTATGTTACAAACTATGCGTCAAAATTAATATACCCTTAGAATAGGGTATAACAAAGAAGGCACACACACACACACTTTCACTCAATCTCTCGATGTTTCAATTTGCGTTTACATGCTGATTTTCAATCCAATCGCAGAAAATTTTGTGAGTGAATCCCTCAATCTTTCAATCTGCGTTTACATGGAATTCAATTCGGATTGAATCTCTCATGTAAACGGGATAATTGTAACGCGCTGAAATTCAAAGGCGTTTCGCCCGACCTTTGCTGTGCGAGTGGCAACGTGAAATTGGTTCACTTAGACTTCGTTCATTGCACATTTGTGCATTGGCTGCTGCCGGTGTGGTTGATGTAAATATTGTTCCTGTTAATGCTGATTCATCTTTTCCTCAAAGAACACTATGTAAAATTATTGACATTTTATCTTATTATTACCAAAATGTTGGTGGGCTCAGAACTAGACTAGATCATATATTTCTTTCTTTTTCCTCTTTAACGTATTGTTACATCCAGGCTAGGATTCGAAAAGATAAAACATAATTCTATTTACTTAAACTTCATTTAATTCTCTTTCAATTTAATTTTCGATTATTATTCTTATAATTCACTTATTCACCAAAATTCACTTTCAGAATTAATCACTTTAAATACACAATCACTTTTCTCTTACTCAATACTTATACTTTTTCTCTATACTGTTCACTACTGTCATCTATCGCATTCTTAATGCGGTTCACAACTAGAATGTCTTGGGTGCTCCTCCGACATCTATTTATACCTCCTAGTGACACCTCTCGAAATTTCCAGATTCGTTGAGTTTAGAAGTTTCGAGAACAACATAACTATGCATGCATGTATCTGGGTGAAACTCCACAAAATATATATAGTCATACTAGTAATAGTTGACTATATATATATTAATTTTTGACTTTCAGTCATAGCCATACAATAGGCTGAACTAACATTTCTTTTGTTATTCTTCAAATCTGAAGGAACATTTGAATTGGAAATAAGTTCACACTCATCCGTGAGTGGTGACAACACATATACCCCTGGTATAAAACTTTTTAAAATCGAGTATGGATTTGATGTGTTTGTGGTAATCCACTGATGATCCCAAACCACCACATCTGGGTGAAACTCCACAAAATATATATAGTCATACTAGTAATAGTTGACTATATATATATTAATTTTTGACTTTCAGTCATAGCCATACAATAGGCTGAACTAATATTTCTTTTGTTATTCTTCAAATCTGAAGGAACAGTTGAATTGGAAATAAGTTCACACTCATCCGTGAGTGGTGACAACACATATACCCCTGGTATAAAACTTTTTAAAATCGAGTATGGATTTGATGTGTTTGTGGTAATCCACTGATGATCCCAAACCACCACATCTGGGTGAAACTCCACAAAATATATATAGTCATACTAGTAATAGTTGACTATATATATATTAATTTTTGACTTTCAGTCATAGCCATACAATAGGCTGAACTAACATTTCTTTTGTTATTCTTCAAATCTGAAGGAACATTTGAATTGGAAATAAGTTCACACTCATCCGTGAGTGGTGACAACACATATACCCCTGGTATAAAACTTTTTAAAATCGAGTATGGATTTGATGTGTTTGTGGTAATCCACTGATGATCCCAAACCACCACATCTGGGTGAAACTCCACAAAATATATATAGTCATACTAGTAATAGTTGACTATATATATATTAATTTTTGACTTTCAGTCATAGCCATACAATAGGCTGAACTAACATTTCTTTTGTTATTCTTCAAATCTGAAGGAACATTTGAATTGGAAATAAGTTCACACTCATCCGTGAGTGGTGACAACACATATACCCCTGGTATAAAACTTTTTAAAATCGAGTATGGATTTGATGTGTTTGTGGTAATCCACTGATGATCCCAAACCACCACATCTGGGTGAAACTCCACAAAATATATATAGTCATACTAGTAATAGTTGACTATATATATATTAATTTTTGACTTTCAGTCATAGCCATACAATAGGCTGAACTAACATTTCTTTTGTTATTCTTCAAATCTGAAGGAACATTTGAATTGGAAATAAGTTCACACTCATCCGTGAGTGGTGACAACACATATACCCCTGGTATAAAACTTTTTAAAATCGAGTATGAATTTGATGTGTTTGTGGTAATCCACTGATGATCCCAAACCACCACATCTGGGTGAAACTCCACAAAATATATATAGTCATACTAGTAATAGTTGACTATATATATATTAATTTTTGACTTTCAGTCATAGCCATACAATAGGCTGAACTAACATTTCTTTTGTTATTCTTCAAATCTGAAGGAACATTTGAATTGGAAATAAGTTCACACTCATCCGTGAGTGGTGACAACACATATACCCCTGGTATAAAACTTTTTGTACTAGTTATTCCACAGCTACTCAAACTACTATTCAAATGCGGCCAAAATCGGTAATATGGCTACTTTCCACTAGATGGCGCTGCAACTTGACTAATTGATGCCCAATGACACAGTTTGAGCAAACATGCAACAATATCCCCCTCTTAAACTTGTTCGTCCCGAACAAGCACGTCAATATTTTCGCCATGATAGCGATGGAGACGATCCACATGGACATCTTTCAGCTTGCCTCTTCCGCGCTTCACTATCTTATAGGGTCCTTCCCAATCCTGCTGTAGTTTAGGTGACATGCCTTTTCGGCGATGAGGGTTGTATAGCCATACCAGATCTCCTTCCTGGAATCCTGTAGTGGTTGCTTTTGTATCGTACCTCGTCTTCATGCGGTCGCTGGATATCCGAATCTTATCTCTAGTTTTCCGATGAATGTTTCTGATGATTTCTCTGAGATCCGCAACATAATCATCTTCATTCGTTGCTTCATCAGTCGGAGATCCAAACATCAATTCACTAGGTAACCTGATGGTTCGACCAAACAGGATTTCGGATGGAGAATGTCCTGTTGTGTTATGAACTGCGCTTCGATAAGCTAATAGGAACATGGGGATCTGCTTGTCCCAGTCCCGCTGGCAGTCGCCAACAACCTTAGAAAGGTGTTCGTTTAAGGTTCTATTGAAGCGTTCCACCATTCCGTCCGATTGTGGATGAGGCGGGGTTGTTCTTGTCTTCTTAATCCCTAGTAGCTGGCATACTCCTTGAAAGATCTTCGACTCGAAGTTGCGACCTTGGTCCGAGTGCTATTCCATTGGTACGCCAAATCTGCTTACCCAGTTGTGGACAATCTGCTCTACCACTGTTTTAGCTTCTTGGTTAGGTATAGCAAATGCTTCAGGCCATTTAGTGAAGTAGTCCATCACTACGAGGATATAGCGGTTTCCACTGTTGGTTTCTGGAAACGGTCCTGCGATGTCAACTGCCATCCTTTCAAAGGGCGCTCCAACGTTCTATTGATGCATCTTGCCTTGCATTTTTACTCTCGGGCCTTTACTGGCTGCGCAAGTGGCGCATTTTCGGCATCAGTTTTCGACATCGTCTCTTGCGTGGATCCAGTAAAAGTGTTCTCGTACTTTTTCGAGTGTGTTATTTACTCCCAAGTGACCTCCGGACACTCCATCATGCAGTTCCCTAAGCACTTCGTTGACTTTCGATCTGGGTACCACAAGTTGCATCACGGCTGATGTTCCATCCGAACTTTCCCATTTTCTTTTCAAAATGCCATCCTGAACATGAAGTGAGTCCCATTGTGCCAAGTATGCCTTCAGTTCCGGACTCTTATTGGATATCTGCTGCCAGTCCGGCTTGCCTTCATGTTCCTTCCAGGCGATAATCGGCTCGATATCCGGATCTTCCTGTTGAGCATTCCGGATCTCCCGTGGACTCCAGCCGCTAATGGGCTCAGCTCTCAACCGTTGGACTGATACTTTATCTTTTTCCTCCTGGCGTACGCAATGTTTACAATCAGCCTTGCAGGCCCGCCGGGAGAGGGCATTTGCGTTGGAGTGAAGAGTTCCCTTTCGGTGCTGTATCTCGTAATCATACATCTGCAGCCGTTCAATCCACCTCGCTTCCAATTTTTCACCGCATCGACCTTCTCTGGGTCAGTCCTTACTCCCTCGGACGAGATGATGTGCCCCAGATATTTCACTTCAGATCTAAAGAGATCACACTTTTTCGGGTTAAGCTTTAATTGTGCACTTCGTAGTCTCTGGAACACTTCCTTCAAGTTATCTCGATGTTCTTCAAACGTTTTTCCAACCACGATGACATCGTCCAAGTAGACCAAACACGTTTTCCATGTTAGCCCGAACAAAACACGCTCCATTAGACGGTCAAAGGTTGCCGGCGCGTTACACAATCCAAATGGCATTACTGTGAATTGCCAGAGCCCGTTTCCTGCTGTGAAAGCTGTTTTCTCGCGGTCTTCCGGATGGATCTGCACTTGCCAGTAGCCACTCCTCAGATCTAGAGTGGAAAACCATCGGGCTCCGGACAGTTTATCCAGCGTATCGTCAATCCTTGGTAGAGGGTAGCTATCCTTTTTGGTGACATTATTCAGTTGGCGATAGTCTACACAGAACCGAGTGCTGCCATCTTTCTTTTTGACTAGGACAATTGAAGATGCCCGTGGGATTTTAGCGCATTCGATTACTCCTTCCTTCTCCATCGTCGACACCATCTCTGTAACCTCCATCTGCTTAGCCAATGGTTATCGTCTGGGAGGCTGATGAATCGGTCTTGCATCTCCAGTGTCTATCCGGTGTTGTACAAGGTGTGTTCGGCCATACTCGCAGTCCCGCGAAGCGAATATATCAGCAAACACGCTGATGAGGTTCCCTGCCATGGCTTGCTGCTCCTGCTTCAGATCGCAGTGATGGAATAAAGTTCTTTTCACCTCAGTCATTCACATTGGTGAACGAGGCATCGCAACACCTACCTGTGATAGTTTCGTGATGGCAGTAACCGGTACACACTTTCCAACCTTGCTTCAATTTGACGCTTTTGTGTTCCGCATTAAGAACTCGTACGGGAACCATATTGTTCTTCGGCTCGACAAGCATTTTTCCAACCACGCAATTTCGGCAGTGGTTGTCTTCTGGCTCAACTAGAAAGAATCGGTGGGCCCCAGGATCACCTTCCAGCTTTGTCCAAATCAGTGTCTCTGAAGAAGGTGGTAGGACCTCGTCCTTACTAATGACTGTCCTCAGGGATGCGGCGTTTTCGTTCCCGTACACCATCGGAATCTCTACGTTTCGATACTTGAGTACTTGCATACCAATGTCCAATACAACATCATGCGCCTTCATGAAATCGATTCCAACGATGCATTCGTCACGTATATCAGCTACTAGGAAAGCATGGGAGAATGCTAATCCTGCCAAATTTATTATTAGTATGACCTCTCCATACACTTTTGCTGTAGCTCCTGTTGCTATTTTCAGACAGTAATTGCTGGTGTTGTGCAGCCAAGACTGACGGACGATGTCCGTCCTTATAATGGAAGCGGTGGCACCGGTGTCGATGGTTGCCACGCACTTATTTTGTCCGATATAGGCTTCCACTGTTAGACTCTGGTTTCCTCGTTTGGTTTGGGAGACTTGAATTGTGGTCCTGGGGTCGTCCATTCCGGAAACCAACTTCTGCCCCGCGAAGCTGGTCCTTACACGTTTCCCCGACTGCTGGTTCTGCGAAGCTATATCTGCAGGATGGTTGTTATCCCTGCCAGATGCTTCTTCTTTGCCCCTCCTAGGCCCGCAATGTGGACAACTACCTCGTCTGGGTGGAGCTCTGCACTGTCTCTGTACTTGCCCTATTTTGTTGCAGTTACAGCAGCGCATTTGACCTCTGTTATCTCTGCTCCGGTCTACGATGTCTGCTCTTTGACATGAGCATTCAACGGCTGTCATTTCCCTTACGCGGTAGAACACATGCGATGCCTGATCAGCAGCTTGCATTGTCAAGGCAAATGCTAGGGCCTCAGCGAGAGTTCTCTTTCCAGCCATTCTTACGGCCATTTGCAGTTGTCTATCTTCAATGGCTTGTATAAACGCCTCCACAGCCATTTCATTGATGAGAACCTCACCAGCATTAGGATATGACAAATGTGCCAGACGTTCGATATCTGCTTGCAGCTGTTGAAGTGTTTCTCCATGCTTCTGGACTCTACTGCGTAGCTGGACCCTGTACACTTGCTGCATATGCTCATCACCGAAGCGCATCTCTATAGCCTTGACCAGGGCGTCGTAGTTGTGTTGCTTCTCTTCTGAGACGGTTTGGAATAACTCCGCAGCTATACCTCTTATTGCGAGCGTTAGCGCAATCGACTTTTCCTCGTTGTCCAGCTGTTCGCCATTGCAGCTGCTTCAAACTGTTTCTTATAAATTGGCCATGGTGTTTGACCTTCGAAAACAGGAGGCTGCATCTCTTTCCTTCTCGGGCAGACCGCAGAATTTTCTAGAGCCTTCTGCTTCTTCACTTTCTCGAGTTCTTTAGCCAAGTTCTCGAATTTTGTATGGATTTCGTCGAATTTGGTTTCAACCTTCTCGAACTTTTGGTCAATTTCTTTCGAGTTTTCCTTCGAGAACATTTTTAAAATCTTCCACAGCGCTCTTTTGGGCGGCAACTATGGAATTCTTTTGTTCTTCCAATTTAGAGTCCATTGATTGCAATTTGGAATCTAGAGAATTCTTCTGGTCATCAAATTTAGAGTCTAGAGAATTTGTCTCTTGTTCTAGAGAATTCTTTTGTTCATGGAACTGAGAGTCCATAGAATTCTTCTGTTCATCGAACTTAGAATCCATAGAGTCGAATTTCTGATCGAACTTGGCCAGAAGTAATTCCATCATAGCAGACATATCAACGCCTGTACTTACTTGTTCACCTGCTACGTCGAACAAAACGGACTTGGCGTTTTCTCCTTCGTTTTCAACAGCTTCCTGCAGTCGAAGCACCAGATCAATTTTTCCTCCAGCTGTGGAGAGATTCCGCTTTTCTAGTTCAGCTTTTAACTGCGGTATACTGAGCTGTAGTAATTTCAATGTGCGGTGCATATTTTTTTTTTTTTAACTAATTCACTTCACTTTAATTTCACACTGAATACGTTTTATCCCACTTCTCACACCGATGTTACATCCAGGCTGGGATTCGAAAAGATAAAACGTAATTCTATTTAATTAAACTTTATTTAATTCTCTTTCAATTTAATTCTTGATTATTATTCTAATAATTCACAAAAATTCACTTTCACAATTAATCACTTTAAATACACAATCACTTTTCTCTTGCTCAATACTTATACTTTTTCTCTATACTTTTCACTACTGTCATCTATCGCATTCTTAATCGCAGTTCACAACTAGAATGTCCTGGGTGCTCCTGCGACATCTATTTATATCTCCTAGTGACACCTCCGAAATTTCCAGATTCGTTGAGTTTCGAGAACAACATAACTATGTATGTACTAGTTATTCCACAGCTACTCAAACTGCTATTCAAATGCTGCCAAAATCGGTAATATGGCTGCTGTCTACTAGATGGCGCTGCAACTTGACTAATTGATGCCCAATGACACAGTTTGAGCAAACATGCAACGTTATGATTTCATAATTTTAACGGAAACTTGGTTATCTGATAATCATTTAACAACTGAATGTTTTCCAAATAATTATACTGTATTTAGAAAAGACAGATGTAATTTAAAGACAGGTAAGGAGAGAGGTGGTGGAGTACTGATTGCGGTCCGTGCCACTCTGGCATATATGCTAGTTGTATTGGAATCAAACTCGACTAGTTCAGATCTGGATTTTGATCAACTCAGTGTTTGTATTAAAACTGGCGTATCTGAATTATTTGTAAGCTATATTCCTTCAAAAAGCAATTTAGATTATTATAATGTTCATTTAAATAATTCAAAATCAATTTTAAAAAATCTTAAATATTCACAGCATATACTATTTACAGGTGATTTTAACCTTAGTGATATTGAATGGAATTTTCACTCCGAACACAAGTGTTTCATTCCCTTTAACGTTTTAACTGAAATAGAATGCGTTTTTATTGATTTTTTTGGTCAACATAATTTTGATTTTTGTTGACAGTGAGTTTCATATTTGTCTCCATAAGTGTAATTTCCCAGTTATTGCAAATTCAATTCATCACAATGCTATTGATGGAAATATTAATTTCTATCATTATTTAAAGAAAGAAACTAATGATAATAATATTTTATATGATTTTCGAAAAGCTAACTATGACGGTTTGGTTGATTATCTTTCGCCTTTTTCCTGGGATAACGTTTTTTGTTCTTCAGAATTAGATAGCCTTTATTTATCTTTGTAATCGTTTTGATGGTGGTAATTGATAGATATGTGCCTAAAAAGCGTTCTAAAAATATTTCTTGTCCTGCCTGGTATAATAAGAGGTTGACCAATCTCAAAAATAGAAAAAACAAGGCATTCAAATTGTATAAATCTGATACAAATAATTCTGAACTGCGTATAAAATATTTAAATCGTCAACGAGAATTTAATCTTCTCAATAAATTCTTATATCGAAATTATCTGCGTATACCAAGCGTTTTTGGAGTTTTATAAGCTCAAGGCGTAAATCAAGTGGATTACCTACTGCTATGAAGTATCAAGATACAATTACTAGTGATGTATCTACAATTTGCAATTTATTCGCTGACTATTTTCAATCGGTTTACTCTTTAGATACTCCGCCTATCCAAAAGTTACCCTATACGAGTAGAGTTGCCAATATAGGTTCTTTAGTCCTAAGTCCATTTGAAATCGAAGAGGTTTCATCTAAATTGGATGTTAATAAAAGTGAAGGGCCTGATGGGATTCCAGCTATTTTGATAAGGAATTCTGGTATTGCTATATCTCAACCACTTTCATGGATTTTTAGTCTCTCACTAGCTGAAGGAAAATTCTTGGATTGCTGGAAGGTTTCTTTTTTATCGCCAATTTTTAAATCGGGCTCAAAACAGGATATAACCAATTATAGACCCATTTGTAAAATTTCCTGTATTCCAAAAGTTTTTGAAAAACTAGTTTGCAATAGGTTAACTCTGTTATTTCAGAATCATATTGTTGCATGTTTGCTCAAACTGTGTCATTCAAATCAATTAATTAACTTGTAGCGCCATCTAGTAGAAAGTAGCCATATTACAGATTTTGGCAGCATTTGAATAGCAGTTTGAGTAGCTGTGGAATAACTAGTACATACATAATTATATTGTTCTCGAACCTTCTAAACGAACCTACTCAACGAATCTGGAAATTTCGAAAGGTGTCACTAAGAGATATAAATAGATGTCGCAGGAGCACCGAAGACATTCGAGTTGTGAACCGCGATAAAGAACTGCGATAGATGACAGTAGTGAAAAGTAGAGAGAAAAAGTATAAGTATTGAGTAAGAGAAAAGTGGCTGTGTGATTAAATGTGAAAGTGAATTGTTGAATTAAATAAGGGAATTATTGAAAAATAATCAAGAATTACTGTTGAGGAACCGTAAAGTAGATTTCTCAAGTAAAACTCTACGAGTATATAAAATGTTAATTTTCGATTTGCATTCTCTCATAATAGAACAATATTGAACTGTACTTTATCAGTATTTGCTTATTACATTATGTACTCTTTCACTTTCATTATTCCGTTAAACTATACTTTCTTATATGATCACATATCATTTTGTTAGTTAGTAAGAGCAAAGCCATCGAGCAGTAAAGAATAAAACTTAATCTACAGGCGTTTGATTTTTTTCTTTTTACTGCGAGTTTTTCGTTCGTTTGATCTTCATCAAAGTGGTCCTTCTCAGTCGGATTTATAAAATATTAAAAATAAAAAAAGAATCGCCCAATATGTCCAATTCATGCGTGAGTACTTGCGGCTAGGACACATGAGAGAACTGGACGCTGCCGAAATCAGTTGCTCTTTAGGCAACGCATTCTATCTTCCACATCACCCTGTCGTCGGTACAAAACTCAGGGTGGTATTCGACGGTTCATTTCAAGATTCTTCGGGAAAATCTTTGAACGAGCAGTTACATATTGGTCCTAGCATACAAAGAAACCTCATAGCCGTTAGCCTTCGATTTCGCTTACATCGCTTTGTATTTTCTGCCGACATTGTTAAGATGTTCCGTCAGATCTGGGTAGCGGAACATCATCATCGATACCAACGGATTCTGTGGAGGGAGAACTCAACGGATGATATTCAACATTTCGAACTATGTACGGTAACATATGGCACTTCATGCGCTTCCTTCGTATCGATTCTGCAACAATTAGCTATGGATTTTGAACAGAAATTTCCACTAGCATCGACAATTATGCTGAACGATTTTTATGTGGACAACGTCCTTACTGGAGCAGACTCCGTACCCGACCTCATCAAAAAGAGAGATGAATTAGTTCAGCTTCTCTCCTTGGGCGGTTTTGAGCTGAGTAAGTGGATTTCAAACTCTCCAGCATTGGTGGAATCGCTGAGATGTGATGAAGTCAATATGACATCGTTATTCGAAGGTGGTGATAGACCCGTTGCGAAGGTATTAGGAATATTTTGGAACCCGTATGAAGATATTGTATTATTTAAAGTCAACTTAAGCGAAATTAACAGGGCTACTAAGAGACAGCTTCTCTCTGATGTGGCAAGGATTTTTGACCCGCTTGGTCTGCTGGCGCCCGTTGTCATATATTTTAAAATTATGTTTCAACACCTTTGGCTTCAAAATTTTGGATGGGACGATGAATTACCTAACCAGTTTGCAGAGACATGGCTAAAGTATCGAAATGATATTCATGCCTTAAATGAGCTCAATATTCCTCGGTATATTCCCAGCCTGCCCGCCTCTTTGGAGCTCCATGGATTCTCCGATGCGTCGCTGAAGGCATACTCAGCTGTGGTTTACTGTTGGCATCGAGAAGAAGATGGAAGCTATAGTGTAACATTATTGTCAGCTAAGACACGCGTTGCACCACTTAAACAAATTTCGCTTCCTCGCTTAGAGCTATGTGGGGCGTTGGTATTAGCTCGATTGATGAGCTCAATCAAATCGGCTCTGCAAGTTGCAGATATTCAACTCCACGCGTGGTGTGACTCAAATATAGTTTTAGCCTGGCTGTCATCTCCACCTTCGCAACTCAAAACCTTCGTTGGAAATAGGACAGCTGAAATTATTGACATCCTGCCGCGACATATTTGGAGGCATGTACCGTCGAAGGAAAACCCCGCGGATTGCGCTTCACGAGGTATGCTCGCTTCGCATCTACTTAAGTTTCATCTTTGGTGGAACGGGCCATCATGGTTAGGTCAGGATTTTCGTTTGGGCGATGAAAATATGGACTTTTCCAATACACTGCAATCACCCGAGTTGTTATCGGAGACACGAATTCAATCCTTTCCTGCTAGAAATTTTCCTAACGTTTATGAAGAACATTTTATGCATCGAATAATAAAGCAGGTTTCCAGCTGGAGGAAATTAGTCCGTGTTGTTGCTTACATAAAAAGATTTCTTAGAAACTGCAAACTTGGGGAAGATAAGCAAGTTTCTCTCGCACTTTCGTTTGTCGAACTGGAAGAAGCTCGGAACATTTGCTTATGCTTTGCACAAGCCATCTTGTGGTCCAGCGGAGAGACCTTAGAAGCAACACTGAGTCAACACCCGACAATAAAATCACTTTCGCCCTTTGTGGATAACTCTGGATTGCTGCGAGTGGGAGGGAGAATTAAACATGCACATATCGAATTTGGCACACGACATCCAATTATTCTGCCAAAACAAAGCCCTATCACAAAACTGATTATTTTGGATGAGCACATTCGAAATCTGCATCCAGGAGTAGATGCCCTATTTGTGATCCTGCGACAGACTTATTGGATTTTGGGGTGCCGGAATCTTGTGCGAAAAATCACGCATGACTGCCTGAAATGTTTTCGACAACGAGAACACACTAGTCAACAGTATATGGCTAGTCTCCCATCATCAAGGGTCACTCAAGCCTATCCCTTCGAAAATACAGGATGCGACTTCGCAGGACCTATCACCTTAAAATTGTATTCGGGACGTAATCCTCGCAAAACCAAAGGATATATTTGTCTTTTTGTGTGCCTCACTACCAATGCACTGCACCTGGAGTTGGCATCAGATCTCTCAACAGATGGATTCCTAGCGGCATTTCGTCGATTTATTTCCAGGCGCGGTAAATGCTCGAACGTATTTAGCGATAACGGAACAAATTTCAAGGGAGCAGCGCGCGCAATCACTGACATGCATAAACTATTCATTTCGCAGCATCACAATGAAACAGTCAGTCAATCACTTGCAAGTGATGGGATCCGTTGGCATTTTATACCCTCTTTCGCTCCTCACTTCGGGGGAATATGGGAGTCCGGGGTCTGGTCGGTGAAGCTACATTTAAGACGCGTTATCGGCTCATCCATTCTTACAATTGAACAAATGGATACGCTCCTGGCGCAAATCGAGGCAGTTATCAATTCTCGACCTTTATGTGCTTCGTCTGACAGCGATCTAGATTACTTAACTCCTTCTCATTTTCTCATAGGTCGCCCTTATACGACTCTTCCCGAGCGAAATTTGCTTGATGTCCCGATCAACCGCTTGACTTACTGGGAAACAACGCAAAATATGTTACAAGGCTTCTGGAAAAGATGGCACCAAGAATACCTAACCTCCCTCCAACAGCGCCCAAAATGGATCCAACCCAAACGAAACTACCAGGTCGGGGACGTTGTGGTCATCAAAAGTGATAACGTGCCACCAGCCAAATGGCATCTAGGGAGGATAACCCAAGTTCATCCAGGAGACGATACACTGGTCAGAGTAGTGACGCTGCGGGCATCGAATCAGGGGCGTCTTTAGAATTTTGGGGGCCACAAGGAGTATAATATTTTTTTTAATTTTTTAGGTAAAAAAAAAATCATTTCAAAATGAATTTGGTTTTCAAAAATATTTTTACTTTTTATAAAGAACTAAAAAAAACATAAAACAGAAATTTTTTTTATAATTTTATAATTTTTTTAATTACCTTTAATAGTTGAATATTTTTTTTTTTGTTTATTTTTGATAATTTTTTATAGTTTTTTTGGTTGATTTCTAATGTTTTTATATTTTTTTTGTTAAGATTTTTTGTAAGTTTATTTCTTTTTTTTGTTTTGGTTTTCTTTTTAGATAGGTATGTAAGTTTATACAATAAAATATTGAAGGCATACTTTTCTGACTTTGTCAGTAGCAAAATCATGAATTAAGTCATCAAATTCAATTTCCTGCAGTAATTCATTTTCAATTGATAAAATTGACAAGCTGTTTAGTCTTTCTTGTAGCATTGTGCTTCGAAGTTCATTTTTTATTCGGTTTAATTTCGAAAATGAACGCTCTCCACTGCAGTTTGAAACCATCATAGATACAAAAATTCTGCAGGCAGTTTCTACATTTGGAAATGTGTTCTCAATTTCATCCACTGTAATTAGACTGTACAATTTTGGAATTGTAATAAGATCTTCATTTACTTCTTTATTGAATTCTTTTAAATACTGTACGAGGTGCAGGCATTCTACCTCAAGTTCTTCTGCATTAACGTCTCTATGGTATTTTTTTGAAAATTGTTCGCAAGAATTTTGCAACTCCACTGAAGTCAAATGTTGCAATCGACAAAAAAAGCCAAACAATGCATTAATTTCTTGGTACCAGTTGGATCGTATTTTTAATTGCAAAATAATAGTGTCAATAATTGGGAAAAAAGTTGATATTTTAAATTTTTCTTTCCCAATTAGCTGGACGGATGGTGCAGGACCATCAAAATATGTGGCACGGGAACTTCGTACTATTTTTCGTTGCATTAAGTCTTTATAATTAGCATCCAGATTCTGAATTTTGGCAGACGCTTCAAATTTATCAAAATTCTCCCTTAGATCATTTATGAAAGAACATAGTGAACAAAGCAAATTGGCAGCAACGTCAATCGTTATTGTTTCTTTTTGAAGGCTCTTGCTGGTTTTATGAATTCTTTCTAATATTGTGCCCCAAAATTCTGTTAAAATGAGAAATTCTAGTTTTGACATTTTCTTAGACAGGCTTAGCGCTTCGCTTTTTGTTTCTGGAGCTTGCTCTAGATCTTTAGAGATAGATGTCAGGGCTTCAGTAATTTGTTTGTAACCACGATAGAGCGCGTTAACTGCATCAGCTCGTGCAGACCATCTTGTTTGAGAAAGACTTTTAAGAACTCTATGTGAACCTAAACATTCATTCAATTTATTCCAGCGATGGGTAGAAGCAGAAAAAAAATTGTATATTTTTTGAACCACTTGAAAGAAACTTGTTGCCTCCTGCACACAACCAGCTGCATGAAGGCCTACTTAGTTAAGAGAATGTGCTGCACATGGTACAAAGGTAGCAAATTCGCATTTCTCCTTTAATCTTGCTTGCAAACCAGAATATTTTCCCGACATATTTGACGCATTATCATAGCTTTGTCCTCTACAATCCTCTATTGGAATATCATGATTTTCCAAAAATGTCAAGATTGTATCAGCCAAATATTCAGATTTATGCTCTTGAATAGGTATGAATTTTAAGAACCTTTCGATGGGAACACAATTTTTAACATACCGAATTACAAAAGTCAACTGGTCGATATGAGAAAGGTCGGGTGTACTATCAACGCTTATGGAAAAATATTTTGCCGATCTAATTTCACCTAAAATTTTCATTAGGACTTGTTTTCCCATTATACGAGGGCGGGTCAATAAGTCCGTGACTTTTGGAATAAAACACAGATTTTTTGATAAAAAAATAATTTTATTTTTCAACGTAGTCTCCCTTGAGCTCTATAAACTTTGTCCAACGCTTCTCCAATTTTTTTATCCCTTCCAAAAAAAATGATTTGTCGAGGTCCTCAAAATAGGCCTTTATTTGCGAGATGACTTCATCATTGGAGTCAAATCTTTTTCCACCAAGCCATTTCTTCAGGTTTGGGAATAAGAAGTAGTCGCTCGGAGCCAAATCTGGAGAATAGGGTGGATGAGGGAGCAATTCATAGCCCAATTCATGGATTTTTGCCATGGCAACTGCACATGTGTGCACCCTTGCATTGTCTTGGTGGAAAAGAACTTTTTTCTTGGCCAAATGAGGTCGGTTTTTTTTCAAATCGTCATTGAATCGGTCCAATAAGTTGGCATAATATTCCCCATTGATTGTTCTTCCCTTTTGAAGGTAGTCAATGTGGATTATCCCGCGTGCATCCCAAAAAACAGTCGCCATAACTTTATTGGCTGACAAACCCACCTTGGCCTTCTTTGGCGCCGATTCACCCTTAGAAACCCACTGTTTTGACTGTTGTTTGGTCTCTGGTGTGTTGTGATGGATCCATGTTTCGTCCACGGTTACAAAACGGCGCAAAAACTCCTCCATATTGCGATTAAACAACGCCAAACCTTCCTGTGAAGTTGTTACACGATTGCGTTTGTGGTCGACTGTGAGCAAACGCGGCACCCATCTTGCGGAAAGCTTTCTCATGCCCAAGTGATCATTCAAAATTGAAACCACTGAGCCATGCGAGATCCCTACGGCTTCCACAATCTCTCGCACTTTCAATCTTCGGTCGGCCAACACCATATCGTGAATTTTTTCGATTGTTTCGGGTGTAGAGACCTCAACTGGGCGTCCAGGACGTTCGGCATCTTCAGTGCTTGTACGGCCACAACGAAATTCAGTAAACCACTTTTTTACCATTGAAATCGATGGTGCAGAGTCCCCATAGTATTTTTCAAGCTTAGCCTTGGTCTCGGTAATGGTTTTTTTTTGCAAGAAATAATGCTTAATAAGCACACGAAATTCACTTTTTTCCATTTTCTCCTCAAATTAGCGAGTAGTCTGATAAAAATAGCTGTCAAACACAAACTAACTGACGCAGCAAGTTTAAATTTTGACAGGAGTCAACTGACAGATGCCTGTTGACAGGAGCAGTGTTGCCGTTTCAGTAAAGAGGTCAGCAATTCAAAAAGTCACGGACTTATTGACCCGCCCTCGTATCAATGAACTCGTTGCAAATATTTGCTGATAAATAGGAAGTGTATCCCTTTCCTGAGTTTCCACATTTTTTTAAATGATCTGCGAGGAATGAATCAAATTCACCTAGAAGTTCCAGGCATCCCAAATAATTTCCATTGTTGGGTGACCCAATGGTTTCGTTCTTACCACGAAATGGAAGCCCTCTTGATGCCAAAAATTTAATAACTGCAACAATTCTTTTGAGAACATTTTTCCAGTAGTCTACTTCTATTTTGTTTTGATTTAATAAATCTGTATCTACCCTACCAGTGTTTTTACTCCGTTGGAGATAAGTCATCATAGCTTGTCTATGTGATGAACTATTTTCGTGCTCCAAAATGATGTGATTTATGTGTTTCCAATCGTTACACCCATGGGGGGAACAAAAGGCTGTATTTGAAATGTTGAATAAACAACATGCAAAACAATATAAAGATTTTTTGAAAGGCGAATATAAAAGCCACTTTCTTTCAACATCTTCATTATTCCCTAATTTACGATAAAAGAGTGTTTTATTGAAATTCCTTGTTTTTGATTTACCATCTGATTCGATGTATACTCTTGATGATTTTGAGAAATCAGAATCATTATTTTGAAAATAAGTCGGACACTTACGGATCCAAAATTCACGTATCTTTTCGGTAATTTTTTCTTGAAAGTAATCACCAGGGTCAGTTGAATTTCTTTCTATTGCTGAAATTTTTTGATTTTCGGCATGAGAACTTTTCGATAAAGTTAAAGTTTCTTGAATGTTGTCATTATCAAACTCACAACTTGAATTAATTTTATCAGTTGTCAGTGAATTAAAAGTGTCAATATTTTTTTCAGGTATTAAAGTATTAACTTGACTTACAGATGGTTCCGATGTAAAGTATGTTGTTAATTTAGGTAAATTTTGAATAAATTGCTTTTTATGTTCTGCTTTTTTCCTTTTTTCGGTACCACTAGGATATGATCTTTTCGACATAATTATTTTTTTATTGAATTTTATGACAATAAAAACAAACACAATCACAATACAGGACTAACACTGATTGAATTTAAAAAATACTGAAAATATTATTGTTTGACTTCTTGGTTTTAAAATAATTTCAATAAAAACGAGAACGGACATGTAAAACCTACGTATCTATAGCTTCAGTATCTCAGAAACATTGAGAAATACAAATTCATGAAATAAGTCGGAGAGCAGCTTGTTATTTTCTTGTAGTATACTTACATACATATTTTTTTTTTCTTTGAATAAACTGATTTCTTCAAGTAGAAAGCGGAAACCTACCTCAATCTGCAATATACATTTTGGTTCATAAGCGCAGCCGCAGTGGTTGCTATGAAAGCCACCTCAAGTTCTCAAGCAAACACCGAAGTTTGCAGAAGCAAATCTGCTGATGAGCACTGCGCTACTGCGCCTGCGCCAGAGCCAGTGCGCTGCGCAATACATACGTACGGTGCGGTGGTACGATTCATCCGCTCAGAGCGAAAAGAATAAGAAAGCGTGTATTGAACAGAGAGGTGTCAAGCGCAGTGAATAGTACAAGAAAAAAGAGGCAAGAAAACAAATTTGTTCTATCCGACGAGAAATTTTATAAGACGACATATTTAGGTTTCGGGGATCGGGGTACCTTGTTGTTGCTATAGTTTTGTGTTGGTTTATGGAGTGAGTTGAAAAGCCAACATGTGTGTAGAACTGTAGAGTAGAACGAAAGCAGAGTTGTTAAAATAATGTTGACAGCGTGTGCAGGTGATGAAATTAGATTCATATTGCCAGAAGTTTAAGATGTTGAGGAAAAGAATTTAAAAAGATAAGACGGTTATAAAATCGACTTATATGGACCCTTCGCCAATTGTAGGTACTCACATTGAATTTTGTTATTGGAACGGAGAGTACAATGAAACTTGTTTTTCTGTCATTGTCTATTAACCTTATTTCGTTTTGTTATATAATTCTTGTATAGATTCATTCATTTTGAGTTGGTGGAACTGGGGGCCAAATAATTGCGGGGCCCTGGGTCCTGGCCCACCGGGCCCATGCCTAAAGACGCCACTGCATCGAATGGCACCTTCAAGCGCCCTATCAGCAAAATTGCGCTACTACCTACATCCTGAAACACTGTTCCAGGGGAGGCGGGATGTTGAGGAACCGTAAAGTAGGTTTCTCAAGTAAAACTCTACGAGTATATAAAATGTTAATTTTCGATTTGCATTCTCTCATAATAGAACAATATTGAACTGTACTTTATCAGTATTTGCTTATTACATTATGTACTCTTTCACTTTCATTATTCCGTTAAACTATACTTTGTTATATGATCACATATCATTTTGTTAGTTAGTAAGAGCCAAGCCATCGAGCAGTAATGAATAAAACTTAATCTACAGGCGTTTGATTTTTTTCTTTTTACTGCGAGTTTTTCGTTCGTTTGATCTTCATCAATTACATTGAAAGAGAACTAATAAAGATTAATTAAATAGAATTACGTTTTATCTTTTCGAATCCTAGCCTGGATGTAACATTGGTGTCAGAAGTGGGATAAAACGTATTCAGTGTGAAATTAAAGTGAAGTAAATTAGTTCAAAAAAAAAAAAAAAAAAAACTACTACAGCTCAGTATACCGCAGTTAAAAGCTGAACTAGAAAAGGAATCTCTCCACAGCTGGAGGAAAAAGTGATCTGGTGCTTCGACTGCAGGAAGCTGTTGAAAACGAAGGAGAAAATCCCAAGTAGGTTTTGTTCGACGTAGCAGAAGAACAAGTAAGTACAGGCGTTGATATGACTGCTATGATGGAATTACTTCTAGCCAAGTTCGATCAGAAATTCGACTCTATGGAATCTCAGTTCAATGAACAAAAGAATTCTCTAGAACAACAGACAAATTATCTAGATTCCAAATTAGAACCAATGGACTTTAAATTTGATGAACAGAAGAATTCTCTAGATTCCAAATGGAAAAGAATTCCATAGTTGCCGCCCAAAAGAGCGCTGTGGAAGATTTTAAAAATGTTCTCGAAGGAAAACTCGAAAGAAATTGACCACAAGTTCGAGAAGGTTGAAACCAAATTCGACGAAATCCATCAGACGTTTTGCAAGCATAAAACAAACTTCGAGAACTTGGCTAAAGAGCTCGAGAAAGTGAAGAAGCAGAAGGCTCGAGAAAATTCTGCTTACTGCCCGAGAAGGAAAGAGATGCAGCCTCCTGTTTTCGATGGTCAAACACCATGGCCAATTTATAAGAAACAGTTTGAAGCAGCAGCAATGGCGAACAGATGGGACAACGAGGAAAAGTCGATTGCGCTAACGCTCGCACTAAGAGGTACAGCTGTGGAGTTACTCCAAACTGTCTCAGAAGAGAAGCAACACAACTACGACGCCCTGGTCAAGGCTATAGAAATGCGCTTCGGTGATGAGCATTTGCAGCAAGTGTACAGGGTCCAGCTACGCAGTAGAGTCCAGAAGCGGGGAGAAACACTTCAACAGCTGCAAGCAGATATCGAACGTCTGGCACATTTGTCATATCCTAATGCTGGTGAGGTTCTCATCAATGAAATGGCTGTGGAGGCGTTTATACAAGCCATTGAAGATAGACAACTGCAAATGGCCCTAAGAATGGCTGGAAAGAGAACTCTCGCTGAGGACCTAGCATTTGCCTTGACAATGCAAGCTGCTGATCAGGCATCGCATGTGTTCCACCGCGTAAGGGAAATGACAGCCGTTGAATGCTCATGTCAAAGAACAGACATCGTAGACCGGAACAGAGACAACAGAGGTCGAATGCGCTGCTGGAACTGCAACAAAATACAGACACAGTGCAGAGCTCCACCCAGACAAGGCAGTTGTCCACATTGCGGGCCTAGGAGGCGCAACGAAGAAGCATCTGGCAGATATAGCTTCGCAGAACCAGCAGGCGGGAAACGGGGCAGAAGTGGGTTTCCTGAATCGATGACTCCAGGACCACAATTCAAGTCTCCCAAACCAAACGAGGAAACCAGAGTTTAACAGTGGAAGCCTATATCGGTCAAAATAAGTGCGTGGCAGCCATCGACACCGGTGCCACCGCTTCCATTACAAGGAGGGACATCGTCCGTCAGTCTTGGTTGCACAATACCAGCAGTTACTGTCTGAAAACAGCAACAGGAGCGACAGCGAAAGTGTACTGAGATATCATGCTAACAATAAATTTGGCAGGATTATCATTCTCCCACGCTTTCTTAGTAGCCGATATATGTGACGAATGCATCATTGGAATCGATTTCATGAAGGCGCATGATGTCGTGTTGGACTTTGGTATGCAAGTACTCAAGTATCGAAACGTAGAGATTCCGATGGTGTACGGGAAAGAGAACGCCGCATCCCTGAGGACAGTCATTAGTGAGGACGAGGTCCTACCACCTTCTTCAGAGACACTGATTCGGACAAAGCTGGAAGGTGATCGTATGAGCCACCGATTCTCTCTAGTCGAGCCAAAAGACAACCACTACCGAAACTGCGTTGTTGGAAAAGTGTTTGTCGAGCCGAAGAACAATATTGTTCCCGTACGAGTTCTTAATGCGGAACACAAAAGCGTCAAATTGAAGCAAGGGGAGGTGGTTGGAAAGTGTGTACCGGGAACTGAAATCCACCGAAATATTCATCCGATATCCAGCGACCGCATGAAGACGAGCTACGATACCAAAGCATTCACCACAGGATTCCGGAAAGAAGATCTGGTATGGCTATACAACCCTCATCGCCGAAAAGGCATGCCACCTTAACTACAGCGGGATTGGGAAGGACCCTATAAGATAGTGAAGTGCATAAACGATGTTGTCTACCGAATCCAGCGAGGAAGAGGCAAGCTGAAAGTTGTCCATGTGGATCGCCTCCATCGCTACCATGGTGAAAATGTTCACGTGCTTGTTAGGGACGAACAAGTTTAAGAGGGGGATATTGTTGCATGTTTGCTTAAACTGTGTCATTCAAATCAATTAGTTAACTTGTAGCGCCATCTAGTAGAAAGTAGCCATATTACAGATGTTGGCAGCATTTGAGTAGCAGTTTGAGTAGCTGTGGAATAACTAGTACATACATAATTATGTTGTTCTCGAACCTTCTAAACGAACCTACTCAAGGAATCTGGAAATTTCGAAAGGTGTCACTAAGAGATATAAATAGATGTCGCAGGAGCACCGAAGACATTCGAGTTGTGAACCGCGATAAAGAAGTGCGATAGATGACAGTAGTGAAAAGTAGAGAGAAAAAGTATAAGTATTGAGTAAGAGAAGTGACTGTGTATTTAAAGTGATCAATTGTGAAAGTGAATTGATGAATTAAATAAGGGAATTATTGAATAATAATCAAGAATTACATTGAAAGGGAACTAATAAAGATTAATTAAATAGAATTACGTTTTATCTTTTCGAATCCTAGCCTGGATGTAACAATATGTTAGTTTCTCAACATGGGTTTGTAGCAGGAAAATCAACGGCAACAAACTTAGCATTAATAAGCAATAATATCATTACAAATATGGAAAAAGGCTTCCAAACCGATGTTATCTTTACAGATTTTGCTAAGGCATTTGACAGAGTGAACCATCAAATTTTACTTAATAAACTAAATTCTCTAGGTATCCACTCTTCCTTTGTAAAACGGCTTGAATCATATTTGGATGGTAGAGTTTAAATAGTAAAAGTTAATTGCTCGCTCTCAAAATATATTTCGGTCCCATCTGGTGTTCCACAAGGAAGCCATTTGGGTCCATTATTATTCTTGCTATTTGTAAACGATATACCTGATATTTTTAAAAATTCAAACTGCCTCCTTTTTTTTATATAATTTGCTTACGCTAAAGGGATTTTTTTTTCTGTTGTAACAGTACCCTTATAATGCTAAGAACACAGTGTAAGCTACTTGATATTAGAAAGAATAGAGAGATAGGAAAGAAGTGTTTGGGTGCAGTTGTAGGGTTTTCCTCCACGGGTGGTGTCTATGTTACTTATTGAGATTACGATTTCATGTATTCGTTATAAAGTAATGGACTTGGCCGCGGGATTCGAACGCACGACCTTCCATTCCGTAAGCGAATACACTACTACTGCACCATTGCCACCATTGCTGACGACCTTAAACTTTACCGTATGATCTCTTGTCATATTATCAACCATACTTATTTAGAGCATGTAACAAGAAAGAAAGACCTAGGAGTAATCTTAGATACTAATCTTTCCTTTTTACCACATTACGATCTTATTATAAACAAAGCTAATCAAATGCTTGGTTTCTTGAAAGGAATACAAAAGAATTCTCAGATTCATATACTTTAAAATCTCTGTACAATTCTCTGGTAAGGTCAGTTACGGTCTAATACTGTAGCGTTGTTTGGAATCCTTATTATAAAAACTCAATAGCTAGATAGAATTGAAAAAGTTCAGAAACATTTCACAAATATGCATTTAACAAGCTTAATTGGATGATTTGAAGGCCTTCTTATTATAGCAGATGTTTATTGCTTGGTATGTAATCTCTTTATGATCGTCGCGTTTATTTTTCTGTTAATTTTATAAGAGACATCGTAACATGTCATATCATTTGTCCTCCTTTACTAACGCTATGTAACTGTGTAAATGCACCCTCTAGAACTACACGCTACCGGTTTCATATATATGAGCAGTTACATCGTACAAACTATGGCCGTAATGAACCCATTACGCGTTGCATTAGAGAAGTGAATCTAATTTGCAATAGGATTGATTTTAATCTTGATGTTTCGAGAGATGCATTTAAAAAACATGTGTTAAATAATATTCAAATTGTAACTTCCTAAAAAATATAAAAACTTAATCTTTCTTTCATTAATTCGTGTTAATTGTAAAATTATAAATGAAATCTTAGTTATAGTTTTTTTTTTTTTTTTATAATTTGCTTACGCTAAAGGAATTTTTTTTTCTGTTGTTACAGTACCCTTATAATGCTAAGAACACAGTGTAAGCTACTTGGTATTAGAAAGAATAGAGAGATAGGAAAGAAGTGTTTGGGTGCAGTTGTAGGGTTTTTCTCCACGGGTGGTGTCTAAGTTACTTAGGGAGATTACGATTTCATGTATTCGTTATAAAGTAATGGACTTGGCCGGGATTCGAACGCACGACCTTCCATTCCGTAAGCGAATACACTACTACTGCTCCATTGCCACCCGCTAATAATAGTAATAATGTTAATTATAGTAATATTTATTTATTTATATTGTAGGTATATTTCCCCCCAACAACTGTATAATCGTTTGTATTCAGTATCTAGTCTACAAATTTTGGTATCTGATTGATGAAATAAACTAAACTAAAATTGCCTAGATGTGATTTCCCCTTAGTCGCCTTTTACGTGCCTATTCCTCTCTCAAAATAATCTGTCGTTGAATATTATGTGAAACAATAAAAGTGAAGTAAACACCCGTTGAATTTTATTAATTCTGTCCAAATGTAAGTGATTAGCCAATATGACAATTCTGTAGCAATTCGCTTTTACTTTGTATCTGCTTTTCTGTAAAATGTATAAATGAACATTTTTAAAGCTATTCCAGACATTTATAAGAGAGAGAGAGAGAGAGAGCATTATAGAGGACTGATTCCCAAGTGCGAAAAGTTTAAATATCTGGGGTCTATAATAATAGCGAAGTGTAACGTTGGCTAGTCTTGTGGTCAACGTACCGTTTAGTGAGGATCTTCTAGGTTCTTTGATAGTAAACAGACTTGGACCGGCGAGTAGCCTTATGATCCTTGTACCCAAAAGCAAGCAGCTTTCTAGGGCGTCTGAGTTACCTTGGTAAACCTAGGGTCTTTCCAGCGTATTGCTAAATTAAAAGACTAGAGGTTTGTGTGGTGACTCCCAGAATTGAAGTGAAGTATTTTCATTTTATTAATGTCTTTTGTACTGTTTTTACATATTGAGAACCGTACTTCGATCGTTCATAACATTCCATCGAAGTTCCCATGATATGCATTTCTGCACTATCAGCATATTCAGCATACGCAACAATTCAATTCTTTTAGGCTGTTCTGCTTACGTTGAATAATCTACGGTCGAACACCATAGCCAATAGATATATTTTACCCACATGCACTGAAGGCGTCGTGTGAGTATTTTTTATATATCTTATTTCATGCCGTCTGGCTCTTGCTCTGAGTGTGCCGACGGAAATATGATATATATTTTGTTCGCATGCACTGAAGGTGCCGTGCAAGTATTCTTGTGTGTCTGGCGCTTTCACTGAATGTGCCAACGTAAGCATGAGATAAGAATGAATTGTGAGCTATGGGAACTCGAGTTTGGAATGACGTAGGTAGGTATCAAAATTCTGTGATCAAAAATGTTTTTGTGGTCACATGGATAGGAAAACAAATAATGGAACAAACTTGGACTTCGACTTGGCAGCACTATGATGACTGACATTTGACATTTCAGCTGTTTTCTCCAGTCAAACTAGAGTACTATATTGAACCTAAAGATTAAATTCCAAAATACTGGTCAGATTAAAATATCTAATTATACCACCGTGTAGGGCAGGAAAATTGCAACGTAAGAGTATTAAAAATATTTCGATAGGACGAGTGGTTCGGAAATGGTACGGGATTCAATACATGACTCTTTGTATTTCCAGTCAAACAAGTGAGCATTGAACCTGGATATAAAATTCCAAAATGTAGGGTAAAAATTGCAACATAAAAAACAAAGGTGATCTCGATACGACAAGTGGTTCGGAAAGACACGGATTCAATACACGATGTTTTTTATTTCCCGACAAACAAATGTTCACTGAACTTGGAAGTTAAATTCCAAAATACTGCTGGGATTTAAAATATAAGTGAAGAAAATCAATATATAAAAAAAATCAAATAAATAAATACAATGCACTTTTCGAAATTTGAAACCAAATGAATCATTGTTTTTGACATTTCTACTTCACTATCGAATTAGGGTTGATATCTTTAACTTGCTCGAAGGGGAAATTTTCAGTGAACAGCTGACAATCACGTGATATATTCATCCAATCACAAAGGCTTTAATAGTAGTGACTAGTAGTCGATTTGCAAATTGAACGCGCCCAATAATAAAACCTCGCACACAGATAAAATGGTGGGGTATGTGTGAAATGTCAAGTGAGAAATGTCAAAGAGTTGACATTCGACGACACAAGTTATCGAAATACGTAGAAACCGGCGATCGGAAGCACTGATTTATATCCGCTTAAGGACTTAGCGGCGATACTTATCCCCGCTAAAGATAGCGTATATCGGCTAAGTTTTTGTTGTATTTTACATGCAAATGGGAATAAGCGTACATACTCTTGAATTAAAAACAAATCTATTATATAGCATCGAAATTGTTGCAAATGTATGGTAATCATTAATACTGATTCATTTGACTTATGTTATTATCAATTCTTTGTTAATTATTTTTATCTTGTTTGAAAAGTATTTTGTTCGTACAATTTGTTGCCCTCGAACGAACATAAAACCAAATGCCAGGAAAATGCGTTTATGAACAGGAAATTGCGCATTTTACTATTCCAAGACAATAAATTCAAGTTTTTGGTACGACAAAATATGTTTAGTTAAAAAATGTTTAAAATTCAACGATGTAGCTTGAGTGATAAGATGTTTAAACAAATAAATATGGAATACTCTTGGAACTTTGGCTACAATAACATTGATAATAATATTTAATTAAACATAACTTTAAAATAGCTAAGTTGATTGATGCGTTTAAAACAATCACGCTTTGGAGCATCGTGTTGAAAGACAAATATAGTTGAACCATAGGAAACAAAGGCAAAACATATTTTAATAAATTTATATAGAATTTTTAGATTTTGTCAACATAACGACGACAATAATTCAATGGAAAATAACTTCAAAACAACTTGTGTTGGAACACAATCACACTGGACCGTCGCGTTGAAAGTAGTCTTTCAAAGGCGCATCAAGTTGCACCATAGGAAATCAGTGGTACCTATCACAAAGGTGCGCTCTGCTTCAACTGCAACATGGCATTCGTACAACCAGAACGTAATGTTTTGTAACGTTGCTGTAAAGCGTCGTGTGTCAACACAAAGGTAGAGAATAGTATTGGCTGTCAAACTATTTCATGGATTGGGACTTGTGTCTTTTGTAATATTTGAATTTTCGGTTTGAGTTAAAGATCAAAAGGCATGCAACTCACGTGCCAAATCGGCATGACAAAAGTATTATAGTTAAATATGTCATTGGTATTTTGTAGTTTCCATGCGTCATGTGCGAAAGGAGTTATGAATGTTCATTAATTTTTAAGACACTCATATTTTTCAACAAAATCATAAACAAAATAAAAAGGGTTCGAAATGTTTGCATTACAAATTTGTTCAACTTTTATTTATACGAACAGGAATCTACACACAATGTGGCCTGCATTTATAATATCATTAATACTTATCGTGTTGGTGAAACGAAAATATAATTTCTATAGAGATGAATAGCAGATGTTCGGGGACATAAAAGACACTTCGTACGAATAACAAAAAAAAAATGTTATTAGTAAGTAATCAGGTTTTACTAGGTGGGTGGTGAGTTTCATCATTTTTATTTTTATTTTTTATTTTTATTTATTTCATTATAATCATATTACAATTTATAAAATTCAAAATATTTAATATTGCAGCAAAGTTTTGAGAATAGTTATTGACATTTCGTATTAATTAACATTAATAGAGGCAAATATCACTTTATATAAAAGTATTAATTGTGGGGTGAACAAATTAATATAAGAACAACAATTTTAATATACAAGAAAAAAGATTAATTCATTACTTATAATAATATGATTAACAAAAACAAAAAGTATTGCAACAAAAGATAAAATATTACACGATGTAGTGCAGCAGAATTTCAATTTCAATATGATTAAAGCCAAGAAGCCATTGTTTTACTTTTTTCATAAACGTAAGTAAATTTGCTATGATCCGTATATCTTCAGGAAGGTTATTGAACAATTTGTAAGAACAAATTGTAACAAGAATATTTGCCACTACAAATCGATTATCACGGTTACGCTTGTAACAAAGCACAACGACAACACTGGACTGTACAGAGGGGTATGGAAAGAACAATCGGCGTGTTCAATTTGCAAGTCAACTGCAAGTGCACTACTAATTAAATGCCTATCACTTGCCAAACGATGGTCACGTGAGTTATTTGATCAATGAGAAAAGGTAAAATAGTAGTCACTAGTAGTTGACTTGTAAATTGAACGCGCCCAATTATTGTGGAGAGTAGAGATAGCGACACCAACGAAGAAGGATACTTTTGTGGTTGGTAGGAGGAACTGAACAAGTTATTAATAAAATTGGTTTAAGTGGATATAAAGAGTTTCTAGTGTTAAAGATCAGAAGTGGGATCGAGCTTATTAAATTAAAGATAAGTGACATAAAAAACAATTATAATTTGAGTTTGATATCATGTAAGTGATTAGATATTTGTTATGGCGTGAATCTTTGGAGCATGTTGTGGACAGCATTATTTAAATTGGTTTGATACTGCAATTATCACTGATGGCGATAAAGTTTTTAATAAGTGAGGTTTTGGTCTACAAGACTTTACCTTATTCGGTAGTCATTTAAGATTTTATGGTTTTGGGTGAAGACGCTACACTGACCGTTATGTGTTTTGTTTGTGTGGAACCGATTGTGCTTGCATTTTCAGTTCATGAAAAAGTAACACTATCTCTGTTCCCATGGCAATGGTCATGCGAAGAAGTGTCTGTGTCGCATGCTATTGTGTTGATGGATAGATTTAAATAAATAATAAATGGTGGCAGAATCCAAAGTGAGTTGATGTCAAAGAGATGGTTATGACGCGACATGAAAGTGTCCGGGTAGTTGCATTTTCGGTTTACGAAAAAGTATAAGATCATTATCTTTATCTGAAATGAGAGGGTAGTTTGGAGAAACATTTTGTTGAATATTTCTTGGCATGAGAGTCATTTTCGGTCTACGAAATAGTATAATGATGTCTCTTTCGGATGAAAATATAAAGAAGCAGAAAAAAAAACAATTCGAATTATTGTTGTGTTTGAAATACAACATGATCAAGATGGAAAGACGAAATGAGTGTTGAAATTAAAACAATGTTGCAGTATGCTCTGAATTTTCTCGCTTGTTGATCAGGCATTTGTTTGACAATATCTGTTAAATAAATGGTAATGTGCGTAATCAAATTAATGGCATTAACTAAAGGCGTCAGTGGCAGTGACAATTGTGATGCATCAGTTATAAATACACATATTAGAAGCGACTATGTTTTATTTTGTTCAAAACGAGTGATACATACTTGTGTTCAGATTATTTCAATGGGTAATAAATGTTTTAAGCCAGATAATTTAGAAATTTAATTTTAATTCGGTGCTGCCTGTTTTAAGGATAAATATATAAAAATGAACATGTGTACTTATTGAAGTAATGTTATTATGGTTCACAAAATAGAATTATTTAAATTAAGTATCCATCTTGATCGAGGCGATATTCCAGTCGTAGTGGTCAAAGTTTAACGGCGACCGTTATTTTAAAAGTAATGGCTGAGATAGATTGCGTTTCAGTATATGAAAGAGTAATACTGTCTCTGTTTAAGATGTGCAAATAATGGTGTATGTATGTCCATAGGTGTGGATAAAAAGAAAAAGGAAGAGCATATCTGTAGTTGCGGTGCTACTTTGAGACCAGGTGTATGCGATAAGGAGATCGCTACAATACGTGTTAAAATTGTTATAGAGTGTAATGATGTTGTGTATGGCTATTGATATTGATTCTGCATTTTCGGTGTACGGAAAAGCATACAATCATATCTATTTAATCTAGCTATAAAGAGTTATGTAGTTGGTGCTACTTTGAGACGAAGTGTATGCGGTAAGGAGATCGCTGGAATACATGTTAAAATTGTTTTACAGTGCAATGATATTGCGTATGGCTACTGATATTGATTCTGCATTTTCAGTGTACGGAAAGGTATACAATCATATCTGTTTAGCCTGTGCGAGAATTGTAGCTGGATAAAGTGAGCAAGCTGACACAATATTAAAGGATAATGCTTTTGCTCGGTTTACCTACAAATAGTGATATTAACTTGAATTTTGACAAGTGTGATGAGTCTATTAGAAATAATTAGCCTCATATAATGAGTAATCACATTTGCATACGTGTAGTAATTTTTAAAGATTTTTAGTTATGCTCCTTGTATTTTGCGTAGGTATTGCAATCGCCTTATTTTGTTCGTAACGTTGTAGATAAGATTTGAATCGTAAAGTCTGCCTGTATAAGGAGATCGAGGGAGTTGAATTTATGATTGTGTTGTCCTGTGAACGGTCAATAATGTTGAATTTGTCAATTTATCAAGATAATGCAAAGTTGGTTCGAATAGCATTACATGTTTCTAGTAAATTAAACGTATCCAATCGTCGTGATGGAATTTTATTAAGTTGATATTGTTCGAAGCGCATGAACGACCGTTATTTTAAAAGAGTGGTAAGGATAGAGTGCATTTTCAGTACCTACATGAAAAAGTGTTTCTCTTTCCGCCTAAATAACACGGTGTATATCTGCGATGGTAGAAACTGTACCTAGTTGTTCCTTTTAGACGAAACTTGTGGAAAAAGAAGATAGCCGCATTACTACTTCAAATAGTTGGATTGCAGTTGCACGTGACAGCAAAATATAATATGCGTTTTCGGCATATGGAAGAGCATAGCTTTATCTCAGTCTTATCAAGCTGAGATGCGGAGGTGAATAAGTGCGCAATATGATTAACGATTTGTATTTTAAAATGGTATTCAGATGTAAGGAAGAATGGTAGCGCGTTTCGGGATACGAAAAAGTAAGTCAGTCTTACATACCCACAATTGTGCTTGGTGAAGTGATGAAATGAAATGATCGTGTTATCGGCTTTCATTGAGAAGTAAAGATTAATGAACTGAAAAGGCACGATGATAGGCAGTGTCCGTCCAGTTTCTCACTACGTTTCGGTTTACGAAAAAGTATGTGGAGTGGGTGGTGTGAAAACAACAACAAAGTCGATTGCCATGGGCAAGTAGAACAAAAAGATCAAGAACAAATTGAAATGATTCAATACTTTTGGGATGAACGACAAAGTATGTAAATGTAAAAAAAGTATGTTGTTGCAATGTAGGTATGCATGGCTTTTGGCTAGTGTGAGAGTTGTTTGTTTTGGTTATTAGATTGTACAATACATATAATGGCAAAGAAAATCCGTTTGAATTGGAAACAAATTGAACTATCTACATATCTTTTGTTGGCGTCAAACGGTTTTACCAACTTGAATTATTATTTTCTCAATTTGTTAACATATTATTAAATAAAAACGCCCGTTGTTAAAGAGCACTACCTGTGTAGGGCTTCGGTCCTAATGCTGTGACTTATCTTGAATATTCATTTAGAATATTGTATAGTCAAATTTAATTTATAACATTCGCGAGGTTGGGATCTCTTCAAATTCTGTAAACTGTAGATTGTGAAAGTACTGACAGTTACTTGCTTACAAAAGAGGTATACATACCTCTGTATCGAGAATACAATTTAAGTCGATGGGAGAGTTGCAGGCATGACATGTTTTCGGAGGTAATGATCATCGATTTCGAAGAGGTTCAGGGATATGTTGGATGCCAAACTAGACGAGGACGTCGATGAAGTCAGAATGGACGAGTCTGTAACAAGAATATTTGCCACTACAAATCGATTATCACGGTTACAATTGTAACAAAGCACAACGACAACACTGGACTGTACAGAGGGGTAGGGAAAGAACAATTATTATGGAGAGTAGAGATAGCGACACCAACAAAGAAGGATACTTTTGTGGTTGGTAGGAGGAACTGAACAAGTTATTAATAAAATTGGTTTAAGTGGATATAAAGAGTTTCTAGTGTTAAAGAATTGAATATGAGTTTCTATAGCAAGTGGTACGAAAGGGTGGAATGGATACGAGAGGTTGATGTCGGCTCCTCAAGCTATAAGCGCCATAGATCAAACTTTGCAAGTAACCACTTCTAATGAAAAATATATTTAGGACCTTAAAATAAAATAGATGCCTAACAGGGAGGATGTCCATGCGTTTAAATAATACCATTGAGTGGGCTAAATGTGAAGAATTGCAGATCTTTCGTATAACACACTTCTGAAGTATAATCAGAGGCTGAATTTTACTCAGATAGCCACTTCCCCAAGATATTATACCGTACTGTAATTTCGAATGAAATATTCCATAATATATTCTTTTTAGAACATTAAAATGACAGAACTTCTGCAGACGGTAAAAACAACGAATAGTGGAGAGCAGATATTGCTTCAAACTTTGGATTTGATTAGACCAACTCAAATTCCGGTCAATTATGACACCTAGATACTTAAAATCGTTTACGTTTTTTAAGCAATTAACATGACAGGGAACACAAACTTCGAAAGATACTTTGGAACATGGAACAGAAAGCGAACTATGAAACGGGTTGTATCTTGCACATAAGCATGGAATATGAACTCTATATCCGGATAGTCCTGGTTAACAAGACTGAAAAACATAAGTTTTGTTTTGTAGCTTACTAATAGCTTATGCTCAGCAAACCAGATTCTTAGTAATTCAAGATCATTATTTATATCAGCCACTAGATTTAAAGGATTGGCGGAATTGTATGCAATACCAAGATCATCAGCAAATGCTCTGACCCTTCCTACGAATGTTTGCCTAAATATTGAGTTGATATAAATCAGAAATAAGATAGGTCCAAGAACTGAACCTTGAGGAACACCAAGATTTATTACCGTAGAGTTACTTCGTTCAGCTTCGATCTTTATGATTTGAATTCTGTCTTTCAGACAGGATGTAAACCAACTATGTATTGAGCCACGAAAACCCACATTAAACAGCTTGTTTAAAAGAATTTTGTGATCGACCATATCGAACGCCTTTGTTATATCAACAAAGACCCCGCCACACGATCATCTAATCCTTTTCTGTATGATGCAACAGAAATCTAATAGTGCGTCTTCAGTTGATAGCCCAGCTCTAAACCCATACTGCATTGGACTAAAGAAAATTATTTCGTTGAGATAATCCAAAACTCTTTTTTTAATGCACTTCTCAAAGACTTTGGAAATCGAAGACAATGATGTTATCGGTCTATAGTTCTTTTTGTCATTTCTGCTTCCTTTTTTAAAATAGAGGAATAACAATGCCATATTTTAAATTATCCGGAAAACTACCAGACAGGACACTCAGGTTGAAGAGATATTCCAAATTATCCACAATATTGTAAGAAATATTTTTTAGCATAGCATTTGAAATACAATCGTTACCACAGGAGTAAGAGGAATTTAAAGAATGAATAGTCTTTAAAATCTCAGACCCAGAAATTGGTTTAAAGAAGAAGCTATTTCTTACAAAACTATTGTATGGGAGTCTGGGTTCACGACAATAACAATTATGTACATACTTTTAGACTATCTCTTTGTATATCCAGTTGCCCAACTGATGCAAAGTATTTATTAAATTCATTTGCTACCTCAGTAGGTTCTGAAATATTAATGTTACCGTTTTTTAACATAATAGTAGTATTTTGTTTTTTTATATTTCGATTAATTATGTCATTAACCACCTTCCACTCATGTTTAACATTTCCCAGTGCAGCCCTTATCCGATTATGGTAGTAATTATCACGATATTTCCGTACTTCACTGTTTATATTTTGACTCATCCGGTTATAGCGACTCTTTAAGCCAGTATTCCATGGATGTTTTTGGCTAGTAACAACATTATTATTGACCATGTAGGAGCAGCAACCCACAGACTTTTATAATATCTTCGACGTATGTATGTATATACGACAAATGTACCTACCTACTTGCTACTGATTCAGGGGGTACAGAGCGGACAAAATTAAACTATTTTTGTTCATGCTGGGATCTTTATTTATGTTTCTTTGATTATTAATTCTCTAAAAAAAAGCAGGTACTTTATTATAATTTAACACATCCAATAAGAAACGAATGGGGTTTGTTAATCATTAGATAAGGAAAAGCAAGTCGCCGAATTTTGGAGGCTTGTTGAAGGGCGAGGGGCCAACACGCCTTCCCGTGCGTTACTCTAGGTTATATTATTTTATTTTATAAGTTAGATTAAGTTAGCACGGGCGTTTCCGTAAGAGGCCTCTCCAACTTGTGGTGGTGCTTCCGGGCGGTGACTGACGATATGAAGCTTCATCATTACGTGCACGTTGTCGACTGCCAGGCGTTCGGAAACCAATTGGGATTTTGACCACTTGTGGCGTTAGGCACCGAGTGCTCAGAATCCTAGTTATAGTCAGAATACGTTAAGTAGTTTAAGTAAGTATAATAGGTAGTTCGTAATTTGTTTTATATAAAATATAAAATCTAAATAATGATGCCAAGTTTTGTTTAATTTCCTTGCTGAATACATTATGTAAGATTATATCGTAAAATAGTTTTTAGGCCGAAAGGAAATAGTTATCAGGTTATAGTTAAGTTAAGAGCATCCGCATAAGGACTTTCAATTTAGAATAAGTATCCTGTTAATTTCAAGTTTGATTTAATCGTTTTTGTCTAGTACGTAAGTTGATATTTAATGACCATGAAAAATTTATTTAAAAGTCGAATGGTTTAACACAGCGTATCCTCCGTCATTTTGAGAGAATTTTACACTCTTTTTCTTCAGTTGTTCCTAACTTCACACCTAATAATCCCACTAAACATCTAATAATTGTGCAAGCTTCCGATTTGATTTACATGCGAATACTTTTACAGATTTGCAATTAGTGGAGTTTCTCAGCTGTTTCTAAACTTGAGGGACAAATTGAGAAAATCTCTCACAGATGACAATCTAGTTTGGGTAATCTGTGCATGGGGCACTTGAGGTGCTAGTTTTACTGTACATACTAAAAAGCATAGAACAATTATACTTAAAGAACAATATGGAAAATGAAACGCACAATTGCTGCTTCAAGTGCTTCAATCACCCCTACTTAAAGAAAAAATGTGTAAAATTCGCCTACTGGCACGCCCAGTAGATGTAAAAATACGTTTTATTAAAGAATTCAATGGAAACGAAAGTCCCATTCTTCGGAAAGTATATAGATTAAGTCGTTCTTCAAAATTCCTTTATACAAAGTTTTTACGCACGCCCAATTTTTAGGTGCGTTTTTGCCATAAACATTGTTGTTTCGATAAATTCACATATGGACATTATCCGAACCATTGGATAGTAGCTGTGGTATACCCTATCCGGAAAAAGATTAAAGATAGGACGAGCCCTGCCAATCTCCGGTCGATTAGTTTGCTTCCGTTGTTCGCAAGGTCTTTGAATTGGCTGTCAATAGTACCCTGTTGAAGTGGGTCGAGGACAACCGGTTTGATTTCAGGGACAATACACAAGATATTCATGCCGCGTCGAAATTGGTTTCCGACATTCATTAGAATAAATGCAAGAACCAATGCGCGGGTGTTTTTCTGGTTGATTTTGAGAAGGCTTTCGACACCGTATGGTTTGAGGGACTTTTCTACAAGTTGACCAGGCGGGAATGCATAAACCTTTGCGATATGTAATTTATAAAACGCTTATGGGAAAGAAGGTGATTGTCAAATATAGCGACGTGACTTTGAAAACAGCCTTAGAATTTACAACATAGGGCGGCGAGTTCTCCCATCCTGTTTAACATTTACACGAGCGATCTGGTAGGTTCACTCAGACATGCTATAGCGTATGCCGACGATCGACTTCCTTAACATTCTTTCGCAGTGTGACTTCGATAAAATTAAGGGATACTGTGACAACAAGACAATATTGCTCAGAACAATATTGGTTGGAACCTCTAGGAATATCAGAAAAAACTGGAAGAAATTGGACGTTATTTTACAAAATGGGCAGCCACTGCAGTGAGAGGCGTAGTTAGATATTTGGATATCTGGTTTGACCCGTATCTATATTTGGATAGACATTGTTTGTCTTGCTGAGGCCAAGAAGGCGTTTGCTCCGACAGGGAGACTGTTTTATAGCAGTCAACTTGACTCCAGAGTGAAGTTCATATGCTTCGTGGCTCTTATAAGGCCGATAATCACTTATGGTTGTTCATTGTGGTTTAATATAGCGCCTTGTTATATGGAAAATATTCAAGTTTTGGAGAAACAATGTCTTAGGGCATGTCTCCGGTTATTCGGAACGCCTGAGTCTAACTATATGATATACTATCCCGACAAGGTCCTATACGATGGGGCTCAGTTGAATAGGATTGACAATTCCATCATTACAGTGATTCGAAGGCACGATGCAAGGGCAATGGCCAGCGACAGTATTCTGATCTTTCTGGCTTACTAACCCAATGAAATGTACATTGAAAGTACGCTCTGGTCTGACTTTATCCCGCCGGAGGCATTTATCCATATTGGGCTTGTACAGACGAGGGATGGTGTTCCGGTATATTTTACCACTGCTACCGCAGCGCGAGAGATGAGCGGCTCATCCACGGCGGGGACGTTGCCAATTCTCATTAGCTCCTCCATTTTATTACCTCAACAGCGGAGAGGGATAAATTAGATACGCAAAAGTAATTCACCGAATTTTGATGGCTTGTTGAATTTTTGTTTTCACTTTTTAGTTTCACTTTTATTTTATGTACACAATCCTTCTATATTGTTAAATTTTTAGTATTCAAAAATAGTTCTAAATTTTTAATTCTGCAACTTTTTTTTTGTTAAAATTTGATTTATTATCCCGCCATACATATTCGCCATTTTTCATTCTGTTGCAAGTTTGTTTTTCACTGACGTTGTCGCAAAGTACTCTATTACCATCAAATTGGGATTTTGACCACTTGTTCTCTTGTTGCGCAAGGCAACTCTCTTAGTTTTAACTAAGATTTGATCATTTTCGTCCAGTAGGTACGTAAATAAATAAAACATGAATTATAAAGTTAAAAAAAGGCCCATTAGAAATTGTTTCTCATCCAATAAAAATGTTTTTTCGTTGGCTGCAAACAAGTACAATTAATTAGATTTGATGAAATGAAGATCTGATAACTGCGTTGAGGGCTTCACAGCCAATTTTATTTCTTTTTTTAATTTTAACATCAGTTACTACTAAAAATATCACTCAGCATCAACATTAGAATGTCGCAAAATCTTAACTGTTCGAGCTTTATTAGGTACATTGATTTTGAAAAATTCTTTCGATTGTTTTATGATTTGTTATATCACTAAGGGTTACCCAGAATTGTTCATGATACATACATCAAAATTTAACATAACCGATTTTTCCTTATCTTCGAAATGAATTGGCAATTTCTTCCATTCCAAGGCAAATAGTTGTTTCATCGATAAAGAAATATCATTTGTATGTAAATGGAGCGAATTGTCACTTACGTCGATATAATTAGTTAAACATTCTCAGCCATATTAATAGAAAAACACTATCCGCTCCTTAACACACGAGTTAGCTGACACACGGAAAGCGAACTTGTCCATAGGATAACTTTTCTGATTAATAAAAATATTTGTCCCCTGTGTTAGCTGTCGCTCTTTATCACTCATAAAACGGCAGCACTTCACCTACAATACGGCAGCACTTAACGAAATTATATTCAAAAACCGAGTGTATCTGTCATATTTCATCAGTTGACACTCATTTCTGTGTATTCCATTCCAATACGATGGGACTACTATGGAGTCAACGCATTATGAAAGAGTAATTTGCCCAAATGGGTGACAGTGTTTCCTCTCATCCTCTCAAAGTTTCTACACATACATGCGCATCCTCTCAATTTGTGAATGCATGAACTACAATCTGAGAATGTGTGAAGTTATCCGCTCCTTATACGCCGAATTCGGTGAGTTAAGTTATCCACTCGTTATCACATGTCAGTGAAGTCAGCTAACACATGTTTATTAATCAAAATTAAGTGTTAACACGTGTGCTAGTGCTAACTCGCCGCTATCCGTTGTTTATTAATACGGGGGTCTGGCTTTATATAATTTTACAAAATTCATATTTACAACTGCCTGCTTTTTATTTGAAAATAAACAAATTAAGTATCTTTGGACTTAAAAAGTTGGATTTAGCGTTGTGAAAATCTATATATTAATACGGAGTTGCCTATAACGTGTTTCCACCCATTTTTGCTATTATACGTCACATAGATATGCCAACACTATATATATTTGGGTAGGGGACAATACATAGAGGTGCACAATACTGAAAATGCTTGAAGTTACTTTAAGTTACTTGAAAATGCTTGAAAACTTGAAGTTACTTGAACATGCTTGAGTTTACTTGAAAATGCTTGAAGTTGCCTGAAAATGACGGAAAAATTATATATCATGTGAAATCACGACGCAATTTCGAAAAATTTCATTTTTCGATTAATATGTATAACAGTCGACTTTGTTTCTTTTTCAACTTATAGAATAAGTTGGTCGAATTTCCACCATGGGGCGACCCGTAGTCTTTATAATATGTAACTTCTAATGATAAAAAAAGTCCCTTTAATAGCTAAAATGTCCTTTTATCGCTCGGACATATATACATACATGAATCCCTCCAAATGGAACCAGTGGTGAGAAGGCTTTGATTTGAATGCATTAACTATTTTGTTTAGAAGTCGAATATATCCTGAAGAATAAAATGACAAATTGCCATTTTCAGACTTTGTCGCAGAACAATGAAGACTTTCTCCAACAAAAATTTGATTGATTTTTTGTGACTATTAAACATAATATGCTTATATTAAATGTATAAAGATATATACAAAAAACCTACCATTTTTTCACCTAAGTGAAGAATGCGATTTATTGAAATTGAAATCAATATTGTGTGTCATTTCATTTAAGCGGGTTTGACTGTATATAGACAACATTCTTTCCGAAAATTCGCCCATACTTATATGTTTGCCACGTCCACTTTTGGGAGGAAAGGAATAGTGTATCCAAAAGTTCGCCCAAACGGACTGTAGCCATAATTAATTTGCGTTTAGAATTTCAGATACATTGGAAATTGACGTTGTACATTATATTTCTAGATTATTATATACTAGCTGACCCATGCTCGCCTTGCTTCGCCAGTCTGCCACTTCTCAATTAAAAAACAAAATACTTGCTGATAAGAACTGATAAAGAAAACGTCGAGAGTGTCCCTTTTCATTATATGGATATACTCTCAGTGTGACTCCCTCTCAATCTCAATTACATTTCAAACCCTATCTTTCTCAATCCCATGCGCCACAAAAAAAAACAACAAGAAAAAGCACACAGCACTCAACGCTGTTTGAATTGTATAAAATTTATAGTTTAATTCTTATTGTTTAACTTCAGGATAACCTACAAAGATGATTTATATCTTAAAATCTTTGTGCATAATTGAACTTTATATTAAAAAAATCCTATTTCATTTAAATGAGTCATTCCAAAGCTACGAGCTAGAAAGCATTCGAGAGTTACAATTTTTCTTAGATATCAGCTTAGATCTAAAACATATCCTATCTTGTAATCTGGACAATTCTCAATGTAACTGTGTAAACCGGAATCAATTTCGTGCAGTACTTTTTTAACTAAATCCGGTCAAACATCGTACATCCAGAAAAAAAGTTACAGTTTTATTATAGTAAGGATATCTTAATGAATACTGAAAATATCGGTCACAACCCTACCGGTTTTCCTATTACCCGTTTTCCCGTAGGAATATTTGTATAGATAATTAAAATATATTTTGGCTTAAGCTTTCGTTATTTCCGAATTGTAGGCTGTTAAAGTACACACAACTTTGTACAAATTTAATTAAGGAAAAGAATTATTTTGATAAATAAAATTTAAAAAATATAGTGCTCCAAACATACGTGCACTAGCTACTCAAATCTCCAAAATCGAGAGAATCCTTTCACTTGAAAGAAAAGTACGCGAACGCTTTTGTGTAGTTTGGCACGAAAGTTTATAAATAGAAATTTACGTTTGCATATTAGAACGCGGACGGACCTTATGTTACAAAAAAATACCTAAAAACTATTAACGGTACATAGGATGCATTCGCAAACAAAATGTCAACAATTAGCTATATATCGTTGCGTTTCGTTTCGAATAATTGGCATTTGACTCTATGAGTCCATGTTATAAAAACCTCGTCAAAACTAATACAGGTATACTCCTTAATACGTAGCATGTATTCGCAAATATAATGTCAATAATAAACTTCGTGTTACGTGTGAATAGCCCGTGAATAATTATACGCGTCACGCGTTGTTTTAATTTGAACGTCAAAGTGTGCTCCTAAATAAATTTCGCAAATTTAAATGCGAATATTAGCTCATTTTGGATCCTAATAAAAAACAAAGTAAGTGCCTACGAGCTTAAGGACACGGCATCTTCTATTTATGTAATTGGTTACTTAATTTAAATTTAAATTAATATAAACAAATAAAAATGGTTAAAGCGAATTTATAACTTCAGTGTCAAAGCAATTACCTCACGACTTTCTTATATCCACCTCGTAACTTCTGTTTTGTTTACACATGCATATTCATTACTGCACATTAATCGTTAGAGTAAAGTAATAATATACATTTCTTTGGCCATCTGGTTAATTTACGAATACTTTTAAATGTGCTTGAAACGAAAGCAATCACTAAATTCTAACCAATTACAGTGTTGTCTGCAGAATACTTCAACTTTTCAACAATTTGGCGTGAAATATCAATAACATTAGACAAAAGTTGAGATAGAAAAACTTTTAAAGTAAAGATTTCCATTGATGAATAATGTATGAGACCGATTTTAATTCTAATCCTTTATTGAGTTCTTATTTAATTAATATTAAATGTCCTTGTACGACTTTTTAATTAAAGGTAATTCGCGGAGATGCATTTAGTTCGAAAATAGGACTATTGGAATAAGATACTTGTGTTTTGCAGTTCCTTTATAATGCGCAACTCATAAGGACGATGGATACATACATACAAATTGCCAGATGTGACAGTATACAGGGTGTTAAACCCATTGTTCTTAAGTTTTTTTTAATGAATGTTCTGTATTTTTTTTAATAAATAATTCGATGCTGCAATTTCCAAATGCATTATGTTTCTTTTACATTCCGGCTCGGTTTGATATGATAACTAAACATATTCTGTGGCACGAGTACGATAACTAGGGCACCAAGAATTGATAACGGTTTTTTTTGTAGAAGGGTCAAAAACAAGCATGTTTTACTATGGAAGGGGGGATCTATCTCGCCCCATTTAGGAGGTAGGGGCAATTTTAGATTTAGAAACTTTGAATTTATCCTACATATCCCATGTCAACTAAATATATGTACATATACGTAGCCCAAAGTTGCACATTTAAAATTTTCAGACATGAAATGAAAATGTAATGCATTATGAAAAATGCACATTACGAAGGTGCAGCAAATTTATATAATTTCTTAATATGTATGTTTGTGTCCTACATACCTTTAAAATGCAACTGTAATGTTCGAAGTATACCTACTTAGATGACCTCCGTAGTGTTGGGATTGTTTTGAACTACAAATGTAAGGAAGATTTGTGGCCTTATATCCACAAATACGTTAACCCCAACACCAGTCGTAATTGTACCGCACGCCAGTACATAGGTGTTGAGAACAATTTTTTTTTTGCGTGTAGCTGAAAATTGTTGAAAGACATCGCTTGCGAGCTTGGCGATAGTGTGGGACTTGAAACACCCACTAAAAACACCCAGGGAAGGCATGATGTTACCATCCTTCCAGTAATCGCACCTAGTCGTCAGACTAATCAGCGATTTTGTTTTAATATTTGCTTATATACTTATGTACTGTTTTTAGGAACTAACTTTATTTTGTTACCTTTTGCTTTTTAAATCATGATCACTTTGTTCGTGTGGTTATGTTGTAACATATACCTATATTTCTTTCCTTTTTACCTAGTTAACTAGTTCACTTGATGATGGTCAATTGGAAAAGTTTTTCCCGCTTGATGTTGTTGGTAGCATTGATGACGACGAAAATTCCGCAGATTTGGAAGAGGAGGAAGTAATTATTTCTCATAGGTTAGAGAAGTTGCGTGAAATGGTTAAACAAAAAGAAGAAATTATTTCACTGCAAAAAATGTTAGCTGAGTTAAATAATCCAGTAAGAGAAATACAATCTTCGTGTACGTTCCGTGATGTTGAAGACGAAATGTCAACTTTTTCGGGAGATGATAATTATCGTGTTACAAAGTGGATCAGCAGCTTTCAGGATGCAAAACTGTTGTACAAATTCAATGAGTCAGAAAGCTTCGTTTATGCCAAGAGATTGCTGAAGGGAACAGCAAAGTTGTTTCTGAGATCTACGTCGTGTCGTTCTTGGGGTGAGTTGAAATCAGTCATGCTCATAGAGTTTCATGAGCACGCTACAGCTACGGACGTTCACAATATGTTGCGAGGCCGTAAGAAGCGGAAAGATGAATCATTTTAACAATATGTGCTATCGATGCAGGAGATAGCATCCCTAGCAGACATCGAAGAACAGGACGTCATTACCTACGTCATCAAGGGAATTCCGAACTCGATTTTCAGTAAACAAATTTTATTGACTGCAAATAACATCGCTGAAGTGAAGGTCATTTTACGAAAATATGAGAAGATGAAATGTGATCTGCAACCATCTACACCGCTCTATAATAAGACGTCTCCTAAACCGAGAAGTACATCAAGCACGATTACTAAGGTTACTGTCAGGTGCTTCAATTGCAATGAATCTGGGTATATATATGGAGAAAAAGGTTCCTGTTTTCGCTGTGGACAAAAGGGACATGTTGTAAAGGATTGTCCATAATCAACATCAGTTCTTGTGGTTCAGCATACTGAACTACGATCTAGCGATCTGTCTGCCTGCGTCCTCGGTCAGGGCTTCCATTGACGGTTGGGTTTCCTATGAACACAATCGCCGTTGGCATGACTCTCCAGGGTGCAGACAGACTAAGCAAATGCTCCCCGACGTCTGTGGGAAATCCGCGGCATTCTTGTTGTCTCTCAACAGAAAAGACTGCAGACAGACTACTGGCGTTCTTACGGGACACTACGCTTTTGCCAAACACCTTAAGGTGCTAGGCCTAAGCGACACCACCAACTGCGAAGCCTGTGGAGAAAGCGACGACACTGCGGAACATTTCCTCTGTGATTGTCCTGCTTTTGCTCGTATCAGGTGGCAGGTATTTGGTGCGGATATGGTGAGTGCTGTAAACCTAAGCTCCTTATCATTGAAGCGCCTTCTCGTTTTTCTTAGAAAAACGAGTAAATTCCCACAGTAAAATGTGGTGTGTCTGCCTGGCAGTACAATGGACCAGTATTGAGTCTGAGTGCTCCAGTGCAGAAAGTTTCACACATCCCGACAAAAAAAAAAAAAAAAAAAAATACTGAACTACAAACAGAAAACCAATTGGTTTCCATTCTGCCTGATTTTCATGGTGTTTTCGAATATGGATTTCAAGAAGATGACTCTGGAGCTGTCCGCTTGTCAATGCATGTGATGACAATGATGGAAGCCCGATCAGCTTTGTGCAGCAGCGCTATGTTCCGCCATTTTTGATGACAGCTGTACCATCTCCAATACATGACTATGTAGGTATTGACAATTCTAAGTTAATTATGTTAGGAAATGTATTTTGTAATGTTAAGTTTAATAACAGTTATGTCAATTTATGTTTATTTGTTGTTAAAAATGACACAATGCACAATGCAATAGTGCTAGGACGAGACTTTTTAAAAAAAAGTAATATAAAACTCTCTGTAGGAGAAGAGAAAACAATTAAAAATAATGATATAAACGGCTCGATTTGTGAAGAATTTGTAAAGGAAATTTTAAATATCGATACATCGGATAATTGTGACAAATCGGTTTGTCTCAAAATTAACGAAAGTTTACATTACGGTGACAAAGAGTTAGTTAGAAGTTTGATTACCCGAAGTTTTCCCACGAATCACCAATTTTCAGACGATTTTGAAATGGAAATAGTTTTGACGAATGAGAACAGTGTTTTTAATTGCGTGCCTCGACGATTGTCTTACGCTCATAAGTTGGAGCTACAAAAATTTTTAAGACAATTTATTAAAGAACAATATCATTCATGAAAGCAATTCACCTTTTCCTTCGCCAATTATCTTGGCAAAGAAAAAGACAGGCGAATTGCGTCTTTGCATAGACTTTCGTCAGCTAAATAAAGTGAAAGTAAAAGACAATTTTCCTATTCCTCTTATTGAAGATCATTTGGACAGATTACGTGGCAAGAAGTATTTTTCGCTCTTTGACTTAAAAAGTGGATTTCACCACGTTAAGATGGCTGAAGGTTCTGTCCAATTTACTTCCTTTATAACACCCTTAGGACAGTTCGAATATCGACGCATGCCTTTCGCGCTTAAAAATGCGCCGTCTGTTTTTCAGCGGTACATCAATATGCTATTCAAAGATCTCATAAGTTCAGGAAAATTACTTGTTTACATTGATGATTTGCTTGTTGCAACGGACTGTAAGGATGAACATTTTCAAATTTTAGGAGCGGTTATGGATGTTGTTATGAAGCACAATTTGCAACTACGTTACGATAAGTGTCTTTTTATGTTTGATAAGATTACTTACCTACTTGGGGTATGAAGTTTCCGCCAATGGTATAGGACCGAATTTGAATGGCTTAAAGGCCGTAACTGACTTTCCTTTACCAACGAATGTAAAGAACTTGCACTCTTTTTTGGGCTTAACATCATATTTCAGGAAATTCATAAAAGACTTCTCGACCTTTTTTAAACCATTGTATGATCTTCTTAAGAAAGATGCCAAATTTAGTTTTGGTGAAAACGAGCTGGCAGTTTTTGAGTCGTTGAAGCAAAAGCTGTTAAATGTGCCACTGCTAAGTATTTACAATCCAAGTGCTGAAACAGAATTGCACTGTGATGCATGCAGTTTAGGATTTGGTGCAATCTTGCTACAGCGACAAGAAGACAAACAATTTCATCCGATTTTCTTTTATTCAAAACGCGCTACTGCTCAAGAATCAACTCTTATGAATTAGAGACTTTGGCAATAATATCCGCTCTAAGAAGATTTCGAATTTACCTCACTCACTGGCATCCGATTTAAAATAATAACGGACTGTAAGTCACTGACCCTTACTCTAAATAAAAAAATTAATAAATCCGACTACGTTATTGAACATAGAGATGGTCAGAGGATGAGACACGTCGACGCTCTAAGTAGGTGTCATAATATTTTGATCGTTGAACCGGATTCCTTTGAGTATGTTCTTGCGGCATCACAGCAAAGAGATCCTATAGTGAGGAAACTAGTCAAAATGTTAGATGAAAGAGAAAGTCCTGCTTATGAACTTGTTAATAGATTGGTGTATCGTAAAATCGATAAAAATGTTTATTTTTATGTTCCATCTCAGATGGAGAGAAGTGTTATACAAACACATCATGACGCACTATGTCATGTTGGAGTTGATAAGTGCTATAATTTTTTAAGAAAAACATATTGGTTCACTTGCATGAAAGCTAAGATAAAACATAGGGACGGGCTACAGTCCGCTTGAGCGAACTGTTGGATACCCTATTCTTATTCCTATCCCTCATAAGTGCGCGTGACAAAAATCTAAGTATGGTTGAATTGTTAAGAACGCTCTACATATTTTGTTATATAACATTTAAAGGATTTTATCAAAAAAAAAACGCTCCCTAGCTCAAACTTGGGTGTTTCAATAAAATTGTTTTATTTAATTGTGGCCGTGTCAGTAGGCGGATTTAAAAAAAATTGACACATGAGAATAAAGGGCCCCTAGAGAGAATATATTATAAATTTTAGCTCACTAGCTCAAACTTTGAATTTTCAAAAAAAAAATAAAAATATTGTGGGCGGATTTTGAAAATATTTGCACATGAGCATAAAGGGCTCATAGAGAGTATATATTATAAATTCCAGCTCCCTACCTCAAACTTTGGATTTTCAAAAAAAATTGTTTTATTTATTTCTGGGCGTGTCAGTGGGCGGATTTTGAAAATTGTTTATCCCGAGCAGTTTTAGGAGTCATAGATCATATATAAAAAATTTCAGCTTTCTAGCTCAAAATTCGATTTTTCCAAAATTTTGGTTTTTTGAGTTTGTGGGCGGATTTCAAAAATTCGTAAACTTGATTATTTCGGGACCCTAGAGAGTATATGGTTAAAATTTCAGCTCTCTAGGTCCAGTTTAAAGGCCTAATTTTTGCCGACAGACGGACGGACGGACGGACATGGCTAGATCGTCATTACTATCGATGCTGATCATAAATATAGTAACTTTTAGGGGTCTACGGGCAATATTAAGGTATGTTACAAACTATGCGTCAAAATTAATATACCCTTAAAATAGGGTATAAAAACTATATTAGCAACTGCTTAAAGTCTGTACATTTGTCTCCACCTTATGGTAAAAAGGAGTCAATTTTGCATAGCATCCCGAAATGTGATAAACCTTTTGACACCATTCACGTTGACCATTATGGTCCATTACCATCATCTGTGAGAAATTTTAAGAAACATACCTATATATCTAGTTGTTGATGGATTTTCAAAGTACACTAAACTATTTGCGGTTAAGAGTACAAGCACTAAAGAAGTAGGCCAGTGTTTGCAAACATATTTTTCGACATACAGTACACCAAATCGTTTAATTTCAGATAGAGGGAGTTGCTTTACTTCCGAAGAATTTGCATTATTCTGTGAAAAATGTTGTATCCAGCATATTAAGGTTGCCACAAGTTCACCTCAGTCTAACGGACAGGTGGAACATGTAAACCGGTGTCTTACTCCAATGTTAGCCAAGGAAAGTGAAATTGAACCTGGTGATTGGACGAAACATTTGCTTAAAATCGAATTTGCGTTAAATAACACTGTTAATAAAGGCACAGCTTTTAGTCCAAGTATTTTGCTTTTCGGCGTAGCGCAAAAGGGAAATGTTAACGATAAAATTAAAGAATATTTAGAACAGAACGTAATTATTGAAGATCCGAGAAATTTAGAATCGGTGAGGCAACAGGCAAGCGAAAAAACTGTTCATAATCAGGAATTGAATAAGGTCTATTATGACAAACACCATAAGAAACCACATGAATATAATGTTGTTGATTTTGGTATGGTGAAAAACGTTGTAACTACTCCGGGTATTAACAAAAAACTTCTGGCTAAATATAAAGGGCCATATGAAATAATAAAAAAATTGCAAAATGATCGTTATCTTATAAAAAATATAGAAAACCTTCAGATTTTTCGTGTTCCTTACGAGGGAGTTGCGTGTCTCGAAAATATGAAACCGTTCGTTTTATCTTGAATGAAAATAATATATTGTTCCCATGTATCAATACTTATTATCGTCTCAATATTCAATCTCTATCGTATAATAGTTTTATTGTTTAATTTTTATTTTTACTCATAAATATTTTGAAAAGAAATTTTTGCTTATCCCATGTCTTATTGTTGGCCAATATGTATAAGATACCAATATGTATAAGATACTAATATGTATAAGATATCAATATGTAACGGGTCCGCCAAATAACTTTTTTTTTTGAAAATGCTATAAAAAAAACTACTGAATATTTTCTCAAATTTCTTTTTTTATTTGAAAGTACAATCCTTCCGGTTAATAATGGAAAATAATTTCATTCAAATGGCTGCCTCGGCTGGCCATGCAGTAGCCTATAGTAGCGTCATACCAAGGTCGTTATGCAAAAACGTCCATTGTATATACACTTTATATATAGTAGTGCCATCATGTCGAATTTTTTGTTTTAGCCGACTAAATGCAGATGGCGTTATGAATTGAGCTAGAATGTTTGTGTCTAAACTTTTGCTGTCATCTTCAAGCAAGACCAAATAAACCGGTTTGTCTCTCTCGAATATTTCCGCCGAACGAATTTCATTCCATTGTGTATGCATTTTGTTTTCATTGTAAGAAGGAGCATAGGCGTAGGCATTGTATATACACCTTATACAATGCTATCATTGTATATACATTTTATAGTAGTGCCATTGTATATAAACCTTATAGTAGTGCAACCGTGCGTAAACGACGATACGCCACCATTGTATATACACTTTATAGTAGTGCCATCATGTTGAATTGTTTGTTTTAGCCGACTAAATGCAGATGGCGTTATGAATTGAGCTAGAATGTTTGTGTCTAAACTTTTGCTGTCATCTTCATTTTAAATACACACTTTGAAAACGAAAAACGAAAACCAAATAAACTGGTTTATCTCTCTTTATCGAACCTTTCATAATTGCATTCCCATGTATGTTGTATTTTTTTCTTTGTAAGAAGGAGCACAGGCATTTTTGTTGTTTAGCAGCACAGGTAGCATGTAGGATTTCCAAGTAAGTTAATTTGTATGGATAATGGATCTCGCATTATTGATTCTGTGGTCATGCCATATGATTTTCATTTGTATGGAAATGTAAGTATATATTTATTTTTCTGTGTAATTGATGATTTGCAATGTTGCCTTCTCTTAGGCAAGTAGTATGTTTGATGAGAGGGAGATGATGGAAATATAATAAATCTGACTTCTTCGTCTGCGAGTAGAAATAATGGAAGAGGCGATTCGTTTGAAGGGAAAAATTGAATAAAATTTGATTTCGGTATTTTTCAGCAAATGAGGTATTATGAGTTTGTCGCATTTTGGACTCTGACTGTTTCGGCTATATGTTGTCGCAAAAATTACCGATTTCTATATTTTTTTTTGTAATTGATTTAGAAATATTCGATCTAATTTATAAAGCAATGACATAATTTTTTTTGTTAGTATTGTGCCATGCCGCACCACCACTTCTTGTTCAATAGGTACCTATAAGATAATTATTTATATGGATAGTAAGCATTTTCGTTGTTTTGCGTAGAGCTAGATTGCTAAATTGGGGTATTGCACAAGTTTATTTATCTTTAATCAACATGTGAAATTGTTGGTATATATTTTAAAGTCCATGTACCTTTTCAATGAAGCATTGAGGAAGGTCACTTGTTGGTATTTTTTGCTTAATGGAGGTTGCTTGATTGTTTCTCTTTTGCATTAAACGTGTTCTAACATTAGATGTACTTCGAGGCATTAAGAACGTCACTACAAAGATCATACTGGCTAACTTTAGAGCTTTTAGCTAAGCTCCAGCAATTGTAGAGTGTTCTATTGTGTCTCTTGGCGGTTCAAGTTGAGTATGACTTTCATTAGTATAGTCCCAGTATATTCATAGTTTTAATTGTAATCCGCGTTGCGACTATTGGATATTAGAAAGAGTTGAACTGCTTTTTGTATTCATATTGGTCTAATTTCATTCGTGAAAGGATAAGTTGTGCATATGAATATTTTTATAATATATAAATCCTAATTCTTTTATACCTAGTATAGGTAGTCCATTGTCTGGTAGTAATTACACTGGACTATGTTGCTACTATGTTACCTATAGTTGCCAATTATATACAGTCTTGTTCGTATTGTGTTCATTGTTTGCACAGTCCGTCTGTTTACCAAGACAGATATCTTGCTCTTAAGCATATTGTATCTAATCTTATCAAATTTAATATCTGATTTAATATCGAATTTAGCACCGACCGCGCTGACCCCAAATTATGCATGTATTAATTTTTTTTAATACAGATTTGTTAAAAGATATTGAAATTTAAAATCTTTTGAAGTTGTATTTAAAATCCGAAATTTCCTATTATGGATAATAGAGTTCCAAATACGCGTTCTAGAGGAAGACCAAGTAATTTGAGAAATTCGTCCACTTTTCGAAATAACTCCCCGTTCAGGAGCAATGGAATCCAGGCCAATTGTTAGTCGTACTCCACCTGGGGCTAGTGTAGGCTTAAACCAGGGTCAGATTTCACCACTACTGGTAGATAACCACAATAGTGATGATAATAATGAGCGATGAGATATTAACGAACGTCCACCTGTTCAAGAAGAAGCCACAGACTCGAGGCAAACCAACGAGTTTCCATTTGTGAAATGCAGTCTATTAGAGATACCTTAGTTCGAAGATTGGACAATTTGAATTTAAATACTCCCAATGTGAATCCTACGAGACCTTCGAACGCTCGTTCCGACTTCGAACATTTTTTAAATAACGCTTCGTTTTCGACCTAACGCACAGTGTCACGAATCGCTGATTTAGCGGAATTAAATTAAGATTAAATTTTTTGTTTTTTTTTTAATTGAAATTGTTCACAGAATAGAATATAACAAATTTTTTTAACATATGACTACAAATTTCAAGACAAAACAATACATAAAAACCAGCTTATTTTAATTTTTTTAATTATTTGGTACATATAAAAGTTGCAAGTATTCATGTTCCATGACGCTTTTCTTTCTTCTCGGAAAGTATCTTAGACTTGCTAAGAATTGGATCTGAGGTTATAAGCAATCGATTTAAGAGTTCAGTATTTGTATCTACACGTGATATTTTTCTGGTAGGAAGTTCCTTAAACCTTCTATTTTCCTTGTTTCTTGCGCTTCTTCTGAAAGTTGCCCGATTGGAAGTATACAAGTCGAAATTATTTGTTTTCCATGAAAGAAGACCTTATGCACACTTACTGGCTTAAAATACCAGGCATAATTTTCAAAGGCATCTGCATCTATTGGGAACCCAGACCCAAGAGCTTCTAAGATGATATGAAACTTTTTGATAATTTCTTTAACTATCACTGTAATTTGGCAGTCTTTTCATCATCTCTAAAAAATCGTCTAGCCTTGTTCCCGTCATTAGGATTGCCAGACTATTGAGTTGGCATATCTACCAATAACCCTGTTTCTCTTGTAAATTTTTCTTGGATTAGTTATTTTCTGGCTTTGACTTTTTCTTTACTGCCTTGGTCTTTTACCTGCCGCAACTTGACATCTAATCTATAAGCTTTTTTCGGTCTTCCTACTCTAGATGAAGAAGGTATTTCATCTAAGATATGTTGTGGTAATGTTAGACTTTCATTTAGCCACGGAGAATTTGAATTTTCGAAGCGCTCTCTATGCCGACCACTTTTGGCCCATGTCTCGTCAAATCTTAAACATAAAGTTTTAAAGGTTAATTTGATTGACTTTGTTGCAGCCTCAGAAAATATTATATGGCTAAAGTAACCCACAACAAAAGCAGAAACAGCATCTAAGCGCTATATTTTAAATTAAGAAATCCAAACATAAAAAATTTGCTTTTGTTGAAACACATTTTAGCAGTGCATATGCAAGGCTTTAGAACAGACACGGTCTCCAACTTGGACAACACTGAACAACTAGGTATACTTTTCGGTTAATGAATACAAAAAACACATATTTTATCTTTAAATTTTACTTTCATTTACCCCTTATACTCTATTAAACAAAATCTTTAATTATTTAAGAAAAACTTACTTTTATATCAATTGACTTTTAACTTATTGATAAAAGATAAAAAAAAGCTATAAAATATACGCGAACTAATTAAAACCGATATAAACACTTTCTCTTCAAATTGACCTTCTTATAAAAAAAAACATAGGGGCGGGCTACAGTCCGCTTGGGCGAACTGTTGGATACCCTATTCTTATTCCTATATCTCATAAGTGGGCGTGACAAAAATTTAAAGGATTTTATCGAAAAAACTAAGCTTTTGTAAATAAAAACGCTCCCTAGCTCAAACTTTGGTTTTTCAATAAAATTGTTTTATTTAATTGTGGGCGTGTCAGTAGGCGGATTTAAAAAAAATTTAAGTATGAGCATAAAGGGCACCTAGAGAGTATATACTATAAATTTCAACTCCCTAGCTCAAACTTTGGACTTTCAAAAATAAAAAATAAATAATTGTGGGCGTGTCAGTAGGCGGATTTTGAAAATATTTCCACATGAGCATAAAGGGCCCCTAGAGAGTATATATTAAAAATTTCAGCTCCCTAGCTCAAATTTTGGTTTTTCAAAAAAAATATTTTATTTAATTGTGGGCGTGTCAGTGGGCGGATTTTGAAAATTTTATGTCCCAAGCAGTTTCATGAGCCAAAGATCATATATAAAAAATTTCAGCTTTCTAGCTCAAAATTCAATTTTTCCCAAAATTTGTTTTATTTAATTGTGGGCGTGTCAGTGGGCGGATTTTGAAAATTGTATGTCCCAATCAGTTTTATGGGCCATAGATCATATATAAAAAATTTCAGCTCTCTAGCTCAAAATTCGATTTTTTCCAAAATTTTGTTTTTTTGAGTTTGTGGGCGGATTTCAAAAATTCGTAAACTTGATTATTTCGGGACCCTAGAGAGTATATGGTTAAAATTTCAGCTCTCTAGGTCCAGTTTAAAGGCCTAATTTTTGCCGACAGACGGACGGACGGACGGACATGGCTAGATCGTCATTACTATCGATGCTGATCATAAATATAGTAACTTTTAGGGGTCTACGGGCAATATTAAGGTATGTTACAAACTAGGCGTCAAAATTAATATACCCCTAGAAGAGGGTATAATTATATACAATTTGGAGTTTGAGATGATTTTTTTTTTGTTGCACTAAGCAACAACAAAAAAATTGCACAGTCATTACGTAGGAGGCTTAAGCGGGTTTTGTTTAATTTTGTGCATGTCATTTTCCTTATTAAACCAAGCTAAATCAGCGATTCGTCACACTGTGCAACGCAGACAAGCACCACCAATAAGTCAACAAACTTCTTCAGTAGGTAAGTTCAGTTTGTAAAATTGAAAAGTGGCAAATTGCATTCGACGGGTCCGAAAATATCCACGATTTGCTTTTTAAAGTGGAAACCCTTAAGGATCGTTCGCAATGTAGCTGAGAATACACTATAACTTGTCTTATCTTTTTTTATCTCTGCCTCAATTAATATTTTTTCACATGCAAATATGGTTTGTAAACCATTTGGGAATCCTCAGTGCTGAAATGCGAATCTCCTTCACCGATGTGAACATACACACCAATTGTATTAAAAACAAAGAAAACAAGTTACAGGTGACTGTGATGGTCTAATTGCAATATGCCATAACCTACCCCAAACATCCATCAAAGCCAACAAATAATATACCATCAATCTACTTGATGACAATTCTCCCACCTTTCTTTATCTACCATCGCCCCTACCTTTAAATATGAATATCCATTTTTCACTTGCAAATATGAATTACAAAGAAAATCATTTGAGAATCCTCACAGTAGCTGAAATGCGACTCTCCTTCAACGATCATACACACACATACCAATTGTGTTAAAATCCAGAAAACATAACATACCCCTTCCATCAAAGCAAACAAAAAATATACCATAAATCTACACGAAACCTGCTTTGCCAACCACCACCACTACCTGCATCATCCTCCTACTCATATTCCCAGCACGAGAATGGTGTAGAACTAGACTAGCATGATTTGTTGCGGGCGAATGCGCACTGGCATTGTATATAAACCTTATAGTAGTGCAACCGTGCGTAAACGACGATACGCCACCAGTGCGCATTCGCCCGCAACAAATCATGATAGTCTAGTTCTACACCATTCTCGTGCTGGGAATATGAGTAGGAAGATGATGCAGGTAGTGGTGGTGGTTGGCAAAGCAGGTTTCGTGTAGATTTATGGTATATTTTTTGTTTGCTTTGATGGAAGGGGTATCTTATGTTTTCTGGATTTTAACACAATTGGTATGTGTGTGTATGATCGTTGAAGGAGAGTCGCATTTCAGCAGTGAAGATTCTCAAATTTTTTTTTTTTATAATTCATACGAGTATTTGCAAGTGAAAAGCAGATATTCATATTTAATGGTAGGGGCGATGGTGGATGAAGAGAGGTGGGATAATTGTAGTTGGGTAGATTGATGGTAAACTTCAGCTCTCTAGGCCCAGTTTAAAGGCCTACTTTCTGCCGACAGACGGACGGACGGACATGGCTAGATCGCCATTACTATCGATGCTGATCATAAATACCTATAGTAACTTTTAGGGATCTAAGAGCAATATTAAGGTATATTACAAGCTATGCGTCAGAATTAATATACCCTTAGAATAGGGTATAAACATAGGGACGGGCTACAGTCCGCTTGGGCGAACTGTTGGATACCCTATTCTTATTCCTATCCCTCTTAAGTGGGCGTGACAAAAGTCTAAGTATGGTTGAATTGTTAAGAACGCTATAGATATTTTGTTATACGAGTATTATTTGATTGCTCTGATCAAAGTTTTTGGGGTAGGTTATGGCATATTGCAATTAGAACAAAACCGTCACCTGGATCTTATTTTGTTGTATTTTATACAATTGGTGTGTATATGTTAAGATCGGCGAAGGAGATTCGCATTTCAGCAGTGAGGCATATCATATTTGCATGTGAAAAAAATTAATTGAGGCAGAGATAAGATAAGACAAGTTAGAGTGTGTGTACGAGCGCGTGCCCTGCTTGTAATAATAGCTGCCGTAGGTTATTCATGAACAACTCAAATTGGCTTATTTATTGGTTCATCAAATAAAAAGGGCATTCATTCATAATCGGTATTCAAAATCATATTAGGTTCATATTTCGTTTGCATTATGTTACACAATCGAATCTCCGAATATAAACAGAATTTTTTCATTTGGTTTTGCACAAGCACCTGAGTGCCTCAGCTTGGGCAGCTAAATATCATTGATTTAGGTATTCTTTTTGATACCTACTTCTTTTGATACCGTCATACCGACCACTAGCGGCCGATGCCCAAAAGGAAAAGATATTGCAGAGATGTTAAAAATAAACATCAGCAAAATAATGGCATGCGGCCTAAATGTCGTCGCGACAAGCTGCGACCAAGGATCAAACAACGTACTGGCTTACAAACTGCTAGGATTGTCAGTGGAAAAGCCTTATTACGATGTTGGGAATGAAAGGGTTTTCATGCTGTACGATTATCCGCATCTCTTCAAGAGCGTGCGGAATATATTGTTACAGCACAAAATCATAATTTCAGGAGAAATTATAGATTGGAACGTAGTTGTTAAGCTGTATGAAGAAGACTCGAAAGGAGTTTTGCAAGTCTTCTTTAAGCTTACTAAGAGCCACGTTTGCCCAAATGGTTTTGAAAAACTATCGGTTAAACTGGCAACAGAAATATTCAGCGCTAATGTAGCTGCCGGAATTTTGTACGCAGTGAAAGCAAACTGGTACAAAACAGTTGAGGAACAGAAAGTTGCCGAATCAACAGCAACTTTTATACAAAAAATGAATGACTTGTTCGACAACCTGAATAGCGACAGACTGAGTTCCAGGAATCCAAGTCGTCAGCCAATTTCAGATTCGACCGACACACTTAAGTCAATACGAAATGCTCGCCAGTGGATAAAAACGTGGGAATATACCGGAAGACTGCAAAAACCTCCTTGCTTTTTCGGCTTGGAGCAGACACTGCTAGGAATTGAGATGATGTGGACACATCTAAGAGTACTGAGCAGAAGTTTCTCCTGACTGCGCATCTTAACACAGATCCAGCAGAGAACTTATTTTCGATGGTGCGGACAAATAGGGGATCGTATGAGAAAAACCCCTCGGCTTACAGATTCATAAGAAATCTTAAGCAAATTATATTTAAAAATTTAAAATATTCAGATCATTCGGGCTATGAAGATTCTGGAGCAGAGCTATTGCTGGATGAAGCAGATCGCGAAGAACTGGATATTGAGCGGGCAGCGAATGAAGAATTTTCAGTTGAAGTCCCCACGCAGATGAAGACTACGCAAGGAACACTATAGAAACAGTACTAACGAAAGGATGTTCAGAGAAGCTACAGGAAGGAGCTTTGACGTTCTACGCAGGATTTGCAGCGTTTAAGTTACGGAACAAGATTAATTGCGAAGCCTGCACGCAATTTATGATCGATGAGACAAATTCTTATCGAGAACAAGCTTTGTTAATACGTCTCAAGGCTTATGAGACCACACAAACTGTGTCAGAGTTTGGGAAGCTTACGGTGCCTACTATAAGCTTCGAAAATACTGTGAAAAGAATAAAGGAGATATTCGAAACAGTTTTTCCGGAGGACCGCAAACAAGCAAACTTGGTTGAAAACCTCATGTCTCAGATGATAAACCAGTTGGAAGTGACAGAAACCATGACGTGTAGCAATTATGGACACAACGAAGACTTCGTTAAATTTATTTTAATCGGACTGATTAAATTTACAATAAAAAAAACAACAAGGATTTAAGGCTGCCAAACTTTAAGGATAAGCATCATGTAAATAAATATCTATAAATAAAGTTATATTTTAATAAATGAATGGGTGTGTTTTTCTGATTTTCATATATAAATATTTATATGTACTCATATTTATTTTTATTTGTTTTTAGTTATGGTAATATTAATATATAGTTTATTTATTTTTTATATATACTTTAGGTATGCACTTTTGGTTAAAGGACCCTATGCGTTGTTATGTTACGTAATATTTTATTTATTTATTTATGAACTATGCGCGAGGAGTAGGCCTAATGGGGATACCTCGGTGAAAAAAAAACGCATCAAATGTTCCACCTCCTGGGTGATGCGGAAGAGAACAGACTTGTGTTTTTTTTAGTACCAACCACAGCATTAAAAAAAATTTAAATAAAATATTCAATGCTGCTAGGTACCAAACCTATGCCTCGAATATCCAAATTGGTTAAATGAACATTTCTTTATCTTTAAACTACATACATAATATTCTCAGTATTTGTTTTTTTTCTTTTAAGAAAGCAATGAAAACATATATTTTTGCATGTCTAAATAGGTAGGTAGTTTGTTTGACATTCATTCAAATAATAAAAAAAAAAATGTAAATCGACAGGTGAGCTGCCTCTAACAGATATACGTATCCAACAACGTGTTCGCTTATAAATATCTGATAAAAAACAAATCGAATATTTCTGAATCAATTACAAAAGAAATGATAGAAATCGGTGAATTATTGGACGAGATATACCCAAAATAGCAAGAGTCTAAAAAACCATAAACTCATAATTTCTTTACTTCGTACATGTTCAGTAGGTAAAGTAAAGGAATAAGACCAAACTGTGGTTGATTCCGGGCCACGAAGGTTTTGAAGGCAACGAAAAGGCCGACGACGGGTTGCGATATCACCTAAACATAATGAAAATAGTTGACTCTGCAGAATGCCGGCTATGTCTTGAGGAAGACGAAACAGCTGAACACATTCTAGGTGAATGTCCGGCCTCAGAGAACAACTGAGTTCCGAAGATATAAAGAAGTGGTCTGCTAGTAGCATTATCCGCTTTATACGGAAAGAAGAAATACTACTAGCTTAACATATTTCTGGCCCAGACGGTACAAACGACCTCATAGGTCGCAGTACCTTTTTCTTCGCCTTGGCGAACCAGAAGCTAAAAAAAAAATATATTGCAAATTTCAGCAGAACCATTTACCACAGGGCATGACAACTAATAATAGAACGAAACGAGGAGTAGGCCGTATGATTAAAGCTCGGTGATTAAAAACACGTATATCTAATGTTACAACATGGGTAATGCGAAAGAGAACCAATCAAGCAACCTTCATTAGAAGCAACAAACACAAACAAGTGACCTTCCTCAATGCTTTATTGCAAAGGTGCAGGGACTTTAAACAACGAAAGTTCGTATTATCCATATAAATATTCATCGTGTAGGTACCTATTGACCAATAAGTGGTGGTGCAGCATGGCACAATACCGACACAAAATAAATTATGTCATTGCTTTATAAATTAGACTGAATATTTCTAAATCAATTACAAAAAGAATGATATAAATCGGTACATTTTTCGACAAGATATAGCCAAAATAGCGAGAATCTAAAATGCGATAAATTCATAATTTCTCATTTGAAAGAAAAATACCCAAATCAAATTTTATTAAATTTTTCGTTTCAAACGAATCGCCCCTTCCATCCAGAGAGTCGATAATGCGAAATCCATTATCCATACAAATAATAACTTACTTGGTTTCCATCATCAACCTCTGCTACTTGCAAAGCATACGTACATGAACATGCTACCTGCGCTGCCTACGCCTATGCTCCTTCTTACAATGAAAAAAAAATGCATACACAATGGAATGAAATTCGATCGGCGGAAAGATTCGAGAGAGACAAACCGGTTTATTTGGTCTTGCTTTCTTCGTTTTCAAAGTGTGTATTTAAAATGAAGATGACAGCAAAAGTTTAGACACAAACATTCTAGCTCAATTCATAACGCCATCTGCATTTAGTCGGCTAAAACAAAAAAATCGACATGATGGCACTACTATAAAGTATATATACAATGGCACTGGTGGCGTATCGTCGTTTACGCACGGTTGCACTACTATAAGGTTTATATACAATGAGAATACTATAAAGTGTATATACAATGATAATACTATAAAGTTTATATACAAAGCCGAAATGTTCATTTTTGAGAACGACGAACGAATTGATGTTGATGGCGCTTCACGCACACTTTCTGCCACAGCAGCCATATTCTCCGGTGTACGCACTGTTTTTGGCTTTTCCCGCTTGGGTTTATCGATGAGGATGCCAGTTTCTTTCACTTTTTTCACAAGATAACGAACATACGGAGCTGAAGGGGCTTCTCTTCATTGTATATAAACCTTATAGTAGTGCAACCGTGCGTAAACGACGATACGCCACCAGTGCGCATTCGTCCGCAACAAATCATGATAGTCTAGTTCTACACCATTCTCGTGCTGGGAAGATGAGTAGGAGGATAATGCAGGTAGTGGTGGTGGTTGGCAAAGCAGGTTTTGTGTAGATTTATGGTATATTTTTTGTTTGCTTTGATGGAAGGGGTATGTTATGTTTTCTGGATTTTAACACAATTGGTATGTGTGTGTATGATAGTTGAAGGAGAGTCGCATTTCAGCTACTGTGAGGATTCTCAAATGATTTTCTTTGTAATTCATATTTGCAAGTGAAAAATGGATATTCATATTTAAAGGTAGGGGTAGATAAAGAAAGGTGGGAGAATTGTCATCAAGTAGATTGATGGTATATTATTTGTTGGCTTTGATGGATGTTTGGGGTAGGTTATGGCATATTGCAATTAGACCGTCACAGTCACCTGTAACTTGTATCTTTGTATTCAACACAATTGGTGTCTGTGTTCACATCGGTGAAGGAGATTCGCATTTCAGCAATGAGGATTCCCAAATGGTTTATAAATCATATTTGCATGTGAAAAAAATATTAATGAAGGCAGAGATAAAAAAAGATAAGACAAGTTATAGTGTATTCCCAGCTACATTGCGAACGATCTTTAAGGGTTTCCACTTTAAAAAGAAAATCGTGGATATTTTCGGACCCGTCAAATGCAATTTGCCACTTTTCAATTTTACAAACTGAACTTACCTACTGAAGAAGTTTGTTGACTTATTGGTGGTGCTTGTCTGCGTTGCACAGTGTGACGAATCGCTGATTTAGCTTGATTTAATAAGGAAAATGACATGCACAAAATTAAACAAAAACCGGTTAGGCCTCCTACGTAATGACTGTGCAATTTTTTTTTGTTGTTGCTTAGTGCAACAAAAAAAAATCATTTCAAACTCCAAATTGTGTATAATTTTTTTTTATAAGAAGGTCAATTTGAAAAGAAAGTTTTTATATCGTTTAAAATTGGTTCGCGTACATGTTATAGCTTTTTGTTATCTTTTCTCAATAAGTAGACAGTCAATTGATATAAAAGTAAGTTTTTCTTAAAAAATTAAAGATTTTGTTTAATATAAGGGGTAAATGAAAGTAAAATTTATAGATAAAATATGTGTTTTTTGTATTCATTGGACGAAAAGTATACCTAGTTGTTCAGTGTTGTCCAAGTTGGAGACCGTGTTTGTTCTAAAGCCTTGCATATGCACTGCTAAAATGTGTTTCAACAAAATTTTTCGTTTTTTAGGATGCCCATGGAAATCACGAAAAAGCAAATTTTTTATGTTTGGATTTCTTAATTTAAAATTAAGCGCTTAGATGCTGTTTCTGCTTTTGTTGTGGGTTACTTTAGCCATGTAATGTTTTCTGAGGCTGCAACAAAGTCAATCAAACTAACCTTTAAAAATTTATGTTTAAGATTTGACGAGACATGGGCCAAAAGTGGTCGGCATAGAGAGCGCTTCGAAAATTCAAATTCTCTGTGGCTAAATGAAAATCTAACATTACCACAAAATATCTTAGATGAAATACCTTCTTCATCTAGAGTAGGAAGACCGTAAAAAAGCTTATAGATTAGATGTCAAGTTGCGGCAGGTAAAAGACCAAGGCAGTAAAGAAAAAGTCAAAGCCAGAAAATAACTAATCCAAGAAAAATTTACAAGAGAAACAGGGTTATTGGTAGATATGCCAACTCAACAGTCTGGCAATCCTAATGACGGGAACAAGGCTAGACGATTTTTTAGAGATGATGAAAAGACTGCCCAAATTACAGTATAGATAAAGAAATTATCAAAAAGTTTCATATCATCTTAGAAGCTCTTGGGTCTGGGTTCCCAATAGATGCAGATGCTTTTGAAAATTATGCCTGGTATTTTAAGCCAGTAAGTGTGCATAAGGTCTTCTTTCATGGAAAACAAATAATTTCTACTCTATACTTCCAATCGGACAACTTTCAGAAGAAGCGCAAGAGGTAAGAAACAAGGAAAATAGAAGGGAACTTCTTACCAGAAAAATATCACGTGTAGATACAAATACTGACCCCTTAAATCGATTGCTTATAACCTCAGATCCATTCTTAGCAAGTCTAAGATACTTTTCGAGAAGAATGAAAAGTGTCATGGAACATGAAGTCTTGCAACTTTTAGCTGGTGTTTATGTATTGTTTTGTCTTGAAATTTGTAGTCATAATGTTAAATAAAATTTGTTATATTCTATTCTGTGAACAATTTCAATTAAAAAATAAAAACAAAAAAAATAATTTTAATTTAATTCCGCTAAATCAGCGATTCGTCACACTGTGCGTTGGGTCGAAAACGAAACGTTATTTAAAAAATGTTCGAAGTCAGAACGAGCGTTCGAAGGTCTCGTAGGATTCACATTGGGAGTATTTAAATTCAAATTGTCCAATCTTCCAACTAAGGTATCTCTAATAGACTGCATTTCACGAATGGAAACTCGTTGGTTTGCCTCGAGTATTCGTTGAAATTCTGACGTAATAGCTCTAATGTCAGTGGCCTCTTCTTGAACAGGTGGAGGATATCCCTTAATATCTCGTCGCTCACTATTGTCTTCACTATTGTGGTTACTTGCCTGACCGGATTGCATTGCTGCAGGAGGGTTAGCACAGCTGTGGTAAAATCTTATCCTGGCTTAAGCCTACTCTATCCCCAGGTGGAGTACGACTAACTATTGGCCTGGATTCCATTGCTTCCGAACGGAGAGTTATATTTCGAAAAGTGGACGAATTTCTCAAATTACTCGGTCTTCCTCTAGAACGTGAATGTGGAACTCTATTATCCATAATAGGAAATTTCTGATTTTAAATACAACTTCAAAAACTTTTAACTTTCAATATCTTTTAATAAATCTGTATTAAAAAAAAATTAATACCTACATGCATAATTTGGTGTCAGAGCGGTCAGTGCTAAATTCAATATTAAATTTGATAAGATTAGATACAATATGCTTAAGAGCAAGATATCTATGGTAAACAGACGGACTGTGCAAATCAATGCACACAATACGAGCAACACTGTATATAATTGGCAACTACAGGTAATATAGTAGCAACATAGTTCACTGTTATAACTACCAGACAATGGACTATACTATAAAAGAATTAGGATTTATATATTATAAAAATATTCATATGCACAACTTATCCTTTCACGAATAAAATTAGACCAATATGAATACAAAAAGCAGTTTAACTCTTTCTGATATCCAATAGTCGCAACGCGGATTACTATTAAAACTATGAATATCCTGGGACTATAGTAATGAAATTCATACTGAACTTGAACCGCCAAGAGACACAATAGAACACTCTTCGATTGCTGAAGCTTAGCTAAAAGCTCTAGAGTTAGCCAGCATAATCTTTGTAGTGACGTTCTTAATACCTCGAAGTATATCTAATGTTAGAACATGTTTAATGCATAAGAGAAACAAGCAAGCAACCTATATTAAGCAAAAAATAACAACAAGTGACCTTCCTCAATGCTTCATTGAAAAGGTACATGGACTTTAAAATATATACCAACAATTTTACATGTTGATTAAAGATAAATAAACTTGCGCAATACTCCAATTTAGCAATCTAGCTCTACGCAAAACAACGAAAATTCTTATTATCCATATAAATATTCATCGTATATGTACCTATTGGCACTTATTGGTGGTGCGGCATGCCACAATACTGACAAAAAATAAATTATGTCATTGCTTTATAAATTAGACTGAATATTTCTAAATCAATTACAAAAAGAATGATATAAATCGGTACATTTTTCGAAAAGATATAGCCAAAATAGCGAGAATCTAAAATGCGATAAATTCATAATTTCTCATTTGAAAGAAAAATACCCAAATCAAATTTTATTAAATTTTTCGTTTCAAACGAATCGCCCCTTCCATCCAGAGAGTCGATAATGCGAAATCCATTATCCATACAAATAATAACTTACTTGGTTTCCATCATCAACCTCTGCTACTTGCAAAGCATACGTACATGAACATGCTACCTGCGCTGCCTACGCCTATGCTCCTTCTTACAATGAAAAAAAAATGCATACACAATGGAATGAAATTCGTTCGGCGGAAAGATTCGAGAGAGACAAACCGGTTTATTTGGTCTTGCTTTCTTCGTTTTCAAAGTGTGTATTTAAAATGAAGATGACAGCAAAAGTTTAGACACAAACATTATAGCTCAATTCATAACGCCATTGCATTTAGTCGGCTAAAACAAAAAATTCGACATGATGGCACTACTATAAAGTGTATATACAATGACCATTGTATATAAAGTGTAAAGTATATACAATGATGGTACTACTATAAAGTGTATATACAATGTTCTCTTCTTCCAAAATCCGTATGCAATTTTCGCACACATTCTGCAACATTACCATAATTTTCAAAGTAATGTTGTAATATTTCTCAGCGTTGCTCAAGCGTATACACAACCATATTCGTTCAGCGGAAGGATAAAACTAATTATCTGTCAAATCAGACATGAGCTAAGTGTTACCATTCACGAAATAAGCACTAGTTGAAAAAAAAACGTTAGATGGCGGACTCTTTATAATGTATTTTGCTTGCGTACGATATTCAATCGGTGTATAATGTATTTTGCTTGCGTTCGATATTAAATCGAGGACGATCTGTATTCAGGATGGTCGGGTTGTAAAACATTTCTTATATTTTATTTCAAATCTTAACTCGTTAAAATGTCTCTTGGCCACCCTGTGATCTTTTTTGTCAAATGTTCAAATGTATAATGAATTACGTATTTACTTTTACATTAATAATATATAGTGAATAGCTGCATTATCGTTCGATCGAACGACAGTTTCTTATGTAAACTATCGACCGTAAGCCCTTTTATGTATGATCTGTTTGTCATTTTGTTGGTTTCGCCAAGAGAGTCTGAATAAAGCGATTGTTGAAACAAGACGTGTTTGGTCTATGGTTATTTTATATCACTTAAATAAACTTAAAAGTTACATTACAAAAGAAGGTTGTGGTCGTCTCTTTTCCTCAACGTCGCTTTTGTTGTGATCTTGCATCTTCTCTGGCGATTTTCATCAAGTCGGGCAGTTTTATCAGGAAAGGCGTAATCTGTGGAAGAAGTTTTTTAGATTGTGCAATGGTTCGTAAGTCGTGAGTGATGTCTTCAATGGAGCGAAGCTCGCGTCCGAAAGGAAGGTATGATGCCGTAAAACCAGTGCTTTGACATTTGGCTGTGTTGATGGCAAATCTTATTGATGGGAGATCCTCTGCCCATGAAGTGTGGTTGAGGCCCACTAGTGTAGCAAGCTGTGTCTTCATGACTCCATTTTTCGTTCGACTGGGTTCGATTTGTAGTAATTATTGTAAGAGTTTTGCATGCAACTCACATTGTCAGACCATATTTATATTCATGTACCTACATTCATAAGCTGTGATCATATATATAAACATACAGTCATACACATATAAGATACCTACTTAAGTTATTATATTATATTTATATATACACATACAGTCATACACTTGTAATAATTAATATTAAGAAAATAATAAAGAGAGCGTCAGTTTTATGATCGCGTTAAAACCAAATTTAGTGAAACAGTACTACAAATTCCTCAGAAGTGGGATTACACAAAAAACAAAAAAAAAAAAAACAAAATAATAGCTTGCCACAAGTGAAATTGTGTGAAAAATAAAATTGGCGTTACAGATTGTGTGTTTACAACAAAGTTGGTTGTGTCGCCGCGAAATTTTTTTTGTCACCGATTGTTCAGTCACCGCGAAAATTTTTTTTATTCTCTTCGCAATAACAAGCAGTATTGAATTCAAACGAATTCATAGCAGCAGATGTGCGAGGAGAACATCCAAGTAACGGACGACTACAAGGTACAAGAAGAGATCGAAATAGCCGCTAGACACTGCAGCTGAAAAAAAAAAAACAAAACAACGTCATAATGAGTGAAAATGAACTGTGGCAACGGATAGCAAAATCAAACGATAGAGCAGAAGCTAAAGCAGAAGGTGGGGAAAAACGATCGGATGGTACGACAGGGGAATTTAACGTGGCGAAACAAATTGGATTGTGGAAGGAAATGTTGCCGGAATTTAGCGGAACGGCAAGTGTTGATGTGTGGCTGGCACAGCTAAGGAATGTCGAAGAAGTGTACGGTGTGGAGAAAAAAAATTTGCACGCACTTTTCGTAAGTAAATTGAAAGGCAAGGCACAAGAATGGCTGCACGCACAAGCAAATTTTTTAGACGACGACGTAGACAACCTGACAGAGGAGTTGAAAGAAGTTTTTGGTACAAAACAAAACAAGATGGAGATGAGAAAAAGATTTGAAAACCGAAAGTGGAAAGTGAGCGAAACTTTCAGTGAATATTTTGACGACAAAGTGAGACTGGCGACTGGATTGAAAATGGACGAAGAAGAATGGATTGAATACGCGATTGAGGGATTTTCTGATGACAACATAAGGTTATATGCCCGTGTCCAGGGGTATACAACAAAGGCAGGACTACTTCGAGCGTTCGGCAAAGTAACTCAGCGGAAGGTGCAAACGAGATCGACTGCTAATACATTTAGCAACAAACAGACGGGATTGACAGCAGATAGAACGGCAAAAGATAGACAAGTGGAAGGACAAAGAGTTGAAATCAGGTGCTATAATTGCAACTTGGTGGGACACATCGCAAATGGGTGTTCTAAGCCAAAGAGGAAGTCAGCAGTACATCAGTTGTCAGAAGATGGCAAGGCCAATGATTACGTAAGACGTTTGTATTTTAAGTTTATTGTTAATAGTGATAGTATCCTCTTTGACTGCCTCATAGACTCTGGAAGTCCGATAAGTATGGTTAGAAGATCGTGTATACCGACTAATATATCCATATATAAATGTAACACACGGAAAAAATATTTCGGGTTAAATAAAAGTTTGCTTAAAATATATGGAATGGTGTCGTGCGTCGTTTTTTATAAAAAAAGTTGGAATTAAAGTAAATTTTATGGTAATAGACGATGGATCGACGAGTTATGAGGCAATCTTGGGCAGGGATTTCCTAAAAAGTGGAAAATTTAAACTAGTTTCACAGTTAGAGAATAATACAACTTGCTCAAATGAAATAGAAAATGATAGTGAACGTTTTGAAAAACAGCTCTTGTTAATCGACTGTAAAGATAATGATAGTTCAGAATTGGATTTAGAAGTTGGTGAAGACGTATGTTATGGTCATAAAGAAAAGCTTAAAATGTTATATAGGTCAAATTATTTGCTTGCCGATCGCCCTACGGAACCGGTAATAAAAACTAAAATGAATTTAACGCTAAATGACATAAAACCGTTTCAGTGTCGACCGCGTCGTTTGTCGTATGCCAAAAAAAAATGAACTTAGTTCGTTGCTAGACGAATATATCAGTAAAAGGTATATTAGAGAAAGCGAAACTGAATACGTGTCGCCGATAGTGTTGGTGAAAAAGAAAACAGGGGATCTTAGAATGTGTATAGATTTTCGTACGTTAAATAAAGCCACTGCAAAAGATAGTTATCCGATACCGGTGATCGACGATTTGCTAGACAAACTGGTAGACAAGACGATTTTTTCTAAACTAGACCTCAAGAACGGGTTTTTTCACGTATACATGCATGAAGACGCGATAAAATATACGTCGTTCATTACGCCGTTAGGGCAGTACGAATTCTTGCGAATGCCGTTTGGTTTGAAAAACGCGCCGTCAACGTTTCAAAGACACATTAACAAGATATTTGCAGACATGATTAGGAACGATGAAGTTATAGTATACCTAGACGATATAATGATAGCTACGACGACATACGAAGACCATTTTAGGATACTCTCTGAAGTTTGAAAGAGGATGGTAGAAAATAAATTGGAACTAAGGATAGATAAGTGCAAATTTTTACAAAAGAAGATAAAATATTTAGGTTTTACGATTACGGGGGAGGGTATACAGGCAGATGATAGGGGTATCGAAGCTATAAAAAAATTTCCGATTCCACAAAAAACTCATGCAGTACAAAGTTTTCTGGGATTGTGTTCTTACTTCCGTAGATTCGTTAGAGATTTTTCAACCATAGCAAAACCACTGTACGACCTTACCAAAAAAGACAGAGAATTCAAGTTCGGTGACGAACAATTAAAGGCTTTTGAAAGCTTGAAAGACAAGTTGATAGAAGCTCCGGTCTTGGCACTGTATAGTCCAAAGGACGACACAGAACTTCATTGCGACGCAAGTGCACAGGGATTTGGAGCGATTCTGCTACAAAGAAAGCAAGACGGAAAGTTACAACCGATTTTCTATTTTTCAAAGAGAACGACAGATTACGAAGCAAAATTGCATAGTTTTGAGTTAGAGGCGCTGGCAATAATAAGTGCTTTAAAACGTTTTAGGGTATATTTACAGGGTAAACAGTTCAAGATCGTAACTGATTGTAATTCGTTGACCCTAACGCTAAACAAGAAAGAACTTAACCCTAGAATAGCCAGATGGGCGTTAGAGCTACAAAATTTTGATTACACTCTAGCACACAGGGCAGGTACTCGCATGCAACACGTCGACGCGCTAAGTAGATCGACAAATATTCTGACGGTCGAAACAAATACTTTCGAGGAAAACCTGATAGTATGCCAAGGAAAAGACGGAAATATAGTTAAAATCAAAGAGTTGTTAGAACGATCGAACCATAATTTATATGAAATGAGAAACGGAGTGGTATATAGAAAGAAAAATGATGGCAGTGTCGTGTTTTGTGTACCAACAGAAATGGAAAGTCACGTTTTGTATAAATATCATGACGAAGTAGGTCATGTAGGAACAGATAAGGTGTTAGAGTTGGTGTCAAAAAGTTACTGGTTTCCCAAAATGAGAGAGAAGATAGGATCGCACATAAAAAACTGTTTGAAGTGTATTGCTTTTTCGGCTAAACAGGGACGTGAAGAGGGTTTCATTCACAACATACCTAAAGAAGAAAAACCGTTCGTGGTAGTACATGTAGATCATTATGGTCCAATAGACAATTCAAGGACGGTTAAAAAATATATACTGGTAGTAGTAGATGCTTTTACAAAGTTCGTGAGACTCTACCCAACTAAGACTACAAATACAAAGGAAGTAAATCGAGCGTTAACGGACTATTTTAGAGCGTATAGTAGACCGAAGTACATTATATCAGATAGGGGTAGTTGTTTTACCTCGGCAGAGTTCAAGGACTTTTTGTCCAAAGAAGGTGTTCAACACATAAAGATTGCGACAGGTTCACCCCAAGCAAACGGACAAGTAGAGAGAGTAAACAGGAGCTTGGGACCAATGATAGCAAAGTTAGTTAAACCAGAAGAAGGGGTATTTTGGGACCACGTTTTAGAGGTAGTCGAACATACACTCAATAACACGGTGGGCAGGACTACAAAAGAACATCCTAGTGTAATGTTGTTTGGAGTGAATCAAAAAGGCAAATGGTCAGATGAACTTAAGGAAAATTTGACAGAACTAGAGTCAGGAGACGTACGCGACCTGGCAAAGACACGTAGCAAAGCAGCTCTAGAACAAAAGAAGTCACAGGCATACAACAAACGATACGTAGATAAAAAACGGTGCAAGCCCACGAAATATAATGTAGGAGACTACGCTATGATAAAAAATTTTGACTCGCACTCGGGGGCGTCTAAAAAACTGATACCGAAATTTAGAGGACCCTACCAGATCGAAAAAGTCCTACGAAACGACAGATATCTACTTAAGGATGTTGACGGTTTTCAACAGTCGCGACTACCTTACCAGGGAGTATGGGCGGTCGGTAATATGAAACCATGGTTGAACAAAAGTAAAGCGAATGATTGATTGTAAATTTGCAAGATCAGGTGATCTTAATGGCCAGGATGGCCGAGTTGTAGTAATTATTGTAAGAGTTTTGCATGCAACTCACATTGTCAGACCATATTTATATTCATGTACCTACATTCATAATCTGTGATCATATATATAAACATACAGTCATACACATATAAGATACCTACTTAAGTTATTATATTATATTTATATATACACATACAGTCATACACTTGTAATAATTAATATTAAGAAAATAATAAAGAGAGCGTCAGTTTTATGATCGCGTTAAAACCAAACGGAAGTGTCATCATTTAGTGAAACAGTACTACAGATTCAGGGTGATATAGTAGCGTAAGTGTTTGCTGGATCCCAAAGCAGTAAGTCAGCTGCTGCATAAGTGCTGAGAGGAATTGGGACCCGTTTTCGGTATGCAATCGACGTGGAATTCCGTAGCGTACGAATACTTCATTGAGTAGGGTTTGTGCACACTTTTCAGCCGTTGCTGAATGAGTGGGAATATTTCAATCCACCGACTTGCAAGGTCTTCCGCGATGAAGATCCACTGATATCCGTCTTGCGTTACAGGCAATTGATGAAATAAGTCGAGTGAGACTACTTCCAAACTTTGGTTACTGGAAACTGTCTGCAGAAGTCCCGTTGGCTTCATATTGCTAGGCTTATATCTGCGGCAGGCAAGCAACTTGCGATGTGTTTGGTGATGTCTCTTCTCATTCCAGGCCAATAGTATCTTGAGGCGATTCTAGCAATGGTGCGGTCGACACCGTAGTGGCCTGCAGTAGCAGCATCATGATAGTTATAGATAATAGATTCTCTTTCTTTCGATGGTATGACAAGTTGAGCGTTATCGGAGTCTGATTCGGATGAAAACCTGTTGTACAAGGTGGCGCAAAAGTAATCCTCCTATCAGAAAATGCTATAAATTTTGCGATTGGCCCCTAATGTCAGTTCTGTTTTGACATTTGTGTAGTAAACACATGCGAAATACACGTTAATAAACAATGTTACGCTACACTGCTCCAGAACGCGGAATATTGGTGACTATTTATTTGAGCAATAATCGTTCGGTGACCAAAAAACATCGGAAGGTTATTTTTGCGCCACCTTGTATATTTCATCGTTAATCAGATGTCCACGGGATGTCCATCGAGTGATATTTTCATCATTGGCTTCAAAAGATTCAATGATCCCTTTTAACTGGACGTAGGGGTATTTCCTATTCCTGGGGTGTTTGTGTTGGGGTTGCCTACATTTGTTGGTGCTACGTAGGTACATTCTTCGGAACCACCACCATCCATCCACTGAAGACAGCAACCAGCAGCTTCGTTTGCCTCTCTGCCGCGCTTATGCTGTCCGGAGACCACAGTAAACGTTGAACAGGCAGACGAACAAAGGAAAAAATAAACAAAGAAGACGCCAAAAGGGCAGCGAAAAATGAAAGAGCTTGATTTTTTTTTAAATAACAATTTTAATAAATTTTAATATGCACAGTTAAATTTATTTTATTTGTCTTCGGGAACCGCAGTAAATCCAGCGATGGAAAAATAAATTAAACGCTGAAGAGGTGAGCAGACACTTAGAGCTCAAGTGTGTTATCTTTCCGAGGGCGGTAGCGGTAACCGTCGCTCGAAGAGATATCAAACTTGAGTTCTAAAAAGGAAGATAAATAGGTCAAGTGTGAAGACTTTTCGAAGACAGTAGTGGTAACCTTCGCTCGACGAAAAACCAAACTTGAGTTCGAAAAAGGAAGATAAATAGGTCAAGTGTGAAGACTTTTCGGGAACGGTAGTGGTAACCTTCGCTCGATGAGAAACCAAGCGTGAGTTCGAAAAAGGAAGGAAAATAGGTCAAGTGTGAAGACTTTTCAAGGACGGTAGTGGTAACCTTCGCTCGACAAGAAAGCAAACTTGAGTTGCTTTCCATCGATTTTTGATTGGAATTTAAACCCCTTCTGGAGCTTTTGGAATAAAAAAGCTTTTAATAAAAATGAAAGCTGCTGTGTGCATTAAAATGCCAAATACAATGTTGGGTTACAAAAATATTTTAGAAGGGATAATTTCTTAAAGGATGATATAAAAAAATAGGAAATTATTTGAATGAAAAATGTAAAATTGATGTAAAATTAGTTATTGAGTAAAAGAAAATGCAGCGTTACAATATTTATTATTTCACTTTAAGTATGCTTCAATTTCGAGCATTCTAGCAATCCAATCATTTCATACCAAAATGCACTTTCAATATTGTAATGACAGCTCATTCATTTAACTGCCACTGATATAAACATTACATGAAATTCTTGTAGATAAAAAAGCAACACTCCGGAATAATTTACTTTAACTTTGTATTAATCTACTTAACGACCACTTGGATCCAAACAAAATTACAAATCCAGGCTTATCTATTATGAATGTGAGAATTGAGTATCACCTTACAGAGAAATAAAAAACTACCGAAATTTTGATTTTCTACTTTTATTTTATTTTATTTAAACAATATTTACATTAAATTTCCAAGAAACCCAGGAGGTCCGGCTATGCTCCGTACTATAATGCTATAATTTCGCTGCTATTTGCATTGAGCAGAGAGAAGATGCTATTGCTCCTTGGTATAACTGTTCCCTGCTCTCTATTTTTCCTTGCACACCTTAAATTAAAGCAAAATCCGATAAGCAGACATCCCGACAAAAAATTCATTTATTACTAACCTATTCAACACCAACTCAATTAATTGATTGATTGACAGATTAATTTATTAAGCTGTTTTCTCCTTAGACCTTTAAGAAAAAGAAAACGTCGAACTTATAATTCTCGTGGACTCTGGAACTTTCGTTTTCAGTAAAAAAAAAAAAATAATGACATTTTGAAAGACAAAGTCATGCAATTTATATTGATTTGTATGTACACTTTCTATTATTTACATTCGTAGTGTAGACTTTTAATTTGACTGGTTCACAATGTAAAAGAAGTAAATTCTGCTTGATTGGTATAAAGTATACATAAACATAATCCAGAACATTCACCCCCGCCATGAACTTAGTTCGCAACAACTGCACGGTGTCCAAAGCAGAAAAGTGGCATCCTTGTAATGACTGTGCTGCATTTTGCATCTTTGGTTTCAATTCGCCTTGTTCGCATCTGGTTTTGTTTATACATTTGTCCTTCTATTTATCTGTCGAAGAAACAATTAGTGGGAAAGAAACAAATATACAGACAAACAATGCCTAATGACAAGTGTGTTGTTCTCGCTAATGGTAGAAACACATCAACACTTCAAAGTCGCCTTCAACTTTGACAACCACGTCGCACGTTTTAGAACCAATGCTTTTTAATGGGATGGAACACATTAGCACGTCAGCCTCAACTTCACCTTCAACGTTAGACCTAAGTCCTAAATTCAAAGTTGAAGTGCAAGTCCCACCAACCTTGAGGCGATGTTTTCAGTATGCAAATGCTTATATTTTAAGCGAATTTTCTCGCTTGCTTGTATTTTGACATAATTTTCTCTTTTCTTTGCAACCATTCTTTGTTTCGCTCTTGAAGTTACATTTTTCATTGTGTTTGACTTTAAACGATAAAGTTCTTGCTCTTGTCAAAGTCCAAGTCGAAGTGGAAGTGTTGATGTGTTTCTACCATAACTCAATTTCCAGAATGCCATTGCATACATATTTATTGGCTTGTCAAACTGTACAAAAGATATGGTTAGTATGGCATGACTTATATATTACTTTACATAGACTGAATTATACAATATACATAGGGTAGTATTTGCAATGGTGTTGCCAATGTCTTCCTACACATCCTTAAAGTGAGTGAGTACTAGTAATTACCCTATTTGCCAGAACATCGATGCTATCTTTTTTCATCTACTGCACCTAGTCGCCAGCCTTTCTTAAGAGTTGTTTTGTTGTGGTAGGTTTTGGTGCGTCGCGTCGGTTTGATTTAAATCGTGTGAAGTGTTTTTATTTTAATATTAAATTTGAACTGCAGAAATTTTGTAAGAAATCATCCACAATGAGTGTATGACGGATGCGCTGAACAGCATAATATAACAGGTGAGTGAATTCTTTAATTTTATTACCTATTATAAATTGTCGATTTATGAATGAATTGCGCATAGTTTGTGTGTGTAGGTAAATGTGTTTGAAACGTTTGCTTCTATGAGTGGACTGTAGTAGTAAAGTGTTAGGTGTGGTGTAGTGTTAAATGATGGAGGGAAATTTTGAATGATGGTATTATAATAATATCTGTTTTTTTTTTTTGTTGTAGTATAGAGTTGTGTTGTGTTCGTATGATATCCATGCTGAGTTAGTGTTTTATACAACAGGTTAAATAAGGGATAATGTTTTTTTTTGGGTGATTGTGAGAAATGTGCATTCGCGAATAAAGATGTAAGTTGTTTGTTGGTTGCAATCAAACAATTACCTCGTCTGCGGTTGTATTGGTATTGCTTGGTAGCGGACAGATTTAAGTAATCGGTCTTTTGAGCTCACCGGTCGATGTTTTTAAAGTAACGACGAGAATTAGATAATCGGCACCGGGATGTACCTTAGTTATTCTGGCCATAATCCATTTCGATGGTGGGACACGTTCATCCTTGACCAGAACTAGGTCTCCTATCTTCGGTTGCGTTTCTGTTTTAAGCCACTTTGGCCGCTGCTTGAGACGTGCAAGATAATCTGAGCTCCACTGTCGCCAAAATGTTTGCTGTAGCTGCTGAATTTTCTTCCACCGATTATGGTAGCATTTATTGTTTTCGGAGATTTCTGATTCGGGAACACCTAGTAAAAATTCACCGATAAGGAAGTGGGCTGTAGTTAAAGGTGGTACTTCACTGACTTTACTCCCGCTTCCCATAATCCCCCAAAGTGAGGAGATGCTGGAGGAATAAAATTCCACTTTGTTCCGTCGTTGGTTAATAATTCGGCAACCTGCTTGTCGTCGAATTTAGCCGCCCTTCGAAGTGTCTCCAGTTCCCTGTTCGCGCCCATGAAGTTCTTTCCGCAATCGCTGAAAATCTCTTTGCTGATTCCTCTTCTCGCTGAAAATCGTCTGAAAGCTGCTATAAAGGCCTGCGTTGTCATATCACTGACTAGCTCAATGTGGATCGCCTTGTTGGCCAAACAGACGAAAATAGCAAAGTGTGCCTTGAATGATTTGGACCCCCGACCCTTCCAAGCCTTGACTTCAATGGGACCAGCATAGTCCACCCCTGTGTGGCTGAACGATCTTGAGATCTTCACTCGTGGCGCAGGTAAATGGCCCATTAGCTGAGAAGGTTTTGGACGATGACGGAAACATATATTGCAGCCATGAATACACTTCTTCACGCTGTTTTTTAGATTTAGAATCCAGAACCGTTTATGAAGGTAGGCAATCATGTGCTGCGTTCCGCCATGCAAAGTTTTCTCATGTGCCTGTTGCGAAGACGAGAGATCGATTCCAGCAGTAACCTCTAGGGAAATAGCCAAAGAAATAAAAGAAAAGATCAACCCGAAAAAAGCCCCGGGATTTGATCTAATAACGGGTGAAATTCTGAAAAAACTGCCTAAGAAAGGTATGAAAAAAATAGCACAGATAATAAATACTGCGTTCAGACTAAGGTATGTTCCGCGCATGTGGATGCGGAAGTTATCATGGTACCTAAGCCGGGAAAAATGCACAGTGAAATAACGTCATATCGACCGATATCATTGCTGCCAATCCTGTCTAAGCTATTCGAAAAAATGCTCCTAAAACGACTCCATCCGGTTCTAGAAGAAAAGACACTGATCCCAAACCATCAGTTTGGATTCAGAAATAACTACTCAACAATAGATCAGGTCCACAGAATAACTGATATAATAGAAAAAGCTTTAGAAGAAAAACAAATATGCTCTGCCATCTTCCTTGATGTAACACAGGCTTTTGATAAAGCCTGGCACAAAGTATTAATCCGTAAGCTACAAAAATATCATCCAAAAGAGTACCGTGAAATACTAGAGTCGTATATAATGCAACGATTATTTAGTATTAAGCAAGAGAATGAGTACTCCGAATTGAAATACATCAAAGCTGGAGTACCGCAAGGTAGTGTGTTGGGACCAGTACTGTTTCTTCTATACACGAACGACCTACCACAAACTGACGAAACTACTGTTGCCACTTTTGCAGACGATACTGCTGTACTTGCAGTAGGAAAAACCGCACAGAAAGTTACAGAAAAACTGCAAAGAACAGTAAATGATATATCCAAATGGACCAAAAAATGGCAAATAAAATTAAATGAACTAAAGTCGGTTCATATTAACTTTACGAATAAAAACGTACAACACATACCTGTGTACATAAATAATAAAGTAGTTCTGCATTCGAACTCAGCTAAGTATTTAGGCTTGACTTTGGACGCAAAGTTGCGTTGGAAAACACATGTCAAAAAAACGAGATGAACTAAATATACGATACAATAAAATGTATTGGCTCATAGGGAGGAATTCATGCCTCTCATTCTACAACAAACTGCTTGTCTACAAACAAAAATTAAATTTGGACATATGGCCTCCAGTTATGGGGGTGCACAAGAAAGAGAAATCTTCAAAGCATACAATGCTTTCAAAACAAAGTATTACGCAATATTGTTAATGCGCCGTGGTACATACGTAATGTTGATCTACATAGGGATCTAAAAATTGAAATGGTAGAGGACGAGGTGCGGAAGGGCGCAAGAAGACATGAAGTTAGGCTTCGCAACCATGCTAATATAGAAGTAGTTCAACTACATAATAACAACAATTTAGTTAGAAGATTACGTAGAGTTAAACCTTTTGAACTAGTTAACTAGGTAAAAAGGAAAGAAATATATGTGTTACAACATAATCACACGAACAAAGTGCTAATGAATTAAAAAAATAAAGGTAACAAACCAAAGTTAGTTCCTAAAAACAGTACATAAGTACATAAGCAAATGTTAAAACAAAATTGCTGATTAGTCTTTAGACTCGGTGCGATTACTGGAAGGAGGTTAACATCATGCCTTCTCTGGGTGTTTTTAGTGGGTGATTCAAGTCCCACACTATCGCAAAGCTCGCAAGCGATGTCTTTCAACTATTTTCACCTAGCTACACGCAAAAAAAAAAAAAGGTGCCTGTTGGATTAAAAGCTTGCTAAGATGATGGCTTGGCTTCAGAATTATGGGGTGGCATGCATCATAAGGTAACTCAGCATTTTGTAAACGGCCTCCTACTCGTAATATATTTTCGCCATCGATAAATGTACTCAACGATTTAATCCCCATAACTATTTGTCGTTTTTCTTGTAGTTCCGTAGGGTCATCGTAAAACATCTTACCTTGTGCAGTAAAAATGGCGATTTTTAAAGCAGAGTTAATTTCCAGCAGTGTAAGCACACACAACTCTCGATGCGCTGTTGGTCTTCGAACATTGGAGATGAACCTACAACAATATCATAAGATCCTCAACAGCCTTTGCAGATTAGATTGCTGATGAATCAATGTGTCGATCTCACTTACTTGATTGGTGACACATGGCGTTTGAATCTTGCGACTCTCCTCCTCAGTAGTTGGGTTGTTCTGGCATTGCAAAATTCCAAACTGATCTGAGAAACTCTGGACCATTCCACCAAAGTGTATTTCCATTTAGATCGGATGGCAACAGTCCTCGTGACGCAAGATCAGCTGAGTTGTGTTGGGTTGGTACATGTTTCCAGATACTGCAGTTGGTAGGTCGTTGAATTTCTGCGACTCTGTTGCCAACAAATGTTTTCCATTTGGAAGGAGGCTCTGTGATCCAAGCCAACGTGATTGTCGAATCGGACCAGGCAATTTTTTTTGACATTTTCCAATTTCAAAACTTTTGAAGTGTATTTCAAGAGCGACGCCAATATAACCGTTCCACAAAGCTCAAGTCTGGGAAGAGTGACGGTCTTTAGAGGAGCTACTCTTGTTTTGGACATCAGAAGGTGGACATGAATGTGGTTTTCCTCATCCAACACTCATAAGTATACTACTGCTCCATACGCCTTCTCAGAGGCGTCGCTAAATCCATGGATTTCAATACCCTGTTGTTGTTTTTGCAGATGAACACATCGTGGTATTGGAATATGTTCAACCAATTGAATCTCCTGACAGAATTTCGCCCATTCCTCTCTGAGATCTGCTGGGATAGGTTCATCCCAGGAAAGTCCTTTACACCACAGCTGCTGCATCATGATTTTTGCCTTGATTATACAAGGCGAAATCTACCCAAGTGGATCAAAGAGCCGGGCGATTGTTGAGAGCATTGTCCGTTTCGTGGGTATCTGAGTAGGATCAGACGATATACTCGGAAACAAAAAAGCATCATCTTTGGGATACCATTTGAGAGCCTTGATGTGCTCCGAAGATTCAAAAGGTACTGAAAAGCCAAATTCCTGCTGGTCCAGTGGGATACCGCTTAAAACTTCTTGTGAGTTACTGGTCCATTTTCGCAGATTGAACCCTGCCGAAGCCAGCAGCTGCCTCACCTCATCCCTCTTTTGAATTGCTTCTTCCACTGAATCGGCTCCGGAGATTAAATCGTCCACATACATCTCCTCCTGCACTGCCCTTGCTCCCACCTGGAATCGTTGTTCTTCATCCAATGCGGCCTGGTTGAGTGTGCCAGTCGCGAGATATGGAGCACTGGATGTACCAAATGTTACCGTATCCAAGCGATACGTCTTGATCGGCTCGCTATAACTGCTGCGCCAAAGAATAAGCTGATAGTACGCGTCCTGTTGCTTCATACGAATCTGACGGTACATCTTTTCTATATCCGCTGTAAAGGTAACTTGATGACATCTCCATCTTAACATAATATAAATAATATTATTTTGTTTCTTAGGCCCTACCATCAAACGATCATTCAAGGACGTACCATCCGAAGTTGTTGCAGCAGCGTCGAAGACGACACGTAACTTGGTTGTTGAGCTGGTCTCTTTCATTACCGAGTGATGTGGAACGAATTAGTGAAATGGAGATTGAAGAATTTCATCGTTGGTGACATCGAGTTCGGTCATATGACCTAGCTCCAGGTATTCGGTTATATACTTAGTGTAGTCCAATTTTAGTTTGGGGTTGCTGTCTAAACTCCTCTCCAGGCTCCTAACTTCGAGGCCCCAAGCGCAGGTTGACATCCGTCCTTAAAGGGAAGTGAAACTTCATACCGGCCACCAGGTAAGCGTCGCATAGTCTCCTTGAAGTGCACCTTTGGTTCTTCTCAGTATCTTTGATTTGAAAGGGTACCTCTTCAATCTCCCAGAACCTCAGTAACTGGGTGTCAATATCACACACTTGCAGAAAACTTCTGATAGACTTGCGTGAATATGCCTACACCTTTCCGAATAAAATTCAGCCCAGCTGAGTATTCTGAGCCACAGGTGACGTATCATCACCTCTGGAAATTTCTGGTAGAATTAGTTCCGAGTAGACATCGCTTCCAATCAGCTAATTTACTGTAGCAGGTTTGAAAAATAGGGGATCTGCAAGCGTTAATCCGCTGATGTGTTTCCATTCATTGAGTGCCAATCTGTTGGCCGGGAGAAGCCCAGTCAGGGATCTCAAATGTGGAGTGCAAAGACCCGATCAGCATACCAGTGGCGTGGCGTGGAAAATGTTAAATGGTAAGTCGGAAAAAATATGCACCTGCAAACGCTTTCTGAAATTATATTGTGTACTGCAAATCGCATAGAAGTAAAGCAATTCAAGCCAATTTTTTTTTATTTGTACTCTAAGTCTATTCTTCTACCTTTTTTCACGTATTCTGCAAGAACTCTTTTATAAAAGTTAATTCTACTTTTTATGTTTAAAAGGAGTCGCTTTTCTATGGATAAAAGTGCTAAATCAGAAAGCCTGTCTTCTCCTTGAGAATTTCTCAAATATGTATGAACTCTTTTCAGAGTGGAAAAAGATCTCTCCACGGAAGCAACAGTCATTGGTAGCGTTAAAAATAGTCCACTTAATTTTAAGATTTGGGGAAATGTTTCACACAATATTTCACTTCTTAAATGTTTATACAGGGATAAAACGTCAAGTGGTTGAAGTGAAGACGTAGTATAGAGAACTTTCAGCTCATTTTTTAAACCTGCAAAATCGAAAATTCCAGGGAAAAAGTTAATCACCGAAGATATTTTATCATCTGGGCTTGACTGAGCAAAACGACTGTATTTTGATTTATTGAAATAAATCCAAAAAAATTAAATCCGTGAAAGATTTATATAGTAAAGTAACTAAATACAAACTCTTCCGCTCACTTTAAGATCTTTATTACGACTGACAAAAGCATTTATTGTTACAATAAACAGAGACTTAAATCTAATGCGAAATTCAGTTCTCTTATCTGGATCTTCCCACAAAGATCAAGACGAGAAAAGAATTCGCGTGGGCAATTCCTGGAAAAGGCGGAATCTGATTTCGAGTAAACAGACTCGAAATCTAACTCCGCATAAACATGCAGGAATGTTCCCAGTATGCATTGCGGGGGTGCCGCTTACAATAGGATGTGACACCTCCCCCCATAAGTTTTTTGGTCCACCAAAAATTGAAATTAAGTTTTAAATGGGTCTGTCATTGGTTGCGCTTTGACGACAATTTTAGTTTCTTTTGTTTTGCATTTCGCAATTACAATAAAAAGACTTATTACTATTACCAGCGTTATAAACGATACAGAAGTGTACTTATTAATTTTGATTCGAACTCGATGTATTTAATAGTTTCTCTATTTTCGATTGTTTGTATTTGTATTTCTTGTATATTTAAGTTACTTTTTATTTTTGTTAAATTAAGTTTTAGTGAAGGTAGAATAATAATGTCTTTAAACTCTTTAATTTTGTTTGAAAATTTATAGTTGCTTAAACGTATATAACAATTTTTAAATTTGATTACATTGTTTCCTTCGACAAATAAATCATCATTATTACAATTTTGAGACATTTTCGTTTTTTGCATGTTTTTTGTTAGAACTAAGTTTTCTTTTATTTGAGTTACAGATTCTTCTTTATTTATTCTATAAGGGCATTTATTGTCTGTTGACAATAGATTTCTAATACACTGGTTATTGTGGACTTTTAAGTTTTCTTTTTTTATTGTTAACTCACTTATAGTTTTAAAAATAATATTATCTTTAATAATGACTTCCTGAGTATCAATATCCAGCTCTTCGAATGCGGAATTAGGGCATGGTATAACCATTGCCTTTGAAAATTTTTCATCCGTAAATGTTGGTATGAGTAGTACAAAAATTAAAAGATCGTCTCGAAATATTACGCTATTTTTAAGATACAGCATCATAGTTATTGTTATTTTATAGTTGTATATTTCATCATCGGTCAGTATGTCGTGTGTCAATACGTCAAGTTTGCTTAGTAGGATTATGTCTTTAATTTTTTCTATTTGTCTGTCGATTGCTGTTATATCTGCAAACATTTGCAGTACATATTCGAATTGATTTGCCAGAAATATGTTTTTTTCAGTTATATTGGTAATTTCGTAAAGGTATTTACTCAACTTATTTTGTTGTGTATTAATGTGTTCTGAGATATCATTTATATTTTTGATAAGGTTTTTATTAATTATAACCTGTTTGTTGGATTGATCAGTAATTTGTTTCATGTTATTGTCTAAATTGTCCAAGTGATTGTATATATCTTCAGCGTCATCGTTATCCATTGTTCCTGGTATAAATTTTAGTCCCTTCCCAAAAATATTTATTAAACCCCGTTTACTACGTCTCTCTTTGTGTATGTTAGCTACTAAAATGTTAAAATGGTTATGCAGTGTAGAAATTTCTCTATGCAGCATTTGGTAGCTGATGTCATCGTTACTTAATTTTAGTTGGTTAAGATTATTGTATAATGTGTCTATTATATCAGCATATTGGGTGAGGTTGACGATGTGGGCTACTTTTGCATAGTTCTGTATGATTAATATTTCCTCTGTTGTCGTTATCATAAATCCGTTTTCGGTCAGAATCGGCAATACTTGCAGGTTTTGCCCAAATACCCTTGCAATGAGCAATAAAAGTGTTATTAGTTTCATTTCCTGCAAGAAAATTTGAAAATTTAAAGAAGAGTTATCGATATTTGTAGCGACGTTTTAGTTGTTGTTTGCAGTATTTGGTTTGCCTTCTATTGCTATCATCAATAAAATAATTGGATTCTTCTATGAACTTATTTAATTTCTTATACTTAGCGCTGTTCTTTGCTATGTCCCCATTTCTCACAATATTAAATTCCTGCTTATAATTGTAGTCTCTAGCAACATTCAGTTTATTAATTCGCTTTTGCTTTTCATTGGAAAACGTTTGGTGTAAATTTTGTATATCTGTTTTGTCAAGGTTTTTATTAATGAAATCGATGGGTCTCATCTTTGTCGTTGAATGAATGGTGTTATTGTAAATGCTTACAATTTTGAAAAGTTTTTCGTCAAGGGTATCGTCATCGTTATTTATTTGAGTGCTAACTTTACAAATTCGTAGATGTTCGTTTAATGTTCCTTGGAGCCTTTCCACGTCTGAATTTCCTGTCTTGTTATATGCTGTAGTTTGATGAAATGTTATGTTGTTATCTTTAAGAAACTGTTCGACTAAGCTATGGATTATGCATTTTTCACCATCTGAGACAAGTTTATTCATTTTACCTAAATATAGAATTCTCTCTTTTAAAGCTTTCAGAACGGAAATCCATGTCCTATCATTTATCTTATGGATAGTTGCATACTTCGAGAACTTGTCTATTGTAGTTATATACATAATGTTCGGATAGGGGTGCCATATATCCATGTGTACTATATCGTTAAAATGATGAGGTGATTCGGTAATGTTAAAAGAGATTTTAATTGGAGTACGGTCAAACTTTGCTAATTGACATATCTCGCAGTTATTAATAAATTTATGTACTAATATTTGCATTTTAGGGTAAAAATAAAGTTGCCGTAGTTCGGAATAAACTTCATTTATTCCTCTGTGATTCTTGCTTAAGTGTTCTTTTCCAATCAACGTTATTATTTCGTTTTTGTCGGTTATATCCCTTAATCTTATGCTTGATTTAAGTATCCTAAGACTTTGATTGTTGGAAAAATACTTTACATAAATGTTTTGAAACTGTAGAAAAAGGGGTGAATCATCACAATAAATGCACATAAGTCCCTTATCAACAATGACTCTTTTCATTATTTTTAATAAGTCAGTTCGTTCTACTACTTGAACGTAGTTTTGGACCTTTTTGTGAACTATTTTTAGTGTCACATTTTCTTTGTTTCCACGTGTAAGGTAGATTTGGTTCTTAAAAAGATTAATAGGTTTGTCTGTAATATGAATGTGATTGGTAGAATCTTCTTGTGCACTATGAATCGTTGCACCAGTTGACGAAATCTCGCTTTCTTCATCATTTTCGTTAAAGAGGTTAAGTAATGTAACTTCATTATCTCTGTATTGCGTCTCATCTTGATCGGCTTGATGGATGTTAACTCTAGTTAACCCATCGGCTACGCTGTTTTCCCTCCCTTTTACGTATTCCACAGTATAATTAAATTCATTTAGATGGATTTTCCATCTTTGAAGTTTACTGTTTGGCTCAGTAAGATTCGATAGCCATACCAAGGGGCGGTGATCGGTTTTGATTATAAATTTCCTGCCAAATAGATAGGGTCTAAAATACCTAGTAGACCAAACTATTGCAAGGAGTTCTTTTTCTATTGTGCTATAGTGTTTTTCGTGGTCGTTAAGCGTTCTACTGGCATACGCTATCGGATGACCACTTTGCGACAGCACTGCTCCGATTGCGAAATTAGATGCATCTGTTGTAAGCGTAAATACTTTATTGAAGTCTGGATTGATTAATACAGGTTCGTTAGTAATAAGTTCTTTAAGCTTGTTAAATGCCTGTATATATTCCCTGTTCTTTATGTTTATTTTAGAGTTTCTTTTAAGGAATTTTACCATGGGATATGCCACTTTTGCGTAATCCCTAATGAATTTTCGGTAATATCCAGTAATACCGAGAAAGGATTTAATCTCCTTTTGAGTTGTAGGGATTTTAATTTGTTTTATGGTTTCTATCTTAAGCGGATTGGGTTTAATAGAATTTTCTGATATGACGTGTCCAAGATATTCGGTTTCGAGTGCCGCGAATTTACATTTTTCGACTTGCAATTTCAAATAACACTGCCGCAATCTTTAAAATTTTTTTTGGAGTGAATCGAGATGTTCTGTAAAACTTGTCGAAAAAACCAATATATCGTCTAAGTAGACGATACAAATTTTGTTTATGTATTCTTCTAAGATTGTATTCATCAGGCGTTGGAACGTCGCCGGCGCATTCTTAAGGCCGAACGGCATTCGAACAAACTCGAAGTGACCGCCTCGCGTAGAGAATGCAGTTTTATATTGGTCTTCGGGATTCACTTCAATCTGGTGGAATCCCTTAGCCAAGTCTATAGTTGAAAAATATTGACATTTCCCAAGTTTGTCAAATAATTCTGATATATTCGGCATTGGGAATCGATCATCGATGGTCAGGTCATTTAGTTTTCGATAATCAATTACGACGCGGTATTTTTGTAATTTTGACCCGTCTGAATTTTTCTTGGGCACAACCCAAATGGGCGCATTATATGGGCTATTACTGTGTCTAATAATACCTTGCTGAAGCATTTCGTTAATTTGTTTATCTACTTCGTCGACATGAAGTTCAGGATATCGGTACGATCTGACATATATAGGAATGTCATTCTTAGTTTTTATAGAATGCTTTATTTCACTGGTAAAAGTGAGGTCTTGGTCCTCACAATAAAATAAATCTTTATAAGAATGGAGAAGTGATTTTATTTGATCTACGTCCTTAGAGCTAAGATGTGAAGCTAAATTAACTGTTTTATTTTCGAAATCAAAAAAGAAAATGTAAGAGCAACCATCATCGTAGCAATTTTTAAAATACAATTATTCTTCGGCGTTTAAAAAAAATGGTATATCCGCTTGTTCGGTTTTGAGGATCCTATTCTTATAATCAATTATGGCGTTAATTTCTGTCAGAATATTGTTTCCAATAAGTGCATCGAAATAATTGTGAAAGTTCACCTCTAAAAATTCTACATACAAATTGTTCAATTTAAATGGTTCTGGAATCGGTACTTTATATTTAACCTGGGTTGTAACACTTTTTCCCAAGCATTTTAAATTTTGGGAATGAAATGGTACTTTCCATTTTGGATTATAGACATTTCCATTTACTATACTAAATTCTGCCCCTGTGTCTACAATAAATCGAAATGTTTTATTTGGGGATTGAATGGTTATATAAGGAAGTTGTTTGGTATATCCCCCTGAAAATTTTGGTGGTTTTCGAGACCGTTTAAATTTTCGTTTGTAGAAATATCCATGGGTTCTCTACGAGTATTGTTAGCCTGATTGAAACTACTATATTGTTGGTTTCGCCTAGTTTGTTGGCTCGGTGTACGAATGTCTCGTCTATTTGCCTGATAACTGTTAGAATTACTTCTGTTATTATGAGACCTATTTGATTGTCGACTTTGGACGCTATAATCCATAGGTTCAACATTGTTGTCATAGTTTTGTGTTGGTATAGCTGGGTTGTTTTGAATAAAATCATTTTGCCTATTCCTATTACTGTTAAAATGTAAGTTGTTTCTATTGTTATAACCTGGATGCCTGTTAAAGTTTTGAAATTCTCTTTGCTCATTATATCTTTGTTGGTTCCTATAATTATTTTGTGGTCTGAAGTTTTTGTTTTGGTTTATTTGGTAATTATTGGATGAAATGGGGTATGATGTATAGGAATGTGTATGCTTAGAATAGCCGTTAGTTACAATTATGTTATAGGCATCCTCCATCGTAGTAGGATTTCTTCCAATTATTATTCCTTTTACTGGTTCAGGTAAATTTGTTTTGAAATAGTTTAGCACAATTCTTTTATTTGTTATTATTTGTTCGTTTGTCAACTGTTCGGCAAGTAAGTAAGCGTTGTTCAATCGGATGAATAAGTCATTAAGTTGATTATAGAACTGCTCTACAGTACTAGTGCAACGGCATAGAGCTAAGTTGTCAAGTAGTGTATTAATTGGTGTAGTTTCACCATGCGCTATTTTTAAAATTGCTTTCAGCTGGTTCCAAGTTTCCACTTGGCCATTTTTCAAGTGTAGTAGGTACTGTTTCACTAGAGGCGATGCGGATTAAATAACAACACGTCCGTTTATTTCGAATGTGATCATAAAACTGACGCTCTCTTTATTCTTAATCTTACACGTGTATGACTAGATGTGTATATAATGTAGGTACATGAATATCAATATGGTGTGACAGTGTGAGTTGCATGCTTAACTCTTACAATAATTACTACAATTCGGCCATCCTGACCATTAAGATCACCTGATCTTGCAAATTTACAATCAATCATTCGGTTTACTCTTGTTCAACCATGGTTTCATATTGCCCAGCGTTAAATTCATTTCAGTTTTAACTACCGATTCCGTAGGGCAATCGGCAAACAAATAATTTGACTTATACAATGTTTTAAGTTTTTCTTTATGAACATAACGTACGTCTTCACCAACTTCTAAATCCAATTCTGAACTATCATTATCTTTAGAGTCGATTAACATGAGTTGTTTTTCAAAATATTCACTATAATTGTCTATTTCATTCGTGTAAGTTATATTATCTCTTAAATGTCTAAGGGAATACTATCGCTATTAATTATAAACTTAAAATACAAACGTTTTACGTAATCATTGGTCTTGCCATCTTCTGGCAACTGATGTACTGCTGACTTCCTCTTTGGCTTAGAACACATATTTGCCATATGTCCCACCGAGTTGCAATTATAGCACCTGACTGCAACTCTTTGTCCGTCCACTTGTCTATCTTTTGCCGTTCTATCTGCTGTCAATCCCGTCTGTCTGTTGCTAAATGTACTAGCAGTCGATCTTGTTTGCACCTTCCGCTGAGTGACTTTGCCGAACGCTCAAAGTAGTCCTGCCTTTGTTGTATACCCCTGGACACGGGCATATAAGCTTATGTTGTCATTAGAAAATCCCTCAATCGCGTATTCAATCCATTCTTCTTCGTCCATTTTCAATCCAGTCGCCAGTCTCACTTTGTCGTAGAAATATTCGGTGAAAGTTTCGCCCACTTTCCACTTTCGGTTTTCGAATCTTTTCCTTATTTCCATCCTGTTTTGCTTTGTGCCGAAAACGTCTTTTAACCCCTCGGTCAGGTCATCTATGTAAGTCCTTTAAAAAATTTGCTTGTGTGTGCAGCCATTCTTGTGCCTTGCCTTTCAATTTACTTACGAAGAGTGTGTGTAAATTTTTTTTTCACACTGTACACCTCTTCGACGTTTCTTAGCTGTCGCCAGCCACACATCAACACTTATCATTCCACTAAATTCCGGCAACATCTCCTTCCACAATCCAATTTGTTGCGCCACGTTAAACTCTCCTGTCCGATCGTTTTTCACCACCTTCTGCACTAGTTTCTTTTCTATCATTTGATTTTGCGATCCGTTGCAACAATTCATTTTCTCTCACCATGACGTTTTTTTCCCCCCCAGCTGCAGTGTCTAGCGGCTGTTTTTCGATCTCTTCTTGCAGTCGTACGCCTTGTGCCTCTTGTTCTGCGTCGCCGTTACTTGGATGTTCTCCTCGCACATCTGCTGCTATGAATTCGTTTGAATTCAATACTGTCTTTTATTACGAAGAGAATAAAAAAAAAATCGCGGTAACTGAACAAGCGGCGACAAAAAAAAATTTTTCCGGTAAACAATCTGTAATACCAATTTTATTTTGCACTCAATTTCACTTGTGGCAAGGTACTACTTTATTTGTTCTTTTTTTTGTAATCCCACTTCTGAGTAATTTGTAGTAGGTACTGTTTCACTAGAGGCGATGCGGATTAAATAACAACACGTCCGTTTATTTCGAATGCGATCATAAAACTGACGCTCTCTTTATTCTTATTCTTAATCTTACACTTGTATGACTAGATGTGTATATAATGTAGGTACATGAATATCAATATGGTGTGACAGTGTGAGTTGCACACAAGATAGTGTCTCTTGCCTTGTGAGTTAGTCTGTCTTGTACATCTCCTAAAACTATTCGTTTGAAGTGTACGTCTAGTGTTTCTATCAATGGTATGAGCGCATCTATTCGCTCGATGAAATTTATGAGGTTTTTTCCGTTACCATCGAATGGCTGGATATTGGCTATGCATTTAATTAGAATTGAAGATACCTCCATAATAAATAATAACACTTTTATATATTTTATAAAATAATTGTTTTAACCAAATGAAATTTACTTGATGATGATGGGGCTGCTGCCGTTGTGTAGATAATGATGATGAAGATGTATATTTATGTAGAAATCTAAGTTATTTCTTCTTCTTTTTTTTTGTACGATAGTTTTCTTTGTAACAATTCTTCTTGTACTTTTCACAGGCACTTTGTTTCGAAGGGAAAATATGTACCTACATAAGAATCTTCTTCGATCTTTGGCTGAGAAGTTGCGTGGGCAAACGTTTGGGAGTTATTATTCTAAACGAAATAAAACTGTAATCTTCTTCGATTTATGTAATTATTTACTTTCGCGACTGTGTTGTATTTTTAAACGAAATTACTAATAATCTTCTTCGATTAATGTTATTATTTACTTTCGCGACTGTGACGAAAAAGCTTATAATCTTCTTCGATTAATGTTATTATTTTTTATTTCCGACTGCGCCAGTAAAGTAACTAAATACAAACTCTTCCGCTCACTTTAAGATCTTTATTACGACTGACAAAAGCATTTATTGTTACAATAAACAGAGACTTAAATCTAATGCGAAATTCAGTTCTCTTATCTGGATCTTCCCACAAAGATCAAGAGGAGAAAAGAATTCGCGTGGGCAATTCCTGGAAAAGGCGGAATCTGATTTCGAGTAAACATACTCGAAATCTAACTCCGCATAAACATGCAGGAATGTGCCCAGTATGCATTGCGGGGGTGCCGCTTACAATAGGATGTGACAATATCGTGTCTTAATTTGAGATATAATATTGTCCTTTATTTCTACAAAAAGGCGCTTATAGTGAGTCTTTAAATCAAAATCAAGTAATCGGCGTTTCCGTGGAGGAGCACAATCATTTGTACTTTCAAAAATTAAATCAAATTTGTTTAGAAACTCAGTAGAAAGCCAAGACTCAAAACACTCGATTTCTCGCTTAGCAACTTCAACATCTGTTTGTTTATTTTGTATTAAATTAAACAATACATCGGTTTCAGCAAATATTTCGGAAACCGCGTGCAGTAAAAAGCAAAAATCTTTCCCTTCTAACTTAAGCAATAAACTTTCGGCCATTGAAAGTGCGTCAGTGTCCCATTCTTTTGGACGGTCTAATATTTGCTTAAAAGTTTCAATAATATCTAATCTACAGTTAAAAATAATGTTAACTATTCGGGAATGGTAATGCCAGCGAGTTTCTGATACTCCCGGCATGCGTCTGTTTGCTATTTGTTTTAAAATATTTGAACGTTTAGTTGATTTATTAAGGAAGCGTACTATTGTGTTTATATTGCCAAAAAAAACTTTCAATTCAGGTGTATTTTCCAGTGATTGAGATAACACCAAATTTAAAACATGCGCGTAGCAAGGAAAAAATAAGCCATTGGACAAGCATCAAGGACTTTTTTATAACACCACCTACTTCCCCTGACATAACCGCGGCCCCATCGTAAGATTGCCCAACTAATTTCTCCTTGCAACCGTATACATCAAGTATATTGAAAATAGCTGTGTTTAATGAAAAAAAGATCAGAACAGAACAGATCAGATCAGCACACATGAGCGAAAACTGTCAGATCAAGTGAGAACAAAAAAGTACAGCTTCATGTGACAGCTCCCATATCAGCTGTTAAATTCCAAAATAAATAAATCCAAATGAAAAGTGAGACTCAAAGTTGCTTTTGATAAATAAAATAAAATGAATACTCGTATTTCAGACTTTTTAATACTCGAGATGTTGGAAGATTCTGGAAGTAGCATCATGTTAAGTTCGTCGGATATTAAAACATCGGATACCAGCAATAGCGATGATGAAGAAGATTTGCCACTGTTTTTCGTTGGAAAGGACGACAGAAATGCGATTTCTAGGTATCTAGAAGAAGTTGTTCCTTCTTATACTGAAAAAGAATTTATAACCCACTTTCGAGTAAGTCGCGATTTGTATCAATGCATAGTGCAAGAATTTGCATTATCGAATGAGTACATCACAATGGAAGCGGCCAAAACATTTTCTCCAGAAATTCATGTAGCACTCTTCTTGTGGTTCGCTGGACATGAAGCGTGCTCCTTCAGAGATATAGCAGATAGGTTCAATCTTTCTTTGGGAACAGTATGCCTTAGAACTACCTTATGGATGTATAATAAAACTGGTATTCAGGGGATAATAGGTAATGTTAATATTATTTAATCTAACCGAAATAAATTTAATATATTTTATTTAGGTGCTATCGACGGTACCCATATAAGGATTGACCCTCCTAAGCGAGCCAAGGACGATTACATAGATAGAAAAAACGTTATAAGTATATGTTTGCAAGCTATCTGTAACGAAAGGAAGCAAATTATTGACATCTTCGTTGGCTATCCAGGATCAGTTCATGACAATAGAGTTTTGGAAAATTCCGACATATATCCTGAGCTCTCAAATTTATGTGGAGAATTGTTTATACTAGGGGATTCTGCATACGCTTGTACAAGGCACCTTATAAGACCTTATCGTGACAATGGCCATTTGTCAACCAAGCAAAAGTTTTTTAATCCTCTACTGCATAAATTATTATTTAAAGAGAAAAAAAATAAAATACTTTTTAAATAGCTTCTTTGGGCTGTTTTAATACATCTTTTATTAAAAAACAAAAAAAAAATCATTTGTTTAAATAATAAGAATACAGGCCAAATATGGCTTCGTGTGCATTAACGGTTGTAAAACTAGAACATTTTTGATTTCAGTTTAAGTAAATAAAATATATAAAAAAGCAGCAAAATATAAAGAAAAAAATATTTATAAACAAAACAGAACAATTCTTTTAATAAATAAATAAATGAAACAAAACATAACAATTCATTGTATCATAAAAAAGTAAAATAATGGTTGAAAGTTGTGTTTTTATACGCCATCAAATTTAGAAAAGCAATTTCTCTTTTCTGGTCGAAGAAAATCTTGGGATTAGCATTTTCATGAACTGTTTACGTAAGCCTTGTGACAACGTTACCACTGACCCCCAGGTCTGGCGCTCCGTCAGCAGATACTTATTGCTTTGGTGTCCGTTAAATAAATCAAAATCGTAACTTAATCCCGAAATTCCACTAAGGACTTGATTTTTATAGCCCCATTTATGTGGCTTAGCTGGGTTATATTGCTTCAGTTTATGGCGGCATTTCGTCGGAATAATTTGTTCGTCTACGGCGAGGAACTCTTCTTTTGGAATCAACAGCAAACGTTCCCTTATTTTCTCCAAAAGGGGTCTTACTTTGAAGAGTTTGTCATGTCCTTCTGTTCCCAATGGTTTGAAGTTTTGATTATCGTTGAAATGCATTGACCTTTTGATAGTTTCCCACCTATTGCACGTTATTGTTTCATATGTTATTTGTTGTCCTACCGTCTTATTCCAGTAATGTCTGGACGATGGAAGTTGACAACAAGACATGAATATCACCATCCCGATGAATTGTTCCATTTCGTTCTTTGCGATATTAACTGGCTTATTTATATCATCTTGGCGGGCTTTTTTATTAGATTCCTCTATAATGAAGGCCATCAAATCATCATCCTGCAAATTTGAAAAGCTCTTCATCGTTGTCCTTTGTTTGTCTTGCTTTTCACGGATTTTGATTTCAACGCTGCAAGAGGCTCATCATCTGAATCTGATTCCGGTTCCTCAACCGTAACGTTGACACTTCGATCATTGATATGCAATTCAGTCTCCAACTCCACATCTGAATCTCCAGCCAATTCATCATCGCTTCGCGATCCGTCTCCAGGAATGGGATTAAGGAATGATGATCCTCCATAAAAACGACGGCATTCCATTTTTCTAAGCAAAAAAATAACATACGAAACGATAAAAAAAACGAAAAAACATGTGCACCACAAGAAGAGTCAAGTGAACAAAATGTGTAGATTCACAACCCCTTGCTGCATAGGAAGCCAAATATGGCTTCTGCAGTTTTACCTCTCAAACAAGCAAAATAATATTGTTTTTTTAATAACATTTTATTTGTGGCAAAGAGAAATAAGTATCCAATCACAAATATATTTTTATGACCACTTAACTCACCGTACACCAAAGTTATAATTTTTTCAAATCAGAATATTTTTCACGCTTCCGTTTTCAACGACAACAAGCAAACCACTGACATACAAGTAGGAATATCTTCGTTGTTTTTTGTCGCACTCGCGCGAAAAGTACCGCTATGTGTTCTCAGAAATGCATAGCAGAGAATTGTGTTGTATAAAGATCTTTTTTTTGTGAGAATAAGTAGTAAAAAAGGAAAAAAAATGAAAAGCCTTATTTGGCTTCGTATGCAATAGACGGTTTAGAAAGCTTAGTTCGGGAAGAGTTGTCATTGAACACTCATTTGGCATCCTAAAGCAAAGGTTTAGACAACTGTATTATTGCAAGTTGCGAAGTATAGAAAAACTTTGCCATTTTGTACGTGCTTGTGTTGTATTACATAATCTTTCTGGTGTGGATGGATTAATCTTAGACCCCGAAACAAAAGACAGCAACGAAGAAAGCTCGAACCATAACAGTACTCCCGATGCAGCAGATCAGCAACAAGGTTCAAGTCTACGAAACGAATTATGCGAGCAGGTTTACGCCGTATACCACCGAATATAAATAAAAAAATACGTCATTTTAATTAATTCATTTTTATTACTTAAAAATAAAGCCACTAAGGAAACACTACTTCATTATTATTATTTTAAAATAAAGCATAAAGCTTAAAAAAACAACATTTATTACTATATATATATAGAGCAGAGTATTTACTGAAACTTATTTTCCTGCTGTGCCAAAATGCTTCTCAAAAAGATCATTTCGCCTTTTTATTTCCTCTGTTCTTTCTTTGTATGCCGCTAGTTTCTTCTCCTGGTAGTTTTTTTTTCTTCATATTCTTTTTCTTTGCGCTTTTCTTTTTTCTTATTTTCTAAAGAACGAAACTCCCTCCATTCGCGGATTTCTTTTGCCACAGTATTCGTTCTTGTCGGTCTTCTTTGTTCTGCAAACGATTTCTCTTGACTTGTATCCAAAAAATTCTCTCCATCCGACATTATGGTTTCTAAAGGCGAAATTTATTGTCTTAAAGAAATATGTGTATGTACTTTATTATAAATATCTTTACCATTCGTATTTGGTTCAGCTAGTCCTTTTTCCATTAAAACTTCGTCTCGGCTCTTACCACTTCCAGAAGCACTGCCTAGCTGGTACGTAGGAATGATGGCAGCTCGTTCCACCATTTTATCCGTAAGTTCACTGAAATTATTTAAACATTACATTACGTTTACAAAAATGAGTTCATCATACTCGTATATACTTACTTTTCGTACTTGCAAGTCATTCTATTTCTTCCAGTCTTTTTATTGTGACTAGTTTTGTTTTTGAAACTTCGCTCCAAACTTTTCCATTTTCCTTCAATTTGGAAGGGAGTATATGTACTTAGAACTACCTTATGGATGTATAATAAAACTGGTATTCAGGGGATAATAGGTAATGTTAATATTATTTAATCTAACCGAAATAAATTTAATATATTTTATTTAGGTGCTATCGACGGTACCCATATAAGGATTGACCCTCCTAAGCGAGCCAAGGACGATTACATAGATAGAAAAAACGTTATAAGTATATGTTTGCAAGCTATCTGTAACGAAAGGAAACAAATTATTGACATCTTCGTTGGCTATCCAGGATCAGTTCATGACAATAGAGTTTTGGAAAATTCCGACATATATCCTGAGCTCTCAAATTTATGTGGAGAATTGTTTATACTAGGGGATTCTGCATACGCTTGTACAAGACACCTTATAAGACCTTATCGTGACAATGGCCATTTGTCAACCAAGCAAAAGTTTTTTAATCCTCTACTGCATGAATTATTATTTAAAGAGAAAAAAAATAAAATACTTTTTAAATAGCTTCTTTGGGCTGTTTTAATACATCTTTTATTAAAAAACAAAAAAAAAATCATTTGTTTAAATAATAAGAATACAGGCCAAATATGGCTTCGTGTGCATTAACGGTTGTAAAACTAGAACATTTTTGATTTCAGTTTAAGTAAATAAAATATATAAAAAAGCAGCAAAATATAAAGAAAAAAATATTTATAAACAAAACAGAACAATTCTTTTAATAAATAAATAAATGAAACAAAACATAACAATTCATTGTATCATAAAAAAGTAAAATAATGGTTGAAAGTTGTGTTTTTATACGCCATCAAATTTAGAAAAGCAATTTCTCTTTTCTGGTCGAAGAAAATCTTGGGATTAGCATTTTCATGAACTGTTTACGTAAGCCTTGTGACAACGTTACCACTGACCCCCAGGTCTGGCGCTCCGTCAGCAGATACTTATTGCTTTGGTGTCCGTTAAATAAATCAAAATCGTAACTTAATCCCGAAATTCCACTAAGGGCTTGATTTTTATAGCCCCATTTATGTGGCTTAGCTGGGTTATATTGCTTCAGTTTATGGCGGCATTTCGTCGGAATAATTTGTTCGTCTACGGCGAGGAACTTTTCTTTTGGAATCAATAGCAAACGTTCCCTTATTTTCTCCAAAAGGGGTCTTACTTTGAAGAGTTTGTCATGTCCTTCTGTTCCCAATGGTTTGAAGTTTTGATTATCGTTGAAATGCATTGACCTTTTGATAGTTTTCCACCTATTGCACGTTATTGTTTCATATGTTATTTGTTGTTCTACCGTCTTATTCCAGTAATGTCTGGACGATGGAAGTTGACAACAAGACATGAATATCACCATCCCGATGAATTGTTCCATTTCGTTCTTTGCGATATTAACTGGCTTATTTATATCATCTTGGCGGGCTTTTTTATTAGATTCCTCTATAATGAAGGCCAACAAATCATCATCCTGCAAATTTGAAAAGCTCTTCATCGTTGTCCTTTGTTTGTCTTGCTTTTCACGGATTTTGATTTCAACGCTGCAAGAGGCTCATCATCTGAATCTGATTCCGTTTCCTCAACCGTAACGTTGACACTTCGATCATTGATATGCAATTCAGTCTCCAACTCCACATCTGAATCTCCAGCCAATTCATCATCGCTTCGCGATCCGTCTCCAGGAATGGGATTAAGGAATGATGATCCTCCATAAAAACGACGGCATTCCATTTTTCTAAGCAAAAAAATAACATACGAAACGATAAAAAAAACGAAAAAACATGTGCACCACAAGAAGAGTCAAGTGAACAAAATGTGTAGATTCACAACCCCTTGCTGCATAGGAAGCCAAATATGGCTACTGCAGTTTTACCTCTCAAACGAGCAAAATAATATTGTTTTTTTAATAACATTTTATTTGTGGCAAAGAGAAATAAGTATAAGCAAACCACTGACATACAAGTAGGAATATCTTCGTTGGTTTTTGTCGCACTCGCGCGAAAAGTACCGCTATGTGTTCTCAGAAATGCATAGCAGAGAATTGTGTTGTATAAAGATCTTTTTTTTTGTGAGAATAAGTAATAAAAAAGGAAAAAAAGTGAAAAGCCTTATTTGGCTTTGTATGCAATAGAGGGTTTAGAAAGCTTAGTTCGGGAAGAGTTGTCATTGAACGCTCATTTGGCATCCTAAAGCAAAGGTTTAGACAACTGTATTATTGCAAGTTGCGAAGTATAGAAAAACTTTGCAATTTTGTACGTGCTTGTGTTGTATTACATAATCTTTCTGGTGTGGATGGATTAATCTTAGACCCCAAAACAAAAGACAGCAACGAAGAAAGCTCGAACCATAACAGTACTCCCGATGCAGCAGATCAGCAACAAGGTTCAAGTCTACGAAACGAATTATGCGAGCAGGTTTACGCCGTATACCACCGAACATAAATAAAAAAAATACGTCATTTTAATTAATTCATTTTTATTACTTAAAAATAAAGCCACTAAGGAAACACTACTTCATTATTATTATTTTAAAATAAAGCATAAAGCTTAAAAAACAACATTTATTACTATATATATATAGAGCAGAGTATTTACTGAAACTTATTTTCCTGCTGTGCCAAAATGCTTCTCAAAAAGATCATTTCGCCTTTTTATTTCCTCTGTTCTTTCTTTGTATGCCGCTAGTTTCTTCTCCTGGTAGTTTTTTTTTTCTTCATATTCTTTTTCTTTGCGCATTTCTTTTTTCTTATTTTCTAAAGAACGAAACTCCCTCCATTCGCGGATTTCTTTTGCCACAGTATTCGTTCTTGTCGGTCTTCTTTGTTCTGCAAACGATTTCTCTTGACTTGTATCCAAAAAATTCTCTCCATCCGACATTATGGTTTCTAAAGGCGAAATTTATTGTCTTAAAGAAATATGTGTATGTACTTTATTATAAATATCTTTACCATTCGTATTTGGTTCAGCTAGTCCTTTTTCTATTAAAACTTCGTCTCGGCTCTTACCACTTCCAGAAGCACTGCCTAGCTGGTACGTAGGAATGATGGCAGCTCGTTCCACCATTTTATCCGTAAGTTCACTGAAATTATTTAAACATTACATTACGTTTACAAAAATGAGTTCATCATACTCGTATATACTTACTTTTCGTACTTGCAAGTCATTCTATTTCTTCCAGTCTTTTTATTGTGACTAGTTTTGTTTTTGAAACTTCGCTCCAAACTTTTCCATTTTCCTTCAATTTGGAAGGGAGTATATGTACTTAGAACTACCTTATGGATGTATAATAAAACTGGTATTCAGGGGATAATAGGTAATGTTAATATTATTTAATCTAACCGAAATAAATTTAATATATTTTATTTAGGTGCTATCGACGGTACCCATATAAGGATTGACCCTCCTAAGCGAGCCAAGGACGATTACATAGATAGAAAAAACGTTATAAGTATATGTTTGCAAGCTATCTGTAACGAAAGGAAGCAAATTATTGACATCTTCGTTGGCTATCCAGGATCAGTTCATGACAATAGAGTTTTGGAAAATTCCGACATATATCCTGAGCTCTCAAATTTATGTGGAGAATTGTTTATACTAGGGGATTCTGCAAACGCTTGTACAAGGCACCTTATAAGACCTTATCGTGACAATGGCCATTTGTCAACCAAGCAAAAGTTTTTTAATCCTCTACTGCATGAATTATTATTTAAAGAGAAAAAAAATAAAATACTTTTTAAATAGCTTCTTTGGGCTGTTTTAATACATCTTTTATTAAAAAACAAAAAAAAAATCATTTGTTTAAATAATAAGAATACAGGCCAAATATGGCTTCGTGTGCATTAACGGTTGTAAAACTAGAACATTTTTGATTTCAGTTTAAGTAAATAAAATATATAAAAAAGCAGCAAAATATAAAGAAAAAAATATTTATAAACAAAACAGAACAATTCTTTTAATAAATAAATAAATGAAACAAAACATAACAATTCATTGTATCATAAAAAAGTAAAATAATGGTTGAAAGTTGTGTTTTTATACGCCATCAAATTTAGAAAAGCAATTTCTCTTTTCTTGTCGAAGAAAATCTTGGGATTAGCATTTTCATGAACTGTTTACGTAAGCCTTGTGACAACGTTACCACTGACCCCCAGGTCTGGCGCTCCGTCAGCAGATACTTATTGCTTTGGTGTCCGTTAAATAAATCAAAATCGTAACTTAATCCCGAAATTCCACTAAGGACTTGATTTTTATAGCCCCATTTATGTGGCTTAGCTGGGTTATATTGCTTCAGTTTATGGCGGCATTTCGTCGGAATAATTTGTTCGTCTACGGCGAGGAACTCTTCTTTTGGAATCAACAGCAAACGTTCCCTTATTTTCTCCAAAAGGGGTCTTACTTTGAAGAGTTTGTCATGTCCTTCTGTTCCCAATGGTTTGAAGTTTTGATTATCGTTGAAATGCATTGACCTTTTGATAGTTTCCCACCTATTGCACGTTATTGTTTCATATGTTATTTGTTGTTCTACCGTCTTATTCCAGTAATGTCTGGACGATGGAAGTTGACAACAAGACATGAATATCACCATCCCGATGAATTGTTCCATTTCGTTCTTTGCGATATTAACTGGCTTATTTATATCATCTTGGCGGGCTTTTTTATTAGATTCCTCTATAATGAAGGCCAACAAATCATCATCCTGCAAATTTGAAAAGCTCTTCATCGTTGTCCTTTGTTTGTCTTGCTTTTCACGGATTTTGATTTCAACGCTGCAAGAGGCTCATCATCTGAATCTGATTCCGTTTCCTCAACCGTAACGATGACACTTCGATCATTGATATGCAATTCAGTCTCCAACTCCACATCTGAATCTCCAGCCAATTCATCATCGCTTCGCGATCCGTCTCCAGGAATGGGATTAAGGAATGATGATCCTCCATAAAAACGACGGCATTCCATTTTTCTAAGCAAAAAAATAACAAACGAAACGATAAAAAAAACCAAAAAACATGTGCACCACAAGAAGAGTCAAGTAAACAAAATGTGTAGATTTACAACCCCTTGCTGCATAGGAAGCCAAATATGGCTTCTGCAGTTTTACCTCTCAAACGAGCAAGATAATATTGTTTTTTTAATAAAAGAGAAATAAGTATCCAATCACAAATATATTTTTATGACCACTTAACTCACCGTACACCAAAGTTATAATTTTTTCAAATCAGAAAATTTTTCACGCTTTCGTTTTCAACGACAACAAGCAAACCACTGACATACAAGTAGGAATATCTTCGTTGTTTTTTGTCGCACTCGCGCGAAAAGTACCGCTATGTGTTCTCAGAAATGCATAGCAGAGAATTGTGTTGTATAAAGATCTTTTTTTTTGTGAGAATAAGTAGTAAAAAAGGAAAAAAAGTGAAAAGCCATATTTGGCTTCGTATGCAATAGAGGGTTTAGAAAGCTTAGTTCGGGAAGAGTATTCATTGAACACTCATTTGGCATTCTAAAGCAAAGGTTTAGACAACTGTATTATTGCAAGTTGCGAAGTATAGAAAAACTTTGCCATTTTGTACGTGCTTGTGTTGTATTACATAATCTTTCTGATCTGGATGGATTAATCTTAGACCCCGAAACAAAAGACAGCAACGAAGAAAGCTCGAACCATAACAGTACTCCCGATGCAGCAGATCAGCAACAAGGTTCAAGTCTACGAAACGAATTATGCGAGCAGGTTTACGCCGTATACCACCGAATATAAATAAAAAAAAATACGTCATTTTAATTAATTCATTTTTATTACTTAAAAATAAAGCCACTAAGGAAACACTACTTCATTATTATTATTTTAAAATAAAGCATAAAGCTTAAAAAACAACATTTATTACTATATATATATAGAGCAGAGTATTTACTGAAACTTATTTTCCTGCTGTGCCAAAATGCTTCTCAAAAAGATCATTTCGCCTTTTTATTTCCTCTGTTCTTTCTTTGTATGCCGCTAGTTTCTTCTCCTGGTAGTTTTTTTTTTCTTCATATTCTTTTTCTTTGCGCTTTTCTTTTTTCTTATTTTCTAAAGAACGAAACTCCCTCCATTCGCGGATTTCTTTTGCCACAGTATTCGTTCTTGTCGGTCTTCTTTGTTCTGCAAACGATTTCTCTTGACTTGTATCCAAAAAATTCTCTCCATCCGACATTATGGTTTCTAAAGGCGAAATTTATTGTCTTAAAGAAATATGTGTATGTACTTTATTATAAATATCTTTACCATTCGTATTTGGTTCAGCTAGTCCTTTTTCCATTAAAACTTCGTCTCGGCTCTTACCACTTCCAGAAGCACTGCCTAGCTGGTACGTAGGAATGATGGCAGCTCGTTTCACCATTTTATCCGTAAGTTCACTGAAATTATTTAAACATTACATTACGTTTACAAAAATGAGTTCATCATATATACTTACTTTTCGTACTTGCAAGTCATTCTATTTCTTCCAGTCTTTTTATTGTGACTAGTTTTGTTTTTGAAACTTCGTTCCAAACTTTTCCATTTTCCTTCAATTTGGAAGGGAGTATATGTACAGCCGAGTTCCTTCATGCGACCGGCAATATATACCCAGAGCTTCCTTTTAGAGCTAATTTCAAATGTTTTCCCAATTTTGGGTTGCGCTTCTTTGTACAATGTTATAAGAAGCATGCAGTCCTTGTCCAACCAGACCGCCTTTGTTTTTTCTGTGGGCGGTGCATTGAATTTGAAATCTTCGTCCACGTTTTCATTTTGAGGGAACTTCTGGTTCCATAATTGGTTGCGAAGTTCTTCGTCTGAAGGAAATCCATGATTTTTCAAAATTTCATGCCAAACAAACAAATCAGCTGACATCAGTGACATTTCACGTCTTCAATTTGACACTTTTCACGCAGTTGCCCTTCCTCAAAAGGAGGTGCAGAAAATCCTGTACTTTTCTGATCTTAACTGTGCTGGACAGCGTCATGGAACACAAAGTGACAGAATGTAAAACATTTTGGGGCAAGATTTTTGCTCATGGAACACAAAATCCTGTACTTTTCAGATCTTTTCTGTACTTTTCTGTGCAGCTCAGGTTCATTAAACACACCTAATGTGTTTTGAGAGCTCATCGGCATTTCAACTCTCACTCACGTTAAAAAAACCCAAGAAACCTTTACTCTACTCCTTCCTCCGATAAGTAACGCAAAACGGCACTAAGTTGCTCCCTATGGCTCATGTCTGGTGTTTCATCAATCATGATGGACACAAATCGCGTTTCACTTATTTCTACTTTAATTTCGCATTTGATCACTGCGGCTATACTTTGTATTAAATCGTTTTGGATGTCATTTGATAGACCCGAAAAAACCGGATTACGTGCACTTGAACACTGTTCCAAATGAGAGTCCATTAACTGGTCATACTTAGATAAGTATAAAAGTGTTTCGACATAATTGCCACGATTATTTGAATCTGGCTTTTCATTATGACCCCGAAATGCTTGTTCCTGTTTGCCTAAAAGAACTACCGTATCTATAAAACGTTCCATTAGTTTACGGTTTCTATCAACTTTTTTGTTGTGAGCTACAAAGGAATTACCTAACGAGGTTTCAATACGATCAGTACCGAATTCGTGCAAAGATAAACAGCTACGAATGTGTTTTTCCGTCTTGACATGTTTATTTGCCGAATTAAATAAATTGTTTATGTCAGTGTAGCCCGTGCGACTCCAAACACTAGGAGAATTAGAAAAAAGGAGGCAAGGAAAACAAAACATTTTATTGAGCTTAGAACTACCAATCAACAAAGTATATTTTTGGTATATGGATGCGTTGAAATGCGAAACGAAACCATCCTTGCGCTTAGAAGGAGTAGAGCGTCCTATCTCTATAACTTTTTTTTTAAAGAAAACTCAACTTACAAAAATAATTTTCTTCTTCCAAAAGCAAATCTACTAACCAACAATTTACTGTTAATAATGCAATTTTCTCCTTTGCTGAATCTAACTGAAAACAAAACAATTTAAACTTTTCACACTTTTCACTGTTTTCGATCACTTTAAATAATTATATATTGCACAACAATAATTCCACTCAATATTACTTTAAGTTACACATCGCAGTCTGCTTCACAACTGAATTTTTCAAACAGAACTCACCTCAGCTACATACAAAACTCGCCAAATAAGTCGCTGAAAAGCAGGTTATATTTTTGCATAAGGAAGCGTGTATCAAACAGAGAAGAGTCAAACGCGGTGAACGATAAGGGGAAAACAAGGAAAGAAAGCCAATTTGTTCTAACCAGCCCCATATTTCATAACGCGAAAATTTCCGGGTTACTATGCTTTGTTTTGCTATCGCTTTGCGTATGTGTTTCTTATGGGGTATGGAGAGGAGTATGTGATGTTGGAGAATAGGCATGCAATGGTGTGGGTATTTGTGTGCGTAGAACAGTAGAACGATATAAGAGCAGGTGAATAGCAGGTGGTGGGTTGGTAGAATTTGTTGCTTGCAAGTGCATGTGTAGGAAACATACAAATCTTATGTTTATATACACACATTAAGATGCATGTTGCTTGTTGGATTGAAAAATTGTTGAAAGGTAGAATTTTAAAAGGTAACCCGGCGTATAAATATAAATCGAGTTATATGGGCGCCTCGCCACTGGTAGCCATACTTAGTTCTCTGTGGATATCAGTGTTTCTGATAAACCATGGTGCATTTACTATTTTTCATAGCAATTTGTTTTGAAAAGTTTGTAAAATTTTGATATTACTGGATTTGGTACAACCCCAAAGTTGTATACCGTATGTCCAAACCGGTTTTAGTACTTGCTTGAATAAAAGCAGCTTGTTCTGCATGCTGAGTTGGGAAAATCTACCAAGCAGCCAGTGCATTTGTTTACATCGAAGGGCGAGCTCTTCGCGTTTCTTCTTGACGTGCGGTTTCCATTTTAATTTCGCATCGAGTGTCATCCCCAAATATTTTGCCTCGTTTGCGTACGGAATTCGTACCGAATCAATGAAAATGGGTAAGTTGTCTACATTTTTATAAGTAAAATTCATGTGCGTTGATTTGGCCTCGTTGAGAGCAATACGCCAAGTCTTTGTCCAATCACAAATTTTGTCAATAGAACGTTGGAGTTTATTAGTTGTTGATTCAACGGTATTACTGACCGCTAATATAGTTGTATCGTCTGCAAACGTGGCTACTGTTGTGCCTTCTTCTTGCGGAATATCACTAGTGTATATTAGAAATAGGATCGGTCCAAGAACGCTTCCTTGGGGAACTCCTGCCGCGATTTCTTTAAATTCAGAGTAATCATTTCCTTGTTTTACACGAAAGAGTCTGTCTGATAAGTAACAACTAAGGATATCAGATAACTGTTTCGGAAAACCTTGTCTTAGCTTATGTTTCAAGCCCGTATGCCATACTTTATCAAAGGCCTGAGAGACGGCGAGAAAAACACTAGAACATATTTTTTCTTCTCTAGGGCTTTTTCAATTACATTGCTTATTCTGTAAACCCGGTCGATTGTAGAATGCTTAGTGCTGAATCCGAATTGGTGATCAGATATTAATCGACGTTCTTTGATAATCGGATTTAGGCGCTTTAACAAAAGTTTTTCGAATACCTTCGACATTATCGGTAAGAGCGCTATTGGCCTATATGATTTTTTGTTATTTAGTGGTTTACCGGACTTTGGAATCATTATAAGTTCAGCTACCTTCCATTCTCGTGGAACGTACAATACCCTGAACGATGCATTTAAAAGATAGGCAAACTTTATTAAAGCTTTCCTAGGTAACTTTTAAAGAACCTGTCCTGTGATTAAGTCATATCCAGGTGCTTTGCTTAATTTTAGTTTTTCTATTTCGAAGCGTAGTTCGGGTAGCGATACACTTTTTATTCTATAATTGTCAGGTGCCACGGCTAGGACAGGAAATTCGAGCAACGCTTGACCATCAAATGGTTTAAACATTTCTTCCAGATGTTCGGAAAATATTTCGGCTTTTTCCATGTCACTCTTCGCCCATTCTCCATTGATTTTCCTGATGGGTGGCGCTTGCGTTTTTGGTTTTTTAATGCCTTTCATGGCTTTCCAGAGCGAGTAATTTGTACTTTTATCCGCAGTTAGGCTTCCAAGATATGTAGAAATTTCACGATTTTTAAAGTCTCGAATTTCTCTCTTAAGTTTACTACAAAGGTGTTTAAGAGTGGTTTTTTCCTGTGGAGCGCGAGATTGTTGCCATCTTTTGTGCGCTCTCCTTTTCTTCTTTAACAATTGAGTGATTTCCAAGGGATATTTTATTTCGCAATTTGTGGTTATTTTCCGTTTAAGGGGAGTATTTTTCCAGGCTGAGCATTGTACGACGTTAATAGAATGATCGACTTCGTCTTCAAGTTCGTGGGGTGTTCGAAGAGACACTTTGAGATCGATTTTAATTTCACAGTATTTTTTAAAGGATTCCCAGTTTGTTTTCATGTTAGTTAGTCTGGGCGGACCTTCTTTTTTTCGTAGACATAGACAGCCGTTAATTGTCAAAATGACCGGTGAATGTTCAGAAGAAAGATCGAAGCATTCCCAATTCCATACCGGCTTCGTAAAGAACTCTACCTTTTGCTGAGATGCATCTCGAGCCCCAGAAGGTATGTTTTGCGTTAAAGTCACCTCCGATGATGAAATTTCGTCCGAGTGAGTTGCACGTGGGGGGCAATAGATAGCTGCAAAATCATATTTTATGTGTTTAATTTTTACGCTTACCGTGCTTAATTGCAGTTTGTCAAGCTCAATTGTTGCACTAATTGAGTGTTCAATAGTATTTTCGATCAACAAGGATGCCGCGCCTCTCGCCCTTTCCGAAGGGTGATATGCTTGATAGGCAATGTATCCTCTAATGTTTGTGCTGGATTCTTTCGTCAGATGGGTTTCCGAAATCAAACAAATATCAATATCATATTTATGAATGAATATCTCGAGCTCGTCCATCTTATTCAGAAGGCCATTTGCATTCCATGTCACTAATTTATTTAAGTGCGTCATATATATATTATTGCACGTGTACTTAGAAATTGATTTTCGAGCTTGTCGAGTTTTCGAAACATACGTTTATTAATTTGGCTCTGTTCTTCTAGCCTGGCAAGAATTGCAGAGAAAACTTGGGAGACTGATTCAGATGTTTTATTTGTTTGGTCGCGTCCTTGCAACGCAGCTTCAGCGTATGTTTGTGGAACAGCGTTCTTCGACTTTTTTCTAAACAATTTTCCTTCTCTTGGTTGTTGTATTTTGACCATTTCTTAAGCCTTTTTTCGTCCTTCGTCGGTTTTATTGTTGCCCTTTTCAGGTTTGTTTTTGGTTTTATTTGCGATTGGTAACGTAGTTTTCTTTATTTTGTCGCGCCTATTTTGAAGTTCTTTAGCTACTTCGCATCCGTGATAATTTGCCGGATGTTTTCCATTGCAATTTATGCATGCTGGTAGGTCTTGTCTACTTAGAGCGCATTCCTTCGATAAATGTTTACCGGCACATTTTACGCAACGCGGCTCTTTTTGGCAATATGTGTGCGTGTGATTGTAGCCTTGGCAACGCTTACACTGGGGAATCTGACGAGTCCTTTGGCGCATCGGTTCAATTTTAACCATTATGTTTAGGATAGTTTTAATGTTGTATATTTTTTCGATGTTTTCAGACTTTTCGAAACTAAGCATGAATAGCGGAAGTCCGCGAATGACAACAATTTCCTCGTCTTGTTCCGTTTTTTGCTTTTCTTTTTTAAGTATATTAACCGCGTCGATAATTTTGAAACCTTTAGTTTTAAGATTTTGCAAAACATCTACTTTGCGGCACGAAGAGTGGAGCCCTCTGGCTACAACTCGGTGTGGCCTTCCAGACTTGTTTTCATAAGTGTACCATTGTACCTTCTCAGTATTCAGTTTTTGAGAAACTGCGCGATAGCTCTCAGGATCGCTTACATTTATTTTCCACACATTATTATTCAGAGATGTTATTTTGAATGTGGACTTTGCTATTTCCTTAAGAAGGCTACTTAGCTTGCTGTAGTCTGAAACTCGGACAACGTTAATTGGAGGTGGAAGGTATATCTTATTTTGAGGTTTTTTTCTTAGCGTTTCTATTTCGTTGGCATTTGCCTTTTAGGATTGTCTATCTTTTAGCACAACGGCTTCTGGTGAGGAGCCGGCTTTCCGGTTTTTTCGGTCTCCTCTTAGTGATCCAATCCGTTTCGCGCACTAGCTCTTCTTCATCCGTATGATAATCGCGGCTAGCTGAGCGGTATGATTTGGCTTCTAGTTGTTTTTTAAGTTGAGATTCAACAAGTGCACATGCCAAACAAATTTACAAACAAATCAGCTTTTCCAAAATAAAGTACTAAGGAACATAGTTAAGCCACCTTGGTACATACGCAATGCCGATCTGCATAAAGATCTAAATGTTGAAATGGTTGAAGATGAAGTTAAGAAAGTTGGTCAAAGGCATAGAAGTAGGCTTCTCAACCACGTAAACACAGAAATAACAGATCTATTAAATAGTGACAATGCAATCAGGAGATTGAGAAGGGTAAAACCTCTTGATCTATAAGAGTTGGCTAGGGCTAAGAAATCAGGTATTGATTTCAAACAAGAAAAAATTTAGAAATCCGATAAACAGCGGATTTATTTGTTAAATTCAACAACTATGTAGTTCAAAAACAAATTGCCGATTAGTCGTCGACTAGGTGCAATCTCATTCGGGATGGCGAATGTCAGTCCCCCGGGAGTTTTTTTTAGATGAGTTAAAGTCTCTCACTATTGCAGAAGCATCCCTCGAGTACTAGCTCTGCAATGTCTTTCGATGATTTTTTACTTCCAGCGAATTCCCAACACAAAAAAAAAAATAAGTAAGTATTTTCCATCTGAAAAGGACTGATAATGAATAATCATAAATAATAGTAAATAATCATTTCTATTCTTTAGTTCTATAAAGTTCCTGTTTGCTCTCAAGCACTGGAACCCCTCCATCGGGACATTGTCTTTGAGCAAGGAGTTACTAGCCGTAAAATGAAACCAAGAGTTGGTAGAGTAGAGTCAAAAATCACTATTCACCATCTCATTTAACGAAGTATGTTACGATCCGAGTGCAAATGAAAAAAAAGTTATAGTAATTAGTTCTTGACTGTGTGTTCAAGAAGTGCGGTGGTAGTCGATGGTTCGATAAGACGATTCAAGTAAGAATTTTTTTTTTAAGTTTACAACAACAAATAAAACATCTGATCCAGTCTCCCAAGTTTTCTCTGCAATTCTTGCCGGGCTAGAAGAACAGAGCCAAATTAATAAACGTATGTTTCGAAAACTCGACAAGCTCGAAAATCAATTTCGAAGTACACGTGCAATCATATAAATATGACGGACTTAGTTAAATTAGTGACATGGAATGCGAACGGCCTTCTGCATAAGATGGATGAGCTCGAGATATTCATTCATAAATATGATATTAATATTTGTTTGATTTCTGCACTTATGCACGGTGAGCGTAAAAATTAAACACATAATATATGATTTTGCAGCTATCTATTGCCCGCCACGTGCAACGATGGAAAGAAGCGATTTTATAAGTATCTTTGACTCACTTGGACGAAATTTCGTCATCGAAGGTAACTTTAACGCAAAATATACCTTCTGGGGCTCGAGATACATTTCAGTTAAAGGTAGAGTTCTTTACGAAGCCGGTATGGATTTGGGGGTAGACTTTAATTCCTCAGGTAAACCGACGTACTGGCCCTCGGATACGGCAAAAGCACCAGACCTCGTCGATTGCTTCATCACGAAAGGGTTGTCGGGAAACTCTATTGTAGTTGAGGAATGCTTCGATCTTTCTTCTGATCATTCACCGGTCATTTTGACAGTTAACGGCTGTCTACGAAAAAAAGAAGGTCCGCCCAGACTAACTAACATGAAAACAAACTGGGAATCCTTTAAAAAATACTGTGAAAGTAAAATCGATCTCAAAGTGTCTCTTCGAACACCCCACGAACTTGAAGACGAAGTCGATCAATTTAGTAACGTCATACAATGCTCAGCCTGGAAAAATACTCCCCATAAACAGAAAATAACCACAAATTGCGAAATAAAATATCTCTTGGAAATCACTCAATTGTTAAAGAGGAAAAGGAGAGCGCGCAAAAGATGGAAACAATCTCGCGCTCCACAGGATAAAACCACTCTTAACCACCTTTGTAGTAAACTTAAGAGAGAAATTCGAGACTTTAAAAATCGTGAAATTTCTACATATCTTGGAAGCCTAACTGCGGATAAAAGTACAAATTACTCGCTCTGGAAAGCCATGAAAGGCATTAAAAATCAAAAACGCAAGCGCCACCCATCAGGAAAATCAATGGAGAATGGGCGAAGAGTGACAACGAAAAAGCCGAAATATTTGCCGAACATCTGGAAGAAACATTTAAACCATTTGATGGTCGAGCGTTGCTCGAATTTCCTGTCCTAACCGTGGCACCTGATAATTATAGAATAAAAAGTGTATCGCTACCCGAACTGCGCTTCGAAATAGAGGAACTAAAAATAAGCAAAGCTCCTGGATATGAATTAATCACAGGACAGGTTCTTAAAGAGTTACCTAGGAAAGCTTTAATCAAGTTTGCCTATCTTATAAATGCATCGTTCAGGTTATTGTACGTTCCACGACAATGGAAGGTAGCTGAAGTTATAATGGTTCCAAAGCCCGGTAAACCACTAAATGACAAAAAATCATATAGGCCAATATCGCTCTTACCGATAATGTCGAAGGTATTCGAAAAACTTTTGTTAAAGCGCCTACATCCGATTATCGAAGAACGTCGATTAATACCTGATCACCAATTCGGATTCAGGACTAAGCATTCTACAATCGACCAGGTTTACAGAATAACCAATGTAATTGAAAAAGCCCTAGAGGAGGAAAAAATATGTTCTAGTGTTTTTCTCGACGTCTCTCAGGCCTTTGATAAAGTATGGCATACGGGCTTGAAACATAAGCTAAGACAAGCTTTTCCGAAACAGTTATCTGATATCCTTAGTTGTTACTTATCAGACGGACTCTTTCCTGTAAAACAAGGAAATGATTACTCTGAATTTAAAGAAATCGCGGCAGGAGTTCCCCAAGGAATCGTTCTTGGACCGATCCTATTTCTAATATACACTAGTGATATTCCGCAAGAAGAGAGCACAACAGTAGCCACGTTTGCAGACGATACAACTATATTAGCGGTCAGTAATACCGTTGAATCAACAACTAATAAACTCCAACGTTCGATTGACAAAATTTGTGATTGGACAAAGACTTGGCGTATTGATCTCAACGAGACCAAATCAACGCACATGAATTTTACTTATAAAAATGTAGACAACTTACCCATTTTCATTGATTCGGTACGAATTCCGTACGCAAACGATGCAAAATATTTGGGGATGACACTCGATGCGAAATTAAAATGGAAACCGTACGTCAAGAAGAAACGCGAAGAGCTCGCCCTTCGATGTAAACAAATGCACTGGCTGCTTGGTAGATTTTCCGAACTCAGCATGCAGAACAAGCTGCTTTTATACAAGCAAGTACTAAAACCGGTTTGAACATACGGTATACAACTTTAAAGGTTTTACCAAATCCAGTAATATCAAAATTTTACAAACTTTTCAAAACAAAGTGCTAAGAAAAATAGTAAATGCACCATGGTTTATCAGAAACACTAATATCCAAAGAGACCTAAGTATGGCTACCGTCGAAGATGAAATAAAACATTTTGCCCGCAAACAAAAGACACGCCTTCACGGTCATTGCAATAACACCATGCTACAAATTCGAGACGATACTAACCTAGTGCGCCGATTACAAAGGTATTAGCAGGTGCCTCCACTGGGAAGCTGCCTGCCAAACGCGTATTTAACAGTTTAAATAAAACTACTAGATAGGAATAACCTAGTTGTAGTATGAAGGTTTCGAAGGGAGGTGGTTTTTGTTTTCTTATCTTAAGTGAGAGAGAGTCGCATGTACGATTTTCCACCTACCCCTATTATTCGTCCGAGCCTAATTCTGGTTCCAAGTCTCGTGCTTTTAACCAGGATAGGTAACTCTCAGCTTGCTGAGATTAACGTTAATATTACTATGGCTTGAGAGTAATATTAGAAACTCTATACAAAAAAAAAAATAGTTTACGAACTATTAGATAAAATTTGTTTCTCCAGTTATTTGTCAGTCGAAGACGATTCCATGGATTTTGCTTTCAACATTTTCCGGCCGAGAGTCAACCTATTGCACTCATGATGGACTAAATTGTATAAGTATTTATTTTCATATCTTTCTTTTCGTGTAATTTAATTTTTCTCTTTTAAGTATATGATCTGTACATTTTTGAAGGCACTGAAACCACAAACTTACAATCTTACATCCTCTCCAGCTGTGGACAAACACATTCAAACAGCGAAAACCAACCATGACAAGCTAGCTGGTGACCTACTTTTCACGCAATGCATTTACAGCGATATGGCTATAATAAAGTAAGTATTTTCTCTCTGAAAAAGACTGATAATAAATAATCATTTCTATTCTTTAGTTCTACAAAGATCCTGCTTACTCCGAAGCACTGAAACCGCTCCATCAGGACATTATCTATTATTATAGTATAAGTAGTCTGTGCCCAGTATCAGGGAAACATTGTTATATTCGTCTAAATCTTCACTTATAGGTGGACATCCTATATTACATCGACCTGCAGACCCCGCAGGAATGGGTTTAGACTCGAATTTCTTATTAAAAAGAGGCATTCTGAAATATATAGCAATATAGACAAATTATTTTTGCACAAAAAAGATATTAAACTTTCTCTAACTTTCAAAGAATAAATCAAAAAGTGTTTAATTTATTATACAAGCCATTTCTGAGGGGCTTAAAAATACATACACAATTCGGTAGCGAAATTCAAAGACTTCAAAAGGAGAACTCAAATCTCAAAGCCGAAATTCAATCACAACGGCAAAAAGTAAACATGTAGACTCGGCTGTTTTACATTATTTTTGTCAAGATTTGTTGTGTTCGTAATTTTAATAATAAACAATTTTAAAAAAACATAGGGACGGGCTACAGTCCGCTCGGATGAGATCTCTGGGCAGACAGCCCAGCCAGCATCGAATCCGAGGTAGAGCATACTGCTCCTCCGAAGACTAAAGCACCTTCTTCCGTTGTCCAATCGGCGGAAAGGCTCCTTAGGAGACCGAGGAGTCTATGTCCGTCTCGGAGAGCACGATCTCTGAGGGGGAAATGGACAACACGGTCATCGACCTCTTCCAGGAAATCACCCAGGAGGAGGAAGATTCGTTGCTGAAGGAGGACGGGGCAATTGCCCCGCGCGAGCAATAGCTCGATAAACCCCGCCAACAGAAAAATTAAACTAGCACAGGTGAACATTCACCATGCTATAGCCGCCTCGGCGACTATATCTAGGATGTTTACCTGCCAAGGCCTAGGGCTAGTACTGATCCAGGAGCCATGGATCCTGAAAGGACAAGTCAAAGGATTGGCGAGCAAGGATGCAAAGGTAATATGGGACACTCGGGCCGAGATTACTTTCAGAATACGCGACACGAGATCTGGTGCCAATTCAGGTACATCTGGATGTTGAAGGATGTCACCGCACCATTGTCATCGAATCGGCGTACTGTGCAGGGGATGAGCCGGTTGTATCATCCCAAATGCATCGACTGGTGGAGCATTGCAATAAGCTCCGCATGTCGCTCCTTATAGGGTGCGATGCAAATGCTCACAACATCATATGGGGGAGCACCGACACCAACACCAGGGGTGAGTACCTACTAGAATTTATTATGAGTTCGTCACTTGATATTATAAACCTGGGAAATACCCCCACATTTGTAACTAGAGTCAGGGAGGAAGTACTCGACCTCACGCTTTGTAGCCCAAGCGTAAGTAAATTAATCAGTAACTGGAGGGTATCTAGTGAGCCGTCATTGTCTGACCATCGAATAATAGTATTCGACCTGGACAGCACAAGTATCACGAGAAATCCAGTAAGAAACCCAAGGAAAACCAATTGGGAGACTTATAGAACTGCTCTAGAGAGCAATCTGGGGCGCCTTAGTCTGAGGAAGGCTCCGGGACACCCCCTAGAGCTAGAGAGCGCAGTGGAAGGCATAACAAACGCCATCATCACTGCGTTCGAAGAAAACTGTCCTCTAAGTAGAGAACGGGACAGCGCAGCGGAGAATGGCAAAGCTACCAAATGGCCCTTACTGCATATAATAAGGAAATAAGAAAGGCTAAAAGAAATAGCTTCGAAATTCTGTGAGACAATCACCAGCACTCCTACTGCGGCAAGGCTACATAAAGCTCTTGCGAAGTCAGGAGGGGTGCCGATGTCTCTGAGGAAACCAGATGGCGAGTTCACGGAAGATGAGGATCAAAGGGCACTATTGCTACTAGAAACACACTTCCCTGGCAGCTCGCCTAGTACTGAGCCAGGAATCAATACCACTTCAATCAGACCTCGGAGGGAAGACTGGGAAACAACATCAACCATCTGTTCTGAGGGACGGCTGAAATGGGCAATAAATTCCATTCAGCCTTTCAAATCTGCCGGAGTGGACGGCATTATACCCGCCCTTCTGCAAGAAGGGCAAAGGGTACTAATACCACACCTGCTAAAGATAACAAGGAGCAGTATTGCCTTGGGCCACATACCAATGCAATGAAGACGAGCAAGGGTTGTGTTTATACCAAAAGCGGGGGAAAAAGACCCCACACAGCCAAAATCGTACAGACCCATCAGCCTTACGTCATTTCTTCTGAAGATGACAGAAAAGGCTGTAGACAATTATTAAAGGGAAGATGTTCTGAACACATCCCCCTTACATCATCGTCAGCATGCATACAGAGCGGACAGATCAACAGAGACCGCCCTATATCAGCTGACGGAGATAATTCGAAGTGTCTTGGAGGCAAAAGAAATAGAACTGTGCGCTGTCCTAGACATAGAGGGAGCATTTGACAACACCTCACATGATGCGATCAAACGATCCCTGGATAGGAAAGGAATTAACAGTACAGTATCCAACTGGATGTGTGAGCTGCTGAGCACTAGATCAGCAGAGACTCAAACACCATCTGGAACCATCAGAGTAAACACAACAAGAGGATGTCCACAAGGAGGGGTACTATCACCCTTAATGTGGAGCCTAGTTGTAGACGAACTGCTGAAAAAATTAACCAACCATGGCATCAACTGTCAGGCGTACGCCGATGACATTGTATTGATTGCCAGAGGCAAGTTCGAAGAAACCCTTGGAGACATCATACAAAAGGAATGGTGCCATACTGTCGGACTTAACATCAATCCGGCGAAAATAACGATAGTACCATTCACAAGGAAAAGACAACTTCAAAGACTTAAGAACATAAACCTATCAGGCACGACACTGACACCAGTCAAAGAAGTAAAATATCTAGGACTCCATCTAGATAGTAAACTCCTCTGGCGAAAACATACAGAGGAGATATCCAAGAAGGCCACCCGCACTCTCATGATATGTAGGAGCCTAGCGCGGAAGGCATGGGGATGCAGCCTAAACATCCTGCGATGGAGGTACACTGCAATCGTGAGACCAATGATCGCATACGGAGCGGTAGCATGGGCGAAACGAACCAGTCTAGTGACAACGCGAGAGACACTCGGCAAAGTGCAAAGACTGGCGTGCCTGTGCATTACCGGAGCAATGCGTAGCTACCCAACCGCAGCCATGGAGGTGTTATTGGAACTGAACCCTCTACACATCATGGTGATGAACGAGGCAGACAAAACAATCCTTAGGATGGCAAAGGAGGGAATTGGGAGAGGGAAATGCATCGGTTCGAAAGAACACGGTGACTTACTCAAAAAACTCCCACTTCTTGGCATTTCCATCAGGAAATTCAACTTCGAGAAGAATTTCCAGATAAAGCTCAGCAATAAGGAGAACTGGAGCAACGAATCCAAAACTTATGGACTGAGCAACCACACAACAAAGTGGTATACGGACGGCTCGAGGACTGAGGAGGGAACTGGTGCAGGAGTGTTTGGGGCGGGAACTAAGCACTACGAATCCATGGGCAAATGTACCAGCATCTTCCAGGCAGAAATATGTTCCATAGACAGGTGCGTTCGAATCAACCTCGAGAAAAACTACAGAAATTGCAACATAGCAATAATGCCTGACAGCCAAGCAGCTATAAAGGCTCTTGACACCAAATGCTCCACCTACAAGGACTGAATAGACTAGGCAAGAATAACAGAACCTCCATCTGCTGGGTACCTGGCCATGTTGGCATTACGGGCAATGAGGCAGCGGACTCTCTGGCAAGAAAAGGGGCAGAGGAACCCTTCATGGGACCTGAACCATTCTGCGGGATAGGAGAACACACTATACGCGAAGAGTTCAGGAGACTGGAGGAAGAAACAAAGGCCAAAACATTTCTCAACCTCCAAGGTCTGAGGCAAGCAAAGAAACTCTTAGGAAATTACAACCAAAAGAGATTCAAAGTTTGTATCGGCCTTAACAAAAACAACCTAAGAATCCTAACAGGCCTCCTCACGGGGCACTGTAGACTCAAGGAGCATCTGAGGAAAATGGGCATATCGGAGGACGGGCTCTGCAGATTCTGCAGTGAAACCGCCGAAACTCTAGACCATATACTGGAATCCTGTGGGGCACTGACCCACAAAAGGATGAAATATTTGGGCAGGCAAAAAATAACAGACAAGGACATACATACCATGGACCCACAGCTCATTCTCAGATTCATCAAAGAAACTGGACTGGACGCTGTACTCTAAGGAGTGTGACCTGCCAAGGATAAATCAGAGCAATACCTCGACACGCTTCACAAAGAAGTATCTAGAGAGGGCATGCACCTCTCCGAGGCACATGCAAGGGGACACAATAGACCAATAGGTCGCAGTGTAATATACCCTAACCAAATATTATTATTATTATTACAGTCCGCTTGGGCGAACTGTTGGATACCCTATTCTTATTCCTATCTCTCATAGGTGGGCGTGACAAAAGTCTAAGTATGGTTGAATTGTTAAGAACGCTCTACATATTTTGTTATATAACATTTAAAGGATTTTATCAAAAAAACGCTCCCTAGCTCAAACTTGGGTGTTTCAATAAAATTGTTTTATTTAATTGTGGGCGTGTCAGTAGGCGGATTTAAAAAAATTAACACATGAGAATAAAGGGCCCCTAGAGAGTATATACCTATATTATAAATTTCAGCTCCCTAGCTCAAACTTTGAATTTTCAAAAAAAAAAAAAATTAATTGTTGGCGTGTCAGTGGGCGGATTTTGAAAATATTTACACATGAGCATAAAGGGCCCATAGAGAGTATATATTATAAATTTCAGCTCCCTAGCTCAAACTTTGGATTTTCAAAAAAATTGTTTTATTTATTTGTGGGCGTATTTCAGTGGGCGGATTTTGAAATTTGTTTACCCCGAGCAGTTTTAGGAGTCATAGATCATATATAAAAAATGTCAGCTTTCTAGCTCAGAATTCGATTTTTTCCAAAATTTTGTTTTTTTGAGTTTGTGGGCGTGTCTGTGGGCGGATTTCAAAAATTCGTAAACTTGATTATTTCGGGACCCTAGAGAGTATATGGTTAAAATTTCAGCTCTCTAGGTCCAGTTTAAAGGCCTAATTTTTGCCGACAGACGGACGGACGGACGGACATGGCTAGATCGATACTATCGATGCTGATCATAAATATAGTAACTTTTAAGGGGTCTACGGCCAATATTAAGGTATGTTACAAACTATGCGTCAAAATTAATATACCCTTAGAAAAGGGTATAATAACTTCGAAATGAAGCTGTTTTTCGTCCGGGAAACAGGCTGGGAAACCAATAACTTGTTTCTTTATCCTGCTCATCTATCCAACATAACCCTGCACTTAGGACCTTTTCAACGCATTGCTTAATACGATACTCAGTCCACCTGAAGGAAGAAAAAATGAAAAATGGATGGTTATGAATCCTTAATCAGTACTTGAAGCAGCAGTAAGTAGCGAGGCTTCGTCTAATTCAGCGGGCATTGATTGCACCATATACTTTCCTTTGGCGACCTTGTAAACAGTGAAGCTATGAGAAAAGGGAGAATATGAGCAGTCTTCGTGGTCAAAGTAGGTAAAAAAACTCCATGGAGTTTACAGCACAATAGACGTGTTGGACGAACTTACTTTCTTTCTCCACAGATTCGATGCAGCGTATATAGTTGTTTTTCAGTCCTGAAAAACTAAAGTTGCAGTCTTTGTATATAGCAGGGGGTAGCATGACCTACATTCATAGTCATGTATTTAGGAATGGTATTCAAACGTTAATATAGGTAGTCTGTGGTTCCTAGTTTGCACCTATCATACGCCAGTAAATCGAACCTTGCAGCTATTCGATGTAATCGGTACCGTCAACTTGTGAGCGAAAGAGCGCTAAGAGAAATAAAAATTTACTCTATGGTATGTACACACATAAATTTATCTATTTTACTTACCGATAACAATAGAAGTACACTTGTTACTTAGTTACTTCGAATAAAAGTGGTTGTAAGCACCCTGCAAGCTGAAGAAGTTTTAACTGAACCAGATACTTTGGAAGCATTTTATAACAAGTTATAGAGAAAAAACCTGAAGAAGTTAAAACAACCACAAGCGTTGTCTCTTTCTTGCGTCATTAAGTGGTGGTTTTTTCTTAAGTTTCAAGCGCTTTAAGTGTTTAGCTCGGGGAATGGTGCGATAACAGTGGATAAGCTGGACTTAACATTAGCTTTCTCTCTAATTTTAACTGCCGATAAAGCTGAATTTGACGCTATTCTAAGGATACTTCGCATTTCTCGAAGTGTTAAGGCAGAAGAAGTGTTTTCTTTATAATTTTTTTTGTAAGACGAAAGGTTTTTTAAATAATTGCTGACACAATGATCACTTCGCTTTATTTTTCGGGCTATAGCACGGCATAAAAGACCTTCAGAGCAATAAACATCTATTCTTGCCTTTTTCTCCACTCATAAACATTTTCTTCTTCTAATTTTTATTAACACTCAATCAAGAACAAATACTTTATAATGTACCGTTTAAACCGACAAAAAATATATTCACTTCACAAAAAACGTTGATTTGTTCAGTGCTTCTAATCTAATGACCCGATTTATTTCCGCATGTTCTTTACTCAATTTACAATTTGTCTTCAAAGTTCCGTTAGCTAAATCTCACATATACACACATTTCATATTTTGTTGTTAACAAAACAGTCTCTCATTTACCATAGTCGTTTTTTTCGAATCCATCATGTAACGGGAGAAATATCGATTTTACTTTTCAAAAATGTCTGCTTATAATCTTATGACTTGCAGTGTAGAAGGAGCCCTCAACAATGTACACACTGAAGCAATTCTAGAGTCCCTGAGAGAACTGGGAATAGAAAACCATCTTAGTCAATGGATTGTTTCCATGCTCAGCGCTAGAATCATTTCAGCAGCTTTAGGAAATAGCAATATAACCAAATATGCCAGGAGGGGAACACCTCAAGGAGGAATCATCTCACCTCTACTCTGACTCCTAGTAATGAACAAAATCCTCATAAGTTTAGACAGAGAAATAATCAAGGTAGTCGGGTATCCAGACGATATGGTGATATTGGTGTGGGGAATGTTTCCCTTCGTGATTAGCGAAATCATGGAGAGTTCTCTAAGCAAAGTTAGCACTTGGGCAAAAAAGTGCGGTCTTGGAGTCAACCCGGAGAAAACTGTGCTGATGCTCTTCACCACCAAAACCAAATTACCCGACTTTACGCTTCCTCGCTTAAACGGCACACCCCTACCCCTTTCAACCAGTGACAGGTATTTAGGAGCTATCCTAGATCCTAAACTCAACTGGAAAATAAACATAGAACAACGGGTAAAGAAGGCATGTATAGCCTTCTATGCCTGCAGCAGAACCTTCGGCAAAAAGTGGGGCCTGCAACCAAAATTGACCCGGTGGATGTACACAGCCGTGGTACGACCAATCGTCACGTATGGGTCAATAGTATGGTGGCCCGATCTAAAGAAAAAGTACAATATAAAAAAACTTAATAAGGTACAAAAAACGGCATGTATAGGAACAACGGGAGCTCTACGGTCAACACCGTCAGACGGACTCACAGTTTTACTGCATCTTTTACCTCTTGATCTACATATAGCAAACATCACAGCACATAGCGCGATCAGACTCAGAGAGTCTGGATATTAGACTACGAAACCCTACGGCCACAGTAGTATTCTAGATTCTCTACCGAAAAAATTAGTTCCGCCTTCAACAGACTACATCATTCCCAGAATGTCTTTCACAAAACATTTCTTCGTTCAAATCCCTACTAGATCAGAATGGCAAAATGGACAAGTGACAAGGGATTTCGATCAAACAATCTACACCGACGGTTCAAAAATGGACTGCGGCGTGGGTGCGGGAGTTTTTTCGGAATCCTTAAACATCGCAAAATCGTACCGTGAAGCCTGTCACCAGATCAAACTTCACTCATACATAACACCGAGGCAAAGGATCGCCATACTTATTAACAGCCAGGCTGCCATTAAAGCGATCGCTTCGGTCACTATATCCTCTAAGTTAGTACTAGAATACCGTAATGAGCTGGCCCTGCTTGATAAGTTCAAGGTTACCCTGATCTGGGTTCCAGGGCCCAGTAACGTTTATGGAAACGAACATGCAGGTGACATTGGTGCGATGGTAGTGTACTCACTAACTGATTGGCAGGTCGTGCGTTCGAATCCCGGCCAGGGCCATGATTTTTATTTCAATTTACATAAATAGAGATCTCCCTATTTAGGCGCAACCCGTGGAGAAAAAAAATACTAAGCACCATAAACTTCTTTCCTTTCCTCCTACTCTTTCGAATAGTAAGTAGCATGCAATACAATACTACATTGCTATGTTGTAGCTTACTGTTCAACAAAAAATGCATGCGTTGTGTTTAACACTATAAGGGCACTGTACATATACAGAAACAACAAAGCCCCTTTAGCGTAAGCGAATTATAAAAAAAAAAAAAAAAAAAAAAAAATGCCGACGAACTGACCAGGCAAGACTCAGCTCTCCACTGCTCTCTGGCGGAACTACTCCACATTCCGCTCGGAGCAGTTAAGGCAAATATGACCGCAGAATACCTCAATAAAGCCAACCTCAGTTAGAGCAGGCTGACTACATGCGTCATATCCAGAAAAACGTGGCCAAACTACAACAAGGGAAAAACAACCGACCTTCTATGTAGAACACGAAAAGATATTGCAAGAATAACAGCGATCATCACGGGACACTGGCCTATAGGTGACCATGCGGCCAAGCTGGGTATCTCATACAATACACACTACCGCAGTTGCAAAGTGACAACTAAAAAAGAAACCCTAATTCACTTTTTATGCACCTGTCCGGCTTTAGCTAGGACCAGACTACGAACATTGGGAAGCCTCAATGAACTGATAACTTTCCTGAACTCCGCAGGTTGGATTTAGTCTCCCCCACCAAACGATAATACCCAGGTTTACGTGAGTTTGTGGTAACAAAACGGCACTCGGTGCTAATTGGGTTTGTCTTATTAAACCGCCGCACCTACTTACCCTACCTCCCAGGTATTTCCAACAATACCGGGTACAGTGACCTGAACAGATCACTGGCACGGGTAACTAATTTTCAAGGTTTGTTTACAAGGGGCAAACTGCTTTGGGCACTACAAAGCTTCAAGCCCTCCAAGTCTGCAGGACCAGACGGCATAATACCTGCCAAACTACAAATGTCTTCGGATATCATTGTTGTGACCCGCACAACATACCATTCTACCCACCCGCATCTAAGCACCATATCCCTACCTACCCTAAAACAATTAAATCAATTGTCAATCCCCCATTCGTCATCACTATTCAATCGTATAGCGCACCCATGCACTGCCCATGTTCAGTGCACTTTGCACACGCGCCATAAAATGCCCATCTAGCATAAATCGGTCGTCATGCCCATTCACAGGTGCCTCGTAATTTTACCGCTGTTGATCGGTGTCGTATTCGGAAATATTATGAGTTGTTTTCGCAAACAATTAAAGCATTTGTGAATGTGTGACACCCGATCGCCGACTAAGGGAAAATATCACCCAAGAAGCAGAAAAGACATTTTTTTGTAGAACATGTGGCGGGAGCACTTAAGTGGGCCATTTCATAATCGTTTTACGATTGGGAAATGCAATTTTTGCTGAAATTACAATTGTCAAGCGATTGAGAAACACTTAGATGGCTATTGACTTGTGGAAGGGATAGGAATGGGAAAAAGGTCAGCAATTAATTAGTATAAAAGAGGTTGGACGTAGAAAGAAAAATCAGAGTCAAGTGAGTATCAACTCGGAATCAATACTACTTCTAAATAACATAAAAATTAAATACAAAGGTCGCAGCGACGCAGTAGACGGCGGGCCTAATAAAATAAATAAAAATAAATATTAAAGCATCCAATCACTGATTTTAATTTCGTCTCTCCGGCAAATACTCTTCCCTCGCTAAAAACGAGGAAGCACGGTATTTGATCGTCAACAATTGGTGGCAGCGGTGGGATACCTACAAAGGTCCCGACTACCTACAACAAACACGCAAAAAAAAACAAACTAGTTTTTAAGCGGCAAGGTCCTCGCTTTATAAGGAACCTAGTAAAAGTGAAAGTGAAAGTGCTAAGTGAAAAGTGTTAGAAGTCCCAAAACCATAAGTCCTTGCCAGCTTTAGAGCGAAGGTATTTGGCCAACTTTGGGCAGTGTAAAAACCAGGCCGTAACATCAACTATAGGGCACGAAGCCTGCCTGGCAACCTTAGAAGATCCAGAGCAAGGACAGAGGACTCTCATACTACAGACGGCAGCGCAAGCAGATACCACTACCACAAAAATAAAAGCTACAGTTTCACCCGTAAGTTAGGATTAAGAACATTATATTTTGTACAATTATACTTGTGTGCTCCCCTTTAAGTTCTCCCTGTATAAGCCATTCCTATTCCCCTACTCAAAAAAAAGGGAAATATAAATAATAATACGTATAAATATTTCGGGTCACTCCAAAATTGCTTGTGATTTATTTCTACTAGCGTCTAGTCTGTGTATTTTTTCATCATTTTAACCCGAAGAAACCGCCGCATAGCGGAGTTATTCGAATCTCTGCCCTTTTCCAATCCAGACCCTTCTAACAAAATGAACTTCAAAATTAATGTCAGTGACATTTATCAAATTGTTCCGTTAGTTATTGGCAACCCTAAGGATCTCAACCGATTCATAGCCTGCGGAAACACTCTGTTCGCCTCTGCCAAAACTCCCGAGGAACAAACCTTCTATCTGGACATTGTTAAAACCAGGTTAGAAGTTCCCGTTTCGAACTAATTCAGTTCAAATCTTTCTCCAAATGGACTGATCTGGTACATGAGTTAGAGAGCCAATACAAGGAACACAAATCCCGTTCCTCCGTTCAAAACGCACTAATAGGAGCAAAACAACTTTTTAGGGAAACAGTTACAGAATTCGGAGAGCGAATATCCATTCTCCTCAACCAGCTTAACTCAGCCACCTCCGCTGGAATAAGCGAGGAAGCCGTATCTCATTAGAGAGAATGAGAAATTAGCAACTAGGACATTCGAGGACGGCCTCAAAAATGAAAGACTTCGTCTGATGCTTCAAACGCATGAAGCATCAGATCTTAGAAAAGCAATTGAGTACGCGGAAGACCATTCAACTCGTTTAGAAAAATGCGCTATGGAACACAAAACCACCCCCTCGCGACCTCCTTACCCCTCGTATCCTCCTAAACCGGTGTGTCAACTTTGCCACAAAACGGGGCATACCCGAGAAACCTGTTTTTCAAACCTCCCAAATTTTGCCCCTAGGATCAAGAACGAAGTAAACTTCGTGAGATGCGGGTATTGTAATAAGCCATACCATACGCAAGACATTTGCCGACTAAGATTAGCGCACCTACATGCAAACCAATCCCACAACTTCACTCCAGAGACAACTTCCCAAAATCATGACTCTCCACACCCTCTTCCTCCCAATAACTCTTACGTCCAGCACCCTAACTCACAGTTTCTCACACCAACTCACCAAAGACAAAATAATAATGGTAACAGACGGGTGAATCTCCAACAGCTCCCCGCACACACTTATACACACACACAACCACAACCACATCAAAATTCCGAAGTACCCCCGAACCATCCGGGAAACGATCACCCTCGGGAAGGAGAGACCGGCAACCTCTCCCGAGTAAATACGGCAGCCGACATCCACAGGAATTAAAATCTACACTTAAACTACACGTTTCCCTTATCCCTAATAACGAAATTTTCACGATCAAAATCCCGCTCAAGAACGGTACTATAAAAAATCTATTAATTAGACACCGGAACGGAAATCTACATCATCAAATATCCATCCTTCACTACCAAATCATTCCCCTTCAACATGATCATCTCCAATATTTTCGGAGAAAATTCTATAGGTTCAACTCTCTCAAATGAAACTCTACTATTCCAAGCAGAGACACATTGCTATGAGTTGACGCACCCTTTCCATGTCTTAGAAGGTAATACGCACTTTGATTTTGACGGAATAATCGGCAACGATTTTCTTAAGAAATATTCATGCTCGATAAATTACGCTGACAACACTCTGGAAATAAATCCATTCACGATATCCGGCCCCATCGAAACGATCTATAACTCTGAAGGAGAATATACTAGGTTCATCCGATCGAACAGAATGATCACACACTATCGGAAAAGGGAATGTCGGGTGAAATACGGATAAGACCCAGGAGTGAGCAGGTGGTAGAAATACCGTTTAACTGCAAAAATGATGTAGTGTTTCGGAAAAAACAGGTCCGTCCTGGAGTCTACATTGCCTCTTCCGTAGCTAAAGCTCATCAGCAGAAAGTTAAAATTCTACTACTTAACGTCAACGAAAATGAGACCATATTGCGTATACCCGACCTAGAACTAGAATGGGACGACCTCAACGACTTCGAGCACGTCAATGGCCAACCCGAGCTGGATCCTATCCACAAGAGATTGGAGCATTTGCAGAAATTTATAAGGCTTGACCATTGCAACTCCGAAGAAAAAAGAGAACTCACAAAAATTTGTAGAACTTACAACGATCTATTCTTTCTCCCTGGAGATACCCTCACTTACACAAACGCTATAAAGCATACTCTCGAAACAGAACCAAATAAGCCCCCTATATACATCCGTCCATACAGACTTCCCGAAGCAAACAAGAACGAAATCAATACACAAGTAAATGAAATGCTAAACGAGAACATAATAAGACCTAGCTACAGTCCCTGAAACTCCCCCTTGCTGCTCGTCCCGAAAAAACCCGACGCTCAAGGCAACAATAAATGGAGTGTAGTCGTAGACTATCGCCGGTTAAACGACGCCACCGTAGGCGATGCATACCCTCTTCCCAACATAACTGACATTTTGGACCAACTAGGCAAAGCAAAATATTTTAGCACGCTCGACCTAGCCAATGGATTTCATCAAATCCTCGTTGAAGACTCAGACCGCGGGAAAACTGCATTCAGCACCCCATCCGGACATTTTGAGTATAATAGAATGCCGTTTCGATTAAAAAATGCCCCGGCAACGTTCCAACGAATGATGAATAACGTCTTAATGGGAATGATCGGAATAGGCTGCTTCGTCTACGTGGATGACATCGTCATTTACGGCGCGAACTTGGACGACCATAACCAGAAGTTGGTCGGAGTCCTTAACAGATTACGCCATTATAATTTTAAACTCCAACCCGAAAAATGTCACTTCATGCGACAAGAATTGATGTACCTCGGGCATGTAATAAGCGAAGTGGGAATTCAACCAGATCCAGAAAAGATAAAAGCCGTAAAAACTTATCCCGTACCCAAAAACGCCAAAGGCATAAAATCATTTCTAGGATTCGTCTGTTATTACCGCAGATTTATTGACAACTTCTCTGCCATAGCGAAACCCCTTACCCAGCTTTTTAAAAAAAAAATACTACTTTCAAATGAGACACGTTCTGTGACGAAACCTTTTCTATTTTAAAAAAACAAATTGATAAACCCTCATATACTCTCATATCCCGACTTCACTAAAGAATTCATCATTACTACGGATGCTAGCGACATAGGTTTAGGAGCCATTCTATCCCAAGGAACCATCGGCAAAGACAAACCAATTTGTTTCTCTAGTCGCACCCTCAACGACGCCGAAACCAGGTACACCACTACGGAGAAAGAACTCTTAGCCATAGTCTTCGCGGTAAAGCAATTCCGACCCTATGTTTATGGTAGACAGTTTACTATCTGCACTGACCATAAACCTCTACAATGGTTAATGAGCCTGAAAGATCCTACCTTCCGTATAGCACGATGGAGAATTTTGCTTCAAGAATATGAATATAAAATTATGCACAAAGCCGGCAAATCTAATTCAAATGCCGATGCTCTTAGTAGAATACCTACTGCAGCAATGGTAACTACTAGGGGCCAAACACAAAACAAGACGGCTCCTCAACAGTCACGTCAAGATGAAACCGATACTATACAACCACTTTCCAGTTTTACCGTTCAAGAAGATAAAGGGTCTATTTAAAAAAACAGAGACATTAAACTCAAATGAATCATATTACCCATTATCGAGACTGACGACGAAGCAGTCCTCAAACAAAAAATTCCCCAATTCAAAAAACCCCCTATTGGAAAAACGGTTACTTATCCTCTAAATAACTCCACAATCTGTGTCGCCACCCTTCCCTTACCAAACCGAAGTACGAGTGACGAAAGAATAACCACGGCATGTTTTAATAAAATCAAAGAGTTCTGCACGAATGACAATATCCAGGATTTAGGTATAGCCCTACCACTTATGGAGATCTCCTCCAAAAGAGACATTAAACTCCTTCTGGAGAACACTTTCCAAACCATGACTATCGTCATACACATCTTCTCTGACGAGCGGATTTTTCTCGACGACAAAGAGAAGATAAATCAGGTACTGTTCGAGTATCACGACTCCCCATTTGGAGGACACCCAGCGCATAAAGTCTAAGTATTACTGGCCGACGATGGCGCAGGACGTCGCCACTTACATTAATAGATGTAGCTCTTGCCAACTTAACAAGAGTAAGAAAAACCCGCCTATCCCTATGAGGATAACCACCACCATCTCGAAACCGTTTGAAAGAGTTGCGTTAGACATTGTCAGGCCATTACCCGTAAGCTATACCGACCAAAAATATATTTTGACTTTCCAAGACGACCTTACCAAACTCTCAGAGGCATACCCTCTCCCCAACGCCGAAGCACCCACGGTAGCCAGAGCCTTCGTGGAAAACATTATCTGCCGTCACGGCATACCCTCGCCCCTACTAACTGATCAAGGGACTAACTTTCTAAGAAATTTATTTAAAGAAATATATACTCTGATGAAAATCAAGAAACTTAATACCACCCCATATCACCCACAAACAAACGGAGCATTGGAAAGAAGCCATAGAACTCTGGCGGAGTACTTACGCCACTATGTCAACAAGGATCCTCTAACCTGGGACTCCTGGATCGCTTACGCTATGTTTGTATGTAATACTACTCCTCACAGTAGTACCGGTTTTACACCGTATGAACTACTCTACGGTTTCCCCGCCAATATTCCTAGTATCCTCGAGCAAAAGCCAAAAACCTCCTATAATTATGAAAATTATTCAAATGAGCTGCGAGCCAGATTAGAGTACGGCTACCAAGCAGCAAATACTATCCTCCAAAGGAAAAAGGAGTGTTCCAAAAGGCAATACGACAAGAAATCCGAAGCGAAACAATTCAATGTAGGAGACAAAGTCTTGCTAAAGAAGAACGTACGTAAGAACAAATTCTCCTCACTATGGGAAGGACCCTACGAAATTTCTAGAATATTATCCAACGAAAACAGCCTAATAACTATAAGGAACAAAGTTAAAGCGGTCCACAACAATGACCTAGAATCCTTCACGGAATAACGCCAGCTTTTCTCTCTCTTACAACCTTATACCCAACATCATACCAAAGAATCAAAAAGAGTAACTGTTACGTATTTCCAAACGCTGCCGTGGTATTGAACGAAAGTAGCTGCCAACATCACGGAGATATCGAAGAAACTAACATCCCTACTTTATGTCAAATAGCCAACGTGGTTTATCTTTCTTTTCTCATCTCGACTTCCGACCCAACTGGTAACCATTATAAGCTTCCACTAAAGAATAAATAAATCTCTAGTTAGAAAAAGTATTGGCGTATATTTTCTTTCATTGGAGAAAAGGCATTTTTAGCTGGATATACACAACAGTGGCGACGAGGAGGAGCAAGAATCCCACGAATTCCGATTAAGATGAATGCTGATCAATTAAAGACGCTTTTATCGGCGATCGAAACTGCGATTCAGGGTAATACTACCGGTCAATCACAGCAGGAAATCATCCAACTTGAGAACTTCAACGAGGATAACGAAAGTTGGGAAATCTTCATTAAAAGACTAGAAATTTTTTTCAGGTTGAAAAAATTGACTGGGTCTACGGAGGAAGTGCGTAAGAGCAAAAAGGATTGGTTAATTCATGCAATTGGTGCAAAAACCTTACAACTTCTTTGCAATTTAACAAGCCCGGACGACCCACAGTCTAAATCTTACGATGAGCTGGTCAAATTGGTAAAGGATCATTTACACCCAGCACCCAGCGTAATTGCTGAACAAAATCGGTTCACCAAACGTATCCAACACGAAGGAGAAAGCATAGCAAATTTTGTGGCAGATTTAAAGAAAATGTGCAAAAATTGCATTTTTAAATGTGCTTCTTGCCAAGCATCAACAGCCGATGCACATTTGAGACAACAGTTTATAAGTGGTTTACGAAATTCTCACTGGGTAGAGAAACTGATTCAACTCAAGGAACCTAACAACAAATTCATTGATTGCGTCACGGTCACGCTTGCAATGGAATCGGCACAAAAGGATTCAAAAGAAATCCAAAATCTACAAGCCACCACTTCAATTAATCATCAAAATCAAATGACGAAATATAATCCCCATAAAAAACAAAGATTTGGTAAGCAACGGCAGCAAACATTGGGTAAACAGTTGCACACGGTACAAACAAGTTGTTTTCGTTGCGGGGATAAGCAGCACCTTGGTAATGTATGTCGTCACATTCACACAATTTGTTCAAAATGTAAAAAAATTGGACATCTGGCAGCATGTGCATGAGTGGCACGCTGCCCCCGCAGCACCCGCAACAAAGGAATAGAGGTGGAACGGCTGGTCAAAAACAACTTCAGTCAATAGATCTACAGGCAGAAGATCAAGAGCATCATGATCTATTTTATATAAATCATCTGAGCGAAATTTTTCTCCCAGAAGAGAAAAACAAACCCCATAAAATTAGGTTGCAGCTTAGGCTAGATGGTGTTTCGAAAAATTTTGAATTGGACACAGGAGCAGCGGCCTCATCCATCTCACATGAGGAATTCGTAAGAACATGGCCAAAAAAACATATTGATGAATCCTCTATTCCTTTTCAGACCTACACAGGCGAGGTGATAAATCCACTGGGATATGCTACCATGCAGGTAGAATATGGAGCAAAAGTATCCAAGGCAAACATCTACGTAATGCCGGGCAAAGTTGACGCAATTTTTGGAAGGGAGTGGCTCAAACTTTTCGAAGTCAAATTGCCAGAAATACATCAAATGAAGGAGGAAATGTCACCTAGATTAAAGGAAGAAGCGATGCGTGATTTAAAAGCAAAGTTCAGTGAGGTTTTTCAACCTGGGGTTGGGAAAATTAACGACTACAAAGCTAAGTTATATCTTCAAGATAACACTCAACCTGTTTACATTGCAGCTCGTAGGGTTTCATATGCTATGCAAGGTAAAATGGAGCAAGAGATCGACCGTTTGGAGAAGGCTGGTATAATTACAAAAATGCAGTTCGGTGAATGGGGCACACCAGTAGTGCCAATTCTGAAAAAGGATGGGTCAATCAGACTGTGCGCAGATTACAAAATCACCCTCAACAAAGTACTGAAAAGTGGCAATTTTCCGATTCCCCCAATAGAAGTCATCTTTGCCACGTCCATGGAAGGTGGTAAGATTTTCACAACACTGGACATTAGTGAGGCTTATCTACACATGCCGATTGATCAGCGAAGCGCACAGTTGCAAGCGATTTCAACCATGCATGGCGACTACCAGGTTAATAGGCTGATGTATGGTACCAAGGTGGCCCCGGCGATTTGGCAGAGATATATCCAACAGAAGTTGAAAGGCATCAAAGGAGTGTGTGTTTTTCTTGATGACATCAAAGTTCAACGTAAAAATATTCAAGAACATATAGCTCGCTTAGAGGAAGTGCTGGGCCGACTTAACGCTGTGGGACTGCGGGTTAACTTTAACAAATGTAAGTTTTTTGAAAAATCCATCACTTACCTAGGTCATGTGATTTCGGCAAGAGGACTGGAGAAAAAAAAAGATAAGACTCAAGCAATAATGGATGCGCCTGCACCAAGGAACATCACAGAGGTGCGAAGCTGGCTAGGGTTGGTAAATTATTACGGTAGGTTTCTAAAAAATCTATCGGCCAAACTGCAGCCACTCTACCATCTTCTGCAAAAGGACGTGGTTTTCAGCTGGAACAAGGAATGCGAGGAGGCATTTAATCTCATTAAAGACGAGGTTACTTCAGATGTGGTGCTTGTGGCGTATGATCCTACTCTACCTTTGTCTTTGGCCACAGACGCAAGTCCATACGGACTTGGAGCAGTGCTGTCACACACATTTCCTAACGGACAGGAACATCCCATAGCGTACGCCTCTAGATCTCTGTCAGCATCGGAGAGAAATTATAGTCAAATAGACAAAGAAGCTACCGCGATATTCTGGGCCCTGAAGAGATTTTTTCAATATTGCTATGGACGTAAGTTTATTTTGATCACTGACCATAAACCATTGGTTGCTATTTTCAGCCCAGATAAAAATCTGCCAAGCATGGTGGCAACTCGCATGCTGCATTATGCCCAATTTCTTCAAGGATTCAACTATGACATCATGTACAGGTCGACGGAGGCGCATTCCAATGCAGATGCACTGTCGCGTCTGCCACTGCAATCGAAAAATTCCACTGAAGACGATGACATAACCTACTACCAAATGCAGCAATTTGACACGGTTCCGGTTACGCAAAAGCAAATTGTAAAGGAGACAGCAAAAGATGAGGTGTTGAAGCAGGTGCATTTTTATTTATTAACGGGAAAAAAAACTCCAGCAACCGGATTTTGTAGGTAAAGATGAACAATTTTCTTTGTGTAATGGAATAATCCTCAGAAATAATCGAGTGGTAATACCTGCAAGTTTGAGAAAGCTCATCCTATCTGAATTGCATGTGGCACACGTCGGAATAGTAAAGATGAAGGCACTTGCTAGATTCAGATATAGAGAACATGGCACGCGAATGTTTTGCATGCAGGAGTGTTATGAAGCAAACTACATGGAAAGTTCAACACCCGTGGGAGTACCCCACTAGTGCATGGCAGAGAGTCCATATAGACTTCGCGGGACCGTTTATGGACAAATATTTTCTGATCGTGGTGGACGCGCATTCAAAGTGGCCAGAAATCGTTCCAATGGCATGTATGACAGCCTCGAAGACTATAGCCGTCTTGCGGGAAATTTTTGCTCGTTTTGGACTACCAGTAACATTAGTCAGCGACAACGGTTCTACTTTTACTTCGGGGGAGTTCAAGGATTTTACGAGAGCAAATGGAATACTTCACAAGTTCTCCGCCCCTTATCACCCAGCGACTAACGGCCAGGCAGAAAGATTCGTGCAGAATATGAAGGTGGCCCTTCGTAAGATAGCGAAGGACCCAGGATACTTAAACTTGAAGCTCTCCAATTACCTTATGCAATACAGGAAAACACCAAATTCTACAACGGGAGTTGCTCCATGCGTTTTGTTCCTGCAGCGAGATATTCGAGTACGGTTGGATTTGGTTCGTTCTGGAGATACCGAGTCCGTTCAACAGAAAATGCAGGGGGCGTCGTACCCAAATGGAACACAGTATGATTCGGGTGATACGGTGCAGGTGAGAAATTACACATCCAAGGATAAGAAGTGGGAATTTGGTAAGATAGTACGCAGAGATGGATCACTACACTACTTTATAAACGTGAATGGAAAACTTTGGCGAAGACACGTAGATCAAATAATGAAGTGCAAAATCGATCCATCAAAAATATCGAAGGATTCTGATTTTGAGGTAACACCATTGATTACGCGTTGCAAAATTCCATCTATACTTTCAGATCAAGACCTTGAAGCAACGATAAGGGAACCAGTTCGGCCTAGGATGGGATCCAATAGCGTTAAGTATAACATTAAGAAACGTAAGTCATATAATCCGGCCCCATCGAAACGATCTATAACTCTGAAGGAGAATATACTAGGTTCATCCGATCGAACAGAATGATCACACACTATCGGAAAAGGGAATGTCGGGTGAAATACGGATAAGACCCAGGAGTGAGCAGGTGGTAGAAATACCGTTTAACTGCAAAAATGATGTAGTGTTTCGGAAAAAACAGGTCCGTCCTGGAGTCTACATTGCCTCTTCCGTAGCTAAAGCTCATCAGCAGAAAGTTAAAATTCTACTACTTAACGTCAACGAAAATGAGACCATATTGCGTATACCCGACCTAGAACTAGAATGGGACGACCTCAACGACTTCGAGCACGTCAATGCCCAACCCGAGCTGGATCCTATCCACAAGAGATTGGAGCATTTGCAGAAATTTATAAGGCTTGACCATTGCAACTCCGAAGAAAAAAGAGAACTCACAAAAATTTGTAGAACTTACAACGATCTATTCTTTCTCCCTGGAGATACCCTCACTTACACAAACGCTATAAAGCATACTCTCGAAACAGAACCAAATAAGCCCCCTATATACATCCGTCCATACAGACTTCCCGAAGCAAACAAGAACGAAATCAATACACAAGTAAATGAAATGCTAAACGAGAACATAATAAGACCTAGCTACAGTCCCTGAAACTCCCCCTTGCTGCTCGTCCCGAAAAAACCCGACGCTCAAGGCAACAATAAATGGAGTGTAGTCGTAGACTATCGCCGGTTAAACGACGCCACCGTAGGCGATGCATACCCTCTTCCCAACATAACTGACATTTTGGACCAACTAGGCAAAGCAAAATATTTTAGCACGCTCGACCTAGCCAATGGATTTCATCAAATCCTCGTTGAAGACTCAGACCGCGGGAAAACTGCATTCAGCACCCCATCCGGACATTTTGAGTATAATAGAATGCCGTTTCGATTAAAAAATGCCCCGGCAACGTTCCAACGAATGATGAATAACGTCTTAATGGGAATGATCGGAATAGGCTGCTTCGTCTACGTGGATGACATCGTCATTTACGGCGCGAACTTGGACGACCATAACCAGAAGTTGGTCGGAGTCCTTAACAGATTACGCCATTATAATTTTAAACTCCAACCCGAAAAATGTCACTTCATGCGACAAGAATTGATGTACCTCGGGCATGTAATAAGCGAAGTGGGAATTCAACCAGATCCAGAAAAGATAAAAGCCGTAAAAACTTATCCCGTACCCAAAAACGCCAAAGGCATAAAATCATTTCTAGGATTCGTCTGTTATTACCGCAGATTTATTGACAACTTCTCTGCCATAGCGAAACCCCTTACCCAGCTTTTTAAAAAAAAAATACTACTTTCAAATGAGACACGTTCTGTGACGAAACCTTTTCTATTTTAAAAAAACAAATTGATAAACCCTCATATACTCTCATATCCCGACTTCACTAAAGAATTCATCATTACTACGGATGCTAGCGACATAGGTTTAGGAGCCATTCTATCCCAAGGAACCATCGGCAAAGACAAACCAATTTGTTTCTCTAGTCGCACCCTCAACGACGCCGAAACCAGGTACACCACTACGGAGAAAGAACTCTTAGCCATAGTCTTCGCGGTAAAGCAATTCCGACCCTATGTTTATGGTAGACAGTTTACTATCTGCACTGACCATAAACCTCTACAATGGTTAATGAGCCTGAAAGATCCTACCTTCCGTATAGCACGATGGAGAATTTTGCTTCAAGAATATGAATATAAAATTATCCACAAAGCCGGCAAATCTAATGCAAATGCCGATGCTCTTAGTAGAATACCTACTGCAGCAATGGTAACTACTAGGGGCCAAACACAAAACAAGACGGCTCCTCAACAGTCACGTCAAGATGAAACCGATACTATACAACCACTTTCCAGTTTTACCGTTCAAGAAGATAAAGGGTCTATTTAAAAAAACAGAGACATTAAACTCAAATGAATCATATTACCCATTATCGAGACTGACGACGAAGCAGTCCTCAAACAAAAAATTCCCCAATTCAAAAAACCCCCTATTGGAAAAACGGTTACTTATCCTCTAAATAACTCCACAATCTGTGTCGCCACCCTTCCCTTACCAAACCGAAGTACGAGTGACGAAAGAATAACCACGGCATGTTTTAATAAAATCAAAGAGTTCTGCACGAATGACAATATCCAGGATTTAGGTATAGCCCTACCACTTATGGAGATCTCCTCCAAAAGAGACATTAAACTCCTTCTGGAGAACACTTTCCAAACCATGACTATCGTCATACACATCTTCTCTGACGAGCGGATTTTTCTCGACGACAAAGAGAAGATAAATCAGGTACTGTTCGAGTATCACGACTCCCCATTTGGAGGACACCCAGCGCATAAAGTCTAAGTATTACTGGCCGACGATGGCGCAAGACGTCGCCACTTACATTAATAGATGTAGCTCTTGCCAACTTAACAAGAGTAAGAAAAACCCGCCTATCCCTATGAGGATAACCACCACCATCTCGAAACCGTTTGAAAGAGTTGCGTTAGACATTGTCAGGCCATTACCCGTAAGCTATACCGACCAAAAATATATTTTGACTTTCCAAGACGACCTTACCAAACTCTCAGAGGCATACCCTCTCCCCAACGCCGAAGCACCCACGGTAGCCAGAGCCTTCGTGGAAAACATTATCTGCCGTCACGGCATACCCTCGCCCCTACTAACTGATCAAGGGACTAACTTTCTAAGAAATTTATTTAAAGAAATATATACTCTGATGAAAATCAAGAAACTTAATACCACCCCATATCACCCACAAACAAACGGAGCATTGGAAAGAAGCCATAGAACTCTGGCGGAATACTTACGCCACTATGTCAACAAGGATCCTCTAACCTGGGACTCCTGGATCGCTTACGCTATGTTTGTATGTAATACTACTCCTCACAGTAGTACCGGTTTTACACCGTATGAACTACTCTACGGTTTCCCCGCCAATATTCCTAGTATCCTCGAGCAAAAGCCAAAAACCTCCTATAATTATGAAAATTATTCAAATGAGCTGCGAGCCAGATTAGAGTACGGCTACCAAGCAGCAAATACTATCCTCCAAAGGAAAAAGGAGTGTTCCAAAAGGCAATACGACAAGAAATCCGAAGCGAAACAATTCAATGTAGGAGACAAAGTCTTGCTAAAGAAGAACGTACGTAAGAACAAATTCTCCTCACTATGGGAAGGACCCTACGAAATTTCTAGAATATTATCCAACGAAAACAGCCTAATAACTATAAGGAACAAAGTTAAAGCGGTCCACAACAATGACCTAGAATCCTTCACGGAATAACGCCAGCTTTTCTCTCTCTTACAACCTTATACCCAACATCATACCAAAGAATCAAAAAGAGTAACTGTTACGTATTTCCAAACGCTGCCGTGGTATTGAACGAAAGTAGCTGCCAACATCACGGAGACATCGAAGAAACTAACATCCCTACTTTATGTCAAATAGCCAACGTGGTTTATCTTTCTTTTCTCATCTCGACTTCCGACCCAACTGGTAACCATTATAAGCTTCCACTAAAGAATAAATAAATCTCTAGTTAGAAAAAGTATTGGCGTATATTTTCTATCATTGGAGAAAAGGCATTTTTAGCTGGATATACACAACAGTGGCGACGAGGAGGAGCAAGAATCCCACGAATTCCGATTAAGATGAATGCTGATCAATTAAAGACGCTTTTATCGGCGATCGAAACTGCGATTCAGGGTAATACTACCGGTCAATCACAGCAGGAAATCATCCAACTTGAGAACTTCAACGAGGATAACGAAAGTTGGGAAATCTTCATTAAAAGACTAGAAATTTTTTTCAGCTTGAAAAAATTGACTGGGTCTACGGAGGAAGTGCGTAAGAGCAAAAAGGATTGGTTAATTCATGCAATTGGTGCAAAAACCTTACAACTTCTTTGCAATTTAACAAGCCCGGACGACCCACAGTCTAAATCTTACGATGAGCTGGTCAAATTGGTAAAGGATCATTTACACCCAGCACCCAGCGTAATTGCTGAACAAAATCGGTTCACCAAACGTATCCAACACGAAGGAGAAAGCATAGCAAATTTTGTGGCAGATTTAAAGAAAATGTGCAAAAATTGCATTTTTAAATGTGCTTCTTGCCAAGCATCAACAGCCGATGCACATTTGAGACAACAGTTTATAAGTGGTTTACGAAATTCTCACTGGGTAGAGAAACTGATTCAACTCAAGGAACCTAACAACAAATTCATTGATTGCGTCACGGCCACGCTTGCAATGGAATCGGCACAAAAGGATTCAAAAGAAATCCAAAATCTACAAGCCACCACTTCAATTAATCATCAAAATCAAATGACGAAATATAATCCCCATAAAAAACAAAGATTTGGTAAGCAACGGCAGCAAACATTGGGTAAACAGTTGCACACGGTACAAACAAGTTGTTTTCGTTGCGGGGATAAGCAGCACCTTGGTAATGTATGTCGTCACATTCACACAATTTGTTCAAAATGTAAAAAAATTGGACATCTGGCACGCATGTGCATGAGTGGCACGCTGCCCCCGCAGCACCCGCAACAAAGGAATAGAGGTGGAACGGCTGGTCAAAAACAACTTCAGTCAATAGATCTACAGGCAGAAGATCAAGAGCATCATGATCTATTTTATATAAATCATCTGAGCGAAATTTTTCTCCCAGAAGAGAAAAACAAACCCCATAAAATTAGGTTGCAGCTTAGGCTAGATGGTGTTTCGAAAAATTTTGAATTGGACACAGGAGCAGCGGCCTCATCCATCTCACATGAGGAATTCGTAAGAACATGGCCAAAAAAACATATTGATGAATCCTCTATTCCTTTTCAGACCTACACAGGCGAGGTGATAAATCCACTGGGATATGCTACCATGCAGGTAGAATATGGAGCAAAAGTATCCAAGGCAAACATCTACGTAATGCCGGGCAAAGTTGACGCAATTTTTGAAAGGGAGTGGCTCAAACTTTTCGAAGTCAAATTGCCAGAAATACATCAAATGAAGGAGGAAATGTCACCTAGATTAAAGGAAGAAGCGATGCGTGATTTAAAAGCAAAGTTCAGTGAGGTTTTTCAACCTGGGGTTGGGAAAATTAACGACTACAAAGCTAAGTTATATCTTCAAGATAACACTCAACCTGTTTACATTGCAGCTCGTAGGGTTTCATATGCTATGCAAGGTAAAATGGAGCAAGAGATCGACCGTTTGGAGAAGGCTGGTATAATTACAAAAATGCAGTTCGGTGAATGGGGCACACCAGTAGTGCCAATTCTGAAAAAGGATGGGTCAATCAGACTGTGCGCAGATTACAAAATCACCCTCAACAAAGTACTGAAAAGTGGCAATTTTCCGATTCCCCCAATAGAAGTCATCTTTGCCACGTCCATGGAAGGTGGTAAGATTTTCACAACACTGGACATTAGTGAGGCTTATCTACACATGCCGATTGATCAGCGAAGCGCACAGTTGCAAGCGATTTCAACCATGCATGGCGACTACCAGGTTAATAGGCTGATGTATGGTACCAAGGTGCCCCCGGCGATTTGGCAGAGATATATCCAACAGAAGTTGAAAGGCATCAAAGGAGTGTGTGTTTTTCTTGATGACATCAAAGTTCAACGTAAAAATATTCAAGAACATATAGCTCGCTTAGAGGAAGTGCTGGGCCGACTTAACGCTGTGGGACTGCGGGTTAACTTTAACAAATGTAAGTTTTTTGAAAAATCCATCACTTACCTAGGTCATGTGATTTCGGCAAGAGGACTGGAGAAAAAAAAAGATAAGACTCAAGCAATAATGGATGCGCCTGCACCAAGGAACATCACAGAGGTGCGAAGCTGGCTAGGGTTGGTAAATTATTACGGTAGGTTTCTAAAAAATCTATCGGCCAAACTGCAGCCACTCTACCATCTTCTGCAAAAGGACGTGGTTTTCAGCTGGAACAAGGAATGCGAGGAGGCATTTAATCTCATTAAAGACGAGGTTACTTCAGATGTGGTGCTTGTGGCGTATGATCCTACTCTACCTTTGTCTTTGGCCACAGACGCAAGTCCATACGGACTTGGAGCAGTGCTGTCACACACATTTCCTAACGGACAGGAACATCCCATAGCGTACGCCTCTAGATCTCTGTCAGCATCGGAGAGAAATTATAGTCAAATAGACAAAGAAGCTACCGCGATATTCTGGGCCCTGAAGAGATTTTTTCAATATTGCTATGGACGTAAGTTTATTTTGATCACTGACCATAAACCATTGGTTGCTATTTTCAGCCCAGATAAAAATCTGCCAAGCATGGTGGCAACTCGCATGCTGCATTATGCCCAATTTCTTCAAGGATTCAACTATGACATCATGTACAGGTCGACGGAGGCGCATTCCAATGCAGATGCACTGTCGCGTCTGCCACTGCAATCGAAAAATTCCACTGAAGACGATGACATAACCTACTACCAAATGCAGCAATTTGACACGGTTCCGGTTACGCAAAAGCAAATTGTAAAGGAGACAGCAAAAGATGAGGTGTTGAAGTAGGTGCATTTTTATTTATTAACGGGAAAAAAAACTCCAGCAACCGGATTTTGTAGGTAAAGATGAACAATTTTCTTTGTGTAATGGAATAATCCTCAGAAATAATCGAGTGGTAATACCTGCAAGTTTGAGAAAGCTCATCCTATCTGAATTGCATGTGGCACACGTCGGAATAGTAAAGATGAAGGCACTTGCTAGATTCAGATATAGAGAACATGGCACGCGAATGTTTTGCATGCAGGAGTGTTATGAAGCAAACTACATGGAAAGTTCAACACCCGTGGGAGTACCCCACTAGTGCATGGCAGAGAGTCCATATAGACTTCGCGGGACCGTTTATGGACAAATATTTTCTGATCGTGGTGGACGCGCATTCAAAGTGGCCAGAAATCGTTCCAATGGCATGTATGACAGCCTCGAAGACTATAGCCGTCTTGCGGGAAATTTTTGCTCGTTTTGGACTACCAGTAACATTAGTCAGCGACAACGGTTCTACTTTTACTTCGGGGGAGTTCAAGGATTTTACGAGAGCAAATGGAATACTTCACAAGTTCTCCGCCCCTTATCACCCAGCGACTAACGGCCAGGCAGAAAGATTCGTGCAGAATATGAAGGTGGCCCTTCGTAAGATAGCGAAGGACCCAGGATACTTAAACTTGAAGCTCTCCAATTACCTTATGCAATACAGGAAAACACCAAATTCTACAACGGGAGTTGCTCCATGCGTTTTGTTCCTGCAGCGAGATATTCGAGTACGGTTGGATTTGGTTCGTTCTGGAGATACCGAGTCCGTTCAACAGAAAATGCAGGGGGCGTCGTACCCAAATGGAACACAGTATGATTCGGGTGATACGGTGCAGGTGAGAAATTACACATCCAAGGATAAGAAGTGGGAATTTGGTAAGATAGTACGCAGAGATGGATCACTACACTACTTTATAAACGTGAATGGAAAACTTTGGCGAAGACACGTAGATCAAATAATGAAGTGCAAAATCGATCCATCAAAAATATCGAAGGATTCTGATTTTGAGGTAAAACCATTGATTACGCGTTGCAAAATTCCATCTATACTTTCAGATCAAGACCTTGAAGCAACGATAAGGGAACCAGTTCGGCCTAGGATGGGATCCAATAGCGTTAAGTATAACATTAAGAAACGTAAGTTATATAATCCCATGTCCAACAGTAACCTCGATCCTAACTGGAGTTTCAAAGCTGGAACTTTTCCATTATTCTCCCCTCAACTCCGTCAACCCATACCCATTCCTCAACCCGCCCCCAAAATATCTACTCCTTCTCGCTCCCTTAATGCCTCTAAGCTGACATCTCCTCACAGTTCCTCCACTCGACCCATGACCAACTCGACGTCTGCAGGGCTTCAACCAAAACGGGTATCTTTTAATTTGACCCCAAACTCCACTGACCCTTCGACTTCTGTTACAACTTCCTCCAATTACCCGAATTTCGTTCACTCCCATATTCTCAATCCTGCCCAGACTTCCCATATTAACACGCCAACCCCAACCTCTGAAGCGTTTATCGATACTTTACTTCCCCCAACCATCAAACTAACATCCAAATTTGTTACCCCTACGTCCTCGAACAATGACCTCGACGGCCGTTACGTTATGGCTCGGCTTCGAGACCACAGACTCTTTGAAAACGTTCGCCTATACCTTGCCTACTTGCATGACAAACCTGAATCAATCTGCATTGACGGAAAGACTAAGACGAATATTCAAATCTCAATTCAGAAAGAAGGCCTCCCAACTGATCCCACTGCACTCCGTGATATTTACACCCGCTTCCATGAAAGCTTTAACATTTCCTCTACTAATGTGGCTAAGGATCTATCTGCTTTTGCTTCTCATATTAACTCCAAACGTATCTCATATCTTCAACGTAACCGAGTTGATCACAATAATTTTTTTCGTCCCTAAAACACCTTTGGCCGCCTCAGATCTGAAATTGCCTCTATCCTTCTACTATCAAAACGTAAGAGGACTACGCACCAAAACTCACGCAGTTTTCCGTCGTACTCACACTCTTCCTTTTGATGTTTATGTTCTTACCGAAACTAATCTTTCCCCGAATATCTTAAACCAAGAGTTGTTTCCAGCATCTTTCAACGTCTTTCGTGATGATAACGTCACTTGTCTTCTAGACATACTTCCCTGCCGTGGCGTTCTCATTGCAGTTCATAACAGCTTGAACTCTTCCATCATCTCAACATCAACCTCCCCTCTTCTAGATTTTGTTGTAGTAAAAATCTCGCTCGTTAACTGTTCTCTCTACGTAATGTGCTTCTACATACGTCCGTCTCAACCCATCGAATCCTACCAACTCGTCGTGGATGCCATCGACCATTTACTTGATACTTGTAAGCCAAACGATGAAATCATAATTTTCGGCGATTTTAATCTCCCTAATCTACAGTGGAGCTCATCGGAAGATCAATCTTTCTTCGTCCCAATAAACCCGATATCTAGTAAGGAATGCCTTTTTGTCGACCGCGTAACTGATTCTGGGCTTTGTCAAGTCAGTGGTGTTAAAAATTATATGGGACGACAGTTGGATCTTGTTTTCACAACTGACCCTGTAAACTCCTCAACCATTGAAAGTTCTTTACACCTTTCTACTATTGACGCTTACCACCCTCCTCTGCTCCTTTCTTTCTTTTATCACCCCTCTTCCCAATCCCTGCCACCAACTAACCTGTACTCCTACGACTTCCACAAAGCTAACTTCCGAAAGATCAATGACTTTCTGAGCAGAATCGAACTCAACTTCTCGAACTTATCCGTTGATGAAGCTGCCACCCGTTTTTATGACGAAATCTTTAAATGCATTTTCTTATTCGTTCCTTATTCGCGCCATAAAATCTCACCATCTTCCCCTCCGTGGTATAATAGGAAACTGCGTTCACTTCGTAATAAACGTAACAAACTATGGGCGATCTATCTTCTAACCAGAACTACTACAGATTATTCGAATTATCTCGGTTCGTACTTACAGTTCTCTAACCTTTTTCACTGTCTCTATCAACGCTATATTTCTGATGCTCAAGCTAACCTCATCAAGGACCCACGGTCATTTTTTCATTTTGTTAATTATAAAAGGAAATCTGATGGATATCCCTCCTCACTCTTGTTTGAAGGTGAGTCCTTAACGGACCCATTTGTAATCGCAAACTCTTTTGCCACCGTGTTCAAGCAGTCCTTCACTGACGACTGCCCTGAACCGGATCCCTCCTACTTCAGTTATCTGAAAAACTATACCGTTGGCCCATTCATTTTACCCACCTTTGACCATTCCACGGTGTGCGACAGACTTCTTCATCTCAATGATGAATTTGTACCCGGCCCAGACGGCCTTCCAGCCATTCTTCTCAAAAAGTGTTCTGCGATTCTTTCACCTTTTATTGCCAATCTCTTTAAACATTCCTTATCTCTTGGGAAATTTCCTAAAATCTGGAAAACGTCCTTCATTTCACCTGTTCACAAAAAAGGGCCAAAGAATGACGTATCTAACTATCGACCTATTGCCAAGCTGTCGCATTTACCCAAGGTTTTCGAAAGTATGATGTACGATTCATTATCCTTTCAGTGCAAGTCTCTTATCTCCCCCCTTCAGCAAGGTTTCCTTAAAGGTAGATCCACAACCACCAACCTTGTTGACTTTGTCTCCGTTACACTTTCTGCTTTAGAAAGTGGCAATGAAGTGGATTTAATCGCTACTGACTTCAGTAAGGCGTTTGACAAAATATCTCATCGTTTGATTCTTTTCAAACTCTCCTTCCTTGGCTTCGATCCCCCACTATTGAATTGGTTTTCTTCTTACCTTGAGAACCGATCTTATAATGTTCGTTTTCGTTCTGTTCTCTCTTTGCCTTTTAAAGCCACCTCTGGTGTTCCACAAGGTAGCCACCTTGGACCTTTGATTTTTATTCTGGCTATAAATGATATTGACAACGTCATCAACTTCTCCTCCATCTCCCTCTATGCCGATGACGCTAAATTCTTCAAAATCATTTCTCTCCACACGACTCTGATCTTCTTCAACAAGACCTCAATAGTTTTTCGGTCTGGTGTCAAAAAAACTTTATGGAGCTGAATATTGCTAAATGTGAATCTCTTACTTTTTCACGTAAACGGATTCAGTCTCCCCCCAGATGTTACTATTTGAACAACCAACCCATTGTTACCGTTCTAACCATTCGCGACCTAGGCGTTTTGTGTGACAGAGAGCTTAACTTTCGGTCACATATTGACGAGATAATCAATAAAGCTAACTCAGCCCTTGGTTTCGTCAAACGGTGGTCTAAAGAATTTACCAATCCCTACGTGACAAAATCCCTTTACATTACCTACGTCCGCCCACTCCTAGAGTACGCTAGCCAAGTGTGGGCACCATACTACCAGGTCCACATTACAAGAATCGAAAGCATTCAACGTCGATTTCTCCGTTTTGCTCTTCGTGGGCTCCCGTGGAATAATCACCTTATCCTTCCACCATATCACGAACGCCTTAATTTAATAAACCTTCAGACCCTTGAAAAAAGAAGAGATGTGGCTGACATTTTGTTTATACATCGTCTTCTCACTGGCTCCGTTGATTGTTCCTATCTTTTGAACTACATTGCCTTTAACACTAACCCTCGGAATTTTTTTTTTTTTTTTTTTTTTATAATTTGCTTACGCTAAAGGGATTTTTTCTGTTGTTACAGTACCCTTATAATGCTAAGAACACAGTGTAAGCTACTTGGTATTAGAAAGAATAGAGAGATAGGAAAGAAGTGTTTGGGTGCAGTTGTAGGGTTTTTCTCCACGGGTGGTGTCTAAGTTACTTAGGGAGATTACGATTTCATGTATTCGGTATAAAGTAATGGACTTGGCCGGGATTCGAACGCACTTGAACGAGCCGATATCCCGTATGTTGCAGAAGGTCAATTCTAACCACCTCCTCTTTGATTTTAATCACTGCACTTCCTCCCTCAAATCTACCCTCCTCCATCCCTCACCATCCACCTAATTTAGTTTTAAGTAGTTTTTAAGCCCTAGCTGTAAGTCTTAGTGTAATTAGTTTTTTAAGACCTAAATAGCTTGTATTAAGCTGAATAAATGGGGGTGTATGCCCCCACCAAAATTAAAGAGTGAGTCAAATATAGAGAGACCTGAGTCTGCAGTTCAAGCTGTTCAAGAACCACACACTGATAGCAAGCCGAATGTAGATAGTCAGCCGACAGTAAGACGGAGTACCCGAAACAAGAATCCCGTGGATCACTTAGGGTATACTTAATATTAGTGGTGAGGACTGTTACGTATTTCCAAACGCTGCCGTGGTATTGAACGAAAGTAGCTGCCAACATCACGGAGATGTCGAAGAAACTAACATCCCTACTTTATGTCAAATAGCCAACGTGGTTTATCTTTCTTTTCTCATCTCGACTTCCGACCCAACTGGTAACCATTATAAGCTTCCACTAAAGAATAAATAAGTCTCTAGTTAGAAAAAGTATTGGCGTATATTTTCTTTCATTGGAGAAAAGGCATTTTTAGCTGGATATACACAACAGTAACTACGAAATTAAATTGCCTCACCTCTTTTTAAAAACTACCAACTTTTTAAAGTAATGCCATTCCCTACTAAAATTAAAAACAAATTCCTATTCATAGGTTAGGTTAGGTTGGAAGGGAAGTGCACAGCAGGGCTGCTGTGCTTGCACGGGGGCCCATTGGTCCATTGTGATCCCTTATTGTTTTATGTGGTAAACCTACATTTACAATAAAACACTTACCATACTCAGTTTAGGTTAATCTTGCCGGCTGGCCTATTGGAACCAACCTGTGTTCTTGACAAACCTGATAGTGTCCGTCAGTGGTACCTGCGCTACGTCCTCTAAGTCTTCGAAGAATCTGTTGCCCAGATAGCGAAGTCGAGATGTCTGAAGGTTTGGACATTCGCAGAACAGGTGTTTGATGGTCTCGGTTTCTTCTATATCTTGACAGCTCCTGCAGTAGTCTGGTGAGCTTTCGACCCGTCCGTATAGATGTGGATTTCTTGCACGTTGACGTGCGTGTTCCAGTTCTCTCTTTGGGGTATGTATGTGGAGTAGTTTTTCTCAAAGTTTCGTTTGGGAATTAAGTAGTCCGTTTTCCTGGATAGATCGATACCCAAGTAGTTGTGAATTATAGAGCCGTGTCCATAGGAGCTGTGCCTCCAGATGTTTGCCTCCTTGAGGCGGAAGGCTCCTTTGGCTGCCATGCTGCGAATATATTCACCAAGCGGGGGTAGGTTTAAAATGACTTCCAGCCCGGCTTGGGGTGTTGATCTCATTGCTCCCGTTGTACCAATACATGCTAATCTCTGTACCTTTGAGAGGTTATGGAGATAGGTAGTCCTTTCTGTTGCCTTCCACCATACAATTGACCCGTATGTAAGTATGGGTCGTATGATCGCTGTGTACATCCAATGGGTTATGTAAGGGCGCATACCCCAACGTTTGCCAAAGGTCTTTTTGCATGCGTAGAAGGCGCATAGTGATTTTTTGCTCTTTCTTCTGTGTTACGTTTCCAAGTAAGCTTAGAGTCTAGGATGATGCCCAGATACTTTGCCTCCGGGGAAAGTTTCAGACGAATTCCGTTTAGCTTCGGCATATCGAATTTCTCGATTTTTCTTTTCCTAGTGAACAGAACACATTCGGTTTTGACTGGATTAACTCCAAGGCCGTTCGGTCTTGCCCACGAGGATAGTTCTTTTAGGGCACATTTCATGAGTTCACTAATAGTGGGGAGATACTTGCCACTTATTAGAATTACAATATCGTCTGCGTATGCTACTATTTTCGTTCTTTTGACCTTTAGAGTCGTTAGGATTTTGTTGACCACTATGAGCCACAGGAGGGGAGATAAGACGCCTCCCTGTGGGGTGCCCCTGGTCACTGTTTTCCTTATGTAACTCTCACCGATCTCTGAGTTAATTACTCTGCTGTTGAGCATTTCGTAAACCCAGTTCGTTATTTCTTTATTCGCTCCCAAGTCTTCGAGCGCTGTTTTTATGGCCGCTGTTTTAACATTGTTGAAAGCTCCCTCAATGTCCAAAAATGCAGCCATGGTGAATTCTTTGTGGTGTAGTCCTTTTTCTATTATTGACACAACTTCGTGCAGGGCTGTTTCAACGGACTTGCATTTGAGGTAGGCGTGTTGAGTGCTGCATAGGTTGTTTTCGTTTAGAAGGTCCCTTGTGTATAAGTCGATTATTCTCTCCAGTGTCTTTAGGAGAAAAGAGGAGAGACTTATCGGCCTATAATCTTTTGCTGTGCAGTGTATATGTCTCCCTGCTTTGGGAATGAATATCACTTTAACTTCTTTCCAGCATTGCGGTATGTAGCAGAGTCTTATACAGCTTTTGAAAATGACTTTTAGCCATGGCAGTATTACACTAAGAGCCTGTTGTATCATTGCTGGTATGACATTATCTGGTCCCGCCGATTGAATGATTTGACTGCCCAAGCAATTTTGTGCTCTGTTATAATGCTTTCCATTGCTATTTCTGTTTGTGTGTCTGGCGGAACAGGAGTGTAGTTGATCTCACACCCAGTGATTTCACTAGACTCCGGAAAGTGGGTATCCATTAATATTTGTAGAGTTTCGTGGCTAGACTCTGTCCAAGAGTCGTCAGCACGTTTAATATAGCCTGGGACCGTGGGGTCTTTGGACAATACTTTACGTAGTCTGGCGGCCTCGTTTGTACTCTCTATGGATTCGCAGAACGTGTTCCAGGATTCGAGTTTTGCTCTCCTTATTTCTTTAGTGTATAGATTAAGTTCGGACCTATACTTAGTCCAGTCTTCATCTGCCTTACTCGGTCTTGCTTTGTTAAACAGTTGTCTTACCAATGTTCGCCGCTTTTGAAGCTCGCTGGTCCACCAAGTTGCCTTTTTGGGTTTGCGATTGCGAGAGATGGGACAATGTTTAACAAAGGCTTTGTGCATATTTTTGGTAATATAGTAAACTGCGTTGTCGATTTAGTGAGTGTCGACAAACTTGTCCTCTTTCGGATGCTGTGTGTACTCACTAACCGTTTTCGCATAGTCTGCCCAATTTGTTTTCCTAGGGTTCCTAAAAATTTGTTGTACCATATAATGTAGATTGACTGTAAAGAGTATTCTACTATGGTCTGAGAATGAGTTCTCTCGACAAACTCTCCAGTCTTCTACCCTAACATGATCATTGTTGCTTTTGAGAGTTATGTCTAGAATTTCTGCCCTGTTTCTGTTTTGGAAGGTGGGCTGGTTTCCCCTGTTACACAAAACTAGATTTGTGGAAATAATGTATTTAAACAACGACTCACCTCTTTCATTTATTCCTGAACTACCCCACAGCGTGTGGTGAGCATTCGCATCGCAACCTACCACCAAGGATGTGTTCCGTGTGCTAGCGTGTTCCACTAGTTCCCGGACTGAATCGGATGGTGGGTTTACCTCCTCGTGTGCCATATAAATTGAAGCGAGGATGAGATTCCTTCCTGAAGCTTCAATATTTACAGCCACTGTGTCTCCATTGCTGTACCTGTGAAGAAAAAATGTATTACTAACGGTTTTTTTTGACTAGAATACAGCTTACGTACTTTACCTTCTTCTTTGGTGTGGAATAGATGGTAGTATGGCGATTTCAGTCCTTGGATTTTATTTTTAAAAATCTAGGGTTCCTGAATTAATGCCACGTCCACGCTTACCTCAGACATGAACAGCAGTAGGTCGTGTGTTGCTGCTTTACAGTGATGCAAATTAATTTGCACCACTAGCAGCTTTTGCAACCTTTGGCTCTTCATCTTCTTCCAGCCGTGCCCTTACGGCACCTAGCCCGAACTTCAGTTTGCTGCCTGGGGTCTTTCTTATGCTTTTTGCAGAAGATTGGTTGATCGCAAAGCAGAGCTCTTTGCCGTCACCACTTCTTCTGGAGTATAACTTTACCCACTCCTTGATTGGGATGTTTTTATTCTGACCTGCGAGGAGTACCACGAATTCCTATTCATACAACCGCGTGTAAATTACATATCCATCGATTATGATAAAAGACATTTCTACGATCTGACATCAGACGATATTAAGGAATGTACCAAACAAACTGACACTCTATTGTTGTGCAAATTGATACACCCGCTTTATGACTTTAGTTCAAACCAAGACCATTGCGAAGTCCAACTCCTGAGACGAGAAGCTAACCCCACGTCCTGTATTGTGCAAGAATATCCAGGAACTACTATCTGGATACAACTCTCACAACCAGGAAGGTGGCTGCTCTCCTCGCGTGAGGACTACCTATTGGATGAAGTCTGCGGAAATCAATTGACAACCCACACTCTTTCCGGTGCTGGTACAGTAGAACTGTCCGGACCATGTTACTTCCGAAATAAATATCTAACAATCTTTGGTATAACTTAGGTGAAACAACCCTAAAGAAATCGTTCATCCCCTCAATTAACATATCCCATTTCGCACGAAAAACCAAAAACCCCGTCCCGATTCGCAATAAAACTGTTACGCTACTGAGGTATAATGATGACAACATACTCTCAAAGCTAGCATCAGATATCCAAACGCTAGAGAACGAAGAGAATAAAGGTCTACACCCATTAACTAAACATGATGTACACCATTATACTCTAAATTACCACAATAGCAATACTTATAACCTCAATTTACATTATATACAGATATCTAAATAATAAAAACGCAAAAAGCAAACAAACAAACAATTTGGAGTTAAACGAAATACCAGTAACCCTAAAAATAGATACAATTCCCACTAACAATTTAACCACTACTCCCAAAACTGAATCCTCAACCACTAACTTACAAAACACTTCCCCAATGCCCATCCCCCGTATGGTACTAGATACACGAACCTAACATTTGTCCTTCCTACCTTTAAGAAAACCCCAAACCTCTTCAAGGCTGGAGTTTTCTTTCTCCAAGGGGGGTGGGGAGCACAGACAATGAAATACGTATACATACGTAAATACATACAATTTTTAATATAAACTAACAATCAAAAACGTGAATTTTACATATTTTTACTTAATTTAGAACGTAAGTTTAAAAATATGTTCAACAATTTAGTATGTAAGCTCAAAACCTTGTTCACCAGAAAAAGAATGTTATACTAAATAATTTATTTAGAACGTAAGCTCAAAAAAAAAAAAAAAAAACATGTTCACCAGAAAAAGAATGTTATACTTACTTACTAATTTAGAACGTAAGCTCAAAAACATGTTCACTAGAAAAGAATGTTATACATACTTACTAATTTAGAACGTAAGTTCAAAAACATGTTCACTAGAAAAACAAAAAAAAAACATAGGGACGGGCTACAGTCCGCACTGTTGGATATCCTATTCTTATTCCTATCTCTCATAAGTGGGCGTGACAAAAGTCTAAGTATGGTTGAATTGTTAAGAACGCTCTACATATTTTGTTATATAACATTTAAAGGATTTTATCAAAAAAAACGCTCCCTAGCTCAAACTTGGGTGTTTCAATAAAATTGTTTTATTTAATTGTGGGCGTGTCAGTAGGCGGATTTTAAAAAAACTAACACATGAGAATAAAGGGCCGCTAGAGAGTATATATAAGGTGTCGCAAAAGTCATCACCCAGTGGCGTTCACCAATCCGACTGAAAACTACATAGGATAGATGTCAAACGTCGTGGATCATTTAGAACATTGGCACACAGAATTGCCTAAGGCACCCCAAGGGCTGAAAACCCTATCGGAAGATGCTATAATTTTTGCAAATAGCGGCAAATGTCAATTTTACTTTGACATTTGTGAAGTAAACAGATGACAACTTTTGCGCCACCTTGTATTATAAATTTCAGCTCCCTAGCTCAAACTTTGAATTTTCAAAAAAAAAAAATTAATTGTGGGCGTGTCAGTGGGCGGATTTTGAAAATATTTACAATTGTTTTATTTATTTGTGGGCGTGTCAGTGGGCGGATTTTGAAATGTTTTTATCCCGAGCAGTTTTAGGAGTCATAGATCATATATATAAAATTTCAGCTTTCTAGCTCAAAATTCGATTTTTTCCAAAATTTTGTTTTTTTTTTTAGTTTGTGGGCGTGTCTGTGGGCGGATTTCAAAAATTCATAAACTTGATTATTTCGGGACCCTAGAGAGTATATGGTTAAAATTTCAGCTCTCTAGGTCCAGTTTAAAGGCCTAATTTTTGCCGACGGACGGACGGACATGGCTAGATCGACATTACTATCGATGCTGATCATAAATATAGTAACTTTTAGGGGTCTACGGGCAATATTAAGGTATGTTACAAACTATGCGTCAAAATTAATATATCCTTAGAATAGGGTATAAAAACGCAATAATATAAGCTCTATTTCTGGATACGAACGCGATCTGATCGTCCCCTGGGAATCAACGCAAATAAAGCAAAAGTATATTGAAAGCAACAAAAATGCACAATCACTTAAAATATAAATTACATACTTATACACTATTACATTCTAAACTATGTTATGTAAATTATACAAACAAAAAAAAACAATAATATGTTCTATCCCTGGATACGAACGCGATCTGATCGTCCCCTGGGAATCAACGCAAATTAAAGCAAAGTATTTATAATTATGTACAATCAAAAAAATATTTTTTTTTAAATTACTTACACTATTATTCCAAACTATTGTAAGATACTCTTTTTACATCCATACCAACTTGCAGAAAATGTTTACCTTTCAAGAAAATTTTCTTTTTCCAAGGGGGGTGGGATGTTGTGACCCGCACAACATACCATTCTACCCACCCGCATCAGAGCACCACATCCCTACCTACCCTAAAACAATTAAATCAATTGTCAATCCCCCATTCGTCATCACTATTCAATCGTATAGCGCACCCATGCACTGCCCATGTTCAGTGCACTTTGCACACGCGCCATAAAATGCCCATCTAGCATAAATCGGTTGTCATGCCCATTCACAGGTGCCTCGTAATTTTACCGCTGTTGTTCGGTGTCGTATTTAAACATACGATGACCGTGCATATGCGGAAATATTATGAGTTGTTTTGGCAAACAATTAAAGCATTTGTGAATGTGTGACACCCGATCGCCGACTAAGGGAAGATATCACCCAAGAAGCAGGAAAGGCATTTCTTTGTAGAACATGTGGCGGAAGCACTTAAGTGGGCCATTTCATAATCGTTTTACGATTGGGAAATCAATTTTTGCTGAAATTACAATTGTCAAGCGATTGAGAAACACTTGGATGGCTATTGACTTGTGGAAGGGATAGGAATGGGAAAAAGGTCAGCAATTAATTAGTATAAAAGAGGTTGGATGTAGAAAGAAAAATCAGAGTCAAGTGAGTATCAACTCGGAATCAATACTACTTCTAAATAACATAAAAATTAAATACAAAGGTCGCAGCGACGCAGTAGACGGCGGGCCTAATAAAATAAATAAAAATAAATATTAAAGCATCCAATCACTGATTTTAATTTCGACTCTCCGGCAAATACTCTTCCCTCGCTAAAAACGAGGAAGCACGGTATTTGATCGTCAACATCATCATACCAACACTGAAGATGATTCTGAATAGCTTTTTAAATCTGGCATACATTCCTCAGGCTTGAAGAGAAGTGAAAGTGGTCTTTATACCAAAAGCCGGGAAATACTCCCATGTCAATCCAAAAAACCTCACACCTATTAGTCTATCATCATTCCCATTGATGCCCATCTTCGTACCAATATAAATACGCAACTTCTGTCTGCGGCTCAACATGCGTATTGTAAAGGCAAATCAGTTGAAACCGCCCTTCACTATCTGATACGCACTATTGAATACTCCCTTCATCATAAAGAGAACACTATGGTTGCTTTCCTAGAAATAGAAGGCGCCTTTAACAATGTGAGCACATCTGCAACCACAAATGGACTAACACATTTGAATGTGGATGGTTCGCTTGGTGAATTGATTAATCTACTGCTCACAATTCGGATTATCAACTCATAACTGGGTGATACATCTGCCAGGATGTGTGTCAGTAGAGGCACGCCGCAAGGCGGCGTCCTTTCCCCCTTCTCTGGAACTTGATGGTGAATGACCTACTGATATACCTGGAAGGAGAGGGCTGCAGGGTGATTACAAATGCGGACTACATTGCTATTGCCGTCTCCGGAAAACACCTCAATACTATAAAGGAACGCTTGCAAAACGCTCTCAACAAGCAAAAGAGATGGGCTAATCGTTGTGCCTTGGTTATTAATTAACCCCCACAAAACCGAACTTGTCCTCTTCTCCAGGAAATAAAAAATCCCGCATATTGACCCATCCTCAATTGGTGGTATAAGCTTAGTATTTTATGACGAAGCTAAATTATTGGGTCTTATCTTCAATAGGAAGTTAAGCTGGAAACCCAACATACAAGTCAGAGTAGCACTTTTCTCTTGCAAAAAAGAAATTGGCAACCCCGCATCACTCATTGGCTATATGTATCGGTCGTAAGACCGATTCTTACATACGGAGTTGCTGTCTGGTGGACTACCCTAGGTAAAGCTACAAATTGTGATAAGATAGGCAAAGTCCAACGCACAGCATGTATGTGCATAAGCGGAGCACTCCGAACCACCCCCTCCGCAGCACTAGATATTCTACTACATCTGTTACCCCACGACATTTTTAGCAGCCAAACAGCGGCCTGTTCTGCAAACAATAATATTGGCCACTCATCATTCTGGACTCATTTGAGTCTCTACCATTAAAAATAGACTACACCATACCTCAATTACAGTTCTGAAAGAACTTTCAAGTCACTATTCCTTCCAGATCATTCTGGGATGATGCTGAATTTGCGGAAGATAAATCGATCCACTTCTACACCGATGCATCAAAAACTAGTGACGGAGTTGGTGGTGGTGTTTACTCCGAAAGGCTAAATCTTAGTCTCCCTTTCCGTCTTCCTAATCATTGTAGCGTATTCCAGGCGGAAATTATTTCGATAAAAGAACCCCTGACGTGGCTTAAAAGAAATGCTATATCCATGTTGCATACATAAATATGCCTACCTTTACTATAATTCAAATATGACTCTATTGTATCCTAATTACCTATCCTATCTTATACCATGTTCCCACCAACGTGATTTAGCCAAAGTGATTTATAAATCACGAAAGGCGTCTCCACCGAACTTTAAGTGTTTTAGTATGACATTTACGTCAACTTTGACATTAGGTGTTCAACTTTCAATATCGTAACTATAAAAGTGTAAAAAGAGAATTACCTACATAAATTAAAAGTTAAAATGAGTTCAAATGCTTTGGAAATCATTTCCATCTATCAAAAAAAAAGCCAAAAACGATATAAGCATTTTACTATCTGCATTTTCAACCAGAAGAAATGTTCTCCGAAAGAAGCAAAAACAAAATATTCTGAAACTAATGCATCTCCTACATAGTCACTTGTTTATATCGCACAAAATGCTTATATGGAAAAAACCGAGAAGAGTGTGGACTAAGGTGAGTGTAGTTTAAATTTGCACGTAAATAAAGTTACAAGCCAGAACACGTTATTTGCAGATACGTTCAAGATCTTTCTGGGAAAAAGATGTGCCGGAAAATGATGATGCCTTTTTCAAAGAAAGCTTTCGTATGTCTCGGACAAATTTTGATACAATATGCCATGAATTGAGAGGTATGGAAAAACAAGACACGAATTACCGTAAAGCCATTCCCTTGAGAAAGAGGGTTGCAATCGCACTGTACACTGTTGGATCTTCAGCTGAGTACCGAAGCATCGCAAATCTTTTTGGAGTCGGAAAAGCAACAGTGTGCAGCATTTTGAAAAGCTTTTGCCAGGAGGTATGGAATGTGCTGCGTCCAAAATACATAACAGCTTACCCACTTACTGAGGAAGTTATAGAGGAAAATGTAAATGGATTCAAAAAGTTGGGCTTCACTCAGTGCTTCGGAGCTATCGGTAAGTAAACTGGAATATTAAAATTTAGCTAATAATAATGTTATTTCAATGTTTTTTTTAAAGATGGCTGTCATATCGAGATAAGCCCCAGATCTGAAGACGCTGTTGATTACCATAATTATAAAGGTTGGTATTCTACTGTACTATTCGCTGCAGTCGATTACCGGTAAGAACTGCATTATGTTATTAAAATACGATTTTGAATATGATTTATCTATCAAATCTAGATACAGATTTCTATACATCAATGTCGGTAGTCCAGGACGATGCAACGATTCACAAATTTTTGAAAGTTCATCTCTTAAGTTGCAACACCAAAATCCCATACTTCAAAGATTGTCAAAAAGAATATGTGGTGTAGACGTTCCGGTGTTGTTGATTGGAGATTCTGCTTTCAGATTTTCGGATAGAGTGATGAAGCCTTATCCGTTTAATGCCGTTGCACCGGCAGCACAAAAAAACTTTAACTATGCCCTATCCAAATGTCGAAGGGTGGTAGAAAACGCCTTTGGTCATTTGAAGGCCAGGTTTAGAAGAATTGGGAAAGGATTGGAAAACCACATAGACAACACTTCCTTAATTATAAAGTCTTGTTGTGTACTTCACAACTTTTTAAACGTTCACAACGATGACATTAATATCCAATGGATGCAGAATGTGGATGAAACCACGTTCAAACTCAGAGAGCAGCCGGAACATACATCATCTATCAGCGACCACAATCCCACAGCAGTTAATATACGAAATGCGATAACCAAATACTTGGGTAAAAACACATTTATTTTCATAACCAACTTTTGTTTCTTTTTATTTTTTATTAAAAAGTGCAATCAAATCAGTTTGAAACTGATCGGACGAACTTGCAAATCTTTCCAGAATTGCATTGCGTTCTCTTTCTATTTGAATGAGTTCCTGATCCGTATTTTGTATTTCCTTCATATGATTTTGAATCCAGTTTTCCGATGCACGGAAATCAGCTGCATAAGGATTAATTGATTTTCTTTTTTGTTTCCTTGCAGCTCTTGAAGTGGATGCAACAGGCGTCTCCGGTGGTGATGATGATAGTGGTGATGATGATGGTGGTGGTATATCTGACATCGAAATTTCAGTTGAACTGTAATCTGTAATGTAATGACATAAACATAAAAAACGCAATATGCACTAATATGTGTATCTATCAAAGCACTTGTTTTTGTTTACCTATTTCAATGCTGTCTTCACTGATAGAGTCCAGGTTATTAATCCTCAGCTGCCCAAGGATAGCATGCAATCTTGGGTACAGCTTCCATTCCGACGGCGAACCTCCCGATGGACCGACTAGCTGTTTTTCCTTTCTAGAATGTAACGAATATAATAAATATGAACAATGGTTATACAACAAATTTGCTCAAAAAGGGACCTACCTGTATCTACTGGTGAGATTGTGAATTTTGATCCTAATCTCGTCGGGAGAAAACATACAATTCCTGCGTTGGAAGGAATTCGCCATCTCCTTATAAATGTGATTATTTTTTCTATTTCCCCGCAATTCCTGAAACTTTTCTTCCCAGAGCTCTAGGAGAAAAAGTTCGTCCACTTCGGGCCAGGCAGTTCTTTTTTTCTGTTGTTTTTGTTTTGTTCCCATAGCCATAACCTGCCAAGAATAAAACAATTACTGATTGAATGTACATACTTAATAAAAATATCAAAAACTCACCGAAACACGAAGAAAATTATTTACTTTTTATTTATTTTTTGAAGGGAAAATTGAATTTGGATTTGAAATAATTTGTTTGACAGTTTAGTTTTTTTTTTGTTTGCTGAATAAAGTGCTGAAGTTAATAACAGGTATGTTTGATTTTATTTGTGTATGTTCGATTTTATTTTGTCAGTATGTGCGATGTCAGATACGTAATTAAAATTTATACACGTATAAATCATGTAAATATTAATTACGAAAATGTATGATAAATCACGTAATTTATGAGATGATTTAGCTAAATCAAGTTGATTTAGCTAAATCACGTTGGTGGGAACATGGTATTACGTTCAAATACTTCTTCTCACATCGCATATTTCTTTGCATACGCAAATCTTCCCACGATGCAATAATTTTATATCGTGTCTTATTCGCATATCTCGCTCTATCATAATCCAAATTACCCACATACGTGGGTCTGTCTACCTTTTATCCATCCTAATTCAAATTACCTGAGTGAACTGGTCACTGCCAAATTACCCACATACGTGGGTCTGTCTACCTTTTATCCATCCTAATTCAAATTACCTGAGTGAACTGGTCACTGCCAGCGTTCTCAAAGGTATCACCTATCACCTTCAGCGTACGGTCACAAAATTATGTTCGTAGGTAGGGCAGACAATTATAACCAGAGAGTCGATCGTCACCCGTTAGCAAATAAGCATCTAAAAATTAACCAAACAACAAATATCCAAACAATAAAACTAAATTGGAAGCAAACCAAATTAACTGTGCAAGTGTTCGAGAAATTGTAATAAAAGTGAATTGAGTGTTTAAAGGTTATCTGTTTCTTTTTCTTCGTAAAGAAATTTTCACCGAAAGTAGACATTTCTCGGTGTTCTAACATTTGGCAAGACGCTGTAGTAATACAATTAGGAACAATTGTATTTATAACTGCATTAAAAATTCGCCATCAAAGACAATAAACTCACACCGATCCAGGTTACATAGGAAGTGTAACAAATTGAAGTGTAACAAAAAATTGGTGCAGCCTGTAGGATTAAGGAAGCCATAGAATTTCCAAATCTAATAAGAGCTTGAAAATCCTTAATCAAAAAAAAACAAAATTGAAGTTTCAACTATAGATAAGTGACTCAACTTACACAAAGAGATCACCGAACGATTTTTACGTGCTATACCCCTGTCCAGGACCACATGCAAGAAGAATGAGAAGCAGCCGAAACAAACAACCCATCACTTACTCCAGCAGCTGAGGAAGAACCTGTCGCTGTATCACCCCGACGACGTGTGGGACGATCTCCCAACAATTTCAAGTAGCCAAATAAGTTTACAATCACTTCTAAATAATTTGTACGATAAAGCGCGAGAGACACAACAGATTTCTATTCCACAACTCGGTGTTCTGGATAATGAATTGAAACTAAAACGCGAACAAAGATTAGCCCGCATAAAAGCGTTTGAACAAAGTACGCTTGATTTTAAAAACGAATTACATAGTTTTGAAAGCCTCTCGCACTCTCTCAATTTAGATAATAGAGAAATAAACTACAACCACAATATTAGCAGTAATAGTGAACCTTTAAATAGTGAGCATAGTGAGCGCAAAAATAGTGCTGGCCAAGTTGTTTTGGATTGGTTAAGCGCTAGTTCTCTAGAGTCTGAGGACGAAATCACCATCAATTTCAATAAAACTTTCAAACCATACAAAATGTCTATAGACTACCCAAAAGTAGCTAAGTTATTATCCCAAATGGTGCCACTTTTCACTGGAGAACCCAGTTCCACCATCAATGTTGAGCTACAAACTTTCTTAGGGTGCTGCCAGCGAGTGTTAAAATGTCTTACGGCAGATGAAGAACAGGTATTTCTGGAAATATTTCCAACCCGTTTGAGAGGGCAAGCCTATCAGTTAATTGCGGTAAATCAACCAGCCACATTTGATGATGCCGAAAAACTCCTAAATAGGACATAACTGCCCAGGGAAACGTACGAAGAGCTAGTAAACCAGTTAATAACCGTGCGCCAGTACCCTTTAGAAAGTCTCGCTGCTTTTACCGATAGAATTAAGCAGATGCTGACTCATTGTAAAGAGGCTGCTGATTCCAAGTATAGTATAGCTGCTCCTGCAGTAAAAATGCAGTTGGAAGATTTTGCGAAAAACGCATTAAGAAGTGGCGTAGGTAATCCCCACCTTTGTCAGTATTTACTAACAGTAGAAGTAGAAACTCTCAACGACCTTACCTTTAAGGCTCTTGATATGGAACGTCTGCAACAAATGACATTTAACCATTACACCCACTCTCCATATATGTCCCTCTCAGTCCCTTATGAGAATTTATTGAACCAGGGAGCACACATGCTACCACCCAAAAATGATAACTTCGCAGCAAATAGTAATTATTTGTCTCACTACCCCCAAACCAACTATACTACTGATCTGCAACCAATACATCCAGTCCCCCAAAATTACCATAATAATACAAATCCCTCGATTTCCTTCCTTGGTCATCAGACGACTACAGACAGGCCCAACCCACGGAGATTAAATATAAAATGCAGTTTTTGCCAAAATAGGGGACACACATACAGCGATTGCCTAACGAGAAAAAACACTCCGTTCTGTACTCTCTGCTAAATGTACAACCATGACGCAAAGGATTGTCGACAACCTTTCGCCCACCACCCAATCTGCAAACCCCGCTAGAGTTCTTAACATCCAAAAAACTTGTGATTTTTGTGGTCGACATGGCCACGTTGTTACTGACTGTAGACAAAAGGTCAGATGGGAATCTGGGAACCTGGGAAACTTCCAACTGTCGAGTCCAAAAACCCCGGCTCGACATTAAGAAACCACCAAAATAATCAAAGGTACCTCCGGAAGCCCGGACACAATGTCCCCACGGTAGTTCTTCCCCTCGACATAGGCCTAAACGGTCATGCCAAACTAATCGTGGACACAGGTTCCGAAGTTAGTTTAATAAAACAGAAATCACTCAAGCCGGACACAAAAATAAAGACCGATATGTCATGCCTACTACAAACGCCTTTTGGAAACGGAAGGAGCGAAGGGGCTTGCCAAGGAAATTTTAATTTAGAAAATAAAATTCCCTGCACCTTCCAAATACTGAGTAATACAATCACGATTCCGGACGACGGAATACTCGGAAATGATTTCCTCTCACAACATTGTAATGTAAAGGGACCTAACAATCAACTACAATTCCCCTGTACGAAAACCAGTCCACAGGAGTTTAGCATACCTCTTAACTACCCCAATATCAGCCACAGTCCCCAAAGGGCAGTCAAAACGAGACAACACACAGACAAATTGGAGCCTGAAGTCGCCCAATCCAACAGCTGTATCGTCTCTAAGGCTTCTTGTACACGAGAAGCTGGCTGCGTAACCTCAACGACGAACACTTGTAAAAACCAAAAAAACAAGTCGGGCAAAAATATCGCACACGATCAATTTAAGTGTATGGAAATTGTACTTGAGGAACCCATCTGTGTACTTGCACGGTCACAAATGCTTATAGCAGTTCCTGTAGAATTGACGGAAGAAATGCTCTGCTTACCTGACGAAGTCGGTGACGGAGTCTTCCTCTCTAACTGTCTTTTGCCTTCTGGCCACAAAAGGTATTTAATAAGTGTCCTCAATACACACAACGAAACAGTTACCATAAACAAATTAAAGCTGAAACTAATCCCAGCGCAAAACTATATGATAATCCCTCTAGAAACCGAAACGGAAAATGTTTCAGAGACGAAATGTATAATTGCCCCACACAGCATAAACGCGTCCATTCAGCACATTAAATATTCATTCCCGAACAACGAGTTGCCGCACGAACCCCTAAGTAACATACGAATAGAGAAACTCAAACATGAACTTAACGTAGAACAAAATCTAAGTGTTGAAGAAAGGGCCGCCATTATGGACCTCTGTAATGAGAATTGTGATATTTTTCACTTAAAAGGCGACAGCCTTTCATACACAACCGCTATATCCCACGAAATACTTCTAGTACAGGACCAGGCACCGAAAAATCAGAGAAAGTATAGGCTACCCGAGACAAGATAATTAACAACGAGTTGAAGGAGATGTTGGAGAACGACATTGTTCAGCCTCGCAAAAGCCCGTGGAACTCTCCCCTCCTAGTAGTTCCGAAGAAAGCATGCCCAAATGGAGAAAGTAGATGGAGAGTGGTTGTAGATTTCCGCAAACTCAATGATAAGACGATTGGCGATGCTTACCCTCTTCCTCGTATAGAGGATATACTAGACCAGCTCGGTCACTCGCGTTACTTATCGACACTAGATCTAGCTAGCGGCTGTCACCAAGTGTTAGTAGACCCAAGGGATCGACCCAAGACCGTTTTCAGCACCAATTACGGGCACTACGAGTTCAAACGAATGCCTTTCGGACTAAAAGGAGCCCCCGCAACGTTTCAGAGGCTGATGAACTACGTCCTCACTGGACTACAAGGTCTTGAATGCTTTGTATACTTGGACGACATCGTCATCCAGGCAAAAATCTAGACGACCATAACAACAAACTGAAAAAAGTTTTCGAAAAATTACGGAAAAATAATCTGAAATTGCAGCCAGAAAAGTGTCAGTTTCTTCGCAAGGAAGTTGTTTATCTAGCACATGTTTGCTCAGAGCAGGGAGCCCTTCCAGACCCCAGTAAAACTACCTGTGTCCAAAATGTCCCAATACCTCGTACAGTACGGCAAGTCCAGAGCTTTTTGGGGCTTGCGAATTATTACAGAAAATGTATACCAAATTTTTCCAAAATCGTTCGACCCTTAACAAATCTGCTTCGCAAAGAGGTAAAGTTTACGTGGACGGAAAAGTTTCAGAAATCATTCGAAAAGGTTAAGGATGCTATGGTATCACCGCCGCTACTCATTTATCCCGATTTTCAAAAACCTTTTAACCTCACAACCGATGCTAGCAACGAGGCACTAGGGGCTGTACTTTCTCAAGGAGAAGTAGGAAAAGACCGGCCGATTGCATATGCCAGTCGCACTTTAAATAAAGCCGAGCGTAACTACTCAACTATAGAGAAAGAATTGTTAGCGATTGTCTGGGCTACCAAAAATTTTAGATGTTACCTTCAAGGGCGCAAATTCACTGTCTACACAGATCATAAGCCTTTAAAGGGAGTTTTTAATGTAAAAGACCCGACAACTCGCCTCGTTCGATTTCATCACAAACTGTCGGAATTCGATTATAAAATCGAATACAAACCAGGCAAATACAATACTAATGCCGATGCGCTTAGTCGAATCCCACAACACAATGTGGTAAAACCCCTCCCAGGTGCAGAGCACAAAGCCACAGCATGACGAAATATCCAAATATGAGCAAGAGCCCATGGACGGAGAGGACATATTCATAGAACCTCCAAAATGTGAATACTGTGCGAATGTTGATATTTTAGACAGCACCACTCAAGAAAAACCAGAAGCGCGCACTTTCATAGTAGAAGCCGAAGTGCACCAACCACCGAAAGGGCTCGTCGACATTGAGCCGACAAACGAAGCAGTATGTAATGCTATCACGCGTTTACAAACGCAGAAAGGGAATCTATCCGCTGAGCAAAACCTTTCAGATTATCCAAACAACCAAACTCAACCAACAAATTTAAAAATACCAACTCATATAAGAAAAGAAAACGCAATAGAATTCCAAGAAACAAACACAAAACCCATAGAGGTAATCACTAGTCCAGAGGAGATACAAACTATTCTTAAAGACTACCACAACTCGATTTTTGGTGGTCACCAAGGGGTGATAAAAACATATAAACGAATTCGGAAAAAGTATTGGTGGCGGCACATGCTCAGAGACATAAAAAATTACATTAAAAGGTGTAAAAAATGTCAGATCATGAAAGCAACACCTCTTACACGAATGCCAATGATGATCACAGATATCGCAAAAAAACCTTTCGATTAGGTGTATTTAGATATCGTGGGCCCATTAGAACAATCAGACTCTGGTAATTTATATATCCTAACGTTTCAGGACAATCTAACCAAATTTATTGACTGCCAGGCCATGCCAAATGCAGAGGCTCAAACTGTGGCTCAAATTGTTTTTGATCATATAATTACACGATTCGGTATTCCAAAACGAATTGTTACGGACCAGGGAACAAATTTTCTCAGTGGCATATTTAAAGGGCTCTGCAGACTGCTTTAAATAAAAAAAATTGCAGACATCTGCTTACCACCCTCAGGCCAATGGTGCTCTTGAGCGAGCACACCGACCAATAGTGGAGTATCTGCGCAGCATAACTGACGAAAACCCCAAGTCTTGGGATCAGTTCTTACGAACAGCAACCTTTGTTTACAACAATAGCTTCCATGATAGCACAAAACTCACGCCTATGGAATGTTTATATGGTATCACTCCTGGCATTCCATCTAACTTAAAAAGAGAGCCCGAACCTATCTATAATCATGAAAGTTACTACCATCTTCTAAGGTATAGACTGCAAAAATCTTATTCGTTAGCTAGACGCAACTTACTTGCAAACAAAAACAGGTCAAAGAACTATTTTGATAAATCAATAAGGCCTCACACATTTCATGTAGGTGATGAAGTACTCATCAAAAGCGAAAACCGGAAGGGCAAATTGTCGCCCATATGGAGAGGTCCTTATCCTGTGACAGGCAGAAAAGGACCCGTAAACACAGCTATTAAATTTGGAAGAAAACAAATTGTAGTCCATAATAACCGCTTAAAACCTTACTATAAATAAACTCTTTACCATTAACTACTACCCACCTCACTACAGCGACTCTAACATTAAGCTTATTTCTTCTGACTTTACCCATTCATCTCCCTCCAGTAGACGATGGAGCTAATGTTTTTGTTGTTCGTAATCACTTTTCCATTTGCTGAATTGTCCGAGCCACCATACAGAATAACAACCCTTAACAACACAGGCATGGTATTCGAAGGTTTAGGCGATTTATGGGTCTACCACAATACATGGACAATTCTCACAGAAATAGACCTATCGGAATTAGGAAACCAAACAGTTTTGGCGGAGCATGCAGAACACCTGGTAAATCTGTTGTGTAATAATAACAATAACACCAACAGATGCCATTCTCAATTACAACAGCGGCACATTCATGCAGCTATGGAAACCATTAAAAGTCGAACAAAAGTAATCCACGAACTACTACCGAAATCCAGACAACCCAGATCTCTATTCAACGGCATTGGAAACGTATTCCATTACCTTTTCGGCACAATGGATAACGAGAACGAAGATGAAATCTACAGTAAATTAGACGAAATACAAACCAACGAGCTGAAACTAGTTGAATTAAATAAACAACAAATCAGTGTAGTTAGTACCACCCTTCAAAAGATACAAAAGCCTTTGAAAACCCTAATGGATAGACAACAACAAATTGCCTACCAAATAAACGAGATTTTACAACTTACCGACGATTTGACTAAAATACAGTTGAGACAGGAAATCGTAACAAGTAGCCTCCTACAAGTCCTCGAAATAGAGTCACGTCAAAATACATTAATTGATATCATATTAGCTTCCAGAAATAACCAAATACACCCTTTATTAATTTCCCTAAATACTTTTTCGACTATTTACCAAAGGTCAAACCCAATCTGCAAGAACTGTTTGCCAATGTTATATCAAACAGCGGAAGTAAAATCGCATCTATTACAAGAAAAACTAGTACCTAGTAAAAATCACTCTACCAATTTTCGCATTACCCAAGATGCAATTTTTTTAAATTATCTGTTTCCCCGTACACCTTTCAGCAGGATATTCTCTAGTACCTGATGTAAAGTATTCCCATATAGCTTCTCAAACTGAATCCCAAGAGTTTCTCCTATTCGAGCGCGGAGATATCAAATTGTTTGTAACTGTGACCCGTGGATTGAACATAACCTCTTACGTGGGGAAACTAGAGATCCCAATAACGCGCGCAACAGCCACAAAAGAGTGCATTGTCAAAGCATTTTTTAATCCTCTGAACGACAGTACACAATGTCATTATCGAGTACAAGTTCCCTCTCAAGACACATTTATTAAAATGACTAGACCAAATAATTGGTTGTATTCGGTTATTAGTCCTACCGTTTTTCACATAGTCTGCTCAAGGTCATTATCAACATCTAAGTTAACAGGACAAGGCATCCTAACAATTAACGAACCTTGTCAAGTGGAAGATCTCGACAAAACAATCTACTATCAGGGTGACTCGGGGCCCCCTCTCTATATTATACAACCACAATATTTCCCCCCGCTAGTACGGAACTCTCCCAGTTAAACCTTACTACCCTCACTTCGAATGTTCCAAATGTGAATCACACCCAAGTTATAATAGGTCCAGATACAAATGAGATCATATATAAAAGCACCCACTCTCTTGAAGATATAAAAACAAAATTGAACAGCATTCATATTCCCAATCGGACGTCTCATTCTCTCCCCGTAATATCTATATCACTGACTAGTACCTTAATAGCGTACGCTGTACTTTTCGCATTTACAAAATTGTTTTTGAAATTACTGAAAAACTACAGGCAACAGAAACTTTCTAAACCACAAGAACAAGTTGTCAAAAATGGATCAGATACTGACCACTCAAGACAAAAGGAAACCCCAGTGACTATAGAACTGACGACCACCAGTCCGAAAACACTTGTTCGCTCTAAATCTCCTCCTAAAACTAAATCTGCTCCAAACACCGCATCTCTGCAAATTGTGGACACTTGTGGTTAAAAAAAAAAAAAAAAAAAAAAAATTAACAAAAATGATAATACATACATAAATAAATAATAATAATCTATATGTAATCTCATTGGTTTCAGTGATAACAACACAAGATGTTTAAATGTCATTTTTATATTCAAGCATGATTGTCGTATTATTTAAGAAATTAATGAAATAGTATAATATAAATGATGTAGCAAAAACATGGTGGCGTAGTAAACACCTAAATGTATTGATTAGATTTAAGAACACTTAACTTAATATTGTATAGACTATAGACAAAAATTATATATATTCATACCTACCTAGTATTTAAAAACAAAGGAAAACTAAAAATAAATCTTTGCAGAAGTACCATTAAATAACATAGTACCTACAATTGTTTCGCAAAAATATAAGCAAAAATAAATAAAAAAAAATTATTATAATTTTATATAAACATTTAAACAGGATTAAATATGAAAATAATATATATATAATTAAATACTAATTAATAAATTGCTATATGTTAAAAATAAAAATAACAATAAACAAAAAAAAAACATTGTTAAATTGTCCTGCTCTGCCTTCGAACTGGTACCGGATATTCGAAACCATTTTCCGAGTCTTATTCCTCTCCAAAGAATAATACTCTTTAATTAGGGGGGAAGGATTTGTTGCATACATAAATATGCCTACCTTTACTATAATTCAAATATGACTCTATTGTATCCTAATTACCTATCCTATCTTACGTTCAAATACTTCTTCTCACATCGCATATTTCTTTACATACGCAAATCTTCCCACGATGCAATAATTTTATATCGTGTCTTATTCGCATATCTCGCTCTATCATAATCCAAATTACCCACATATGTGGGTCTGTCTACCTTTTATCCATCCTAATTCAAATTACCTGAGTGAACTGGTCACTGCATGCGTTCTCAAATGTATCACCTATCACCTTCAGCGTACGGTCACAAAATTATGTTCGTAGGTAGGGCAGACAATTATAACCAGAGAGTCGATCGTCACCCGTTAGCAAATAAGCATCTAAACATTAACCAAACAACAAATATCCAAACAATAAAACTAAATTGGAAGCAAACCAAATTAACTGTGCAAGTGTTCGAGGAATTGTAATAAAAGTGAATTGAGTGTTTAAAGGTTATCTGTTTCTTTTTCTTCGTAAAGAAATTTTCACCGAAAGTAGACATTTCTCGGTGTTCTAACATTTGGCAAGACGCTGTAGTAATACAATTAGGAACAATTGTATTTATAACTGCATTAAAAATTCGCCATCAAAGACAATAAACTCACACCGATCCAGGTTACATAGGAAGTGTAACAAATTGAAGTGTAACAAAAAATTGGTGCAGCCTGTAGGATTAAGGAAGCCATAGAATTTCCAAATCTAATAAGAGCTTGAAAATCCTTAATCAAAAAAAAACAAAATTGAAGTTTCAACTATAGATAAGTGACTCAACTTACACAAAGAGATCACCGAACGATTTTTACGTGCTATACCCCTGTCCAGGACCACATGCAAGAAGAATGAGAAGCAGCCGAAACAAACAACCCATCACTTACTCCAGCAGCTGAGGAAGAACCTGTCGCTGTATCACCCCGACGACGTGTGGGACGATCTCCCAACAATTTCAAGTAGCCAAATAAGTTTACAATCACTTCTAAATAATTTGTACGAGAAAGCGCAAGAGACACAACAGATTTCTATTCCACAACTCGATGTTCTGGATAAAGAATTGAAACTAAAACGCGAACAAAGATTAGCCCGCATAAAAGCGTTTGAACAAAGTACGCTTGATTTTAAAAACGAATTACATAGTTTTGAAAGCCTCTCGCACTCTCTCAATTTAGATAATAGAGAAATAAACTACAACCACAATATTAGCAGTAATAGTGAACCTTTAAATAGTGAGCATAGTGAGCGCAAAAATAGTGCTGGCCAAGTTGTTTTGGATTGGTTAAGCGCTAGTTCTGTAGAGTCTGAGGACGAAATCACCATCAATTTCAATAAAACTTTCAAACCATACAAAATGTCTATAGTGTTACTATTCGCTTTTACTCCGACAATTTGTTGTAAACACAATTGTTATTAATATTTTAACTCAATTTATTGAAACACAATTGTTATTTATATTTTAACTCAATTTATTGAAACACAATTGTTATTTATATTTTAACTCAATTTATTGAAACACAATTGTTATTAATATTTTAACTCAATTTATTGAAACACAATTGTTATTTATATTTTAACTCAATTTATTGAAACACAATTGTTATTAATTTTTAACTCAATTTATTGAAGGCTTGTTCTATATTTTTATTGCCTTTAAATTTTTGTTGCAGTGGTAAACACAATTGTTATTAATATTTTGATGCTAATGCGCTCACGGATGAAGATAGACTGCCCCATTTTAATTGTCTGCCCTGCCTACGAACATAATTTTGTCACCGTACGGCGAAGGTGATAGGTGATACCTTTGAGAACGCTAGCAGTGACCAGTTCACTCATGTAATTTGACTTAGGATAGATAAAAGGTAGACAGACCCACGTATGCGGGTAATTTGGATTATGATAGAGCGCGAGATATTTGGAATAAGACACGATACAAAATTATTGCATCGTGGGAAGATTTACGTAAGCAAAGAAATGTGCGATGTGAGAAGAAGAGATATGTGAATAAGATAGGATATAAAATTATTGCATAGTGGGAAGATTTGCGTCTGCAAAGAAATGTGCGATGTGAGAAGAAGAGATATGTGAATAAGATAGGATATAAAATTATTGCATAGTGGGAAGATTTGCTGGCAAAGAAATGTGCGATGTGAGAAGAAGAGATATGTGAATAAGATAGGATATAAAATTATTGCATAGTGGGAAGATTTGCGTCTGCAAAGAAATGTGCGATGTGAGAAGAAGAGATATGTGAATAAGATAGGATATAAAATTATTGCATAGTGGGAAGATTTGCTGGCAAAGAAATGTGCGATGTGAGAAGAAGAGATATGTGAATAAGATAGGATATAAAATTATTGCATAGTGGGAAGATTTGCGTCTGCAAAGAAATGTGCGATGTGAGAAGAAGAGATATGTGAATAAGATAGGATATATAATTAGGATACAATAGAGTCATATTTGCGTATGCAATGGTGATTTGAATTGTAGTAAAGGTAGGCATATTTATGTATGCAACAAATCCTTCACCCCTAATTAAAGAGTATTATTCTTTGGAGAGGAATAAGACTCGGAAAATGGTTATATTCGGTACCAGTTTGGAGGCAGAGCAGGACAATTGAACAAAGTTTTTTTTTTTTTTTTTTTTTTTTATATTTTTTATTTTTAACATATAGCAATTTATTAATTAGTAGTTAATTATATATATATTCTTTTCCTATTTAAATCTGTTTAAAGGTTTATATAAAATTATAATCATTATATAATTTTTTTTTTTTTTTTTTACAAAACAGTTGTAGGTACTATTTTATTTAATGCTACTTCTACAAAGATTTATTTTTAGTTTTCCTTTATTTTTAAATACTAGGTAGGTATGAATATATCCTTTATTTTTAAATACTATGTAGATATGAATATATATCATTTTTGTCTATAGTCTATACAATATTAAGTTAAGTGTTCTTAAATCTAATCAATACATTTAGGTGTTTACTACGCCACCATATGGTTGCTACATCATTTATATTATACTGTTTCATTAATCTCTTAAATAATACGACAATCATGCTTGAACATAAAAATGACATTTAAACATCTTGTATTGTTATCACTAAAACCAATTACATATAGATTATTATTATTTATTTATGTATGTATTATCATTTTTGTTAAAACTAGGTACATGATTATTTTTTTTTTTTTTTTTTGGTTTAAACACTTATGTCCACAATTTGCAGAGATGCGGTCTTTGGAGCAGATTTAGTTTTAGGAAGAGATTTAGAGCGAACAAGTGTTTTTGGACTGGTGGTCGTCAGTTCTATAGTCACTGGGGTTTCCTTTTGTCTTGAATCGGAAACCATCGGTCTTGAGTGGTCAGTATCTGATACATTTTTGACAACTTGTTCTTGTGGTTTAGAAAGTTTCTGTTGTCTGTAGTTTTTCAGTAATTTCAAAAACAATTTTGTAAATGCGAAAAGTACAGCGCACGCTATTAAGGTACTAGTCAGTGATATAGATATTACGGGGAGAGAATGAGACGTCCGATTGGGGATATGAATGCTGTTCAATTTTGTTTTTATTTCTTCGAGAGAGTGGGTACTTTTATATATGATCTCATTTGTATCTGGGCCTATTATAACGTGGGTGTGATTCACATTTGGAACATTGGAAGTGAGGGTAGTAAGGTTTAACTGAGAGAGTTCCGTACTAGCGGGGGGGAAATATTGTGGTTGTATAATATAGAGAGGGGGCCTCGAGTCACCCTGATAGTAGATTGTTTTGTCGAGAACTTCCACTTGACAAGGTTCGTTAATTGTTAGGATGCCTTGTCCTGTTAACTTAGGGGTTGATAATGACCTTGAGCAGACTATGTGAAGGACGGTAGGACTAATAACCGAATACAACCAAGTATTTGGTCTAGTCATTTTAATAAATGTGTCTTGAGAGGGAACTTGTACTCGATAATGACATTGGGTACTATCGTTCAGAGGGTTAAAAAATGCTTTGACAATGCACTCTTTTGTGGCTGTTGCGCGCGTTATTGGAATCTCTAGTTTCCCCACGTAAGTGGTTATGTTCAATCCACGGGTGATAGTTACAAACGATTTGATATCTCCGCTCTCGAATAGGAGAAACTCTTGGGATTCAGTTTGAGATGCTATATGGGAATACTTTACATCAGGTACTAGAGAATGTCCTGCTGAAAGGTGTACGGGGAAACAGATAATTTTAAAAAATTGCATCCGGGGTAATGCGAAAATTGGTAGAGTGATTTTCACTAATAGTTTTTCTTGTAATAGATGCGATTTTACTTCTGCCGTTTGGTATAACATTGGCAAACAGTTCTTGCAGATTGGTTTAGACTTTTGGTAAATAGTCGAAAAAGTGTTTGGGGAGATTAATAAAGGGTGTATTTGGTTATTGCTGGAAGCTAATATTATGTCTATTAAAGTGGTTTGGCGGGTTTCAATTTCGAGGACTTGTAGGAGGATACTTGTTACGATCTCCTGCCTCATCTGTACTTTGGCCAACTCATCGGTTAATTGCATGATTTCGTTTATCTTAAAACCAATTTGTTGCTGTCTATCCATTAAAGTTTTTAAAGGCGTTTGAATTTGTTTAAGTGTAGTGCTAACTACTGTTATTTGCTGTAGGTTCAATTCAGCTAGTTTCTTTTCATCGGTTTGTAGGTCCTCTAGTTTGCTGTAGATTTCCTCTTCATTTTCACTATCCATTGTGCCGAAAAGATAATGAAACACGTTTCCGATGCCGTTGAAGAGTGACCTTGGCTGCCTGGATCTCGGGAGTAGTTCGTAGATTATTTTTGTCCGATTTTTAATAGTTTGCATCACCGCATGTATGTGCCGTTGCTGTAGTGAGCAATGGTCTTTGTTAGTGCTATTTTCGCTGATACACAACTGGCTGACAAGGTGTTCTGCATGTTCTGCCAGCCTTGTTTGATTTCCTAATTCGGATAGGTCTATTTCCGTGAGCACGGTCCAGGTGTTGTGGTAAACCCATAAATCGCCTAAGCCTTCGAATATTATTCCTGTTTTGTTGAGAGAATTCACCGTGTATGGTTGCTCGAAAGGTTGACCAGAGGGAAGCAGCATTGTTAAGAAAATAACCATGAGCTCCATAATGTACTGTAGGAAGATGGGAAAAGGAGAAGTCAGACAGTAAGACATAAAATGTGTCATGTGTTAGTTTCATTTTGCATTATTCATAGTAATGCTTAAGTCGATTGTTATGGATCACAATTTCTTTTCTACCAAATTTGATAGCTGTGTTTACGGGTCCTTTTATACTTGTCACTGGATAGGGCCCTCTCCATATGGGCGATAATTTCCCTTTTCGATTTTCGCTTTTGACGAGTATTTTATCTCCTACATGAAACGAGTGAGGCCTTATGGTTTTATCGAAATAGTTTTTCGACCTCTGTTTGCTTGCTAAAAGGTTGCGTCTGGCTATTGAATAGGATTTTTGCAGTCTATACCTTAGAAGATGGTAGTAACTTTCATGGTTATAGATGGGTTCGGGCTCTCTTTTTAAGTTAGATGGAATGTCAGGAGTGAAACCATATAAACATTCCATAGGCGTGAGTTTTGTGCTATCATGGAAGCTATTGTTGTAAACAAAGGTCGCTGTTCGTAAGAACTGATCCCAAGACTTGGGATTTTCATCAGTTATGCTGCGCAGATACTCCACTATTGGTCGGTGTGCTCGCTCAAGAGCACCATTGGACTGAGGGTGGTAAGTAGATGTCTGCAATTTTTTTTATTTTAAGCAGTCTGCAGAGCCCTTTAAATATGCCACTGAGAAAATTTGTTCCCTGGTCCGTAACAATTCGTTTTGGAATACCGAATCGTGTAATTATATGGTCAAAAACCACTTGAGCCACAGTTTGAGCCTCTGCATTTGGCATGGCGTGGCAGTCAATAAATTTGGTTAGATTGTCTTGAAACGTTAGGATATATAAATTACCAGAGTCTGATTGTTCTAATGGGCCCACGATATCTAAATACACCTTATCGAAAGGTTTTTCTGCGATATCTGTGATCATCATTGGCATTCGTGTAAGAGGTGTTGCTTTCATGATCTGACATTTTTTACACCTTTTAATGTAATTTTTTATGTCTCTGAGCATGTGCCGCCACCAATACTTTTTCCGAATTCGTTTATATGTTTTTATCACCCCTTGGTGACCACCAAAAATCGAGTTGTGGTAGTCTTTAAGAATAGTTTGTATTTCCTCGGGACTAGTGATTATCTCTATGGGTTTTGTGCTTGTTTCTTGCAACTCCACTGCGCTCTGTATTAGGGATTCTTTAAGTTTTTCAGAATCGCTTATTTTATCTGTAGGTGCTGGCTCAGGAGATGGACTTTTCTTTTGTGATTGTAACCGCGTTACAGCATTACATACTGCTGTATTTACCGGTAGAATGTCGATGAACTTATTCGGTGGTTGGTGCACCTCGGCTTGTACCTTAAAAGGCTCTGTAGTTTCTTGTGTGATTGATTGAGATGCATTCAAATTCGCACAAGATTTGCACTCTGCAGATTCTGTAATGGTTGGCTGTGCTTTCTCGGCTTCGTACTCAGCATAGGTTAAGATCCTGTCTGTATCTGCACACCTTTTGGATTGCCGTTCTTGTGCAGACTTGGCCACGTTACATTGGGGAATTCGACTAAGGGCATCAGCATTGGTATTGTATTTGCCTGGCTTGTATTCTATTTTGTAATCGAACTCCGACAATTTGTGATGAAATCGAACGAGGCGAGTGGTTGGGTCTTTTACGTTGAATACTCCCTTTAAAGGCTTATGATCTGTGTAGACAGTGAATTTGCGCCCTTGAAGGTAACATCTAAAATTTTTGGTAGCCCATACAATAGCTAATAGCTCTTTCTCAATAGTGGAGTAGTTACGCTCGGCTTTGTTTAAAGTGCGACTAGCATATGCAATGGGCTGATCTCTTCCTACGTCGCCCTGTGATAGTACCGCTCCGATCGCTTCGCTGCTCGCATCCGTCGTCAGATTAAAACGTTTAGCAAAATCGGGGTAGATCAGAAGAGGCGGTGAGACCAGCTGTGCCTTGATTTCTTGAAATGCTATTTGGCATTTCTCAGTCCAGGTGAACTTTACGTCCTTACGGAGTAAGTTTGTAAGAGGTCGGACTATTTTAGAAAATTGTGGAATAAATTTACGGTAGTAGTTGGCAAGTCCCAAAAAGGATTGGACCTGCCTAACTGTTCGTGGAGATGGAAAATTTTGAACAGTTGCAGTTGTGCTGGGATTTGGCAGTGCCCCTAATTCTGAACATACATGTCCCAAATAAACTACTTCCTTTTGTAGGAATCTGCACTTTTCCGGCTGCAGTTTTAAGCTATTTTTTCGTAATCTATCAAAAACCTTTTTTAGTTTATTGTTGTGATCCGTGAGGTTTTTCCCGTAAATCACTATGTCATCCAGATATACAAAGCATTCAATACCGTGTAACCCGGTAAGGACATAGTTCATCAAGCGTTGAAACGTAGCCGGAGCCCCTTTTAAACCGAAAGGCATACGTTTAAACTCATAGTGTCCATAGTTCGTGCTGAAGGCGGTTTTTGGTTGATCCTTTGGATCTACCATAACTTGGTGGTAGCCATTGGCTAGATCGAGCGTGGAGAAATACCGGGAGTGACCAAGTTGGTCAAGTATGTCCTCAATTCGAGGTAGGGGGTAAGCATCACCAATTGTGCAATCATTCAGTTTGCGAAAATCAACCACTACTCGCCATCTGATTTCACCATCCGGACCCGGCTTTTTAGGGACTACCAGGAGAGGTGAGTTCCAAGGACTTTTGCTAGGTTGGACTACGTTATCTTCCAACATCTCCTTTAACTGATCATTTATAACTTGCCTCTTTGTCTGGGGCAGTCTATACATTCTTTGGTTTATTGGCGCCTGGTCCTGTAGCAATGGGATTTCATGTGTTACTGCGGTTGTGTATGAGAGGCGATCGCCTTTTAAATGAAAAATATCACAATACTCATTGCAGAGGTTTATTACTGCGTTCTTTTCTTCAGAATTAAGGTTTTTTCCAACAGTGAGCTCGTTTTTGAGTTTCTCTACACGTAAGTTTAGTTGGGGGTCGTCCGGAAACTCGTTGTCCGGGTACGTGTATTTTACGTGGTGATTTAACATGGTCGTCCCTGGAACATGTTCATTTTCGGTTTCCAGAGGGATTATTTTATAGTTTTGCGCTGGACTTAATAGTAACTTTAATTTCTGTATGGGTACTGTTTGGTCATTTGTATTGAGAGCACTTATTAAATATCTATTTTGGCCTGAAGGCAAGATACAATTGGAAAGGAAGATTCCATCGCATACCTTATCGGGTAAGCAGAGCATTTCTTCCGTTAATTCTAGAGGAACTGTTATAAACGTTTGTGACCGTTCAGGCAGGCTGAATGGTTTATCAAGTACAATATCAAAACTCTTAAATTGATCATAGGCGTTGTTTGCGTCCGTATTGTTTATTACGGCATAACAAGCATCCTTTGTCGAGGCTTCGCAGTCAACATTAGAAACGACACAGCTTTTGGATTGGGCGACTGTTGGCTCTAATTTTGCTGTGTGTTGTCCCTTTTTGACTGCCCTTTTAGGACTTGAACTAAGATCTGAGTAATTTAGAGGTATTGTTAGCTCCTGTGGATTGGTTATCGTTCCGGGAAATCTCAGTTGATTGTTAGGACCATCCACGTTACAATGATTCGAAAGGAAGTCGTTTCCGAGTATTCCGTCGTCCGAAAACGTTGCCGTATTATCCAGTACTTGGAAGGAACATGGAATATAAGATTTAACCTTAAAATGCCCCTGACAAGCACCAATACTGTTTCCTTTTCCAAATGGTGTTTCTAAAGTACATGCCTTATCGGTGTCAATTTTCGTTCCTGACTTAAGTGAATTAATTTTTATTAAACTAACTTCGGAGCCAGTGTCCACGATTAGTTTCGCTTGACCTTTACGGCCTATGTCGAGGGGAAGAACTACCGTGGGGACACTGCACTTGGGCTTCCGAAGGTACCTTTGTGGGTTTTCTTTTATTTTTAATGTCGAGCCGGGGTTTTTGGGCTCGACTGCGAGGAGTTTCCCTGGTTTCCCGATTCCCATCTGGCTTTTTGTCTACATTCATTAAGTAAGTGGCCTAGCCGGCCACAAAAATCGCAAGTTGTTCTTACATGGTATACCCTACTGGAGTTTAAAGGTGCTGGGGTTGTCGGTTGGTTCCTGTGATGCATGGGAATGTTACCGCGATTTTCCGATTTTCGACAGTCTCTCACATCATGGTTGTAGGCTTTACAGGTGGTGCAGAAAGGGGTATTCTTCCTAGTGATACAATCGCTATAGGTGTGTCCCCTTTTGTGGCAAAAACTACAAATCAATCTAGTAGTTAAGAAATTCAGGGGTTTGCTATCTTTAAACCTAGTATTTTGCTTTTCGGGAATTAAACGATTTTGAATGGGTGTTTGTGGACTACCTTGGAAATGAGACTGCGTGAATTGTTGTGGGCCGTTGAGGAAATACGACGGCGGACCTTGCTGTGGGCTGTTTGGGAAATAAGACTGCGGACCTTGCTGTGGGTGGTGTGGGAAATAAGACGGCGAGGGGGTGACGTTGGGTTTACTTGTACCTGGATAATAAGGGGCAGGCGAATATGATTGTGGGTTCAGAACAGTTTGTTGCAGTCTCTCCATATCTAGGGCTTTCTGCACTAAATTTTCAATTGTTCCATCTCCTACCGTTAGAAGGTATTGACAGAGATGCGGGTTCGTAACTCCTGTTTTCAAGGAATTTTTGGCAAAATCTTCCAGCTGTGTTTTCACAGCAGGAGCTGCCATTGAACCATATTTGTGGTCCGCTGCCTCCTTGCAAAGCTGCAGCATCTGCTTTATTCTAGCCGTAAAAGCGATGAGAGTTTCTAAGGGGTACTGCCTCATTGTGATTAACTTATTTACCACTTCGTGGTAGGTTTCCCTTGGCAAGTACGTTCGATTGAGGAGCTGTTCGGCATCCTCGAAGGATGTTATTTGGTTAGATGCGACTAATAAATAAGCATCACCTCTCAGTCTCGTAGGAAAAATCTGCACAAACGCTGGGTGTTCTTCCTCAGATAGGCATTCAAGTACCTTCTTACAACAGCCCAGAAACGTCTGTAGATCTGTGCTCAATGATGGGCTGTGTTCGCCCGAAAATATAGGAACTAGCTGAGCAGTCAGTTTGGCTATTTTGCAATAATCGACTGACATTTTAAAATGGGTATGGGGTTTATTTTCGATGGTTTCCGATTCAAAGGTAAACTCCTGTTCGGATTCAGGAAAGGAAATGTTTAACCACTTTAAAGAAATTTCGCTATCCCTCGAATCACTTTCACTACTAATGCCACGTGTTAACTTATGTTCTACCGCGAGCGGGTGCGATTGACCGTGAAAATCTAACAGTTCCTTTTTGAAGTCTGCAGTCGCTTCTTTCAATTTGCGAATTTTACTGAGTCTTTGTTCTCTCGTTTTTTCTAATTCATTATTTAAGTGTTCGCACTGCAGGACTGTTAAATTTTCACTGTTTCGCGTTTTTTCTAATAGTAATCCTAAATAGTCACTAAAACTTACAGAATTATTGCTGCGTAACACCGTCCCGGATCGAAGTCTTCTCGGTGAAATAGGTGCTGGTTGCTGTGATTGTCCTCTTGAAGTTCCTGGTTGGGGTTGTCCTGCGGGATTCTGGCTAGGAGTTGAGTCCTCTCTCGGTGGTGTAGAGGTCATCTACCTCAGTATACCCTCGAAACCAGACTCAGTTCCGAGATTAAGGGTAAAGGAGTCTTGCCCAGTATAAGGTTTTGGTAGTTAAGGCTTTTCAAGCTATTACCAGTTTAAAACTATTGCTTCCTTAATCCTACCGGCTGCGCCAATTTTTGTTACTATTCGCTTTTACTCCGACAATTTGTTGTAAACACAATTGTTATTAATATTTTAACTCAATTTATTGAAACACAATTGTTATTTATATTTTAACTCAATTTATTGAAACACAATTGTTATTTATATTTTAACTCAATTTATTGAAACACAATTGTTATTAATATTTTAACTCAATTTATTGAAACACAATTGTTATTTATATTTTAACTCAATTTATTGAAACACAATTGTTATTAATTTTTAACTCAATTTATTGAAGGCTTGTTCTATATTTTTATTGCCTTTAAATTTTTGTTGCAGTGGTAAACACAATAGTTATTAATATTTTGATGCTAATGCGCTCACGGGTGAAGATAGACTGCCCCATTTTAATTGTCTGCCCTGCCTACGAACATAATTTTGTCACCGTACGGCGAAGGTGATAGGTGATACCTTTGAGAACGCTAGCAGTGACCAGTTCACTCATGTAATTTGACTTAGGATAGATAAAAGGTAGACAGACCCACGTATGCGGGTAATTTGGATTATGATAGAGCGCGAGATATTTGGAATAAGACACGATACAAAATTATTGCATCGTGGGAAGATTTACGTAAGCAAAGAAATGTGCGATGTGAGAAGAAGAGATATGTGAATAAGATAGGATATAAAATTATTGCATAGTGGGAAGATTTGCGTCTGCAAAGAAATGTGCGATGTGAGAAGAAGAGATATGTGAATAAGATAGGATATAAAATTATTGCATAGTGGGAAGATTTGCTGGCAAAGAAATGTGCGATGTGAGAAGAAGAGATATGTGAATAAGATAGGATATAAAATTATTGCATAGTGGGAAGATTTGCGTCTGCAAAGAAATGTGCGATGTGAGAAGAAGAGATATGTGAATAAGATAGGATATAAAATTATTGCATAGTGGGAAGATTTGCTGGCAAAGAAATGTGCGATGTGAGAAGAAGAGATATGTGAATAAGATAGGATATAAAATTATTGCATAGTGGGAAGATTTGCGTCTGCAAAGAAATGTGCGATGTGAGAAGAAGAGATATGTGAATAAGATAGGATATATAATTAGGATACAATAGAGTCATATTTGCGTATGCAATGGTGATTTGAATTGTAGTAAAGGTAGGCATATTTATGTATGCAACAATAGACTACCCAAAAGTAGCTAAGTTATTATCCCAAATGGTGCCACTTTTCACTGGAGAACCCAGTTCCACCATCAATGTTGAGCTACAAACTTTCTTAGGGTGCTGCCAGCGAGTGTTAAAATGTCTTACGGCAGATGAAGAACAGGTATTTCTGGAAATATTTCCAACCCGTTTGAGAGGGCAAGCCTATCAGTTAATTGCGGTAAATCAACCAGCCACATTTGATGATGCCGAAAAACTCCTAAATAGGACATAACTGCCCAGGGAAACGTACGAAGAGCTAGTAAACCAGTTAATAACCGTGCGCCAGTACCCTTTAGAAAGTCTCGCTGCTTTTACCGATAGAATTAAGCAGATGCTGACTCATTGTAAAGAGGCTGCTGATTCCAAGTATAGTATAGCTGCTCCTGCAGTAAAAATGCAGTTGGAAGATTTTGCGAAAAACGCATTAAGAAGTGGCGTAGGTAATCCCCACCTTTGTCAGTATTTACTAACAGTAGAAGTAGAAACTCTCAACGACCTTACCTTTAAGGCTCTTGATATGGAACGTCTGCAACAAATGACATTTAACCATTACACCCACTCTCCATATATGTCCCTCTCAGTCCCTTATGAGAATTTATTGAACCAGGGAGCACACATGCTACCACCCAAAAATGATAACTTCGCAGCAAATAGTAATTATTTGTCTCACTACCCCCAAACCAACTATACTACTGATCTGCAACCAATACATCCAGTCCCCCAAAATTACCATAATAATACAAATCCCTCGATTTCCTTCCTTCCTTCCTTTTAATTTAGAAAATAAAATTCCCTGCACCTTCCAAATACTGAGTAATACAATCACGATTCCGGACGACGGAATACTCGGAAATGATTTCCTCTCACAACATTGTAATGTAAAGGGACCTAACAATCAACTACAATTCCCCTGTACGAAAACCAGTCCACAGGAGTTTAGCATACCTCTAAACTACCCCAATATCAGCCACAGTCCCCAAAGGGCAGTCAAAACGAGACAACACACAGACAAATTGGAGCCTGAAGTCGCCCAATCCAACAGCTGTATCGTCTCTAAGGCTTCTTGTACACGAGAAGCTGGCTGCGTAACCTCAACGACGAACACTTGTAAAAACCAAAAAAACAAGTCGGGCAAAAATATCGCACACGATCAATTTAAGTGTATGGAAATTGTACTTGAGGAACCCATCTGTGTACTTGCACGGTCACAAATGCTTATAGCAGTTCCTGTAGAATTGACGGAAGAAATGCTCTGCTTACCTGACGAAGTCGGTGACGGAGTCTTCCTCTCTAACTGTCTTTTGCCTTCTGGCCACAAAAGGTATTTAATAAGTGTCCTCAATACACACAACGAAACAGTTACCATAAACAAATTAAAGCTGAAACTAATCCCAGCGCAAAACTATATGATAATCCCTCTAGAAACCGAAACGGAAAATGTTTCAGAGACGAAATGTATAATTGCCCCACACAGCATAAACGCGTCCATTCAGCACATTAAATATTCATTCCCGAACAACGAGTTGCCGCACGAACCCCTAAGTAACATACGAATAGAGAAACTCAAACATGAACTTAACGTAGGACAAAATCTAAGTGTTGAAGAAAGGGCCGCCATTATAGACCTCTGTAATGAGTATTGTGATATTTTTCACTTAAAAGGCGACAGCCTTTCATACACAACCGCTATATCCCACGAAATACTTCTACTACAGGACCAGGCACCGAAAAATCAGAGAAAGTATAGGCTACCCGAGACAAGATAATTAACGACGAGTTGAAGGAGATGTTGGAGAACGACATTGTTCAGCCTCGCAAAAGCCCGTGGAACTCTCCCCTCCTAGTAGTTCCGAAGAAAGCATGCCCAAATGGAGAAAGTAGATGGAGAGTGGTTGTAGATTTCCGCAAACTCAATGATAAGACGATTGGCGATGCTTACCCTCTTCCTCGTATAGAGGATATACTAGACCAGCTCGGTCACTCGCGTTACTTATCGACACTAGATCTAGCTAGCAGCTGTCACCAAGTGTTAGTAGACCCAAGGGATCGACCCAAGACCGTTTTCAGCACCAATTACAGGCACTACGAGTTCAAACGAATGCCTTTCGGACTAAAAGGAGCCCCCGCAACGTTTCAGAGGCTGATGAACTACGTCCTCACTGGACTACAAGGTCTTGAATGCTTTGTATACTTGGACGACATCGTCATCCAGGCAAAAATCTAGACGACCATAACAACAAACTGAAAAAAGTTTTCGAAAAATTACGGAAAAATAATCTGAAATTGCAGCCAGAAAAGTGTCAGTTTCTTCGCAAGGAAGTTGTTTATCTAGCACATGTTTGCTCAGAGCAGGGAGCCCTTCCAGACCCCAGTAAAACTACCTGTGTCCAAAATTTCCCAATACCTCGTACAGTACGGCAAGTCCAGAGCTTTTTGGGGCTTGCGAATTATTACAGAAAATGTATACCAAATTTTTCCAAAATCGTTCGACCCTTAACAAATCTGCTTCGCAAAGACGTAAAGTTTACGTGGACGGAAAAGTTTCAGAAATCATTCGAAAAGGTTAAGGAAGCTATGGTATCACCGGCGCTACTCATTTATCCCGATTTTCAAAAACCTTTTAACCTCACAACCGATGCTAGCAACGAGGCACTAGGGGCTGTACTTTCTCAAGGAGAAGTAGGAAAAGACCGGCCGATTGCATATGCCAGTCGCACTTTAAATAAAGCCGAGCGTAACTACTCAACTATAGAGAAAGAATTGTTAGCGATTGTCTGGGCTACCAAAAATTTTAGATGTTACCTTCAAGGGCGCAAATTCACTGTCTACACAGATCATAAGCCTTTAAAGGGAGTTTTTAATGTAAAAGACCCGACAACTCGCCTCGTTCGATTTCATCACAAACTGTCGGAATTCGATTATAAAATCGAATACAAACCAGGCAAATACAATACTAATGCCGATGCGCTTAGTCGAATCCCACAACACAATGTGGTAAAACCCCTCCCAGGTGCAGAGCACAAAGCCACAGCATGACGAAATATCCAAATATGAGCAAGAGCCCATGGACGGAGAGGACATATTCATAGAACCTCCAAAATGTGAATACTGTGCGAATGTTGATATTTTAGACAGCACCACTCAAGAAAAACCAGAAGCGCGCACTTTCATAGTAGAAGCCGAAGTGCACCAACCACCGAAAGGGCTCGTCGACATTGAGCCGACAAACGAAGGAGTATGTAATGCTATCACGCGTTTACAAACGCAGAAAGGGAATCCATCCGCTGAGCAAAACCTTTCAGATTATCCAAACAACCAAACTCATCCAACAAATTTAAAAATACCAACTCATATAAGAAAAGAAAACGCAATAGAATTCCAAGAAACGAACACAAAACCCATAGAGGTAATCACTAGTCCAGAGGAGATACAAACTATTCTTAAAGACTACCACAACTCGATTATTGGTGGTCACCAAGGGGTGATAAAAACATATAAACGAATTCGGAAAAAGTATTGGTGGCGGCACATGCTCAGAGACATAAAAAATTACATTAAAAGGTGTAAAAAATGTCAGATCATGAAAGCAACACCTCTTACACGAATGCCAATGATGATCACAGATATCGCAAAAAAACCTTTCGATTAGGTGTATTTAGATATCGTGGGCCCATTAGAACAATCAGACTCTGGTAATTTATATATCCTAACGTTTCAGGACAATCTAACCAAATTTATTGACTGCCAGGCCATGCCAAATGCAGAGGCTCAAACTGTGGCTCAAATTGATTTTGATCATATAATTACACGATTCGGTATTCCAAAACGAATTGTTACGGACCAGGGAACAAATTTTCTCAGTGGCATATTTAAAGGGCTCTGCAGACTGCTTAAAATAAAAAAAATTGCAGACATCTGCTTACCACCCTCAGGCCAATGGTGCTCTTGAGCGAGCACACCGACCAATAGTGGAGTATCTGCGCAGCATAACTGACGAAAACCCCAAGTCTTGGGATCAGTTCTTACGAACAGCAACCTTTGTTTACAACAATAGCTTCCATGATAGCACAAAACTCACGCCTATGGAATGTTTATATGGTATCACTCCTGGCATTCCATCTAACTTAAAAAGAGAGCCCGAACCTATCTATAATCATGAAAGTTACTACCATCTTCTAAGGTATAGACTGCAAAAATCTTATTCGTTAGCTAGACGCAACTTACTTGCAAACAAAAACAGGTCAAAGAACTATTTTGATAAATCAATAAGGCCTCACACATTTCATGTAGGTGATGAAGTACTCATCAAAAGCGAAAACCGGAAGGGCAAATTGTCGCCCATATGGAGAGGTCCTTATCCTGTGACAGGCAGAAAAGGACCCGTAAACACAAATATTAAATTTGGAAGAAAACAAATTGTAGTCCATAATAACCGCTTAAAACCTTACTATAAATAAACTCTTTACCATTAACTACTACCCACCTCACTACAGCGACTCTAACATTAAGCTTATTTCTTCTGACTTTACCCATTCATCTCCCTACAGTAGACGATGGAGCTAATGTTTTTGTTGTTCGTAATCACTTTTCCATTTGCTGAATTGTCCGAGCCACCATACAGAATAACAACCCTTAACAACACAGGCATGGTATTCGAAGGTTTAGGCGATTTATGGGTCTACCACAATACATGGACAATTCTCACAGAAATAGACCTATCGGAATTAGGAAACCAAACAGTTTTGGCGGAGCATGCAGAACACCTGGTAAATCAGTTGTGTAATAATAACAATAACACCAACAGATGCCATTCTCAATTACAACAGCGGCACATTCATGCAGCTATGGAAACCATTAAAAGTCGAACAAAAGTAATCCATGAACTACTACCGAAATCCAGACAACCCAGATCTCTATTCAACGGCATTGGAAACGTACTCCATTACCTTTTCGGCACAATGGATAACGAGAACGAAGATGAAATCTACAGTAAATTAGACGAAATATAAACCAACGAGCTGAAACTAGTTGAATTAAATAAACAAAAAATCAGTGTAGTTAGTACCACCCTTCAAAAGATACAAAAGCCTTTGAAAACCCTAATGGATAGACAACAACAAATTGCCTACCAAATAAACGAGATTTTACAACTTACCGACGATTTGACTAAAATACAGTTGAGACAGGAAATCGTAACAAGTAGCCTCCTACAAGTCCTCGAAATAGAGTCACGTCAAAATACATTAATTGATATCATATTAGCTTCCAGAAATAACCAAATACACCCTTTATTAATTTCCCTAAATACTTTTTCGACTATTTACCAAAGGTCAAACCCAATCTGCAAGAACTGTTTGCCAATGTTATATCAAACAGCGGAAGTAAAATCGCATCTATTACAAGAAAAACTAGTACCTAGTAAAAATCACTCTACCAATTTTCGCATTACCCAAGATGCAATTTTTTTAAATTATCTGTTTCCCCGTACACCTTTCAGCAGGATATTCTCTAGTACCTGATGTAAAGTATTCCCATATAGCTTCTCAAACTGAATCCCAAGAGTTTCTCCTATTCGAGCGCGGAGATATCAAATCGTTTGTAACTGTCACCCGTGGATTGAACATAACCTCTTACGTGGGGAAACTAGAGATCCCAATAACGCGCGCAACAGCCACAAAAGAGTGCATTGTCAAAGCATTTTTTAATCCTCTGAACGACAGTACACAATGTCATTATCGAGTACAAGTTCCCTCTCAAGACACATTTATTAAAATGACTAGACCAAATAATTGGTTGTATTCGGTTATTAGTCCTACCCTTTTTCACATAGTCTGCTCAAGGTCATTATCAACATCTAAGTTAACAGGACAAGGCATCCTAACAATTAACGAACCTTGTCAAGTGGAAGATCTCGACAAAACAATCTACTATCAGGGTGACTCGGGGCCCCCTCTCTATATTATACAACCACAATATTTCCCCCCGCTAGTACGGAACTCTCCCAGTTAAACCTTACTACCCTCACTTCGAATGTTCCAAATGTGAATCACACCCAAGTTATAATAGGTCCAGATACAAATGAGATCATATATAAAAGCACCCACTCTCTTGAAGATATAAAAACAAAATTGAACAGCATTCATATTCCCAATCGGACGTCTCATTCTCTCCCCGTAATATCTATATCACTGACTAGTACCTTAATAGCGTACGCTGTACTTTTCGCATTTACAAAATTGTTTTTGAAATTACTGAAAAACTACAGGCAACAGAAACTTTCTAAACCACAAGAACAAGTTGTCAAAAATGTATCAGATACTGACCACTCAAGACAAAAGGAAACCCCAGTGACTATAGAACTGACGACCACCAGTCCGAAAACACTTGTTCGCTCTAAATCTCCTCCTAAAACTAAATCTGCTCCAAACACCGCATCTCTGCAAATTGTGGACACTTGTGGTTAAAAAAAAAAAAAAAAAAAAAAAAAAATTAACAAAAATGATAATACATATACATAAATAAATAATAATAATCTATATGTAATCTCATTGGTTTCAGTGATAACAACACAAGATGTTTAAATGTCATTTTTATATTCAAGCATGATTGTCGTATTATTTAAGAAATTAATGAAATAGTATAATATAAATGATGTAGCAACCACATGGTGGCGTAGTAAACACCTAAATGTATTGATTAGATTTAAGAACACTTAACTTAATATTGTATAGACTATAGACAAAAATTATATATATTCATACCTACCTAGTATTTAAAAATAAAGGAAAACTAAAAATAAATCTTTGCAGAAGTACCATTAAATAACATAGTACCTACAATTGTTTCGCAAAAATATAAGCAAAAATAAATAAAAAAAAAATTATTATAATTTTATATAAACATTTAAACAGGATTAAATATGAAAATAATATATATATAATTAAATACTAATTAATAAATTGCTATATGTATGTTAAAAATAAAAATAACAATAAACAAAAAAAAAACATTGTTAAATTGTCCTGCTCTGCCTTCGAACTGGTACCGGATATTCGAAACCATTTTCCGAGTCTTATTCCTCTCCAAAGAATAATACTCTTTAATTAGGGGGGAAGGATTTGTTGCATACATAAATATGCCTACCTTTACTATAATTCAAATATGACTCTATTGTATCCTAATTACCTATCCTATCTTACGTTCAAATACTTCTTCTCGCATCGCATATTTCTTTACATACGCAAATCTTCCCACGATGCAATAATTTTATATCGTGTCTTATTCGCATATCTCGCTATCATAATCCAAATTACCCGCATACGTGGGTCTGTCTACCTTTTATCCATCCTAATTCAAATTACCTGAGTGAACTGGTCACTGCCAGCGTTCTCAAAGGTATCACCTATCACCTTCAGCGTACGGTCACAAAATTATGTTCGTAGGCAGGGCAGACAATTATAACCAGAGAGTCGATCGTCACCCGTTAGCAAATAAGCATCTAAAAATTAACCAAACAACATATATCCAAACAATAAAACTAAATTGGAAGCAAACCAAATTAACTGTGCAAAGTGTTCGAGGAATTGTAATAAAAGTGAATTGAGTGTTTAAAGGTTATCTGTTTCTTTTTCTTCGTAAAGAAATTTTCACCGAAAGTAGACATTTCTCGGTGTTCTAACATTTGGCAAAACGCTGTAGTAAAACAATTAGGAACAATTGTATTTACAACTGCATTAAAAATTCGCCATCAAAGACAATAAACTCACACCGATCCAGGTTACATAAGAAGTGTAACAAATTGAAGTGTAACATCCACAAAGGACAGCCGTGGATTCAATCTCTTCAAATTCCATCGCAGCCCTTGACTGGTGTTCATCTCTTAAGGAGATGGCGGAGCAGTTTAAATTTTATTCAAGCTATCCGCAATCGAGAGAACAAACCTTAGGTGGACAAGTAGTAATTTAGTTTAGTTTTCTCTCTAAACTGTGCGGTCGTGTTTTTTTCTGAGTATGGCAAATAAATACAAATTTAAGTGCGCTAAATGCCTAAATCCCTTACTCGATGAGGGTATTAAGTGCGGATTATTTTTGTGGAAATCGGAAAATCAAATTCAAATTAGTTTTTTTATTGTTCTGTTTGCTCTAAATTTCCAATTCGAGAGCTATTTACTAAAGTAAATGACCTTGTCTCTGCGGTATACGTTCTTCTTGAACCTGAGTGAACTCTTAAATTGCGCTCGTGAGAATCCCAAAAACAATGTAGATTCTATTTTAACGGATCCATGCGTTGGCACTTAAAATCACGTTCCTGAACTTGATTTGCAGCTAAATGTTTCAAATGGTCTGCCAAAAAATGAGACTCCAAATAGTGAGTGGCAGAAGGTTCAAAATCGCCGCGCTCGTGCTGTTATTGTTGGTGTCGACACTCTGCCTGACGATATGGACGTTATTACCCCTACGAATTGGTTACATGTGTCAACATTTTCAGTTTCAACTTCTGAAGAATCAATCAAATAAATTGAACATTGCCATCACATCAGTGAAGTCCAGTGCTTTAAATTAATAAAAAAGGACGTTGATACATACATTTAAAAAAATGGCATTCCTGCACACAAACTCGCTGGTGCAATTGATGTTAATAATTGACCTTTAAATGTATATGTGAGAACTTTTAAATCTCTTCCAAAAAACTGCCACCCTACAACAACAATTTGATCACAAGTATACATACTATATTAATTCATCATCACCAGTTCATGCAGTACCAAATCATCATTTGCACTCCTACATGTGCAACAACAACAATGCAGAAAAAGAAATATGTATGTACTATCAAAATATGAGTGGCTTCTCTCCTAAATTAAGAGAGATTTCCTTTGCTATTGATGCTTGCGATTGTGATATTATTGCCTTCACTGAAACATGGCTTTAATAAGGCATTACGGTGGAAGAGTTTTTTGATATTTCTGCATTTTCAGTCTTTCGTCTTGACCGCTTTGACGTTACTAAAGTACGTGGTGGCGGTGTTATGATTGTGTGAAGCGTATACTTGGAGCTGTTGCTGTGGATATTGATGTTGTTTGCGTTGCTGGTCGCTTACATATTGATCAGTTATGTGTAAGTGTGGATGCTGTTGGTGCAGGTATGCTGATATTCCTCAGCTATATTCCACCTAAAAGCTCATTATCTGTCTACAAGAAGCATTTGGAGAATATTGACATGGTTACCGCATTGACGCCGTCGGGGTAACTTCCTGACGATGGAAAAACATTTAGGTCGTTTTATTCACTATTGTTCAACTTGCTGATAACTCCCAAGTTTTCTAACTCCGGAGTTGATGTCAACTCAAGAGTTGAACTGCAAGTTGGAAAATGTTTTTTTCACTATTACAACTTTCGGTTTGGAAGTTGACATTCGCAAGTTGAAGAACTTACTGTTTCAAAAAATTCCCTGGGATATTTGTGACAGATGGCACATAATATGTCAGTCTCAACTTCGGATTTGCTGAGATCCAGCCGGTGATTGGTTTGTTTTCGTATAAGTTTAGAAAATATTTGCGTTGTTTCTTTTAGTAAATTAAAGTATTTTTTAAGTTACTCCAATGACTGCATCATTTGCCAAGACTATACGCTGTTTGGGAAGCCGTAGGTGCTGCTCTAAAGCGACAGATGAATGTTGCCCGTATAAATCGCTTGGAATATGGAATTGCGCCCGCTAAGCGATTCAAAGTTAAGGAATCTCCTGAGCTTTTGTTGTAAGACATGTTGCAGTTATTAAATGAATTTCATTAAATTTGATTATCTTTTATAGCATTCGTCAAGGCAAATACTTCAGGACGAAGGAATACACTCCAAAGAGTTTCATTGAATTTGCTCAGAACCTCCACTTGCAGAGGACTAAGCCCGAAATTGTTCCACCAGTTGCTAGTCCCATGTGAGTATTTGGTTAGATCTAGTTAATTAGAAGTGTTCTTTAATGTGGTTATTACAGGAACGACTTTAAAAATGACAATTTGATGAACATGGATAGGTCACAGCTGCTAAAATTCGGTGTAATTGGTTTTGTCATCGCAACTATATTTGCTCTTCTATGCAGGTGTTCGGGATCTAAAAAGTCTCCTAGTGACAAAAAAAAGGAAGCTAAATAGGAAACAGATTCAGAGTGCTGGAAATGATTCTGTTTTCATGATATTTCTTTTAAATGTTACAAAAAGCCGTAATATTTTCAACTGTTTTCTACGAGTTTATACATTTTTTTGAAAATATAATTAATATTCTTTAAAATTTAATTCATTTACATTTGTGTATAAGCATTACACAGTACCGCTTTTCTTAAAACTTTTTCTTTGATTTACAAATTTGTGCTGGCATTCGTTCTTTACTCAAACCTAGTGAATGGTATGGACTGGATGTTGCGTGTGCTTATGTATATCTTAAAGATAACATAAACATATTTCTATCAAATACAAACTAGGTTAAGCTTAAATAAAATACCTACCGTCTCTCGTCACAAGGCAATAAATCTTTTATCAGATTAAGCACCATTATTGTCGTCGACTTTGAAACGATACAGAAAGTCATGGTCGTGCCATTTGTCGAGTCCAACACGTGGCAGCATTTTATATTGTCTTCTGTCGAGAAATAAACAATCTTCGTGTTCATCATATTCGTTATCCGAAGAAGATGATGCCCAATTTTCCCAAAAATAATTTATAATAATAATACAAGGTGGCGCAAAAGTAATCATCCTATCGGAAGAAGCTATAATTTTTGCAAATGGCGGCAAATGTAAATTCTACTTTGACATTTGTGAAGTTAACTGATACAGAAAAAACTTAAGACACCAATTAACATAATCCAAAAGCAGAACCAAAGTTTTTCATTCATAAAAAAAATTACAGCGAAAGAACATCGGGTGACAACTTTTCCGCCACTTGACAACTTTTGCGCCACCTTGTATGTAAAAAAGCATACATTTTTGAAGTTTGTTTATTTTTCTTTTCTCATTAATTCTTCTACATTGATTGGACTGTCTTAAGCTTGATCTAAAATCGGCTGAAAATATGTGCGAACCAATCGAGAGCGGACATTGTCAGTGACTGTTGATGTTGTTTGCAAAGGCGTACCCGAAGGAACATATGTGCCGGCTAGCATATCAGAAAATCCGTACATTTCCGGTGGTGGTTCCGACTCATTCTCGTCAATAGCTACGTTGTGAAGAACGGCACAAGCAATTGTAATTAACTGTACAATTAATAAACGTTCTACGCAATTGCTAGTGCGAATCCGCGATTTATTATATAAATTTTCGATGGGGTTCGTGACATTCAGAAAAGATGTCGCAAGATAGCTTGCATTAGTGTTACCCGAATCACCAACAATAAATTGCTTGAACTCGCCTCTTTCGAATCGTTGTTTCAAACTAGACAGATTGAAAATGCGCTGATCGTGCGTGGAGCCCTATTAAGGAGCACATAAAAAATTAAAAACCGATTTGAAATGTATATTTTTCATGTGAGCTATACCTGCCAACGAGCAACGATATCGTTTATCTTCAAATTCGCAGCACAAACCGTTTGAACGTTTAAGGAAAACCATCCCTTACGAGTCAGTTCCACCTGGTGATTGAATTCGGATATTGTAAGCATATTCGGATATGCGTACAATCAATCGCACCAATAGTTCGAGGAAATTTCGCTTTTGCAAAAAGTCACGTGCTACTTGCAGTAGTTCCAATTGGGTTTCCGGCATACGAATGAATTGTGGCGAAAGATTTGCAATCGCTCTCGACACTCGTTTCAGCATACGATGCACGGTGGCAATGCTTACCCCAATGAAAACGGCCACCGCCAATTGAATTGATCCGAGTGCATAGTAACGTAATACGATTAATAATTGGGAAGAAGAATATCACTATGGAATATAGGTACAATAAATTCCAACTTATTCGGCGTAAAATACCTTCTCTCGTCGCACGGCAACGAATTCATTAAAAGTTGGAGCACCATCATTGTTGTCCGCTTTGAGAGACGAAAACGATATATGAAGTCGCAGTCCAACACGTGTTAGCATCTTCTATTGCCGTCTTTCACAGACCAAATTGCGCTCGTCTTTTTCGCAGCCCGAATCAGACGATGGCCAATCTTCCCAGAAATAATTTGAACAATACATTGTTTATGTTTTAAAAAATTAATATTTGAATATTTACGTCACTTGATTTGAAGTTCGCACAATCAACAACAGAAATGAGAAGAAAAAAATCTGACATTTGACGTAAAATCCCAAGTTTGCTCTACAACTTTTACTATTTCGGGGAGTTGAGCAAACTCAAAGTTGACCAACTTTCTCTTTCCTCAACTTCGAAATATCTAAAGTTGAGCGAGTCAACTTTGAGTGAATAGAAGCAATTTCTCAAGTTGACATTAAATTAAAAAAACGAGCCTTAGTTATGAGAGAGAGACACAACCAGCCTCGGAAAATGGAACTCCTCAAATGGCAAGACTCGGAACGTCAATGGACTACGAAATGAGAGTATGTACCTGGAATGTAAGAACGCTCTACACCCCAGGTGCTACTCAAAAATTTGAGTCTGTCCTCACGCGGTACAAGGCAGATATTACCGCGATCCACGAGATACGATGGATGGGTATGATGAAAAGAACAAATTGCGACATTTATTACAGCTGCCATAAAAGATTGCATGTATTAGGATGCGGATTCGTCGTGGGAAATCGGCTTAGGGCAAAAGTTAGAAAGTGATTGCCTGGCTGTGATCCGCATCAAAGCTACCTTGCAAAACATAAGCCTAATATGTGCACACGCCCCTACCGACGAGGCTGAAGTTCCCATCAGGCGAAGTTTTATGACCTCCTGGATGGATCCTACGTAGCCTGTCCGGAGTATGTTGTAAAAGTTGTACTCGGGGACTTCAATGCTAAAGTCGGAAAGGAAAACATTTTTGGCGGGTTAGTTGGTAAGCACAGAATCTACGAAACGACAACAGACAACGGCTACCGACTAATCGATTTTGCAGCAGCTCGTAATACGGTGATAAGTAGCACTAGGTTTCCAAGGCTAAGGATCCACACAGCAATCTGGCGCTCTCCAGACGATCGAACCGCCAACCAAATCGACCATGTGCTAATCGATGCGAGACACGCATCCAACATCCTCCATGTGCACACATTCCGAGGGGCAAACGTCGACTCTGACCATTTTCTTGTTGCGGCTATATTCAGAGCTCGACTGTCCAACGAGAAGAAGCTGCGAACCGCCCAAAAGAAGAAATTCAACGTTGGACACCTTAGCACACCTGGAATAGCCAGTGCCTACAGGGAGCGCCTGAGTATGAAACTCTCCAGTGTGCATTCACGTACCACAGACGCCAACAATCAGTAGTGCCAGTATCGCGACATCATCAAGGAGGTAGCCGAAACCACTGTAGGGTACCAGCTACCCCAGAGAAAGATCCCGTGGTATGATGATGAATGCATGTACAGGAAAAAGGTGACATGAGGTGCACACAAGAAAACGCTGGCGAAAAAAGGGCGGCGAGGGAAGAGTATCGAACCAGGAGAAGGAAGGAGAAAAAGATCCTGCGTAGAAAGAAGAGGGCCTACGTAGTATCCCAGCTCCAGTCAATGAAAAACCAGTTCCACCAACCAGTATAGACGAAGTTGGCTTAGCTATAAAAAAGCTTAAGAACAACAAAGCCTCGGGCTCTGATGGCTTACCAGCGGAGCTCTTCAAATACGGTGGTGATGTTTTGGTAGGGCGCATGCACCAAATCATCAGCCAAGTATGGGTGGAAAAAAACATGCCCGATGACTGGACTATCAGCTCCATATGCCCCATCTGCAAAAAAGGCTATGCTATGTCTTGACACCACTATCGAGGCATATCCCTGCTTAATGTCGCATATAAGATCCTATCCAACGTACTGTGTGAACGTCTTAAACCGTTTTGCAACACACTTATCGGCACATACCAGTGTGGCTTCCAGTCAGGCCGATCGACTATAGTATAGACCAAATTTTCACACTGAGCCAAATCCTGGAAAAGAACAACGAATTTCAAGTTGAGAGACACCACCTATTCATCAACTTCAAAGTCGCGTATGATAGTATACATCATCAGAGGCTGTATGTGGTGATGTCCGAATTCGGAATCCCGGCAAAACTGATTCAGATGTGGTGCGTGACTCTGGAAAACACGAGGTGCAACGTGCAGTTTGGAAATAGCTCCTCCGATCTATTTCAAACATGCACCGGATTTAGGCAAGGGGACGCGCTATCATGCGATTTCTTCAATCTCGTACTGAAGCAGATAGTGCGCAGTGCAGGTCTCAACACGGAAGGCACTATCTTCAACAGGTCCGTTCAGCTGCTGGGTTATGCGGACGATATTGACATCATCGGCCAATCACAGCCCTCCGTGATAAAAGCTTTTACGGCGATTGAAGAAAAGGTGAAAGCTGTTGGCCTTGTAGTAAATGAGGACAAGACTAAATACATGCTACGAGTATCAACAAACAAACAAACAACTGTCCGCCGCCTAGGACAAAACGTCACTATTGATAGCAACAATTTCGACGTAGTTAAGGAGTTAATTTTTTTTTTTTTTTTTTGAAAAACTCGGGTCAACCGCCTGGGCGAAAGAATGCGGTACGTCGACCTGGATAGATCTATTGTACCAATGGTCAAGAAAATTTTAGGCTAGTGCATTTTCCACTTAATGCTTCTAGCTTCTTTTTGATTGCACAGAGAGCTGGGCATTCTGTGAGGAATGCCAGTGTTCGTTTTACTCCCCATTCACATTTACTCTTAATTGTTTACTTCCGAAATATTTGATCACCGCATTAACGATCCTACATAACTCAAACCGTTTAATAACCAATTAAAATAACATGACCCATTAAAATATCGTAACTCGAGTAGGCTGCCACAAGCCACCAAACCTCGGACGATCAACTCTTTGAAGACCAAACAATAGTCAACACATGCACTGCTTGCTATACAAAAAAACCGCGCATGCACTGCTATGGGAAATATATCATATAGCAGCCAAGCACGGCTAGCAACATAGCACAGTGTATTTCAAGTGCACTGGGCAATTATCAATGAGTTGGAGATCGTATTACCGAGACCCGAAATGGTGTAGATGCTTGAATGCATGCATAGCCTAAAGGGGAGCAAAGTACAGTACAAAGTACTGGTGCGCTGACCAAGCTTAAATTATGAATTAATAAATATGGGGGCATTGCCCCTTGGTCATATCGTAGGGTTATAAAGTTATGTAGATCGTGCGTATTATATGATGACGCTGCGGTTATCCAATATCGAAGGCATTGATTCATCGAATGGGGATCGATTATAATAATTTTATGTAGAAATAGGGAACACACATTCTGAATAAAGTTGTACTTTTGTTACCACTACCGAAGAAAGACATGTTTTTCAATTAGTCCACTGAAGGAGCTTTGGCTTCAAGGGCAAATGGAATAAAGTAGTAGCTTGAGTAGTTTAGCAGCTCTGCTACTGGCGAGTATAGACGTTGGCTCTATAGCCGAGTCTATGAAGGGAATCTGTAGCGTCGACGTAGGGAAATAGGACTTACTTTCCAGGTATCCCGTTGCTACAAAATGTGCTCCGTGGTTTCGTCGTCCTCGAGGCACAGCCTGCACTCTGAGGAGTCGGCTAGTTTCATTCTGTTGAGGTGGTATCTTAAACCGTGGTGACCTGTGAGGTACCCTATTGGGTTTTTGATATCATGCCTACCTAGGTTTAGGATCCTATTGGCATTGTTTTTGAAGGGCTGGATGGCTCGTTTCGCCTGTCTTAGACCTGGAGTGTTTTCCCAGTATGAGATACATTTAGAGTGTTCCCAGCTATTTATAGCTAAATTGGCGGCTGATTTGGGTGTGTAGCAGAAGGGTTCAGGTCCTGTGAAAGGGGTTTCTGAACCCCATCTTGCTAGTTCGTCAGCTTTTTCATTTCCTTCAAAACCCTTATGGCCAGGAATCCACCAGAGTTTGGTTGTGTTTTTGTGGCTGATTTGCTGGAGGGTATTGGAGCAGTGTAAAATTGATTTGGAGTCAATTGTATGTGAGCTAAGGGCTTTTATGGCTGCTTGACTATCCGTGTATATATGGATATGAGCGCCTTTGATACCAGTATTCGAAATGTGGTTTGCGCATTCTTGAATGGCTAGGAACTCTGCCTGGAATACACTAAGGCTTTTACCCATTGGTATTGAGACGCTAAGGTTTGGTCCGTGAAAACCAGCTCCTGTACCCGATTCCATTTTAGAACCATCCGTATACCACTTTAGTCCACTTTGGCGGTTCGGTGGGTTATTGCTGGCCCATGCTTCTCTGTTTGGTATCTCCATAGAGAACCGCTTGTTGAAACATAGTGTTTTTTGAAGGCGTGACCGCGCAGATCATGTCAAGTTCTGAAATTTCTGAGAGTAGCGTCATAAGCTCCGGATTGTACTAAGACATATCTCATTCGTTTGTACCAGACTTGCTGAGCTGCATACTGCAACTTTACTTATGTATATATGCAAGGGTGTTAGTCCTATTATGGCTTCTATGGCAGCAGTGGGGCAGGTCCGCATGGCTCCGGATAAATCAAGACATGCGAGACGTTGTACCCTTGTGAGCTTAGATATGGCGGTTTTTTGGTTTATTTTGGTTCACCATATTATATAAGCGTAAGTAATGATGGGCCTGACCATCACTGTGTAAATCCAATGAGTGATTTTTGGAGAAATCCCCCAGGTTTTACCATACATGCGACGGCAGGCCCATAAAGCTTTTGTTGCTTTAGTTATTTTGCTCTCAATGTGGGAGTTCCAGTTTAGTCTTTTGTCTAGGATTACTCCAAGATATTTCCTTCATCGGAATACTCAGTGGTCGTACCATTCAGTGAAATCTGGGCTAAGCTCAGCTTTCTTCTTTTTGTAAAAGGAACTATGATAGCTTTACTGGGGTTTATGGAGAGATTTTTCTTGGCGCACCAGTCTATAGCTATGGGCGTTTTGCATACGTGAGGTAACTACGTTTGATTCTTTGCCCCTAATAATGATGACCAAGTCATCGGCGTACCCTATTATGTCGTAGCCTAAATTGCTTAGTTTTTGAAGTAGGTCATCTATGACCAAAGACCACAAGAGAGGTAATAAAACTGCTCCTTGTGGACAGCCTTTTATAGATGAAAGGGAATCCCTTCCAAATATACTCTAAAACGGTTGGCAACTCTGCTACAAAGTGTATAGTTCAATAACAAAATTTGCTCTCGTAAAATTCTTAAATATAACTAGCCAAAGTTCGTAATAAATAATTAAAAGTGTATAAACAGGTGCGTCGACTGTCTGTTTCTATAAATAAAACAGCAAAAGCAGGTAATCCTAATTTATTAGCTGTGAAATAAACTTTCCAAGTAGACACCTAAGTCACATAACTGACAACAAAAGGAAAATCGATCAAACGTCACCTGAAAAAAATATTTATCCACTTTTTAATACCAACAGACCATCAAAGGTTTATAAATCTCAAAAGACAATGTCGATCTCCCAATCTGACCTTGATAAAATCAAATCCATTATTGAGGCATCGCTCAATATAGGACTCTCCAAAGCGACGGCCAATCTAGCAACAAAAGACGATCTCAACAAACTTAGCAATGAGATACACTCGCTAAGACAACAAAACCAGAATTTATCTGAAAAAGTGCAGCATTTTGAAAATCGATGTTGCATTCTAGAAGAGGAGCTTGAACTGCAGAGCAGAGAGATCAGAGGGAAAAATATTATTTTCACGATTCCAAACGACCGATCGGACCCCCAAGAAAGGATTCATAACATAACCACACTTTTGCTAGGCTCTGATGCAGACCAACAACAAATGCCACAAGCTATAAAACTTAGTGAAAACAAGAAAACAATTAAACTCAAACTTAGCACTGGTTCCAATGAAACTGCAATGCAAATGTTAAGAAATTCCTTGAAGCTAAAAGGCACAGGCTGCTATATCCAACGAGACCTTAGCAAACAATCACAAATCAAACGTCGAATTCTACTCGGGTATCGAAAAGTCGTCAAAACAATTAATCCAAGCGAAGCAGTATTGATTAAAAATAACAATTTATTAATTGGTAATAGAACATTTTATTTAGACAATAATAACAAACTTAAATATAATAACACAAACGGAGAAGACGAACTACAAAATATCTACGGAAAACTCAATTTTAATGCTGTCAACGAAACTATGTTGTCAAACAGACGTCAGCGTGAATGGCCCAAACCAGATGCACCAGTGATGACACTTTACACCGAAGGTCCGGAAGGTAGTAGTGTCATACAAAACTGAGAATTAAGCGTCGTCAGCTCAAACAAATTTATCTCTGCAAATATTTTATCTTACAATATATCTGGATTAAGTAATAAATTATTATTTGTAGATTTTTTTAACTATGTTAAGAACTTTGAAATTTTCTTTTTATTTGAAACACATTTAACAAGCGATAATTTAAGTAATTTTAATAAATATTTCTATGGCTTTAAGTTAATTTGGAGCGAAGCAAGTAAAACCTACATAAAGGGGCGTGCAAGTGGAGGAAGCCTGTACGGGATAAAAAAATCACATTTAAAAACTTACGATTTTGATGAATTTGAAGGAACTACCGTAGTAAAATGTGTGACACAAAATAATAATACATATATCGTTCCATCATATATAAACTGTAACAAATGGACTCACGACTTTGAGAGGCTGTGTAATACAATGTCATGTTTAGCTAGCAAAAACGTTATGCTGATTGGAGATTGGAATTCGAGAATAAGTGACTCACAAACCACTATAGTGCAAACTGTAACAAACCCTAGTATATACTGTACCAATAGGGTATCTAAAGACATAGTCTGCAATAAAAATGGAACAGATGTACTAGAGCTGCTCCAAATGTATGATCTTATTGTGTTAAACGGCTGTACCGAAGGTGATAGAGAAGGGCATTACACATTTGTCGGAGGACAAGGCAATTCAGTTATTGATTTTTGTGCTGTTAACAACGACTGGACTGGGAAAATTAAAAAATTTAAGGTACAATACAAAACTTTTTCGGATCACATGCCAATCGTGGTTGAAGTTGATGGTGAAACACCCTCATATCACAAAAACCTGCCCCTGCTACCAAGACTTAAATGGAAATCTGAAAAAACAAATACCTACCACAGGTTATTAGACAGCTTGCTCTCAGCAAATAATTCGATACCTGAAGAAACAGAAACACTCGCAAACCAAATAACTTGTTATATAAGAAGTGCTGCATCAAACAACATTTCAAATATAAGGTCACCATTTAAACAAAAATGGTTTGATAGAGAATGCATAAATGCTAGGAAGAAATCATTTGCCCTTTTGCGTGTCTGGAGAACTTGTAATGACCCTGAGGTTAAAAAGTGGTATAACCAAGTGAATACCCACTACAAAAATCTATGCCTAGCTAAGAAAACTGACTTCGATAATCAGCAAGCTCTCTTACTTAGTCAAACCAAGTCTTCGAAGGACTTCTGGAGAATAGCAAGGGAGATTAATGGTACAGTTTATCAAATAGTTACAGGAGTATCTGCTGATGATCTATCCATATATTTTAAACATCTTCTACTGGATAACTCAAACCTTTCTTTCTCGTATGCGGACCCCCTCATCTTCGACGATTCCCTAGATGGTGAGGTAACAACTGACGAAATCAATGCTGTTATCATGAAATCCAAAAATGGAAAGGCGCCAGGCGAAGATGGGATTCCGTACGATGGGATTCCAACCTTAATCAACTATTTGAAAGTTCTCTTCAACAGTGTGTTCTCGAGTGCAGACATCCCTTCATCGTTTAAGAAGTCCGTAATATTCCCCATCCACAAAAAGGGTTCGCTGGAAAACGTAGAAAACTACAGGGGAATCTCATTCATGAATGTGTCAGCCAAGATATTTTGCGGCATACTTGTAGGACGATTAGAAAAATGGGTAGATGAAAAAAATATTCTGACAGAGCGTCAAGCTGGATTCAGAAAAAACTTTTCAACCGTTGACCAAATATTCACATTATCTGCGATTATAAGAGCCTTTCAAGCCAGAAACAAGAAAATGTATAGCTTTTTTGTAGATTTCAAGGCAGCTTTTGATCTTGTTAGCCGAAGTGCACTCTTCTATAAACTGTCTCAGTTGGGTATCTCTACAAAATTTCTTAAGACCATTAAAAAAATGTATGCCGAAACAAGTGCAGCAGTCTGGGATGGAAAGGATTTCTCAGAATGGTTTAAAACACAGACTGGTGTAAAGCAAGGATGTCCTCTTAGTGCCTTATTGTTTTCTCTATTTATAAACGACATAGAAAAAGATTTACCTGGTGGAGTACGAATTGCTAATACCGTGGTCAATGTCTTGTTATATGCCGATGATCTTGTTCTACTCTCTGAATCTCCTGAAAATCTCCAATTGATGATAAATCGTCTAGCCAGTTACTGCAAAAAATGGGGACTAACCATCAACACCGAAAAATCTAAAATTATGGTATTTTCCCGTTCACCACGAGTGCAAAGTGGAAATAGATGGTTTTATAATGGAAGCCGATTAGAGATTGTGAAGGAACTCAAATATTTAGGAGTGAAACTGAACCCAACCCTAGAATTTGGTAAACAGCTAACGGATAAAGCCAAGTCTTCCCAAAGCTTAGTGAATCTATCATGGAAAAATGTTTTTGCAAACAAGCGGATTCTCCTCTCAACGAAATACAGAATATTTGATTCAGTTGTTAAATCAACTCTTTGTTACGCCTCTCAAGTTTGGGGATCAGACGAGTACGAAGTAATCGAGAAATTCCACAGGAACTTCTTGAAAAAATTATTCAACTTACCAATGAAATCGCCGAACTACACAATCTATTTGGAAACGGGTCTTCCAATGCTTTTTACAAGCACTCTCAAATCGCAAGCGGATTACATCATTAAAATAGGTTCGTATCCAGACTCCCGAATAACCAAAAAAATGCTATCTTATGAATTAAGAAACAAGGACTGGTGGGCGTTAAGATGGTTAAGAATTGGAAACGCGTGTGGAGAAACTATTTCATTCGATCTAAACAACCTGGACAACTTAAAGAACCAACTTTATCGAATAATAAATAAAAATGAAGATGCTATTCGTGTGCGATTTATAGAGAAAGCTCGTGAATCAGATAGCAGAGTATTGTATTCTCACCTGAACTTCAATCTAAAGGATAAGAACTATTTCAATGACTCACTCAACTATAGTGAAATATCTCTTATTTTCAAAACAAGGTGTGAGTTGATTGGTTTAAATGGCAGCCCATATAATGGAAGCTTCAACCAGTTTTGTAATATTTGCAACTTAAAAGCGAAAGAAGACTGCTTTCACATTATTAGTGTTTGTCCAATCTACAAACCACAGAGACTAGCTTACTTCGGAAAAAAATTCCTTACCATGCAGGAGACAATACAAATTCTGAACGAGTGTGATTGGAAAAAGTTATTTTATTATATTAAATCCATCTACAAATACAGGTCGCTATTAATAACAGAGTATTATGATTGATTAAGTTTATTAAAAAAATAACTATATTGTTAAAGTAACAAATGTAGGTACATGTATAAGCATTTTGCTAACCAAGCTGACGGCTAAGCCATAGCTTTAAAATTCATTCTATCTTGTAACTTATGTAATAAGAAAATATTAAATAAATGAATTTCTTACTTAAAAAAAAAAATTTCTTACTTACTACTAGATGATACTGATACTGAAGTCTGTCCTGACGAAGCAGTAATTTTCCGACTTTCGAGCATCGCTTTTATCCAGTTTATGGTGGGGAGGTCTACTTTTCTGTGATGTAAATCATTTGATATTGAATCATAACCGGTGTTATCGAAAGCACGCTCCATGTCAAGAAAAGCGCATAGTGCAATTTCTTTGCAACGGTAGGCGTTGTTAATGTGATTAGTTAGTTTTAACAGGGCGCCTTCCGTTGGTGCCTTGAATGGTTTAAATGAGTTTATGGCCCATTTTACCTTATCTGGACTAAACAGTTTTCCAGATAAACTATTATTTCTGCTGAGGTTAGTTGGATATGAAACCTCAGTAGTGTGATCAGTTGTGTGATCAACAATTAGGGAACCAGGGAAGTGAACTTGCAGCAAGGTAGTGAGAGTTTCTTCCTGGTCGCTTGTGATTGTTCCATCAGGTTTGATAAGCAATCCCATGCAGTTTGAAGGATCTTTTGAAAGTGCTCTCTATAGCCGCGCCACTGCTGGAAGTTTTTTCCAGCTTTTTGCAGTTTTAGCGCCATGAGGCCCTTTTAGATCTTCGCAACTCTTGGTTGTATTTGGTTAACAGGGATCGATATTGATCCCATACGCCGGTGCGTTTCGATTTGGTGAATTGTTTTCTCACCTTCTTCCGGATAGTTTCCAGGTTTTCGTTCCACCATGGTATGCCTCTTTTCACCACGGTGCGCTTTACCTTACAACTACTCTTAAAAGATGAGATAATGATGTCGTTAAGCTGGCATTGTGCAGCGTCGCTCGGTGTTAGTGGCGAATCTGGTAACAGACCAGTTCTTATTGCCAGATTTTCACTATAGGTTCTCCAGTTTGTTAATTTGTTATTGTATTTGTTATTGTATTTTTTTTTTTATTTATTTATTTATTTATTTATACATAATTGATTTTCCATAAGATGTGTTTAAAATATCTGCGAAGCTATAAAATAGCTTATCTGCAGAAGGTTGTTTTTTTATCGAATTCTTAACATTGATGTGAACATTTTTGTTTTGTATGTACATAATTATTTAGATTATATCTTTTAATATTCTATGTTTAAGCATTAAGTTCAATTTATCTAAGTTATTGCTTCAAGGAAAAACTGTTTTATTCTTTTTTTTCGATGGATTCTATTGTTGATGTGTTTTAGAAACTGTGGAAGTTTGTTTAGGATGTTGGGTATTGTGTACTTGAGTTGTCTCTTGCCATAAACATTCGCGATACATGTAAGCTGATAGAAACCATCTTGACGTCTTCTTGTACCGTAGTTATGGTTGATTGGTATGCGGAAACGTGAGCCATCATAATATTCCACTGCTGCTGTCATCTCGAAAATGTTTGTAACTTTCATCACCGTCTCTGAATTTGATGCGCTATTTGTTGTCATTAATTTTACCGCTCTCTCTTGAATTTTTTGAAGCTTATTTATATGTGTTGCCGCAGCTCCTGCCCATGCCAGTATACCATATCTCAATCTTGATTCGACAAGAGCATAGTAGATCTGCTTTTGCACTATTTTATTCGCTTTGTATTGAAGGCAAGCTAATGCAAAAAGTGATCCCCCCAGTTTGTTCCTCGTATTATTGATATGCGCCTCCCATATGAAATGGCTATCTATCGTTATCCCCAGATATTTAAACGTGTTAACTACTTCTATGATATCAGCAATCTGATGGTTGACACAGTTAAACATTTTAAGCGTAAACTGCTCCTTCTGGTATTGAGGGCTACGAATATGCATTGCTTTTGACTTTGCTGCATTGATAACTAATCCGTTGTCATGACACCATCTGACGACTTTGTTGAGCTCTGCTTGCATCCTTTGCGAAGCCTGATCTAATGACCTGTGATAGACTATAATTGCAGTGTCATCAGCAAAAGCAAATGGAATGCTTTCCTCTAGGCATTTCAGCATGTCATTTGTATATAGCAAATACAGTAACGGACCAAGTTTAGAACCTTGTGGTACCCCATAATGTACGACCTTTTTATTGCTGCAGCAGCCATTTATTTTAACACTGAAGGTCCTTTGGGTAAGATAGTCCTTCATCCAATCCGATATTTTTCCTCTTAATCCAACTTTTTCTAATGCTTCTACTAGTTTTTTGTGGTCAAGAGTATCGAATGCTTTACTGAAGTCCAAGAAAAGCACTATTACGTGGAAGTTTTTACTTAGGCTGGTATTAATCAGATTCGCGAAGTCACCAAGAAGTCTATTTGTACTTTTACCTTTCTGGAAACCATATTGGGATTTGCTTATTATGTTATGTTTTTCAACAAATTTCCATATCCGGTCTGCAACAACTTCCTCCATAATCTTATCAACGACTGACAGTATCGCTATTGGGCGATAATTAGATAGATCATTCTTTTTACCTACTTTTTAGATCGGTCTAACGACAGCCTCTTTAAGTTTTGACGGCACAACAGATTTTTGAAGGCTAATATTTATCAGCTTAGTCAATATAGGCGCAAATATTTCCGCGTTATCCTTTAGATCCTTCGGTCTTATACCATCGGCCCCTGGACCCTTTTGTGCATCTTGACGACGAAGTAAGTTTTCTACTTCTAAACACTCAACATCTCCAACATATACAGAATCGCGTATCAAACTCCCCTGGTGTGAATAAGCTATTGTGTTACAAGTGTGAATTATTTGGGCCGCTTGTTGCGAAAAGTAGTTAGCAAATTCGTTCGCCAAAAAGATTGTATTTGTGCTACATGAAAAGTTTTTCGTGATTGTTGTATCTATTGATCGTTTATTTCTTCCTAATACTTCATTAATTAAAGACCATGTTTTTTTCGGATCGCATTTTGTATTTTCGAATCTTCGTTGGCAGTGTTGGTTCTTACATGCCAGTATCTTTTTGTTTACAATATTTCGTATTTTTTAGTACTCGGTTTGGTATGATGAGTTTCTCCTATTATTTTGCCATCCCCTGTATAGTCGGTCACGTTCTTAGCAGCTTTCTACAATATCTCGGGAAATCCATGGTGTAATTTTTCGATAAATTTTTTTTTCTACAGTCATTGTTGAATTTTTGTAAATTTCGCTCATCGTTGTTACGAAGTTGTTATAAAAAAATTCAATTAATGAATCATAAAATATTGTACTCCAGTTCGTAAGTCTGATTAACTCATTTACTTTGTTCGTACATTTAATTGTATTAAGAGTTTTTTCGCTTTTCTCGTCTTTACCATATACTCCGAAAAGTACGCTATAGTGATCCGAGATATCAATTTCGACTACAGCGGATAATATCTTATGGTCTGATAAAGGTACTATTATGTGGTCAATCAGACTATACGTTCCTTCGCTGAAATTCGGACGGGTGTGAGATTTAATGACGTTGTACAGCCCTTTTGAGGCTAGTGTCTCTTGGTAATTGAGCACAAAATTATTCGTAACGTCAAGGGTATTTAAGTTCATATCGTCCAAGAAAATTATCTCCTTTAGTTGTCTTGTATCTGCGATTTTTGCCATATCTTCAACAAACTCATTTTTATTCATTTTTGGTGGTCTATATATCCCACTTATTACTTGTCCTTTAGCATCTACCCTTATCGTCAGATTTTCGCAGGAATTGGTTTCAATGCATAGTCTTTCGTACTTCAAACAATCTTTTATAAACATTGCAATTCCTCCACGTTTTTTAAATTTCCTATTTTCGAATTCAGACGCAAAGCCACTTAATGAGTAGAGTTGATTTTCATTTTTTTTAATGTTTATTTCTTCTAAGACAATAACATCGATATAGTTCTGAATGGGTGATAAACTCGCACGTAATCCTTTTTTAAATCAAGACACGACCGTTCTGTTCTAGTTTTAAATTACGACTCTCTTTGTCCAAAAATGGGTAGCGTTCAATGCAGTGCCTTATCCGATTCATTAACAGCAGTCACATCGTGGGATTTTCTATATTTTCCCACAATGCCGATTCTGCTGATTGTGTATATTCGCACGATAGTCTTATTTCGTGATATACAATGTCGATTCTGCTGATTGTTTATATTCGCACGATAGTCTTATTTCGCGATATACAATATCTGGAAACAAGGTCGCGCATGTTAGTGGCACAACATTCTCTTTCCCCCTTTTTGGACAAAAGTAGTAGTAAATTTCTTTATTATTACTTTTTGATATTACAATATTTTTCTTATTGCTACTTAAAAATGAAGCGTTTTACATTTGCACTTGTTGGATTTTGGGCTTGTTGGATTTCCTCCATTTTGTAACGCAGCGATCCCAGAGGTTAATAATCCTTTTTCTTCTCGTCCTCCTTTCGCCACGTCTCCACACCAAAAGTCCCTACCCCTTCGAGACTCTAATTGACGTTCAGGCGATCTGTTCTCTGATTTCGCTAAGACATACCAACTTAAGGGTATGTCTGCGTTTTCGTGCATATCACTGAACAAAGGTACTGCACACTCCGACACGGCCATCCTACAAGCCACATGTCCTCATGTGGTAAAAGAAACTTATTCACTTAGGATCCCTGACCTCAGTGGCTATCAGCTTAATTTGTGCTTTACCACTTACATCCAGTAGTATTAAGCCAGTGCTAAAAACCAGCAGTCGTTATCACTTAACAACCAATGCTTTCAACTTTTTTTAATTATTTTTCTAGTAAGCCGCGCTTAAATCCAGCACTCCTTATCACTTATATCCAGCGATAGTGACTAACAAACAATGTTTGTGTGTGTTCTTTACCACTTCCAACCAGTAGTAGTAACCCAATATAATATCACAAACCAAATACGCACCGCACTCATGGTCTATATTAAAGAGGTTCCGAGCTACAACTACGCACTGGTATCTATTAGAATTCTCCTTTTCTTTTCTTTTTAACACATTTAAAAAATTTATTCATTTCCATTCATTATAAAATTAAGTGAAAGTATTTACTTAGCTTAGATTAATAATTATGTCATTTAAACTTAAAAAAATAGTTATTCAAACATGTAGTAGGTATGTAATTTACTTTAATGAAAAGGAAATGGCTTCAAACAATGCAACAGCAGCATTATATGTTTCAGGACCCCGCGAACAGATGTCGTACAGTATTCGCGAGAAGCTGAAATATTGAAACAAGACAAGGATCATTCTCCTTCATTCTTTTGTCTTTTTTTTCTCTCCCTTAGATCTTCGACTGTGAGTGCCGTGGAAAGAAGCCATTTCACCAATTAATAATAATAATAATCATAATAAACAAAAAATTAATTTTAACAGAATTCATGTGTTTTGTATTTTAAATTTCTTCCATTAAACATTCTTCAATTAAGCATTCTTCATTTAAATATTCTTCAGTTAAGTTTTCTTCGTTATCTGCGTCTAAATATTCTGCATTTAAATACTCTTCGTTTACATTTTCTTCGCTTAAATTTATGTCAACATTTGTACCGTCTGTAAATGGATCACTTATCGAAGGCATTTTCCTGATCCTATCATGTGCATATTTATAGGTTCGATTAGAATTGAGAGCCTGTAGAACATATCTATCGCCATCCAGGACGTCAATAAGTTTAAAGGGGCCTTTGTATTTTGGTTGTAATTTAGTTTGATTGCGCTCAGCACTCTGCAACAATACAAAGTCACCTATTACAAATTTATTAAGTTTGGCTTTTGTACTATCGAACCTAGTCTTGTCATACGAGTACATTGCGTTTTTTTCAATGTTTTTTATGGCTTGAGTTCGGATTTGAGTCAAATCCACATCAGCCTCACTATTGTCTTCAAATATAAAATCAAGGGGTCTAGCTATCTTTCCAATCATTAACTCAATGGGGCTTGATTTTGTTACGCGATTAAAGGTACAATTTATTGCCAGTTGGATATCAGGAAGACCTTCTTGCCATGAACTATCGTTACTACTCTCCGCCGCAGTTAGCATATTCTTCAAGGTACTCATCGTCCGTTCTACCTGACCATTAGCGCGAGAACTTCCAGTTGCAATAAGGTGGAGACTTATATTAAGTGCACTGCAGAACTCGCGAAACTCAAGGCTTGTGAAACAACGTCATTGATTAAATATAACGCGAGAAGGGGAACCAAAGAGGGAGACACCAACCTTCAGAGCCTGAATACTACTAGCAGTATCTATTTGTAATGTGTGATGTAACAACACATACTTAGTGAACGCGTCAATTAAAATGAAAACATATTCCTTATGGTCGTTTTTACCGCTGAGCTTTCCTGTAGCATCAATATGCACTGTATGCCCGAATTGAATTTTGCCCGAATGCGACTTAGATATTTTACATGTAACACAGTTATCTACGAATTTTCGGACATATTTAGTCATGTGTTGATACCAATATTGCTCACGTAATTTGTCGAGAGTTTTCTCCCAACCAACGTGCATAAGAGCCGTATGAGTAGAGCTAATAACCGACCACCTTAAGGCCCTTGGTAGTATTGGCAAGCATCGAGTCCTCCCTTTTGTTTGTATTTTGCGATACAACACACCGGAACGAAGCTCATAAGTATTAGACAATTCATCACTGAATTTATTGTTAGATATATCCTCGAGTAGTTTTGAAATTTCCACGTCACGCTGCTGCTCAGCCAAAAGCCAGTTTTTGGTAAGAGTTGTCGCGTTGACCTCTTTATGTTCTGTTTTTTCAGATACTCTAGGTAAAGGCAAAGGGTTACGTGAAAAGAAATCCACATGGCACATATGTTTACCTTCCCTATATAAAACATCAAAGCCAAACGCTTGAAGGAAAGCCCACCACCTATGAACCCTAGGACTCAGATCCAACTTTTTGCGTGAAGACTGTAATGAGTTACAATCTGTAACAACAATGAATTTTCGTCCATACAGATAATGCCTAAAGTGTTTGACAGCATTAACAACCGCGAGAGTCTCTAACTCATACGAATGATACTTGGACTCCGCAGTTGTTGTACGTTTACTAAAGTACGCTATTACATGACTCTGATTATTTTTATTTTTTTGCATCAGGATAGCTCCATAACCTATAGCGCTAGCATCCGTATGAAGTTCTGTTGCACAATCAGGGTCAAATATTGTTAGTACTGGTTTCTTTGTTAGGATTGATATAATGTTCTGTCTTATAGCCTCGTGTAACGGTGTCCAAGTAATCATACCTTTAAGAACGGTTGTTAATTTATGCAAAGGAGCCATTATTTGAGAGCATTTCGGGATAAATCTTCGGAAATAAGACACCAGACCTATCAATTGACGCACTTGAGTAACGGTAGTAGGAGGAGGCAAGGACATCAATGCCTCTATTTTTTTTTTCAAGTTTGGTCTTACTTCTCCGCGGCTAACTTCAAAGCCGAGATACTCGACAATTTGCTTAAGAAACGAAGATTTTTTATATTAAGACGAAAACCAGCTTTCGATAGGTTACTGTACGTAACCTAGCGAGAGCTTCCTTAACGTCCGTACCTCCCAAAACTAAAATATCATCCATATATACAACAACATACGTATAACCTAGTTTGCCCAAAGCTTTCATAACTGCGCGCTGAAAAACGGAAGGCGCGTTTCGAAGACCGAATGGCATAGCAAGATATTCGTATTGCCCTTCCGGAATC